>CM060693.1:59023429-60383929 GCA_030686995.1 Artemisia argyi | reverse complement strand
GAAAGTGTGGGGTAAAAGAGTTTCCTAACCCGAACCATTACCAGAACCATGGATGGACTGCGGTTGACCTAGCTGTTGACCAGCCGCAATATTGGACTCCAAAATTGAACCATGCTACTGTGAACCAGGTAGAATTGAACCCCACCCCATATGATTTTGAACCATCTGTTGACCTGTCATCTAGTGAACCCCCATCTGTGGACCTGTCATCTGTGGACCCGTCATATAAGGACCCCCGTAATTAATATTTAATGTACCATATGGACTTGTCATCTGTGGACCCCCATATAAGGACCCCCGTAACAAAGATTTGATGTACCATTTAATAACTAGGCCTCGTTAAAAACAAAAGGTTGGGCTTGTGGATTAACATTAAAACCTGGTGGTGTAGATGGGCTAGCATAAAGTGCCATAGGCTTAGTAGTAGGTTGCGTGGTATTATTTATAACAGAATTCGATCCCCATGCAACCCCAACTTGGCCAAAAGAGTTTGGAGTGTTAACATGTCTTGTGAACTTAAACATGCAGTACCATTCAATGTCATATTGGAACGAGGAGTACCATTAGGCAAACCATGAACACCATTATGGAGAAACTTGCAACGCGTACCAAAACGACATGATCCCTTATTAAAATCAAAACATGGTTTGTTTACCTTTTCCGGGAAAGAAGGAGACGAGAGAGAGGTGTTACCATTATTCGCCAACAACACCATCGGTAAGGATGAAGTGGAATCAACATAAGTAGCATGAGTTCTTGATTTCAAACGCATCTCCGCTGTAGTAAGCATCGAACGAACCGTCTTAAGATCTGAAAAAGGATCGCGATGTATAATGATATCGGGGACATGGGAATACGTGTCCGGTAATCCATCAAGGGCGATATTAACCACATCATCGTTGCTAGTAAGAGAACCGAGGCTAGATAAAACAGTAGCAATAGAATCAATCTTACGAAAGTAGGCATCGATGGTCAAATCTCCAAGCCGCATGGATCGCAATTCAGCCTTTAAAGCTATGGAACGAGACTTCTTGTTGTCATTAAAGATCGAAGAAAGAATGTCCCAGGCCTCCTTCGCCGTATTAGGGTTTTCAACCACAAGCTGTGGTTGTAAGGTCTTAGAAAGAGTTGTAAAAATCCAGGAAAGAATTATGGAGTCAATGGTGAGCCATTCCTCAGTTGGGGGAGGCTTGGTGCTCGATGTAGGACCATCGGCTGGTGTAGGTAATATGTGATCCAAGATATTGTAACCGCGACATAAATTCTGAAAAAAAATAGACCCATGATGAGTAATTCATCTCATTAATATCCAAAAGAACCGGAACACGTGTCGTGAGGTTAGTGATCGTCATGAGCTTGTCCGGAAGTGGGATAGCAAGGGGCAGGTGAGCCTGTCATTGTGAACTTGGATAAGCAGGTGAGTTATGGTTGCAAAAAGAAGAATAAGGAAAAACTAGGGCTTGTAAGTGAAAGTATAATGAGGTGTAGGGTTTAATAAATGAGTTAGAACCGTATTAATGATGTATAGGGACTGGAACAAAAACCCAACAATACCACTGATATTCATATAAACTACCAAAACCTCAACTGATAAACAATGAACGCCAATAACTAAAGAAAGAGTGAACTTCAATAAACAATGAAATAGTGAACTATAAGAAACAAACCAAAACCTCGACTGATAATCACTTGTACCAACGATCGAGGAGGGAAAACAATCACCATAGTCAACTGGTAATCAACTACTACCAATGGTTGACAATAACAAATAGTTTAGTCGAGTGGTAATCACGATACCAACGATCGACATAAGATTAAAGGGTTGAAAAGAAACGGATGGTTAGGGTTTTATTAGGATCGAAGTTTGTGTCTGGTCTGTGATACCATGTAGGGATATGAGATTAACTATGTTTCGTGTATTAATCATAACCATAGTTTACAATATATATATATAGCCATGAAACCCTAATACATAAGACTATCGGGCCATAGCCCATACAAACGACTAATGGACTATATAGATAATATGACTAACAATCCTAACGGTCCAAAAATCACACCCACAATGTCTCATTATCGTCGCCATAATTCCAAGTTATGTACTTGCAAGCTTCCAGTTAGGGTTTTAACATCATGGACGCTAACCAATCTGGGTAGACGATTCCTTGTTTGTCCAAATCGTGGAGTAAGTTCTTGATGATTATTTACACTATTCATGTCACTAAAGTGAATATCATCAATTTGTCATTTGAATTGCAGAAACCTGTCAAAAAGAAATGTGAGACATGGGTTTGGTTTGATCCCGAAATTGAGAGTGATTGGTACATGGCACAAATGAATAAGATGTATGGGTTACTTACTCCAAATGAAAGACATCAACTTAACAATGAGATGACCCGTGAAGAAAGGTTAATGGAGTTTCAAGATCAAGTTATTCCTTCACTTATGACCTGTTTGACTTTTTGGAAGTCAACAAGTTTTATTTTGTTTTTGCTTGTTGTCGTTGTACTAGCTGTCAACTAAGTATGTTTCTAGATTGAACATCATGTAAATTGTTTTTATTGTATTTTAGGAATCATTGGTATGAATGGAAATATGTTTTGGTTCATGATGTTGCAGTTTTGAGTGTTCATTAGAAAATTTGTTATTGTTGCAGCTTTGGTTCATGATGTTGATATGTTGTCATACAAGATTAAGGGCTAAAGACTTATATTATATTAAACATAAATGACTAACATACAAGATAAAACAAAAAGTAATAAGATACAATATACTAGATAAGCAAGTTCTTGCATGCATTAGAAAATAAGTCATGTGGGGGACAAACCCCTAGAGTTTGGGACCATTACAGACAATAATCCAACCATCTAAACAATAATTCAACCATTACAATACGAAAGTCATAGATCCATTCAGTTTGGGGCCACAAAAGATACCACATGATAGTATCTTATAACTACTTATATGAATGCAATAATGAAAGAACAGGTTCCAATACTACTCAACTGAGAATGCTTTATCTGCTGTTGACCCTTCACCATTTGACACAAACTAGTTTTCTTCATCTTCATGCTAGAAATCCTATCAGATATACCCTTGTTCTTGTGGTAAATTTTCATGTCTCGGTCATATGTTGCAGCTTTCCTTTTTCTTCCTCTCTTTTGTTTTGGTTCGTCTGGTGCACTTGTATCAACACCTTTTCCCTTTTCATCAGCTGCAACTGGTTTTGCATTTGCATCTTGTTGTTCATCTGTAAATGCTTCACCTTGGACTTTCTCAGTTGGTTCACCTTTATCAAATGCTTCAACTTGTTCTGAATGTTTGAGAACAGATTCTTGTGTTTCCAGATTATCATTGACAATGTTGACAGTCCTATTCAAAGGTTCCAGTTCAAATGATTCATCTGGGCTATACCTTTAACTGTAGCACCACTGCTGCTTTAGCTCAAATTCTTCATCTTCTTTTACTTTTTTTTGGTATTCCTTCTCAACTCTTTCTGCTGCTTCAAGTGTTAACCTTAATGCTTCTTCATCATGCTCCAAATCTTGCTCATCTCTATTTTTCTTCTTCTGCAATCCTCTTTTCCTCTTCTTCAAATAGTAACTCCTCCATGTAGTCATGTTCCATGTTTTTTCTGATTTCCTGCTCATTTAATTCCTGTCAAATGTTTAAGATTAGGTAAACAACTAAAACACTTATTTTAAAAAAAATAAGGTAATACATAAAGTTCATACCTCTTCATCTACCACCACATTTGACCCTATACCACCTCTGTTTGACCCTCTATCACCTCGGCCTGCACCCCTAACACCTTTGCATGCACCCATATGACTAGACTCACCTCTTCCACCACTTGCCTTACCTTTACCACCACTAGACCCACCTCTTCCACCACTTGGACCAACTCTGCCACCCCTAGACCCTCTACCACCACCTCTGTTTGATGCAAAACTTTGAAAATCTGGTACTCTTTTTCTACCAACAGGCTCTGGACCTTTGGTGGTTTGGGAATAGGGTCTTTATCACAACTTTTTTTTGTTATGGCTTGTAGCCTGACAGTTGCTACAAGTCATTTGTCTCCTAATCCTACTAATGTGTGAATTGTTTTCACCACTTGCCTTCACTCTATTTTTCCTTGGTCTGCCTAGCATCCTCCTTATTATAGGTGGCAACAGTGGTGGTAAGTTTGTTCTTTTCTACATGTTACTACCGTACACAGGCTTTATACTAAACTAGTAAGGCTCAAACCACTTATCTTGGTTGTACCTAGGGGTGTAAACGAGTCGAGCTTTTAACGAGCTACTCGAGCTCGAGCTCGTTTAACTCGAGTCGAGCTTGATAATTTTCGAGCTCAAGTCGAGCTCAAACAAAATGTAGAGCTCGAATAATTTCACGAGCCGAGCTTTTAAAACTTGTATTTAGCTCGGCTCGTTCGAAAGCTCGTTTAATTATTCGAGCCAAACGAGCCGAACGAGCTAACCGAGCTAAATATGTAGTATCAAAATATTTTAATTATAATTATTTAATTACTATTAGTATTAAAGGTTAAATTTAAAACCAAAACTAATAATATGTTAACCTTCAATCACATCAAAGATCTACACTTTAGTTTATATATAAAATATAAACATAAACTAATAAGCTTGGTCTTTTGTTTTTATAGACCCCATATTTCATTCCTTTTGTCTCACTCATCCAATGTGGGATGTAAAATTGAATCTTTCTTCTTTTCTTCTTTCATTCAAGCTTACAAGTATTACTTGGATTCTTAATATGTATAAATAAGTTAAATGTGTTAAATAAATTCTTACTCGTATATATTTATTGATCATATAATTGTTACTATTAGTTTTATACTAGTTAAGTGTTTTATAAAGAAGTAACTAATATGTTTAATAACCCTTTATCAAATATATACATGAATTAAATCCAATCATAAATACCTCTAAATAAGAATTATGAATCATTAGATGATTTCAACGAATCTCACTCGTATAGCTCACGTGATGTTGAGAGTTATATCATGGTTTTTGTGATTAAAAATACAACATATGTATGTATATTGTATATAAACGATTCAATTTTATGATTTTCACGCTTACACACACAAAAGACACATACAATGAGATTCAAATATGTGTTATCACATGTGACACATATATATGATACTCAAATATATATAGACCCATATGACACGCACATATGAAAGCCAAATGTGTGTTGGACACACATATGAAATACATAAGTGCGACCAATATTTACATATAAAGACACATATATGATATATGCATAAGCATAAACTCATTGTGAGGTTGCTAAAAATAATTGGTCCATGGTTCTTAAACGATAGAACATAAACAACGTTATCCATGATTATTAGACAATAGAACATAAACAACGTTATCATCTTCGATCAATCTGATGATGAAACATAGAAGACTGTTGTTGGTAATATTCTTGTAGAAACTTATTCTGAGTTTAGTTATGAACCAACTAACTCTTATACTCGTTTAAATCATGTTAACTAGTTGAGATAATTATTATAATAGTTTATTAATTATAATCCATTACATGTGAATACAAACATGTTTGTGCATACACATATAATGTCTCTCATATAAGAATTTATACATACAAACACTAGCATACATTCTTACATATGATTCACACATACATTTACAAGAGACACATGAAGATACATAAATACACATACACATACACATAGGACTGTAAACGAACTAAACGTTCAATGAACATTTCATGAACCGTTCGGTAAAAAGGTATCATTTATATTCGTTATTTATTAAATGAACAAACATGAATAATATTTTATGTTCGTTTAGTTAAATGAACGAACATAAACAAAAGTCGCGTCCGGTCATAATTACTTGAGCTCACTAAATAATTTTTGATTTTGACTCTAACTCGAATAACAAAATTTCCTTGACCAATTTCATGAATCGAGCTTACAAAATTATATACTTCGCTATACTCATTCGAAAATCATGTATATAGAAAGAGGTAAAATATATACTAGGGAATCATAGATGATACAAGTATATCAATTATGTGTTATCTATAAACCTTAATTAATAATTTATTTTATTCTTTGAGCATCAAATTTTTTTTCTTTTATATTATTAGATCAAGTATATTAACTTTGTTATTTAGTTTAATTAGTAAATTTGTTTGCATAAGTTAATGAAAAAAAATATCATATTTTTAATTAAGAATTATAATTATAATAAAAAATATAACAATACAAAATTGATGTTTTGAAAATTTTGTATAGTAGTTGTATATTGTCTAATCAAAGAAAAAAGATGCAAAGCATCCCACATTGAAAATAATAAGAAAAGTGAAGAAAGATGGACACTATAAAACAAAGACCCGCTTCTCTTTTATAAAAAAACCACATATACTTGAAATTATAAAAAATATAAGTATAATTGTTACACTTTTTTGCTTCAAATGCAAACTAGTATTATAAGTTAGTTTAAGCATTAGAACAACTTTTATAATTGTAAATGAGCTTTCGAGCTTGGGCTTGAGTTAATAAACGAGCCTATCAAGTTCGAACTTCTATATGAGTATCTTAAGTAAAAAAATTTAAACGAGCTTTGAGCTCGAGCTCGAACAATAAAAAATATTCGAGTTCGAGCTCGAGCCAATTTATAAAAGTTTATTCGAGCTCGAGCCGAGTAGTTAATAAACGAGCCTAGCTCGTTTAGGCTAAAACTCGACTCGGCTCGGATCGTTAACACCCCTAGACTTGTACCACTGATCAACACCTTCATCTGGTTCTCTATTCATATGGATATAAGATGCCACAGAGTGGACACAAGGTATACCCGACAATTGCCACATCCCACACATACATAGTCTAAGCTGGATATTTACACCATATGCTTCATCACCTCTCCTAACTTCTAGTTCTTGAAAACCACTAGGAATGACTGTCCAATGCCTGTGTAGATGAAATATATGTTACTACACATAAACTATAACATTTTTTTGGAAACATAATGTAGTGTTAACAGAAAAAACTAGTACCTTTGTTCATCTATTAGGAAGTTTAATCTCTTTCTGATTGAGGTTATTATTGTGTCTTCCAATGAGAATGCTAGCTTGTTCATGGCTACCAGCCTTTGCATCATGTAAATCCTTATGTCTTCTAGCATAGTGATGATTGGCTTTGTTCTTTGAACAAGTATTGCTCTATTGAATCTTTCAGCTACACCATTTTCAAATGATAGACACTTTGATTCCAACCTAAAAAATGCTCTACACCAAGTGTTTAGATTCCTTCCAATCAAATAACCATGTGCATATTAATTGATGGTCTTTATCTCTTCCATCCTATTGATGTAATATTGTTCCACTGTGGTTGAAGCTGCTCTCCAAAACAACCTTTGTAAGTGTAGACCACTGAATTTCCTCTTAAAGTTTGCAAACACATGCCTTGTACATTTTCTATGCTCAGCATTTGGAAACCAATCAGACTCAACATCTAATAATCCCTGAATCAAGCTAAGTTTGAAGTTAGTATACAATATATGTAAAACAAATAGTGGTAACTACTATTTAAAAAGATTTAAAATTTTGTTAATGCCTTGTGTGCATCTGAGATAATTGTTAACCCATTTCCTTGTTGCAAGTTCAAGTCATCATGTAACAAGGATAAAAACCAACACCAATTCATATTGTTCTCAACCTTGACAATAGCCGGTACATTTGATTGTTTGCATCCCTTCCAATTGCTGTGAGCAACTCACCCTTACAAGTGTGTTTGAGAAAACAACCATCAAGACCAATCACTTTTCTACACCCTGCTAACCACCCATCTTTTACCCCTTTAAAACAGACATACATTCTTTTAAAATAGTAGTTACCACTTATTGTTTCTTCATCTTCAACTACACAAGTTGATCCAGGATTTGAGGCTAATATAACATTCCTATACTACTATAACCTACAATAATACTCAACCAAACCTCCTTCAAATTCAAAAAGAGCCCTTTGTTTAGCTCTCTCGCATTGCCCAAGACTGACATTTATACGAAATTTTTCTCTAATGGCAGCTTTCATTTTCAGCAAAGTAATGTGAGGGATTGCAATAATCTCTTTTGAAAATTGGTGTGCTATCCACCTATATAAGTCACTAAAGACCCTAGGTTGTAGTTTCTGGTGCATTTGTGGCCAGGTTTCAATGACTTAATTTGAAATGTGTTTTCTCCCTGCATCTAGGATGCCCACAATCTAAAACCACAAAATGGTTTTCTTTTTTTCTTTTCAACAGATATTTTGGATCTAGTCAATTTAGGTGACTCTGAATTCTCAACACCTTTGATAATTGCCTGTGGTGTTTCAAATGACCCTTTTCCTTCTTTGCTAGTTCCTTCACCATTATTTTTTTACTACTTCCTGTTACCCTAACAACTACATTATGTTTAAATGATTTCTTCTTAAGTGTTTTCTTCTTAAGTTTCTTAGGTTGTTTTGAAGCAACACTTGGACCTTCTCCATCTTTGCTAGTTCTTTCACCCTCTTTGAATAAATTTCTCTTTGCCTTACTTTTCCTACTACTATAACTTGCACATCTGCCTGATTCAACATCCCTATAACAAAACACTAACAAACGTCTCCAATCATTCTTCTGAAACCACAATTGATAACCATTTGTCACCCCATAATTGGCTAAACAAAGTTTTAATTGTTCTAAATCCTCAAGTCTCATGCCTAAATCAAGATGCTGTTTATCCCATGGAACTGTGGGGTCAAATTTAGGATAAATAACTCCCTTTTGAACTTTGTGACAAGGTGCTAACCTATTGCGGGAATAGGTTCATTAATGAAACCACTATAATGGCCACCATTACTACAAAGCTTATTCAAAAAAGGGTCATTTGTTGTTTTGTTCTGAATTACCACATTTTCCTCTCCTTTAATTAAAAAGTCTACATTATGAATTTCCTCTTCATCACTTGAACAATATGCATCAGTAGACCCATCAGAATCATTACTAACTTCCCTAGTGGCTTCCCTAGCAAAATCAAATGTATCATACCCAAAATGCTCAGTGAACAAGTCAATAACCCATTTATTTTCGTAACCAACCTTTAAAAAGCCTTGAAGATCAGCAACATTATTTAGTTCAGCTAAACCTTCTATTAAAGGGGTGCCTACTTTCCAATAATATATCTTAAAGACTAGGGCTTGCACTAAACGGGTTACTATTTCACTTAAAATCTTCATCAGACATACCTTCGAAATTCAAATCAGTTATTTGCTTTTCATCACCTTGAAGATATCCAAACGACTTAGTTGTAAAAACACCGTCGTGTTTTAGGTTGACAATAAAAACACGATTTTTATTCGGTTTATCTGAAATTAAGAATTTTACCATTAGAGTGCAATTAAATAAGAAAACACGACTAACAAACAAGAATAAATTGACAATTACACTAACCTTTAGCCATAATGAACGTTAATCGAACCAATTGCAAAGATTAAAAATTAAGGTTTATGTTAGATTTGGGGGAAATTGCGTGGGCTCAAATTGGGGGTGAATGTGGGTGAGTTTTTGTCTTATATACTAACAATTAATAACATGGAAATGTTTTAATAAATGAGGTGGATAAAAAATTACTGAAGTGGAAATGTTTTTATTACAAAAAACATAAATGACCGGCTAAGATGCCTACGTGGCAGTTTTTTGTACTTGTCAACCGGCTATAGCCGCTTACATTTGAGAAAACTGGTGACATTTGAAACAAATGTAAACTTTTGTTGGTGATAAAGTATTAAGAAAAGTAAATTGGTGGTATTTGAACATTTTGGAAAGTTCATTGGTAATATAATTCTTTAACTCATGTTTTATAGATAACTTGGTGGTGGTGTTTTTCTTGCCATCAAACTTCACAAAAGTTACAAATTAAGTACGCTTAGCATAGTTCTCGTTTGAGAAAGCCTTAACTCTATGCTGGTGTCTTGGTGACCTAACTTATTAAATGTGAAGTTTTTCAAAATATAAGATGTTCATCTTATATCAAAGTTGTCGTCACCCGGTTGAAACTCCATCGCCACCTCATTCGACCTTCCCCCTTAACCACCAACCACTAGATCAGCCACACACTGACATCTAGACGCGTAATAAATGAATTTTTTTTTTATTGTGTTTTGATTTTTGGTTTGTCATTTGAAATTAGTTACATTTACATACTTAGGTGGTATGAATTCTTATTTAGTTTCTGATTTAGGTTCAATTTGCCAATATTAAAACAAGTAGAAGTATACTCTATACAAACATGGGATACTCCCCTAAATCTCAACTAGATTGTTTTCATTTTGAGTTAAAAAAAAATAAAGAGTAAGGCTTACAAATCGTTTCCAATCATGTAATAACTTGCAGAATAGTATAACTTTAAAGACTTGGGATTTTACTATACACAGTGCTTGAAGCTATGTTTAAAAGATTTAGAACAAGCATAGTTACTCATCCTTAACTTGATACGAGATTTATATCAAAATTTTACACCATCACTTCTTAATTAGGTATTACACTTAATAAAAAAAATTAATAACTTAACATTTTAGCTTTTGTAAATTTCATAAAAATATACACTAAAATAGTGGCAAACCGAGACTAAAAGTTATTAAGTTCATTTCATCAAAATAAAGGAAAATGACAACCCGCGTATATTTTAGACATTGTTCATTTCAAAAAAATTGAGATTCTTGACAATCTATTACATTAAAAAGTAAAAATTCATGTGGTTCAAAGGCACATTTCGAAACCCCATTTGGTCTGCCTTTATATTAAAAACACCAAGATTTGTACTTTTCTTTTATTTAGTGAAAATTCAGAGATTAATGTATCATGTCATAACTCTTCTATACTTGTGTAGTACCCAACTAATCAGTAATGGAGTAGAATTTTGTAAAAAATCTCAAATACCCCCACCAAGTTATATAACATATATTTTTTTGTCCAAAGAATAAGTTATATAGAATATTGACAAATATTACATTTTATGTTAAGTTCTTTTATTTGACAATCCGCCCATAATCATTGATTTTGTGACTTATTAAAAAGTAAATATTAAGGATTATATTTAGCAAAACAAAAAAGAGATGACATGTAATAAAAATCTTAACAATATGAATTCTACTCGAAAGAAAATAAGTTTCACTAATAACAACCCTAAATGCTGTATTAAAACTAACTTTCATTAAGGTATCATTTATCAATTAATTTGATATTAGAAAAGACAATTCCATAAATAACATTGACCAAATAATACAAATTGTATTGCTATATCAACTTATTCACATGGGTCTCGGAGGGATATGCAATAGGTGTCGTCGTACATGACCTCCACTTAAAAAATACCACTTTTTTATTTAGTTTGCATATAAATACGTATAATATTAAACATATATGAGTCATATAATTCAAGTTTATATGCAATTTCTCTTTAATTTACAAGTGTAATAGGGCTTCTTTGTTGTAATTGCCTAGGGCTATCGAAAACCATAAGAGGACACTTGTTTAATGTAAAGAGGGAGGAATTTGGGCTTATTAATCCTGTCAAAACAATAAGTAATCCTACCAAAAGGGAATTTAACAGTTGTGGTTGTAATCACTTGGTTAATCTAAATAGATATTTTTGTAATAGGACAACGGAGTTTTGGGTATTGAACCACAAGAAAAAATGGGTGCTACACCGTAATTTCGAAGACCATGATTTCCCTATGGATACTTAAAGGTTTTAGGCAGTCTAAACAAACAAGGGGACATATTCATCAAGTGTCCCCATCCGATATAGGAAATGACTTCTACTTTTACAGCATCAGAAGGCGCGTTTTACATGAAGCAGATGTTGTTGGCAGGGAAGATGAATCCGAAACCAATATTGTTATGTTTCCTAATAGCTTGTTTTCAATCCATGACATCATCGCAAATAACAATTTGATAAAGAAAACTTATTTGAGAAAAAAAACATGTCTTGGTGATTGGTACTAAAGTTTAGACAAGTGTTTTTGGAAAAGGAAAGCAGAGTTTAAAAGTCGCTAGTGAGGATTATGTCTTTTGATCAAAATTTTTTAATGATTGTTAGTTTATCTTCTTGTTTCTTTTCTGTTTGCTTCAATACACTGCACTCTGTTACAATCCAAGTATACCTCTTTGTTTGCATTCATCGCAATTTACGTTTTATATTTGTCATAAAGGTAGCTAATGCTTTATAAATTGTTGCTCTCATTCTAAAAGAACATAGAAGGCAATTACATTTATCACAATAAGACCAACTTTATTAGAAAAGGTAGCACCACATAATCTGAACTGACATGTTATTACTAACCAAAGACAATAAAAGTATTAACATTAATTGCTATATTTAAAACTAATTTACATCCAAACTTTAGCTTAACAATCAAATAACTCATATTTTTATTCTCCGGAGCATGTTCATCACATTGTTGTTGATCCGGTTTCACAATTTTTTTTTTTGATCTTTTGAAAGAATAAACTGATGATATAAATGGAATGAACATAGATTCTTACGATAGAAAAACTTTGCTTGATAAAATTCTTTTCTTCAACGAGAACAACACCACAAGCTATACTGAATGTAACCACAAGGTATACTGAATGTATTCGGGTGAATGTTTACTTATACAAGTCTAAACAATTTTACGAGAAGAGGATCAAAAACGTCGAGGAGCAACTTAAGAAGCAGATGACGCTGAACCGAGGTATGCAGATGGATCAACCTAATGTATGACTGGTGAGTGGCAAAGTCTCGGTGGCTAATCACTACAAAAACCTTTTCATTGTGTTTTAGAGCGCACATCGCTAACTGATTTAATCAAGTCCCTAATACGTCCTTTGTTTTGGTACAGTTACAGTGCAAGTAGCAGGCACAACATCCGGTACACATAATATTTTTATCCATTGGACAAACCAAGGTCGATTTATATTTCCCTGTTACATAAATAGTTAGATAAATGTTAAACAAGGTTCCATACTAATTAAGCTCCAAATCAGTTAACAAACAACTAATAAGTACATGAAGAAATAAGGTTAAACAAACACAATTACTAATACGACAAGTTTAAGGATTCATAATTCATGTTTCACTTAAGCATGATACTATGAGAATAATTCATAATCACAAGTAGGGCCGTAAACGAACTGAACATTCGGTGAACATTTCATGAACCGTTCGGCAAAAAGTTCATTTATGTTCGTTTGTTTATTAAATAAACGAACATGAACAATATTTTATGTTCGTTTAGTTAAATGAACGAACATGAACAACAGTCTCGTCCGTTCATTTATGTTCGTGAACGTCCGATTATGCGTCCGTTAACGTTCGTTTATTTTTATTTACCTATTTATATTCATATATCATATCTTTTAATTTTATAATTCTAAAAATTGGTTTGTTTAAACAAAACAACACTTATAAAACAATATATTATGCAGAATTCAATAAAATTTATGTTTGTTTGTCTATTTTCATTTATGTTCGATCGTTTATGTTCGTTTACCGTTCATTTAGTGTTTTAATGAACGAACATAAACGAACATGAACAACTCATTTTCTTAATAAACGAACATGAACAATAAAATTCATCCATTTAAGCGACCGTGTCCATTTATTTGTCCGGTTAAAATTAAATGAACGAACATGAACAGGGCTCCGTTCGTGTTCGTCCGGTTCGTTAACAACCCTAATCACAAGCATGCTAACTATAAGGAAAATTACCCAAAGAATACCTTTGACCAAGACATGATCGTCTCGAGGTTACATTTTTCTTTTTTCCAAATAACTTGAAAAATGAATGTTTCACCAACTTCTTTAGAGACTTTCTGAGCTGAGGATGTATAATCTTTCCTGACAAAGATTTATGTTTCCTGATGTTAATTGGAATAAAAATGTAAAGCTTGAATTGGAGATAAGTTGTGTACATAATGATCTCAACTAGTATGTTGATGAAGCTACAACATCAACATATAGAAAGAAAATCACAAAAGTATAATGGTGTGAGATTGAAATAATATGTAGGGAGATAAAAAAATGTGAGCGAGAAAGAACAAGTCAGAGAAAGACATTATATAGAGAAATTTTGGTTTTATTACCGTTACACAACGGTCAAATACTACAAAGGATTTTTTTTTTTTTTTTTTTTTTTTTTTTTTTTTTTTTTTTTTTTTTTGAGCATTACATAACGGTCATGGATTATATAGAGAAATTGTGGTTTTATTACCGTTACAAAATGTCATACATTATATAGAGAAATTTTGATTTTATGACCGTTAAAAATAGGTCAGGCACTATATCGAGATATTATGGTTTTATGACCGTTACACAAAGGTTATATAGTAAGAGAACTTATGGCTTTATGACCATTACACAACGATCAAACATTATATATAGAAATTTTGGTTTTATTACCAATACATAAGGGTCATTTTGTAGATTTTTTTTTATAATTGAAATTTAAACATGTAGTAATGGAAAATGAATGGTGACCACGAACTTTTAATTTTTCTCAACCGTCACTCAACGGCTATATGCCTATATATATGTTGTAGAAAAATCTTTAAATCTTAAATGTAAGTACTTTTAGAACGTGACAATATCGAGTTTTAAGACACTTATCATTGTATAGAATCTAAGAGATTAAAAACGACCAAGAGAGGTGAGCATGCAGCGGGGTTGGGCGGTTTTATGGTAAAACAGAAAACCGAACCGTATATTTTGGTTTTTGAAAACTACAAACCGTTTGGTTTCGGTTTTTGACATCGAATCGGTTCAATTTCGATCTTTTCAATTTTCTCTTACTTGAAAACAAGCAAGTTTTAATCTTATATGAAGTTTACGATTCTAAGTTTTCAAGAAAAAATATTTAAACAAATATCAATAGTAGCATAATGTCCGACAATCTAAAGCTACGAAAAATGTATGAAACACATAAACAAAAATCTAAAATATAAAATGCATAACTTTGCGCTTTCCGTCCGCAAAAACATTCAAAGAACACTATTGTTTGAAAATAAAGATATAATATCTATAAATGTATCAAACTTGAATGTATAAATAATAAACAACGCTATTGCATTTTTTAGATAAAATTGTATACTCAAATCTTTGAAATTAAATGTCTAATCTCTTATATAGATAAAATAATATAAAAACATATATAAAGTCGGGGTGGGACGGTTTTCTCGGTTCGGTCTTTCCTATGAAACATAAACCCGCTCAAAAACATTTGGTTTTTATAAAGATCAAAAGCACCATCATTGGTTCATCAATTGGGTTGGTTTTTTTTTTGTTCGACTTTTTGATTTTTTTGGTTTATCGGTTTTTGTGCTCACCCCTAACCAAGATGACTGAAAAACTAATACATAGTATTGTTTCAATCGTTTCCTAGAAGTGTTTGGCTTAGTGATAATAAAAAGTAGCTGGTTAAGTGGCCAGTGAAGGAAATTGAGAAACTATGAGGAAAAAAGTAAATATTACGAATCACGAACTCAAGGGTGGGGCCAGACTCGAAGTATCAATTAGCATTACAACCTCGCAAGTGTGTAAAATTGGCTCCATAATTTTGAAAACAAATTTAGCTTTTATGCATGTTCTCATGTGCAGGTTTAAAAATAATGTATATATCAGTCAGGGTCGTCTTTAGGAAAGTGTAAGCGGTGCCGTTGCACAAAGTCCCTCTTGACGATGATCACAAAATTTCATGCACTTGTATATCTATACACAATATGAGGCATGGGTTTGATTATTTCATATACTATCGATACATATGTATTTTATGTATGTGTTTAAAAGCCTCTTTATGATGATAGCACGGAACCATCAAAATTCATGAGAAGACCCTGAACTTATTACATGTGTTTTTCACACATTAACTCTTAATTTTATTATTATTATTATTTATTTTACATTAGTTTTTTACCTGAATTTCTGACACAATGTTGCGCCGACTAATCTTAGAACGAAAAATATTAGTTTTTTCAAATGTCATAATACTAAAAAGATGTGTAAGAATATTAGTAAATAGAAGGGTTTTACTAACTTGTGCCAACTGGCCATTTGTTTAGCTATATCTATTTTATCTAATAAAATAAGCTTTTGTACAAGTCCCCCTAAGCACGGTGCATTAAAAATTGGTTTAATGCTGTGATGTGGAATTCCTTATTTAGCACCGATGTACAAACACTTGACTGTACAAATTTTTTACATTAGTCAAATTCATTTATATGGGAAGTTTTAATTGTGTTTCGACCTATTAAACACAAAACTAAAAACGCTCCTTACGTTTCGCTTCCATCAAATAATGGTCAAATAAACTGTTTTGTGTTATCTTTGTAAACTCATAATGGAGGAGCGTCCTCCAATTCTTCAAAACTCACCCGGAGCCTAATTTTGAATCCACACATTAATTGAAAACGCGTTTGATAATCAATTTAGAGTAAATCATACACAAAACTGTTTCCATAAATCCAAAAAAAATCATTTGATAATTAAAATCAAAACAATCACTTCCTCCTTAAGTTTCAGTGTGAAGTATTTTTGTAAACCGATTGATAGAGATGTTGATTTGCCAGCTCATTTTGATCATGTTATTTTTTAAATCTGTAAGTTATCTACTATGTCCCATTTTCGTTTCAATTTCGTTTCCAATTGTTGGTTGCATATGTTCTTTTCTGTTGATTAATTATATTATGTTAATAAATTATTAAAGCCTAATTAATTCGAATTATAATGAATTTTGTATGAAACCCTAATAATTTTAGTATTTGGGGACAATTGGGGAAAATGGTTATCGTATGCAAAAAAATTGAAATTGGGGATAATTGGGGAAAATGGATATCGTATGCCAAAAAAATTGAAATTGGGGAAAATTGGTGAAAATTGGGGAAAATGCTTATCATAATGTTATAAAATTGAATTTCGTTTTATATACATATATATTTTTTATTTATTAAACGTAATTTTTTTGAAACACCAAGCACGCCAAGCAGAACAATTAGGAGAATAGTTTCCTAATGTTATGTGTTTTAAGACTTTCCTAAATGTAGTATAATTTCTGCCTATATAATGTAGGTAAGTTGTATATTGTTTACCACATTAACCTTTCAAAGTATCACTTTCAACAAGCATAACAACCATGGCTACATATGTTGCAGGTTTTATCAATGACTTATCGGCAGTTAAAGACAACATCAAACTTCGTGTGCGAATGGTAAGAAGTTGGATGCCGGACGTGTATGGCAAACAAGGATTGAAAAACATGGAATTAGTTGTTATGGAAGAACAGGTGAGTTTATTATTATAATATAACAATATTTACCATTTAATCCTACAACTCCGTTACTAATTTTGGAGTTTGTTATATTCGATTGGAACATGGCTCTAAGATGCAGGCGACTATGCGTATGGCATTGGTGAATGGCTTTAAGCACAAGGTTGAAGAAGCCACTTTGTATGGCATTGGTGAATGACTGTTACACTATCTCGATACAGTCTTGGGGAGATCCAGCCCAAGTATCGCATGGTCAACAAACCACTTCGTCTGAGTTTTTTGTCCAACACAATAATTGAACCGTGTCCTGACTTTACCGGTTCTGTTTATGGGTTTGAATTTAGACCATTCAGAACAGTAGTCGATCTGAAGCAGGATGAAGACGGGCAGTTTGGTAAGTAATATTTGATCTGTTTTTCTTATATAATACTATATGTATAAATCACATCATGCGCTAAAAAGTTACACATCGGTTTGTATTTAAAATTTTGTAGATGTAATTGGGCATGTGGTTGCTTGTGACGATTTAGATAACTACGATAAGAATGGCAGATCAGGCAAGAAGAAGCCGTTGACCCTGGTTGATGCCGAGTGAGTACCGTTAACTTTTTTGTGTTTCTATGTACAATAATAAAGTATATAGTTGTACTTTGTTCTGTTTCTTATTTTTATAGCATTTGTAGTGGCAACGAACTCAGATGCACGCTGTGGGGTGCATATGCGCAGCAGTTTCAAGATTTTGTCGATGGTTGCCCCAACCGTGGTAAAATCATGCTAATTCTTTAATTTGGCATGATGAAGATATAGGACGGTATACTTCTGAATGATTTTACATATGCTACTTTCCTATATGTTATAATCCATTAATCTTATTCAATATTGTTTATTAATAGGCAAAATGGGAGTTCAAAATGCTTATAATGGGACAAGGCTTTTTCTGTTTAATGGGAATGAAAACATTCCAAAAGAAGAATTTATGGATGTGGAGTTCTATAGGCTAAGGTCTGATTAACGAATTATACCTTTTCTTTAAATGCCATACGTCTGTTTTGATGTTCAAATGGTTTCTCATTTTGACTATTTTTAGGCTGTTTGCTGACAAGGATGAATCCAAAAGTGAAAACACGGCTTCCCGTATTTCTACTCATTCCAAGCATTCAACTAGAGAGGAATTTCTGAACAAGTTGCAGGTCAAAAACATTGTTGAGCTGCTTGATGTTGATCAGGTTACACTTTCTACCTGTGCACAACTTTATAAAATATATCAAATGTTTTAAAAACCTAAACATCAGTTTACGCAATTTACATGGTAAGGCAAGCGTAATTGTTGGAACAATTATTGCTATCCACGAGGAGGAGGGCTGGTGGTACCTCGGGTGCCGGAAGTGCAACAAAAAAGTAGTTAAAGAATCTCAGTTTGTAGACCTTGAGGCCGAAACCAAACCCAAGTTTGGATATCAGCAAACACCTGATCAATGGACATGCACCAAATGTGCCAAGACCGCTACCGGGATAAAAATTGAGTAAGTGCTTTGTCATTGTCTCTTTATAAGTGAGATAGTAATACGACAGTTTGTTGAAACCATCACCTTACGAATTTTGTGCATTTGGTTGTTGTTTTAGATTTCGTCTTCAGATTAGAGTCCAGGATGACTCAGGCACGATATCCCTGTCGCTCTTTAACGATGAGGTGCAGGCAATGGTTGGTAGGTCTGCTTATCAGCTGTGCGACAAATATGGGTGCAAGGTAATCTAAATTGTATAAGATTTAAAAATTGTCAACTTTTTTGGTTAATACGAGGTGATTATCGCCGTAAATACCTTATTTGTTACATGTAGAATGCGGAAGATCAGGTGTTCCCAACAGAGATCACCAACTTGGTTGGAAAGAAGTACGCTTTTAAGGTGTCCATTGATGAGGTCAATGCCAAAAAGATGTTGCATGTGTTCACTGTGCTCCGTCTGACGGACGATGCTGATATTTTGAACTCTGTTGTTGCCATTGCAACTCCCTCGAAGGTACTGATTCTGCGACATTTTTTCTATAATGCATACTCTATTATTGAGCATGTTGTTGTGTTTAACACTTATCTGTTAAATAGGATCCCGATGCGACATCTTCTGCAGTACCTGAAATAACTCCGTTGGTAAGTGCATCATGTTTTTTGGGAAATTCATCTTATAATACTCAGTAACTCATAATATGTTTTGACAAATTCCAGGATCTGGAATCTCAAACTGACGAAAATACTACCCTAGTTGATAAACAAAAGAGTTGTAAACGTTCAGCTGATGTGGAGCATGAAAGTGATGGTTCAAGCATGAAAAAACAGATTGTCGAGATTAAAAGGGATAAAGAAGCTGCTAAGTGAAGATCAATCAGTCCCAATAAATAAATGCAAATATTCTGCATTTACAGACATTTAAGGAAATTGTTTCCATTTTGAATATGCATTTATGCATATTTTAGACAATATCTTGCTAATGAGCTGCTATTATTTTAGACATTTGTGATTGTGTTTTGAAGTGGGGAGTCCCATTCGTGGTTGTGACACATTGGCAGTTTGGATTTGGTTGTTTATGCTTCTTGGTGAATGTATGTCGAACTTTTTAAAATGTAGTTTACAATTATCTTTTTATATATACAATGCATGCTTTTGTTTTCTTCTTTTCATTTTGCAGATTTTTGGCATTGACATCATTTGTCCAAGTTTGAAGAATGATAAAATTGAAGGACTGGATCTCCCCAAATGAAAAGAAGTTTGTTTTAGAAATAGTTTTTTTGTGTATAAATGTTGTTTGTAAACAACAATCATTACATTTACAAATTTGTTAGTAGCTTGCAGTTACAATAGTTTGAGTTGAAAATGTTATAATAATACTTATTTTATATACAACATATAAAGTTTATTATGTAATTTGTCTTTCAAGCAATCCTACACGACTTGCAACTTTATATAATAAATTGCCAAATATTTATTATCCTCCATCTTTATGAAAATTGTAACAATCAAATAATTGTTTAAAATAATTCTAACCCTTTAATGTTTTTATATTCTCTCTAAATTTATAATATTTGCAAATCGTCATTCACTTTAAATGCATAAACAATCATATATTGATTAGAATAATACCTCTTTAATGTTTTAAAATCCTTTCTAAAATCATATTACTTTATGTATGCTATAAATGGATTCAACATCACATATTCATCACTACACTACAATGCCTCTGCGATTCAACAATGGTAATCCTAGGGTTAGGGCTTTCAAGTAAGTTATACAGTTTTGTTTCTTTATTTCAAATGCAATTATTTCATGTCATCTAATTGTGTAATTTTTCTTTATAACAGTGACCGTTGTGTCGCTCCTCCTACCATTGACATATGCATTCATCATGGTGGTAGAGTTGTAACTTCGAATTTACTTTATGATTATTGGGGCGGTGATGAACTTATGATATGCAATGTTTCAACAGACAATTTAACCTTTGATGAGTGCTCAAACACTCATCATTTTTGGTCTAATCTGAACTGCAAAACATACAAAAACACTCAGTAAAGCATCAAAATACTGAAAATATTCCAAAATTGTGTTTTATATGTTTTAGATACAAAATGAGCAAAAACAGATGAAAAACGCACAAAGTTTGCAAAATTGGCAGTTTCAGTCCCTCAACTTTCATAAAATTACAAAACTAGTCCCTGGATATTCAAAATATAGAAAATTATCACCAAAGGTCATTTTGAAATCATAAAATGTCATATTTAGTCCTTTGGTGAAAAATTAGAAAGTTTTGGAAATTTACAGTTTAAGTCCCTGGAGTTTCAGATTTTGGCAGATTCAGTCCCTGGTGGGATATTTTTGAAAGGAAAATCAATTTTGGACCTTGGGAAATCAAAAGTTATCAAAATAGGTCCCTGGGTGAAAGTTTTGAGGAAATTACAATTTTAGTCCCCGGACTTTGAAAATTATCATTTTTAGTCCCCGGGAATTTTGAAAAATACAAAAATGGCAAATGTGGTTCTTGGATTATAGAAAATGGCATTTTTGGTCCTTATGAGCATTTTGGAACATTTACATTTTCAGCCCTTGCCTTTTTCAAAATTACATATTTGGCTCTTGTGATTTATTATTAACCAAATGGACCCTAGGCTTTATTATAAATCCAATACCAAATCCAAAAACAAATACAAACACAACCCACCAATAAACCCCAGCCCAGTCTCATTCCCTAGCCCACCACAAGCCCAAACCTAAAACTAATAATCCACCCCTGTGCGTTGACCCCAGTCAACTCACCCCTAACCTCCCATTACCGTCCACTGTTCACCACCATTAACCCCCCTAATTCCCAGGCTCATGCCCCCCCTCCTTCCACTTTTCCACCAACTCTCATTAATACCTCACCTTCCCCCTCCTACCCTCAATAAATGCTCACCAAACAACACTCAACCTGCCTTTTCCTATTTTCCCGCCAAAACAAGTTTGAACGATTGAGATCATTCTAAGCCATCCAACGATCAAGAATGAAGTGGGAAAGATGTGGGGACTCCTCAGAGGCTATAAAAGAAAAGAAAAGAGAGAAGATAAAGTTGTCACTAGTTTTTAGACCAATTTCGTAATGTAATCTTTTATTTTCAGTTTTAAATCTTTAAAGGTAGTTGTAATTTCCAGTTGTATCACTTTAATGATTAATGAAAGTTTCAATTTAAAAGTTTCTTAAAGTCAGTTTCCAAGTTTAATTTCAGTTTTGGCAATTTATAGTGAATTTGACACCTTCACTCAAGATTGGTTAAGTTGTTGTTTGTTGCTCATTTATCTCAAATCAGTTCTTATTTAAGCTTTTGAAAGACTCAGGCATCTTTAAACTTCAATCTTTATTTCTTTTCAGTAAAAGCAAGAAAATCAATAAAAAAAATAAAAAATAGTGTTCATAACTGAAGCTGCCTGGATCATTGTGGACTTTGGAAGAATGGTAATGGTTTAATGCTCAGGGGAGCTTTAGGGTAGGATTAGATTCTTGTGGTATGCTGATTTGGAACTAAGGACTGTTGTAAGTCATCATTTCATAAATTTTTGTACATGATCTTCTGCTATAATCTGTGTTCATTACTGTTTAATTAGTGTATGGTTCATGTAGTTTAAGTTAGTTAAATGTTTATATGATCCAAGTTCTTAATTTGCTTTGATTTTTACCCTAGACAGTCACAATAGGGGTGTTTGGTTCTAGCTTGTTGGTTGTGTTTTTGTTGTTTAACAGTGCAACATTTGGTCCACTTAAGTCATAAATGTTCTTATAAGCTCAGTCTATCAACCACTTTGGTCATTACCCCAAAGGATAGTCAAATTCACAAAGGTTCCACCACCACAGTTAACTGTGGTGGTTTGTGAGTTCCAAAACCCATCATTTTTCAATAATAGTTGTTCCTTTAACTTAATTTGGTTTCAATTTTACTTATAAACATGTTTTAAGTGAGTTAGATCCAACCAAAATCCATAAAAGTCAAAGTTTAAGTTTTTTCTTCAAAAGTCAAATTGTGCTTTTCAGATTTTTGTAAAACTTCAAAGATTTTTCTAGATTTGTTTATTTGGATTCAGACCTTAGGATTTTGTGGAATTGTAGTCTAATAGCCCATCTTTATTGTCCCATTGTCCTTTGATTTTTGCCATTTTTGTACTGGGCCCCACAAGTGCCCAAAAACACTTGCAGGGCTGTCTGCTCCCCTGCATATCAGATACCATAGCCACCACCACCACTTTGGTGGTGGTTTGTGGTCACTACAGTGGTTCACACCCCTCCACCTTGGTTCCTTTCTAGTCCCCTCCTACCAGGGAAGTGGTATTGACCCTTGGTTTGACCTATAACACTGTGGACCCCACCAGAATTTAGCACTTAATCTTGTCCCATTTCTGTGCAGTTTGGAAGTTTCCAAGTGCTTATTTCCTAGCTTATTGCTTATCTTGTGTGGATTTTTGGCTTATTTCTGCTTAAACATGTTCATCTAAGTTAGTTAGACCTGATTTCACCATTGTGGGTCCCACTCATTGCCATTTAAGCTAATTTTCCATTTTGGTCAACAATAGTCAACTGTTTCAATCCTTAGCTTGTTTTCAGCTTATTTTAAGTTTACAAAAATTTTGTTTTTACAAAAAGTGTTTGTTTTTAAGTATTTAATAGTTTTGTAAAAGAAAATCAAGAAAATCAAAGTGATTTTAAGTGATAGTTTCTATTTAATTTTATTTTTTATTTTTCATTTTTAGATTTTAATTAAGTACTTAGTTTTTTTTATATTTTTATTAAATTCCTCATATATTAAAGTAGTTATAATAATTTTTTCAGATTTTTATCTTTTAATTTAGTATTAATTAGAATTAATCTTAGTTTATTAATTATTAAATAATAATTAGTTTAAAATAGCATATCTAGTTTTTATTAAGTAAAACTTAGTTTTTATATTTTTTTATAGCTTTTATATGTTATAAAGTAATTTTAGAAATTTTCTTAGCATTTTTACTGTTCATTTGGTATTTTTCCTAATTTAAAATAGTCAATTAGATAATTAGTAATTAAATAGTAATTAATTAATATAAAGTTCACAAAAAGACAAAAATATTTATTTTTATTTTTTATACTTTCTTCAAGTTCTTTTTGAGGTTTAGAAAATATTTTTATAAGTTTTTAGTTTATTTTGTAACTTTTATCTTTTTTAGTTTATTATTAAATTAGGTTTAAAATAGTTTTAATTAATTAAATAGAATTTAAATATTAAAATAATCATTTTAATAACTTTATTTTCATTTTAAATTTTCTTTTACTTTTAAGTTTGTAAAAAAGTCATTTTCACCCCCTGGGTGTTTTCAGATTTTCGTTTTCACTTTTTATTTCGTACGCTTACGTTTTATTTAAACGTAACGTACGCGTTTTAAGTTTTAAACGTTTCTGGTTTTTCCCACTTTCTTGTCTTATTCAAATAGCTTGTTTAAGCTATTTTCTTCGTATATTCCTTAGCTTAATCACACACAAACCCCTTTCCATCCAAATTCACCCGATCAAATAACCGTTTGTTTACAATTCACACCTCGTCGGGACATTACGACCCGGGGAAACCTTATACTTCCGCGGAGCATTGACTCTAGGCTGTTTGACTTGGTTGACCATCACCTGGTCAATTAGGTTGACTGTTTGGAGCCAATCAACTTTTGGCGCCGCTGCCGGGGAGGTTGTGCGCGTTTATCTAAACGGTTTTTCTGATTAGTGTCTTTGGAACTCATTCCATTGTACATTTATCCATCTTTGTTCATATCTTTTCCATAAAAACCCAAAAATATTTTTCCTTACCCTCTATCCATTTGATTCTACCTTCTTATACCCATCTCATGTATAATTCTTATGGCGTCTCTCGGCTACACGTGTTTTCACTGTAAAAGCCCGATTGAGAACGGCTTTCGTTGTCTCCGGTGTATTTGTGAGAAATGTGGCAATAATTGTACTGACAGATTTTGTGTTTTGTGCAATCTGTTCATAAGTCCAAATTCTCTCGATGATTCACCAAATTCTTCCAACTGTCCTTCACAGCCCGAGAAACGTGCTATTAATGACAAACCGTCAAGAATTGATCCTAACCTTTCACGGTTTACGGTTAAAAGTTTGTCAAGCACACATGCTGAGTTTAGGGCAGTGACTGAAAAGCACGACTTGCCCAACCTTCACATTTATCAAGAACCAAAACCCGAGACCATAACGGAAGTGGTGGAAATTGCTAGCTCTAAGAGCACACCACTTGTCCCACCTCCGGCTTTTATTCCTTGTGTTGGTTGTGGTGAGCCGCTTTTCGGTTCTCCATGTCGTTGGTGTACATGTGTGCAATGTGGTAACGATATTCAAAACGGGAGTTGTTTGTTTTGTGGGTCGAGTAATTCATTTGCTTATGACCCTAATCAAGACTCATTCAACGACTCTTCAAATTTTTCCGATTACCCATCACATTCATACGAGCAAGAATCATATTATCCAAACTTCAATGATGCTTCGTATCAAGATACACCAGTCCAGACTCAACAGTTTAACTGTTGTGAGTACTGTGGTGGTTCCCACTACAGTTCTGATTGTCAATCGGGAAACACGCTTGTCTATGAGCAGTTTCCTGATTACAATTATGACTACAGCACACACGACTCACAGCCACATCAGTTTTACTGTTGTGAGTATTGTGGAGGTCCACACACTAGCTCTGATTGTCAAACAGGGAATCCATTTCCTTGTAACAATTACGACTATTCGTATTCAGACCCACCTCCACAGTACCAAATGACCCAAGCAACTCCTCTTGTTACTGCGCAAGACATTTTAATAGAGACTCTTGAGATATTGAAAGATCTTAAGGAGGAGTTGGCTACCACATCGTTTCAAAGCTCTCGTGAGAAATCTATGGCAGATTTACTTGCGGAAGAATGAGCAGCGAGAAACGAAAAGAGCATGGAAGAATTACTTGCTGAGCAAAGAGCGGCTAAAATACGTGCCAATCTTCGCTTTGCTGCTCTTCATGATGACGATGATGATGAGGATTCTATTCAAATGAAAGAATATTACAAAGATTCATCCAGTTCATCAGTTGAGATTCCTTCCATGGAAGCACAGGGAGATAAGAGTATGCAAGAATTGCTAGCAGAAGAACACATGAAAAACATAGAATCTATGTGTGCTAGTCTTTTGTATCTCCCTCAGTCTGCTATTATCACACCCGAAGTTCACACTCACTCTCTGATCATGGGGGATGAGCATCTTAGCACTGTTCCTAATAAGGAATCGGACGAATTAATAAAGTCTAGTGTTGAGATCCTTGTCCCAATCCCAGGAGAGTCACAGGGGACTTTGGATCATGTGTGTGATATTCCTTCACCCCCTAATAATCCAAATGATCAAATTGAGATTGTCTCTGATTCCAGTGATGATTGTTTATCTTATGGAGACATTGAATTTGTTGATGCATCACTTCTCCACCCTGATGTTGACTTTCTTCTTGAAGAGTTCGCTGATGAACTTTCTCATATCGATCCCATCCCACCAAGGGATGAAAATGAAGTCTTTGACTTTGATGCGGATTTGAGAGAGTTAGAATTCTTACTTACTCATGATCCTTCGATTGAACTTACTCAGATCAATCCACTTCCTTCGGATAGTGAAAATGATCTGGACGAATTCGAGGCTTTTCTTACTGAAGATAGTTCAACTTCATATGAAGTTGATGATGATTATCTTGATCCTGAGGGGGACATTCTTTTTCTAGAAAGTTTGTTAAACGAAGATCCATTCCCCCCTCTCCCACCCAAACAACTTCATAATGAGGAAATCAAATCAGTTGAGGAAACTGATAAATTTCCTGAGATCAAGCTCAAGGACTTGCCTCCTCCACTTGAATATACATTTCTTGAGGAGGAAGTTCTTATCTTAATTGCTATTCAGATCTCTCTTCTTTCCTTCACCTACCAGGTGATTTCTCCTCTTCTTCACTCCTTCGGGAGTGAGGACACTATATTTGATCCCGGCATTTTCATGTATCATTATCTTGAGCCGGATACTTATCTCATCGGTGTGGAACTTTCACATGCTTCATATGTTTGTCCAAACATCTTGAATGAAAGTCCGATTGAGATTGCTTTTTCCACATCATGCTTCCCCAAGGACAAATGAATTCGGGGTCGAGTCAAGCTAGCGACTCGGTAAACAAAAACAATAACATGCTTATAGGGTTTTCACCCTAAGTGTGGGGGAGTCCCCCATGCTATGGTTACAATTGAGTGAAAAAAAACAAAATGGTGTTTTCCACGCTTAGCTTGTAATGTTGCCCTTTTACGTTCAAAATGTCGGCATAATAGCCGGGATTTTGAATATTGAGGACAATATTCATGCTTAGTGTGGGGGGTATTCGCTAGCGAATTTTATCACATTTTACTATATAATACCCCCGTTTTTAGCCAAAATTCAAAAATTTTTCAAAAATTTTTTCACTGGTGCTTCAAAATTTTTGGTAATCAGTCCGCCTTGTCTAAGCGACAAAAGGGATTGGCTAGTCCAGGAGCAAACGGCTCTTGGTAAAGACATATCAAATCCGTTGACGGCTGGCAATTTGCCCAAAATTGTGTGGTTCATCAACTCCCCGAAAACAAATGAGTTGGCTAGCCCGCAAGATTATGGCTTGTGGTAAAGGCCGTGGAAAAATCCATAATTGGTAATCAGCTCACCAAGATGTTGACTAGGTCCATCAAGAGCTGGCTAGTCCAGAAGCAAACGGCTTTTGGTAAAGACTACTCAAATCCGTTGAAAGCTGGTGGTTTGCTCAAAATCACACGGTTATCAGGTGTGCCACAGTTCTTACACCTGGCTACTCCAGAAGTGATGGCTTTTGGTAAAGAGTTTTTCAAATCCATCAAGTTTTCAAAACAGTATTGCTAGGGACTAGCAATAGTTTAGTGTGGGGGATTGATGAGTGCTCAAACACTCATCATTTTTGGTCTAATCTGAACTGCAAAACATACAAAAACACTCAGTAATGCATCAAAATACTGAAAATATTCCAAAATTGTGTTTTATATGTTTTAGATATAAAATGAGCAAAAACAGATGAAAAACGCACAAAGTTTGCAAAATTGGCAGTTTCAGTCCCTCAACTTTCATAAAATTACAAAACTAGTCCCTGGATATTCAAAATATAGAAAATTATCACCAAAGGTCATTTTGAAATCATAAAATGTCATATTTAGTCCTTTGGTGAAAAATTGGAAAGTTTTGGAAATTTACAGTTTAAGTCCCTAGAGTTTCAGATTTTGGCAGATTCAGTCCCTGGTGGGATATTTTTGAAAGGAAAATCAATTTTGGACCTTGGGAAATCAAAAGTTATCAAAATAGGTCCCTGGGTGAAAGTTTTGAGGAAATTACAATTTTAGTCCCCTGACTTTGAAAATTATCATTTTTAGTCCCCGGGAATTTTGAAAAATACAAAAATGGCAAATGTGGTTCTTGGATTATAGAAAATGGCATTTTTGGTCCTTATGAGCATTTTGGAACATTTACATTTTCAGCCCTTGCCTTTTTCAAAATTACATATTTGGCTCTTGTGATTTATTATTAACCAAATGGACCCTAGGCTTTATTATAAATCCAATACCAAATCCAAAAACAAATACAAACACAACCCACCAATAAACCCCAGCCCAGTCTCATTCCCTAGCCCACCACAAGCCCAAACCTAAAACTAATAATCCACCCCTGTGCGTTGACCCCAGTCAACTCACCCCTAACCTCCCATTACCGTCCACTGTTCACCACCATTAACCCCCCTAATTCCCAGGCTCATGCCCCCCCTCCTTCCACTTTTCCACCAACTCTCATTAATACCTCACCTTCCCCCTCCTACCCTCAATAAATGCTCACCAAACAACACTCAACCTGCCTTTTCCTATTTTCCCGCCAAAACAAGTTTGAACGATTGAGATCATTCCAAGCCATCCAACGATCAAGAATGAAGTGGGAAAGATGTGGGGACTCCTCAGAGGCTATAAAAGAAAAGAAAAGAGAGAAGATAAAGTTGTCACTAGTTTTTAGACCAATTTCGTAATGTAATCTTTTATTTTCAGTTTTAAATCTTTAAAGGTAGTTGTAATTTCCAGTTGTATCACTTTAATGATTAATGAAAGTTTCAATTTAAAAGTTTCTTAAAGTCAGTTTCCAAGTTTAATTTCAGTTTTGGTAATTTATAGTGAATTTGACACCTTCACTCAAGATTGGTTAAGTTGTTGTTTGTTGCTCATTTATCTCAAATCAGTTCTTATTTAAGCTTTTGAAAGACTCAGGCATCTTTAAACTTCAATCTTTATTTCTTTTCAGTAAAAGCAAGAAAATCAATAAAAAAAATAAAAAATAGTGTTCATAACTGAAGCTGCCTGGATCATTGTGGACTTTGGAAGAATGGTAATGGTTTAATGCTCAGGGGAGCTTTAGGGTAGGATTAGATTCTTGTGGTATGCTGATTTGGAACTAAGGACTGTTGTAAGTCATCATTTCATAAATTTTTGTACATGATCTTCTGCTATAATCTGTGTTCATTACTGTTTAATTAGTGTATGGTTCATGTAGTTTAAGTTAGTTAAATGTTTATATGATCCAAGTTCTTAATTTGCTTTGATTTTTACCCTAGACAGTCACAATAGGGGTGTTTGGTTCTAGCTTGTTGGTTGTGTTTTTGTTGTTTAACAGTGCAACATTTGGTCCACTTAAGTCATAAATGTTCTTATAAGCTCAGTCTATCAACCACTTTGGTCATTACCCCAAAGGATAGTCAAATTCACAAAGGTTCCACCACCACAGTTAACTGTGGTGGTTTGTGAGTTCCAAAACTCATCATTTTTCAATAATAGTTGTTCCTTTAACTTAATTTGGTTTCAATTTTACTTATAAACATGTTTTAAGTGAGTTAGATCCAACCAAAATCCATAAAAGTCAAAGTTTAAGTTTTTTCTTCAAAAGTCAAATTGTGCTTTTCAGATTTTTGTAAAACTTCAAAGATTTTTCTAGATTTGTTTATTTGGATTCAGACCTTAGGATTTTGTGGAATTGTAGTCTAATAGCCCATCTTTATTGTCCCATTGTCCTTTGATTTTTGCCATTTTTGTACTGGGCCCCACAAGTGCCCAAAAACACTTGCAGGGCTGTCTGCTCCCCTGCATATCAGATACCATAGCCACCACCACCACTTTGGTGGTGGTTTGTGGTCACTACAGTGGTTCACACCCCTCCACCTTGGTTCCTTTCCACTCCCCTCCTACCAGGGAAGTGGTATTGACCCTTGGTTTGACCTATAACACTGTGGACCCCACCAGAATTTAGCACTTAATCTTGTCCCATTTCTGTGCAGTTTGGAAGTTTCCAAGTGCTTATTTCCTAGCTTATTGCTTATCTTGTGTGGATTTTTGGCTTATTTCTGCTTAAACATGTTCATCTAAGTTAGTTAGACCTGATTTCACCATTGTGGGTCCCACTCATTGCCATTTAAGCTAATTTTCCATTTTGGTCAACAATAGTCAACTGTTTCAATCCTTAGCTTGTTTTCAGCTTATTTTAAGTTTACAAAAATTTTGTTTTTACAAAAAGTGTTTGTTTTTAAGTATTTAATAGTTTTGTAAAAGAAAATCAAAGTGATTTTAAGTGATAGTTTCTATTTAATTTTATTTTTTATTTTTCATTTTTAGATTTTAATTAAGTACTTAGTTTTTTTTATGTTTTTATTAAATTCCTCATATATTAAAGTAGTTATAATAATTTTTTCAGATTTTTATCTTTTAATTTAGTATTAATTAGAATTAATCTTAGTTTATTAATTATTAAATAATAATTAGTTTAAAATAGCATATCTAGTTTTTATTAAGTAAAACTTAGTTTTTATATTTTTTTTAGCTTTTATATGTTATAAAGTAATTTTAGAAATTTTCTTAGCATTTTTACTGTTCATTTGGTATTTTTCCTAATTTAAAATAGTCAATTAGATAATTAGTAATTAAATAGTAATTAATTAATATAAAATTCACAAAAAGACAAAAATATTTATTTTTATTTTTTATACTTTCTTCAAGTTCTTTTTGAGGTTTAGAAAATAATTTTATAAGTTTTTAGTTTATTTTGTAACTTTTATCTTTTTTAGTTTATTATTAAATTAGGTTTAAAATAGTTTTAATTAATTAAATAGAATTTAAATATTAAAATAATCATTTTAATAACTTTATTTTCATTTTAAATTTTCTTTTACTTTTAAGTTTGTAAAAAAGTCATTTTCACCCCCTGGGTGTTTTCAGATTTTCGTTTTCACTTTTTATTTCGTACGCTTACGTTTTATTTAAACGTAACGTACGCGTTTTAAGTTTTAAACTGTTAGGTCACCATTTTGTAAACACAAGTATGATTGATAAAGAAATGAGATGAGAATAAGAGTGGGATGATTATGAGAAATTTGAGAAAATGAAATGCAAGAGTTTCCTTAATGTTTTCAAATAACCAACCAAGTATTACATAGACCTAAGCATACTATATATAGGGAAGGAGCTAGGGCAACACTCCCTCTCCTTCCTTTCTCCAAATCGTGTGGGCTTTAAGGCCCATGGATCATTAAACTTAAGCCTAGTAAACTTGAGACATTACATTAGTGTAAGTAATAAATAACTAAAGCAACCTATTATTACAAATGACCGAGACTTGATAAAATAGTAAAACTTTGGTTCCAACAATCTCCCCCTAAGGGTCGGTCATCGTGGTTGCTTGACGTCTTCATCTTAATCTTTGACTTTCATAGCTTTAGACGTCTTCAGAAATGATTAGAATAATGATGGATGTACTTTGCTCTTTGACTTTGTTCTTTGATGATGTTGTAGTGATAATGTTATGAAGTAATCTGCCATTCGTCACTCCTGCGTCTGTGGTGGTTGTCCGCCATTCCAACATACTCATACATCTTTGGACTTAGACTTTCACGTACAAGAAGTTCCTTTTCATACTTTGAGATCTTTGTCTTTATACTTTGTAGATTCTTCTTTTTGGCGTAGAATCTTTCTTTGAACTTTGTGTTGCTTTGATCTTTGGGGGAGCTTTCTTTGACTTCAAGATGTATGTATGAGCATGTTGGTATCTACCATCATGGAAGTGATGTACCTGCGAGTAAACAGTTAGCAATAAAACAACCGGTACTTACAGATAAGGAGTTAGAGCTTGTCAACAGCATAGTGTGAAGACTCCTTCTAATCCTTATCCAGGCCGTTCCCATATCAGATACTCCCGAAGGAGCTTACGAGACCTACTAGGTAGCTCAATGACTGGGTGAGTCGCTGGGGATCACTCCACGACTGTAGACCGATAAGAAACCACCGCAAACACTAAGCGTAACTTACGAGGAGTTACCGAAGTGACCTGTCAAGGCTGTTTGATGTTGACCCTGACAGGATTTCCGTTCAATCATTGAGAAATACTTATGTAATCCTCTCATAAACGTTCTCGGCAGATTGCTAAGATCTGCGAAGGACTCGATAGTTTACAACTGATGCCCATTGATGTAGAACACCAGTCGTAGAAATACTAAGTGTTCCTAAGAGATCTTTGATGTATCTCATGGCTCTAGACTCTATAAGTGCACATCTAGGTTTCCTATGCGGAGACTGGGGATGTCCTTCTTCAATATCAACCGTCTCTAAGAGATGGGTTGATAGGTTACGCGGGTTCCCCTGTGAGAATGAAACAAGTCCTTTTAAGAGAACTTGAGTGGTTAAGAAGGTTTAGTGCATTGCGTCACTGGGTCCATGACGACTTAATCTTCAATACCGGCGTCGCCTTAGCAACAACCAGTAGCATACGTATTGAACCCGGTGTCTGCCCTAAGGTTGAATCATCTGGAGGGCTATTTCTTTTCACCCTTTACTTTACTTTTCTTTTTAATTCTTCAACTCCTTCTTTCCCTTTCATTCATTTCTCCTTTTTTTCGTATCATACCTAAGGACTTCTAATTCTAACTATGGGAGATGTCCTTGGGTAGATCCCTCCGGCTCTGGCGGATCATAGGACGGATATTCCTATCTTAATCACCTTATAACTCCGACAATAGCCAAGAAACCTTTGATTGAAAATCTCTCAAAGTGTTTGTGATAATCAAATATTTTGGTTAACACTTTGAGAGTTTTGCGTACACTTTTGAAGGGCTCCCCCTGCACATGTGCTCATAAGTATTTAATAAATTTGCACATGCGGGAGGAGCAAACACTTTTGAATTGATCCACTTTCCATGAACAAGACCGATTCGAGACACGCTTACATCACTAGTTAAACTAGCTTGAAGTTATTACCCGGCCTGGTCAAGTCCACAGAAAGTTTCTCGAGACGGTACTTTTCTACTAAGACATATCCTTTTCGAGACACGCTTACGTGGTTAGTTAAAGAGATGCATTGTCAGCTTTTAGGTGACAACTAGCTCCAGTAACTAACTTGATGTTATTACCCGTCGAGGATAAGTCCTTTCGATGTTACTAACTTGTATTATCTCGTCAATTCCTGGGTTAATACTGAGTCTAGCTCGCACATGATACAACTTAACGCTTTGACTTCGTATGTTTTAATCACCTTTACATTTTCTCCCCCTCAAAAATAGCATATAAGATGGTGTTTTTGACAATTTTTTTTTTTTTTTTTTTTTTTTAGATTAAAATATGCCTTTTGAGTCTTATGGGGAGATACATCAAGAACTTTTGATTTTGAGCAAAGTATTTTGTTTTGACAAGTGCTCCCCCTCAACAAGTGATTAGGTCTTATTGAGGTGAAATACTTGTCCTTTTGAGCAGAATTATGAAAAAAATCATAAATGTTTGATTAATTCTACTCAAAAGTAAGAAGCCTTCGCTCCTTATGTTTAGGATTGAGGCACTGAAGCGTACCTCAGGGTCCTTTAATTACAAGCCCGGGTTGTACACTGTTATGTGTGCACAAACCATAATAGAAAAAAAATGATTCAATCAATGAAACAATTGATATTGAAAAAATATGATCAAATGTACCAAGTTATTCTTCGTCTGGAAGTGGAGCATTGAAGTTAGTGAACTGAGGTTCAGGTCTTTCGAAGTTTCTGACAGGAAACGATGGTCTGGCACCAATGTAGCTTTCCAGTCGTCTGATCTGTTCCCGTCGAAATAACCGTTCTTCAATCTTTAAGACAAAGTTACGAACTTGTCTTCTGGAGCTGGATTTCCATCTAGGTTGTTCCCCTTTAGCTATCTTACGTCGATCATCATTCAACCTTTTGACAAGCCCATCACGAACAAACTTGAGTGTAACATCACAGAATTTATGTACCTCATCGAACCTCATGAAGCTTTGTAGCTTTTTGCTGTTGATGTATGTGAAACCAAACAGTTCTTGAATGAGAGTAAACTGTGGTGTGTCATAGAGACCATCAAAGTAGAACTGTGGCTTTGTCAAATTGATCTTTTGTTGGTAACTTTCCACTCCAAGCTGAAGATCTTCCACTCTTTCTTGAACAATCAGTCGTCGGATGTAAAGAAGTAGCGATGCCATGAAGTTGTACTGAACGTCTCTATCGAATCCGCGCATTCTACTCTGAACCTTTTCAAGATACATATCTTCTATGTCATTGAGATAAAGGTTGGGAAAGTCTGCTTCGGAGAACTTGTACTTCTTTTCATCTTGTCGTTTAACAACAATTTCACGCATGAATAAGTAGTTAAACCGTTTCGACTGCTGAATCTCCAAGATAGCGATGATCTTTGATTTCTGCTTCACATTTTCCAATGATGTCTCTCCTAATCTGCTTGTATAACCGAGACGACGACGATCAGGCCAATGTTGAATTCCGTGTAGAGCATCTCTGTCGTAAGCAACGATGGAGTTGCTGAAAATACGGGTGGTTTCTTCAATGGCTGGAATTTCGTATCTAGCGGCTGGTACTGAGATTGTGAGTGAGGAAGCATATTTCTTCTTGGATATCTCTTGAGTGAGCTGAATGTTACAAAGATCTTTGTTGAAGAAGAAGCTGTAAGGTATCTTTGGTTTGTCAGGAAATCCTTTCAACGGTAATGGTTTGGTCCAGTCGGTGAAGTAAGGTTTTTCATGATTCTTGGAACTTAGATCAATATTCACTTCAGGATTTAACCAGTCAAAGTCGGCAGACATTGCACTAGCTATATTCTGCATGTGATATTCGTATTCGACTTTGTTTCCAGATCTTTTCTTGAGGAATTCTTGTGCATCCCTATTGATTCTCCTAAGCTCCGCCTTTGTGAGTTTGTTGATGTGAAGATCCTTCATAATTACCTGGGTGAACTGAAGAGTGTTACCAGGAAGAGGTTCTTCTTCTTCCAGAGGAGGTTGAGCTTGGACCATTTCTGTAAGCCAATCATTCTGAGGATTGTCATCATTGTCGAGCCATGAATGACGTGTTTTCTTCTTTGATTTCTTAGACTTGGATGTAGCATCTTTGTCTTTGGCTTTGGACGGTGATGATGGACCAGCATGAGAATCATGAGTAGGTGGAGCACGGTAATCGGTGTCAAGTTGATCTTGGAAGTCATCAGTTTGTTCCATGAACATTTCTTCATCTTCGGTTTGACCTTCACCAGTAGCAGAGGGTTGTTGTTGAGTTCCAGGAGGAGTGGAGTCCTTCTGTGGTTGTAGAGAGGATGAGGGACCTGTTCCAGACTTAGGTTTCTTGCCTTTGGAGTTTGGGTCAGGATCGTCATCTTTTCTTGTCCTCTTTCGGGATCCAGCAGCATCTTTGCATGACTCAGTTGACATATAAGCTACCATAGCATCATACAGGCCTTTTTCTTCAGCTGTCTGTGTGGTTTTGGTGGCAAGGTTGTCGAAGATTTTGACAAGCATGTCGTTGAGAGACAATTCTTGGACGGTTGGAGCCACAGTAGAAGATTTTGCGGTGTGAAGCGTGAAGGGTGTAGTAGACAACATTTTCTTCGTAACACTTCTAATTCTGTGATCCAAGTTGTCATTGATTGGTTTGAGAAGGTTTGCAACTTCAGGAGTAATCATCTCAACGAGATTATCAGTGAGAAAATCATGTGTTGCAGTTCTGATAAAACCTTCGTAATCAGATTTCAAGAACTTGTCAATCAGCTGCGTAGAATCCTGGAATTCCTCAACTTGTTTAGTCAGTTTGGTAACCATGTCGGTGAGTTTGTTCACTTGCTCCTGAAGATCAACTTGTTGTTTTGGTTCATTGATCGAATGCTGTTTAGATGCGGTTTCAGATGGTGTGGGTGATGAGTGCTCAGGTGATGATTTGGACGAAGACTCGTTGTGAGAGTCTGAAGAAGAAGCAGGAGGAGTTGGATCCTTTGGTGGAGAGTCTTGAGGAGGTGGGGGTTGTGCTGAGGAAGTCTGCTGAGAAGATGACTTAAGAAACATGTTGGTGTCGAACGCGTTCTTCTCTTCGTTTTCCTTTCGACGACGTTCCTCTGCTTCCTCTGCTTCTCGTGCAAGAAACTCTGGAGTAATAAGATATTCATGTTCCTGATCCGTAGCTAAGTTCTCTTGACCGCCAACATTCTCCTCTAAAGTAGCAGTCTCAGTCATGTGGACATCTTCAGTCTTGTTTGAATCCTTAACGTTGTCATCAGGTTGTGGAGCTGATTCTGACGTTGTTGGAGGAACCATACTGCTTGTAGCCCCTACATGTTCTGACTGATCAATAGGTGGTGGTGTTGGAGGGTGTGATAGAAGTCGGCTTTCAAGGCTTGCTTTCCTCTGTTCTTTCCTAAGCTGCTTTTCTTCATCTCTAGTGTCGACAACTATACTCTTAAGTTTGCGTTTATCAACTAATGGTTCAACGATTGGTTCATCTGCATCTTCATTTGGCTCATTGATAGTGACTCCTTTTCTTCTCCTTGTCTCTTCTTCATAAGTTTCCAGACTTTGTTGTACTGCAATCTCTATTGATGGAAATCCTTCATCAGGTGCTCTGTATCTCAGTTCATAGTCTGGTTCTTCTTCGTCAGATTCTGTATCGAACTCAGACTCGGTGTCAGAAGGTGGAGGAGTAGGTTCATCCCGAATAAAGTACTCAGGAGTTGCCTTCTTCTTTGGTTTGGAAGCAGGTTTAGGTTTGGATGTAGGTTTAGGTGTGGTAGTAGTCTTGGGTTTTGCCATTGAAGCAGACTTAGATCTTGTATGCGGTGATCCAGTGGTGCTCGTGGTACACCCAGACTTTACACTTCCTTTGCTACGAGTCTTTGTAGTTGCTTCTTCCAGTTCCCCTTTGTAAGCCAGATCATACAACTTGAAGTTTGCCCTATTCTTAATGTTGTCATTCAGAAGGTATTCGGGAATCCTCATACCTTTGTTCTTGGTAGCGGAAGTGGTTGATTTGATGAATAATGTGGGGAAGTCGTCCTCGACGAGGTGCTTCGGCTCATTAGGATCAGCCATCCTCTTGATGAATTCTGGAGAACTTTTGCAGAGATGTTCAATGATAAGCTTGGTGAATCTGGTGAATGGTATCATAGTCTTCACACGGTCGGTCTGAATACTGTAGATGATATCATTCATGATAGGAACTGCAAAGTCAATTGGTGTCAGAGTCACCATTCCCCAGAATGTTTGCAGGTGTTCGAGCCTTGGATGTTCATGACCACTTTTCCTTCCAGATATAGATCTAACAACCAACAAACAGAATGTTCTCCAAGGCTGAGGTATATACTTGACATTGAATTTGGAAAGCTTGATTAGAGGTTCATCATCATCAACCTCATATCCTAATTCAATGAAGAAGTCAAGAAGTTCCAAGTCAGGTAGAATCGGAGCAAATTCGTTGTCAGTTTGTGGCATGAGAAGAGCTGTTCGAAGAACGTCATGATCTACAGAGTAATCTTGGCTATCTAAGGTAACAGTGAAAGACTCATTATCCAAGTTGGTCTGAGCAGTAAGCCAAAACTGATGAAGATAGAACAGTGGAACTGAAGTAGAGCAGGTGAGAAGTGGTTTGCATGGATGTGCCAGTAGGATATCTTTCACAATCTTGCATGATTTCTCTGTGATATTCAACTTGTTGAAATCGACTCTGGGATTGTTGTTGCCAATTGTGACATTGTAGTTCTCGGGAGTGATGTCATCCAAGGTGAGTAATGGAAGAGGTTGTTCTGCGACGTTCTCAGTGTGTTCAGCCATGTGTTTCTGAAAAGTATCACCATAAATCAAACATCCAAATGTGTTATGAGTTAGCACAGTTTAGATATTAGATATAGATATCTACTTGAAAAAATTAAGGACAAATGTGTCATTAAGGAATGAGTCAAATAATGCAAATGGCAAATAAGTACAACATGACAAGCACAATTCACATTACATCACATTACACAACACTTAATGAATCACACCAAGGTAACATTGATATAATACCAAACAATATTTCGAAAAAATGCATCATGGACCTTTTATCGAGATTTCTTATTTTTCGAAAAAACTTGATATTATCGGGAAAAAATCAATTCTGTTAACAGCTTATCGAGAAACTGGTGTTATCGAGAAAGTTTAATATATTGAATGATTTCGATAAATGACACATTATCGAGAAAGTGTCATCTTGTGAAACATTATTGAGAAACTTTATCGAGAAAACATTAATGTTTATCGAAAAATCATTATCGAGAAATTTTATCGAGAAAGAACTTTATCGAGAAACATTAACATTTATAAAAAAAAAACATTATCGAGAAATTGAAGATTTCGAAAAATTGGAGTTCCCAGAAAGATTTCGATAAAATGAAAAATTTATCGAGAAAGTGATTTCTCGAAAAAATTCCTCAGAATATCGAGAAACTTTCTTATATCGAGAAACCAATTTTATCGAGAACTTGAGTTTCTCGATAATTTTAGAAAGATTTCGATATTACACAGATTTCTCGAAAAACATTCTTATACAAGAACATAATCGATTTCGCATGAGATTACACCTTTGTATGCATCACAAATCATGTTACCACAGAGATTGGCCTGTCACATATATTCAAATACAAGAGACTCGTATTTCTCGATAATTTTTCAAACGAGGCAATCATGTTTTATCGAGAAACATGTAGGAGTAGTAGGAGACAACCAAGCAAGATTGATAAGGCACCTAAGGGACCTAATAAGCAAATCCCACCACTAACATTAACCAAATAATCACAGAATCTTAACAACCCACTTCGACCCAATCTTTTTGAAATCGAGAACCACTCAAACATGTTAAAATGAGGTTAACTGATGAGGAATCATTAGAAACAAGTAAAGTGATAAAACCTCATCAAGAATTAACCACCATGACATGTAAACAACAATTTTCGAAGTCCTAGCCCTAGTTCTCGACATCACTAAATCGAGAGATCTAACCGTTGAAATTCAAATTAGCCAAGATCCTATGTAAGATATATCCTAGTGAATCCATGGGAACTTACAATTCAAAGATCAAGGTCGTGGTATGCTTGTATGATTATGGACCGTAGGTTAAAGAGAGGGTTTTAGGGGTTTTAGAAATTGTGATGGTTTGTTTGTACGGTTTGTTTGTTTATATTATTTTGAAACTTTGAATTTTGTCCCTTTTAGTCCTTGGACTTTATAACAAGCAAAACAAGTGTACTAAAGTTTTTGAACCTTAAAGACTTTGACAATTTTGGACCCTAAACTATAAAGTACTTAAACTAGAACCCTAAAGTACCTAGCAAGTCTATAGATATTGAGATGTGCATTCGTTAAGGTAACTAATGAAGATTTAAACCATATGAGACAAGGTGTTGTGAAATAAATCATCCGCACACACATCGAACCGAAAGTTTATGAGAAATATGCAAGTATACCTATTTTAAAAAATTGGTGAAAGAAATTTACGCGAGACTCCCCCTCAACACTTGTAAAGTAAGAACAAGGTGTTGAATGGAAGCGATATACTTGCATTTTTTTTTTTTTTTTTTTTTTTTTTTTTTTTTTTTTTTTTTTAAGGAAAATAAAATTGTGAAAAATCTTTTTGGGTTTTGTAAAGTTTATAGGAAAGAAAGAAAGATAAATATTATACAATGATAGTTGTGATGTTTGACGATCAGTGGTATTTTAAAAACTTTTCCAGATCCTCTGGTGTCAAACATCTCATACCAATCTGGTGAACTAGACTAGCAAACCTGGATGGTGCCAAGGATTTGGTAAGTAAGTCCGCCAATTGGTATTCAGTTCCAACAAAATAAAGTTCAACTGTACCCCTTTCCACATGCTCTTTGATGAAATGATAACGGAGATCGATGTGTTTGGATTTGCAATGATGCACAGTGTTGCAGGAGATAGCAATTGCACTCTTTGAATCACAGTAGATAGGAATCTTGTTGAATAGGTAGCCATAGTCTTTAAGTTGTGATCTCATCCAGATGACTTGAGCACAACAAGCCGACATGGCTACGTATTCAGATTCTGTAGATGACAAAGACGTGCAGTCCTGCTTCTTAGATTGCCATGACACAAGTTTGTCTCTAAGAAACTGTAATCCACCAGATGTACTTTTGCGTGTGTCTAAGCATCCTGCATGATCAGCATCTGAAAAAGCAATTAGTTCAAAGCCAGAATCCTTCGGATACCAGATCCCCAAGTTAATGGTTCCCTTTATGTATCGAAGGATTCTCTTGACCTCACTGAGGTGTTTTTCCGTTGGTCTAGACTGATAGCGAGAGCACATATAGACAGCAAAAACTATATCAGGTCTACTAGCTGTGAGATACATGAGGGACCCAATCATACTTCGGTATTTGGTAGGGTCAACGGGAGTCCCATGTAAATCAGCATCTAGTTTTGTGGTATAGCCCATTGGCGTATTATAAGTATCACAAGTTATCATTCCATGTTTCTTTAAGATTTCAAGAGCATATTTGGACTGATTTATAAAAATTCCACGGGGTGATTGATGAACTTGTAGTCCTAAAAAGAACGAAAGCTCACCCATCATGGACATTTCAAAATTATCTTTCATTAATTTTGCAAAATCATTAGAATAACTTCTTTTTGTTGAGGCAAAAATGATGTCGTCGACATATATTTGAACAACAAGTAAGTCCTCCCCGTAGGTTTTTGTAAATAGTGTGGGATCCACCGATCCTTTAAAGAATTTATTGGCCAATAAGAAAGTGGACAGTTTGTCATACCACGCCCGTGGGGCTTGCTTGAGTCCGTAGAGAGCCTTTTTGAGTCGGTAGACATGATTAGGACGCTCAGGATCAACGAAGCCTTCAGGTTGACTGACATAAACTTCTTCACGGAGTTCTCCATTCAGAAATGCTGTTTTCACATCCATCTGGTAAACCACCATATTCCTATGAGCAGCATAAGCCAGAAAGATCCGAACAGCTTCATGTCGTGCCACTGGAGCAAAGGATTCAGCAAAGTCTAGACCTTCAAGTTGAGAGTATCCTTTCGCTACCAGACGTGATTTGTTGCGGATGACTGTTCCTTCTGCATCAAGTTTATTCTTCCAGATCCATTTTAACCCGATGACAAAGACTCCGTCAGGTCTTTCAACTAATTCCCAGACTTCTAATCTTATGAATTGCTGAAATTCCTCTTGCATAGATTCAATCCAGTTGTCATAAGTCATTGCATCTTTAATGTTCTTGGGTTCTTCATGACAAACTGTGAGTGCGTAGATGCAAGTTTCACCATCGGTGTGAAGTCGTTGTCTTGTCATGACTGGTGCATCTGGATGGCCAATAATATGGACTAGTGGATGGTCACGAGTCCATTTGTGTGTTGACGGGTGTAGTTGATATGTATCTCGCATGTTGGCAGGATCCAAGTTGCGTGTTGACGACTCAGATATATCAGGAACAGTAGTAGCTGGTGCAAACGGATTAATGAACGCATCAGGATCATGCTCTGCGGATTGTGGAACTGATTGTGGTGTTGGATCTTCAGCTGGATGACAGGGAGTAGAACCAGTTTGTTCTGCTGTAGATGGTGATTCAATTGAAGGACCGTCTCTCTCAACACTTGTAGAAGTTTGTTGAGGTGAGTCTGGTACTGGAATGTGTTCAGGTTGAGCAGCGGAATTTGGTGAGACCTCAGTAGGACGGTATTCAATCGTGTCATCAAATAGTGGAGCAAACAAGGTTTCTAATTCTTTGCGGTTAAGTGGTAAAGGTTCAGCTGAAGATGCCGGAGAGTTGAGACGGTTAAATTCGGGTCCTAAGCTGTGTTGCTCAGAAGCCATCTGGGTGAGTTCATCGAAATTAGCGTGAATGGTTTCTTGAATTTCTTTTGTACGACGATTCCATATCCGAAAACCTTTGGAATTTTCACAATATCCAACGAACACTCCGATGTCAGCCTTAGCTTTGAGTTTTCCTAAATCATCACGATCATTTTTCGGATAGCAAAGTGCTCCAAATACATGAAAGTAATCGATGTTCGGTTTTCTTTTGTGAACAATTTGATATGGTGTTTTGCGATGACGTTTTGTGATCATGCAACGGTTTTGAGTATAACATGCGGTTGAAACAGCTTCTGCCCATAAGTAATCTGGTAATTGAGCATTAATCAACATAGTTCTAGCAGCTTCCACTAACGTCCTGTTGCGTCTTTCAACCACACCATTCTGTTCTGGGCTTCTAGGTATAGACGTTTGATGTGCAATTCCCACTTTCTCATAGTAAGACCGAAGTGTCTGATTCTTGAATTCAGTACCATTGTCAGTTCTGACGATTCGTACTGTGTTTCGAAGCTGAACTTGAATTTTGGTGAGAAAGGTGATGATCATCGAAGGAGCTTGATCTTTACTTCGTAGAAAATAAACCCAAGTCCATCTCGAGAAGTCATCCACAATTACAAGTATGTACCTTTTACCGTTGATACTTTGAACACGCATCGGTCCACACAAATCCATATGAAGCAGTTGTAAAACATGATTCGTACTTTGCTCAGGTTTAGTCGGAAAATGAGCACGAGTACTTTTTCCTTGTTCACAGGCTGGACATAAGTGATCTTTGGTGAAACGGAATCTTGGAAATCCATCGACAAGTTTATAACGAGCAAGGTCAGTCATGGTTCTGAAATTCAAGTGAGAAAGACGTTTGTGCCATAACCAAGATTTAGTTGACTCTGCTTTGGAGAGAAGACATATCGGTGATGTTGCAATCATATCTGACATTGATATTGTATAAAGATTGGAGCCGCGTGAGCCAGACATTAGATCGTTTCCTTGTAGGTCGCGAACAAAGCAAGTTTTCTCACGAAATGCAACTTCTAGATCCCCATCACAGAATTGACCAACAGAGAAAAGGTTGTGTCCAAGGCCTTCCACATAGTAAACACGACTAATTTCAATGTTACCGCTGATGTAGTCACCATATCCCATTATAAGAGCGTAATGATCATTCCCGAATCTGACAGTTCCTATAAACTTTGAGACAAAGTTGTGTAGCAGTTTGAGATTGCCTGTCATATGTCGGGTGCATCCGCTATCAACAATCCAGAGAACAATCTGTACCACCTGCATCACCAGAAGAAGACACGGGTGGAACAGAAGTAAGGGTGGAACCCAAAGACAATGCGGGTTCCTGTTGGTTAGTAACACATGTAATTAACAATTTAGGAATCCATTTAAAATCTGGTTTGTATTGTAACCAACGTTGCCAGTTCCAACTAGTTTTTGCTTTCTTAATGTTAAATGCACTAGTAGTTGGCTCAGTCCTAGATTTGTTCTCGGCACCTATGGGGGTAACTGGGACATCTTTAGAAACCGTAGAAGACGGCTTTCCTAAGTTAGACTTAGAGGCATTAGTGGGCCTAAAAGGAATGCGTGTCCTACGTTTCTTATGACGATTGAGAAGAGAATTAGCTAAACATTTTGTATGATCACCAGATGATACGCTTTTACGACAAAATACACAAGATGCATTAATATTCAAAACATTCAAAGGTTCATCATTCGTTACATTTAGATTTTGATTACAATTTGCCAGATTAGAATCTAAATCGGATGCAACATGAGTTTTATTCAAAGTCCTAAGTTGGTCTTCTACTTCCTGAGCTTCTAGGTGTCCTCTCTTACGTTGCAAGATCCTATTCTTCTTTTTACTTTTTCGCTTGGGTCTGCTAACGCTAGAAGTGGAGACTAGTCCTGTAGAAGTGGAGGTATCAACATTAGTGTTTTGAACAACGTTTCCTTTATTAGTTTTATTTATTTGATACATTCCTGGTGCTATCACCGTGGTGTCAACCATTTTTCCTTTTTGAAGTAGCTTAACTTTCTCTTTCAAATCAATGATGATGTGATTTTTGTCCTGAATTTCAGACTCAAGTAAACCATTGCAATATTTGATGTCGTCGCGGTTTTGTTGCCATTCAGCGTTTTCAATTTTTAAATCCGCAATTTCTTTCTCGTATTTGAAACATCGACCTTTTAAAGACTCGTTGTTTTTGCAAATCTGACAAGAGTTTGAAACATTTTGACTTTGAAACTTCAATTCCCTTTCAAGACTTTTAGCTTGACACCATTCAAGCCTTTGATTGAGTTGACAAATTTCTTTTGAAAATTGTTTTGTCACATCATCATTTTTAATTCTCAACTTTTCATTTTCCAGTTTAAGTGTCTCAATTTCCTCATTCAACAAGATATTATCAACACAATGATCATGCTTAAGCATAGAAGTACCAGAATTGTAAAGATCATTCATGATAACAGACAAAATATCAGCACAGAGAACTTGTTCCAAGAGTCGATCAGCATCATTTTTGAAAACTTTAGTTTGTAGCTTTTGGACCAAAACCTCATTTTCCGCAGTATCAAAAACGTTTATCATATTTTTGACCTCCTTTTGAAGTTCCTGATCCCAACGTGTAGCACATAGACGAAGGTGTTGAACAATTGGTTTCATTTGTTTTTGAAAAATATCTCTCTTTTCTCGCTCGTAAGCGGATTGAAAAGTTTCAATTTTTATTTCTGAATTGCGTTCAATTGTTTCCTCCAAAATATCAATGTCTTCCATAAAGGTTTTGAAATAATTTAAGACACGACATTTTGGTAAACGTGTAAGTTCACCGGATGATGGTAAAGGACCATTTATTTGTGCTACAGGTGGGACAGGAGCTGCATTGTGAGATGAAACATATGACTCTTCGATAAACCATGATTTCTCAGGTAATTCCTTTTGAGTGACAAAAGATTTTGAAAGTGGAGGAGCTTTTGAATAGTCATATGGTGTCCAATATTGAACTTGACTCATTTTAGATCGACTCTCGTCTTCAAGTTCTTCTTCCTCCTTAGTATCAAAAACAACAGCACGCACAACCGTATTATCAAGAAAATAATCCATACTGTAAATCTTTGGAATTTCTTTGAATGCCGTGTGTAGAAACATTGAATTGTAATCACCAAGTGCATAACCGCAATTGGGTTTCGGTTTTAAAGTAAATTTCTGAATTGTTGTGACAGATTTCCCGTGTTTGTAAACAATGTGACGAAATTCTTTGAGTTGTTTTTCAAGATCAACAATATCACCGAGTAAGTTGTCTATGTACTTCCTTTTCCGTATTTTATGTTCATGAAAATCTTTTTGACAACTTGACAATTTTGTTTCTGTTTTTGAAAGTTCAGTTTGAAGACATTCAACCTGTTTTTTTAATTCACCCTTCTCACTTTCAAGTTTCGAAATCAACTTTCCGTGTGACTCAATTAAATCTTGTATTTTGCGTTGAAGATCTTGTTCTTTGTTGTAAGAATCTTGAAAAGCTTTTTCAAAACTTTTAGTGTGTTTGATCTTTTCATCTTGATTTGAAAGCTGAATTTTATAACATTCAATGTCTCTTGCAAATGATGCATTTTGTTCTTTTAAAACTTTGTTTTTCTCGTTGCATTTGAGTATTTGCAATTGTTGAGCATCCAGTTGTTTAGATAACAATATGAGGTCAGGGTCTGGATCAAATGATGGTTCATGTTGTTCTAAATTATCATGTTCATCATTCTTAATTGGATCATCAAATGAAACAACTGTGTCATCATCAAATATGACAACTGTGCTTATTTGTTCATCTTTTTGAGAGGATGAAGATGATATAGATGGAACAACTTGCGCCGTATCTGATTCAGAAGCAGAAGGTGAGACTATTTCATTAATAAAGCATGCATTAAGGTCATGTACCTGAGACAAGCCGTCAGTGTCATACACTGGACCTGAATCATTGAGCTTAAATTCCTGCATGTTGGCCATAAGCATAACAGCTTCATTAGCTTCCAGATCTTCCATGTCATCATCATTGTGTACATTTGCCATGAAGTTGTTGTCTTGTTCAGGGAAATGTCCATCCTTTTCATCTTGAAGAGCCATGAGTAATGCCTGCTTGTGAAACTTACTACCCCGAGTTCTCGGTTTGGGACATGCTGTAGCTATATGACCTTGTTCATTGCAATTGTAACACCAAACTGCATTCCCTGAGCTGGAGTTCCTTGTAGCAACTGAATCAGACCTTTGTTGAGGAGATGCTGAGTTGTTTCTGAACCCGGTATTGTTACTAAACCTCTGACCATTCCCATAGTTTCCAGAAGAGCTTCCTGAACCAGATCGACCATAGCTACGATTCTGAATTTCCACTCTTCCATCATTAACAACAGCTTGATTTCTTGTGTTTGAGGATGAACGTTGACGGTTGTTTGTTTTGTTGGAGAATTTGCTGAATGCACGAGCAATAAGAGCAAGTCCCTGATTCAACGTATTAAAGTCATCATCGTCATCATCATTGGAGTTGGAGTAGTACACAGCATCATTGTTGTTTGATGAAACAAGTAGAGTAGAAGAATCTTGTGGAGATGAATCATAAGGGACCATTTGGTTCGAGGTGGAAGATTGTGGATAACTGAAGTAGTTCTGCTCTTGAACATATGCATGATTAGACATTGGTGGTGGAGCATAGGGAGATTGAGCTACGAGAGCCAATGAATTTGGTGTTGTAGTAGGTGTGTATCCTCCTCGTAGAGCTCGATCTTTTTCCACTTCAGGTTCATGGTGTTTCAGAAAATCATACAACAACCCATATGGAGCATCATGAAGATTCTTCGTTTGACGAACAAATGTCACATATTTATGCCAATCAGGGCCAAGACTACCCACAAATTTGGAGTTCACAGCGATCCTTGGTACAGTGATTTTGTGACGTTCCAGATCATTAACCACATTTGTGAAACGATGATAGTATGATTCAAGTGACTCTCCAGGTTCAATAGTGATGTCAGTGTATTCCATGTAAAGTTTGGATTCCATGTCATCTTTGTTCAATTGAGTGCCTTCCATGAGGAGATGAACGTGTTCCCACATTGCTTTGGCCGTTTTCTGAGCATCGACACTGCGATAGATCGGATTAGGTATACCTTGAAGTATATAAGCCATTGCATACTGATCAGCTTCACGATGTAGTTTCTGTTCTTCAGTGAGTGCAGTTTCTGGAAGGGGTCTATCACCAGGAGGACGTGGAGGATCTGCATTTGGATCACCAACTTCAAATCGTGTTGGCCACTCAAATGGTCCTTCAAGTATCACTTGTTTCAAGAATGGCCCATGAGGTTTCTTGAGTTCAAGAAATCGTAGGAATCGACTTGACCATTGCACATAATTACCAGGTGTAAGCATTGGAGGTGTTTCAAGTGATCCTGCCTCATGTCGGGATTGTTGAGTTGTAATAACTTCACACATTCTGTCAAACCAGTGAGGTTGTTTGGAGGAAAACTGAGTGGTTTGTTGTGGCACTTGATATGGTAGTTGTTGAGGAATGAGCTGTTGTTGCATCATAAGGTATTGTTGTTGTGGATTGTATTTAGGAGGTTGTTGATTCATTGTGTGCAGAAGGTAATGTTGTTGTTGATACTGCTGAGGTTGTTGTTGCTGAGATGTTTGTTGTTGAACATGAGGAAAGTAGTGATTCGGTTGCTGAGACATCTTCGAACACTTGTGTAGAAATGGATCTTGTGGAAAGTGTAGAATAAACCAATTATCGAGAAGCTTAGCACAACTCCAAATAAGATTTCGATAAGAAGTTTTCGAAAACTTGGCAGATTTTCGAAAAATGTTGATATTATCGAGAACCTTGGCAAAAATTATCGAGAAACTTGGTGAAAAAAATTATCGAGAAACTTTGGCAAAATTATCGAGAAAGAAGATTTCGATAAAAAAGCAAGTTTATCGAAAAAATAGATTTCGATACTGAACAAATTTTCTCGATAAATTTCGAGAAATTGCGAAACTTAGTTTTCAAAATTATACAATTTCGAAAAACTTTCCCAAAAGTCGAAGTACTTAACTTTCTTATACAAGAAAGAAAATACCGAGTCCACGCAAACGAAGACGATGGAGTGTACTTGATGAAGATCTCGATAATGTGTAGATTTTGTTTTTCAAAGAAAGCAATCCTTAAATTCGTTTTTCTTTCAAGATACTTGTACTTTTGTGTATAAAATGTGTAAATCTTAAGGAAAGTAGAAAACTTTATGAAAAATTTTATACTTGAAAAGATCTCGATAAAGGTACAAGTATTAAGAAATCGATTTTTTGTTGTAAAAGTTTAGAACTTTATGGTTTGTTTTGATGTTAAACACAAGTTTGTAAGCAAAGATGTGAGAAAAATCAAGAAACAAAGCAAAAGTTTTAAAATTTCACAAAAAAACACGATATATAACAAAAAAACGAATTTGAGAAAGAACAAATCAATGAAAACAAGAACTACACCTTCCTCTAGCGAATGATACCACTTGTTAGGTCACCATTTTGTAAACACAAGTATGATTGATAAAGAAATGAGATGAGAATAAGAGTGGGATGATTATGAGAAATTTGAGAAAATGAAATGCAAGAGTTTCCTTAATGTTTTCAAATAACCAACCAAGTATTACATAGACCTAAGCATACTATATATAGGGAAGGAGCTAGGGCAACACTCCCTCTCCTTCCTTTCTCCAAATCGTGTGGGCTTTAAGGCCCATGGATCATTAAACTTAAGCCTAGTAAACTTGAGACATTACATTAGTGTAAGTAATAAATAACTAAAGCAACCTATTATTACAAATGACCGAGACTTGATAAAATAGTAAAACTTTGGTTCCAACATAAACGTTTCTGGTTTTTCCCACTTTCTTGTCTTATTCAAATAGCTTGTTTAAGCTATTTTCTTCGTATATTCCTTAGCTTAATCACACACAAACCCCTTTCCATCCAAATTCACCCGATCAAATAACCGTTTGTTTACAATTCACACCTCGTCGGGACATTACGACCCGGGGAAACCTTATACTTCCGCGGAGCATTGACTCTAGGCTGTTTGACTTGGTTGACCATCACCTGGTCAGTTAGGTTGACTGTTTGGAGCCAATCAACCTTCGCCACCATTAGACGATTAGTTGCCCAGCATCTAAGTAATTACAATGATGTGTTTGCCTACTACTTGCGTGTTCCGAATGTCCCAATGGAAGAACAAGATAGTCTTCGTAAGATCGAACATGATTTCTATGTTGAGGCGTGGCTATCCGATATTCAAGTTGGTCATGCATTGGATATCTATTTGGCTCATCGTCGCTATCCCACCCTCATTGACCCAAATCATCAAAGGTGGCTCGAACGAAGATGGGAAAGAAACGGAATGATAAGTGGACATGTCGAGGCCAATCGAAGGGCTGCTTTGAGATCAATTCGATTATTAAAACCATGAATTATGCATAACTATAAGTTTAATTCTTACCACTTTTTGCGGATGATGACATGTACACTGTTGAGTTCCAAAAGCGAGGACTTCCTCACGCGCATATTCGTTTGTTCTTGCACAAGGACGACAAGGTCCCAAATGCTGACCAGATTGATAAACGCATTTCCGCCGAGATACCAGATAAAGACGAGGACCCGAATTTGTACAAGTTGGTTTCTGATTTTATGATGCATGGTCCTTGCGGTGAAGATGATCTAAATCAGGTTTGTATGGATGCCGGTAAATGTACAAAACACTTTCCTAAAAAATTCACAGAAGACAGTTCCGTAGACGCGGAAGGATATCCTGTTTATAGAAGAAGGGACGACGGAAAGTATGTGGAAAAGAACGATCATCAAATGCATAACGGTTATGTTATCCCGTATAACGCTATGCTTCTCAAACGTTATCAATGACACATTAATGTTGAGTGGTGTAACTAGACCGGTTCGATCAAATATTTGTTTAAGTATATCAATAAAGGTCCGGATAGAGTGTCGACACAGTTGTATAAGTTGGGTACCACAGCAGAGGGTGAACAAGTTGATTAAGCTGTTGATGAGATTCAGGCGTTCTTGGATTGCAGGTAAAATTTTGAACTCGAATCTGATGTCAACTTGGTTTTTTTTAAAATGAATAAACAACTCTTTTAGGAATTCGTAAATTGTTTCTAACAAGTTACTGAGATTAAGTCGTTCTTGGATTGTAGGTACCTATCTGCCTGCGAGGCGGCTTGGAGAATATTTGGTTTCGAGGTTCATTATAGAACACCGAACGTTGAGAGGCTATCCTTTCATCTTGAAGGCGAGCAGCCAGTTGTATATGACGAAAACACAAACCTTGAAGCGGTTATTCAAAAGCCAACTGTTGCCGCTTCTATGTTTGATGGTTGGATGCAAATGAATGAAGACTATCCGTCGGCAAGGGAGTTAACTTATGCTGAGTTTCCTACAAAGTTTGTGTGGAATGCCCCAAAAAGAATTTGGACGCATAGAAAACAAGGTAAATCCATCGGAAGAATTCATAGTGTTCCTATAGGAACGGGAGATGCTTACTATTGTAGGATGCTGCTAAACAGTGCAAAAGGGTGTCGGACTCACGCCGATATTAGAAAGGTTAACGGTGTCGTTTATCTAACCTACAAAGACGCTTGCTACGCAGCTGGCCTTTTGGAGGACGATAAGGAGTATGTTGAAAGTATCAAAGACGTAGCCCATTGGGCGTCCGCTGAACATCTTCGTGATCTATTTGTTACATTGCTTTCTCAAAAGGAACTTACAACGCCTTTGACAGTTTGGCTGGAAACATGGCATTTGCTGGCAGAAGATGTTCAATATAAGAGAAGGCAGATTTTAGGGATTCCAGGTAATACTTTTAAACAACAATTGTTATTATGTTCAGTGAAAATTGATTTGGTTTTAAACTTATAATGTGGTGTGTTAACTACCAACATGTTTTCTTATGAACAGTTATGTTACATCCTTTGTTTTTTGTAAGATTTTAACAAATTAAGTATTAACATGTCATAATTTTATGGTCTGTTAACATTTGTTTGTTATGCAATAGTTATAATGGTATGTTAACAAATTAGCTATTAACATGTCATATTTGTATGGTCTGTTATAACAAAATATTTTACTTTGAAACAACAAGTGTTATTATTGTCTTATAACTACCAACATGTTTCAAGTGCAACAGTTATTTAACATCCTTTATTTTTGTACCTTTATAAGGAATTAACTATTAACATGTCATATTTTATATGCAGATTTGATAGTTAGTAACGAGGAAAAAAAATATCGCTTTGTACTACATTGAAGAACTTATGCGAGCGAGAGGAAGTAGTTTGAGGCGTTGGCCTGAGATGCCTTATCCTGATGACAGATACATCAATGAATTTGGAAATCGACTTATATATGATGAAACTGATTATAACCCGGTTGAGATGGAATCTGAATATCAACGTTTGTCGCCTTATTGACAACGGAACAGAAGGGTGTATATGACACCATCGTGAAATCCGTTGATAGTGGAACAGGGGGTATATATTTTGTTTACGGTTACGAAGGTACCGGTAAAACGTTTTTATGGAAAACACTTGCAGCCAGCGTTAGAAGAAAAGGTGACATAGTTTTGAACATTGCATCAAGCGGTATTGCGTCTTTGTTAATGTCGGGAGGGCGAACTGCTCACTCCAGGTTCCATATTCCAATAAACGTTGATGAGACCTCGACTTGCTCAATAAGTGCTCAAAGCGATCTGGGAGCAATGTTAAAAAAGTGCAAGCTTATTATTTGGGATGAAGCGCCGATGACAAATAAGCTTTGTTTTGAGGCCTTAGATCGGTCTTTGAGAGACATACTTCGTAGGAGCCGGTATGACGCGTGTGATCAGCCTTTTGGTAACATGACGATGGTGTTTGGCGGTGATTTTAGGTAGGTTCTTCCTGTAATTCCGAAAGGATCACGCCAAGACATTGTTGACGTGGAAAACTAGAAGGGGGGTTGAATAGTTTTAGCGTTTTAAAATCTTTTTAACTTGTTTAGTTAGCTTTGAAACTTTCCGTTTGATCAAAGATATATGCACAAACACAATATATATAACATGCAAGTAAAGGAAAGAAACGATCAAACCACAACACGAGTATTTATCGTGGTTCGGCTACAAGGACTCTTTTTCCTTGCCCTATGTCCACGCCCCGAGTATCCAACTCGAGAGTTTCTTTCACTAGTCAACAAGCTCCTTTCACCGGCGGAGAAAACCTTACACGTCGCTTATACTTTTACCGACACAAAGCTAAATGTCGAGTTCTTTTACAAGGGCACAACCACTCCCGTTTAGTTCTTTTACTAGGGTACAACAACTCCCAACACTCTTTGTATTTTGAGGACTAAAATACTAACCACTCACTTCAGAATATACACAAACAAATTACGCGTAAACAACACGAGTTTACACAATACTAAGCTACCAAGTCTTGCAACGTTGTGTTGGAAACTTGTAACTTTAGACGACCTTGTGAGCTTCTTTGCTACAAAAGGAAACTTCACATTTACAATGTTAAGATGTTAGAAAGAAAGATGAGTGTGTGTGTAAAAATGATCTCAAGAGGTTAGCCAAAAATCAAGTTATGGCTTGGTATTTATAGCACAACAAACTGTGTGCTCGGCGGATCAGGCGGAACCCTCAAATGGGTTCCGCCCGTGTACCCCCAGGGTACCGCCGGGTCTGCAGTAGGTTTTTGCAATTACTCTTCAAACCAAACAAGGTCTTGTCACATAACTTCTATCAACCAAACAATGTCACATCACTTAAAGTAAGTCAAACATGATACTTGCAAGCAACATGAAAGCAAGTCAAACACATAACTTGCCATAAATACATAATGACAAAACTTGCCATAAATGTGATGTGACTATTTCTAATTTAAGAAATAAACTTGTGTTATGTTTTATGAAATGTAAAATGTAGCAAAAGTCTTGTTTATGCAAGTCTTAAAAACTAAGAATATGTTTTGCTTAAAACTAAAGTTTACGTTTTGTCGTTAACAAAACTTAGCGAAGATCGTAAAATATAAATAACGTTTTTAGGCGATATTTGTATTAACAATCTCCCCCTTTTTGTTGTTGACAAAACATAAACTTTGTTTTTAAGTAACACACAAAATCTTGGTTTTTAAGACTTAAAAAAAATTATATTAACCTTGTTTTACTTAAGAGATGAAAAGCACATCAAGTATTGAAGATTTAATATATTTCTCCCCCTTTTTGTCGAAACAAAAAGTAGAGTTAGCGAAGCGGAATAATCGCCATGCTCCCCCTTGGTCGATACTCCCCCTAAATGGAGTACCAATATGGGAAACATGGATTTTGGACCCTACAAAAAAATGGTTAGTTGGTGATATATAGTCAAGCTTGTAGTTACCACACACATTGCAACCACAATGACAACACAACATTGATCAACCAACAATGCACAAAGGTAAGTAGAAAGAAATTTCATTCCAAGTAAAATTTTGACTTATAAAAGTCAAAAGACAAGAAATGTTAACTATTCTTCTACTTAGTGACCAAAAACTAAAAAAAAATAACCAAGAAAATAAAAAAAATCCTACATTCCTAAGTTGGGGCAAACGGCCTCCAAGGGTTGTTTAGGATTTGTTGCGGTGGGAAAGTGCATCCAAACGTTCAATGACATGTTGGAATGCAAACCGGGTTTCATTTTGGAATTGGTGAAGCAAGGTTTTTATGCTTTCACCCATTTGCTCACAATTTGAGCAAACATGGGGATGGTTGGGTGAACATGGGTTGGTTTTGGTTTCTTGATTTAGGGGTTGGTTTGGTTTTGGTTCTTGGGTGGAGGATGGATTTGGTATTGATTCAAGCAATGTGGTTTGAAATTCCATTGCTTGATGGAGTTGGTTTTCAACCATGCTTTGTATTTCCTCATAAGAAGGAAAGAAAGACTCATAGGTTTGGGGTTGAGAAGGTGGTGGAGTTGGGTGATCATGGTGTTCGAAATTTGGTTCTCCATAAAGAGGACCATGGATTTCACGGTAAATTGGGTGAAACAACAACGGTTTGGGTGGTTGGTACACTTGTTGTGGTGGTTGGTTAAGTTCAAGATCATCATCAAGATCAAGAATTGACCTTGGTGATTGGTTTGCAAACGGTGGTGGTTGGGTATGTCTTGGTGGAAGATCATTTAAATCTTGGACATACGGGTGTGGTGATGTTGGAGGAGACCCAAAGAGTTCCATAGGTTCAATTTTTGGTAATGGTGATGGTGATAAAGTCTTTGATGGTTGAGTTGGAGCACTTGGTGGAGTTGGGTCAATAGGTGATTTAGTAGGTGGTGGAGTGTGCTCATTTGGTTGTTTGGGTGATGGAGATGGAGAGGCAAGATTCAAAAAATGTTCATTTTTGATGGGTGAGGTGAATTCATCCGAAGATGAGGAGCTAATGTTGATGGATTGGTTTGACCATAGTGGTTTTACACTAATCCGGGCGGTTCTACGGATGGGTCGTGATGGTTGAGAGGTGTTTGTTGACTTGGTCATTGTTTAAAATGGTTTAAAGTTTCAGAATTTGTGATGAAGAAGGTGTGGTTTGAGAGTGTTTAGGATGGTTTAATTTATAGTGATGAAGATTTGTGGGAAGGAGTGTTTGGATTTGATGTTAGTCCATACAAAAATGGTGGTTCCTAATGATTTGGAAAACTTAATTGTGGGTTGTCAAGTCATGGAAGTCAATCCAATGAAAATGGTGAAGTAAGAAGACAAGTTTTGCACTAAATGCTTAGTGGTTTTGGTGAATTTGTTTGATGGAAAAATATCAGGGATTTCAAGGAGCCTTTAAAAGGGATCCTTCCTTTATGGGTGAAGGAGACTTGAGGTGGTTATAGCCATTTTTGAATTTTGGCGGGAAATGGGTTTGGGTGAGTTCTAAGGAATGCTAAGTACCTTAGTAAGCTAAACACATTGCAAGTAATGGATTTCTAGCTAAGAGGATTGGATTTTGGTGTTTGGGTGTTGAAATGTTGAAAAGAAAAATAAAAAAAATCTGCAGTTCACTGGCGGCACCCTGGAAATACACAGGCGGAACCCAAAATAGGGTCCCGTCTGGTCCGTTGGGCCAAACCTGGGTTACCCAGATTTTGCACTGGCGGAACCCAATTTTGGGATCCGCCGGATCCGCCAGTACTGAAAAAGTTCACAGTCCGCGTTTTTGACCCGCGAAACGATTTTCAAAATTTTCGAAAACTCTTGGAACTAAAAATATAATTCATACCTGGTTAGGAAATGCAAAAATTAGACATGTAGAGACTCATATCATAAGACTTTGACCGGGGGCTAGCGAAATTCACTAAACTTAGTGAAAATTTGATAATCATGAAAATTTGACAACTTGCCAAAAGTTGTCTTCCTGCAACATTGTTAGTTAAAACATGTTCCATAGTGTATCAAACATTGTACTAACACACAAATACATCACAAAGATTGTTTAAACTACCAAATTGTTCCAATAGCACCTTGTGCCAAACACTCCTAACACACCCGCACTCATTGACGGTCCATCTTCTTCTTCATCTTCCCGAGGAATCTCCCGATGTTTTTGAACATCCCCTTTGTTTGCTTGAACTCCTCCGACTCATTTGGAATATCCGGAAGTTGGGAAAGGTATTCTAGAGGTGGGAGCCTAGAGTTTGGCAAATTGTCATCTTCACTCATTGAGGAGGAAGATGATGAGGTAGGAGGATGAGGACGTTTTCCTTGGGCTCTATACATTCTCTTATCACTTAGAGGGACAAATGTATGTGGAATGAGAGAGTAGTCAAGTTGAAGACGGTTAGGAGTTGGAGGAATGGGTGCAATGAACCTAAAGAGACGGGTCAAGAACATTCCATATGGCATAGCCGTTGTGCCATGCACGGGAATGTCGACCATTCTCTTGGCCATGTAGTAAGCAAGATTGAAAGGTTGCCTAGTGGACAAAGAGTAGAGCATGTAGCATAGGCAAAGGTTGATATGGTCTCGGTTTCCTATGGTGCTTATAACATTGGCTCTAAGGACTTCCTCCCATTTCTTGAATTGGGGCAAGAGTTCATTAAGTTCCATTCCATATGGATCTTTATCAACCTCATTACCCGTTCGGGTTCTCCTAGTAGTGGTTGTCCTAACAAAGAGGTGGTTACGGAGTACATCTTTTGACACAAGTGGAGTATCATAAGGAGGGAAACGGTCATCTAGGGTGTCAAGGGTTGAGAGTGAGTGCAAATCGGAGTAGATACAAGTACCTTGGTTTGGAATTCCTAGGATTTGAGCAAACTCCTCAAGAGTGAAGGAGTATAGATTGCCACTAACCCTAAAGTTGACGGATAAATAATCATAATCACCCGTGGATAGAGTGACGGATGCATAGAACTCAAGAATGAATCTAGGACAAATAGGCTCGTCTAAAGTCAAAAGACACTCAAAGTTGATTGTGGCAAATTCGGCATAAAGGTTTGTGCCTTCTAGGAAAGACGGGTCAATGGTTCTACCCTCATGGACATAGCGTTTTTCTAGGGCTTTGAAAATGTTGACTTGGTTTGGGGTAAGGCCTTTGGTTTTGTGGTGTTTTGGGAGGTACTTAATTGTGTCCTTATGGTCGTAATGGGTTAGAGGAGGCATGATGATACCTAGAACAACAAAAATTTCACATTTTAGTTTAAGTAAGCTACTATTTTAATGTGGATGTTCTAGTGTGTGCCTATATGAAAACAATGTGGAGGTGCGGTTATCTTGACTCATTTTGATGCATCAAAAGTGTTTTATAATGCAAGTTTTGTTATAAAAACAAAAGATAACCCAAACACTCCTAGGTCAATGTAGCTTCGTTTGAATGTACCCGAAAATACATATTGGTTATGTATTCCCTTTAGCATTCAAGAGACATTATGCAAGTGATGTTTTGAACATAACGTTTTGATTTTGTATTCTCAATGTGAGACGAAAAAGTATTTGTCCTACTTGTGAGAAATTTTTGCAAGAATTTGACATGGGGTGGTTTAGCAAACATGTTTACACTAAGTAAGAATGCAATTCCTAACTATGGGGAACATGATTAGTTTTGTTAAACACCTAATTTTATGCATGAATTTTACAAGTTTAATGCATAACCCCAAGTTTTTGTTTTTGTGCAAAAATAGAATTCCTAGACTCAGATCAGGATTGTAATCAAGTTAGAATACTTACAATGATGATGGATTAGTAATGTGATTGAATGGAAAACCAGAATTTCGTGGGTATGGTTGAGAGGAATGGTGAATAGTAACAGTTTTGGAAGTGGTGGTGTGAAATAATGGGTGTTTGGTTTAATATAAACTAATGGATTGATTCTGCAGGTCGACGGACACGGCGGATCCCAAATTTGGGTTCCGTCCGTTATGGCTCAGGGTTCCGCCGACCCTGCTGAGAAAAATTATTATGGATTTGTTTTGATTTTTGTGATTTTTTGTCTAATGTCCAGAACTACAATGTAGGTTCCATAAGTCCTAAGCCTAGCCTAAGAAGGTTAAAAGGTTCACGTTTAAGAGGTTTGGTGAGAATGTCGGCTATGTTGTCTTCGGAAGAAACTTTCTCAATTGAGATATTTCCTTTTTGAACGTTGTCACGAAGGAAATGATGACGGATTTCAATATGTTTGGTACGAGCATGTTGAACCGGGTTTTTGCTGAGATCAATGGCACCTTTGTTGTCACAAAGAATTGTGATGTCGTTGAGTTGAATTCCGTAGTCGACAAGAGCTTGCTTCATCCAAAGAGCTTGTTGACATGCCTTTCCGGCCGAAACGTACTCGGCTTCCGTTGTTGAGATAGCAAGAGCCGTTTGCTTCTTCGAGAACCATGAGGTGAGACAATGTCCAACAAAAGTACAAATACCACTTGTGCTTTTTCTATCGACATAGTCACCGGCATGATCCGAGTCGGCATACACTATGGTGTCTATTCCCATTCCTTTGGGATACCATAAACCTAAATGTGTAGTGCCCTTAATATACCTAAATATCCTTTTAACGGCTTCAAGATGGGTAGTTTTAGGATCTTCTTGAAAACGAGCACATAGACAAACACTAAACATAATGTCGGGTCTACTAGCCGTAAGGTAAAGTAGACTACCAATCATACCTCTATATTTAGTGCTATCTACGGATTCACTTTCCTCATCCTTGGTAAGTTTAGTTTCCGTGGACATGGGAGTTTTGATAGGTTTCGAATCTTCTAATCCAAATTTCTTAAGCATGTCCTTAATGTATTTAGATTGGTTAAAGAAGATACCATCTTCAAGTTGTTTAATTTGGAGTCCTAAGAAAAAGTTGAGTTCTCCCATCATACTCATTTCAAACTTGTCATGCATGATTTTTGAGAAATCCACACATAGTTCTTGACAAGTTGATCCGAATATAATGTCATCAACATAGATTTGGACTATGATAATATGTGAATCTTGCTTCTTAGTGAAGAGAGTATTATCAACTAAGCCCATGGTGTACTTATGGTCAACTAAGAAGGTTTTAAGTCGATCATACCATGCTTTTGGAGCTTGCTTAAGTCCGTAAAGAGCCTTTTTAAGTTTGTAAACATAATTAGGTTTTTCAAAATCGATGAAGCCCGGTGGTTGAGCAACATATACTTCTTCATTAATGACACCGTTTAGAAATGCACTTTTGACGTCCATTTGAAAAAGTTTAAAATTATGTGCACACGCATAAGCAAGTAATATCCTAATTGACTCGAGCCTAGCTACCGGAGCAAAAGTTTCATCGTAGTCAATGCCTTCTTGTTGATTATATCCTTGTGCTACTAGCCTAGCTTTGTTTCTAGACACAATTCCATTTTCATCCATTTTATTACGAAAGACCCATTTCGTTCCAATTATTGTTTGACTCTTTGGTTGAGGAACTAATGTCCATACATCATTCCTAACAAATTGGTTTAATTCTTCTTGCATAGCAATTACCCAAGATTCATCTTTAATGGCTTCATTAACGTTTTTAGGTTCAATGGTTGACACGAAACAAAAGTAGTTGCTTTCATTTTGGACTTTTGATCTAAGTGTTCTTTCGTTAATGTTGCCTATGACACTATCTAATGGATGACTTTTAGATTCTTTGACATTAACAAGTTCTTTGTTTAATAGATCATCTTCCTTGTCATTATCTAAGATTTCTTGACTTTCAATTGCTTGGCTTTCAACTAAGTCATCATCTACCAAAGGTGATGTCTTAGAGGGAGGTGGACTTTCGTCAAATGTTACGTTCAACGATTCCTCGACTCTTAAGGTTTCCTTGTTTAAAACAATGTAAGCTTTACTATTTTGTGAATATCCAAGGAATACACCTTCATAAGACTTTGGGTCAAATTTGGTGAGATAATCCTTGGTGTTAAGAATGAAGCATTTACTCCCAAACACTCTAAAGTATCCTAATGTAGGCTTTTTACCTCTATAAAGTTCATAAGGTGTTTTATTCAAAAATCGTCTAATTAGGACTCGATTTAAAATGTACGTTGATGTGTCAACGGCATTACACCAAAACTTTTGTGGAATAGTTTGTTCATTAAGCATTGTTCTACTCATCTCTTGTAATGTCCGGTTTTTACGTTCTACTACACCATTAGATTGAGGAGTACGTGGAGCCGAAAAGTTATGAGTAATTCCATTATTATCACAAAATTTTCCAAATTGAAATTCATTATCAAATTCACGACCGTGATCCGTTCTAATAGACACAATATTAGATCCTACTTGATTTTGAATTTTCTTACTTAGAATCTCAAATTTATCAAAAGCTTCATTTTTACTTTTCAAAAACTTAGTCCAGGTATAACGTGAGTAATCATCAACTATGACCAAAGTATAGAAGTTGCCTCCATAACTTTGTATAGCGGATGGACCAAATAAGTCCATATGTAAAAGTTCTAGACATCTAGACGTAGACACCAAGTTTTTAGCCTTATGGCTACTATGGACTTGTTTACCGACTTTGCAAGCATCACAAAAGTGTTGGTCATATTTCAACTTGGGTAGGTTTCTTCTTGGTGGATCATGAAGTATGATATGCTTACAACAAAGATGAATGTTAGAAGCATTATGATCATTATTGAAAGGGTGACTCATGTGTGTTTCTACATTGTTTGCTACTGATCTAGATATGTGTTTTATGATAGAGAGAATGTATGTACAAAAGTCATCAACCTTATGAGAAGACCATGGGCTGCTATTTATAGCCAAAGGCTTCAGCAGACCCACGAATCAGGCGGAACCCTTTTGAGGGTTCCGTCCGTTATGCCCGAAGGTTCCGCCGGAACAGACAGACTACTATTTACAATAACTTTCCATATCTAACAATGTCACATCAAGTTACTTCTAGTCAAACACACAATAGATAAATCCAAAATGTGTAAGAGGTCTTATGGAAAGTCAAACACTCAACCTTTCCATAAATGCACATGATGTGATGTATATATATTTCTATTTTAAGATTAAGATATATATGAAAGTAAACTTGTATATATTACCTAAGTAATGTTGTTATAGTAAGTTAATGAGTTAATAAAAATGTTTGATTCCTAATGTCATCACATTTTTATCATTTGTAAAACTTACTAATATTACTTTAACACCTAAAGTGACACTTATTCTATTTAACACCTAAAGTGCACTTTGACACCTAAAATACTTAAAGACCCTAAAAGTATTTTAGTCATTCTAAATGGTTGGTCAAGGGGTTTGATCATAATGCTACATAACAAACATGTACGAACCTGTGTTGTAGCATACGATGACTCGAGACGTTGAGAGGTGTTGAATGTTTGTTGAGACAAAGTATGATTACAAGTAACTTGAACATTTTATGTTATGTATCAAGTTATACGTTTGTCATCAATCAAAACAAACGAGACTGTATAGATTAAATATCGTAATATTTGCACTAACAATCTCCCCCTTTTTGATGATGACAAAGAATGTAAACATGATAGAATGCAAAATGTAAAAAGTTACTTGTGTCCGTATAACTTACTTTTATCCGCAACACCTTCTACATTTCCTTCTCCGTTTACACTCTTCTCCCCCTTTTGTCGAAACAAAAAGGGGTGTGTCCTTGGAGTTAACTTAATTTCTCCCCGAAATGGTGAGCTTGCATAATCCCTAGTGAAGTTAATTCTTCAACTCCAATTTCCTAAGGTTGTTGCGTCTCCATGGATCAAATTAAGTTCCTTGACCTACATCAAGGTTAGTGTTGTGCAACATAAAAATTGTACGAAAAATGCATGATTAATAAAATGCATGTTGGACTATGTTGACTTATCTCCTTCTTTTTGTCGAAACACAAAAGTGTGTCGAAAAATGAGAATAAAGATAAATGCGTGCATGCTTCCCCTAGATTGTAGCTCCCCCTTGATCAATACTCCCCATTGCTAGGGTCCCAACGTATATGTCACAAGAAATAAGAAAGCTACAAAAACAAAGGTTAGTGCATGATTAGCTCCCCCTTGATCAATACTCCCCGTTGCTAGGGTACCAACGTATATGATGCAAGGATAAGAAAGCTACAAAAGAAACAAAGGTTAGTGTATGATCGACTCCCCCCTGATCAATACTCCCCGTTGTTAGGGTACCAACGTATATGATGCAAGGATGAAGAATCCTACAAAATAAAGGTTAGTATAAGACAATAATTTTCCTATGCTTGACGGAAGCTCCCCTTGTTTTAGGGCTTCAATATGAACCTATAAAACAAAAGTTAGTATAGTGGAAGTTTTGTCTTTAGACAAGCATGTCCTCTACAACAACGTGTAAAGAAGATGCAATATGAGTGCTTGATGGATATTCCTCCTACGTCAAGAAGCACCTATAATGAAAGAAGGAAAATATTCAATGCAAACATCATCCTTAGATGATTATGCTATATACGATCGAGCGTATATAATGGTGAACCTACAATGAAAGAGTTAGTGCAATATATTTCATCTCAAAGAAAAGTAAGATGTAAATATATAAATGATATAAGTGACTCAAAGTAGAGAACCATGAAACAAAAAAAAATCTCATGAGGTGTATGCTTCTAAAAAGAAATGCAATCATAAGAAAAACGTGAATATAATATGATAGGAACCTACTAAGCAAAGCCTAGAAGGAAGACATGAGGTTGAAATGCTTAAAGAGGATGGTGCTAATGGTGGTGATGGTAGACAACTATTTAAAGAATTAGAAGCTCGTATGTATAGCAAATGTTCTAACGAAAGATAAAGATAGAACACATCGACTCATGCAATCCTAAAATTCACAACTCGAGGGATAAACAACGAATATGACTTTATCATCTACCAAAGATGATGTTTCTTGCCATAATACATGCTTGAATGGAATTGAAAGGAAGTGAGGACAATAAGCACCTAGGAACAAGAATTCCATATGAAAAGAGTAAAAAAAATGCTAAATACCTATATGAGGATGAGAATGACAGCATATGATGCGAGAGTGTTGGTTAGACCAACGTGTTGAGAAAGTGTTGGGAATGATGGCTTTGATTAATATATCGTTTGCGCTGACAATGACGTGCATGATATATGTCGAGGAAGAAGAGGATGAGATCCTATGATGGTGTTCTTGAAAATGAGGTTTTGAAGTCCTAGTTTTGAGAGAAGAATCCTAAACTCCATTTGGTTTAGTTTTTGGTTGTGGAAGTGAATAACTTTGTCAAACACATGATGTGTTTTTCACTTGATGAGATATTGGGGGTGAAAGAGGCTTAAACTATTAAAAAGGAGAAAAGATCAAAGGCTTGAAGCACTTGTGGTTTTGTGAACCGACTTTAACTAAATGGAGTGTATCTATGTGTTGGTATTTTAGGGTGTAAGAAACATGAGTAGATGTTCTTTAAATACAATTTGACAAAATACAAATATGTGAATGAATTTCTCTCCTCCTCAATAGGTGGACATCCAACATATTGTCTAGTGCATTGTATAAAGAATGATGATGAAGTGTTTAGGAGGTTGTAGGTTAATGAAAACGATGAGCTTGGTAATGTTTTTGCGGATGTTGGTTAGCATACAAAGAACTTTATCCTTAAAGTCATGTAGCTCTTCTCTATTAATGCGAGATGATCGTATGGCGAGGCATGTGGTTTTCTCAAAGGAGGTGGAAAGGATTAGAGTATTGTTATCAAGGAGATTTTGGAAAGCGGAAGCACTAATGCGAATTAGAAAGAGGTTGATTGAAAGATATCCAAACATAAATTTCAAATCTCTAAGACTCAATCCTATTAGCTTTAAAACTATATGCAAGTGTAGGGGTTCCATAAAACATATTACTAATCCACGTAGCAATAAAGGAATTATAGTTATGCGAGATGAGCATATAAAAGCTAGAACGAAGTGAGATGGCAAGTGATTAGTTCTCAATCCACTAAAACACATTTGTTAGTGACAAAAGATGTCAACAAGATAAAAATTTAAAGACATTATCTAATACAAACAACGCATTCGACTACTAGACATAAAGTTACCACATAGCAACAAATAATTATACTACGCAATAGCATGACATTATTTAAAACACTTCATTGTGAAATTGTTTTGTTGTTAAGCTTAGACACTTAAGCATATAACAATCTATGGGATAAATTTGTATGATAAAACGTCTACTAAATGTTTATCATACCAAGAGTACTTCTACAAATAATAAGTGCACACGAAGTGAACAAATAGTGTGACAAAGTTACGAAAGAGACAAGACAAAAAATTTATGCAACCCATTTTTAAACGATAACATTTTGGAGCAAGTATTATATAGATCATCCTAAGCATGGATCTAATAAATGACAACAACATACACAAGCTTTCAAATATATGAATATCATATAAAAGCATCATGTACCAAAATGACATATCATGAGTTAACAAGTAACATGTTAATCATGCAAAACATCATATAAATAAAGAATGAAAATATCATACAAATCATGTTGATATATAGTAACACGAAACATATAAGCATGCAGGCATCATAAAGATATAACCAAGATTTACACATGAATCAATCAAATAGTTATCATGGTTATGTTAAGATGTCCAATCATATCAAACAAATAACATGTAATCGACACATGTATGTGTAATGCAAAAAGATTTTAATCTTTGTGTTTGGAATCTATGGTTGAATGATCTAAAGAGAGACATCTTTTATGTTGAGTTTGAGTATGTGTTATGAGAATGATTTGATCATCAAAGACCAAGAGATGTGTTTGTGTGTGATAATGGAATATGTCAAGAACGTTCTCAAGAAAGCTCTTTGGTACAGGAATCTAAGTGAAATTACTAAATTCAAAAGATCTTGTGTGTGCTATAGAGATGAGTAGAATAGGCATAGGGTTTGAATTGGGTTATGATCAAGATTTGGTTATGATGAACGCTTGAAAGGAAATAGACACATATGGTGTCTTTCAATAAGTAGGGTTATCACGTGGAATAAAGTCACCATGCTTATGAAAACAAGAATGACGAGATGATGAGGAGGCTCTAGATCCTAGAACTTGCAGATGTTGATTTGAGGTTTAATGAGACATATGCAGAAGTTAAAAGTATTGCTAATACTTTAATAACTTGTGAAAGTGATACTACTTAAACCTAGTGTAATTGAATGTGTGCTTCATGCTTATTTGATGGTGAAGGTTCTAATCCTATAGGTGGTAAAGTATGGTTGACGACCGAGAGTGGATATGTGAAATGAGGTGGTGATTGTTTGACAACACTTGAAGCTTGGATATCTTCTTTGTGTTCTTCACTTGCTAGAAAGTTGAAAAGACGCATTTCATAATGAAATTCACTTGACTTTTGACGACATAGACAAATATGTTAATGAGTGTTTTAACAAACATTGTTAAAATACTTGGGTGTTGATTTTCGGATATGACATTTAATGACTACGGTAGTAAGTCAAGTTTACTTGAATATTTCGAACGAAATACTTAAGTTGTCAATCCTACTTAGTTGAGATTGGATAGCATAAAAGGATAGCAAGACTCGATAATACATCTATAACTTAAGAGTAAGTTATGAATCGATGTAAATCCTTATCGTCTTGAAGGATGACACGTTATTTTCATGTTAACCAAGTGAGGTAACATATGTAGATACAAGAAAATATCTATAGTCATAAGTTGGACTTGTGATTTCGATACTGTATGTAATCTTTGCAAATAACGAGTCCGGATTGGTTAGGAAGTTGTCAATTTGCAAATCAAGCTAATGAATGAGTAAAGGAAAAAAGAATGCGGTGAGTGTGTGTAGTGATCACAAATACTCAATGGTTCGAGGATTGCAAGGAACAAGTTTCCGGATTCCTTCCTCTAAGGAGAAAGGTATCTTGGATTATTCTTGTGAAGTTTAAAAGTATTATTATAGATGATTATCTTATAGGTGCAGGTGAGATGTCCTAATCCTAATATGAGTGAACATTAGTGAGAAGAATCCTAGTGATGAAAGTGAGTGATCTTGAGTGAGGGATTTAAATGAAAATTAAAAAAGGAGTTTGCAGGGCTGGCGGAACCCTCAGAATACATAGGCGGAACCCAGTTTTTGGTTCCGCCTGGTCCGTTGGGCCAAATTCTGGAGTACCCATAAATTACACTGGCGGAACCCTATATTTGGTTCCGCCAGTTCCTCCAGGGGCAAAAAGTAGACAATCCAGATTTTCGGGGGTCGAGACGATTTCCAATTTTTCCAAAAACTCCTAAAACATAAAATTTATACCATATATGATTAGGAAATGCAAAGATTGGATATAGAAACACTCTAACCGTTAGACTTTGACCGGGGGCTAGCGAATTTCACTATACTTAGTGAAATATCCATAAACTTGAAAATTTGACAACATCCCAAATATTGTCTACATGCATATCCGTTAGTACAAGACAATGTACAAAGATAACAAAAGATCCTAGAAGTACATATATCTATGAAACACATTGTTTAATTACCAAATTATTCAAATTTCAAGTAGTGCCAAACACTCCTTAACAATGGGCATTTATTGACTCCCAAAACCCGTTCAAGTATCCTAATAATACTTGGAACATATGCACCTAATTAGATGTGATAGATTAAAACCAAAAACACATATTCTAACACGTGTTAGCATATAGATCAAGCCGAGGATTATGAGCTTACCATAAATGGAAATTAAGCTAAGCATTGAAAATTGATAACAACAAAGTGTTATCGTCCAAACATGATATGATTAGTTTGCAAGATCAATCTAAGATGAGTTTTTATCTTATAGCACAACACATTCATTAAACATCATTGTAGAAGCATGTATACCAAACACCATTTTACAAGAATACTACATGTTTAAAAATGTAGTGACTCATTTAAACGCGTGACCATATTCCAAGATATTTAATTAGTATTACTTGATACTCATTCCTAAGTGAATTATGCAAAATAATCACATAACATATGCAAGGAAGAATATCTAAATCAATAAGCAATACAAACACAAATTTTCAACTTAGTACACACAATCTAGCAAATATCCTATTGTGTATAAACATGAATTAGACAAACAAGCAAATGAATATCATGACAAGATTGACACTCATGAATCACAAATAAACAAATGCAATCACAACTTTCAATAAGCAAATACCATATATGCACACAACTAAAACAAGTAGTCATTTAGCATAACATAAAAAGAAATATACTTTTCGTCATTTTGCGTTTAAATATGACGATGTATGCCAAGCTTGATTAGTTTCCTTTGTATATATGAATATCACAAAATTCTTTAGTTTCAAAGAAAATAATGTCAATGTTTAAAGGATACTAACTTATATTGCCTAACTCAAAAGTTTGAGTTTCTACGTCAAAACGAAACTTGATATTTTGAACACATTGAAGTATTTGGTTTAAACTTTTGACTTCAGTTTAGATTTAGGCTATAACATCATTTTTAAAAGAAAGTAGACACAATTCCCTTCAAATTGATAGGTGGCGTGACTCCTACGGACTTACGGTTAATTAGTTATGAATTTTTGAAGTTTACAAAAAAATTTGACTGTGCAGCCAAGGAACCCTCGTCCAAAGTGCAAGGAACCCTTCTGAGGGTTCAGCGGGGTCTGCTGTAACAAATTTTCACAAAATACTAAAAACATGTATTTCGCATAGCGAGAATATGTAGGACTTACTAGATTTGTTAGTAAACATATAATACACCTATTTTAACATTATTTCTTCTTATGTGACTCATCTAATCATTTACGGAGGTGATTATTCAACTAAATTTTTGGTTATCCCAAACACTCCTTTTAAAACCGTATTTTACGTACATTAGCTCTAACCACATAATTTCATTCTTACAAATTATAAGAAATGTTTTCTTTTATTTTTCAAGGACACCTTCAAGCTTGTATACAAAGTAACATTTAACTACAAAATTTCTAAGTATACTTTGCGAAACATTCTTCATATTATATTCCGCTTCAATGGTAATTTGATACATGGATCGTACTCCATTTTAAAAACCATTTGTTTTGAAAATAAGAGCTACGAGGCTCTGGTACCAATTATGGAAACCTGGAAGGGGGTTGAATAGTTTACCGTTTAAAAACTTTAAACTTGTTGTATCAAATGTCCATTTTTAGCTTGTTCTAATATGAAAGATGTTACTTGTAGTTTATGACCAACATAACTTAAAACATGTTATCACACAAGTACAATTAACAAGTTACAACACAAACAATCACATAATGCAAACATTAAAGTAAAACAATAAGTAAAAGGAAAGTGCAAACCGAACACGAGGATTTATAGTGGTTCGGTCACGGATCTCCTCTCCGCCCTACTCCACTCCTCGAGTACCCAACTCGAGAGTTACTTCACAAGATCAACAACCTCCCTTCTCGGCGAAGAAAACCTTACAATTGTCGCTTACACTTTATCAGGTACAAAGCTAGATACCGAGTTCTTTTACAAGGTACAACCACTCCTATCGTCGCTTATACAATATTTCCGACACTAAGCTAGATGTCGAGTTCTTTACCAAGGGTATAAACACTCCCGCTATGTTTTGTGGCCCAACATAAAAACCTTGTGTTTTATGGCACAAACACATAAACCATCTACACTATATTGTGATGATACAATGATGATCCAAGACATAAAAGTCTAATGGATATGAATGACTAATCTACATGAACTTCTTGAATAAGAAGTCTTCAATCATTGAGGATGTCAAGTGCCCTTGAATCTTCATATGTTGGAATGCTTTAATGAATGATGACTTCAAGATCTTGTAACCTTCTTGGTGGATCATGAAGTATGATATGCTTACAACAAAGATGAATGTTAGAAGCATTATGATCATTATTGAAAGGGTGACTCATGTGTGTTTCTACATTGTTTGCTACTGATCTAGATATGTGTTTTATGATAGAGAGAATGTATGTACAAAAGTCATCAACCTTATGAGAATACCATGGGCTGCTATTTATAGCTAAAGGCTTCAGCAGACCCACGGATCAGGCAGAACCCTTTTGAGGGTTCTGTCCGTTATGCCCGAAGGTTCCGCCAGAACAGACAGACTACTATTTACAATAACTTTCCATATCTAACAATGTCACATCAAGTTACTTCTAGTCAAACACACAATAGATAAATCCAAAATGTGTAAGAGGTCTTATGGAAAGTCAAACACTCAACCTTTCCATAAATGCACATGATGTGATGTATATATATTTCTATTTTAAGATTAAGATATATATGAAAGTAAACTTGTATATATTACCTAAGTAATGTTGTTATAGTAAGTTAATGAGTTACTAAAAATGTTTGATTCCTAATGTCATCACATTTTTATCATTTGTAAAACTTACTAATATTACTTTAACACCTAAAGTGGCACTTATTCTATTTGACACCTAAAGTGCACTTTGACACCTAAAATACTTAAAGACCCTAAAAGTATTTTAGTCATTCTAAATGGTTGGTCAAGGGGTTTGATCATAATGCTACATAACAAACATGTACGAACCTGTGTTGTAGCATACGATGACTCGAGACGTTAAGAGGTGTTGAATGTTTGTTGAGACAAAGTATGATTACAAGTAACTTGTACATTTTACGTTATGTATCAAGTTATACGTTTGTCATCAATCAAAACAAACGAGACTGTATAGATTAAATATCGTAATATTTGCACTAACAAACTTGATCCCAGCTAATACTTTAGTCAGCATATCTGCGGGATTCTTAGAAGTATGGATCTTCTTGATTCTTCGCTAAGTGAATAGCACTCTGACTGTCAGAATGCATCGTGACAAATTTCTGATTGGTTCCAAGTTCACTGAGAAACCCTTGAAGCTAAATTGCTTCCTTTACAGCCTCTGTAATCGCCATATACTCTGCTTCCGTAGTTGACAAAGCAGTAGTTGACTCTAAGGTAGACTTCCAACTAATTGGAGCTTTTGCCAGAGTAAATACATAGCCTGTCGTAGATCTTCGCTTGTCTAAGTCTCCGACATAGTCTGAATCACAGTATCCTTCTATCCACTGACTACTTCCATGTTCGAATACTAACCCTACATCGACCGTGTTATAAATGTACCGTAATATCCATTTCACAGCTTGCCAATGTCCTTTTCCAGGGTTATGCATATACCTGCTCACCATCCCAACATCATGACTAATATCTGGTCGAGTACATATCATAGCATACATTAAGCTACCGACAGCATTTGCAAAAGGCACTTTCTCCATGTATGCCCTCTCTGCATCATTTTTCGGTGACATAGCAGCACTGATCTTAAATTGAGAAGCGAGTGGAGTACTAACTCGTTTTGTTTGCTTGTCGAACCTAAAAAGCTTTAGAATCCTTCTCAGATATTGTTTCTGAGTCAAACAGAGCTTCCTCAATTTTCTGTCTCTGACTATCTCCATGCCGAGAATCATCTTTGCTTCACCGAGATCCTTCATCTCAAATTCGCTTTTCAACCGAATCTTTAACTTTTCAATCTCGTCTAGACTTTGAGAAGCTATCAACATATCATCTACATATAGAAGAAGATATACAAAGGACCGATCTTGTAGCTTTTTCAAATAGACACAATGGTCGTATTTGCTTCTTGTGTACTCTGACTCCATCATAAACTTATCAAATCATTTGTACCACTGCCTTGGGGATTGCTTCAACCCGTACAATGATTTATAAAGCTTACACATTTCATTCTCTTTTCCAGCAACTTTGAATCCTTCTGGCTGAACCATATAGATTTCCTCTTCCAAGTCTCCATGTAGAAATGCAGTCTTCACATCCATCTGAACTAGTTCTAAATCCAACTGTGCTACCAAAGCCAACAAAATTCTAATAGAGGAATGCTTTACCACTAAAGAAAAAACTTCATTGTAATCAATTCCTTCTTTCTGAGCGTACCAATCTTGCTTTGTAGCGAACATCATCTTGGCTAGGAAATCCTTCTTTCTTTGTATACACCCATTTGCATCCAATTGCCATGTCTGATTCTTCCGAAGAGACTGCATTTCTTCGCTCATGGCAATCCTCTACTTCTTGCTCTCTGAGTCTCGAACCGCTTCAGAGTAAGTAGTAGGAACATCATCAGCTGCAATTGAAGATGCACAAGCCACAATATCATTAAGGCGAGCAGGCCTTTTAGTGTTTCTTTTGGGCTTGCTAGCAGCAATTGATTCATGTTGTTGCTATGGAGGTTCTTCGATTTGAACCTCCTCTTCTTCATAACCTCCTTCTACCACAGGAGAATCATTTCTATCATCTGGTACAATTATTCTTTCAAACTCCACCATTTTAGGAGTTCCATCTAACTGCTTAGCATTCACCTTCTTCAACATGGTAGATTCATTAAAGGTGACATCCCTGCTAAAGATTGTCGTCTTCGTCTCTGGACACCATAGACGATTGCCTTTGATTCCAGAGGTAATGCCCATGAATAATGCTTTCTTTGCTCTGGGATCCAACTTTGATTCCTTCACATGATAATATGCAGCGGAACCAAACACATGTAAGGAATCATAATCTGTAGCAGGTTTTCCATACCATTTCTCAAATGGTGTTTTCCCATCAATAGCAGTAGATGGCAAACGATTAACAAGGTGACACGCATACGTCACAGCTTCAGCCCAAAATTCTTTACCCAACCCAGCATTGGATAACATACACCGAACTTTCTCCAGCAAAGTTCGGTTCATACATTCTGCCACCCCATTCTGTTGTGGTGTATGTCTGACAGTGAAGTGTCTAACGATGCCTTCATCTTCACAAAATTTTGTGAACTGATCATTTTTATACTCTCCACCATTAAATGTTCGGAGATGTTTGATCTTTCTACACGTATGAGTCTCCATCATCTTTTTCCACTTGATGAACACTGCTAGCACTTCATCCTTTGTCTTCAACGTGTACACCCAAACTCTTCGCGAAAAGTCATCAACAAAGGTCACATAGTAGTGTCTCCCTCCTAAAGATCTTGTCTTTGAGGGACCCCATACGTCAGAGTGGACATAATCTAAGATACCTTGTGTCTTGTGGATAGCTGTCCCAAATTTCACCCTTGTTGTCTTCCCGTTGATGCAATGCTCACAAAGATCCAACTTACAGGAACTCACTCCTTTCAATAATCCTTGCTTTATGAGCAAATTCAAGGATTTCTCTCCTGCATGTCCTAAGCGCATATGCCATAGCTTCACAGCTTCTGAATTTCTATCACCATCGGTAACAGCTGCTACAGTTCCAACAACCGTTCTACCCTTGTAGTGATACGTGTTGTTTATTTTACGAATACCCTTCATTACTACAAGTACACTAGAGATGATCTTCATAACCCCATCCTTTGCTCTTACTTCGAATCCTTTAGATTCTAAGGTATCGACAGAAATGAGATTCTTTTTCAACTTTGGTGAATAACGAACACCTTTCAAGGTCACAATTGTTCCATCTTCATTCTGCAATCGAACAGAACCAATCCCATGAGTAGTAAGGGGAGTTTCGTCTGCCGTATAAACAACTTCCTCATGTTCTTCAAAATTACTAAACCACTCTCGATGTGGTGTAATATGATGGCTACATGTGTAATCTAATAACCATATGTCAGAAGCATTCTTCGTTGACGATGTTGCAAGTGAGAGATCTGATTCTTCATCATCACACTTGGTGACATTCGCCTCTGCTACAGCTTTACCTTTGTAATGATTGTCCTCGGTTTTCAATTTTGGACAATCTCTCTTCCAATGGCCTTTTTCATGACAAAAGGCACATTCATTTTTGCTTAGTCTTTGTCGCGACTTGGATCTCCATCTCTTATCGGTGCCCTTCTTCTGCGAACGACATCTGACTAGCAAAACCTCTGCATCTCCACTTGAACTAATCTGCTTGTCCTTTCTTCTCAGTTCTTTACTATATAAAGCAGCACAAACTTCACTAAGAGACACATCATCCTTCCCATTAAGTAGAGTTGTTTCAAGCAACTCGTACTCCTTTGGAAGCGATCTCAACAGTATCAATGCTAGATCCTGGTCTTTGAACACCTCATCCATATTCATCAAAGCGGTTACCAGTTGGTTAAAACTGGTAATGTGATCATTCATCGTGGTACCTGGTACATAAGTGAAGCGAAAGATTCGCTTCTTCATAAAGAGCTTATTCTGGCAATTCTTCTTCAAAAATTTCTCTTCCAACGCCACCCACAGTTTATAGGCGGATGTTTCTTTTGAGAAAGCATATCTTTGCTCTCTCGAAAGACATGAACGAACCGTACCACAAGCTAACCGATTGATGGTTAACCAATTCCTCTCTTCTACATCCTGTGGTTTACTTTCTTCAACGGCAATGTCTAGACCTTGCTGAAAAAGAACGTCTAGAACCTCACTTTGCCACATACCGAAATGGCCCGTGCCATCAAAAACCTCCACCGCCAATCTTGCATTCGTCAAGACCGGTCTAGCCCAACTTGGAGATGTTGGATCCACCGATGTGGAAGGTTTGTCAACTTTGTCATCCGCCATTTCGTGTACAAATTAATTTTCAATAGCTTCAACCAAAAAACCAACGTAATTCTTTTCTGATGTGGAGGATCAAATTAAATTGCAACCACAGAACATACTAAGAATAACCTCAACTCTTGATACCACTTGTTGTGGAATAATCGCGATAATATCCCACCGACTAGGTAAAGAGTGTGAATATTTGATCGCCACAACTATACCTCAAATTTGCTTATTGAAAATTAAGACACTATTAAAGTGAACAACAGATGTAACACCACAACTTATATATTTCTTATTGCTAGAAATATACTACAAAACTAGAAACCTACTAGTACAAAAAGAAAGGAAGATAGTACACTATAAGATTTGCTTGTACGTGTGTTTTTGGTAGGGGTGAGCAGAAAAATCGAAATATCCGAATAAACTAAAAACCGAAACCGAACCGAACCGAAAATAACCGAATCGAACTAATAACCGAACCGAATTTGCCAAAACCGAACCAAACCGAACTTTTAATTCGGTTCTCGGTTTGGATATGGTTTTGGTAATCAAAACCGAAAGCTGAATTCATATAAATTTATATATTTTTTATATATTTATATATATAAAAAGATTAATAAAACAATAAAACGTTATATATATATTTATATTTATATTTATATTTATATTTATATTTATATAAATAACAATAAAATTTTATCCTAATATTAAAAAAATACTTTTTATGTTTGAAATAACTTTTTTAGCTAAATACATTTGTATATTTTTCATTTTTTTTTTAAGTAAAGTGTGTAATTCGGTTAAACCGAAAACCGAACCGAACCAAACCGAACTAGAATTCAACCAAACCGAACCGAAAACCAAATTTGAATTCAGTTTGGTTTGGTTCACGGTTTGACCCTAAAAAAACTTTTAACCGAATTAACCGAATAACCCGAAAACCGAACCGATCAACACCCCTAGTTTTTTGTGTGCTTGAAATCAAATGCAAAGCCTTGTATTTATAGGCTTCAAAAACATCACAAGGTGCTAGCAACTTGACTCATCCAACTTGCATATTAAGAATATTCTTCCAACTTGTAAATTTGCATATCTTTGTTGAGATATGATAGAGCCACTTGCTTGCATTCATTGAAACAAATATGAGCCATAATTAACATTACCCATAGTCAAAGGCTGTTGGGCTGGCTGAGGAAGAAGTGGCCCATGAGTAGCAAAGCCCGGTGTAGCAGCTGGCTGATGTTTGGGAAATCCCGGTGGGCTGGGCTGGTTTGAAACGGGCTGAGGCTGTCCATAAAAGCTAGTATTGAAAGCCACAGGTTGAGCAGGATGTGTATTACCAGTAGACTGTTCCAAAGTAGTATTCCCATTATACCAGAGTTGCGCCAAAAGAGCTTGTTGAGTTTGGATTAATGCCATCATTTGTGTTTGTGTCATATTAAGTGAATAGTGGTGGATGAAACAGTGGGACGGATGTGAATTTCAAAAGGGAATCGAATCTGGTAAGAGTGTATGTATAGCAACTGTTAACAAAAATAAAGGAACCACACTTGTTCGACTATAAACAAACAACCAACGATCGACTATACCGTGAGTCGACCGGACGACCGGTAACAAAACAAGAACCAACGGTCGACTGATCCTTGTCGACTGGTAATAAAACAAAACCTGTAAACCAACGATCGACTTAGTTGTCGACTGGTTAACAAAACCTGGTAACACAAGAATCACCTAAACAACCAACGATCGACCTAACTTAGTTGTCGACTGTTTAACAAAACAAAACCTGGTAACACACGAATCTCCTAAACAGTTGGTGAACACGTGTTTATATTAAAGAAAATAAAGAACTAGAGAAGTTAAGGTTGTGAATGATGAAGATTTGTTTAGTGGAAGGGATTCTGTGGATCTACAGAAAAAATTATTTTTATAGGGTTTATGGCTGTGATACCATGAAGGTTGTGAATTGTCTATCTCATTAGAATCAATATTCTGTACACTAGTTATAATACCTGCGCACGCGCGGGTTTTTTTTTAAAATTTTTTGAATCATATAATTTTATTTATTAAAAAACAAATAATTTAATATTTGTTTTGTTTTATTTATGATGTTTAATTATAGTTTTTTATTATTAAAGATAATTATTTAAAAATTTTAATCATATTGTTAATTGCATCTTATCTATATTTTTTGTATTTATCTTCTACTTGTGTTATGGATAAATATAAAATGTTACCTAATAAAAAATAATTTTTTTTTAAATAATATTATTACTAAATAAGGTATGGTTTAGTTTTTTGAAATGGAAAAGTCCCCACTTGTGGTTTTGTTTTATTATATAAAACATTATTTAGATTACATAGGAATAATCTAGAAGCTAGCTTGAGCCCAAATTACTACATACATAACATATCGACTAACAGTGGTATAGTATTAAGGATTTTGGGTGTTTGGGTTGTTTTAGGTCTAATGTACAGTGTCTTTAATGGTTTTCCTAGGTCGTGTAAATGGATTGACTACGATGGCCAAGGAAAGCAGTGGTAATGTTTCATTCTGAGATCATGCAGACAGATGCCTAGTAATGTTCGTTGCAAGCAATTTGCTTGATGATATAGGCTAAGCAACAAAGGTTACTCTAATCGTGTAACACCATAATTAAAAGGACACAAGGACATGATTTGAGACTACAAGCTTTGATCATGGTTGATAATTGGGAGTTTATCAGTTTATGACTTGTTTCTGTCAATATGACTGATATTTCACTATTTGATTAATAGCCAAACATCTTTACTATATGTGAAGTATATGTTGCTAATCTTTTAATAAAACGGTAGAGATCACTTGTGAATTATTAGACCTTTGCTTCACCTCATAAACGACACAAACGCCCAAAATTTCCATATAAATTGTATACTACATTCACAGAAATCAGTCCATCACTATAACACTTATATAGATACATGTTTATAATCATATACATATGTCTATCTACTATCTAGGTCCTGAAAGTCTCATATCAGATAAATAAGCATCGCTATTGCCATCTGAAGGCCCTGATGAAGTGCCATATTCGCTGAATGATCTATACAAGCTTGAATAGAACCCGGTTTGACCACCCACGGGTGCTGGAGGAACCGTGCACAACCCTTCAAGCATTTGCACCACTTTAGTCATTGAAGGCCTTAAACTCATATCATCTTGTATGCACCACAACGCCACACGAGTTGCCACCTTGACACGTTCATCGTTCTCGTCAACTTTCATTTTCTTGTCCAAATGTATTTCAACTTTACCTTCTTCCATCATCTTAAAAGCGTAGTTTTTTCGGCCACTAATGATTTCAAGCAACACCATCCCGTAGCTATATACATCACTCTTTTCTGAGATTGCGTAGTTTGTAATCCATTCGGGAGCAAGGTACCCTCGAGTCCCTCTTAACGTGGTGAACACATGGCTTTGTTCTCGTGTCATAAGCTTAGCCAACCCGAAATCAGATACTTTTGCTATAAAGTTGTCATCTAACAACACATTTTCAGGCTTTATATCACAATGAACAATCTTCACATCACAATCTTCGTGAAGGTAAGCGAGTCCTTTAGCTGTACCGATTGCTATATTGTATCTTGTATCCCAATCCAGTAAAAGGTCACCAAAAATCCATCTAGCTAAGGATCCATTTGCCATGTATTCGTAAACAAGGAGACGATGTTTTCCTTCTGCACAAAAACCTTTGAGTTTCACCAAATGGTGGTGATGGATGCTACCAATCATGCTTACTTCTGCTCGAAACTCTTTCTTCCCTTGACCAATTCCTTCTAGCCGCTTGACGGCTACTTGAGTTCCATCTTTTAGGACCCCTTGGTATACTGAACCGAACCCACCTTGGCCTAGCTTGGTGGTGAAGCCATTAGTTGCTTCTTGAAGATTTTTGTAGGTGAATCGAACAGGCATCCCAGCTATGTTTTCCAAGAACGTATCCTCTTCAGATATTTCATCAAGAACTTCACTTGATTCATACTTCTTCTTATTCTTGTGATAGCGAAGTCCCATTATTACTAGTCCAAGAATCACAAACATTGCCACTAAGACTATAACAACCACTATGATAACCACTTTTGACGACTGTTTCTTGTTTTTTTGGTCCTGTGAAGCGCCAGATTGTATCCCAGAAACCTTGATGTATGATTCAATACTCGCACCATTTTTAGCATTTTCAAAACTCCCAATCTGATCAAACATATAACAGCTTCCAGACTTGTTATTAAAGAACATAGCCAAACAAGTACAGTTGTTCAAACACGACGATTTGCAACCATCTAAATCTGTTTTAGAGTCAGGTGAAACAAACCCAAGTGCAAAATAGCTCAGATTGTCCCCTGCACTAACAAGACTTGATAACCCTTTCGACTTGTTGCATAAAGATTCGATTTTTGGTTTGCAATTAACTTGAGCTAACCCTGAAGGACACTGACAAGTATTACCATTTTGACAAACAAAATACGACGAACAAGCTTGTGGTCTGCTGCAAGAATCCTCAGGTATTTGAATCTTACCAGTGCTTTCAGCTTCAAGATTATAAAACTTAATAAAACCATCGTCTTCTAAAACCGCAACCCATGTATCATTAGCATCAGATTCATCTGCAAACACAAATTGCCATAAAAAGACTTTGCTTTGATCATAAAACCGCCACGAGTTACCTTCAATGGTAGCAGAATTAGTATCTCCACCACCTTTGTTAATGATTCTCCTCTTGTCCCTCCCCATAGACCAATACGGCTGCGGGTTCTTGTAATCAGCATACAATATCGAATCCCCCGACTTTATATCTAACGAAAAAGTTACATTATTTTTAACATTGCTAACAAGCTTCATCCCTTTTATAAAATCTTGATTAGGCATAAGTGTGTTTGTAGGATTACTAAAACTCTGCCAAATAATACTACCATCATTTTTAACCAAAACCAAGTTCCCCGAATCAAGCAACTCCATAGCAGAAACATCACTTTTCGCAGTATTCGTAGACCAAACTACACTCCCATTTCTTTGCAACTTAGCATTCCCATCATCACCAAACGTAAATCTATCAGAATTCCCTATAGGAAAATTGCGATTTGCGGACCAAATGATCCTTGAAGTACTCATATGAATAATAACCAAACTAAATGAAATTACATCACTATTAGTACCAAAACCAAACCCAAAACCCGAAGTATTCGACACTAGAAAAATCCCATTATTATCTACAAACTCCATTGGTGAGCCTTGGAATCCAAGGTTCACTTTAGCAACTCTTCTTATACTTGATATGCATGGTTGAGGTAACGACAAAAAGAACCATGAAAACACCATCAATATGTAAAATTCTTTAAAACCCATGTTTATTTTCACATAAAGATGTAAACTTAGTTGGTTTTTTAGAAAAAGTTAAACTTTTTTTTTCTTGTTTAGTAATGAAGGTAATATATGAATTATGAAGGTGTGATGGAAGCAGAGTATATGGTGTGAGATATGAAAAATGAATGAAGGGTTTTCATTTTTGAGTTGAATTAAGGATGCCCAAAGCCCAATTGAATTCAAGTCAAGATATTAATGGTAGTATTTGAAGTTGGTTATGGAAAAAGAAAAGGACAAAAATTGTGTACTGAAACCTATGAGGTTATGGAACACGCATATAAGAAGCAGGTTGCCAGCTTTAAGGAAAGACAAAAGAGAGAAGTTGATAAAGATGTTTTTATTTTTTATTTATTATTTTTTTTATTTCTATTTTGCATGAGAAAGAGTCAATTCGGTGGTGTTTGCTGAAGTCAAAGAAAGAGAGTAACATCTTAGGCGGGTTTGGACTTTAATTCGACTCATTCACAACTGACAAATGACAAAACATGGTTAATCATTAACTTTAAACTACGATTAAATGGCTTGTGCCTCAATGATACCTTTTGTTTTGTGATAAGTTTCTCAACTAAAATGGTTGTAAGCTCTTAAAACATGTGAGATAATATGTGATGTGTATATCGTGAGATCATTAGTTATTGTTCCAAAAAAGTTTAACCTTAAACTACAAAAAGAGTATTCATTTCATTCCAAAGAAGTGAGCATATATTTATACTATTAAAACCCATGAGTATTTATACAAAAAGATTGTAGATTATGGGGTTTTTTTTATGAAGGTGTGATGGAAACAGAGTATATAGCGTGAGATATGAAAAATGAAGGGTTTTGGCATTGAATTAAGGAGACCCATTTGAAGTCAAGTCAAGATATCAAGCTTTTTCATGATCTATCTGAAGATCAAATGGTTTTTTGCGACACAATAGATATCAAGCTTCGTGGTTAAATTAGGTAGTAGGTTATATTTGGAGTTCTTGTGGAATCAATTGTAACCTAGTGATGTTAGTTTTCTTCTTTTATAGAAATAGTTGTATTTTGTTATCTTAGTTTTATCATTTATATAACGGTTTGAGATGAGATTTCATCACATTTTTTTATTTAAATTTTTTTTAGACTAATATATTTAGTGAAGAAACCTTTTTAAAAAAAGATGAAAGTTGAGTGCTCAAACCTATGAAACACGCAATATAGACAGAGAGAAGATTTTTTATTTTTTATTATTATTTTTTTTATTTATTTTTATTATTATTATTATTTTTTTTTTTTGAGAAAGAGTGAATTTGGAGATGTTTGCTAAAGTCAAAGAAAGAGGAACATAGGTTTTGACTTTCAACACATTCACAAATCACAAAGGACAAATGACAAAACATGGCTGACATTAACCTTAAACTACAAAAACAGTGCTTCTTTCACAAAACATGGCTGACATTAACCTTATTTATATATACATTTTTTTTTAAAGTTTTACGACACCTCTTTTTCCCCTTAAATTTTTCTTTTTATCATCTAAAAATATTTTTAAAACACATATACCAACACATAATCAAACGAAAGAAATGATATATGATTTCTCTTTCTTAGTTATCTGTGTTTTTATTACCTACATAGAGTACTGCTCGGGAGAAATGCTGCAAAGATGAAAATAGGGTTCTCGCAAGGGAAAGGCTCCCTCGTTAGTTTCCCAAAAGTGCACAATGCACCCTAAAGAAGTGAGCATGTTATTGTTTTAATTTTTCTCAAAATAATATTTCTAAATTATAACTAAAAATAATAATATGAGTAGTTTTACAATGAACAATACAATAATTGTATTTTATTAATAGTATGTGCTAGTTTTATATTGTATTTAGAAGAAAGATAGTAATTGTATTTTATTAATAGGGTTTGGACATCACCACCTACGGCCTACCCTTCACAGCCTTTTATTATTCGCTTTATTGACATGACAAGACAATTTTTAAAATCTTTTTTTTTTTTTTTTTTTTTTTACTATTTTCATTTTATGGTTTATGTTCCACATATCAGCAGTTTTACTAATTTTATTAACAGAACAAAGACTGATTTTATAGTATTCTGCTCCGTATATTTTGTATTTAAAAATTTTGACTTATCAAATTTTATAGTTTTTGTTTCGGTTTTTTTATTTCGCAATTTTATAATAGCAACAAAATTATAAAAATAAATAAATAAAATTGATGGTGTGTAGATCCTATTTTAGTGGTGTATAAACCTACCAGGCCTTAGAAAAAATTTAGTAAGAATGTGTAAAATCAATGATGTGAGTTATATTCTTGGACTGGATTTCAACTGGCTCTTGTTGCTCTTGCAAATAGTGTGATTAGGGTGTAGGGTGTGTGGTGGACACCAGCAGGAAAGTGCCCATGTGGCTGCGAGAATATAAAAAACACCACCCTCCTTTATTTTTCTTGCGGTAAAGTCACTTCGTTGCCATTTATTTAGAGATTTAAAAAAAAAAAAAAAAAAAAAAAAAAAAAAAAAAAAAAAAGGTATATGCATTTTGATGATTAGATCAATGATTTTAACCGAGCTAAAATGAGAAATTGAAGTGCAAAAGTTGAGAAGAAAAACGAGAGTTTTAAAAGACGCGTTATGGTGTCGCTAAAGCGCAAAGCGTGACGTCCACGTTACAACATCGCGAATAGAAATTAATTATCTTTCAATAGACGGAACTTTGATATATTTTTTACAAACTATCTTTTTGTCACTTTTTTCATGTGTTTGTTGTCTTTTTTTTCGTTGTCGAAACTTACCAAAAAAAATGTGATCCAATACTAATTTGAATATTCAAATATTTAAACATATATAAAATGAAAGTAACCTTTTATACAAAATTCTAAAAGTTTCATCGTTTTTTTTTTCTTCTGGAAACTAGATACTCATAGCTTTCCAACAATATATAACGAATTATATTTTGAATTGTAGATTAGTGCATCTTAATTCGTCAAAAGTTGTATAGAACACATATATAAATTCACATGTGATTTTTACCACACGTGATCTCAGTCACATTTGATTTTTTTGCCACGTGCATTTATTTATTTATTATTATTTTTTTTTTGCACATGTGTTTATAGAAGTTTCATAAATGAACTGTTATAATGTATAATTCAAATATAATGAGTCATATATAGGTCATGAGAATTTCAATACTGTGAAAAAAAAAAACGTAAAAAGAAAAATAATTTATCGAAAGTATATGAAAGTGTTTTTCTATTAAAAAAATACTAAAATCCTTATCGCTATAATTTATTTTGGCCAACGATTAACGATTCATGGATATTTAAATTATAAAAATATGAGTGTAATTTCACATTTAATTAAGGGTAAATTGCAAAAATGGTTCTTAACGTTCCACAAAATTGCAAAAACGAGACCGAGGCAAAAAGTAGCGCAAAAAAGACACCCACGTTCCACATTTTTGCAAAATCGCCACTGAGAGCCATTTTCCGTTTACTCCCGTTAGTTTTCCCGTCAGTCAAGGGTATAATCGCATGAAATGACAAATATACCCCTTTAACTTCAGATACAACCCTAATTGTTGCCGCCAAATCTTTACCAGTGCATTTTCATATTCACTGCATTTGAACGATACGTATAGATCCGTATAGTTCCGGTTAGATTACATCGATCGTCCGTGCCTTTGAACGATACGGTAAGACACAATGCATTTTCCTCTTTAATTTCCCTCCTGTTTTGTGAGTTTTGTTTTGTTTTTTTTTGTTTTTTTTTTGTTTTTTTTTGTTAAAAGGTGTATTTGTTGTTAATGTTATGGACTTACAATTGTAGGTGGTCAGATGGGAAATGTGAAAGTAGTAGAGGTAGATAATGAAACAGAAGAACATAGTGGCGGGAGTGATTCAGAGGATTTGGACTATAATCGAAATGATGATGAAGTGTTTGATGACGATGATCAGGTAATTGAAGATGTTCCCGTAAGTAAATCTGATTTGCTATGCCATAAAGCTTGTGAAATTCAATCAGGTATACCTATTTTTACCAAACATTATGCACTGCTTAGAGAGTATGCCCAAGAGTTGGTTAATCAAAATCCAGCCACTACTGTTAGGATTGATGTACAGATAGAACCAAATTCAGCTAGTTCAACAAGAACTTTTAAAAGGGTGTATGTGTGTTTGGGAGCTATGAAACAAGGTTTCAAAGCTTGTGGCAGAGAATTCTTAGGATTAGATGGATTCTCCATGTCAGGTCCTTTTCCAGGTCAATTACTAACAACAGTTGGGATTGATGCAAACAATGGGATTTATCCAGTAGCATATGTTGTAGTTGATGCACTAAATAAGGCAACTTGGTGTTGGTTTTTGAAACTACTAGGAGAGGATCTTGGGATAGAAACCAACTGCAAGTTCACTTTCATTTCTGATAGGCAAAAGGTGCACATTTCTATTGTATAATTAATCATGTATTTTATGCACAATGAGAACATGTAAAGTTTTAACACCATCCATAACCTTACCTGTTCACAGAGATTGATACAAGATTGTGTTTAGAACATTATGTTTGCACCCATTGCATTTAGACTTTCAAAAGTCAAACTGCAAATGTTGAATTGCATAAAGTCAACTGTCTTTTATTTTTGTCCACACATGAAGACTACACAGTACGTGGCAATCTTTTATAAGCCCTTTTATAGGCAAACACATGAAGGCTACTAAATACGCATCTCTTAAAACACTCACTTGAAAAACACACTTCCCTATTTCCTTAACCATGAACAACTCTCAATGTGATATTAATCTAAGGGTTGTCTGTAACTCGTATGTGCTTACTGAACTAATGCTTGGCCCTTACCACACCGAGATTCTTCAAGACTTGCAGCAGGCACACGATTTGGAGTACAAGTCCAAAAAAATTACTAAAAGGGTCGAACGTAGGGGGATGTGATTGTTAGACTTCGAAACTATTCACGTGCAAGAATTGCAAGGAACAATACAAAGAAGCTTAGGAGGCTACAAACAATTGATAAGCGTAGGGCGAATGCACTGTTGATGATGGCCAGGCAAGTCAAGGACAAGATGTTTAAGAAGATTGAGTTTGTTGTAAAGAAGAAATATCCATGAGGGGGTTGGTTGTTTTGAGATTAGTGATGGTTAATGAATGTAATGGATCTTATGATCCAGATTTTGTATGAATAATGTCTTCACATATGTTTATACTTCATTATTGTATTTGATAGGTATCACAAACATAAACAAGAAGCTGACATTAATGAAACATTAAAACATAGACTAAACATAGTGATTCAGTTTGTGGTTTGGACATGCCCAAAACTACATCCTAGAAACACAGACTAAACATAATGATTTAGTTTGTGGTGTTGTTTTTACTGAACTTTCTTGGCTTCTTTTGTCTCTTCTTCTTTGCTTCAGTTGATTGAGTTGCATCTGCAACACCCCCTGCACTTATGTGTCTACTTGTAATACCCAGACCAATGACACCACAACTTACTTCCTCTGCCGTTGCACAACCTGCCTGTTCAAGTATCACAATACTATGCCTCCAACACATAACATCCCCACAACAGATGAAGCATCTTTCGTCCAACACCTCTATCTTTGCACCACCCCCTCCTGTTTTGTTCCCACTTCTGATACCGAGACCAATTACACAACCACTTACTTTCTCTACCTGTGTATTATTACGACTCATTTTCTGTCTCTTTAATTTTTGAGTTACAGATTCTACCATATGTATGTTTTTGATAAAGTTGGACAGGAGACTTTACTATACTAGTTGGTTGGATAATTTACTTCATTTTGTGTGGTAGGTAAAGGAGTATTAACTTCTTACTAGTGCTACTCAATAAACCAAGTGACTTTCACCCGTTTGACTTTCACCTGTTTGACTTTCATGCAAAACATCACCTATCTAATGCTTTCTGCATAAGCTGCATAGGAAGTACCCATATATTTCAAAAATGAAACACAACATAAAGAAATGAAAATCGAAACACAAACATATCAGTAACATAAACATTAAAACTTTCATTGATCATAGGAGTTCACAACCATTACAAATTTCCAAACAGATATCTAAACAAACACTTGTTTAGTAGTTTTAACCACTGCCCTCCGCATTACCCCTTTTCTTCTTTTTCTTCAATTCTTTTTCTTTCTTGTCCTTCTTCTCCTTTAGATACTTGAACACCTTTTCAAGATTGGAAATCTTCTGTTCCAACTCATCAAACTTGGGTAAAACGGTATCCACAGGCTCTTGCTTCTCCTCCTCCGCCTCCTCATCATCACTCAAAAGCGCTTCATAGTAGCCATCTTGTTTTCTCAGATGGGTCATAATCTTAGTTCTTAACTCCTTAGGTATCTTTCTATAAGAACCATACTCATCAATTGGTTCTCCGCCAAATGCATCAAGAAGTAAATCGTTTAGATAATAGGTTCTTAAAACTTTATCAAATTCCTCTTCCTCGGTACCATTGTAGATACTCTTCCCTTTTCCATTGTTTGCCATCGTCGGTTGTTTTGATCGTCGGGATTGTGTGTGTTATGGTTGAATAAGCGGGATAAACATGGACTTTATAGTCCTATGCAATCGCTTGGGTTGCCGAGTTACAAAAAAAAAGAGGGAAATGTTAATCGCCAAGTGTGCCTCCAAAATTAAGTTTTATAACTTTGCAAATTTGGTCATTGAAATAAAGTTGGGGTAGTCAAAGGTGGGAAGCGAGTGAAATGACGATTATACCCTTGACTGGCGGGAAAACTAACGGGAGTTAACGGAAAATGGCTCTCAGTGGCGATTTTGCAAAAATGTGGAACGTGGGTGTCTTTTTTGCGCTACTTTTTGTCTCGGTCCCGTTTTTGCAATTTTGTGAAACGTTAAGGACCATTTTTGCAATTTACCCTTTAATTAATTTCATATTTAAATCAAGGGTTGTGTTATACAAACCCTCAATATATTGTCACATTAGGGGGATTTGCTCAAACCGTACAACCCACGATGCATACCGTACAAACTGACGATGGGTGCAATGATTGGAAACCCTAATTATGGGGGGTCCAAATAACTTGCCTCTTAAATCAATAACTAGTCTCTCTTTTTTTCCAATAAAGATGAGTAGTTGAGATTTGTCATTTAGTATGTAAGAAACTTTTAATATATAAATGATCTCTTTTCTTTAAAAATAACTTGAAACTGATGAGAAAAAAAAAAAAAAAAAAAAAAAAAAAAAAAAAAAAAACTGATCGCAGCTTACTTCAAGCCTAAGAAGAAATTTTGTTAGGACACAACTATCTCAGATGTACATGTAGACTTATAATCAAATGAGAAGGAAGAATAAAAAGGGTGAGAAGAAACCATAATCGAACACTTCAGATGCACCTACAAAAATAGATATATATATCCTTTTAAAATTTCCCTCTTATTTAAAATGTATGGCTAAAAATCTTTATTAAATTATTTTTCTTATTTTAATTATTCTTCTCACTAAATATCTTCTATACACGTGTAATCATAAATTCAACATGCATAACTAACCAAGAATTGTAACTAGAGTGATATAATTCGTATGAGAGGTGATTTGGACACTTTTTAATTAAATTGCACAGTTAATAAGCAAACTATAAATTATGTACAACTATTTAACACATAAAGTTGAGTGTGCCAACAGTGGCTGATACATGATTTTGGATCGTATGTGGCACGATTTCTGGCTCGTTTCGCTTAACAAATTGCTTAGTTTTAGTTGTCCATTTTGATTAAGGTAAAACTAGTTGTTTTTTGCGGTTTGAGTTCTTGGATACCGGTAATTTAAACATTTTATACAAATACTATAAAGTAATTTTTAATTAGGTAAAATTAGATGTTTATGTTATTTTTATATATTTTTAAATAAGAGTAATACATAATACATGAAAAAGTATAATGTAAGAGCGAAAAAATAAAAGTAGCTAATGGAGATGATAAATTGATATTTAGTTTACTTTGCAGTTTGCACTACTTTCCTAAGGCTGGGCACAATAAGGAGGGTCAATCCTCCTATTTTTCTCTGACACGTCAGCTTTCTCTCTCCAGCGACCTGCAGACGATTCAGTGCCCCAGTAAGGGCGACCAAGTTATTTTTTTTTTACTACAAACTTAATAAAACATTAATTTCATCATCTTTTTTTTTTTTTTTTTTTTTTCTTTTTTTTTTTAAACATTTTTTAACACAAACACAAATTTTATTAATAAAATGTAAACATTACATAAACGAAACGATACGGAATTAAACAACTAAAAATTAAACGTAAACATTACATGATAAAACACGATACGGAAAAGAAATAAAACACGATACGGAAATACTTAACATAAAACACCATTACTCATCGTCTGTGTTTCTCAGAATGAACCACACATGTTGATAATATATCCCTCTCACATGGCGTTCATAATAAATTCGGTTTGCATTGCTGAGACGACAAGAGTCTTGACTTGTACGCAACAACTCTTTGTAAATAGTATTATATCGACGACATTCAAGGTTGATTTTATTCCATTGAGCCGTAATACTATTTTTATTACGGTGCTCACCATCAGTCTGATCGTTGAACCTTTGTGTAACTTCATTCCAAAAAGAATGGCCATTCACAAGGTCTCTAGAATCCTGAACTTCAAGCCATACGTTAGCTTTGAAGGTATTCTTCTTCCATTGACCAACGATTATTCATTGTGAAATGCTTTAGGAGTGTGTGAAGAAAAGTATTGTACGGTGTGTTATTTATAGGGGATAATATAAGAAGCGGGATATTTTTAAATTCAAAATTCAAACAGAAGGCGGGATCTTTTAAATTCAAAAATCAAATAGAAGGCGGGATCTTTTAACACAAACGTAACTTTTTTATTAATAAAAACATAAACGTTACATAAACAGAAATTAAAACATTACAATACTAAATTAAAAACTAAAACTTCAATTGTAATCTGGGTGATCCCAGGTCTGCGAGTTGTCAGAGCGGAAACCGTCGTCGTACGAATCAAAGCTCGCAAACCTCTCTTGTTCTATCTGAGCTTCCAACCTGCTCAACTCACGCTCATCCTCAGAGTTCCAGCCATCATCAGCAGGTTTCACATTTTCCTCAAAACTTAGCTGAAAGTTATCAAGATGATGTTGCTGTTGTTGTGGCTCAACAACTCTTGGTGCAGATGAACTTGATGCACCTTGCACAAATTGTTGTTGTTGTTGTTGTGGTGCATCAGCAGCTGCTACATTTTCCTCAAAACTTCAACGTATCTTGTTAGATTTTTCGTTCTCTATCTTCTGCACACAACCTCACAATGTTTCAACAACATCAGCGTCTTTGCGAAACTCATCGTACAAAAACTGATCGATCACATATTTTCTGTCGACAGAGATATCTTTGCACTCTGTGTATCGTGTTCTCAGGCGTTGTTTGCGTAACTTCGCCAGCTCAAACTTCTTAATAACTTCGATAATTGCATCTTGGCGTTCCTTGTCGTCTATTTCTACTTGTTTTTGGACATAGTTTTGAACTTGTTTCACAGTGTGGGAAGTTTACAAGCCATTTTTTGTGTTTGATTTGTTGTTTGAATTATGTTTGAAAGTGTGTGTTTGAAAAGGTGTGTTTGAAAGTGGTATTTATAGTGTGTATTTTTATTTTTTATTTTTATTTATTTATGCAACGGCTATAAAACGGTTTAACTTTTTTTTTTTTTTTTTAGTCACAAACGGCTAGTGAAATAAATGTGTGGAACGTTTAGATCAAAGTTCAAAAAAAAAGTGGGAAATAACTCGGTCGAGTTTGAGACCGAGTGGCTATGTTTTTTGCGTTTTTCTGGGTCGCGACCGACTGGCCACAACAAGGCCGATCGAGACGACCGATGCCGACCTAGTCAGTCTCGGTCCTTATTGTCGCCAGCCTAACAAAATACAGTATACCATTAAAAAGATTCAAATTATCTTATGGCCCTACATACATTAAAAGACAAATAAAAGTAGCTAGCAAGAAAGTACATATATTTATTTAATATCACTATTTATCATCTTTTACCTAGTGATCTTCTTTCTTTCGGCAAGAACAAAACTCGTCTTGTAAACTGGCATCTTCTTTCAATCCGCAATTAAATAAGATCAAGAACATGTTTAACTCTTATTTTGGTTCATTTATGTGCAGTTCTACTCTAAATTATGTGTAGCACTTTTAAATAACCAAAAAATTTCAAAGGAGAATTACATATCGTTGGCTTTAGTCGTATGTGGCACGTGCCACAGGTGGATCACACATAGATCCGCCCCTGTGTGCCAATAGCAAACATAATTATGCAAATCAACTCTCAATCTATATTACGTACATATGCTAATCCTCTTAAAAATTGTGCCTTTTGTCATGATTTCCAAATTTACTATGATGACAAACAATTTTAAGGTCGATATTAACAATTTAACATCATGAGATAAATAAATAAAGAATAATATACAACATTAATTAGGGACGGAACCAGAATATAAAATAATCATGTGCATTTAACAAAAATCAAATAAGATTAGAGACATAATTTTACTCGATCAGATGCATTTAAGAAAAATCAAAGTTTTTTTTGTAAAATTTAACACTACAATGCAAAAATCCATTGATGTCCTGAGACTCCAGAGACCCACCCTAACTTCGTCCCTGATATTAAGAGTCTCCGGTGCATTGTGTTAATCGCACGGTATAGGCGAAATGTGGTACCTATAATGGCGCCAAATTGCACCGATTGGTGCCACTACTAGAAATCATGCCAGCACCAACGGAATTTCAGCAACAATCATCGATTCGTTGGTAAATTACTACTTTACCAACGACTTTACCAACAAAGATAAGAAAAGGGATAGACCCAACGGAAATTCAGCTTTTTGAAAGAGTGCATAAACTAAACAAAGGTAAAGGTGAATGGTGTGATGCAAGAGCAAAAAATGTTCATTCTAAGTATCATGACATAGTCAAAGAGAAGAATACATATGAAGTTGAGATAACTGATGAAGGGATTGCGACTGATGCTGATCCACCACTTCCTGTTCCTCCTCCATTCGATGCCCAGGCTTGGGTAATTGCGACTGGTGATCCACAAAAAACTGTTTATGGATTTGGGCTTACTGAAGAAGCTGAAAAGATACACAAGCAGGTAAAACCATTCACCAAGCATTCTACTTTCCATGCATCCACTTCAACTAGCAATGAAAGCAATCATGAATCTGAAATTGCTGAATTGAAGAAAGAAAATGCTAGTCTTAAAGCTAGCGTTGAACAGATCATGAAGGCATTAAACATGCAACAAGTTAACTTGCCATCTAACGAGTAATTATTTGAGTCGTCCATTTAACCCATTTTTGGTATTCATTACTAAACATTATGGTAGCTTATTATGTAATCTTTTTGTTAATTCCTAACTCTAGTTACCTTTATTTGATGGGTTATTTTGGAAAGATTATGGACTAGCCAACAATGTATTGACTTGTATCATTACTTTGTGCAATTGACGTAGAACTTGTGTTAATTGTGGGATTGTTTACATTTACTAGTTGTGGCGTCGAAAGAAATTTAGTGTCGTTGCTATTTTTGAGAAATTACCAACAAGTCTTATTGATGCAATCTTTAATATTACCGACCAAAAATAGTTTGCGGGTATTTTATATTTACCAACGACTTGAAATGTTTGTGAAATTTAGCAACAACATCGATATTAGTTGGTAATTTATCAACGAATAAAGAATGTGGTTGGTATTTTTAATTTAGCGACAAGTCTTTTCCCACAACCTTGGTTTGTTGGTAAAGTCATTGGTAACACCTTTTACCAACCAGATTTGGGTGTTTACCAACCAATATCGGCCGTTGGTACTGGCATGATTTCTAGTAGTGTGCGTTATACACATGTTATAGCCGCCCCCCTCCCCACCATGCTATAACGGATATTTTCGGTGTGTTTTTTAATTCTTTATATGGGTTTGTATTCATGTGACGTTTTTGTGTTTGTGTAAGTGTATTGTTTTTGTGAAATTATTATTATTATTATTATTATTATTATTATTATTATTATTATTATTATTATTATTATTATTATTTATTCATTTATTTTTTTTAACATATACGCTTAAACCTTGTTGCTATATATGTTTAAATTATTAATCTCTGAGATTGTTTTCGTACATCGTTAGTCCTGTTTTATTTGCAATATTAGTCTTTCAGTTATTTTTCTTACACTTTTTATCCTTAAATATCAAAGAGAATTCGTTAAGATGATTTTTATTAGTGATAAATTATTTTGTTGAATGATTATTTGTAAATATTTCGTAAATGTAATATATTCTCAAGATAAATACTAGAATATTAAATAAAAATAATCACAACCAGTAACATACGTTCTTATGATCAATAAATAAATATTAGTTATGTAATATATATTATTTTATTAATAAATATTAATTTATGGTAGTAGTTTTTTTCTTGTGCTACTAAACAAAAGATTTCGTGTAAGACTTTGTATAGAAGTTTGTTAAAATAAGAATATAGTATTATTATTATTATTTTATTTATTTATTTTTATTTTTTTTAATGACTAGTTATTGTATTAGAAATGACATCAAAGCTAAAGATTCGGTTCTCTTGATCCATTTGCTCACCTCTACGTACATGCACTTATACATACGTACGTATAGATAGATTCTGCAATAATTTGGAAGAATCTATATGTCTTAAGTGGTCTACTAAAATGAAATATTTGACCAAAAGTCAAGGAGATGTGTGGATGTCCTCTTGCACAAGAAATAATTTTAAAACTTTTGGTCTACTAATTTGTTACGCTTCCTATTTTCTCATCTTTCTAAATTCTAATAAAAGCATAATAATTAATCTTCTTTAAGCTACAATAAGTTTTCTAGACAAACAACGAGATATGTTGCCATGATTATTTTATATTAAATGGATTTTTAGTTAAAATGATGTAAAGCTGACGATTTGGTGATGCTGAAACGGTGACGGTGGTGCGGCTTGAAATATAAATGTTGAAAAAGAATTCATCATTAAATAATATATCATACAGTAATATGAACAAGAAAAGGAAAAAAAATATTTTTAAGAACCAAAGAAATTCTGGACAGTCTAAAATATATATTGACGCAGTGACGCGTTGTATGCTTGACCATATATAGTATTTTGTGTTTTTTATTTTTGTAGTAAGAATTATTTAATTTACAAATTGTAGTGCTCTTTGTGTTTTCTATTTCGTAAGTTTTTGCTTCCTTAAAATTTCAAGTTTGCTAAATTTAAGTGGACGTGATGTTTGCTGCATGGACTATATAGCTAGTGAGAGATGATATTACTGTATTTCGTTGTCACTGTCATCATCATTATCATTACTACTAGTATCGTTAAAACTCTAACATTACGATTTACGAGTAATATTAATTATGGTGAAGTGAAATTACGGCCGTTGACAATTAGCTTATGTTCCATTGACAATGTCTTCTCACTTTTTGCTTGGGTTTACACATTCACCCTTTTCTGTGACTATAAATCTTCTAGCCGTCTACTTTTTTCATCGGTCGATATTTATGGCACACTTTAGTAAAGCTAAGATCAAATGAGGAAAAAAAAAATAAATTAAAAATTTTGAGAAGAAAGCACAATTGTACATTTCAGATTTATCTATGAGTAAAAGCGTTTCTTTTTAAATTTCTCTCTTAAAAATCATTCTCACTTTTTTTATTTTGATTTTTCTTCTTAGTCTTTTGTCCACCTTAGTAAGGTTAATAGTTAATAAGAAATGGAGTAATGGACAACAAAAGTTATTAAGGTCAAACAACGATAGTCAAATCCTTAAGAAAGTAAGAGTTCACAATACAAAATATAAATATGTGATCAAATGTAGCATATATAATAAGTTTAGTGGAAGATGAATGAGATAAGGGTTGATGAAAAGGTAAAGACTAAACGTTTGCTTAATGGAACTATTCTAAAGTACTGTAAAATAATCCAACAACTTTCATGAAATATTGGATTATGAAGTGTATTAGGTAACATCATGGTGCATTTTTTCAAAAAGGAACTTTCAACTATGTTTATGCATATATGCATCGTTTCCATTGAATAGACATCTTCTTTTCCTTTGTTAGCATATTCTATAATTGGGTGCGTGAATTGTTAAATGGGCATACACATTTAAATACATTATTAGACCTTAAAACAGGAGTATATAGGGCCATTAGAATTTTGGCATCTTTGTGGTTACTCTTCCATTAAGTATCTAAAACTGTTTTTAAATATAACTTCACCAATATCTCTATATATACAAATAAGAAAAGTACAAATTAATATCTCTATATATACAAATAAGAAAAGTACAAATTTAATGTTTTAGTTTGAGAGTTGGTGACTCTTTTCTCACCAAAAAGTAAAGTGACAAGAAAGAGGAATATGACCTCAAGCTTTGCGTTTGTTTTTCTAGTAGGCGGGCCATTTAAAATTTCAAGAAAAAAATAAATGACTACAATGTCTTTGTAGACGTATGGCCCGGAATGTACCTAAATAATAACTTCAGGATGGACATAAGTGACGTATGGACTTAAGCCTGGGATGGACTTAAACCAAAATTGAACATAACCTCATGATGGACTTAACTCCGGGATGGACTAAACTCATACCGGACTTATGTCTATTCGACGTTATTATTTAGGTCCATTCCGGGTCATACGCCTACGGTCTTCAAACATATTGGATCAACCATGTGTATTGTTCTCATGTTTGTTTCTCTGAATGTATCTATCTTTTGTTAAAACATATCCATTATGATTCCTTGATCATCGTGAGCTCAATGAAAGCAAGAAAGTAAATTCCATGGGCATGCCTTGTCATTCTATCATTAACAATATATATTAAAACACAAAGCAAACGACGTCGTTTTGCAGGGCCATTTTCCCGCCAAAATGTTGGGCTCTGCCTTGCCTGCTGCAGCCCGTTTTCTGATTGCCCTGTGGCCTTTTACTTGGATCTGTGGCCTGTTATGTGGCCCACTCAAAAGGGGTTTCATGCACATGACCAATATTATACACATTGACTAAAACATGACTAATACAATATGAGGTGTTGATCATCTAATGGCTAGATCCTACTTTTTCTACCAAACTTCTTGATCATACGGCTGGGGTTTTTGCAAAGGTACATTGTGCACGTGCAACCACATACTCATGGTATTAGAACCTTCTATCAATCACACATTGTACATTGTCCAAAAAACTCATACCAAACCAAAGAAAAGTGCAGGAAAAACGCATAATACACAAGTTGCTGCAAGAGGCTGTCCTTTGCCTTTGCATGAATTTTTACATTCGTCATTTATTTGATGCACAGCCACGTGACAGGAAGGTAGCTTATGGAAAGGTATATTCAATTGAATATGTTTGTGTTTCTTACTTCTAAGGTGCTTATTACTTTGTTGTGCTTCCTTTCCATGGTTCATGTGCTTGAATCTACAGGAAGATTTGAGGTGGCTGTATAACATGCAAATACTTTAGATCTATGCTTCTTTTTATCAGTTACATGCAACTTATTTGTCTAGCATGTCTCTACTCCATCTTTAGTTGCTTGCGCCCACTATCGACTCCAATTTTTTGTTGTTTTTTGGCCATATTACCAGCTATCTTTTGCATTGCATATTGTTTGCTTTAGTGTTCTGGATATGCGTACAAAAGGGAAGTCTAGGCCTAGGGTTGCCTCTCTTAGGCCTTTAGAATGTACACATGAAACTGACCCTTCGGCAGAGTTGCACCCTCAAGAGGTGATTATGGTGTCCAAGACAGTGGTAAATGATATAGGTGAGCCTGCTACATGCTTACCTGTTTTTTTTTTAGCGAGCCCTGTAATATTGAGTGCCTTGCGGATAGAAAATCTGATGAGGTTGGCCGCCATAGTCTGTCGCCTCAAACTTTGCAGCCTTCCGATGATCCTATGCAACTATCCAACCCACGCAAACGAAAACAGTCAGATATTTATGAATTACCCCCGACAACTGTTTCTGACTACAGTCAGCTCACCGATGGTAGGTCCATACCTGATTCGCCGGCAAAAAAAAAAGTTAGTATTCTTCCTTATTTTCAGTCCTTTGATATTTACCATTGCTTTCAACAAACTAAATTGACATTCATTGTTTATAAATGTCGTTGTTTCAGCCCATGCCGATCAGGCACGCTTGCAATATATATACTCGCACAATGGCCACGGATAATGTTACTTTATGCGAGCCAGTCACTCCGGTCCCGGTAGATAAAGGAAAGCGCAAAATCACTAGCAATTCTTACAGTGAAGAGCCAGCAAAAAAAAAAACATGTATGTAAAATGATCGATGTTTGGTGTTGTCACTTTGATGTTCACAGTTGTATATAAATCGTTCATTACCAACGATTTTTCCAAATGTTGTTTGTGCAGGTTCTAGTAGACACCATGAGCTCCAACATACACCTACCATCCCTTCTGAAACCGTCGGATCGTGTGATGGTGTTGCTAGAACAGTAATTGACAAAGGGAAGCGCAAGTTGTTTGAAACCACGGACAACGGCAACACCGTTCCACATAAAAAACCAAGGCCTGCACACTCATGTTACATAGGCAACGATCCACTGGCAGATTTATTATGTATGTTGTATGTCGTTTTTAAATTTACATTTTTTTTGCTATTTTACGCTAAAATAAAATGTTGAAACGACCCTCTGCATCTTTTGTTTGCCAGCTAATGAGTCGTTGTGTGAAATAGAGGCCAACGAAATATATGATTTGAATGAGTGCTATGTCTGTCCTTATGGTCAGTTTTCTGCGCCTACACATATAGAAAATGCAGTTCAGATTTACATATATATATATATATATATATATATATATATATATATATATATATATATATATATATATATATATATATATATATATATATATATATATATATATATATATATCTCACTATACCTCTATTGTCCACATATCTAACATCAACAACGAGTATTCAATCCGAACACCAGTTCCCTCTTGTGCAAGGTTCCTTTGTGTCTATTGTTTTTTATGCTTTTGTGTGATTATTCTTACCTATTGTTGTATTAAAAATACTTCCATTACTTACTACAGGCCGCGATACCAATTATCCACCACTCTTGCCTGTTTCGCCACTTTCTACACAAGGTTCCTTACTTCTTGCTGCCTATTGTTTGCACATTAAAACTATCTAGGACTATTTGATGACAAATTATATGACCTGGATATTTTCTTTCTATGTATAAACATATTACAGATGACGCATGCCCTTCAGCTGCAGCCATTCACCGTCCACCTACTAAACACAGACACCAAATGCAACATCCACAAGGTTATCATTTTTGGGTTTTCAGCATTTCATGCGTTCATGACCACTTTTCTCTAAACAAATGGCCACATTATTTTTACTTCGTTGTTAACGTTGTTTTTTATTTTTCCTGCATTTCATTCAGTTTCTTCAGCGACAAATCAACGGCCTACACGTAATGCATCTACTAGACCACGGCGACCACAAGAAGGTTTGGTATATTACTGTTTTAGTAGCAACATTTATATTAATTTTTTCTAAACTATTTGTGTTTCATGTACTCGATCTAAAGTTCCTTATGCTAAACTTTCCAGTGCGTCAGTCATTAAATGCACGCTCCAGCGCAAACTTGCAAGCAAATAGAAGGCCACGGGTCAGACAAGGTCTGTAAGATCTTTACTATTTTTCGTTGCATTCATAAATTCATGTTCTTTTTTTTTCTTTTTTTTTAATTACATTTTCCGTGTGCAGGCGCCCCACAAACATACGTTTCTATGGGCTCATGCAACTGTGTTTGTCGCCACTGCAAGGCTCTTTTCTGGTATAATGAAAAGACCAGCGCAAGTTCAAAAGTGCATCCCGATTATCATAAGTGTTGCAACAAAGGTGAAGTCCGGCTGCCTATACGCGGAGACTACCCAGAGTATATCAAACGATTGTTCGCTGACAGCCATTTCATTGAAAACATTAGAGCATACAATCAGATGTTTGCAATGACGTCTTTAGGTGCTCAGATCGATCAATCAGTTAACAAAGGCCGCGGTCCTTATGTTTTCAAAATCTCTGGCCAAATTTATCATCAAATAGGGGGTATGTGTCTAGAGCAAGGAAAACGATCTAAGTTTTTACAGCTTTATATCTATGACACCGACAATGAGGTCGATAATCGTTTAGAAAACATGTTGAAGAACGGTGAAGTGCTGCGACGAGATATTGTAGAGGGTTTGATAGAATTCTTGGACGAGCACAATGAACTGGTACAGATTTTTAGAACAACAAAAAACAAGATGGAAGACGCTGACATTCCAAGCTTTAAAGTAAAACTCTTTGGTGTTGTTGGTTCGAAGCAACATGAATTACCTTCAGGAGATGCGATTGGTGCAATAGTGTTTGAAGGTGGTCCGGATGTAGAAACTAACTTTGATGTTGTTATTGAGAAACACAGTGGTAACGCAGAACGCATCAACAAATTGAATGCTTCGTACATGTCATTGCATTTTCCGCTTATTTTCATCTACGGCGAGCCTGGATACCATCTAGGTCTTACATTATCTAATGCAAGAAACGCATCAACTGATGCTCCAAAGAAGATGTCGATGAAGATGTACTATGCGTACCACCTTCATGACCGCGTAGGCCAATATAATTTAGCGACGAGAAGCGGCCGTTTATTTCAGCAATATGTTGTGAGCGCGTATTGCAGCATCGAGCAGTCACGACTAGACTACATTAGAGAGAAGCAAAATGACATCAGAAATGATTACATGGCAGGTTTGTACGATGCTATCTCGAGAGGCGACCGACAAGGCTCTGATGTAGGGAAACGGATAATACTTCCTTCATCTTTCACCGGCGGTCCGCGGTACATGTATAGCCATTACCTTGATGCTTTGGCTATATGTCGTGTTCATGGCAACCCATATTTCTTTATTACATTTACGTGCAATGTCAAATGGCCGGAAATAGAAGAATATATGCAGCAATTCCCACATGTGACGGTCGCCGACAGGCCTGATATTGTTGATCGTGTTTTTGAGCAAAAGATACATGATTTGGTAGCATTTCTAAGGAATGCAAAACCCTTTGGTGATGTCCAAGCAGGTATTTTTCTGTTACGCATATGCAAATGCCCTTTTTCCCAAAAAATATAACTACTTGGGGTCGCTAATTTGTCGGGATTTCCATTGCAGTTCTATACACTGTGGAATTCCAGAAACGAGGACTGCCGCATTGTCATTTATTGTTGTGGGTGAAAGAACATTCACATGTCACAAGGAATGCAGATATAGACAAATATGTATCAGCAGAATTGCCAGACCCAACGCAGGATCCTGAAGGCTATCGAGTTATTTCGGAGTTTATGATGCATGGCCCGTGCGGCCTGGTGAATAAGTCAGCACCATGTATGAAACGCGACGATGAATGTAGCAAATCATTTCCCAATCCATTCTGTACTGACACATTTATCGACAAGAAAGGTTTTGTCCATTACCGCATAAGAGACACGGGCATACTGACAACGAGGCAAAACATTGATCTTGACAACGGTTACGTTGTTCCGTACAATCTGTTATTATGTATGCGGTTCTATGCACACATCAACGTTGAGTATTACGAGTGGACAATGCTAATAAAATATCTGTTTAAGTACATTTCTAAAGGTACTGATCGAATAGTTACTCATGTAACACGAAGAATTGGAGATAGCGGGCAAGATAATAATCAAAGTACAATACAGATCGATGAAATTAAAAACTTCCAGAATGCTAGATATATTGGCCCACATGAAGCATGTTGGAGGATTTTAGGGTTCAATGTGCATTCAAGAGATCCGCCTATTCAGATACTTGCCGTGCACCTTGAAAACATGCAATGTGTCGCTTTCAGAGCAGCACAATCTTTGGAATCAGTGGTGGAGAACGAATACAACAAAAGAACGACGCTAACTGAATGGTTCAAGTATAACACTTACAACACAGATGGCCGCTACTTAACGTATCACAATTTTCCTAAAGAATTTGTATGGTATCAAGACGGGAAATATTGGCAACGGAGGAAGAGAGCGACCACCTATGCCATTGGCCGATTAGCATATGTGCATCCAACCTCAGGCGACGTCTTTTACCAGAGAATGCTACTCTACCATCAAAAAGGTTGCACGTCGTTTCGTCATCTACGTACTGTTGATGAACACCTTCATGCTACATATAGAAGTGCTTGTGAAGCAATGGGCTTGCTAGGAAATGATCACGAGTGGAACATCGCACTACAAGAGGCTTCTTTGACAGCAACTGCGTATGAAATGCGGAAACTCTTTTGCCAAATACTTATCTTTTGTGACGTATCAAGACCCCTTGATTTGCTCAAGTCACATGCTGATAGTATGTCCGAAGATATTCCTCTAATATTGTCAAACATGCTGAACATATCTGACATTAACATAAATCCAAACTATTTAAAAGGTGGCCTTATGTATGAGCTACATGGAATTCTAAATTTCTATGGAAAGTCTGTCAAAGATTTTGGCATGGAGTTACCTCCACCTGAACTGCTTCAAGTTTTAACAAACAGAGCCATAATGGAAGAACGAAACTACGATCGTGAAATGTTGAGAAATGAAAGTGCAGAATTGGTCGCGCAGCTCAATCCTGAACAACGGCTTATCTTCGACGAAGTCATAAATGGAATCAACAACCATGAACAAAAACTTCTGTTTGTTTATGGTCACGGAGGGACATGCAAAACTTTCATTTGGAGAAGCATAATTTCTACTCTAAGGTCGAATGGAAAAATTGTGTTGGCGGTTGCCTCTTCTGGTATTGCTTCTCTATTGCTCCCATCAGGACGGACTGCTCATACAAGGTTTAAAATACCGCTAGATCTAACAGACGAATCGGTTTGTCACATTAAAAAAAAAAACTCAGGTAGCTGACTTAATCAAGCAAACCGATCTTATTGTATGGGATGAGGCTCCGATGAATGACCGGAAGTGCTTCGAAGCACTTGATCGCACCTTCAGAGACATATTAAATGCTCCAAATGATATCTTTGAAAAAAAAAACGGTTATCTTAGGCGGAGATTTCAGGCAATTGCTACCTGTTAAAAAAAAAGCTACAAAACAGGAAATCATAGCATGTTCTATAACACTCTCATATCTTTGGCCGCATTTCAAGGTCGTCCGTCTTAAAGAAAATATGAGGCTCAAAAGGCCAGGAATGTCCGCCCAAGAACAGGAAGCGGTTTCAGCGTTTTCTAAATGGCTGCTGCAGATTGGTGACGGCATAATTGGAGATGAAGATGAAAATGATCCGGAAAATACATCTTGGATCCATATACCAGATAAGTATTGCATTCCCGACAATGAGACAGGTATCCAAGAACTGATTAGATTTATATATGACGAAGAAACGCTGCAAAGACCAACTGCAGCAGCCTTACAGGAAAAAGCCATAGTTTGCCCGAAAAATGAAACTGCTGATGTCATTAACTCAACCGTCCTCGATATGTTGCATGGTGAAGCCTATTCTTTCTTAAGTTTTGATCAAGCCGTACCAAAAACAAATGATGGAGGGGCAGCGGAGCTACTCTACCCTACAGAGTATCTCAACACACTCTCATTTACAGGAATGCCTCCACATAACCTTAAATTGAAAATAGGAACGCCAATAATGATGCTAAGGAACCTAAACCTAGCCGGTGGGCTGTGTAACGGTACGAGGATGGTTGTAACAAAGATATACAGCAAGCTTATACAAGCAAAGATCATCACAGGCACTAGGATGTCCGAGAAAGTTTTCATTCCAAGGATTTTGTTGATCAATAAGGACGAAAAGTTGCCATTTATTTTTAAAAGAACACAATTTCCTGTTAAGGTGTGCTATGCAATGACCATAAATAAAAGCCAAGGGCAGTCGCTCAATAAAATTGGAATATATCTACCGCAACCTATCTTCGGTCACGGGCAACTATATGTTGCCCTGTCCAGAGCAACATCTCCAGAAGGCCTTAGAATTCTTATCGACCAACAGGAAGGAAAAAATGACAACACAACTAAGAATATAGTCTACAAGGATTTTTTAGACTTAGTTATATCTGCACAAGTCATTCATGTTTTAGTTACTTGCTCACTTTAATATTCTCGCTTGCTTGCTTAGTTTACATGTCATATTACTCTTATTGCTATAGCTATTTGCTTAGTTTACATGTGCTACTACTCTCACTGCATAAACACATTCATGTTTTATTTTAAGTAATACATACCTTAGCTACAATCGATTTCGTACAGGAAAATGGACGAGCAGTCTAGCATAGTCACGTCAGCGGCGTATACAGGCAAAGAAATCATGACTGAATCAGAAACTATCAGTCTTGCGATCATAAAGCCATCGGACATAGGCAAGGTCCTTCGTGTAAAGGCATACCGCAAGTGGACAGTCACAAACAAGCATGGAAAACCAACTCTTTTCTGTTGCATGTTCATTGACCAACAGGTACAATGCCCTGTTCTATAAAAATGAAATACGCGCATATTCACTTAAAACGTAGAAAAAATCAAAAGCATACTTATAGACTAATATTGCATTTACAGGGAGGAGCTATCCAGGAAAACATCAACGTTCGCGAGAAACCTAGGTTTGATGCCACACTGCAGATAAATCAAACCTACAAGATAACGGCTTATGGGTTGCAACCTGCAAAAGCGTGGATGCAAACCTTACCGCATCCACTCTCATTGGTTTTTGGGACCTCTACAGATATTCAACCAATACCAGACACAGGGTTTCCAAATCATTATTTCAGATTCAGCCAGTACAAAGATCTATATTCCAAAATCGACGAAAAAGAAGGCCTTTTGACAGGTACATCGGCTAAATTTTTTTTACTACATATCGTGGAATAAAATATTATAAGCTACGGTTCCTATTTACAGATTATATTGGTTGCATTCAATATGTAACCGGAGTACAAGAATTGGTCAAACCTACAAATGAAATTCTGCAATGGAGAGATATCGGCATCCAAAATCTAGAGTAAGTAGAATACTTTTTTATTAACGTTTTATTTTTTATGTTACCAAAGACTAACAACCAGTTCTCTATATCAGTGGGCACAGTGTCCGATTCACTTTATGGAATGATAAAGCACATACTTTCAACATGGAAGAATACGAAAACAGTGAAAAACCAGCTGTTATAGCAGTCACTTCATGTTTAGTAAAACACTATGGCGGTATGGCTTTTAATTTATTCATATATACATGGTAAGAAAATAATACACTAACCTTTGTCTCAAATCAAACAGGTCTGCAACTATCAAACACAGCTGCAACAAAATACTATTTGAATCTGGATATACCAGAAACGGACGAAATCCGGAATGTGTAAGTCATTAACAAGCTGCATCATCGGCACACCTATACAAAAAACAACATATTAAAGTCAGATAACGTGCTACTAAACTCAGGTTACGTAATAATGCAGGTATGAGCAGTTCATAGACCCGCCAATCATAGTCAATGTGCAACGACAACGATGTCTGGATACAGAGCCGGAAAAGAAAAGAAACAGAGTGACTCTTAATGAGCTTCTGGAAGAAAATCCCGAAAACCAACAGGTATGGACAAATATACTATAAACATAATCAAACAAAACTTTCTGATATCTCAACAATTTTGCATACGCAGAATGTAAGGTTCACTGTCGACGCCACAATTGAACAACTGATGAGGCGAAAAATGATCCGTTTTTAGGGGGTCATTTAAGCCCGTATTCGAATTTATTTGATCAAATATTGCCCTAAATCGTTCCTTTTGTGATTTTAGGTACTTTGGGAGAGAAATCTGGAAAAGGAAGCAATTCGGACGTTTTTGGAGCATAAAAGTGAAGAAAACGCCAAAGTCTTAATTTTTCATGCTGGGAACAGTAGGTGACGGCGTTAAGAGTAATTTCCTGACGCCAAAGTACAGATTTGACGGCGTCACAAAGGTAGGGCGTCAAGAGTAAAAGTCATGACGGCCTGGAAATGATTAAGTCTTGACGGCGTCAAATGTAGATCAAGGCAGTCCGAGAATAGTTTTGGCGGCGAGGTGACGGCGTCACAATGTTGGTCTTGACGCCGTCAGACCCATTTTTCTATATATAGTTTTCTAATTTTCACATTAAGAGAGAGAAGTTGAGAGAAGAGTTTTGGAGAAACCCTAAGTACGATTTTGGTGCAACTTTTACAGGTTTTTCAAGGGTTCCAAACCCTTGATACCTTTCATTGTAATTGAGATAAGTGTTCTTTTAATTCAATCAATATGTCTATGTGTTGATTGTCTATATCTTGTTCTTATCTTAATTCCATCATGCTAGGCTAGATCTATCTTGTGTTTGCTTAGATCTAATGAAACCTAGATGTTAATTATGTGTTGATTACTTGTTTATTCTTGTCTTGGATGAATGATTTATATGTTAGGCTTACGAAAACTGGCAGATCTCCACTTGGTAACATGCTTGAACGTCTTAAGAAACATGAACCAACGCGCACTAGGTCTTTATTGGTTGTATTTAATGCATGAGCCACTGTTTACAATCCCTATAGTTGTGCTGGGCATGGTGTAGGAGGAGATAAGAGCTCATAGAATTGGGGAGTTAAGTGTGCCACCCCATGAATGGTATTAAGGAATACGATCCGTCATCCATGCAATTATAACAAGTAATTAACGTGTAAAAGATGTCTAGGGAGTAGTGAAATCTAAGTAAACACATTTTCTCCACTTATTGCTCACAACTTTAGTATAATTTAGTTTATTTTCATTTCTAGTATTTTCTTTTGATTGCATATTTAGTATTGGGTTAGTTGATTAGCAACTAATTCCGCCCAAATCCTTCAAACCCGAGATTTTTAATTGCTTTCTAAAAAATATAAAAATACAAAAATAATCATCCCTCACCTTTAGAACTAGTATTTAGGCTTTCTAATCCTAGCGACACTATTCCTAAGCTGAACGATCAATCCCCCGGTACTTGTCACTATACTATACTACAACGATCAGGTACACTGCCTGGTGAGGGTTGTAAGCTTCTCGAGATCCCTCGAGAGGTAAAGCCTGGTGCAATTCCCACGCATCAAGTTTTTGGCGCCGCAGCCCGGGGAATAGTTATTGTCTAGGTTAGAATTTCTTTTTATTAGGTCTACTTGCTAGATTCCTTTCTAGTAAGATTTTATTTTTATTTTTAGGTTTTCTTTAGTCTATCTTTTTCTTTGTGCCTTTTGTTTGTAAAACCATTTTCATTTGTCTTCATGGCGGATGAAATTCCATTTAGATCATTAACTATAGAGGAACAATTAGTTTACTCGGATAGATTTGCTTCCTGTTGTTCCAATGAATTTTTAAGTGATCTTAGATATATACAAGAAGAGACGAGTGTAAAGTTTGATAGGTTTGATGAGTTATGCGCATGTGTGGCCTATATTAAACAATCATTGTTAGGATCAATTCCTTTTAGTAAGACCCTTTGGAAAAAATTTGAGGAAAGCCTCCTAACCGTGAACCATGAGTTCAATGAATTGATGGGTTTGTATACATCACAACTTGAAGAAACAATTATGGAGGATTTAGTCGAGCATGATCATATTGAGCAAAAAGACCTAGGTTTTATGATCAATGACTTGGAATCTCAAGGAACAAATGATGAGGATATAGATGATATTGAGATAAGGAAGGATGAGGTAAATAACACAAACCTACAAAGTACCCCACAAGTCCTACCATCATTAGAGGCACACACACCACCCGTGACTTACCCGGAAGAAGTAAAAGAGACTATAGGAACCCCAATAGAGGTAGAACCCTTGGACCAAGCACGACTAGAGAATATAGGTTTTAACACTTGTAGTGATGACCTTTCTCTTAGTTCTAAGGAAGTTCCCTGTTTTGATGAACCGGAGCCTCAACCAAAGCCGTTACCTAATCTTCCATCCTTGGATGAAAATTTAGGAATTGAAATAGGTTCCGATCCACCCATCAAACCATATAGTCCGGGTAGTCTTAGGACAAAGGTAGTGGACTCTAAGCCTTTTAGAGAGGAGGCCAATATAGGAGTGGAAAATGACCTTACATGCTTACATCACCCATTTATGATTGATCACAAGAAACATTATGGGTTTAAACCGGGTTTATTAGGTCAAGATGGATTCCCAACTAGGAGTCTCTTGAAGTTGATTGAAAATGATCCCTTTCTAGGAAAAAATCTTAATCCACCCACTAACCCGATTGAATTAGGTAAGGTTATGATGATAGGAGCACACCCCTTTGAGCATATAATTCATCCACCATTCTTTCCTCACGTGACATACTTCCATCGAGACGGTGTGTATCGATACTATCACCCGCACTTAATCCTAAGTGTAGGGAAAACATCACCTTTATTCGTGAAATAAGGGTAGAGTCAGGCTCGTGACTCGAACAAAAACAAGCGCTTATTGGGAGGCAACCCAAGCTTTATTTATTTGTGTGTTTTTATTTGTGTGATTTTATTTTGTTTGTTTGTTATTTGCTTCCGTATGCATGCTTTATTTTTATTGTTGGTAGATCATGTTTCTCAACTAAATAGTGGAAATACTTTACTTTGTTATTTTGGCCTAGTCTTAACTCCACCTAAAGGTATTTTTGCAAAAGATAAGTGTAAGGGGAAACCCCAAATATGTTTTCAAGAAACAAACCGATCATGATTCTCCACAATATTAAATGAACATGTGTATTCGTATTTGTTAGAGTCAAATGCTTGTATTGAGTCATAATGAAGTTTTGCAGGATTTTCCAGGAAGTAGGACCAAGTTTTTCCAGAAATTTTCCGGAAACTTAACATAAGGATTTCTGCAGGTCACTTCTGACGGCGTCAAGAGTTTACTCTTGACGGCGTCAAGTGTAAAAATTTGGAAATCTTACCGGTTTTGTTTTTCTAACGGAGTCTTATGGTTTTTGTGAATTATTAAGTTTTATAATCTCCAGGAGATCTGCAAACTTCATTCCACAAGCATTATATCTTATCTTGTTTTCTAGGATTTAGTAACTTATATAGGATGCCGCCGATTTTACGCGAGGTTGTCTTGTCTATTTTATCAGGTTTTACAGGTTATGTATGACAAGAAGATGATTTATATTCTGGAAGGGAAGCTTTGATTGTTCATTTTCTTGGAGGAAGATTTAACCTGGCCACCTTATTATCCATACCGAGCGAATCAGGGGAGTATTTGATTTCATTCTTTTTACTTATTTTACTTTTACATTCTTTACTTGAACATTGGGGACAATGTTCATCTTAAGTGTGAGGGGAGGGTAAAATGATGATACCTTACATATGCACTTTCGCTTGAGTTTGTTTTGTTTAATGGTAGATGTGTAATAAAACTATGAGAAAAACTTGTTAGTGCAATTTTAGCGCCAAATTTAAAATTTTTTACAACATTTAGGAGTGAAACTTTAGCCATAGCAAGCGTCTCATGGATAGGAGATTGTATGACTAGCACATAACCGTATATTCAGAAAAATTTTCCACCAAAATATGTGAGGTTCGCCTTTAGATTTGATAGGAAAAGCATTTACTATTAGTGCTTATGAGTGTACCGGTAGCATTTAGATTCTAGAACTTGCGTTAGTGATGCATCCCCGAGACCGCTAGTGAGACTACATTCGTGTAGTAGGATTTACTACATGATAAGAGGCATTAGGATCACCCTTGTGTTAAACCCGTATCATAATTACTTGACCATTTATGTCATATTACTTGGCTAGTTAAGTCAACTAATTTTTCCCACACCCTTAGCGTTGTACTCATTTTTAGTACACGAAACCCCTAGTACACCCCTCCGAGCCTATCTTTTCGTTTCTAACTTTAAGCATCTTACTTAAAGGAAGAATTTGTTACACCCCACTTAAATGTACAACCAAATCGCCTTAGCCTTCCGTGTATGCGCTCATTTTTAGTGCATTATTGTTATTTGTTAAACCCTAAGTTAACTATCTAATTGATTACATGGTTGCTAAGTCGAGTCATATCTTTGTACATATTGTTTTAGGACGATTGGGACTCATGGATAAAGTACTTATTTTATGGAGTAATGGGGAAGAACAACATTTATTACCCCCATATGTACGTTAATCTTAAAAGTGCTCCAAGTGTTTTGATTTTCTTAATTCGAGTCATTAGATTAGTTTATTGTAAAGTATGTAAAGATTCAAGTGTAAGGGAAATGTTCATTCCCTATGATGTATTATTTTGGATGGTAGGGTAAGAGTGTATGCAAAAAAAAAAAAAAAAAAAAAAAATCAAGAAAAAGAGAAAAAAAAAAATAGAAAAAGGAAAAAGAGAAAAAAAAACATACGGACTACCATCCCGTTTCATTCTATGTTCATTTTATGTTTTTGTTATTTTTCATTTATTAGCTTAAGTCGAGTCTAGTCTTGGCTTAGCAATGCCATATTGTACATGTAATTAACCAAGATTGTTAACTCGCCACCAGTAAAACTTCCTTTATACAACAAAACCGTGTATTTCATATCCCTACACCTAACGTTACAACCCTTTAAAAGACCTCTTTGATAGTTTATCCTAGGTGTTTACGCCATGTGGTGGAGGTTTGATCCTTTCCCAAGCCTATGGTAATCTATTTTGCTATGACAGGTAGTGAGAGATATCTTTCGTTTCCATATTGTAATTTACACTTTATTACACCCGAGAGATGTGAGTATCTAAACACTATTTGTGAGGTGCTAGTATATGACCTCCGTGCTTGTTTATTGGTCTTTAGTGGAACGATTATTTGTTGTAATTACTTTTATATTAGTGTTAAATGACCCCTAACTAGTATTTTGACTAGAATAAAAGCGCATTTGCTTGAGGACAAGCAAATCTCAAGTGTAAGGGTATATGATGAGGCAAAAAATGATCCATTTTTAGGGGGTCATTTAAGCCTGTATTCGAATTTATTTGATCAAATATTGCCCTAAATCGTTCCTTTTGTGATTTTAGGTACTTTGGGGAGAAATCTGGAAAAGGAAGCAATTCGGACGTTTTTGGAGCATAAAAGTGAAGAAAACGCCAAAGTCTTAATTTTCCATGCTGGGAACAGTAGGTGACGGCGTCAAGAGTAATTTCCTGACGGTGTCAAGAGCAGAATTCCATGACGACCCAGTACAGATTTGACGGCGTCACGAAGGTAGGGCGTCAAGAGTAAAAGTCATGACGGCCTGGAAATGATTAAGTCTTGACGGCGTCAAATGTAGATCAAGGCAGTCCGAGAATAGTTTTGGCGGCGAGGTGACGGCGTCACAATGTTGGTCTTGACGCCGTCAGACCCATTTTTCTATATATAGTTTTCTAATTTTCACATTAAGAGAGAGAAGTTGAGAGAGGAGTTTTGGAGAAACCCTAAGTACGATTTTGGTGCAACTTTTACAGGTTTTTCAAGGGTTCCAAACCCTTGATACCTTTCATTGTAATTGAGATAAGTGTTCTTTTAATTCAATCAATATGTCTATGTGTTGGTTGTCTATATCTTGTTCTTATCTTAATTCCATCATGCTAGGCTAGATCTATCTTGTGTTTGCTTAGATCTAATGAAACCTAGATGTTAATTATGTGTTGATTACTTGTTTATTCTTGTCTTGGATGAATGATTTATATGTTAGGCTTAAGAAAACTGGCAGATCTCCACTTGGTAACATGCTTGAACGTCTTAAGAAACATGAACCGACGCGCACTAGGTCTTTATTGGTTGTATTTAATGCATGAGCCACTGTTTACAATCCCCATAGTTGTGTTGGGCATAGTGTAGGAGTAGATAAGAGCTTATAGAATTGGGGAGTTAAGTGTGCCACCCAATGAATGGTATTAAGGAATACGATCCGTCATCCATGCAATTATAACAAGTAATTAACGTGTAAAAGATGTCTAGGGAGTAGTGAAATCTAAGTAAACACATTTTCTCCACTTATTGCTCACAACTTTAGTATAATTTAGTTTATTTTCATTTGTAGTATTTTCTTTTGATTGCATCTTTAGTATTGGGTTAGTTGATTAGCAACTAATTCCGCCCAAATCCTTCAAACCCGAGATTTTTAATTGCTTTCTAAAAAATATAAAAATACAAAAATAATCATCCCTCACCTTTAGAACTAGTATTTAGGCTTTATAATCCTAGCGACACTATTCCTAAGCTGAACGATCAATCCCCCGGTACTTGTCACTATACTATACTACAACGATCAGGTACACTGCCTGGTGAGGGTTGTAAGCTTCTCGAGATCCCTCGAGAGGTAAAGCCTGGTGCAATTCCCACGCATCAACAACTAGATACCAACATACCATGGTATTACAAGAGATGCCTTACCTGCAAGGAAAAAATAACAGACCAATTCCCATATGCCCATTGCAAGGAATCAACTTCTGACACAAATCCTAACTGCAGGTCAGCAAAACATTTATAAACTATGCCAGTAATGCAACTATATTATACATACTAAAAACGATATCTCTATATTTTTATACAGTTATTGCTTCAGAGTCTTGATATCTGATGGCAGCGCCAAAGTATACTTAACATGCTTTAGCACCGAAGCAAACTCAATGGTTAAGGATTGCAACGACGTGGTACAAAGTCTGCACGACAAAGATCGCTACAAATATCCACCAGAGTTGCTTGCACTAGAAGGCCAAAGAAAAATCTTCCAACTACACTATGCTCCCGAGAGCACAAAAGAAAAACGCGTGTTCTTTCTGGAAAAAGCTTGGGACGACACACCGTTACTCACAGCAGGCCCCAGCAATCTCACTGAAACCGTGGCATATCCTATCGAACAAACCTCTTCACCAAGTATCATTACACCAGAAAAACAAATGGCCACGGCCCTGCTTACAGAAAATGAAAACATTCCATGTCGTTTGACAAACCTCAGCACACCAACATCAAAACAGGAAGACTTGATCACCACCCTGATAATGCTCAAAGTTAACATGTTTTTATAAGCGTTATTAGGGTTTTTGTGTATGTTATTTGGTTGTTTTTATATGCTTTTGCCACTAAATCGTATCAAATTATGTTTTTGTAGCATATGTAGCCAAATGTAGGAAAAATGGAGAAAAAGTGATGAAAATTAAGTATATGCGATTACACGAAGATTCCCAAGTTCAAAAGTCTAATCTATGACGCATTTCATAAGGAGAACCTAAGTTTTGTCATCTCAAAGTTCCAAGTTCAGAGTTAATCAAGTTTGGATAGTGCATAAAGAACTACACAAGGAAAAGTCAAAGTCCAAAGCAACCAGAACCTACCATCCGATCGGTTGGAGTATAACCGATCGGATAGCCACAATTACCATATCCATCCGATCGGTACCAACCCGCAACCGATCGGATGGACATTTCTGCCTGTTTATACCAACTTTTTGTGCACGAATCTTGGTCTTTTGTCCCATTGTTCTAGGCCCTTCTTAGTGTCTTGTTATCCAAGCTTTAGCATTTAAGTCCCTATTCATTACTAGGAGTATTTGACAAGCCTAAAAGGACCCCAAGAGTACACAATTGAAGACACAATTCAAGAGATCATTTACTTACATTACTACTCTCAATTATTATCATCATCTAGCTCTCAAAGAAGGAAAATTCGTGCAGAAAGAACCAGGAACTTTGGAGGACTAAGGAAGCAACATTTGGAGGCCAAAAATCTCTAGAAATCATCACCAATACTTAGGTTATCAATACCTTGTCATTTGTTATCAATTCCAAACCATTGTAAGACTTATAACCATGGATTCTAATGTTAAATATTCTGAGTTTATTTGCATGTTTGCTATGAGTGGCTAGTAGTTTTTTTACACTTGTTTTGATGATGTTTTATGCTTAGTGATAGTTATGATTGTGATAACATGTTTTAATTCAATTTCAAGTCAATCCTAAGAACCAATTGTACCTTAAGTTTCATAGTGACATTTGTTGAGCCAAGGTTAACTAATTGATAATAGTTTCAAGGGTCGAAAGATTTGTTATTATTCAACTAGTTATTATCATTTGTCTATGAATGATTGTTTTTCACCATAATTATTCTTGACTAAACAAAGAAACAAGAAGTATGATTGTAATGAGAATGCTTTTATAACATCAAATCGGATTGTTTGTAAACCTTTAGTTGGACGAAAGTTTAGATGTTTATAAACAATTGTAACTTTTTTGTCTATGAATGGGTTACCTTTTGTAATGACCATTTCCTAAGAGTATTTGATTTGTAATAAGAGTTTGTTCTTGTGTTTAAGATATTCACCATACCTTATGAACCTTGGATGGATCTTGAATTGATTGGTTTACACCTAAAGCTTGTTTTTATGAACTAAAATCTTGACGAAGGTTTAACTTGTAGAAACAATAGATTAGACCACCATCTAATTATCACAACCAACATGTTATCAAAAGTTATCACAATCATGTGTGTCATTAAGTAGAAAACTAGTCTAAACAAGTGTAGTTTTTAAATTATTGAATTTGCTTATTATCTTATTTGCGTACATTAGAGATTTAATTTTAGACTTATATTTTGATTCACTCACAAATCCCTGCGAACGATCCCGGCTTACCATCATATCTTGCTATAACGGACGAGTACACTTGCTCGTATGTGTTGTTTCTAGATTTGGTAATTCACCCTTATAAATTTAAAACTTGTACTAACATAACGCACATCAAGTTTTTGGCGCCGTTGCCGGGGATTTTGATTGTGTTTCTTTTAAGTTTTAAAAGTCTGTTTCTTTTCGTGTTCATTTTCTAAAAAAAAAACAAAAAAAAAATTTCAGAAGTATCCAACCGATCGGATAGACATCCAACCGATCGGTTTCCCAGTTTTTTTAGTTTTTTTAATTTTACCGTAGCATCCATCCGATCGGTTTTACATCCAACCGATTCGGATGGAATTCTCTGTTTTTGAAAATTTTATTTTCTTGTTCTTTTGTTTAGGTAATTGACTCGATTCTCTTGATAGTTGTATGAACACTCGTTCTACAACTAAAAAGCTTAGTACACCTTTATCGAATCCCGAAAGTTTGTTTCGTAAGAAGAGATCTTCATCTATTCTTAATTGGTTTGATAATCTTTCCGAAGAACATCCGATTTCTGATCTTTTTAAACCAATACCCATGGCTGACGATCAACCCATATGGGCTGCCAATCGAACCGTAGCACCTACTCCTGGAGCTGCTATTATTGTCGCCGACCTTGGTGAAAACTTTACCGTTAAAGGTCACCATCTTTCTATGATCAAAGACCGTCAATTTGATGGCCGTTCGCGGGCCGATCCGCATAAACACATTGCCAAATTCATTGAAATTTGTGGCATGTTTCGTTATGGAAATACCGATGTCGATGCTATTAAGCTCAAACTTTTTCCATCATCACTCGCCGGAGATGCCAAAGTATGGTATAACGAATTAACCCCAGGAACTATCAATACTTGGGAGGAGATGAGGCAAGCTTTAGTAAGCCGATTCTTTCCACCTGCCATGTATGATAGACTAATGGGAGAAATCCGTGCTTTTACACAAAATCCTAATGAATCTCTTGTTGAAGCTTGGCTTCGCATGAAAGATTTGCTTCGAAATTGTCATGGTCATAATTTAGAACGAGGAACAATAATCCAAATCTTTTATCATGGTCTTGATGAAGCATCCCAAGCAATCCTTGATGCCGGAGGAATTTTTCTTTACAAAACACCTAACGAGGCATATCAACTTCTCGAAGATCGAGTACTCCTTAAACTCGATTGGTCAAAAGATTCCAAAACCAAACCCCTACGGAAAACCGAAAGTTCAGATAATTCAAAACTCATGGAGAAAATAGAAGCCTTGACTTCTAAAATCGACTCACAATACAAAGATATAAAAGGAGAAATGAAAGAAATGCGAGATGGCTGTAATAATTGTGGAGGAAATCACACATCATCCGAGTGTGATGACCAACCTATGAATAGACCCAACGAAGGGGAAGCCAATTATGTCCAAGGAGGATATCGTGGAGGAGGGTTTCGTGGTAATTATTACGAAAGAAGTTCTGGAAATTGGCAAGACCGCCAACAAAGGGATAACAACCGTGATTCTCAACCCCGAATAGACAACCCAAACCCACCAAATTCCGATAAAAAGGAAGAATCTGATTTCGAAAAAATGATGCGTGATGAGGCGAAAAATGATCCGTTTTTAGGGGGTCATTTAAGCCCGAATATGAATTTATTTGATCAAATATTGCCCTAAATCGTTACTTTTGTGATTTTAGGTACTTTGGGAGAGAAATCTGGAAAAGGAATCAATTCGGACGTTTTTGGAGCATAAAAGTGAAGAAAACGCCAAAGTCTTAATTTTCCATGCTGGGAACAGTAGGTGACGGCGTCAAGAGTATTTCTCTGACGGCGTCAAGAGCAGAAGTCCATGACGACCCAGAACAGATTTGACGGCGTCACGTAGGAAGGGCGTCAAGAGTAAAAGAGTCATGACGGCCTGGAAATGATTTGGTCTTGACGGCGTCAAATGTAGATCAAGGCAGTCCGAGAAGAGTTTTGGCGGCGAGGTGACGGCATCACAAGCTTTGTCTTGACGCCGTCAAACCTATTTTTCTATATATAGTTTTCTAATTTTCACACATTAAAGAAGAAGTTTTGGAGAAACCCTAAGTACGATTTTGGTGCAACTTTTACAGGTTTTTCAAGGGTTCCAAACCCTTGATACCTTGCATTGTAATTGAGATAAGTGTTCCTTTAATTCAATCAATATGTCTATGTGTTGGTTGTCTATATCTTGTTCTTGTCTCAATTCCATTATGCTAGGCTAGATCTATCTTGTGTTTGCTTAGATCTAATGAAACCTAGATGTTAATTATGTGTTGATTACTTGTTTATCTTTGCCTTGGATGAGTGATTTATATGTTAGGCTTAAGAAAACTGGCAGATCTCCACTTGGTAACATGCTTGAACGTCTTAAGAAACATGAACCGAGGCGCACTAGGTCTTTATTGGTGGTATTTAATGCATGAGCCACTGTTTACAATCCCTATAGTTGTGTTGGGCATGGTGTAGGAGGAGATAAGAGCTCATAGAATTGGGGAGTTATGTGTGCCACCCCATGAATGGTATTAAGGAATACGATCCGTCATCCATGCAATTATAACAAGTAATTAACGTGTAAAAGATGTCTAGGGAGTAGTGAAATCTAAGTAAACACATTTTCTCTAATTACTGCTCACAACTTTAGTTTAATTAGTTTATTTTCATTTTTAGTATTTTATTTTGATTGCATTTTAGTATTGGGTTAGTTGAATAGCAACTAATTCCGCCCAAATCCTTCAAACCCGAGATATTTACTTGCTTTCTAAAAAATATAAAAATACAAAAATAATCATCTCTCACCTTTAGAACTAGTATTTAGGCTTTCTAATCCTAGCGACACTATTCCTAAGCTGAACGATCAATCCCCCGGTACTTGTCACTATATTATACTACAACGATCAGGTACACTGCCTGGTGGGGGTTGTAAGATTCTCGAGATCCCTCGAGAGGTAAAGCCTGTTGCGATTCCCACGCATCAAGTTTTTGGCGCCGCAGCCTGGGAAATAGTTATTGTCTAGGTTAGAATTTCTTTTTATTAGGTCTACTTGCTGGATTCCTTTCTAGTAAGATTTTATTTTTATTTTTAGGTTCTCTTTAGTCTATCTTTTCTTTGTGTCTTTGTGTGTAAAAACCTTTCCATTGACTATTCCGTTAGCCATTATGGAGAACGCGAATCCACCAAGTCCGACACTAGAGTTTTACCAGAAAAAATATAATTACACCAGTTTGGATATACCAAGATGGACGAATGAAATGAGGAGGACATGATCTTATATTGATTTTATTGAGTACCTTGAGAAAAGAGGCCAAGGGCATAAGACTTTTAAAGAATTCACCTTAGGAGCTCCATCAACCCCTCAAAATGCCTCACTTAGTGAAACCTATGCACCATATGAGCCTTCACCTAGGATAGTTTCGTATGAGCCACCTAGCTGCATGTCATGGTTAGGCCCTACCATAATACAGGATGAACACATAGGTGACCTTGATGTGATGGAGGATGTAGCCAAACATGATCACATTGATCAAAAAGACCTAAGTTTTATGATCGATGATGATGAATCTCAAGAAACAGATGAAGAATCTTTTGGGCAATTTGTATATAGCTGTCAGAATATTGAGGATGATCCTTATGATTCGGACATAGAAGTTGAGATGCCTAGGGAAGCACGTGAGATACTTGGGAAAATGTTAGGGTTAGATTATAATAAAACACATGTTGAGGATATAGGTGATTTTGACACAAGGAATGATGAAGTAAATAACATAAGCCCACAAAGTACCCCACAAGTCCTACCATCATTTGAGGCACACATACCACCCGTGGCTTACCCGGAAGAAGTAGAAGAGACTATAGGAACCCCAATAGAGGTAGAACCCTTGGATCAAACACAACTAGAGGATATAGGTTTGAATACTTATAATAATAACCTTACTCTTAGTTCTAGCAAAGTTCCTAGTTTTGATGAACCGGAGCCTCAACCAAAACCGTTACCTAATCTTCCATTCTTGGATGTGAATTTAGGAATTGAGATAGGTTCCGATCCACCCATCAAACCATATAGTCCGGGTAGTCTTAGGATAAAGGTAGTGGACTCTAAGCCTTGTAGAGAGGAAACCAATATAGGAGTGGAAAATGACCTTACATGCTTACATCACCCATTTATGATTGATCATAAGAAACATTATGGGTTTAAACCGGGTTTATTTGGTCAAGATGGATCCCCAACTAGTAATCTCTTGAAGTTGATTGAAAATGATCCCTTTCTAGGAGAAAATCTTAATCCACCCATTAACCCGATTTAATTAGGTAAGGTTATGATGATAGGAGCACATCCCTTTAAGCATATAATTCATCCACCACTCTTTCCTCACGAGGCATACTATTACCAAGTTGGTATGTATAGCTACTATCACCCACACTTAATCCTAAGTGTAGGGAAAATCTTCCCTATTTCCGTTAAATAAGGGTAGAGTCAGGCTCGTGACTCGAACAAAAACAAGCGCTTCTTGGGAGGCAACCCATGTTTTGTGTGATTTTGTTTGTTTGTTTGTTATTTGCTTCCGTATGCATGCTTAATTTTTATTGTTGGTAGATCATGTTTCTAAACTAAATAGTGGAAATACTTTACTTTGTTGTTTTGGCCTAGTCTTAACTCCACCTAAAAGTATTTTTGCAAAAGATAAGTGTAAGGGGAAACCCCAAATATGTTTTCAAGAAACAAACCGATCATGATTCTCCACAATATTAAATAAACATGTGTATTCGTATTTGTTAGAGTCAAATGCTTGTATTGAGTCATAATGAAGTTTTGCAGGATTTTCCAGGAAGTAGGACCAAGTTTTTCTAGAAATTTTCCGGAAACTTAAAATAAGGATTTCTGCAGGTCAATTCTGACGGCATCAGGGGTTTACTCTTGACGGCGTCAGGAGTTAAAATCTGGGAATTTTACCGGTTTTGTTTTTCTAACGGAGTCTTATGGTTTTTGTGAATTATTAAGTTTTATAATCTCCAGGAGATCTGCAAACTTCATTCCACAAGCATTATATTTTATCTTGTTTTCTAGGATTTAGTAACTTATATAGAATGCCGCCGATTTTACGCGAGGTTGTCTTGTCTATTTTGTCAGGTTTTACAGGTTATGTATGACAAGAAGATGATTTACATTCTGGAAGGGAAGCTTTGATTGTTCATTTTCTTGGAGGAAGATTTAACCTGGCCATCTTATTATCCATACCGAGCGAATCAGGGGAGTATTTGATTTCATTCTCTTTACTTTTTCACTTTTACATTCTTTACTTGAACATTGGGGACAATGTTCATCTTAAGTGTAAGGGGAGGGTAAAAAGATGATACCTTACATATGCACTTTCGCTTGAGTTTGTTTTGTTTGATGGTAGATGTGTAATAAAACTATGAGAAATACTTGTTAGTGCAATTTTAGCGCCAAATTTAAATTTTTTTTACAACATTTAGGAGTGAAACTTTAGCCATAGCAAGCGTCTCATGGATAGGAGATTGTATGACTAGCACATAACCGTATATTCAGAAAAATTTTCCACCCAAATATGTGAGGTTCGCCTTTAGATTTGATAGGAAAAGCATTTACTATTAGTGCTTATGAGTGTACCGGTAGCATTTAGATTCTAGAACTTGCGTTAGTGATGCATCCCGAGACCGCTAGTGAGACTACATTCGTGTGGTAGGATTTACTACATGATAAGAGGCATTAGGATTACCCTTGTGTTAAACCCGTATCATGATTACTTGACCATTTAAGTCATATTACTTGGCTAGTTAAGTCAACTAATTTTTCCCGCACCCTTAGCGTTGTACTCATTTTTAGTACACGAAACCCCTAGTACACCCCTCCGAGCCTATCTTTTCGTTTATAACTTTAAGCATCTTACTTAAAGGAAGAATTTGTTACACCCCACTTAAATGTACAACCAAATCGCCTTAGCCTTCCGTGTATACGCTCATTTTTAGTGCATTATTGTTATTTGTTAAACCCTAAGTTAACTTTCTAATTGATTACATGGTTGCTAAGTCGAGTCGTATCGTTGTACATATTGTTTTGGGACGATTGGGACTCATGGGTAAAGTACTTATTTTATGGAGTAATGGGGAAGAACATCATTTATTACCCCCATATGTACGTCAATCTTAAAAGTGCTCCAAGTGTTTTGATTTTCTTAATTCGAGTCATTAGATTAGTTTAAATGTAAAGTATGAAAAGATTCAAGTGTAAGGGAAATGTTCATTCCCTATGATGTATTATTTTGGATGGTAGGGTAAGAGTGTATACAAAAAAAAAAAAAAAAAAAAAAAAAAAAAAAAAAAAAAAAAATCGAAAAAAAAAAATTGAAAAAAAGAAAAAAAAAAAGAAAAAAAAACTAGAAAAAGGAAAAAGAGAAAAAACATACGGACTACCATCCCTTTTTATTCTATGTTCATTTTATGTTTTTGTTATTTTTCATTTATTAGCTTAAGTCGAGTCTAGTCTTGGCTTAGCAACGCCATATTGTACATGTAATTAACCAAGATTGTTAACTCGCCACCAGTAAAACTTCCTTTATCCAACAAAACCGTGTATTTCATATCCCTACACCTAACGTTACAACCCTTTAAAAGACCTCTTTGATAGTTTATCCTAGGTGTTTACGCCATGTGGTGGAGGTTTGATCCTTTCCCAAGCCTATGGTAATCTATTTTGCTATGACAGGTAGTGAGAGATATCTTCCGTTTCCATATTGTAATTTACACTTTATTACACCCGAGAGATGTGAGTATCTAAACACTATTTGTGAGGTGCTAGTGTATGACCTCCGTGCTTGTCTATTGGTCTTTAGTGAACGATTATTTGTTGTAATTACTTTTATGTTAGTGTTAAATGACCCCTAACTTGTCTTTTGAGTAGAATAAAAGCGCATTTGCTTGAGGACAAGCAAATCTCAAGTGTAAGGGTATATGATGAGGCGAAAAATGATCCGTTTTTAGGGGGTCATTTAAGCCCGAATCCGAATTTATTTGATCAAATATTGCCCTAAATCGTTCCTTTTGTGATTTTAGGTACTTTGGGAGAGAAATCTGGAAAAGGAAACAATTCGGACGTTTTTGGAGCATAAAAGTGAAGAAAACGCCAAAGTCTTAATTTTCCATGCTGGGAACAGTAAGTGACGGCGTCAAGAGTATTTCTCTGACGGCGTCAAGAGCAGAAGTCCATGACGACCCAGAACAGATTTGACGGCGTCACGTAGGAAGGGCGTCAAGAGTAAAAGAGTCATGACAGCCTGGAAATGATTTGGTCTTGACGGCGTCAAATGTAGATCAAGGCAGTCCGAGAAGAGTTTTGGCGGCGAGGTGACGGCGTCACAAGCTTTGTCTTGACGCCGTCAAACCTATTTTTCTATATATAGTTTTCTAATTTTCACACATTAAAGAAGAAGTTTTGGAGAAACCCTAAGTACGATTTTGGTGCAACTTTTACAGGTTTTTCAAGGGTTCCAAACCCTTGATACCTTGCATTGTAATTGAGATAAGTGTTCCTTTAATTCAATCAATATGTCTATGTGTTGGTTGTCTATATCTTGTTCTTGTCTCAATTCCATTATGCTAGGCTAGATCTATCTTGTGTTTGCCTAGATCTAATGAAACCTAGATGTTAATTATGTGTTGATTACTTGTTTATCTTTGTCTTGGATGAGTGATTTATATGTTAGGCTTAAGAAAACTGGCAGATCTCCACTTGGTAACATGCTTGAACGTCTTAAGAAACATGAACCGAGGCGCACTAGGTCTTTAGTGGTTGTATTTAATGCATGAGCCACTGTTTACAATCCCTATAGTTGTGCTGGGCATGGTGTAGGAGGAGATAAGAGCTCATAGAATTGGGGAGTTATGTGTGCCACCTCATGAATGGTATTAAGGAATACAATCCGTCATCCATGCAATTATAACAAGTAATTAACGTGTAAAAGATGTCTAGGGAGTAGTGAAATCTAAGTAAACACATTTTCTCTAATTACTGCTCACAACTTTAGTTTAATTAGTTTATTTTCATTTTTAGTATTTTATTTTGATTGCATCTTAGTATTGGGTTAGTTGAATAGCAACTAATTCCGCCCAAATCCTTCAAACCCGAGATATTTACTTGCTTTCTAAAAAATATAAAAATACAAAAATAATCATCCCTCACCTTTAGAACTAGTATTTAGGCTTTCTAATCCTAGCGACACTATTCCTAAGCTGAACGATCAATCCCCCGGTACTTGTCACTATACTATACTACAACGATAAGGTACCCTGCTTGGTGGGGGTTGTAAGCTTCTCGAGATCCCTCGAGAGGTAAAGCCTGTTGTGATTCCCACGCATCAATGCGAGAATTCGTAACTACTCAAAGAGCTACAAATGAGTTTGTAAAAACTCAATTTTTCAATCTCAAAACCAAAGTTGAGCAAGGTCAGAAAAATCATCAAGCTTCTATCCGGGATCTTGAACAAAAATTTAGTAGACTTTCTGATCAATTTTCTTCTCGAATTCCTGGTACATTACCAAGTAACACCCAATCCAATCCAAAACCGTCTGGATCAAACGATAAGAATTATCGTCCACCACAAAACAGAAATGAGCATATCAATGCTGTATTCACTCGAAGTGGTCTCTCATATGATCCCCCACCCATTCCTACCGATAATACTATCATTCAAGATGAAGAGGAGGAAGAAGCAGCTGAAGAAGAACCAGCCCAAACACCAACCAAAGAAAATACCGTTCCACCAATAAAACCTTATACACCGAAAATACCATATCCACAAGCCCTAAGAAAAGAGAAAAGAAATGAGCGAAATAAGAAGTTTATAGAGATGATCAAAGAAGTTAGAATTAACGTACCCCTCGTTGATGTTCTAGCTGGAATGCCCAATTATGGGAAATTTTTGAAAGAACTTCTTAATAATCGAAACAAGTTGGAACAAATTTCCGCTACCGTTCTCAATGAAGAATGCTCTGCTATCATTTAAAACAAAATACCACCGAAACTAGGAGATCCCGGAAGTTTTCTTATACCATGTACATTAGGAAACAACATCACATGCGATGCTTTAGCCGATCTAGGTGCAAGTATCAATTTGATGCCATATTCGTTGTATTCTAAACTTTCCATCAATACATTGAAACCTACTAAGATGAGTATAAGATTAGCCAACCATACATACCAATATCCTGTTGGGGTTGCTGAAAATATGCTTGTTCAAGTTAGTAAATTTGTTTTTCCTGTGGATTTTCTCATCTTAGAAATGGAGGAAGATAGTCGAGTACCCTTAATCTTAGCAAGACCTTTCTTAAACACTGCTGACGCAATGATAAAAGTCAAAGGCAGAGAACTCAATTTTGGAGTAGGAGAAGATCGAATCACATTCTTAATCGACAAAGCAATGAAATATCCAAATTCCAGTGATGGCACATGCTATAACATCGATGTAATTGATGAAGTCACAGAAGAAGAATTGGATGCATTACTTGACGATTCGAAACCATTCATGACTACTACAGAAAAGATCAGTGAAACAGATTCTGATAAAGAATTTGAGGAATTCATGGAAGTAAAATTAGAAGAAGAGGAAGAAGAGAAATTTGAAGATATCACTGAAAAAGATCAAATGAAAACCAAATCATCTCTAGAAAAACCACCCACTGATTTGGAACTCAAACCCCTTCCCAATAATCTCGAATACGCCTACTTAGAAGAAAATTCACTTCTTCCAGTAGTCATATCGTCGTTGCTCGAAACAAATCAAAAAGAAAGACTCGTTTCTGTTCTTAAGAAGCATAAACGCGCTTTTGCGTGGAAAACTTCTGATATTCCAGGAATTAGCCCAGATTTTTGCAAACACAAAATCAATTGTGCAGAAGGTACTAAACCCGTTGTAGAAAGACAACGTCGACTCAACCCCAATATGAAAGAAGTTGTTAAGAAGGAAATCATCAAACTTCTTGACACAGGAATTATTTATCCTATCGAGGATAGCCCATGGGTGAGTCCAGTTCATTGTGTTCCGAAGAAAGGAGGAATGACTGTAGTGACCAATGAAAGGAATGAATTAGTTCCTACTAGAACTATCACTGGATGGCGAGAATGTATTGATTACAAAAAACTTAATAAAGCCACCAGGAAAGATCATTTTCCTATACCGTTCATGGATCAGATGCTCGAAAGATTAGCAGGAAACAAATACTTTTGCTTCCTTGATGGTTTTTTGGGATATTTCCAAATTCCTATCGATCCAGCCGATCAAGAGAAAACCATATTACATGTCCTTTTGGAACCTACGCTTACCGGCGTATGCCTTTTGATCTATGTAATGCACCTGCAACTTTTCAAAGGTGTATGATCGCAATATTCCAAGACATGCTTGAGACATCTATGGAAGTTTTCATGGATGACTTTTCAGTTTTTGGTGATTATTTTGAAACTTGTCTTTCCAATCTCGATAAAATGCTTGAGAGATGTGAAGCTGCACATCTAGTTCTTAATTGGGAAAAATGTCATTTCATGGTAACTGAAGGAATTGTGTTAGGACACAAGATATCAAGTTCAAGAATGGAAGTAGACAAAGCTAAAATAGATGTTATCACCAAATTACCACCACCAACTAACGTTAAAGCCGTTAGAAGTTTTCTAGGACATGCCGGTTTTTACCGCCGATTTATCAAAGATTTTTCAAAAATATCACGTCCTATGACTAAACTTTAAGAAAAGGATTTTGTATTTGATTTCAATGCAGACTGCATTAAAGCTTTCGAAACATTGAAAAGTCAATTGACTAGTGCCCCAATTATGGTTGCACCTAATTGGTCATTACCATTTGAACTCATGTGTGATGCAAGCGATTTCGCTGTTGGAGCTGTTTTAGGACAATCATGAGTGTGTAAATACTCATCATTTTTATCGTATCTGAACTGCCAAAACATCCAAAAACACTCAGAAACGCATCAAAAATACAGAAATTATCCAAAAAGTGTGTTTTATATGTTTTAGATGCAAAATGTTTAAAAACAAATGAAAAACGAACAAAGTTTGCATAATTGGCAGTTTCAGTCCCCTCAAGTTTCATAAATTGACAAAACTAGTCCCTGAAGGTTTAAAATGAAAGAAAAGTCAACCCAAGGCATTTAAAAGTCAAATGTTATCAAAAACGATCCTTGGGTGACAAGTTTTAGAAAATTACATGTTTGGTCCCTGTACTTTGCAAATGTGACAAAATCAGTCCCTGGGATTTTAAAATTGAAAAATGATCAAACAAGGGCTTATGGAATTACAATGTGGCATTAATGGTCCTTATGATATATTTTGGAAAATTGCAGCTTCAGCCCCTGGATTTCAGAATAATTACATAAATGGTCCTTGTGCTTAAATTTCATACAAACCAAACGGATCCCTTAATATTACTACTCCCACCCAATCCAAATAAAACCCAATCCACATTATCCCTCCAAAAGCCCACACACCCTCCCTTGGCCCATCACCACAAAAGCCCACATCCCCTTTAATATTATAACCGGTCAAACACACCCTTGACCTTTGACCCCCTTTGACCACCACCCTTCCACCTCATCCCACTCAACCCTGCATATCTCCAAACTCCATCATCATCACCCTCTGCTAACCTCACTGCAACACTCAAAACCCTCCCCCTAGCACTCCAAACAAACACAAACCTCCAAAACTACATCCCTGGCATCAAATATCAAAGAAAATGCCAAACACCATTTGGGCGCCAAAATAATCAAATGGCTAGGATTGCTTCTAATCATACAATGGTGGAAATTCAAGCTGGGTAAGAGACAAGAGCCAAAGGAAACCCTAATTTGGAGGCTATAAAAGGCAAAGAGAAGTAGTGGAGCAAAAGTTAGTAGAAATTAGTTTTATTTTCAATGTATTTCGAATTTAAGCTCTCTAGTTTTAATTAGTATAAGAAATGTATTCTCAGTTGTACTTTTGAAGTTTCTTAATCAATGAAATTCAAGTTTTAAGTTAATGTTCAAGTTTGTTTAATTTTCTGCATTTTCAAAATTATAAAAAAAAAAAGAAAAAAAGAAACCAGTTGTTGTTTGTAGTTGTTCCTTTGGACTTATCTAGGTTCACATAAACCCTCAGAAGCTTATTTAAGCTAGTAGAACCATAAAATTTAGTTAGTTATAAAAAAGCAAAAACACAAAAAAATAGTGAAAAATCAAAAAATAGAAAAAGAGAAGAGAAGAAGAAGGAGAGATGGTGCAGAAGTGATGCTGAGAATGGAGAAAGGGTATTAGAGACTCATGGGAGTCACATAAGTTTGGTCCATGGTTCATTTGGTTAGCAGGAATGCAACTTGTAAGCTCTCACTCTCATTTTGTTCCATTTACTGTATAAATGCATATTAGTGGTTAATTTCTGTGTTTCTAGGTGAGTTTTATGAATCTTAGTTATAGTTGTGCTTAAGAGTGTTGGTTTATCAACTTGAATCTATTATTGTTTAGTGTTCCTTATTAACTGTCAACTTAGCATACTCATCTTATTTAAGTAATTGCAATCCAAACCTGTGATTTTGTGTTCATACATGCTCTTTGAGTCATAGGAAGTTGCTCAAAGTCATTTCCATCTCCCAATTTGTCTGTTTGAGCAATAAAAATCAGAAACAGTTGAATAGAAGGGTGTTTGGATTAGGGTTGTTCAGAAAGCATACATAGGTATTGTTGGATAAAATTAGTGTAGGTTAAGTTCTTAGGGTAAATTGAGGTCAGAAAAGTGCAAGTCTTGGTGTTTTATTTAGGAAAAGTCAAAATTACATGCGCAGGTCATCAACAGTCAGTCTGTTGTGAAATTTTAGTTTAAATTCATTGAAATCACTTCAAAGTTGGATTAGGGTGTTAAATCTCACCTCTTTCAAGCTTATTGTAACATCATTAATCAAGTAGGATCTATATAAATTCACTATAGTCAACTGGGGTGAAGATTTCAAAAGTCAAACAAAAGAAATAGTTGCATACTCGAAAAATATGACAGATTTCAAATAACTTTGTAGGATTCATTAGTTGAGGAATTCAAGTAAAGTTTGTTGATTTAAAATCTTTGTCAGCCTGTGAATCAAAATCAAAAAGAAGTTTGCAGTTTGGAATACCTTTGATCACTTAAATTTGGTTCCAAAGTGACCTGCAGGGCAAGATTTGTGCCCTACATCAGGATTTATGCCTGACTTTCCATAGCATCTCCTAGCATTTTTAGTGAACCCCACCTTTGTAATTTTAGTTTTTTAAGAAGTTCAGTACATAAGCGTTTCAAATCATAGTTTATTTTGGGACCCAACTTATTTGCCTCTTGCTCATTGTCCCTCAAAAGTGCTTATGGGACCTGGTTGTAACTCAGTTAACTGAGTTTGTTGATTTCTTTTGTTCCCATTTGATCCAGTGTTAATTTGTAGTTGTCCTTAGTCATTTTGCATTGCTTGAGTTGATAATTGTTTGTTTTAGCTTATTACCTGAGTTATTGCACTTATTTGGTAAATTGCTCATTCCAAATCTCATTCTAAAAGTTTCAAGTCCTTAACTGTCTGTTACATCAAGCTTGTAAAAGCTTGAGAGATTTAATAACCAAGCTTGATTACATGTTTCTAAGATCAATTGTGACATGTGCTTCAATTCCTGAGCTTATTTAGTTCCCTAGTGAGCTTTTGAGTATTCAAGCTCAATTAGATTGGTCTCACACATCTGTTTGGAAAGCCCACTGGGTGGACTAATAAGCTCAAAGCTTATTTTAGACCTTTGATCAGTTCTGTGGGGCCCACCAAGGGCTGCACATTGCCACTTTTGGCATGTTTGGCCTGTGAGTGTTTTGAAGTGCTTATTTAGTGTTATCAGTTTAATCCTTGTGCTTATTTGAACTCTTTTGTCTTATTTCAAGTTATTATCCTTCTGTCTTAACTTATTTCTCATTAGAGTAGCTTAAGTATAGCTTTTTATAAATCCTCAAGTCCTAATAAGTTACTTTAAGAATCTGTTAAGCACTTGGGATCCCCAAGTGCTTATTTCTGAGTCTTAGCAAAAGTCCCTTTGTAAAAGTTGATCATTTACAGTAGTTAAGCAAAGTTATAAAAGAAAATCAAGAAAAATCCAAAAATACAAAAAGTGATAGCTTCTATTTAAGCCATTTGGCTTATTTTTCTGCTTATTTATAAGCACTTTTCATTTTTAAATTTTTCTCAGGTTCCTTTTTAGTTAAAATAATTTTAGGAATTTTTTCAGATTTTTCCTTGTTCATTTAGTATTTTTTATAATTTAAGTTAGTTTAAATTAATTAAATAATTAGTTTTAATTAATAATAAATAAATAAAAAGTAGAAAAAATAGGTTTTCTGTTTTAAAATTAGTTTTATAATATTTTAGATTTTTCTAAATTTAATTTTCATTTTTCTAGTTAATTTTCATAATTAATTAATAATTAGTGTAATTTAGTTAATTAAAAAGTAATTAACAATTAGTAATTAATTAATAGTAATTAATTAAATAGTGTAAAAATTATTTTTCTTTTTCTAAAAATTTTCTTATATCATTAGGATTGTAAAAATATAATTTTCACATTCGTAGGACTTTGTTTGCTCACGTTTCACTTTTATTTTCGCGCGTTCGCGGTTATTTTAAATCCAAACGCGCGTTTTAGGTTTAACTCACGTTTCTAGGTTATCTGATTATCAGTAATTGTTCCAATAGTGTTTCTAAGTTATTTTCATTCATAATCTCGTAGTATAATCATTCAAATCAAATTCCTGATCCTCCTGTTAAATCACCCGATCACTTAAAACGTTTTTAAATACAATTGCTTACCTCGCTGGGACATAACGACCCGGGAATATACTGTACTCCTTGGTTAGTTGGTTTTAGACATTTGACTTGGTTGACCAATCACATTGGAAAACTTAGTTGACCGTTTAGACTCAATCAAAATTTGGCGCCGCTGCCAGGGAGGTAGCTGTGTATTCAGAACGTTTCTTAGAGATTAGTGGTTTTTCATTCATCACTGTATAAACCCACCACTTTTTGTAAATCTAAATCATAAAACAAATACGTCATTAACACTTTTCCTAAAGTGTTAACAACACCAAAAAAATCAAAAACAAACAAAACAGATCGTTGCGTTTTCTATATCGCGTTTCTTTTAAGGTGATTCTTAAAGATATACGATTTTGGTAAACGAAACGATACCAAAAATATTGTCCAAAAGTTTTTTCACCCATGCACAAAAACCCAAAAAACATTCATCTCTTTCTTGTGAATAATAAACTACATAAAAACAAACTGTCGCAAACCAAGGCAAAACACCTACCAACTGGGGTGTGGACATAATAAGTTCCCAAACCAAAAGATAAAAACTTGCCTTTGTATCATTGTGAGTGGTGTACCTTTCTTAAAGAAGCCATTCACTTGTGATTATTGGTTTAAGTTCACTGTTGATTTGCCTCGATCTTGTTTTATTGAAATTTTGTGTTAGTGCATGCGCACTCGTTCACAATCGAAACGAAATCGTCAACTGAAAAACGTAACTGAGTTATGTCCTATTATTGAAGATCCAGTTCCGAAAATGGACGGTAATCAAGAACCACCCATCATAGACGATGCAGCTCCTGATCTCCGAACGATAGAGGAGTTGTGTCAACCCACAATGCTCGGAAGAGGCGGGCCCATTGCCCCTCTTAACATTGCTGCCACTGATTTTGGACTTAAGCATCACATGATACAACAAGTCCAGAATTCGTGCCAATTTCATGGCTTACCTGGTGATGATGCAAACAAGCATCTTGATAAATTTCTTACCGTCACCCAAAGCATGAAGCAGAATGGTGTCTCCGATGATGCCCTTCGTCTATCTCTTTTCCCCTATTCTCTAACCCATCATGCCACTGCATGGTTTGATCGACTTCCTAAGAACTCGATTCACACTTTTAAAGAAATGGTGACTAAATTTTTAGCCAAATACTTTCCACCATCCATGGTTTCCAAGTTACGAAATGACATTAGTAACTTTCGTCAGCATCCCGAAGAGTCTCTATTTGAGGCATAGGAACGCTATAAGCTCTCAATTGATCGGTGTCCTAACCATAACATGTTACTCGTTACCCAAATAGATACTTTCTATAATGGGTTGACATTGAGACACCGTGATATTCTCAATGCTGCTGCTGGTGGGACCTTTATGAAAAGGCGCCCCGAAAAGTGCTATGATCTCATTGAAAACATGACTGCCCACCACAATTTCTGGGATTCCTCAGCTGAGAGGGAAGAGTCATGTAAGTCTGTCACTCCAGCATCTTCTGAATTAGCGATCCTCACTAAAAAGATGGATGATTTCGCTACGGCTATGTTGAGGATGAACCAAAGTATCCAAAATCAACAAGTCCAAAATCAACAAGCCAAAGCCGTTAATCAAAGTTGTGAAACTTGTGGAGGTCCACATGCATATTCCGAGTGTCCAGCCACTAGTGGTTACACTCATGAGGACGTATATGCTGCTCAAGGTTCCTATAATTCAGGAGGTAATAACTACCAACCGCAAGGGGACCGCAATCTTCTTAAGTATCGTTCTAACAATTTCCTTGGACCTCCCGGATTCAATCAAAACCCTAATGCCCAAAACCGTAACCAGAACCAAAATCAGAATCGAACAAACCAAGGTTACCAAAACCAAGGAAATGTCAACCAGACCCAAAACCAAGGTTTCCATCATAACCAAAATCAAGGTTTCCAAAATCAAGGAAACTACAATCGAAACCAAGGTCTAAACAACTATCAGGGAAACAATTCTCATGGACATGGCAACCAACATCAGGAAAATTTTCAAAACCACGGTTCTCATCAAAATAACCGGGCTCAAAATCTTCCAAATCAAAATCAAGCCATCACTCCAACTACTCAGAATTACCCTAACCAAGCTCCTCCTAACCATACTCAAGCAATTGTTCCAACTGGTCCTTCACATGAGGAGTTGTTGAGACAATTCATGAAATCTTAGGAGGAAGTGAATAGGGTGATAATGACTCAGATCGCAGACCTTGTTAAGAAGTCTTTAAATGATCGACCCTCGGGCTCAGGTAATACTTTACCTAGCAACACGATCGCTAATCCGAGGGGCGATGTTAAAGCGATCACAACGAGAAGTGGCGTTTCCTATGATGGACCCAAAGCTCCTACTACCTCTTCTTCTCCTCCCAAGGTAGTAGAAAGTCCTGAGGTGACAAAGGACAAGGTGCAATTTACTAGCCCACGAAGTACCGCACACGTCCATCCTCAGGTTGTACCAGAAATCGTACCAAAACCAGGAGTTGTCTTTGAACCACCAATAACTCCTGGAGAAAACCCTAAATCCAAACCTTCACTACCATATCCATCTCGGTTACAAGACCAGAAGCTCCGCGAAAGAGCAAATCATCAAATGGAAAAGTTTTTTCAAATTTTCCGAGATATTCATTTTGATATCAGTTTCGCGGATGCTCTCCTTTTGATGCCTAAATTCGCATCGACAATCAAAAATCTGTTGAACAATAAAGAGAAACTATTCGAAATGTCGAACTCCACTCAATGAAAATTGCTCTACAGTTCTCTTGAAACAGCTTCCCGAGAAGCTAGGAGATCCGGGAAAATTTCTCATTCCATGTGTTTTCCCCGGAATGGTTGAGTGCTTCGCCTTGGCCGATCTAGGTGCAAGCATCAACTTGATGCCTTATTCAATATGGAAAAGGCTCTCTCTTCCGGAACTCACCACCACCTGCATGACTCTCGAGCTTGCAGACCGCTCAACATCTCGTCCCCTCGGTATTTCCGAGGATGTATTTGTAAAGGTGGGAAACTTCCACTTTCCGGCAGATTTTGTGATTGTTGATTTCGATGCTGACCCATGAGTTCCTCTCATTCTTGGGAGAGGATTCTTAAGGACGGGTTATGCGTTAATTGATGTGCACGAAGAGGAAATAACTCTTCGTGTTGGTAATGAAGCAGTAACGTTTAACCTCGATCAAACTTCGAGGTACTCCTCTAATTATGACGCCGAATCGGTTAACCGAATTGATGTCATTGATGTTGCGTCTGAGGAGTACTCTCAAGAACTTCTTGGTTACGTTCCGAGTGGCAGTCCCACTCCATCTTCTGAGCCTATCATATCCGACTCTTCCCCTTCTCTCACTCCTTTTGAGGGAAGTGACTTCCTTTTGGAAGAGGTCGAGTCTTTTCTCGCCCAAGATAGTTCAATTTCGGGTAAATTTGACGAGGATTATCTTGATCCTGAGGGGGATATTCTTTTGCTAGAAAAATTGTTAAACGAAGATCCATCTCCCCCTCTTCCTCCAAAAGTACTTCATAAAGAGGAAGTCAAAAATGTTGAAATAACTGATGACTTTCCTGTGGTTGAACTTAAGGACTTACCGCCTCATCTTGAATATGCATTTCTAGAGGGTGATGATAAATTACCCGTCATAATTGCTAAAAATTTAAGTGTTGAGGAAAAGGCTGCTCTCATAAAGGTTTTGAAGTCGCATAAACAAGCAATTGCTTGGAGACTCTCCGACATCAAGGGCATTGACCCTGAATTTTGCACTCACAAGATTTTAATGGAGGATGACTTCAAACCAGCAGTCCAACACCAAAGAAGGGTGAATCCAAAAATTCATGAGGTCATTAAACAAGAAGTTTTAAAACTTCTTGATGCCGGATTGATTTACCCTATCTCGGACAGTCCTTGGGTTAGCCCAATACATTGTGTTCCAAAGAAGGGTGGCATTACTGTTGTCACAAACGAGGAGAATGAGTTGATTCCAACTCGATTGGTTACGGGTTGGCGTGTCTGCATTGACTATCGCAAGTTAAATGACGCCACCCGTAAAGACCATTTTCCTCTGACCTTTATGGATCAGATGCTCGAGAGATTAGCGGGGAATGAGTACTATTGCTTCCTCGATGGTTTCTCGGGTTACTTTCAGATTCCCATTGATCCGCAAGATCAGGAAAAGACCACTTTCACGTGCCCCTATGGAACTTTTGCTTATAAACGTATGCCATTTGGTTTATGTAATGCTCCGGGCATGTTTCAAAGATGTATGATGTCCATATTCTCCGACATGATCGGGAAAACTATGGGAGGTCTTCATGGACGATTTTTCGGTCATTGTGGATTCGTTTCAATCATGTCTCTCCCATTGTTAAAAATCGTTTAAGCCCAATCTAGGATAATAGTAACAATGATTATAATACACAGCGGAATAATAATCAAGAACACAATCAAAGTTGCCAAACAAGGTTTTTCTAATAACAATGATCCTCTATGGATCTCTATCCTTTTTGATTGAAAGTGTTTCAAGAATTGTCTATCGAAGTCGTTCTTAAAATATAAAACCTGTGTTCCTTTTATAAGCATAAGGAATCCTAATTAAATATAAAATCAACTAATTAAATATAAAATCAATGCATATCACTACCTAATATAGCTCATGCATATCCTAACAAACTAATAAATAACACGGAATAACTATATCCGTAGAAACATAATATGCTGAATCTTTACTTCAGCAGATTCACTTCATCAGCAGAATCTGTCTCTTCAGCAGAATCCATCAGCAGATTCTTCATCAGTAGGAACTTCCAAAATTCCTTACAATCCTCCCCTAATCTTGAATTTGACATGGTTAAGTTCAAGATTTCTTGATAGATCGCCAATAACATACACCAGAGGATTGAGGATGAACATCAGCAGCAAAGAATCTTCAGAAGCAAAATCTCTATGATCAGCAATCAATTGAAAAGCACCATTCTTTGCAGCAACACAAGACTAAATGTACATCAAAACATATAAGTTTCATACTATTCTCATCACATCCAGGTGTGTAAACTCCTGTGAGAGGTGAATCATTGAAAATAATGGATTTGATGTCTCTTTACCAATAGCCATCACTACTGGAGTAGCCAAGTGTTCAAAGGTACACTGATAACCATATGATTTTTAGCAAATCATCAGCTATAAACGGATTTGATATGTCTTTACCTGTAGCCGTTTGCTCAGGACTAGTCAATTATTGATGAATTATCATCTTGGTCAATTGAATACCAAATATGGTTTTCCACTGCCTTTACCACAAGCCATATACATGTGGGCTAGCCAATTATTTGGAATCCATAAAGGAAAAATCCATGGTCAATTGACAACCATTTCAACTACTCAGCAACAAAGCATGGGTGAGTTGAAAACCCTATGATTTTGAGCAAACCATTACAGCTATCAACAGATTTGATGAGTCTTTACCAAAGTTGTACCCTTTGGACTAGCCAACTTTTTGATGGAATAGTCAACATCAGGCAAGTTGATGACCAGAAAGAGTGTGATAAGAATCAACACCAAACCTGCATACAACATACACAAAACTATACAAATATGTTAGGTTTTTTTTTTTAACTAAAAACTGGAAAGAAAATAAAAATTATACAACAAAATACTATACCAAGATTTATATATATATATATATATATATATATATATATATATATATATATATATATATATATATTTGTTTTTTTTTTTAATAAAAGAAAGAAACAAATAGAAATATGAAATATATAAAATATACCAACAATCAGCAGGAACCAAAGAAACATGTAGTGTCAGTAGAAACACTAAGCCTCCCCTTAGGCGTATGAGGATCCAACAGCTGCAAAATGGTTAGTATACATAAAATACAACAATAAGCCTCCCCTTAGGCTTATGCCTCCCCTCAATCAGTGCACCTGACAAGGACTATTGTTCTTGGGTACCCAGTATGAACTTTTCCTCTTGTGTGTCCAAGAACAGCCTGTTGAGGGCTTAACACCATTATCCCATCTGGTCCCCCACCCCATATACATTGGGTCAAAATAACTAGGCCAAAAACCATTCTGAAAGTAAGTGCTAGTAGGTATGTAGAATGGTCTAGCAACATGTCTTTTCCAACCGGCTGGAAAAGGTCTACCAGTAGAAACTGGCTTACCAGCAGATTTGGGTCTGCTGGTTTTATGTGTTGCTTGTGGAACATATGGGGGAATAGCATTAACATTGGTCCACATTGGTCTAGATCTCTTTTGGTCAGCACACATACCCATTCTTTTCTCATGATAATCACAGTCTTTAATAAGATGAGACTTACTACCACACACAAAACAAGTTTTCTTCTTCAAAGACTTATCCTTAACACAACTTTGTTTATTACACACAAACTTATCAGAAATAGAACTAGAAACAGAATTGTGTTTAACAGAATAAGTAACTGTCTTTGTTTTGGGTTCATTATCAGCTACTTTGGACTTGGGTGTGGGCTTGAGTGAGTGCCTAGGTGAGTCAGACTTTTCACTTGAATCACATGTGGCATAGTCAGTGGATTTTAGGTCTGAGGACTTGTCACTTTTAGAACAAGAGACAGAGTCCTTTGTTTTACACTTAAGCTCTGGCAAGTCACTTGACTTTTTGCCATATAAATGGTGTGATCCATCAAAGTCTGAGGTAGTGGTGGTAGGCATGTGTTCTCCTCTTATAGGTCCTGACACAGCATGTAATTTACCTTCTTTAACATAATTTTCTAAGCCTGCTGATGTAGATTTACCAATATCATTCCTTGCCTCTAAACCAACATATTTTTTAAAACCTAATCCTATTCCTGAGTTAACAGCTTGACTACCATAAAGATGACTAGCTAATTTATCACCTGACAGTAACCATTCTTTATGCCTAGCCACTTCTTTATCAAGCCTATCTTGCACCTCTTGTTTCTCTAAATCTAATTTAGCATTTACTTTCTTAGTCCATGTTAACTCATCATTAGCACATTTTAAATCTCTTTCCAACACTCTTATCTTCTCTTCATAAGCAAGTTGATTCCTTTGAAACCAAACCTTTTGATTTTCTAAGGTTTTAAGTGCCTCTCCTTTAGATAGGTCACTAACATAGCAATGATTATAATGAGTTTTATATTTATCACACTCTTGCATAAGCTCATTATATTTAACATCATTCAAAAGAGCAAGTATGTACCTGAGGAACGACAGTCGTGAATATGTTTGCCATTAAACTAATGAGCAGCAGAGACAAGTGAAATCAGCAGGAACGAACGATCAACAGTAACCGAGATCAGTAGGAACAATTATATTCAGCAGTAGTGCAGCAGCAGAATTAATTCGATTAGCAGCTCAGCAGTATCTCATAGCACCAGTAGAAACAAATAAGCTTTCTCAGTAGCAACTTTCAACCGTCAGCAGACTTAAAAGAAACCTCAGTACGAGGTTAAATTTCAAAACCCAATCAAATCAATTCAATGCACAATATCTCCACGTTGAATAAAAACAAATCAATCAAAGTAGCTCATTAATGTGCTACGAGATTAATTATAAATTGAAGATAGCCCCACAACCAATTCATACACATACGACAGATTCACAATCCAATAAAGACAAAGCCACATATATGTAGAAAGTGACAATTCAATATCCCACAAACGAAGTCAATTAGCACGGTACCACTTAGCGACAAAAGCAATTCAACGACAGACTTATTCTGTATGATGCATCACCCAATCCAAATTCACCTTACCATGCACAATACGACAACAATAACACCTTTTAGACAATCACAAAATGACTTGCTCCTTACCAATTTTTGTACGAGGTTAATAATTAAGCACCAGACGACAAACGTCTTTTAATCCAATATACCACCGACAATTAATTGTTTTGTGAATCAGCAATAAAGAGGTACGAGGTTTGTAATTTATTAATCATCAATAACCAACTCATTAAATTCGACCCATAATCACAACGATTAAATGCAGTACGAGGTTATTGAATCCACCGAATATCAGCAATAAAATAATTAAATTGAATATGCCCGTACCTTTTTCGTCACATAAAAATCAAATTCAGAAAGATCCGATCTGCTCCTTTGCAATAATGAAAACCTTGATGAACCCTAGATATCAAGAGCCACCCGCTCTGATACCAATTGTTAAAAATCGTTTAAGCCCAATCTAGGATAATAGTAACAATGATTATAATACACAGCGGAATAATAATCAAGAACACAATTAAAGTTGCCAAACAAGGTTTTTCTAATAACAATGATCCTCTATGGATCTCTATCCTTCTTGATTGAAAGTGTTTCAAGAATTGTCTATCGAAGTCGTTCTTAAAATATAAAACCCGTGTTCCTTTTATAAGCATAAGGATCCCTAATTAAATATAAAATCAACTAATTAAATATAAAATCAATGCATATCACTACCTAATATAGCTCATGCATATCCTAACAAACTAATAAATAACACGGAATAACTATATCCGTAGAAACATAATATGTTGAATCTTTACTTCACCAGATTCACTTCATCAGCAGAATCTGTCTCTTCAGCAGAATCCATCAGCAGATTCTTCATCAGTAGGAACTTCCAAAATTCCTTACACCCATTTAGACAACATGCTCAAACGTTGTGAAGACACAAAGTTATGTCTAAATTGGGAGAAGAGTCACTTTATGGTCAAAGAGGGCATTGTCCTTGGCCATAAGATTTCAAAGAATGGGATTGAGGTTGACAAAGCAAAAATCGATGTCATTGCAAAATTACCTCATCCCACTACCGTCAAAGGTATTAGGAGCTTTTTGGGTCATGCCGGTTTCTATCGTAGGTTTATTCAAGATTTTTCCAAGATCGCCCGGCCTATGACCCATCTCCTCGAAAAGGATGCTCCTTTTATCTTCTCACCTGAGTGCGTAGAAGCTTTTGAAACTCTAAAGAAAAAGCTTACTGAGGCACCAATTCTTGTTGCCCCCAATTGGGACTTACCCTTTGAACTTATGTGTGATGCTAGTGATTATGCAATAGGGGCAGTCTTGGGGCAACGCAGGTCTAAACACTTTCAGCCTATACACTATGCAAGTAAAACGATGACCGAGGCTCAAAGTCATTACACCACCACTGAAAAAGAATTATTAGCTATGGTGTATGCCTTTGAAAAATTCCGGTCATATTTGATATTGACCAAAGGCATAGTGTATACGGATCACTCGGCTTTGAAGTACCTTTTTGCAAAACAAGATGCAAAGCCGAGACTACTTCGTTGGGTTCTCCTCCTACAAGAATTTGACATCATAATTCGTGATAAAAAAAGGAGCTGAGAACCTAGCTGCTGATCATCTCTCCCGTTTGGAAAACCCCCATCAAGATGTCTTCGAAAAGAAGGAAATTAATGAAACCTTCCCTCTCGAGACACTCAATGCGGTTGCCTTTCGTGGAGATTCTGTTACCCCATGGTTTGCCGATTTTGCAAACTACCTTGCGGGTAACTTTATTGTGAAAGGGATGTCGTCCCAACAAAAGAACAAGTTCTTTAAGGATGTGAAACATTATTTCTGAGACGACCCCTACCTTTTCAAAATATGTGCGGATCAAGTCATCCGGCGGTGTGTATATGGTCAAGAAGCCACTGAAATTCTCAAGGCTTGCCATGCTAGTCCCACGGGGGGCCACCACAATCCAAATTACACCGCCAAAAAGGTGTTTGACTCCGGTTTCTATTGGCCCTCGATTTACAAAGATGCCCAGGAATTAGTCAAATCCTGTGACGCTTGTCAACGTCACGGGAATATTTCACAAAAGAATGAAATGTCACAAAATGCAATCCAAGTTTGTGAAATATTTGACGTATGGGGCATTGACTTTATGGGGCCATTTCCATCATCTCATGGAAACAAGTACATACTCGTGGCTGTTAACTATTTGTCAAAATGGGTTGAAGCGAAAGCTTTACCCACAAATGATGCCCGAGTTGTTGTAAAATTCTTGAAAGCTCTTTTTACTCGATTTGGAACTCCACGTGCTATAATTAGTGCTCGTGGTACGCATTTTTGTAATGACAAATTTGATAAAGTCATGCAAAAGTATGGTGTAACTCACTGTCTTTCTACTGCGTACCACCCTCAAACAAGTGGACAAGTAGAAGTTTCCAATCGAGGCATTAAGAGAATATTGGAAAGAACCGTTGGTGAAAATCGTGCATCTTGGTCGGATAAATTAGATGATGCACTTTGGGCTTTCCGTACGGCTTACAAAACACCCATCGGGTGTACGCCTTACAAGCTTGTGTACGGGAAAGCGTGCCATCTACTGATCGAGCTTGAGCATAAAGCCTATTGGGCCCTCAAGCATGCAAATTTTGACCTCAAAACTGCGGGTGATCATCGGAAAGTTAAATTGAATGAATTAAATGAACTTCGTGATCAAGCTTACGAGAACTCTTTGATCTATAAAGAAAAGACAAAGAAGATTCATGACTCCAAAATCAAAAACCGCGTTTTCAACGTTGGTGATCGAGTCCTTCTTTTCAACTCTAGACTCAAGATCTTCTCGGGAAAGCTCAAAACCCGATGGACTGGTCCATTCACTATCGTTAAAGTTTATCCTTATGGCACCGTCGAGTTATCACAAAATGACGGTCCTAATTTCAAAGTGTATGGACATCGTTTGAAACATTACTTTGGAGAGGACATACCATCCATGGTTGTCCCTGATCTCCAAACTTTCCCCAAGGACAATTGAATTCGGGGATCGAGTCAAGCTAGCGACTCGATAAACAAAAACAGTAGCAACAACATGGGTTTTCACCCATGTCTCTGATTTCTTTCTACTTTCTAACACCCTAGTGTGGGGGAGTGGCCGTCCCCTGCAGCTATTTGAAATGTATATATCTTTGAAAAAAAAAGTGTGATTGTATGTACAGATAAATAAAGTGAAAAATGCAAAACGATAATTTCCGCAGTTAGTTTAGAATATTATCTTTTTACGTTCAAAGAGTCGGCATAATAGCCGGGACTTTGAATATTGAGGACAATATTCAATTCTAAGTGTGGGGGGGGGGGGGGGATTCTAGCGAATTTGATCACAAAATACTTTCTAAGTACCCCCATTTTGGCCCAAAATTTTCAAAAATTTTTCACTTTATTTCAAAATTTTTGTGGTAATCAGTCCGCCGTGTCTAAACGATAAAAGGATTGGCTAATCCAGGAGCAAATGGCTCTTGGTAAAGATATCTCAAACCCGTTGATGGCTTGCAATTTCCCAAAATTGTATGGTAAATCAACTCGCCATATCCAAAAAAGTGAATGAGTTGGCTAGCCCGCACCTGCAACTTTTCAAAGGTGTATGATCGCAATATTCCAAGACATGCTTGAGACATCTATGGAAGTTTTCATGGATGACTTTTCAGTTTTTGGTGATTATTTTGAAACTTGTCTTTCCAATCTCGATAAAATGCTTGAGAGATGTGAAGCTGCACATCTAGTTCTTAATTGGGAAAAATGTCATTTCATGGTAACTGAAGGAATTGTGTTAGGACACAAGATATCAAGTTCAGGAATGGAAGTAGACAAAGCTAAAATAGATGTTATCACCAAATTACCACCACCAACTAACGTTAAAGCCGTTAGAAGTTTTCTAGGACATGCCGGTTTTTACCGCCGATTTATCAAAGATTTTTCAAAAATATCACGTCCTATGACTAAACTTTAAGAAAAGGATTTTGTATTTGATTTCAATGCAGACTGCATTAAAGCTTTCGAAACATTGAAAAGTCAATTGACTAGTGCCCCAATTATGGTTGCACCTAATTAGTCATTACCATTTGAACTCATGTGTGATGCAAGCGATTTCGCTGTTGGAGCTGTTTTAGGACAATCATGAGTGTGTAAATACTCATCATTTTTATCGTATCTGAACTGCCAAAACATCCAAAAACACTCAGAAACGCATCAAAATACAGAAATTATCCCAAAAGTGTGTTTTATATGTTTTAGATGCAAAATGTTTAAAAACAAATTAAAAACGAACAAAGTTTGCATAATTGGCAGTTTCAGTCCCTCAAGTTTCATAAATTGACAAAACTAGTCCCTGAAGGTTTAAAATGAAAGAAAAGTCAACCCAAGGCATTTAAAAGTCAAATGCTATCAAAAACGATCATTGGGTGACAAGTTTGAGAAAATTACATGTTTGGTCCCTGTACTTTGCAAATGTGACAAAATCAGTCCCTGGGATTTTAAAATTGAAAAATGATCAAACAAGGGCTTATGGAATTACAATGTGGCATTAATGGTCCTTATGATATATTTTGGAAAATTGCAGCTTCAGCCCCTGGATTTCAGAATAATTACATAAATGGTCCTTGTGCTTAAATTTCATACAAACCAAACGGATCCCTTAATATTACTACTCCCACCCAATCCAAATAAAACCCAATCCACCTTATCCCTCCAAAAGCCCACACACCCTCCCTTGGCCCATCACCACAAAAGCCCACATCCCCTTTAATATTATAATCGGTCAAACACACCCCTGACCTTTGACCCCCTTTGACCACCACCCTTCCACCTCACCCCACTCAACCCTGCATACCTCCAAACTCCATCATCATCACCCTCTGCTAACCTCACTGCAACACTCAAAACCCTCCCCCTAGCACTCCAAACAAACACAAACCTCCAAAACTACATCCCTGGCATCAAATATCAAAGAAAATGCCAAACACCATTTGGGCGCCAAAATAATCAAATGGCTAGGATTGCTTCTAATCATCCAATGGTGGAAATTCAAGCTGGGAAAGAGACAAGAGCCAGAGGAAACCCTAATTTGGAGGCTATAAAAGGCAAAGAGAAGTAGTGGAGCAAAAGTTAGTAGAAATTAGTTTTATTTTCAATGTATTTCGAATTTAAGCTCTCTAGTTTTAATTAGTATAAGAAATGTATTCTCAGTTGTACTTTTGAAGTTTCTTAATCAATGAAATTCAAGTTTTAAGTTAATGTTCAAGTTTGTTTAATTTTTTGCATTTTCAAAATTATAAAAAAAAAAAAAAAAAAAAAAAAAAAAAAAAAAAACAGTTGTTGTTTGTAGTTGTTCCTTTGGACTTATCTAGGTTCACATAAACCCTCAGAAGCTTATTTAAGCTAGTAGAACCATAAAATTTAGTTAGTTATAAAAAAGCAAAAACACAAAAAATAGTGAAAAATCAAAAAATAGAAAAAGAGAAGAGAAGAAGAAGGAGAGATGGTGCAGAAGTGATGCTGAGAATGGAGAAAGGGTATTAGAGACTCATGGGAGTCACATAAGTTTGGTCCATGGTTCATTTGGTTAGCAGGAATGCAACTTGTAAGCTCTCACTCTCATTTTGTGCCATTTACTGTATAAATGCATATTAGTGGTTAATTTCTGTGTTTCTAGGTGAGTTTTATGAACCTCATTTATAGTTGTGCTTAAGAGTGTTGGTTTATCAACTTGAATCTATTATTGTTTAGTGTTCCTTATTAACTGTCAACTTAGCATACTCATCTTATTTAAGTAATTGCAATCCAAACCTGTGATTTTGTGTTCATACATGCTCTTTGAGTCATAGGAAGTTGCTCAGCGTCATTTCCATCTCCCAATTTGTCTGTTTGAGCAATAAAAATCAGAAACAGTTGAATAGAAGGGTGTTTGGATTAGGGTTGTTCAGAAAGCATACATAGGTATTGTTGGATAAAATTAGTGTAGGTTAAGTTCTTAGGGTAAATTGAGGTCAGAAAAGTGCAAGTCTTGGTGTTTTATTTAGGAAAAGTCAAAATTACATGCACAGGTCATCAACAGTCAGTCTGTTGTGAAATTTTAGTTTAAATTCATTGAAATCACTTCAAAGTTGGTTTAGGGTGTTAAATCTCACCTCTTTCAAGCTTATTGTAACATCATTAATCAAGTAGGATCTATATAAACTCACTATAGTCAACTGGGGTGAAGATTTCAAAATAACTTTTGTAGGATTCATTAGTTTAGGAATTCAAGTAAAGTTTGTTGATTTAAAATCTTTGTCAGCCTGTGAATCAAAATCAAAAAGAAGTTTGCAGTTTGAAATACCTTTGATCACTTAAATTTGGTTCCAAAGTGACCTGCAGGGCAAGATTTGTGCCCTGCATCAGGATTTATGCCTGACTTTCCATAGCATCTCCTAGGCTTTTTAGTGAACCCCACCTTTGTAATTTTAGTTTTTTAAGAAGCTCAGTACATAAGCTTTTCAAATCATAGTTTATTTTGGTACCCAGCTTATTTGCCTCTTGCTCATTGTCCCTCAAAAGTGCTTATGGGACCTGGTTGTAACTCAGTTAACTGAGTTTGTTGATTTCTTTTGTTCCCATTTGATCCAGTGTTAATTTGTAGTTGTCCTTAGTCATTTTGCATTTCTTGAGTTGATAATTGTTTGTTTTAGCTTATTACCTGAGTTATTGCACTTATTTGGTAAATTGCTCATTCCAAATCTCATTCTAAAAGTTTCAAGTCCTTAACTGTCTGTTACATCAAACTTGTAAAAGCTTGAGAGATTTAATAACCAAGCTTGATTACATGTTTCTAAGATCAATTGTGACATGTGCTTCAATTCCTGAGCTTATTTAGTTCCCTAGTGAGCTTTTGTGTATTCAAGCTCAATTAGATTGGTCTCACACATCTGTTTGCTCAGGACAGTTTTCACAAGCCCCTCAGTGGTTCCACAATTAAGCTCAAGCTGAGCTTGTGGGCATTTTGGAAAGCCCACCGGGTGGACTAATAAGCTCAAAGCTTATTTTGGACCTTTGATCAGTTATGTGGGGCCCACCAAAGGCTGCACATTGCCACTTTTGGCCTGTTTGGCCTGTGAGTGTTTTGAAGTGCTTATTTAGTGTTATCAGTTTAATCCTTGTGCTTATTTGAACTCTTTTGTCTTATTTCAAGTTATTATCCTTCTGTCTTAACTTATTTCTCATTAGAGTAGCTTAAGTATAGCTTTTTATAAATCCTCAAGTCCTAATAAGTTACTTTAAGAATCTGTTAAGCACTTGGGATACCCAAGTGCTTATTTCTGAGTCTTAGCAAAAGTCCCTTTGTAAAAGTTGATCATTTACAGTAGTTAAGCAAAGTTATAAAAGAAAATCAAGAAAAATCCAAAACTACAAAAAGTGATAGCTTCTATTTAAGCCATTTGGCTTATTTTTCTGCTTATTTATAAGCACTTTTCATTTTTAAATTTTTCTCAGGTTCCTTTTTAGTTAAAATAATTTTAGGAATTTTTTCAGATTTTTCCTTGTTCATTTAGTATTTTTTATAATTTAAGTTAGTTTAAATTAATTAAATAACTAGTTTTAATTAATAATAAATAATTAAAAAGTAGAAAAAATAGGTTTTCTGTTTTAAAATTAGTTTTTTAATATTTTAGATTTTTCTAAATTTAATTTTCATTTTTCTAGTTAATTTTCATAATTAATTAATAATTAGTGTAATTTAGTTAATTAAAAAGTAATTAATAATTAGTAATTAATTAATACTAATTAATTAAATAGTGTAAAAATTATTTTTCTTTTTCTAAAAATTTTCTTATATCATTAGGATTGTAAAAATATAATTTTCACATTCGTAGGACTTTATTTGCTCACGTTTCACTTTTATTTTCGCGCGTTCGCGGTTATTTTAAATCCAAACGCGCGTTTTAGGTTTAACTCACGTTTCTAGGTTATCTGATTATCAGTAATTGTTCCAATAGTGTTTCTAAGTTATTTTCATTCATAATCTCGTAGTATAATCATTCAAATCAAATTCCTGATCCTCCTGTTAAATCACCCGATCACTTAAAACGTTTTTAAATACAATTGCTTACCTCGCTGGGACATAACGACCCGGGAATACACTGTACTCCTTGGTTAGTTGGTTTTAGACGTTTGACTTGGTTGACCAATCACATTGGAAAACTTAGTTGACCATTTAGACTCAATCAGACAACGTGAAGGAAAACATTTTCGTTCTATATACTTCGCTAGTAAAACACTCAACAATGCTCAACAAAACTATACGGTTACGGAAAAGGAATTATTAGCCGTAGTTTTTGCATTTGACAAATTCAGATCTTATCTCGTGCTTTCAAAAATGATAGTTTTTACAGATCATTCCGTACTTAAATATCTGTTTACCAAACAAGATGCAAAACCGCATCTTATCAGATGGATTTTACTACTGCAAGAATTCGATATCGAAATAAAAGACAAGAAAGGAGCAGAAAATCTTGCAGCTGATCATTTGTCACGTCTCGAGAATCCGAATTTGGAAGAATTAAAAGAAAATGAAATTAACGATAATTTTCCAGAAGAAACTCTCATGACGATAGATAAAGATGATGATGAGGAAGTACCATAGTTTGCAGATTACGCAAATTATCTTGCAGGAGATATTCTTAAAAAAGGGATGAGTCACTACCAACGTAGTAAGTTCTTTTCAGAACTAAAACACTATTATTGGGAGAAACCTTACCTTTTTAAAATGTGCAAGGATGGAATGATACGAAGATGTGTTTCGGGTGCCGAAACAAGAAAAATTCTTGATGAATGTCATCATGGCCCAACTGGGGGACATTATGGTCCTTCCACTACAGCTAGAAAAGTTTTTGATGCTGGATTTTATTGACCTACAATCTTCAAAGAAGCATATACTCTCGTTCAAAACTGCGATGCGTGCCAAAAATCCGGTAACCTTTCTCGAAGAGACGAAATGCCTCAAAAGAGCATTCAAGTCTGTGAAATATTCGACATTTGGGGAATTTATTTTATGGGACCCTTCCCTAAATCATACAAATACGAATATATCCTCGTTGCAATCGATTATGTTTCCAAATGGGTTGAAGCTGAAGCTCTTCCTACTAACGATGCACGAGTTGTTGTCAACTTTCTCAAAAAGCTTTTTGCTCGCTATGGAATTCCTAAAGCTTTAATAAGTGATAGAGGATCCCATTTCTGTAATAAACAAATGGAGAAAGTAATGAAACGATATGGAGTTCATTATCGTTTTGCTACAGCTTATCATCCACAAACTAGTGGTCAAGTCGAAAATACCAATAGAGCTATAAAAAGAATACTTGAAAGAACGGTTAAGGACAATCCTTCCGTTTGGTCAAGGAAATTAGACGACGCTCCATGGGCATTTCGTACGGCATATAAGACACTAATTGGTACAACACCATACAGACTCTTGTATGGTAAAACATGTCATTTACCGTTCAAACTTGAACACCGTGCTTACTGGGCGCTAAGAAGCTGTAATCCTGATCTAAAAATAGCTGGAGAAAAGAGATTTTTGCAATTGCATGAACTCGATGAGTTAAGACTTCAAGCTTATGAGAACTCCCAGCTATACAAAGCAAGAACCAAAGCTTACCACGATAGAAAGCTGAGAATTCGAAAATAATTCAAAGCTGGAGATAAAGTTCTGCTCTTCAATATGAAATACAAGTTTAAAGCTCCGAAACTCAAACCAAAATGGTTTGGACCATATGTAGTGAAACATGGATTTCCATCAGGTTATGTTGAACTTTATGACAAACATGGTGGAAGTTTCATTGTAAATGGTCACTGAATTAAACTCTGTTATGATAAAGAGCAATTAAACGTAATTTCTAATGAAGAAATTCCATCCGAATTTGAATATGAAGCTATCACATTCATGGCTCCACACAAGGGAATGGTCCCTTGGGCACACAATAATGGTTTTATCTATGATGCTCTTCCTAGAGCATGGGAAAAAGTTACATTGGAAAACATAGATGAAACAGGAGAGGGAATTGTGATAAGAAATGTGGTGTACATCCCTAAAAGGAAATATAACACTACAACTATATAATCTATTCGAAGTCTGAGTCCAGCTGAGGACTCGTTAATAAAACAAGCGCTTCTCGGGAGGCAACCAATGTGTTTATTTTTAATTTATTTTTCAGTGTTTACACCCCAAAGTTTTACCACTTGGTCAAACTTAAGTGTGGGGGTGTGCCACTAATTTGAATAAAATTGCAATGCTTTTTGTTTGTTTGTTTTTGTTTTTAATAATGCAGGTGTTGATTGCAAGAAACAGAAGATTGGATAGAAACATAAAACCGGATATCATGGTTTATTTTCTCATTTTTCCTACTTTCATTCTTTTAAGTTCGTTTATCACATTGAGGACAATGCTTAACTTAAGTGTGGGGGGGGGGGGGGAGAGGGGGGTGAGTAGGTAAATAAGAAATTAAGTCTAATATCGATTTAATTTTTTAAATTTTGTTTGTCCTTATAATCTAGTTATTTTCACACTTTTAGGAGTAATTTATTAGAATAACTGGATCTATCCACTGGAAAAATCAGTAATTTTGAAAGAATTGAGATGTGTCCCGATTAATATTGCAATCCACTTTTGGATTGATAACATTTGCTAGCACACATTATAACCCTTTCCACTAAATTGTGAGGATTTTTGCCTGTTCATATCTAGCATACATCTTATATGCTCGAATCTTTTGTTATGAGTGTGCCGGTGATTCTATTTATTCTAGAACTTGTACTTGTAAATCATTACGAGACCGTTGTGAGATTACATTTTTGTAATATAAGTATACATACGTGATAAGAGGCAACCTTAGGATTTTAACCAAAAAGCCTTCCTTATTGATTTTTAGCTAGTCACATTGATTAGTTAATCTCCAATTTTTAACCCTTTTGTTAGCGTTCATCTTTAACGCTAGATACCCCTAGTTACACCCTTTGAGCCATCCTTTTCGTTTTTGTTACATCCAGAAAAATACAAAAATATTTTACACTTTAAACCTTAGCCTTACCCTTTGTCAAAGTCTAAACGGTGGGTTGCTAGTTGCTTGATATGTTGGATTGTTTTTGATGATTATTAGTTAGCCACACTTTATGATTCGTGTATGCCATTCCAACAAAGACGGAGACTGCAGCTTCTTATTTGTATTTTTGTGGTGATGCTTATGCGAAGTGTGGGGGGAGATGTGATGTATTTGCAAAAAAAAATGAGAATAAGTCATCGCAACTATAAGGTGACAATTATAGCAAATGTGCTATATGTGAAGATGAAGTTATGTGATATGTTGTTAGCCGATGTGCTATGTATGAAGAATATTGTTATGGTGAATCGATGTATCGAAATGTGACCGAAGAAGAAAAGATTGTAACTATAATCATTTATGGGTTTGTGGTTTGTTTGGTAACTAGCAACAATGAGACTTAGACTTGACTTGATTTTTCTTTTAAAACCAATTTCATAAATATTCCCATGTCTTATCCCTACCCTTACCAAATTACTTTATCTATCCGGATATAGTAATGGCTTTGTGAGAATATCAAGTGCATGAATATTGTAGTGACCATCCGGTTTTTGAGTAATCAAGAATTCGCGCCAGCAATCTATTATGTTTTTTTATGAGATGTTTGAACATAAGCCTGGTACAACCTGAAGCCTTACATTACAACCCAAATAAAAGACCTCTTTGATATGTAGCCTTGGTGCTTACGCCATTGCGGTGTAGTTTTGTTTCTTGTACAAGCCTATAGTAATAATTAGATCATGACTGAGCAATGAGTGTGATTTATCATATACGCTACGCCATATATAAGTGTTATGAGTGAATTATATCTTATTCTTCTTTCGTGAGGTGTTTTAGAAGTGTTAATCAAGCAAGAAAATCGTTGGGTATTGTCAAACGTCTCAATATTTCAATTATAAAAGCTTAATAAGGATGATCTAACTTATACTTGTATAAGGAGGATTTTCATCACAATTTTCAGAAATCACTTCCGGTTACCATGTGGATATTTAGTTTTCTTCTAGATTTTCTTGAGGACAAACAAAGTTTAAGTGTGGGGGATTTGATAACGCTCAAAGTTAACATGTTTTTATCAGCGTTATTAGTGTTTTTGTGTATGTTATTTGGTTGTTTTTATATGCTTTTGCCACTAAATCGTATCAAAGTATGTTTTTGTAGCATATGTAGCCAAATGTAGGAAAAATGGAGAAAAAGTGATGAAAATGAAGTATAGGTGATTACACGAAGATTCCCAAGTTCAAAAGTCCAATCTATGACGCATTTCATAAGGAGAACCTAAGTTTTGTCATCTCAAAGTTCCAAGTTCAGAGTTAATCAAGTTTGGATAGTGCATAAAGAACTACACAAGGAAAAGTCAAAGTCCAAAGCAACCAGAACCTACCATCTGATCGGTTGGAGTATAACCGATCGGATAGCCACAATTACCATATCCATCCGATCGGTACCAACCCGCAACCGATCGGATGGACATTTCTGCCTGTTTATACCAACTTTTTGTGCACGAATCTTGGTCTTTTGTCCCATTGTTCTAGGCCCTTCTTAGTGTCTTGTTATCCAAGCTCTAGCATTTAAGTCCCTATTCATTACTAGGAGTATTTGACAAGCCTAAAAGGACCCCAAGAGTACACAATTGAAGACACAATTCAAGAGATCATTTACTTACATTACTACTCTCAATTATTATCATCATCTAGCTCTCAAAGAAGGAAAACGTTTTGTTAATACAAATATCGCCTAAAAACGTTATTTATATTTTACGATCTTCGCTAAGTTTTGTTAACGACAAAATGTAAACTTTAGTTTCTAAGCAAAACATAATCTTACTTTTTAAGACTTGCATAAACTAGACTTTTGCTACATTTTACATTTCATAAAACACAACACAAGTTTATTTCTTAAATTAGAAATTGTCACATCACATTTATGGCAAGTTTTGTCATTATGCATTTATGGAAAGAAATGTGTTTGACTAACTTTGTTGTTGCTTGCAAGCTTTGTATTTGACTTGTTATTATGAGATGTGACATTGTTTGGTTGCTAGGAGTTATGAGACAAGACATTGTTTGGTTTGAAGAGTTATTGCAAAAACCAACTGCAAGCCTGGCGGTACCCTGGAGGTACACGGGCGGAACCCTTCTCAGGGGTCCGCCTGATCCGCCAGACCTGCAGAAGGTTTTTGCTATAAATATTGAGCCAAAAGTTAAAATTTGGCTCATCACTTGATATTACATTTTACACACACATTCATTCTTTCATCTAACCTCTTAACATTTCATATGTGAAGTTTCTTTTTGTAGCAAAGAGATTCACGAGCTTACTAAAAGTAACAAGTATTCAACACAACGTTGCAAGACTTGTTAGCTTAGCATTGTGTAGACTTGTGTAGTTTACACTTCATTTGATTGTGTATTTTCAGTAGTGATCGGTTAGTATTTTAGTCCTCAAAATACAAAGAGTGTTGGGAGTTGTTGTACCCTAGTAAAAGAACTAACGGGAGTGGTTGTGCCCTTGTAAAAGAACTCGACATTTAGCTTTGTGTCGGTAAAAGTATAAGCGACGTGTAAGGTTTTCTCCGCCGGTGAAAGGAGCTTGTTGACTAGTGAAAGTAACTCTCGAGTTGGATACTCAGGGCGTGGACGTAGGGCAAGGAAAAAGAGTCCTTGTAGCCGAACCACGATAAATACTCGTGTTGTGGTTTGATTGTTTCTTTCATTTACTTGCATGTTATATATTGTGTTTGTGAATATATCTTTGATCAAACGGAAAGTTTCAAAGCTAACTTAACAAGTTAAAAAGATTTTAATCGGCAAACTATTCAACCCCCCTTCTAGTTTTCCACAATTGGCATCAAGAGCTACGTTACTCAAGCTTTTAAAATATATTGTGTTTTAAAACTTGAAACGATCCATGGATTTTGAAAATTACAAAGAAGGGCAATCTATGCAAAGACCACCACTCTTTGAAGCAAATGGTTTTATATATTGGAAAAACCGTTTTGAAACTTACGTGAAATCTAAAGATATAGATTTGTGGTATATAATTATTGATAGTGATAACGTAGTTACTAACATCAAAGATGATGATCAAAAGAAATTAATAGGTAAAATAATGAAGCTAAAATGATGCTTTATAATGCTTTGTCTAAGAAAGAATATGAAAGAGTCTTTTTGTGTAAAACCGCCAAAGATATTTGGCAATCTTTAATTGTCACTCATCAAGGAAACTCACAAGTTAAAGATAACAAAATTGATCTTCTTGTTCAACAATATGAACAATTTGTTATTTCCGAAGATGAGATTATTGATAATGCTTTTGCTAGATTTAATACTATTATTACTTCACTTAAAGCACTTGACGAATCTTTTTGTAGTAAGAACTTTGTCAGGAAATTTCTTAGAGCACTCCATCCGAAGTGGAGAGCAAAAGTGATGGCAATTGAAGAATCCAAAGATCTTTCAAGCATGTCACTTGATGAGCTAATTGGAAACCTCAAAGTTCACGAAATGGTAATGGAAAAAGATTCGGAACTAGTTAGAGGCAAGAAAGAAAAATTTAAGTCCATTGCCTTGAAAGCTAGAGTCCAATCAAGTGATGATGAAGAATCTACTTCGGATAGTGATGATGAGGAATATGCTATGGCCGTGAGAGACTTCAAGAAGTTCTTTCGTAGGCGAGGGAAGTTTATAAGGCAACCTAAAGATGACAAGAAAACCTTCCGGAAAGATCGTGATGATCGAAAAGGAAAAGTTGAAAGAAAATGTTATAGGTGTGGAGACACAAGTCATCTTGTGGGAGAATGTCTAAAACCACCCAAGAGCAAACCTCAACAAGCTTTTGTGGGTGGTGCTTAGAGTGACTATGAAGGAGATGATGATGAGCCAAAGAATGATGATATTGCTCTCATGGCTCACAACTCAAATGAGGTACTCTCCGACTCATCTTACTCCTCTATTGATGATGATACTTTACAAAATGAATATAACAAACTTTGTGAGTTAAGCTTAAAAATCATAAACAAAAATAAATTTTTGAAAATTAAAAAGGAGTTTTTAGAAAATGAAGTTTATGAGTTAAAAGAAAAAGCTAAGAGATTAGAAAAGGGTAAAGGTATTGACACATCATGCAAATCATGTGAAGAACTTAAACTTGAAATTGAGAAACTTAAAATTACTCAAAATGATCTAATCAAACAAACCAAAAAGTTCAAAAAGTTCGATAAGAGAATTTCGTGTGCGGATGAAATTATGAAACTTCAAAAGTCACCCTTTGATAAAACAGGTCTAGGGTTTAGGAAAGTAGAAACCGTTAAGGGTCAAACGAAACAAGAAAAGAATGCACATGAAACAAACAAAACTGTTACAGCAACCCGCGGATCAGACGGAACCCAAAACAGGGTTCCGCCCGTTGGCCCAGAGGGTTCCGCCAGGTCTGCTGCAGCAGTAACTCCATCCACATCGGATCGTTCAAAATTTGTTAAAGTTACATACAAAAATGGAACAAAACCTGTGTTTAAAACTGGAGTAGGATTTAGTAAAAATGAATTTAGAGCTAAAACTACTCAACCAAGACCTAAGACTCCTATTCCCAAACGCCCCTTTCCAAAGAGCAACTTCAACGCTCGACCAAACTACCAACATGTTTGGAACCAAAACACTCCTAGACATTACCAAACTCAAAACCACATGCCATGGAACCCTTATGCTCTATTTTCATACTTGGAAAAAATTAATGGCATGCTTAACCAAAATGGACCCATGAGAAATTGGGGACCAAATGTTTGAGTGTTTTTCATAAAATAGGTGTGCCTCAAAGTTTGTTTGGAATCGGATGAATGGATTAAAGATAGCGGTTGTTCAAGGCACATGACGGGTAATAAAAGCCTCTTCTCAACATATCACATATGTGATGGAGGTAATGTTACGTTTGGTAGTAATGCTAAGAGCAAAATCATCGGAAAAGGTACAATCTCTCATGACTCCCTTTCTATAGATGATGTTGCTCATGTTGATAACTTAGGATTTAATCTTCTTAGTATTAGTCAACTTTGTCGTAATAAGTATAATGTCCTTTTTAGTGAAAACGGTAGTAAAATACTTAAAGATGGTATAACCGTAGCCAAAGGTGTCCTTAAGAACAACGTATACGTCATGAAGTTGGATTCAACATCTAGAGACAAACTTTGTCTTACCTCATTAGATGAATCTTCAACTTATGGCATAGACGTTTAGGACATGCTAACATGAGACTAATCAAAAACCTCTCCTCCAAAGACTTAGTTCGAAACCTACCTAAGTTGAAATATGACCAACACTTTTGTGATGCTTGCAAAGTCGGTAAACAAGTCCATGGTAGCCATAAGGCTAAAAACTTGGTTTCTACATATAGGTGTCTAGAACTTTTGCATATGGATTTATTTGGTCCATCCGCTATACAAAGTTATGGAGGTAACTTCTACACTTTGGTAATAGTTGATGATTACTCAAGATATACTTGGACAAAATTTTTGAAAAGTAAAAATGAAGCTTTTGATAAATTTGAAATTCTAAGTAAGAAAATTCAAAATCAAGTAGGATCTAATATTGTGTCTATTAGAACGGATCACGGTCGTGAATTTGATAATGAATTTCAATTTGGAAACTTTTGTGATAATAATGGTATAACTCATAACTTTTTGGCTCCACGTACTCCTCAATCTAATGGTATAGTAGAACGTAAAAACCGGACATTGCAAGAGATGAGTAGAACAATGCTTAATGAACAAAACATTCCACAAAAGTTTTGGTGTAATGCCGTTGACACTTCAACATACATTTTAAATCGAGTCTTAATTAGACCATTTTTGAATAAAACTCCTTATGAACTATATAAAGGTAAAAAGCCTACATTAGGATACTTTAGAGTGTTTGGGAGTAAATGTTTCATTCTTAACACCAAGGATTATCTCACCAAATTTGACCCAAAGTCTTATGAAGGTGTATTTCTTGGATATTCACAAAATAGTAAAGCGTACATTGTTTTGAACAAAGAAACCTTAAGAGTCGAGGAATCGTTGAACGTAATATTTGACGAGAGTCCACCTCCCTCTAAGACATCACCTTTGGTAGATGATGACTTAGTTGAAAGCCAAGCAATAGAAAATCAAGAAATTTTAAGTGATGACAAAGAAGATGAACCTTTTAACAAAGAACTTGTCAATATCAAAGAATCTAAAAGTCATCCATTAGATGGTGTTATTGGCAACATTAATGAAAGAACACTAAGGTCAAAAGTTCAAAATGAAAGCAACTATTTTTGTTTCGTGTCAACTATTGAACCCAAAAATATTAATGAAGCCATTAAAGATGAATCTTGGGTAATTGCAATGCAAGAAGAGTTAAATCAATTTGTTAGGAATGATGTATGGACATTAGTTCCTCAACTAAAGAGTCAAACTATAATTGGAACAAAATGGGTATTTCGAAATAAAATGGATGAAAATGGAATTGTGTCTAGAAACAAAGCTAGGCTAGTTGCACAAGGATATAACCAACAAGAAGGCATTGACTACGATGAAACTTTTGCTCCGGTTTCTAGGCTCGAGTCAATTAGAATCTTACTTGCATATGCATGTGCACACAATTTTAAACTTTTTCAAATGGACGTCAAAAGTGCATTTCTAAACGGAGTCATTAATGAAGAAGTGTATGTTGCTCAACCACCGGGCTTCATCGATTTTGAAAAACCAAATCATGTTTACAAACTTAAAAAGGCTCTTTACGGACTTAAGCAAGCTCCAAAAGCATGGTATGATCGACTTAAAACATTCCTAGTTGACCATAAGTATACCATGGGCTTAGTTGATAATACTCTCTTCACTAAGAAGAAAGACTCACATATTATCATAGTCCAAATCTATGTTGATGACATTATATTCGGATCAACTTGTCAAGAATTATGTGTGGATTTCTCAAAAATCATGCATGACGAGTTTGAAATGAGTATGATGGGAGAACTCAACTTTTTCTTAGGACTCCAAATCAAACAACTAGAAGATGGTATCTTCTTTAACCAATCTAAATATATTAAGGACATGCTTAAGAAATTTGGACTAGAAGATTCGAAACCTATCAAAACTCCCATGTCCACGGAAACTAAACTCACCAAGGATGAGGAAAGTGAATCCGTAGATAGCACTAAATATAGAGGTATGATTGGTAGTCTACTTTACCTAACGGCTAGTAGACCCGACATTATGTTTAGTGTTTGTCTATGTGCTCGTTTTCAAGAAGATCCTAAAACTACCCATCTCGAAGCCGTTAAAAGGATTTTTAGGTATATTAAGGGCACTACACATTTAGGTTTATGGTATCCCAAAGGAACGGGAATAGACACCATAGTGTATGCCGACTCGGATCATGCCGGTGACTATGTCGATAGAAAAAGCACAAGTGGTATTTGTACTTTTGTTGGACATTGTCTCACCTCATGGTTCTCTAAGAAGCAAACGGCTCTTGCTATCTCAACAACGGAAGCCGAGTACGTTTCGGCTGGAAAGGCATGTCAACAAGCTCTTTGGATGAAACAAGCTCTTGTCAACTACGGAATTCAACTCAACGACATCACAATTCTTTGTGACAACAAAGGTGCCATTGATCTTAGCAAAAACCCGGTTCAACATGCTCGTACCAAACATATTGAAATCCGTCATCATTTCCTTCGTGACAACGTCCAAAAAGGAAATATCTCAATTGAGAAAGTTTCTTCTGAAGATAACATAGCCGACATTCTCACAAAACCTCTTAAACGTGAACCTTTTAATCTTCTTAGGCTAGGCTTAGGACTCATGGAACCTACATTGTAGTTCTGGACATTAGACAAAAATCACAAAAATCAAAACAAATCCAAAACCATTTTTCTCAGCAGGGCCGGCGGAACCCTCAGCCATAACGGACGGAACCCAACTCAGGGTTCTGCCGTATCCATCGACCTGCAGAAACATTTTCTTTGTTTATATTAAACCAAACACCCATTATCTCATACCACCACTTCAAGGCTGCTACTATTCACTTCACCACTCATCCACACCTACGAATTCTTGGTCCTTCATTCATTTACATTGCAAATCAATCATCATTGTAAGTATTCTTAACATGATTACAATCCTGATCTGAGTCTAGGAATTCTATTTCTTGCACAAAAAGAAAAACTTGGGGTTATGCATTAACTTAAGAAATTCATGCATGAGATTAGGTAATTAATAAAACTAATCATGTTTCCCACAGTTAGGAATTGCATCTTTAATTAGTATAAACATGTTTGCTAAAACACCCCATGTCAAATCCTTTCAAAAATTTCTCACAAGTAGGACAAATATTTTTTCGTCTCACATTGAGAATACAAAATCAAAACGTTATGTTTAAAACATCACTTGCATAATGTCTCTTGAATGCTAAAGGGAATACATAACCAATATGTATTTTCGGGTACATTCAAACGAAGCTACATTGAACTAGGAGCGTTTGGGTTATCTTTTGTTTTATAACAAAACTTGCATAAAACGATTTTGAAGCATCAAAATGAGTCAAGATAACCGCACCTCCACATTGTTTTCATATAGGCACACACTAGAACTTCCACATTATAATAGTGGTTTACGTAAACTAAAATGTGAAATTTTGTTGTTCTAGGAATCATCATGCCTCCTCTAACCCACTACGACCACAAGGACACCATTAAGTACCTACCAAAATATCACAAAACCAAAGGCCTTACCGCAAATCAAGTAAACGTTTTCAAAGCCCTAGAAAAACACTATGTCCATGAGGGTAGAACCATTGACCCATCTTTCCTAGAAGGCACAAACCTTTACGCCGATTTTGCCACAATCAACTTTGAGTGTCTTTTGAATATCGACGAGCCTATTTGTCCTAGGTCCATTCTAGAGTTCTATGCATCATGCGTCCTCTTCACGGATGATTATGGTCATATGTCTATCAACTTTAGGGTTAGCGGTCATCAATACTCCTTCACTCTTGAGGAGTTTGCTCAAATCCTGGGTGTCCCAAACCGTGGTACTTGCCTCTATTCCGACTTGCACTCCCTCTCAACTCTTGACAACCTCCAAGACCGTATCCATCCTTATGACACACCCCTTGTCTCAAAAGACGTACTCCGTGACCACCTCTTTGTTAGGACCACCACCACTAGGAGAACCCGTTCGGGGAATGAGGTCGATAAGGACCCATATGGAATAGAAATGAACGAACTCAAACCCCAATTCAAGAAATGGGAGGAAGTCCTTAGAGCAAATGTCATTAGCACAATAGGGAACCGTGACCATATCAACCTTTGCCTTTGCTACATGCTCTACTCCTTATCCGTTAGGCAACCCTTCTACCTTTCCTACTACATGGCCAAGAGAATGGCCGACATTCCCGTGCATGGCACAACGGCTATGCCATATGGAATGCTCTTGACCCGTCTCTTTAGGTTCATCTCACCCATTCCACCAACTTCAAATGGTCTTCGTCTTGACTACACTCTCATTCCACACACCTTTGTTCCACTTAGTGATAAGAGAGTTTACAAAGCCCAAGGAAAACGCTCACATCCTCCTACCTCATCTTCGTCTTCCTCAATGAGTGAAGATAACAATTTGCCAAACTCTAGGCTCCCTCCTCTCGAATACCTTTCTCAACTTCCGGATATTCCTAATGAGTCGGAGGAGTTCAAGCAAACAAAGGGGATGTTTAAGAATCTTGGAAGATTCCTTGGAAAGCTCAAGAACAAGATCGACCGTCAATGAGTGCGGGTGTGTAGGAGTGTTTGGCACTAGGTGCTATTTGAACAAATTTGGTCGTTTAAACAATATTTGTGATGAATTTGTGTGTTTGTACAATGTTTGATACAATTTGGAACATGTAATATCTAACTTTGATGCAGGTAGACAACTCTTGGCAAGTTGTCAAATTTTCAAGTTCATAATATTTTCACTAAGTATAGTGAAATTCTCGACCTCAAGGTCAAAGTCCTATGAAATGCATGTTTACGTGTCTATTTTTTGCATTGCCCAACAAGAAATGCCTTATCTCTTTGATTTTAGGAGTTTTCGAAAATTTTGAAAATCGTCTCGCGGGTCAAAAACGTGGACTGCCACTTTTTTTACCTCTGGCGGTACCCAATATTGGGTTCCACCAGTGCAATTTCTGGGAATTCCAGAATTTGCCCAACGGACCAGGCGGCACCCTCAAATGGGTTCCGCCTGTGTATTCTGAGGGTGCCGTCAGCAACCTGCAGAATTTTTGTTTTCTTTTTCGCCAATTCAACATTGAAACACCAAAAACCAATCCTTTTAGGTAGAAACCCATTACTTGCAATGTGTTTAGTATAATAGGATACTCCTTCTTCCATAAACTTAACCAAAACCAATTCCCGCCAAAATTCAAATTTAACCATAACAACCTCAAGGACCCCTCAAACATAAAGGAAGGAACCCTTTTAAGGGATCCTTGAAATCCCTGAGATTTATACTACCACAAATCCACCAAAACCACTAAGCATTTAGTGCAAAACTTGTCTTCTCACTTCACCATTTTCATTGGATTGACTTCCATGATTTGACAACCCACAATTAGTTTTTCAAATCATTAGAAACCTCCATTTTTGTATGGACTAACATCAAATCCAAACACTCCTTTCCATAATCCATCAACACTATAAATTAAGCCATCCTAAAGATCATCAAATCACACCTTCCTCAACACAATTTCTGAAACTTATAAACCATTTTTCACCATGACTAAGTCAACAAACACCTCTCAACCATCAAGACCCATCCGGAAAACCGCCCGGATTAGTGTTAAACCACTATGGTCCAATCAACCCATCAACCTAAGCTCCTCATCCTCGGATGAATTCACATCACCCATAAAAATGAACACTTTTTGAACCTTGCATCTCCATCACCATCACCCAATGAACCAAATGAGCTCACTCCACCACCAACTAAATCACCTATTGACCCAACTCCACCAAGTGCTCCAACTCAACCATCCAAAACCTCATCACCATCACCATTACCCAAAATTGAACCAATGGAACTATTTGGGTCTCCTCCCACATCACCACACCCATTTGTCCAAGATCTTAATGATCTTCCACCAAGACCTACACAACCACCACCTTTTGCAAATGAATCACCAAGGTCAATTCTTGACCAAGATAACCTTTTTAATCACACTCAACCACCACAACAAGTGTACAATCCACCTAAACCATTATTGTTTCACCCCATCTACCATGACATCCATGGTCCTCTATATGGAGAACCAAACTTTGAAAACAATGATCACCCAAATCCACCACATTCTCAAACCCAAACCTTTGAGACCTTCTTTCCCTCATATGAGGAAATCCAAAGCATGGTTGAGAATCACCTTCATCAAGCAATGGAATTTCAAACCACCTTGCTTGACTCAATACCAAATCCATCCTCCACCCAAGAACCAAAAACCAACCAACCTTCAAACCAAGAAACCAAAACCAACCCATTTCAACAAACTCATCCCCATGCTTGCTCAAATTGTGAGCAAATGGGTGAAACCATCAAAACATTGCTTAACCAATTCCAAAATGAAACCCGTTTTGCCTTCCAACACGTTATAGAACGTTTGGATGCACTTTCCCACCCCCAACAAATCCTAGGCAACCTATGAAGGCCATTTACCCCACTCTAGGAATGTAGGATTTTATTTTATTTTCTTGGTTATTTTTTAGTTTTTGTGTACAAGTAGAAGAATAAGTCCACATTTCTTGTCTTTTGACTTTTATAAGTCAAAATTTTACTTGGAATGATATTTTTTTCTACTTACTTTTGTGCATTGTTGGTTGATCAATCTTTGGGTTGTCAATGTGGTTGCAATGTGTGTGGAAACTACAAGCATGACTATATATATCACCAACTAACCATTTTTTTGTAGGTCTCAAAATCCATGTTTCCCATCTTGGTACTCCATTTAGGGGGAGTATCGACCAAGGGGGAGCATTGGTATTATTCCGCTTCGCTACTCTTCTTTTTGTTTTGACAAAAAGGGGGAGAAATATATTAACCCTTCAAATACTTGATATGCTTTTCGTCTCTTAAGTAAAACAAGGTTAATATAATTTTTTTTTAAGTCTTGAAAACCAAGATTTTGCGTGTTACTTAAAAACAAAGTTTATGTTTTGTCATCAACAAAAAGGGGGAGATTGTTAATACAAATATCGCCTAAAAACGTTATTTATATTTTACGATCTTCGCTAAGTTTTGTTAACGACAAAATGTAAACTTTAGTTTCTAAGCAAAACATAATCTTACTTTTTAAGACTTGCATAAACTAGACTTTTGCTACATTTTACATTTCATAAAACACAACACAAGTTTATTTCTTAAATTAGAAATTGTCACATCACATTTATGGCAAGTTTTGTCATTATGCATTTATGGAAAGAAATGTGTTTGACTAACTTTGTTGTTGCTTGCAAGCTTTGTATTTGACTTGTTATTATGAGATGTGACATTGTTTGGTTGCTAGGAGTTATGAGACAAGACATTGTTTGGTTTGAAGAGTTATTGCAAAAACCAACTGCAAGCCTGGCGGTACCCTGGAGGTACACGGGCGGAACCCTTCTCAGGGGTCCGCCTGATCCGCCAGACCTGCAGAAGGTTTTTGCTATAAATATTGAGCCAAAAGTTAAAATTTGGCTCATCACTTGATATTACATTTTACACACACATTCATTCTTTCATCTAACCTCTTAACATTTCATATGTGAAGTTTCTTTTTGTAGCAAAGAGATTCACGAGCTTACTAAAAGTAACAAGTATTCAACACAACGTTGCAAGACTTGTTAGCTTAGCATTGTGTAGACTTGTGTAGTTTACACTTCATTTGATTGTGTATTTTCAGTAGTGATCGGTTAGTATTTTAGTCCTCAAAATACAAAGAGTGTTGGGAGTTGCTGTACCCTAGTAAAAGAACTAACGGGAGTGGTTGTGCCCTTGTAAAAGAACTCGACATTTAGCTTTGTGTCGGTAAAAGTATAAGCGACGTGTAAGGTTTTCTCCGCCGGTGAAAGGAGCTTGTTGACTAGTGAAAGTAACTCTCGAGTTGGATACTCGGGGCGTGGACGTAGGGCAAGGAAAAAGAGTCCTTGTAGCCGAACCACGATAAATACTCGTGTTATGGTTTGATCGTTTCTTTCATTTACTTGCATGTTATATATTGTGTTTGTGAATATATCTTTGATCAAACGGAAAGTTTCAAAGCTAACTTAACAAGTTAAAAAGATTTTAATCGGCAAACTATTCAACCCCCCTTCTAGTTTTCCACATGCTTTTCTCGCAAGAAAAAGATGCAGCGACAGAAAAGGTTTCCAAGAAAACTAAAAAAGAAGGGCCGTAAAAAGACATGACAAATCACGTGGTCTGAAAAACACCACCAAACTACTCTTTCCATTACCTAGATACATGCCTAGCAGCTTTTGTGTAATATATCCAAATAAATAGGACGTTAACTTTAACTATATATGTATGACTATCTAAGCTGCATAGCCACTCTCTTTTGTCACGACTATGTTGCAAACTTAATTACCTTTTGAACATGGTAAGAACTAGCGTCTATGTATGAATGTAATTACTATTTCATCCGGTTTTCTGCCTTTCTATTGTCAATTTGTATTTAATACACCTATGCCTTAAAGGATCATAGCATGGATTTAATAACGACCCACTATACAAACCAGAAAACTATTGCAATAACCATCACACCAAACCAAGCAGAAATCTATTGAAAACAATATTAGATTAAACAAACAAGAAACATAGTATATAATAATCGTTCTTTTTATAAATAACACCTTTAAGGTGAATTCCTACAAAAACGGCAGCCATATACAATGGCCGCACCAAAATTGCCAAAGGCTTACATTATATCACATATTCGAAATTGCTAAAACATGTCAACCACTAACCCTAAACATCTTTATAAACAACAACCCTAGACCATTGACAAACAGAGGAACACCAAAATATACCACAAAAGCAGGCCATACATTCACCCAAACCAGGACAGATGAAGCTTTTTCTCTTCCCTTCCTTTGCGAGCCAAATCCATCACCACAATCAACGCTGCAAGAACCTTCTTATCCCTGTCCAATGTCTCTTTCATAAACTCTAAACCCGTATCCCCCTCCTCATGAAAAGGACAAAAACCCTCCCCTTCTTCAATCAATTTTTCAAGACCTCTAATCTTTTCAGCAAGATCGTCCCGCATTTTCCCAAGCAGCATGATTAACCCCTCATTTTCAGTGTATTCTTGACTGAAGAGGAGGCGAAAGATATCCTCAAGATTATTGGAATCAGCAGCTTTCTTAAGCTCTTGGAACATAGGGGTATGGACCATGGCATGCGGTGTAGGTGGCGTGGCCATTTTGATTAAAGCTGATACAATTAGGGTTTTGAATAGAAAAAGGGGAAGACGTATGTGAAAATCAGATAGCAAAGTACACGGATATAGTGTTCAAAAAACATTACACAAATTTATATTATGACAAAATCTACCCCCATTCTTTTAAAAGCACAAAAACTTTAAACACTTATAAAAACTAACAACAACATTCAAATGTAGCAATAAAAATTACTAGGGCTTAAAAAAATATTTCCTTTACAACTATGGCAATAAAACAAAACCAAAACATCATTTACTATGACAAATCGGTTAAATTATACTAATTTAATCGTTACTAATTTATGCCCTTTGTTTGCTAAACAACGTGACAAAACAAAAATGTTTAAAAGTATACTAATTTATCCTATTTCTTTACTAGACACCATAGCAAAACAAATACGAGCAAAAAAACCTCGCCAGGTCGCAACGCGGCCGGCCGTTGCTTTCCTTGTTTCAATAATACAAGATTAAGCATACAACATAAAAGGTAAAATAAAATAATGGCGCTTAAATTAACTTACGGGATAGCTTGGCTACAATTATTATAGCCAATTGGCTATAATCCTTCACTTAAAATACACATGCAATGAGTCAAGGACCCATAGGAAAAAACCAGGGACCCACAGAAAGAATAAAAAACCCATATTTATTGCACCAAATTGTAGCCAATATATTCCCTTAACTTTATTGCTTTCAACATTACATGGGTTATGCATTCTGAAAAAGTCAAAATATTCACATACATATAACATATGATATCTAACACATGTTTGTCTTGAGACTTGAAATGACATCTTCTTTGTTTGATGAGTAATTCACATGCCTTTAACTCATAATAACTGAATTTTACCAAAAAGGTAAATCATTTGAATCAGTTGTATTGATACAACGGCAAAGAGGATGTTTGACTGAGCTTTTGAAAGTCACTTATGGCTTTACCAAAACGACACTTGTAAAGTATGAGGTACCATAGCGTTGTGGGTGGCGTTTTCCCCACCAGCCGAGAAAGCACGATGGCGCACCACATCAGGGTTGGCACCATAGCCACTCGCGTCGTGGTGGCCAGCCCACGCGGTGATTTTTTTTTTTTTTTTTTTTTTTTTTTTTAATGGAACGTTGGTAAACGGCTATATGCTCGCTTTTTTTTCATTTAATACATTAAAACAAACAAATTAAACCCCAAAAAAACCTTATAAATACCCCTTTTAATTTCATACTTCCCACACACTTCCAATATACTACTAATCTATACTTCTCTTACTTTTTCCCATCCAAAATGAATCCCAACTCACCATGGATTAACCAAATGCTAAACGACACGACGAACCAAATGTCGGACTCGTCTTCGAATCCCGCCAACAATCTGGGCTCGTCTTCAAATCCATTCCCTCAATCGGGTTACTTTCACTCCTACCAAAACCCATATATGAATCCCGAAGAACAAATGTTATTTAGCCAATGGAAATTACAATAACAACAACAATATAATCAATTTACACAACCTCAACAAACAAACCAATACACCCTTTCCCAAACAAATTGGGACCATGCATCCTTCCATCTAGTTGACGAAGACATAAATGAAGATGATGAAGAAGAAGTTGTCCCAACCCCGTCCTAAAAAAAATCGAGGTCAAAGACGATGGTGAAGAAGCCAAAGGTAAAGGCAAAGACGAAGATGATGAAAACCAACAAAGACAAAGACGATGATGAAGATGTGGTCCCGTCCCGACAACCTCGATTTTTGGAGCCAAGACGAGGAGTATCTTTTGGCGGAGTGTTACATTCAAGTTTCCGAGGATCAAAAAATGAGTGCGGATCAACAAAGGGATACGTTTTGGTACAAAGTGCTCAACGCATACAACAAAGAAGCCAAGAGGCTCAACTATACTATTCGTATAAAAAACATGTTGACGGGAAAGTGGATTCCAATGAACAAAGACATCAAGAAGTTTAATTCGGTAGTAGATGAAACGACGGTTATGAGTGGGGAGAATGATACAGATTTTATGATGCGTTGCCACATATTGTTTAAAAAAGCTACGGGTTATGACTTTAGACACTTGACCGCTTGGGACTTTTTGAAAGACAAGCACAAGTGGAAAAATCCCGACTCGACTTTGGCAAGACGTAATCTTCTTCGGCCTACGAACGAAGAGCCCGAGCATTTTGGACCCGACGCGTTGCCACGGCCAGACGGCATGTACCGGGTTTCTAAGAGTCAACGTTCGTCAAACTCGACCGCTAGTTCCGATTCAAACCCGACAATGTTTCAAGAAATGTTGCAACAACAATACGAGTTAGACCGCAAGGCAAAGATGGATATTCTCGAACGAGAGTCACTCGTGAGAGTTACTTTATATGAACTCAAAAGATTACCGAGAAGATGCGAGTGCTACAAATGGATACAAGCAAGATGGATCCGATCAACACGGCGGTCGTGAAAGCACAACAAACTCGTATCCGGGCAAAGTATCCTACCAACGAGGATTAGACTTTTATTTCTATGTTTATGTACTAGGTTTTTAATTTTATGCAACTTTTTTTTAAATGTAATGTGAGTTTTTTAAATTAATGAAGTTTATTTTAGTTAATATTGTGTATGTTTTATTTTATTAAAAAAAAAGGCTAACGGCACCACATTTTCTGGTGCCAATGGTTACAGCCAGAATGTGGTGACGTCAGATTTCTGGTGCCATAGAGATTTTTGCTGACGTGGCAGCACTTGCGACGGCACCACATTTTCTGGTGCCAACGGTTACAGCCAGAATGTGGTGCCGTCAGATTTCTGGTGCCATAAAGATTTTTGCTGACGTGGCAACACTTTTTACCTACGGCACAAGCCTGACCGCATCAAAGTACCCAATGTTGTTACTTGTTAGAGGTTTTAGCACAAGCATTTTTAAGTGTTTAAGCTTGTGACCAGAAGGTGAAAGATGTAAGAATGGGCCTTGAGATTGGATAGATTATAGATAGTTGGTTTATGCCCGAAGAAAAGCCCAATCCACAGTAATGGTTTAAACATACGTTAATTGTGGATACACAAATAAGTTAAAAAGATTAGTCCATGAGGTTATATGCCTAAATGAGTTAGGATTAAGAAGAAAAATTAAAATGATGAAGGTGAGAAAAAAATCAAAATCATGTATTTCAGATACACTTGCAAAAAGATATGCATCTTTTTTTAAAATTTTCTCTCATATTTCAGATGCATCTACAAAAAAGATGTATATTCTCTTAAAATTCTCTCGCTTATTTGAAATGTGTGACTTAAATCTTTTTTATCCTTCTCATTTTAGTTTTCTTCTCACTAAACTATTCTCATGCTTAAATTATATTATATTATACTTATAATACAAACTAGAACCAACTATATTAATTTAATACTGTAATCAACAACTTAAATTAGTGTTTAAGTTTGTAAGCACTCTTACAGTCTTACCTTTAAACACAAGGTCCATTGTTCAATTCTTCACTTAAGCAATTTGTTGTTTTCACATTAGAAAAGTTTGTTTTCTTAATATCAAATCTAGCCCAAGTTCTTAGTATATTTTTTGATTATTTAAAAGACAAGTTTTGTTTTGCTTTGCTAATAACAAACTTTTAGTAGTTTTATATTGCATTGGTTTTATTTAGATTTTGTTAAAAGTTGAAATTATAGAAAGTTGCAACTACATGTAAAAAAATTGTCTTTTAGAATGACGCCACAACGTGTGACGGATTTATACTTGTCAAGGTTCAGGTTCAAAAAAAGGTTCAGGTTCAAAGGTATGGTTTTTTATAATTTCGGTTTGCTTTTATTTCATTGAATCCCATAACACGTGAAAATTGGTGATACGTCTAGTTTCGGGCTTGGTTTGGTGGTGGTTCAATTAGTTTCTTTACATTTTATTGGTTTGGTGGTGGTTCATTGTTAAAATGTACCAAAAAAACTCCTATTTTTTGTAATACAAGTGGTCACAATAACATATGTCTTAGATATTTGATTGATAGTCAAACATTTTTTTGTTAAACTTAAACGTAAAAGTGACATCATATGTTTCTAGACTTAATTCTAAGCAGAGGATAAAAGATAAATACATACAATCTTTAAACATCAATCACTACAAGATACATACATAAGCAAGTTGTAAATCAATATGCGTTAATCTATCTAGGCCCTGAAATTCTGATATCTGATAAATAAGCATCACTATTTCCATCTGAAGGTCCCAAAGAAGTACCAAGCTCGCTAAACGATTTATACAAGCTCCAATAAAACCCGGTTTGATCACCCTCGGGTGGTGGAGGAACCGAGCATAAGCCTTCAAGCATTCGTACCACTATATCCATTGAAGGTCTTAAATCCATATCGTCTTGTATGCACCACAATGCCACACGAGTCGCCACTATAACCCGTTCATCATTCTTATCCACTTTCAGCTTCTCATCCAAAAGTATTTCAACTTTACCTTGTTCCATCATCCTAACTTTGACTGTGGCGGTTTCGCTAAAAAGGACACCGTCCCCACTAAAGCCCAACACACATTGGCGAGTGCTCTTTTTAGCAAGATTGTCCAGGACATGAAAGTTTACTTTGAGATGACCGTTAGACAAAAAGCGGTTTTTGAGTGTCTGCGTGCACCACATGCTCAAGAATTTCTTCTTGCCATCCCTATAGACGGTCTCGGTCAACATATGTCGCCGATTGAGTATCGCACTATCCTTAAATATCGCCTCATGATCCTAATTTTTCCGGTTGATGAAATTTGCCCGGTTTGTCACAAAGCTTGTTTGGACTCATTCGGAGAGCATGCAGTTCATTGTAGAGAGCTTCCGGGGTTCAAATACCGTCACGATTTGGTTAGGGATGTTCTTTTTGACATATTCAGGCGTGCTGGGATTTCAGTTAAGAAAGAAGCACCTGTGAATTTCTTGACCGACCCGATGGAGGGAAGATCGACACTTAGACCAGCTGACATTTTGGTTTTTGGATGGATAGGGGGAAACATGCTTGTGTAGATCTAACGGGGGTTTCTCCACTTGTGGGATTGGGGAATCATGCTTTTACGGCAGGTCAGGCTGCTTTGAAAGCCGCTTCATGCAAAGTAACCAAACACGAGAAAGCGTGCCTTGATAACCAACACGCGTTTATACCTTTTGCATTTGATACTTTTGGTTTTCTTGCATCGGAGACTGCCGAGCTGCTCAAAAGAGTCCAACGGGTTATGCATGGCAATGTTACGACCCCAAGGTCTTTGAATGTAGTTTTTAAAAGATTAAGTTTCGCTATTCAAAAAGGGCTAGCGGCGCAGCTTGTTGCCCGCTTGCCTGTCGCTTCAGTGTAAAACTTTTCTTTGTTCTAATTTATAATTAATAAAAAAAATAAAAAATAAAATAAAAAAAAAACATAGTTTTTTCGGCCACTAATGATCTCAACCAACACCATTCCATAGCTATAAACATCGCTCTTTTCTGAAATTGCACGGGTTGTAATCCATTCAGGAGCTAGGTACCCACGGGTCCCTCTTAATGTTGTGCACACATTGCTTTGTTCATGTGTCATTAGCTTAGCCAGCACAAAATCAGATACTTTTGCTACAAAGTTATCGTCTAGCAATACATTTTCAGGTTTTATATCACAATGTACTATCTTTGCATCACATCCGTCGTGAAGGTAAGCCAGTCCTTTAGCTGTACCAATAGCAATATCATATCTTGTATCCCAATCCAAGAAAAGCTCCCCAAAAAGCCATCGATCTAATGACTTGTTTGCCATGTATTCGTACACAAGAAGATGATGCTTTCCTTGTGCACAGAACCCTTTGAGTTTCACCAAATGGTGATGATGACTGCTGCCAATCAAGCTTACTTCTGCTTGAAATTCCTTCTTCCCTTGACCAATTCTTTCTAGCTGTTTGACCGCAACTTGGGTCCTGTCTTTTAGTACCCCTTTGTACACTGAACCGAACCCACCATGGCCTAACTTTGTTGTGAAGCTATTAGTTGCTTCTTCAAGATCTTTGTAGGTGAATCGAATTGGCATGCCGGATATGTCTTCCAAGAACGTATCCTCTTCAGATGTTTCATCAAGAACTTCACTCGATTCATTCTTCTTTTTATGGTAGCGGATTCCCATAATTATTAATCCAAGAATCGTTAATGTTGACCCTATGACTATAACAACCACCACAATCACAACTTGTGTGGACTGTTTTTTTCCTTGAACCTGAGGAGCGTCTGATTGGGCCCTCGTAACCTTGACATATGACTCAATACTCGCACCGTTTTTAGCATATTCAAAGTTTCCAATTTCATTAAAGAGGTAACAATTTCCAGACATGTTATCAAAGAACATAGCCAGACAAGTACAGTTGTTTAAACACGATGATTTGCAGCCATCTAAATCAGATTTAGAATTAGGTGAAACCAACCCGAGTGCAAAATAGCTCAGATTCTTCGCTGGAATAACAAGACTTGACAAATCGTTTGACTTGTCACATAAAGATTCAACCTTTGGGTTGCACTTAACTTGAGCCAAGCCCAAAGGACATCGACACATATTCCTATTTTTACATATGAAATATGGCGAACAAGCTTGTGGTCTACTACAAGAATCATCTGGTATTTGACTGTTACCAGCGATCTGAGTTCAAGATTATAGAATTTAATGAAACCATCGTCTTCTAAAACCACAACCCATGTATCATTTGCATATGATTTATCTGCAAACACAAATTGCCATAACAAAATTTTGTTTTCATCATAAAACCGCCATGAATTGGCTTCAATGGTGGCAGAATTAGCATATCCACCACTCCTGTTAATTATTGTCCTCTTGTCTTTCACCATAGACCAATAAGGTTGCGGGTTCTTGAAGTCAGCAGACAAGATCAAATCTTCATTCGAAAATTGTAACGAGTGCGTCAAATTGTTCTTGAGATTGCTTACAAGCTTCATCCCATTAATAAAATCTTGATTAGCCATAAGTGTGTTTGTAGGGTGACTAAAACTTTGCCAAACAATACTACCATCATCTTTTATTAATACTAAGTTCCCTGTCTCAAGCAATTGCATGGCAGAAACACCATTTTTTTGCGGTGTTTGCAGACCAAACTACCTCCCCTTTGCTTTTTAAACTAGCATTCCCATCATCATCAAACATAAATTTATCAGAACTGCGAATTGGGAAGTTGCGATTTGCGGACCAAATGATCCTTGCAGTTCTCATATGAATGATGACTAGACTGAATGTAGTTACATCACTATTAGCTTTAAAACCGAACCCAAAACTCGACGTGTTTGATACTAGGAACAAACCATTGTTGTCTATGAAGTCCATTGGAGAGCCTTGGAATCCAGGGCTTAGGTTGGCAACTCTTCGGATACTTGAAAGACATGTTTGAGGTAAGAATAAAAACAGCCATGAAAATACCATGAAACAGAACAAGCCCCAAGTACTTATGGATCTCATGACCATAGACACAAAACTAGTGAAACTTTGAGTTCTAGTTTTAAATTTATTATGGAATATTAACAAAGAAATGAAGGAGATTTTTGCATGAAGAAATGAAGATTTTTGTATGTGTGAGAGTGTTAAGTTTGTGTGAGTATCTTTGCTAGAATAATTTATATCCAAATTGGGAATAAGTCAGTTTGTTGGTGAAAAATATTAGGAAAGAAGATTTGATGATTTTGTTGCTTATGAAGTCAAAGAAAAGGGGGACATATTTGGTGGGTTTCAACCCATTTACTATTCACAACCAAATCCTACTTATCAAGTCAAACTACAAAACCCTAATATATTAAGTTAAATTAAAGGAAGTCAATAAGCTTTTGATAAGAGCAATGCTATTTATAGCCATTTATTTTATATTCTCTCCTAATCTTTATATTTTATTCATGTACCACAATCATATAAACTTAAAGAAGTCATAGATACAAAAGTTATGTGAAGGTCTCATTTTGTTTTCTATAAACATAGCTCTAATGGATCATTGTTCATCACATACCGATTATTAAGTAAGGGATACCCTATAAGGACGGGGTCTACCATGGGGGTCCCACCTATTTTTTGTCAAATGTACAAGCATTAAAGCAGACAGTACAGGCGGCGGCAGCACAAAACTTCCACAAACCCTCCCTATGGGGGGGGGGGGGGGGGGGTCCTTATAACTCATGCCTTAAGTAATTACGAGTATATATTAGTTCTAAGGAAATATCGACAATCCGTGCTTCTAACTTTGTCATGATCACAAAATGGTGGTTGCAGTATTGGTCGGGACATAACAAACTTTGGAAATGAGTAGGGGTGGCAAATCTTGCCCGTATTGGAATTCATGGGCACTTTTGAGCACTTTTTTTAAAAGTATGGGGCACTTTTTGCCCATCAATTATCATTGATGGGCTCCTATGGGCACATGTAAAAGTGTAAAACACTAAATAGGCTACTGGGGGGATCTTCTTCATTTAATAGGTTCCTTTTTTGCCCATCACCTTTTCCAACTTTTAAGCACTTTTATATGTTTTCATACGTTTACGTCCGATTTTTTTACGTTTTTGTCAGTTTTTTTACGTTTTCATCCGAATATTTAAGTTTCTTCGGATTTTTTACGTTTTCGTCTGATTTTTTTACGTTTTTGTCCGATTTTTACGTTTTCGCCAGATTTTTTACGTTTTCATCAGTTTTTTTACGTTTTCGTCCGACTTTTTACGTTTTCGTCTGATTTTTACGTTTTTGTCAGACTTTTTACGTTTTCGCCAGTTTTTTTACGCTTTCGTCCGATTTTTTACGTTTTGGTCAGTTTTTTTACGTTTTCGTCCGATTTTTTAAGTTTTCGTCAGATTTTTTACGTTTTCGTCAGTTTTTTACGTTTACGTCCGATTTTTTACGTTTTCATCAGTTTTTTTTACGTTTTCTTCCGATTTTTACCTTTTCGTCAGAGTTTTTACGTTTTCGTCCGTTTTTTTTTACGTTTTCGTCCTGTTTTTTTACGTTTTTGTCAGTTTTTTTTACGTTTTTGTCCGATTTTTTACGTTTTCATCAGTTTTTTTACGTTTTCTTCCGATTTTTTACCTTTTCGTCAGAATTTTTACGATTTCGTCAGTTTTTTTATGTTTTCGTTTGATTTTTTTCGTTTTCGTCTGATTTTTTACGTTTTTGTCTATTTTTTACGTTTTCGTCAGTTTTTTTTACGTTTTCGTCACTTTTTTTTTACATTTTCGTCTTTTTTTTACGTTTTTATCCGGTTTTTTACGTTTTCGTATGGTTTTTAAGTTTTGGTTCAATTTTTTACGTTTTCGTTATTTTTCTTTGGTTTTCGTCAGTTTTTTTAGGCTTTCATCAATTTTTCTACATATCCTTGTGTTTTTTTATGTTTTCGTAAATAATCAAATGAAAATGTAAAAAACTGAATAAAATCGAACGAAAATGTAAAAGACTCGAACGAATACGTAAAAAACTCGGACAAAAACGTAAAAATATACGAAAACGTAAAAAAACTGACGAAAATGTAAAATATGGACAAAAACGTTAAAAAACCAACGAAAACATGAAAAATCGGACAAAAACATAAAAAATCGAACGAAAACGTAAAAAATTGGACGAAAACGTAAAAAAACTGACGAAAAATGAAAAAACTAGATGAAAACGCAAAAAAACTGACGAAAACGTTAAAAATCGGACGAAAACGTAAAAAATCGGACGCAAACGTAAAAATCAGACGAAAACGTTAAAATCGGACGAAAACGCAGAAAATCGAACGAAAACGTAAAAAAACTTACGAAAACTGAAAAAATTAGACGAAAACACAAAAAAACTGACGAAAACGTAAAAAATCAGACGAAAACGTAAAAAATCGGACGAAAACGTAAAAAATCGGCCGAAAACGTTAAAAAACTGACGAAAACGTAAAAAAAGTGATGAAAACGTAAAAAATCGGATGAAAACGTAAAAATCGGAAGAAAACGAATGAAAACGGATAAAAACATATGATAAACTCGAGTGGAGAGATTGAAGAATACTATTGATTACATTTTGAACACATTTTGTTTGGTTGCTTGTTTTGGCCCGTGCCCGTTTGGCCCATGCCCGTTTTAGCCCGTGCCCGTTTTGCCCGAATTATAATTTGCCCGTTTTGGCCCGTGCCCGTTTGAGCCCGTGCCCGTTTGGCCCGTGCCCGCCCGGCCCGCCCGTTTTGCCACCTCTAGAAATGAGTAATTTCATCCAACTTTAGGTAACAATGTTGGTTTAAACTCAAATGAGCCTCGGCACCATATCGGATCATCCATAATCAGTGGAAAAATATTATTGAATGAAGTAGGGTTTCTTCAAATATATAATATTGATCTTGACTCGATTTTTATCCGAAAAGTAGGCAACGAGTTGAGCTTTACCTTTTGGGAAAGCCAAATGGCATGAAGATACCTCTTCTGTAATTTCCTTTCCTGGAATATGCTGATTGAATTGGATATGAAATGAGCTCTTCTCCTACATGTGGGCTTGGCATAGAGCTTGAACAGAATATCATTACTCAGAAATTATGAAAACTACTTCCATGATGTTTTGCAAAAAATATTATTACGCGGAACTCAGAAGATATGTTGCATGAGAAGTTAGCAACCACAAAACAGAGCCCAGTCAATACAATCAAAACAAACTCATGTAATTAAGTGACTATGTTGGTTCAATAAAACAGCCTAATACTCATACAAAACTTCAATCACATTTATAGTTTAAACTCATAATTATTTTAACAATGAATTTGTAAATCAGTTTTTTAGGCTTGATTTAACCAACTTATTTTTATTACTTAATCAAGTAAAACCCTTAAATTTGCTTTTTCTCGCGCTTTAACTCCTAATAGAAGAAAAAAGAGTAGCTAACTAACTAAACAACAATGAAATAAAAAAGTTATAAACTATAAATGAAAAAAACTACGAAATTAAAACTATTGTTCACCTGACTATATTTACTACAATATATAATTTGCACTTCTTCAATAGTCATACGTCATACATTCTGGAAGGTCAAATAGCAAAGCCATATAGTGATAAGTTAGGCCACCACCATATATCTACATGCACTGATGCCACTATGTGCCCTTTTGTTAAGTTTTGCTTTAAAGCACCAATGAGCTACTAATTCATCTAATCTGGATTTACTAACTGACAATTATTCAATCAGCTATTGTTTATAAGCTAGGTGTGTAACGGTTCAAAACTAGATCAGACCGAACAGAGAGTCGGAGACTCAGACCAAAGTGAGAAACTTCAGATATGGGTTCCAAAACATGCAAAACTTAAGATGTGGGCTCCAAAACATGCAGGACTTAAAATGAGTCGGAGACTGATACGAACCTATCCCATACTAGGCTCGTATTGATGTTCATAAGTCTAAGTGTAGAACTCACTCAAAAGGCTATCTTGTAAGAGGAGGGGACACCTAGACTTATAAACCACCACCCAATCCCATACTTCGGCGATGTGTGTTGAGCTCCTACGGATCTTGGATCAATCATGGATGAACATCGTATTTGGGAGAGTATGAGTATGCACAGATTTGTGCAGTGACTCGTTATTGAAAACAAAGGGTGGGAATACGTTTTCTGTAAAGACACTTTATTAATATTATTCCACACTAAAAAACGATACATGTACATGAGTATATATAGAGTACCAATCGGTGCCATGAACCGATGTGTCTATTCTAAGGGTTATGTTCCAAACGATATACCCTTTCACTAAATACAGGAATTAACTAACTTTAACTAACTAATCTGTTACAAACTTTCTATCTAACATAATTGGTCCTTCAACTTTCAAGACTTATGTTTTCTTGATTACTTTACTTCCAACATTCACTCCCCTAATCAAGAAATCATAATCTTCGCTCTGTTCTTGTTCATCCCAATTGCAGTCTCGTTCCTTCTTTGCTTCTTCTGAATTTGATCGCCTTGTTACTTGTCTTTTCTTTCATGTTTAGTTGCCTTTCATTGTTCCATGGATAATCTTCTTGATCATCCTCCTTGTACATATCTTCTTCAAGTTCATTTCTCTATTTCAACACTTATCCCTTTCAAAAGCCTGGTGGACTTCCTTTACGCGCAGTCCTACTGCCAACCACTTCTTCATATTTTGGCATTTCCTTCTTGGATCTTTGTGTTCCCTCATAGCATGTAGACCCTGTCCACATCCTATGTACTCCTTTTCTTGCCGTGTCTTATTCCCGCCATATGCGTAAGACATCTTCCTAGAACGTATCATCTTGCAACTTTCTTCATGTTTCTGCCCGAAACTGAGTCGTTTCCACAATTCTTCTTCATGCTCTGTTTTTCCAGGTTTTTCTTGTTCTTCATAGGCGATATACTTCCTGGACTTGCAATGATCGATCCATGTTAACCATCATGCTCTGATACCATGTTAAGTAATCAAGAAAACATAAGTCTTGAAAGTCGAAGGACCAATTATGTTAGATAGAAAGTTTGTAACAGATTAGTTAGTTAAAGTTAGTTAATTCCTGTATTTAGTGAAAGGGTATATCGTTTGGAACATAACCCTTAGAATAGACACATCGGTTCATGGCACCGATTGGTACTCTATATATACTCATGTACATGTATCGTTTTTTAGTGTGGAATAATATTAATAAAGTGTCTTTACAGAAAATGTATTCCCACCCTCTGTTTTCAATAACGAGTCACTGCACAAATCTGTGCATACTCATACTCTCCCAAATACGATGTTCATCCATGATTGATCCAAGATCCGTAGGACCTCAACATGATATCAGAGCATGATGGTTAACATGGATCGATCATTGCAAGTCCAGGAAGTATATCGCCTATGAAGAACAAGAAAAACCCGGAAAAACAGAGCATGAAGAAGAATTGTGGAAACGACTCAGTTTTGGGCAGAAACATGAAGAAAGTTGCAAGATGATATGTTCCAGGAAGATGTCTTACGCATATGGCGGGAATAAGACACGGCAAGAAAAGGAGTACATAGGATGTGGACAGGGTCTACATAGGAATTTGCTATGAGGGAACACAAAGATCCAATAAGGAAAGGCCAAAAGATGAAGAAGTGGTTGGCAGTAGGACTGCGCGTAAAGGAAGTCCACCAGGCTTTTGAAAGAGATAAGTGTTGAAATAGAGAAATGAACTTGAAGAAGATATGTACAAGGAGGATGATCAAGAAGATTATCCATGGAACAATGAAAGGTAACTAAACATGAAAGAAAAGACAAGTAACAAGGCGATCAAATTCAGAAGAAGCAAAGAATGAATGAGACTGCAATTGGGATGAACAAGAACAGAGCGAAGATTATGATTTCTTGATTAGGGGAGTGAATGTTGGAAGTAAAGTAATCAAGAAAACATAAGTCTTGAAAGTCGAAGGATCAATTATGTTAGATAGAAAGTTTGTAACAGATTAGTTAGTTAAAGTTAGTTAATTCCTGTATTTAGTGAAAGGGTATATCGTTTGGAACATAACCCTTAGAATAGACACATCGGTTCATGGCACCGATTGGTACTCTATATATACTCATGTACATGTATCGTTTTTTAGTGTGGAATAATATTAATAAAGTGTCTTTACAGAAAACGTATTCCCACCCTCTGTTTTCAATAACGAGTCACTGCACAAATCTGTGCATACTCATACTCTCCCAAATACGATGTTCATCCATGATTGATCCAAGATCCGTAGGACCTCAACAATGTGGGATCGTAACAATACCCCACCCTTTGAAGAACCAACGTCCTCGTTGGTCACGGCTATGTTGGTCACGGTTGGCACCCCTTTTTTGGTCCAAGCCACCACTCCGAGCTCGTTGGTCACGGCTGCGTTGGTCACGGCTGTGTTGATAAGGTTAGAACCAAGATCAATTGATAATCCATAAAACGTTTATATTATTACCAGCAAAGGTTCAACAAAATGAATAAAAAGGACACGAACCTCCTATTATTAGAGAAACAGGTAAAACTCCCTAAGAACCGACTCACCAATTTCATGCCCTAACTTATGACTTTAAAACCCCTATTTATAATAAACGACTGCCTTGGACAACAAGACTTATTGCATAATAAGGAAAGAAGATAAATTACTAAACCCTGCTCTTTAATAATAAACAATTCAGCCCCTCACTTATTTCTTGGACGCCTCTGATAAATTTCTCTAAACCGGGTCTTATCAATACTCCCCTCCCAAACAGCCACCTTGTCCTCAAGGTGGAAATCAGGAAACTGCTTCTGAATGATGAATATAATTCCTAGGTTGCTTCATAAGTTGGCAAGTCCTTCCATTTAATTAATACTTAACGATCCTCCCCGCTGCAAGACTTTCCCTCACGAACTCCTTCGACCCGATTAGGAACCATTATTAATTCCATATCTTCTGTTAAACCATCAGGTATTTCTTGACGTGTTACAGTCGGATTCCTCATTTTCTTAAGCTGTGAGATATGAAAGACAGAATGTATACGAGTTGTTTTTGGAAGTTACAACTTATATGCTACCTTTCCCACCCTTTCTAACACTTGATATGGTCCAAAATACTTTGGAGCCAATTTCTCATTACGCCTCTTTGCCATTGAATGTTGACGATATGGCTGAAGTTTTTTGTAAACCCAGTCACCAACTTCAAATTCAAGATCTGTACGATGTTTATCAGCTTGTTGTTTCATCCTTTCTTGTTCCCGTAACAAATGCTCCTTCAACTCTTTTAATATACAATCTCGTTCTTCTAAATACCGATCTACCTCAAATACAGGGGATGGAACATTACCATAATAAACTAAATGTGGTGGATCCCTCCCATATAAAACTTTAAAAGGAGTCATGTTCATTGACGTGTGATAAGATGTGTTATACCAATACTCAACCCATGATAACCACCTTGCCCATTGCTTAGGAGTATCTGAAGTAAAACAACGCAAGTAGGTCTCGACACTCCTGTTCACAACTTCCGATTGACCATCTGTTTGCGGGTGATAAGAAGAACTCCTCTTCAAGTTGGTTCCTTGCAGCTTAAATAATTCTCTCCAAAAATGACTCAAAAAAACTGGAATCCCATGTAATCGTACCACCTCTCGTAAGAATGTTGCTGCAACTGTCATAGTTGTATAAGGATGGCGTAATGGTACAAAATGAGCGTACTTACTTAGTCTGTCCACGACTACTAAAATAACCGTATATCCTTCGGATTTAGGCAACCCGTCAATGAAATCCATAGTTATTTCAGCCCAAACTTGAGTTGGCAAATTTAGAGGTTGCAAGAGTCCATTTGGCACCATCGTTGAATATTTTTGTCGTTGACAAATATCACACTCGGCGACCAATTTTTCTATATCCTTTTTCATTCCAACCCAGTAAACTTCTTTCGCCATTCTCCGCTGCGTTTTGAGAACTCCAGAATGACCTCCGATTACACTGTTATGAAACTCATGGAAAAGTTTTGGAATCCAAGGAGAAGAACGTGGAATCACCAACCTTCCCCGGTATAGCAAACATTGCCCATCCATACTATAACCATCTGGCGTTGACTCCCCTTTTATTAATTGACTTAGTATAGTACTAAGTTGTGGATCTTTAGATATTTCACGTACCAATTCTTCCCAATCAATAACCCATGGAATAGACAAAGCCGCTAATTTGGTTTCCTCTCCCCGTCGAGACAAGGCATCCGCCACCCGGTTTTCAATTCCGGGTCGATATTGAATCTCAAAGTCATAACCTACCAATTTTGACAACCATCTTTGATGCTCTTCAGATACCAGCCGTTGCTCCAATAAATACTTTAAACTCCTTTGATCAGTTCTAAAAATGAACTTTCTGCCTAATAAATAAGGTCACCATTTGCGAATTGCTAAGACAATAGCCATTAGTTCCCTTTCATAAACTGACTTAATTCAAGCTCGTGGACCTAAAACTTGACTAAAATAAGCGATTGCTCTTTTATTTTGCAAAAGAACAACCCCTATCCCGAATCCAGATGCATCAGCTTCAATGACAAAAGGTTGAAAGAAATCCGGCAAAACTAATACAGGTAATGTTGACATAGTTGTGCGTAAAGTCTCAAAAGCCTCATTTGCTTCCTCATTCCACTTAAAACAATCATTTTTAAGTTGGTCAGTCAAGGGTGAAGCAATCTTTCCATACCCCTTAACGAATTTCTGATAATACCCTGTTAAACCAAGAAACCCACGCAACTCACGAATCGATTTTGGAACCGGCCATTCAAGCATCTCTTTTACTTTGGATGGATCAGCAGCCACCCCATCACGAGTAACCACATGCCCAAGATATTCAATCTGCTCTTGTGCAAATAAACATTTCTTTCGATTTGCAAACAACTTCTCCTCCCGTAATACTTGTAAAACCGTTCGCAAATGTTCCTCATGCTCCTCAACAGACCGACTATAAACCAATATATCATTGAAGAAAACAAGAATAAATTTACGAAGATAAGGTTTGAATACCTTATTCATTAATGATTGGAATGTTGCTGGAGCGTTAGTAAGTCCGAAAGGCATCACTAAGAATTCATAATGTCCCTCGTGAGTCCGAAAAGCCGTCTTTTGTACATTCTACTTTTCATTATGATTTGATGATAACCCGATTTAAGAACAATTTTAGAGAATATTTTAGCCCCATGTAATTCATCTAACAATTCGTCAATTATGGGAATTGGGAACTTATCTAATATTGTGGCACTATTTAAAGCTCGATAATCAACACAAAAACACCAACTTCCATCTTTTTTCTTAACAAATAAAACTGAACTTGAAAATGGACTCACACTTAGTTGTATTATCCCTGCTTCCAACATCTCCCGAACCAGCTTTTCTATCTCATCTTTTTGCACTTGAGGATAACGATAAGCTCGTACACTAACGGGTGTCGTTCCTTCTCGTAGGTTGATAGCATGCTCATGCTCACGGGTTGGGGTAATCCAATGGGCATGTTAAATACATCTTCATACTCGAAAAGTAATCTGCTAATTGAGTCAGTATTCTCCCCGTGATGGCATGATTTATGTGCATCCAAGTCCTTCAATTCGACTAGAAACCATTCTTCGTTTAATTTTAATGATTTCTCCATAGCTTTAAATGATAATTTGGATCGACATAAACTTGGATCTCCACATAAGGTTACTTCAGCTAAACCGACCATAAACTTCATTGTTAATAATTTCCAAATCATTTTAACATCACCTAAAGTTTGTAGCCATTTAATTCCTAAAATTGCATCAGCGCTGCCAAGTTCCAAAGGTAGGAAATCTTCCATCACCTATATCTCTCTGAAAATGCCACTACTAAGCCCTTGCAAGTTCCTCTACTTGTTGCAATTCCACCATTACCAAGAGTTACAATAAGTGTTCCAGAATCACTTACTTCAACCCCGAGCTCTTCTACTATTTTTAACGAAACAAAATTACGGGTTGCTCCACAATCAATCAAAACCACTATTTCCCGCTCCCCAATCTTCCCACGAAGTTTCATGGTTCGATATGAAGTGAACCCCATTACAGAATTCAAAGACACCTCAACCATGTCGAGGTGTGCATGCTCAGAAGTCGTTTTCATCTCTTTGTCATCCTCCTCTTCATATTCGTCTTCCTCATCGACCAACAACACCTGTAGTGAAGAACGACTAGCGCAAATATGACCGGGCCCGAACTTCTGATCGCATTTAAAACACAACCCTTTTGATCTTTTATCAGCTAATTCGGCTTCACTTAATCTTTTAAACTCACTTATCCGCCCTGCAGTATTATTTCCTCCTTTATTACCTGTTGATGCAGTAGATAACAAGGTTCTAGTTGAGCTTGTTGTGTTATTTTTATAACCCGAAAAGTTTGAAGTGGTCCCGCCTAAACGGAAAGATCCCACACCACGTGCTCCAGTATCAAAACCTTTGTTCTCTTCGACTATAATTGCGAGTATCATGGCATGGTTCAAACCTTCAGGATGCATAACTCTAACTAACGCTCGTAAATCATGTTTAAGACCTTTAATAAAAGTTTCTTCCAGTACCTCTTCCGACACACCCACTAATTGTCCAGCTAACTTTTCAAATTGAGCCACATATGCCCGAACTATTCCGTCTTGTGTTATCGTCAAAAATTGTTCGAAAAGATTGCCCTGTTGCGTTTGCTGAAATCTATTTAGTAACCGTCTTTTCAATCCGTCCCATGAACGAAACGGTGATCTCCCTTCACTCCAACAATACCACGATAACGCTTCACCTTCTAAGCATAATTCAGCATCCTGTAACTGATCTGAAGCTTCAACTCCTTAGATTTTAAAAAATCTTTCCATTCTATAGATCCACCCATAAGCATCCTCGCCATCAAAGATTGGCATCTTTAATTTTTTAAACCTGTAATCATTCGCTCTAAAATTTGTTCCAGTAACTATCTGCTGTGGTATCAACTCATCATTAACATCAGGTCCTGAATTCTTGTTTCTACTTATCTCATTCACCCGATAGTTGTTATTAGTTCCATTGAAACCTGAGCTAATATCAAACTCAACTTTCTTTGGTCCAAAAAAATTAACACCATCTCTTGACTTCTTTTTTTCCCTTGCCTCACTTGTTTCAAGTGTCTCCAACCAATTGTCCTCATATGAACGAAAGCCCTTAGTTGATTCAACTTCTTCATGTAAACCCTTCTTCATCAATTCAGTCATCATCCTCATCATCTCTTCCTGGAACTTTGTTGACTGCTCATGACATTGATTTGACTGCTCATGACGTTGATTAGCCTCTAGTCTCATAGCTGCCAATTCATTCTCCAAAGTTGTTAAACGTGCAGTCGAGTCTCCTTTATACTGGTTGAATTCGAGCTCCAAATCAGCAGCTTTAACCATTGCTGACCAATGAACAAATAACTACAAACAGTACTTTGATGAATAGTACTTCGATGAACAGTACCTCTGGAAAAAAATGGTCCAGAATCTTGCTCTGATGCCAATTGATAAGGTTAGAACCAAGATTAATTCATAATCCAGAAAATGTTTATATTATTACCACTCCATAGGCCACCACTCCGAGCTCGTTGGTCACGGCTGTATTGGTCACGGCTCTGATACCAATTGATACGAACCTATCCCATACTAGGCTCGTATTGATGTTCATAAGTCTGAATGTAGAACTCACTCAAAAAGCTAGCTTGTAAGAGGAGGGGACACCTAGACTTATAAACCACCACCCAATCCCATACTTGGGCGATGTGGGATCGTAACAATGACTCGGAGCAAAAGTGAGAAACTTCATATATGGGTTCCAAAACATGCAAAACTTAAGATGTGGGCTTCAAAACATGCATGACTTAAAATATGGGTTCCAAAACATTTAAACATATAGCACTGAATCAGGGTCGATCTGATCTCATATCGGGACCGTGAATTAAACTCTTTTTTTTCAGGCCTAATTCATCCTGAAGAAAAAAAAAAAAAAAAAAAAAAAAAAAAAAAGGACATGTTTCAAGCAAACTGAAAGCAACTCTTTTACAGATTGTGATTGAGAATCAGATGGTTTAAACCAAGTTTTGCACACCCCATGTGACATATAACCTAGATTTATGTCTCTATAAATCTTTATGCTACAATGTAGGTTATGCACTTATGCCAATCTATGTAGTTATCTCGGTCAAAATCTCGTATCGTTCAAGGTCCGATATTTGAAATAGCGGTTTTCATGGTGAGATATCGGTTTTTATATTAATTAAAGTTTTATTTAAGTAAAGCCTTATTTTTTATATTAATTAATATTTTAAATATTTATTTAATATAAAATCTACATAATTTTAATATTTTAAATATTTTTCTTAATGTTCTTATTATTTTTAGTTATATATCTTATGTATATGTTGCAAAATTTACATGTGTAATTTTGATTAAGTTAGTCCAGTATGTTATTTATTGGGCCATTGTACAAATAGGCCAAACAAATCATAATATTCCTAACCCTATTTCACTTATTTACTAGCAAGTAGCAACCATATATCTCATTTCATTTTAAACACAATTCTTATCACTGTCAACCTTCTTATCTCTTTTCTCTTAATATTCTCAAACTCCAATTACACAAATACACTTTGATTTCTTCTTATCAAAACCGAATCCACATACACCCTTCTTGTTTATGCTATGATCCGAAGCACTAACACAAATAAGAAATCTTTTGTTCCTCTTCACCTTCTCCCTTCTTCAGTTCCAGAAAATAAGAAAACATGTCTTTATCAAATTAAAACACAATCACGAAGTCACAACCCATTTATAACTTGCAAAATCTCGCCAAAATATCGAAAATATCGCCGATTTCAAAATATTGTCAAAATATCGGCCAATATTATTGGATCCGATATTTTGGGGTGATATTTTGAACCGATATATAGTTTCTATGAGCGATATCCGAGATATCGACGAGATATCGGCGATATATCGCCGAGATTAACTACGTAGATGCCAATATTTGAACACTTGTGTATCTACAACGTGGATCCCATGATATTGGTCAAAAGCTACTAGGCTCCTTTACTTGTGTGCCATTCCTATTAGACTATAGGATTTATTGCATTACTGGCTACTATAATGCAATAAATCCTATAACAGAATTAACAAAAAGATTATGATGCAAACACCGATAGGCTATGAATAAAACTAAAATACTTTACATTTTTTACCATTTAATTAACCATCTAACATAAATAAAATCACTTCACTTATCCCTAGCACCCTTTTCTCGCTAAAAGGACAAAGCTTAACCAAAAGGTTTAGACTCTAGGCCACTATAAAAACAAGCATGTACTTCAACAACAACAACAACAACAACAACATACCCAAATCCCGCCAAGGCAGGGTATGAGGGAGGTGAGATGTAGACAGATCCTACCCCTACCCCAGGGTACCCTGCAGGTAGAGAGACTGCTTCCAGAAAGACCTCCGGCAAGTGTGTGCAAAGTGTGCTCGAAGTAAAGAAAACGAGAAAAATAGAAAGAAAAACAAAGAAAAGCAAAAAAAAGCATATAAGCAAACAGAGCAAAAACGAACATAAAGGCAATACGACACAACATGCAAATAAGCAAACATAAAAGCAAACCGACACAACAAGTAAAAGAGCAAACAAAGTAAAACGACAAGACAACCAAGATAAAACACCCAAAACAAAAACCACCTAGACAAAAGCCAGCAAAAGGGTGCGAGGGGGGCACAAGACCAAGGACAAACCAAGCAACTAAGACCAAAGAGGGCAACGCAAAGGGCCTATAGCTAAGGCAAAGCAAAAGGAGCAAGCAAAAGGCACAAGCAAAGGGGCTTAAAGCCTAAAGGCACAACAAAGGCAAAACCAAAGTGCTAGCCGAGGCAAAGCAAAAGCTCCTATCACCTAAAGGGGGCAAGCCAAGGGACCCTAAAAAGCCTAAAACACAACACACCACAAACCCTCAACCAACCTAGCCCCAAAACTAACCACGAATACTAATCCTAACTCTCCACGCGTTCCTATCTGAGGTCATGTCCTCGGACAAGTGAAGCTCCACCAAGTCGAGCTTAAGCCTATCCTCCCAACTAAGTTTAGGTCTACCCCTCCTTCTCCGACCATCAACAATAAGCGATTCAACTCTCCTTACTGGAGCTGTTTGTGGTCTTCTCCTGACATGACCAAACCACCTCAACCTTCCTTCTCTCATCTTCGAGATAATAGATTCTACTTCAAGTGCCGATCTGTACACCCCGTTAGGAATCATGTCAAACATATTTTTACCACAAGTCCATCTGAGCATGTACTTCAACCATTAATTAAATTAAATTTATTGCGAAAACAGTGAGATTTTTTTGTTTCTTTTTTTAACCGTGATTTTTCGTCCTTTTGACAGACTAATCAAAGAGGTTTGAACTCACCGTCATATAGACATATACCAAGTAAAGCCCCCTCTTTTGAGAAGGTCAGCGTTTAAATTTATTTTAAATACCTGGTCAAAGAGATACAACATTCCAGCAGAACTTTTTCCCACGCTCATCATTCCTATTTCACTTTTTTTTATTTGACCTCTTTCGTTGACTATTACTATACTAATTTAACAGAAGACCATTAAACCAAGGTTCTAGACCAACTTTTTATTGGTCCAAAGTCATGTGATAGATAAACGGATGAAAAAAAAATAATAATAATAATAATAATAATAATAATAATAATAATAATAATTAAAAAAAAAATCAACTATGCAGCTGCACAGATCAGACTGCTAAAATGAGGCTAATAATAATAATAATAATAATAATAATAATAATAATAATTAAAAAAAAAATCAACTATGCAGCTGCACAGATCAGACTGCTAAAATGAGGCACCGTAGAACCACGGTAAAAATATAGAACAGCTCTGAAAACAGAAAACGGGAAAGAACACAAACTCGATAGACACAACAATACCCAATCCCGCCTGAGCGAGGTATGAGGGAGGTGAGATGTAGACAGTCACACCCCTAACCGAGGGTAAAGGGATTGCTTCCAGAAAGACCTCCGGCAAGTGCGCGTGTGCAAGCAAAACAGAAAAAATGCAAGGTTCGAGGAAAGAGATACAAAGACATAAACGGAAGCACATAAAGCAAAAAAACAAACATGCAAGCAAGGACAAAAACGCAAACAGGCAAAAGAAACAAGGGAGATGAAATGAAATCTACCAAAAATATAGAACAGATGAAATGAAATCTACCAAAGCCCAAATAATACGAGGGGAAAATCTACCAAAATGACTAGCAAAACCAGTCCAGATGAAATGAAATAACTGAAAAGCAGACTCACAAAGAATCGAACTAAAAACCAGACTGCTAAAAGGAGGCACTATAGAACCACGGTAAAATACAGAACAACTCAAAACAGAAAACAGGAAAAGAACACAAACTCGCTAAACCAAAGCCCAAAAAATATAACGCGGGGAAAATCTACCAAAAAATGACTAGCAAAACCAGTCCAGATGAAATGAAATAACTGAAAAGCGGATTCACAAAGAATCCAACTAAAATCCCAATGACCTGAAGCTTATGAAAAACCATTGATCTCAAACCAGCTCTGGCCGAACCTTGGTCTAAACCCCAATTGCTTTCGGATTGCAGCACTATTTCTCTCTCTAAGTGACAGACCCACTCAACTCTATCCTTTTCAAATATATTCGACAACATAAACATAACTATTTTACTTCCAATATCTAGAAGTGTAAAAAATATCAGATGATCAAAAGACATCATCTAATTGAACACAACACGCATTTTAATTGACATATAAAACTATTTAAGGCAGTGGGTATTCTTCTGAGGTTGTATGATTCCACAAGTCATTTTCCACTAGCATTTTTCTGTACTGAAGGTTAGTGACATCAAGTTGGAGCAAGTCATTTACTTTCAGTTGCAACAACTTCAATATATCAGCATTGGTCATTGCAACAACAAATTCCACTGTATTTTGAGCAAAGCACGACTATTTGTTTCAAGTGTTTCACATTAAAGTTTACAAGGTAAAATCTACAAGTCAAGTTACTACTGAAAAAAAAGAAAAAAAAAAAAAAAAAAAAAACACACACACACACACACACACACAACAGTGATCATTTCATTTGGACAAGGCTAGGGTAACCTACCTTCTCCTAAGCATTGTAGCCTTAAACCCTCAATTAGATTTTTTTAAATCCGTATCATTATATTTCATTGTTCTAAAAGAAGGCACGACCATCTTATAAAAATGTAAATAACAGTAATCTTGCAATAATGATTGAAGGGGGTTTTGTAGTGTCATACCATAAAAAGACAGTTGAGAGTTAAAATCATGTAGAACTACTTAGACATTAATACACAATTTTAACTACAAACGTCCAAAAATGTCAACTGTTTCTACTACCATAGATGCCGAATGGTTTAAGACGCGTGAAAAGTTAAGAGACCAACAACATTCAATGTAGTATAGTTCAAACTTTAAAGTACATGGAAGAAATACAGAAAGGAATACTTGGGCTTTTAGGAAACAAGCGTCTAATTCTCTCTCTCATTATAACTAAAAGAAGCAACAAATAGCAGTTTAATTTAGTAGCAAATAATTACAAATAGTTACTCTTGTGGTCTATCATAACAACAAAAATGCAAAGAAATCTCAATAGTGTGCAAATACAAACCTGCACGAATTAATTGAACATTACCAGATATGTAACAAATGATAAAAAAAAAAAAAACACATACATGTCCAACATGTTGATATCAGTAAGTAGGATAGTAGTACCCGGCACCATTTGCTGGCGGAACACCGTAAGGCATCATGGGTGGTTGTCCTGGAGCCACATATCCACCACCATTAATCTTGGCCAAACTAACTTGACCTTGCATTCCTTCCCTAGCATACTGTTGCCAGACCATTTGTTCTTGAACCAACAACTGCTGCTTCTTCTCTATGTCCGCCATTTGCACATAAGACGGTGGAGGTACACTTAATGATGCCGCAAATGGGTCACCCCCTACAGCTTGAACTGAACCATCGGGAGCCGGGAGTGCCAAAACAGGAGTAGCCGACTTGTTTGGCAATGCCACACTACTAGCACTGCCACCAGTTACCTGAGACGTGCTCACATGTTGCCTCACCATTCCTTGGTCATACATTCCATTAAGAAGCAAAGGGTCAAGACCACCACCCATTGTCGCCTTTTGTTTCTCAAGTTGACTTGTGGTTTCCACCAATGCAAGTTCCCAATCAGCTTTTCCAGCCTCGGCAGCTGGATTCTGCCATGCGGAAGTTACTTCAGATTCCCCATTGGATCCAAAAGCTTCCCAATTTCCATTACCGTTGTTTGCTGCTGGACCTGCAAATAATGCTAACGCAAATCTATTTCCTTGATCATCAGCCGTAAATGCTTCCTCTCGTAGGTCCATTAAATCGCCTTGTGGTTTAGGTGGTGGCGGCGACTCCTCAACCACAGGAGGTGGAGGAGGAGGAGGAGCCTCTGGTGCTGGCAAAGCCTTTATTTCATTCATATCAGGAACTGGTTCTTCCTCTTTAACCTCTTCCACAACCTCGGGTTTCTTCTCTGGGCTTTTCATAGCTTTTGCTCTATCTCTCACAAATTCTTCTAGTGTCTCTAGTAGTTTTCCAGTTATCCTCTGAACTTCAGGATAATCAGACGATCTTGCAACGCCCATATCCTTGCACCAATTATAGAAACCTACTAGCTCATCAATCTGTTTTGCAGTACTAGCATAAGCATCAAATGCCTTCACACAATCTTGATGTTCCATATCAAAGAATTTGTCAAGCAAGACAGCTAAAACCTCACATATGTCAGCATAAAGCTTAAAACTTTCTTGCACAACAGGGTATAACGAAACTAACACCAGCCTGCTGTTCCTTGCGAGACCAGTAGGTCGGCATGACAATACTCGATCCAACAGCCTCTGTAAATGCCCCATCTTCCCAAAAATCCTCTCGGGTTGCATATCCCTCAACGGAGTAGCATCTTTCTTTTCCTGAGACGACCCACCAGGTCCGCCCCTCACATCTTCTGAGGATCTTGTCCTCCTCATATCTCCATATCCAGGCTCATCACGTGACTCGTTGTAATCATAACCATATCCACGATTTTGTGGAGATCTCCACCTATCTTCCCTAGATCTCTCGGAATCTCCACTACTACCACCACTTTGCTTCCGCTCATACGCGATCAAATCCAGCCTCTGGTCCAAGTAAAACCCATAAGTCCTCACAAATGTGGAATGATCCCATGAATTGGAATGTGCCTCATCACGAAAATCAGCCATGTTAAGCAACCTAGTTCCTTTTCTAGTAGCATACATAACCTCCTGCTGGAAAACCGAGTCACCATCGTTCAACAACCGGTGTACAAGAACCAAACATTTCAAAGCAACAATCCAATCACGTGTCTTGCTCAATCTTTTCGATACGGCATGAACGCAAGCACTCACATAACCTCGTGAGTATGATGTGAGCTGCAGGATCTCTCTAATGTGCTTCTCAGAGGCAGGATCATCGTCGTGACTGGTGGCTTTGACTATAGCAACTTCTAGCTCCGGCGCCATATTACTAGCCACTTTCGCGATCCCAATACTCGTTTGATCCTTCACTGCTCCAAGAGTCTTCCTAAAAGGTGCCATTGTTCTCGTTCTTCACACAAACCCTAAAAAACAAATTAGATCAATAAAACCATTAATTACCCCATAAAGTTCAGATCACACAAACTATATACAAAATCCAACAGTACTAACAGTTTCCTATATACCTCTAGCTTTTAAAAAACATAGTTAAAGCATACATAACAATCATTAATTAGCTTCTAGTAATAACAAAAACTAAACCTAATTCATTAAAATATAACAAAAAAAAGTCGCACTCATTAATTAACATCATAACTCACTTGCATTATAACGAAACCGAATCCTAGTCATTAATCATAGATGTAGCTCATTAACAAATCTAAACTAAGAGGGTGTTCGGGACGGCTTATCTTTTAGCAGATAGGCAGTTTGAAGTGTTGGGATTACCAAAGAGCTTAAATTGGGGCAAAACGCGCTGTTTTCAATAAGCAAGTTGGGACATTGTTGCTTAAAAGTGCTTATTTAAAATGAAACTAAAATTACTTTTCAGCATCATATCTAACCTGAAACCCATTATAAATGGAGAAGATTAAAATATTTTTATACAACAATTTTTTTTAGTACAACAACAATACCCGATCCCGCGAGAGTGGAATATAGGGTAGGTAGGATGTTGACAGTCATACCCAAGGTTATAAATAGCGTGGCGGCATGGTCAGCCTCAAGCCTTAGCGTGAGGCGTGGCGGTGTGGCGTTATTAAGGCGGCAAAAAGCATTTATAGATTAATATCATATTTCATAATTATATGAGTGGTAAAAATTAGTAAATGCAAGCCCAAATCCCAAATATTAGTAAATCCCCTAAACGCTTCAGAAAAACTCGCCACCCCTTGCACCTTTGTGCGCCTTTTCATGCCTCAACTCACGCCATGCCTATAGCCGATGCCTTGGTGTATTTCATAACTTTGAGGCCACGCCTCACACCATGGCACGCCTGTTAGGACCCTGGGTAGGATGTTGACGGTCATACCCCTACCCGTGGGTAGGGAGACTGCTTCGCATGTTTGAGGGTGAGTGTCCACAAATATGACGTGTATAAATATGTGTGTGTGTCCGCAAATATGTTCGTGGATAACTTATAGGTTTTAATCCGAAACACTCTCTATTCTTATCTCTCTAGCACACATAACATAACAATTAGGGCTATAAACGAACTGAACGTTAAGTGACATTTCATGAACCGTTTGGTAAAAAGTTCGTTTATGTTCATTTATTTATTAAATGAACGAACAAGAACAACATACATGTATGTTCATTTATGTTCATGAACGTCCGATTATGCATTCGTTAGCGTTCATTTATGTTCATATATTTATTTATGTTCATATATCATATATTTTAATTGTATAATTATAAAATTGGTTTGTTTAAATAAAACAACACTTATAAAATAATATATTGTGCATAATTTAATATTGTTTATGTTTGTTTGTCTATGTTCATTTATGTTCGATCGTTTATGTTTGTTTAGGTTCATTTAGCGTTCGTTTAGTGTCTTAATGAACGAACATGAACAACTCATTTTCTTAATAAACGAACATGAACAAGAAAATTCGTCCATTTAGCTGTCCGTTGTCGCTTATTGTCCGGTTAAAATTAAACAAACGAACATGAACAAGGCTCCGGGGTTCGTTTACAGCCATATTAACAATCATTAATTAATAACAAAAATTAATCAGCGTCATTAATAATAACGAAAACCAAATCCACATAACTAGTCGTAATTACATTTCATTAACTAATCTAAAACCAATCTTAACTACAATTAATTAATTACAATAGAACTCAGTAACTAAATTATTTACCAATCTAAAAAAAAAAAAAAAAAAAAAAAAAAAAACTTAATCCCAATGATGGATCAAACAATTAACTACGTTAACTAACAATAACTGATCTAAGGCTTATAAATTCAGATCGAAAACATTAACCACAGATGCAAGTTGAATCAATACCGTAAAACGACGATCTGGAGTAGAAATGAAGTTGACTTTGATTAGATCTGACTACCGGAAACACGTAGTGAAGGTGTCGGTGAAAGTGTGTGTGTGTGCGCTGAGCTGGATATTGTAAAGAGAGGAGGAGTTGAATTTGGTGATGAGATCTAGAGAGAGAAATTCGGAAGGTGTCCTGTCTGAATTTTTTAGATGTGTAGAGTTGTAGGTTGCCGATTTCTTATTTATGTCAACGAACATATTTTCTCTTTTTCAATTTTTTTATTATTATTTTTTATTTTCAACATTTTGAATTACAGATATGATATTTATTGGGTTTTGCTAGAGTGCGCCACTAGGCACACGATAATAAAGATAAAATTTCTTTTTAAATCAAAAAATACATTTAACGAACATTTATTAATTTCTAAAATTATCGTAATTAATTATCATTTTAATATTAATTAACTCCAACATTTTATATATATAGTAGCTTAGAGACCCGTTGACACCAGGTTATTTTTTAAAAAAATAGATAAATGAGATGATGATAATAAAAGTAGTAACGTAAATTTGTTAAATTTAAAATATGTGTGTCACAATCGATTTACAACCATAGCGTTGTCAATCTAAAATAGACTGACTCGAACATAAAATGATGTGTGATTTTAATGATTACACCGATGATACATACATTATAGAAACATGAAAGTTGGTCAAAGACCTTCAAGTACTTCTTTATACACGACATTTGTTGAGGTTTTAGATAGATTACCATCCTCATCACAAACGACAACCTTCAAACCCCGCTTGCTTTTTACTCTTGATAGTGCAACGTATAGTTGTCCATGTGTGAACACAGGACGGGGCAAGTACAAACCAACTTTAGAAAGCGATTGGCCTTGGCTTTTGTTGATTGTCATGGCAAAAGATACTGATATCGGATATTGTTTTCTGACAATCTTAAGAGGCAAATGCTTGTCTGGCGGAGTTATCCTCAACCTTGGAATAATAACCTTTTTTCCGAAGTTGGTTCCGTTAATGATCTGCGCCTGAATAGAGGTTCTTGTTAATTTAAGTACTTGAAGTCTTGTACCATTACATAAACCATTTGATTGGTCTATGTTTCTTAACACCATAATCGGCACTCCGACTTTTAAAGCAAGTCTGTGGTTTGGAAAACCTGAGAACTTCAATCCATTTATAAATTCTGGAGAGAAAACGGACTGATCTACGACGGCACCACGCTCACTTGTATCCACGTTGTCACAACTTAAGTACACCATTTCTTCTCCTGGAAATTTGCTCAATAAATGTTCGTTTATAGTGTCGACTAACTCATTTGTGGGTGCCAAAATTGCCTTTTCTTGGAAGTACGCCGGATCATGTATGTTATCCAACATGTTTGGATAAGTAAAGTCAATAATAGATCCTATGGGGTCATCAGCAGCATCTATTAGAATTTCTTCCGGCACATCTATCTTAACCTCTCCTTCGTTAGGTCCTCCAAGCTTGCCGTCTCCCACATTCAATATCCATTCTGCAAATTCTCTTATCTCGCTAACATCTTCCAGTCTTGAACCCACAGTAAGCCTCATGTTAGTGGTTAGCTTAAGAACTTTGCAGTAATCCCAAAGGTATGATTGCTTCAAAGAAGCATCAACTGTTAATACAAATATCGCCTAAAAACGTTATTTATATTTTACGATCTTCACTAAGTTTTGTTAATGACAAAACGTAAACTTTAGTTTTAAGCAAAACATATTCTTAGTTTTTAAGACTTGCATAAACAAGACTTTTGCTACATTTTACATTTCATAAAACATAACACAAGTTTATTTCTTAAATTAGAAATAGTCACATCACATTTATGGCAAGTTTTGTCATTATGTATTTATGGCAAGTTATGTGTTTGACTTGCTTTCATGTTGCTTGCAAGTATCATGTTTGACTTACTTTAAGTGATGTGACATTGTTTGGTTGATAGAAGTTATGTGACAAGACCTTGTTTGGTTTGAAGAGTAATTGCAAAAACCTACTGCAGACCCGGCGGTACCCTGGGGGTACACGGGCGGAACCCATTTGAGGGTTCCGCCTGATCCGCCGAGCACACAGTTTGTTGTGCTATAAATACCAAGCCATAACTTGATTTTTGGCTAACCTCTTGAGATCATTTTTACACACACACTCATCTTTCTTTCTAACATCTTAACATTGTAAATGTGAAGTTTCCTTTTGTAGCAAAGAAGCTCACAAGGTCGTCTAAAGTTACAAGTTTCCAACACAACGTTGCAAGACTTGGTAGCTTAGTATTGTGTAAACTCGTGTTGTTTACGCGTCATTTGTTTGTGTATATTCTGAAGTGAGTGGTTAGTATTTTAGTCCTCAAAATACAAAGAGTGTTGGGAGTTGTTGTACCCTAGTAAAAGAACTAAACGGGAGTGGTTGTGCCCTTGTAAAAGAACTCGACATTTAGCTTTGTGTCGGTAAAAGTATAAGCGACGTGTAAGGTTTTCTCCGCCGGTGAAAGGAGCTTGTTGACTAGTGAAAGAAACTCTCGAGTTGGATACTCGGGGCGTGGACGTAGGGCAAGGAAAAAGAGTCCTTGTAGCCGAACCACGATAAATACTCGTGTTGTGGTTTGATCGTTTCTTTCCTTTACTTGCATGTTATATATATTGTGTTTGTGCATATATCTTTGATCAAACGGAAAGTTTCAAAGCTAACTAAACAAGTTAAAAATATTTTAAAACGCTAAAACTATTCAACCCCCCTTCTAGTTTTCCACAATTGGCATCAAGAGCTACGTTACTCAAGCTTTTAAAATATATTGTGTTTTAAAACTTGAAACGATCCATGGATTTTGAAAATTACAAAGAAGGGCAATCTATGCAAAGACCACCACTCTTTGAAGCAAATGGTTTTATATATTGGAAAAACCGTTTTGAAACTTACGTGAAATCTAAAGATATAGATTTATGGTATATAATTGTTGATGGTGATAATATAGTTACTAACATTAAAGATGATGATCAAAAGAAATTGATAGGTAAAAATAATGAAGCTAAAATGATGCTTTACAACGCTTTGCCTAAGAAAGAATATGAAAGAGTCTTTTTGTGTAAAACCGCCAAAGATATTTGGCAATCTTTAATTGTCACTCATCAAGGAAACTCATAAGTTAAAGATAACAAAATTGATCTTCTTGTTCAACAATATGAACAATTTGTTATTTCCGAAGATGAGATTATTGATAATGCTTTTACTAGGTTTAACACTATTATTACTTCACTTAAAGCACTTGATGAATCTTTTTGTAGTAAGAACTTTGTCAGGAAATTTCTTAGAGCACTCCATCCGAAGTGGAGAGCAAAAGTGACGGCAATTGAAGAATCCAAAGATCTTTCAAGCATGTCACTTGATGAGCTAATTGGAAACCTCAAAGTTCATGAAATGGTGATGGAAAAAGATTCGGAACTAGTTAGAAGCAAGAAAGAAAAAGTTAAGTCCATTGCCTTGAAAGCTAGAGTCCAATCAAGTGATGATGAAGAATCTACTTCGGATAGTGATGATGAGGAATATGCTATGGCCGTGAGAGACTTCAAGAAGTTCTTTCGTAGGCGAGGGAAGTTTGTAAGACAACCTAAAGATGACAAGAAAACTTTCCGGAAAGATCGTGATGATCGAAAAGGAAAAGTTGAACGAAAATGTTATAGGTGTGGAGACACAACTCATCTTGTAGGAGAATGTCCAAAACCACCCAAGAGCAAGCCTCAACAAGCCTTTGTGGGTGGTGCTTGGAGTGACTATGAAGGAGATGATGATGAGCCAAAGAACGATGATATTGCTCTCATGGCTCACAACTCAAATGAGGTGTGCCTCAAAGTTTGTTTGGATCCGGATGAATGGATCAAGGATAGCGGTTGTTCAAGGCACATGACGGGTAATAAAAGCCTCTTCTCAACATATCACAAATGTGATGGAGGTAATGTTACGTTTGGTAGTAATGCTAGGAGCAAAATCATCGGAAAAGGTACAATCTCTCATGACTCCCTTTCTATAGATGATGTTGCTCATGTTGATAACTTAGGATTTAATCTCCTTAGTATTAGTCAACTTTGTCGTAATAAGTATAATGTTCTTTTTAGTGAGAACGGTAGTAAAATACTTAAAGATGGTATAACCATAGCCAAAGGTGTCCTTAAGAACAACGTATACGTCATGAAGTTGGATTCTACATCTAGAGACAAAATTTGTCTTACCTCATTAGATGAATCTTCAACTTTATGGCATAGACGTTTAGGACATGCTAACATGAGAATTATCCAAAATCTCTCCTCCAAAGACTTAGTTTGAATTACAAGATCTTGAAGTCATCATTCATTAAAGCATTCCAACATATGAAGATTCAAGGGCACTTTACATCCTCAATGATTGAAGACTTCTTATTCAAGAAGTTCATGTAGATTAGTCATTCATATCCATTAGACTTTTATGTCTTGGATCATCATTGTATCATCACAATATAGTTTAGATGGTTTATGTGTTTGTGCAATAAAACACAAGGTTTTTATGTTGGGCCACAAAACATAGCGTGAGTGGTTGTACCCTTTGTAACACCCCCAATTCAGTGATGCAGCGGAATTCAAACTGGGTGTTACTCGACGGCACAACAGTCATAATAATAGAAAACGATCTCTAATTGAGTCGTTTTAAAAGATTTATCATTCAAATTATATAAATATCAGAGATTACAAAATGAGGTCCCAGATAGTTCCATGTTTACAATTTACATTAAATGAGTTTTCGAATGATAATAAAATTTATAGCCCTCTTGAATATCAGAGCCCCTCCGTGCCATCCTTGTTCATCATGGACCCGAAATACATACTTAAGAGGTTAACACAAAGGTTGAGTGATATTCATAGAGTTTGTTAAGTAGTGGAACACAATATGTTGGTAGTATGAGTTAATTAGACTCATACTCATGGTTGGAAAACAAAACAATTATTATTATACTAAGCTCATGACACCAAAACGTTAACGGGTACCAATATCAATCGGCGGAGTTATCCCGGTAGGTACTTTGCTGTTATACCTAAATCTCAAATATAGTGCATTTGTTTGAACTTAGTCAATACAAATGGGATTCGTCAATCCTAATAGGCCTATTCACAATACTCGCGTTCACTATTACTAGTGATTAAATGGTTCATAATAAGGGATATTGGATTTAGCAAGGATGATACTTAGTAACAATAAAACAATCAGGTAGCATACAATTTCAAAGCATATGAAGGTCTCTAAGAGCAACCTATAATAGAACGTTGCGACTTAGGTTTGGAGTAATGTCAAAGAATATGAAGAATTGCCTATATATGTCTTGCATTTAGTCCATGATATAGTACTTAGTATATAGTGTAAGTTTTTGAATAAAAATGGTTTATGAAACATGTATAGTTTGTATATCGCTTACTACCGTTCGGGCCGACATAATTCAGAGGCCATGTAGTAAACGTTCGAGGAGCTAGGACACTTTAATTCGTAAATCCACAACTCATCTCGACGGTTTACTTTAATGAACCCCTCACATGAAGCTCCCTAGTGTTGTAGTATTTGATAAAAATATATAAGTTTTTGATCCGAAAAGTTACATGTCCAAATAATTGAATAAACTTAGCAAAGTTTACTTTTAAATGAAGATTGTTATTTCAATGAGTTTCTTAAGTCTAGTATGAATATTACTTGTAAAGTCTCATCGTTATTTTGATGGAGTAGATCCAAATTGGATGTTTATGTTACCATTAACTCTTTAGTTCATGCTTTCGTCTTGGTAAGTTTATATGGTCTTTAGCCGTAACTTTGGTCATTGTTACCATTGTCTTGAGACTCATCCTTGGCCTTAGCCATGGTTGTGGTCTTGGCTTTAAGTCATTAGACCTCTTGATTTTATTTAACTATAACCATTATATAGTCACTTGGGTATTCAAAATAGCTGTTAAGAAATTGAAGAAAATATCATTCATTATTGGTTTTTTGGGCTCGTGCTCCTGAGTTTTTGAAGAAAACATCATTCCGGACAACTTTCGTGCTTTAACTTTTTGATGAAACGGACCAGAAGGGTCTCTTTTTGCGTGTTTAAGGTTCTGTCACAGAAAGTTTTGAGGCAGTTTTGCCGTAAAGTTTTAGTAACTTCTAATAGTCATAACTCTTTACTCATATACTCATTTCAGGTGGTTCAAATTGCTATGTTTTCCTTGTTAAGTCCTATACTACAATATGTAATTGTCCAATATCATGATTATACCATTTTGGTCGAATTTCACCATGGAAGTCACTAGTTTTTCTTGTTTAATTAACATAAGTTAACATATATTTTCCATAACTTGTTTTACCAATTTTTATACATCATGAACATAATAACAAGACCATATATAGTATGAATGAAATATAAATAGCATGAAAGTGATATTGAGCAAGAAAGTGTATTAGGGTTTCTTACAACTTTAGGCTTTATAAGAAAGGAAAGTAACTAGTAAGGATAGGACTTTGATTGACAAGCTTCACTTCACTTTAGCAATCCTTCTACACCCTTGTATTCTTGAAGGATTTGTGATGAAGGTTTAGGTGACTTGAGTGGATCTAAACTCAAGAGAATCACCAAAAGTTTCTAAGGATTTGAAGTAGTTTGATTAATCAAAACCTAACTAGGGTTTATGTGTTGATATTGCACTTGATTTCTTGAATAAAACTTGAAGTAGAGGGAAAATTAGGAGTGTGTTTGTGTGTGCGAGGTTATGAACGACCAAGAGAGAGTAAGGAGGGTTATATAGGGCCTTGAGGAGGTGCTAGGAAGGTGTTAGGAAGTTTCCTTTGAGGAGGTGCAAATTGTAGGCTAGTAGTTACCAATTTTGCTACCTAAAACACATGTAATCCATCCAAGTCTTCAAGTATGAGATCAAGACACATACTAGGTGACTCCCCCCCCTTTAAGTCGGCCAAGATGAGATAAGGGTGACTAGATACTTAGTCTTGGTATTATCTTATGTTACAGAGTGAGTTTTGGTCCCGTTAATTGCTAACTGTAAGTCGTTAAGTCACGAAACTTAAAATCGGGTATCCAAAAAATATGAAACTTATAAATATGTTAAAACTTATCAATATACTCTATATTAGCCTATTAAATGAGTGGTAAGTTCCATCGGGTTGCTTAAACGCTGTTAAAACTGGAAACGCGGGTCTAAAACGTATAATTCACGTAAACCGCTGAACTGGAAAACGTAAAATTCCAAAACTTTTGGAATTGTCGTAAAATGAGAGAAATTCATATTTCTATTGTTTATAGTGTTTTATGGACATATCGGGATGCTAGAATGACGTTTAAACCTAAACGTAAATCTTGGACACGGTTTCGTGATTTTTGCAGAAATGATCCGACAAGTGTCAAACTCTCGGATTATCATTAAAATAGTTTAACTTACGAGAATATGAAATAAAAATTTTGAGAGTGAATAGTGAATAGTGAAAGTGAATAGTAAATAGTGAATAGTAAAAATGAATAGTAATCCGAAAATGTGAATTGTTACACCCTTGGTAAAGAACTCGACATCTAGCTTAGTGTCGGAAATATTGTATAAGCGACGATAGGAGTGGTTGTACCTTGTAAAAGAACTCAGTATCTAGCTTTGTACCGGATAAAGTGTAAGCGACGATTTTAAGGTTTTCTCCGCCGAGAAGGGAGGTTGTTGATCTAGTGAAGTAACTCTCGAGTTGGGTACTCGAGGAGTGGAGTAGGGCGGAGAGGAGATCCGTGACCGAACCACTATAAATCCTCGTGTTCGGTTTGCACTTTCCTTTTACTTATTGCTTTACTTTAATGTTTGCATTATGTGATTGTTTGTGTTGTGACTTGTTGATTGTACTTGTGTGATAACATGTTTTAAGTTATGTTAGTCATAAACTACAAGTAACATCTTTCATATTAGAACAAGCTAAAAATGGACATTTGATACAACAAGTTTAAAGTTTTTAAACGGTAAACTATTCAACCCCCCTTCTAGTTTTCCACAAAGTTCAATTATTGTTTGGACTTGATCAATGTGGTGAAAAGTTGAAGATTGGTTTGAAGACTCCACCAACAATGGTTGATGAGCCAAGGTGGAGATTTGTTAATTATGGCTCATATTTGGTTCAATGAATGCAAGCAAGTGGCTCTATCATATCTCAAGAAAGATATGCAAATCTACAAGTTGGAAGAATATTCTTAATATGCAAGTTGGATGAGTCAAGTTGCTAGCACCTTGTGATGTTTCTGAAGCCTATAAATACAAGGCTTTGCATTTGGTTTCAAGCACACCAAAAACACACGTACAAGCAAATCTTGTAGTGTACTATCTTCCTTTCTTTTTGTACTAATAGGTTTCTAGTTTTGTAGTATATTTCTAGCAATAAGAAATATATAAGTTGTGGTGTTACATCTCTTGTTCACTTTAATAGTATCTTAATTTTCAATAAGCAAATTTGAAGTATAGTTGTGGTGATCAAATATTCACACTCTTTACCTAGTCGGTGGGATATTATCGCGATTATTCCACAACAGGTAATACTTCTGGGACAGTAATGGGACAACAAACATCACCGGGTACTACTGGCTATTCATATTGATTTCAACTCAAAGAAAATCCGTGCTGATTAGCATAACATCTGACATGTCTTGAAAGCTCGACCATATGGTGTACTTGATAACGGTCAGTTAGTTGGATCGTAGTTGAAGATACAAAATACATGGAGAAAGCAATATGAGGTACATGATAGGCATAACCTAGTAAAACATGTTCAACCATATGACATTAAGGTTGGTTTGGAGTAGAAAGGACTCAATTTACATTGATGATGACCATTAAATATTTTCTAACAGAAATATCTACTTTGGTGGTGGTGGTGTTGGTTGTGTGGTGGTGCAAATTTAAAAGAAAATAATAAAAGTGTGGACGAAGTGGGTAAATTAGTCATTTCGCATGGCTTGAACAGTAATTAATGAGATTTTCTAACGATCGCTAGGCCGAAGGACACAATTTGCAGGCAAACATGCACAGTAGTGGCATAATTCGCTAGGCCGAAGGACACAATTTGCAGGCAAACTTGCGAATTTGGTATTACTCAAGGACAATTTTTGCGGTTTACTCATAATAAAAGATACGATAGACGAACAAAAACACATTAATGAATATAAACGAACATTAAAGAACGTATAATTAGACGTTCACGAACATAAATGAATGGACAAGACTTTTGTTCATGTTCGTCCGTTTAACTAAACGAACGTAAAATATTATTCGTGTTCGTTCATTTAATAAAGAGTAAATTACACCGTTAGTCCCTATACTTGGCTCAGATTTCATACGACATCCAAAAGCGCTGATTTTTTCCTTTTTGATCCAAAATCAAGTTTTTATTACGCCGCTAGTCCAAAATCTTGACGGGCGTTAGATCTCCCAGTTAAGTCCGTCCTCACGTGCATCCCACACGAGAGTAGTTTCGTCCGATCACTCTTTCCTACTTGACTCTGTAAACCGCCTTACATCAATAGGTCACTGTTCACTTTCTTCCCATCCACACACGTGTACATGCTTTTTCAAATCTCGATACATCTATTGTAAATCTCGATTGCATGCAAAACGTATTCCACAATCCTTTCTTTTTTCAGTCAACTATATCAATCACTTCCTCTCTCTAGTCAACTTTATTTATTTCTTCTTATTCTTCCCCAAAAGCTCCAAATAAAAAAATGGTGCAGTGTTGGTGTGGACAAACCGCAGTAATTCGCATATCATGGACCAATCGAAATCCAGGACGTAGGTTCTATGGTTGTTGTGATTTTATTGACTGGTACGATCCCCCCATGTGTACAAGATCAGTTACAATCATCCCGGGTCTATTAAGGTCAAGGAATGCTATCCAAGCTACACTAGATGATACAAGACGTGAAGCTGTTAAAATGAAGAAATACTTGATCATAAGCTGTTTTTTTTCTTTTTTTTTTTTTTTTTTTTTTTTTTTTTTTTTTTAGTTTTCGTGTTATTTTAAATGTGAAGTAGCAGTTGGGAAGAGAGTAGGTGTTAGGTTATGATTTTACTTTGTTAATCAGATGTATTTCATCACATGTGTAATTTTTTGCTGCTAATGAAATATTAGTTCAATGGTATCAACCATTGATTCAGTTGTGAAATTGTCATTGTTATTGTTTTATGTTTTGGTTCAACTATAACGTTTAATTGTTGACTTTTAAATGGGTAAACATATGTACTCGACCATTATCTCATTGGGTTAATGATGAGACGAAAAGTGTACCGCTTTTATGGGGTCATTTAAGCCCAAAGTCGAGATTATTTGATCAAATATTGCCCTAAATCGTTCCTTTTGTTATTTTAGGTACTTTTGAGGAGAAATCTAGAAAATGAAGCATTTTGGACGTTTTTGGAGCGAAAAAGTGAAGAAAACGACAAAGTCTCCAATTCATGCTGAAAACAGTACCTGACGGCGTCATGATTTGCTTATAACGCTGTCACCCTTTGGCAATGAGGTGGATAATCAAGTTACACGTGACGCACCAGAATGTTTTTGGAGGAATTACATGTGACGGCGTCACCAAGGCCGTCACGTACAAAATGCAAGAGACGGCCAAGAGGGAGTTTACACATGATGACATCATAATTGGATCTAGGCAATACGATAATATTTATGGCGGCGAGTTGACGGCGTCAGAATTTACTCTTGACGCCGTCAGACTCAAATCTCTATATATAGTTTTTGATTTTTTATTCATTAGTGTGCAACTTTGAAAGGAGAAACCCTAGACGAATTTCACCTTCTTTTTAAGGGGTTCAAACCCTTGTTTCATCCATGCTTAATTGAAGATAAGCTTTCCAATAATCATTCAATATGTCTATGTGTTGTTTGATTCTATCTTATGCTTGTCTTCAATTTAAAATTCTAGGCTAGGTTTTCTTTGTGTTTGCTTAGATGTAATGAAACTTAGATATTGATTATTGGTTGGTTGTTTGTTTATAATTGTTGTGGATGAATGATTTCGATGTTAGGCTTAAGAAAACTGGCAGACTTCCAATTGGTAACTTGCTTGAACGTCTTAAGAAACATGATCGGATGTGTACTACGATAAATTGGTTATATTTAATGCATATGTAACTACTAATGAGGCCATGTTAGGAGCTAGTAGTTGGCTCGACATAGGAAGAGGTAGAAGCTTATAGATTTAGGGAAGATCGTACACGGCCCTACGAATGGTATTAAGGAATATAACCCGTCATCCATGCAATTGTAACAAACTAATCAACCAGTAAAAGATAGCTAGGGAGTAGTGAAATATAAGTAAACACATTTTCTCTTATTATTGTTTTTCTCCAGATTTACTTTAGTGTTATTTCATTTTATTTGCATTTGTAGTCATTTGGGTTAGTTGACTAGCAACTAATTCCGCCCATTCTTCCAAAACCGAGATTTTTACTTGCTTTCCATAAAATATAAAAATACAAAAAGAATCATCCCTCACCTCTAGACCTAGTTTAATTGAGTTTTTACCCTAGCGAACACTATTCTTTGAGTTGAACGATCAATCCCCCGGTACTTGCCACTATACTATACTACAACGGTCAGGTACACTGCCTGGTGGGGATTGCAAGCTTCTCAAGATCCCTTGAGAGGTAAAACCTTTTGCGAGGGCGCAATCCCACGCATCAGTTAACTTTGTGTATTATAATAATCCAACATAATGGTATTAAGCATGTTCAGTTTGGTTTGGTTAAAAATTGGAAGTTGGGTTTTGCACTAACTGAAAAACAATGGTTTTTTCATACTAAAGTGAATGGAACTTTAAAACCATGTTGACTTAGTTTTTGTCAAAATAGTCATAAGAATTTTCATGTTGTCAATTGCATTATGCAGATGCAATCAATGGTTTTTGCAAACTACAACCCAAGTGAATGGAACTTTTCAACCATGTTGATTTAGTTTTTGTAAAAATAGTCATAATAATTTGCATTTTTTCAATTGCATTATGCAAGTCATTTGCACCAACAGAAATTTACCTAAACATGTAGAATATTAGTCATAAAAGCCTTTAATTGCATATTGTCAATGCAACAAGTTGCAATGACATGAAAATTGCAATGGCCTAGTACCAAGTCTTAAACATAAGTCCACATACATGAAAACAAATAAAAATAAATCTTAAACATCTTCAAACATATGACATAAGTTGCTAACTACAATGTAATCCTGCTCAAGTGTTGTTTGGTGTATCAGGTCCAACTCTCTTACAAACTCCACCACCTCTATATATGTCATTCCTTATTGTATGTCTGTTCCATCTTGGTGATCTAGGACTTCTGCTTCCGCTAGAAATTCCACTTTGACAGCTTGGAGTTGCATTTGGATGCCTTTGGCTTTCTATTGTAGCAGTAGATGCACCTGGCCTTTTACCACTTTGATTTGCAGAAGGAGGAGTGTCATTTCCAGAAGTGTTGCTTCCACCTGCATTATCAACATTATCATTTAAATTTGTAACAAATGATAAATAATTACAACATACAAAATACAACAACTTAATAAGACTAAGCATTTAATACCTTCTCTTGCAACATAAGATGGTGAACCTTCTATGTAATCATCCAAACAAAACCTGACTTTCTTGCGAGGTCTTGGATTACCAGAAGAACCACAAGAAGCTTCAACATTTTTCCCTTTTACCGTGCTTGTATTTTTTGACCCAGAAGTTGTTGCACTACCCTGACCCTTGCATGACTGTTTATTGTGACCTAGGTTCCCACAAGAAGAACATCTAATAGTTCTCCCTCTCCTGCTCAACTTACCATCCTTAACACATGGTGTGTCCTCCAGTTGTCTTTTGACTCTCTTCTTCTTAGGCCTACCAACTTGAGTTAGTGTTGTAAGACATGGAGATTTCTTCTAGTCTTCCCTCCCACTACATGGTTGTATCTTGAAACTGTAAACTTCTTTCCAAGTTTCTAACCAATAACACTTATCAACCCATGCCTCTAGTAGTTCCACAGGTTGGCCATTTACAGCCATATTGCAGTTTGCAGCAACTGCATGCCTACAAGGAAAGCCTGAAATCTCCGATCTCCTACACGTACATCTTTTTTTTTCAACATCAACTACACATTGTTCCCCAAAAGATCCAGTAACCTGATACTTTTGATCCCCATTCCACATAACTTTATAATTGCTAGCAACATTTTTAATTTTTGACATTATAAGTGTGGCTGTAGGAGTTAGAGGACCAGGACACTTTTCAATGGCTTTCTGAACATTCACAATTCTTTTCATGCAGTACTCCCTGATGAACTCTAACAGAGTGATAATAGGTTTATCCCTACCAAGGACAAGCTTACCATTCAACACTTCACACATGTTATTCATCAACACATCTGAATGAGCTCTTCCTACATACAGAAATAATATAATCTTGTAAGGAACTAATTGATTACATCATGATAATTATTTCACAAAACCTAACTGAATTTACCTGAAAAGTGTGATTTGGACCAATGTTCTGGTGGAATCTTTGCTAACCAGTCATGTGCAGCCACACTTAAGTCCTTAAGTTCTTTCATTGCACCTTCAAACTTAGTTAGTGTTGTAGATGTAGCACACTTCCATAGCAGTTGCTTGTATGCAAGTCCATTCCATTGCTTCTTCATGTTTTCGTGGATATGCCTTAAGCAGAATCTATGTTCAGCACTTGGAAACACTTCATTCATTGCTTGCACAACACCTTGTAATAAAATTTGAAATATTATAATACAAATACAATAGTATAAAACAAACTAATTCAAATTATAAAACTATATTGTACCTTTTGTCTATCAGATATGAAGGTAAAATGGGAGTTTTGGTGTAGATCTAGGTCATCCCCTAACATGTTCAAAAACCACATCGATGAATCTTTGCATTCAGCTTCAACTATGGCATAAGCAACCGGATAGATGCCATTATTAGCATCAAGTCCAACAACTGTTAACAATTGGCCAGGGGATGGGCGACTTATAAAAGCTCCATCCAACCTCAATAGTTCTCTTCTACTAGCTTTGAATCCTTTCTTTAATGCACCAAGACACACATATATTCTCCTGAATACTCTAGTAGGACAGTTATGATCTTCAGGCATTTCTACTTGACATTTCACTGTGGTCCCTGGATTTTGAGTCATCAACTCTTGAGCATAATCTCTTAGCAAAGCATATTGAGCCTTGTGATCACCCACTATCAATTTGTCAGCTGCAGCCTTGGCTCTGAATGCCTTCTAGAAACATTTACTTCCCATTTCTTATGAAGGGCACCTTGAACTGCTTTAGTATGGATTTCTGGATCCACAGAAACTTCATCCATTATTTGAAATGATAGAAATTTGTAGTTGCAAGCTTTAATGTCCCTTGTTTGTAGACATAAATGCTCACTGTGGTGAGTCTTGCAAATCCATGTCTCCTTACCTAACTCTTTAGTGCAATAAAGTTCCCATGGGCAGCTCTGATTACTTGTGTCTTCAAATATTCCCTTTCCTTTGTCTTTGTCTGCAGAATCAACTTTTGACTTAGACCTAGTTGTTGGACCAGTGGACTGACTTGGGCTTACCTTTGACGGGTCATCTACAAAAGGCCCATCATTTAATGGCCCATTATTAAGGTCAAAAACAGGGATGGGACCTTCACATTTGGCCCTAACTCTAACTTTGTCATTCCTTACCAGTTTGAGTTTTCTTCTAGTTTCTATGGAATTCATGTACACTCTATCTTTTATATCCTTACTAGAACAAAATCTTTGTCCTGCATAAAACCCATACTTCTTAACTATAAACTCATCTTTCTCTTTCTCCTTCCTTAACCGCCTAAGTTTCTTTTGTACATCAGTAGCTAGTTCTTCATCAAAGTCGCTATCAAATTCATCAGAATCAAAAACTTCTGACTGAGTATCACCAATCATGGTATCTGTAACTTGATTGTTTAAATTTGCGAAAAGATTAGGGGCTACCTTATCAGCTGAATTACCAAAACAATAACGTGTATCAACATGAGGTTCATGGATAACGTTATTCTCATAAAAAAATACCTCATCTTCCTCCTCACTTTCAGTATCATAAACATAACTCTCATCATCTTCATTATTCTTAAAAGGACCACCGGGTGAATACACATCATCAACCATAATCGGTATACCATTATCATTAATAATTTTTTCAGGACCTAAGTCATCATTCATATGATCACCACCTACATTGCCATTCATTTGTTCATCACTTCTATCTAAACCCACAGAATCATCACCTACATTACTAGCATTCACTTTCTCATTAGTTTCCTCTAATGTAGCATGACCATCAACATCCATACGATCCACATTATCAATGTTTTCTTCATTTTCACCTACCCTAACGTTATAATCAACAACCATATCATGTAGGTCATAATCTTCTACCCTCAAAGAATCTTCAGCTACATGTTCCTGTGTAACATTATCTCCAAACTGACTTAAGTTTATACCACAAAATACCTCATCTATTTCATCTCGTTCTTCATCTAAAGCTAGAACATAAGACTCCTTAATAGGTAATTGTGCAAACCTAGACTCTTGAGTTGGTATTTCATTAACCATTGGTTATTCATTAGGTAACTCAGTAAACCTTGACTCTTAAGTAGGTATTTCATTCACCATTGGCTCCCTTGGCTCTTCATTAGGTAACTCAGTAAACCTAGACTCTTGAGTTGGTATTTCATTCACCCTTGGGTCTTCATTAGGTAACTCAGTAAACCTATACTCTTCAGTTGGTATTTCATTCACCCTTGGCTCTTCATTAGGTAACTCAGTAAACCTACTAATTTCAACACTTACTTCAGCCTCCTCAGGAATAACATATTCCAATAATAGCCTCTTAGATCGAGTTCTTCTAGAAATACTACTACCAATAAGCCTACGGTTACTAGGAGTAGCATCATTCTCCTGATCTATTTCATTAAGAACAAGACCCGTTGCCTGATATGGCTTGAAGTAAGTTCCTACTTTGGACACTACATGTTCTATGTACACTTTAATGACCTTTTGCTCAGCTATAAACTTACTTAAATAATGTACATCATCATCACTACATAATGAATGCAAGCCAACATCAAGATTCTTACCAGGTTCAAGAAAGTTATAAAACATTATTTTTCTATCTGTCCAACCCAGGTCCTAAACCATTTCATCTAAGTCATGAATCGAGAACGTTTCAGTGTCCACCATATCAACAATACTTTTCCTACCATTACGGTATACCCTTCCAGGAAACAAGTCAAACTCTCCTCCATGGTGTATCCTCATACAAAATCAAGTAGGAAGATCTTCTGCAAAAAGTCAAACAATAATTAAGAACTCATCAATGTAGAATGTGAACCATTTTATACCTAATCGAACAAAATTTAAACTAAAACAAAAAAAATAATTAACCAACGTAGGTCACTTGCTATAATCATCCTTTGCATTCTGATACATCTCTTCGTCAGTAAAATATTTTTGATCGTCGCCCATTATCTTCCATTTAATAGTACCCATTTTGTTAAACAACCATAAGAAATTTATGAACAAAAATTTTAGGAAAAAGATTGGGGTTTAACTGTGTGCAATTGAGAGAAGTTTTGAGATGAAATTTGTGAGAGAAATGATGTGAAATTGTGTTGGAAAATAGGGATAATAAGGGTGGGAACACTGACATGACAAGTTGTCAGGTGGTATCTGGGTAAAGTAGGAAAAAGTGATTGGACGAAACTACCCTCGTGTGGGATGCACGTGAGGACGGACTTAACTGGGAAATCTAACGCCCGTCAGGATTTTGGACTAGCGGCGTAATAAAAACTTGATTTTGGATCAAAAAGGAAAAAATCAGCGCTTTTGGATGTCGTATGAAATCTGAGCAAGTACAGGGACCAACGGTGTAATTTACTCTTTAATAAATAAACAAACATAAACGAACTTTTTAACAAACGGCTAATGAAATTTTCACTGAACATTTAGTTTTATTTACAACCCTACCCTCCAGAGTGAAACAAGTATTGTTTTTCTAGTTTAACGTCGGCCCTGGTTTTTCATTAAATTGGTTACCAAAGTCTACTCCTACCAAATTAAATAACCAAAACTGACACAATTTTTTCACTTTACGGATCTCTACATGGCAAGCAAATACATTTGCTCGTCAAACTCATTTGCTCGCTACTTTATACGTGTGATAATAAGGACCAAACTTTTATTAAAAAAAAATAAAAAAAAATAAAAATGGTACATGCATGATGCGTAGGGATTGCACCAGGCTTTACCTCTCGAGGGATCTCGAGAAGCTTACAACCCCCACCAGGCAGTGTACCTGATCGTTGTAGTATAGTATAGTGACAAGTACCGGGGGATTGATCGTTAAGCTAAGAATAGTGTCGCTAGGATTAGAAAACCTAAAGACTAGGTCTAGAGATGAGTGATGATTCTTTTTGTATTTTTTTAGTTTTTATAAAAGCAATTAAAAATCTCGGTTTTGAAGGAGTTGGGCGGAATTAGTTGCTAGTCAACTAACCCAATTACTAAGATGCAATCAAATTAAAATACTAAAAATGAAAATAAACTAAATTAAACTAGTGGTGCGAGCAATATATGGGAGAATTGTGTTTACTTAGGTTTCACTACTCCCTAGATATCTTTTACAGGTTAATTACTTGTTACAGTTGCGTGGATGATGGATTGTATTCCTTAATACCATTCATGGGGTGGCGTACTTACTTCCCCAATCCTATAAGCGCCTACTTCACTCCTATGTCGAGCCGGCTAAGAAGCTCCTAACATGGGATCATTAGAATTTTCTCATGCATTAAATACAACCATTAAAAACCTAGTACACATCGGTTCATGTTTCTTAAGACGTTCAAGCATGTTACACAATGGAGATCTGCCAGTTTTCTTAAGCCTAACATTGAAATCATTCATCCATTACAATTATAAACAAGCAATCAACTTATAATTAACATCTAGGTTTCATTACATCTAAGCAAACACATGAAAGATCTAGCCTAGCATGTTGAAATCAAGACAAGCATAAGATATATTCAAACAACACATAGACATATTGAATGAATTGAAAGAGGACTTATCTTAATTGAACATGAAAGGTTTCAAGGGGTGAAAACCCTTGAAAATACTGTTACAAATGACCTAGGGTTTATAAGGTTCGACCCTAGTATTCTCCACACAAGTTCCTCTCTTAATGAATGAAAAATGGAAAAGTATACATAGATTTTGTATAGTGACGGCGTCAAGAACAAATGTCTAACGCCGTCATCTCGCCGCCAAATAAATTCTCGGACTGCCTAGATCTGGGTTTGACGCCGTCACGTGTACTCCTTATGCAGGCCGTCACATAGATTACTCTTGACGCCTTCAGGTTTTCTCTGGGTCGTCATGGATTTTACTGCTGACGCCGTCACAATTTCCTTCTTGAAGCCGTCAGGTACTGTTCTCAGCATGAAAAATTAAGTCTTTGCCGTTTTCTTCACTTTTATGCTCCAAAAACGTCCAAAATGCTTCCTTTTCCAGAATTCACTCCCAAAGTACCTAAAATCACAAAAGGAACGATTTAGGGCAATATTTGAACAAATAAATTCAATTCCGGGCTTAAATGACCCCCTAAAAACGGTTCATTTTTCGCCTCATCTTATACCCTTACACTTGAGATTTGCTTGTCCTCAAGCAAATGCGCTTTTATTCTAGTCAAATACAAGTTGGGGTCATTTAACACAAATATAAAAGTAATTACAACAAATAATCGTTTCACTAAAGACCAAAGACAAGCACGGAGGTCATACACTAGATTACCATAGGCTTGGGAATACACGGTTTTGTTGGATATAGGCAGTCTTTACTGGTGGCGAGTTAACAATCTTGGTTAGTTACATGTACAATATGGCGTTGCTAAGCCAAGACTAGACTCGACTTAAGCTAATAAATCAAAAATAACAAAAACATAAAATGAACATAGAATGAAAAGGGATGGTAGTCCGTATGTTTTTCTCTTTTCTTTTTTCTATTTTTTTTTCTTTTTCTTAATTTTTTCGATTTTTTTTTTTTTTTTTTTTTTGCATACACTCTTACCCTACCATCCAAAATAATACATCATAGGGAATGAAAATTCCCCTTACACTTGAATTTTTACATACTTTACAATAAACTAATCTAATGACTCGAATTAAGAAAAACAAAACACATGGAGTACTTTTAAGATTAACGCACATACGGGGGTAATAAATGATGTTCTTCCCCATTACTCCATAAAATAAGTACTTTACCCATGAGTCCCAATCGTCCCAAAACAATATGTACAAGGATATGACTCGACTTAGCAACCATGTAATCAATTAGATAATTAACTAAGGGTTTAACAAATAACAATAATGCACTAAAGATGAGTGCATACACGGAAGGCTAAGGCGATTTGGGTGTACATTTAAGTGGGGTGTAACAAATTCTTCCTTTAAGTAAGATGCTTAAAGTTAGAAACGAAAAGATAGGCTCGGAGGGGTGTACTAGGGGTTTTGTGTACTAAAAATGAGTACAACGCTAAGGTGTGGGAAAAATTAATTGACTTAACTAGCCAAGTAATATGACTTAAATGGTCAAGTAATTATGATACGGGTTTAACACAAGGGTGATCCTAATGCCTCTTATCATGTAGTAAATCCTACTACACGAATGTAGTCTCACTAGCGGTCTCGGGATGCATCACTAACGCAAGTTCTAGAATCTAAATGCTACCGGTACACTCATAAGCACTAATAGTAAATGCTTTTCCTATCAAATCTAAAGGCGAACCTCACATATTTGGGTGGAAAATTTTTCTGAATAGTACGGTTATGTGCTAGTCATACAATCTCCTATCCATGAGACGCTTGCTATGGCTAACGTTTCACTCCTAAATGTTGTAAAAAAATTTAAATTTGGCGCTAAAATTACACTAACAAGTATTTCTCATAGTTTTATTACACATCTACTATCAAACAAACAGACTCAAGCGAAAGTGTATCTGTAAGGTATCATCATTTTACCCTCCCCTTACACTTAGGATGAACATTGTCCCCAATGTTCAAGTAAAGAATGTAAAAGTGAAATAAGTAAAAAGAATGAAATCAAATACTCCCCTGATTCGCTCGGTATGGATAATAAGGTGGCCAGGTTAGATCTTCCTCCAAGAAAATGAACAATCAAAGCTTCCCTTCCAGAATATAAATCATCTTCTTGTCATACATAACCTGTGAAACCTGAGAAAACAGACAAGGCAACCTCGCGTAAAATCGGCGGCAATCTATATATGCTAACAAATCCTAGAAAACAAAATAAGATATAATGCTTGTGGAATGATGTTTGCAGATTTCCTGGAGATTATAAAACTAATGATTCAACAAAAACTTTAAGACTCCGTTAGAAAAACAAAACTGGTAAAATTTCCAGAATTTTACACGTGACGCCGTCAAGAGTAAACTCGTGACGCCGTCAGAAGTGATCTGCAGAAATTCTTATGTTAAGTTTCCGGAAAATTTCTGGAAAAACTTCGTCCTACTTCCTGGAAAATCCTGCAAAACATCATTATGACTCGATACAAGCATTTGACTCTAACAAATACGAATATACATGTTCACTTAATATTATGGAGAATCATGATCAATTCTTGTTTCTTAAAAACATATTTGGGGTTTCCCCTTACACTTATCTTTTGCGAAATACATTTGGATGAAGTTAAAACTAGGCCAAACAACAAAATAAAGTATTTTCACTATTTTAGTTTTGAAACATGATCTACCAATAATAAAAATAAAGCATGCATACGGAAGAAAATAATGAACAAACAAAAATAAAAATCACACAAAGCATGGGTTGCCTCCCAAGAAGCGCTTTTCTTTATTTATGAGTCTTGTAGCTAGACTCAAGGTCATGGGTTACTACGTGACCTCATCGTTGGTTTCACTCTCTAGGTCATCTCCTATACCAGTTTTGTATTCCGGACCTAGTTGCAAGCATTCTTTGTAGAAATCAAGCATCCTATTCATCACATACTCTACCCTCTACGTCTATCCTCATCATTCCTATAATAAGCTGCTTGTTTGTGTTCCTTTTCTATATTAGACAGGAGGCGGTACTGCTCAATCTTATAGGGCATTTGGTAGGGGGGGGGGGGGGTCGGGCTAAAAAATAGGGGAGGGTCCGGTCAACACTAGCCATTTTTAATGGCCCATGTTGACCGGACCCTCCCCTATTTTTTAGCCCGACCCCCCCTAGTTTTTATTTTTTTATTTTTTTTTTATTTTTATTTTTTTAATAAAAAAACTATAAACCTGAAAGTGCGGAACAGAAAATATAAAGTTTAATATGTCAAACGCTTAAAATTGCCAAAAATACGGAACAGAAACTGACAAAAAGCTGTGCTGTACTGGAAGAAAGTGGTGAACAAAAGGGGACAAGAGGGGGACAGGGGTGGGCCACCCCCGTCCGGTCAACATATCCCTTTGTCTGGACGAGGTACCGGACAGGGGTGACCCCCTGTCCCCCTGTCCTTTTCCTCTTTGTCCCCCCTTTTTTCCAGTACAACACAGGTTTTTGTCAGTTTCTGCTCCGTATTTCTGACAGTTTTAAGCGTTTGACTTATTAAACTTTATATTTTCTATTCCGCACTTTCAGGTTTATAGCTTTTTAATATAAACAAAATAAAAAAAAAGGGGAGGGGGGGGGGGGGGGGGGTGTTAACTCACCCCTTAACATGTGTCCAGAAAAGGACTCAGACTAAATTATCTCACCACATACCCTACTTTCTCAGTATGTCCCTACAACTAGTTGTCTTGTTAGAAGAAAAATAGAACCATTCACTACACAAAGACTTGCCCCAGCGACCCACAGGAAAAATAGAACCATTCACTACACAAAGGGGGGGGGGGGGGGGGGGGGGGGGGGGGGGTTGTTAACTCACCCCTTAACATGTGTCCAGAAAAGGACTCAGACTAAATTATCTCACCACATACCCTACTTTCTCAGTATGTCCCTACAACTAGTTGTCTTGTTAGAAGAAAAATAGAACCATTCACTACACAAAGACTTGCCCCAGCGACCCACAGGAAATTACTTCGCAAGTGCCATGTTCAAGATTTTTTCGTTGACTTAGATTTTATGGGTTTAGCTACTTTCATTTTTATGTTAGTTTTTGATCTTATTGAGTTGTTGATAAGTACTATAGGATTTTAGTTTGTTGGAAATGGATCGGACCCTTTATTTGATCATCATTTGGTTTATTTTTGGGTTGTATAATTTGTTTCCTGTTCAAGTTTAGTACTTCATAAGTTACTGCAATTGGTAACCTTAACTAGAATCATTTTCCTCGAAATTTATGAAGGTTTGTAATAAATCTCCATTGATTTAGTTCTGCTAATCGAGCTCATAATCAAATTTATATGTCTAATACAGTTGATGCATTACATGCCTTTAAGACACAATTAACTGATCCTACCAATGTTTTGCAAAGTCGGGATCCGACCCTCGTCACTCCATGTACTTGGTTTCATGTTACTTGCGATACTGAGAATAGTGTTACGTACTCGTGTGTAAGTTTGTTAACGTGTTTCAACAAAATACAGAAGTCCCACATTATTTGCATCGAAGGGTGTTAAGCAGAGTCATGTATTTAATTTAAGTGTGAATTTTGATGTTGTATAGCCTCTATTTAGTATCAATTGCATATACACTGGGTGTTGCTAATTGTTGATATCATGTAAGGGATACTCAATGTGTGTTGCCAATATACTTATTACAAGGTTTTGTTACAACACTTTGATATGTTCTTTAATTACAATAGAATAAGAAGAAACAAATTTAAAAAAAAGTCTAATTACAAAAATGGCAAACGTTAAAGACATTTTTTTGCAGTCTAAAACCCAAACGTTAGTTACACAGCTTGCAAATTTTCAAAATTACGGACATTTCTGGTAAAAGACATTTTTTGCGGTCTAAAAAAAATAAAAACATCTTTATCATGATCTTCTCCATTTTGTCTTAGTTCAAAAAAAAATCTTCTCCTTTTTGTCTTAAAGCTGGCAACCTGCTTATTATATGCCGTGTTTCAAATTCAAAAATGAAAACCCTCCATTCATTTTTCATATCTCACACTATATAGTATTATACTCTGCTTCCATCACACCTTAACAATTAATATATTACCTTCATTACGGAGAAAGGAAAAAAAAAAAAAAAAAAAAAAAAAAAAAAAAAAAAAACCCCTTAGCTTTTTCTAAAGAGCAACTAAGTTTACATCTTTATGTGAAAATAAACATGGGTTCTAAAGAATTTTACATATTGATGGTGTTTTCATGGTTCTTTTTGTTGTTGTCTCAACCATGCATATCAAGTACTGTAAGAACAGTTGCTAAAGTGAACCTTGGATTCCAAGGCTCACCAACGGAGTTTATAGATAACAATGGGATTTTTCTAGTGTCGAATACGTCTAGTTTTGGGTTTGGTTTTAATAATAATAGTGATGTAACTTCATTTAGTTTGGTTGTTATTCATATAAGTACTTCAAGGATCATTTGGTCCGCAAATCGCGATTTTCCTATAGGGAATTCTGATAGACTTACGTTTGGTGATGATGGGAATGCTAAGTTGCAAAGAAATGGGAGTGTAGTTTGGTCTACGAATACTGCGAAAAGTGGTGTTTCTGCTATGGAGTTGCTTGATTCGGGGAACTTGGTTTTGGTTAAAAGTGACGGTAGTATTGTTTGGTAAAGCTTTAGTCATCCTACAAATACACTTATGCCTAATCAAGATTTTATAAAAGGGATGAAGCTTGTTAGCAATGTTAAAAATAATTTAACTTTTTCATTAGATATAAAGTCGGGGGATTCGATATTGTATGCTGATTACAAGAACCCGCAGCCGTATTGGTCTATGGGGAGGGACAAGAGGAGAATCATTCACAAAGGTGGTGGAGATACTAATTCTGCTACCATTGAAGGTAACTCGTGGCGGTTTTATGATGAAAGTAAAGTCTTTTTATGGCAATTTGTGTTTGCAGATGAATCTGATGCATGGGTTGCGGTTTTAGACGATGATGGTTTTATTAAGTTTTATAATCTTGAAGCTGAAAGCACTGGTAAGATTCAAATACCTGAGGATTCTTGCAGCAGACCACAAGCTTGTTCATCGTATTTTGTTTGTGAAAATGGGAATACTTGTCAATGTCCTTCGGGGTTAGCTCAAGTTAGCTGCAAACCAAAAATTAAATCTTTATGTACCAAGTCGAAAGAGTTATCAAGTCTTGTTAGTGCAGGAGACAATCTGAGCTATTTTGCACTTGGGTTTGTTTCGCCTGATTCTAAAACGGATTTAGATGGTTGCAAATTGTCGTGTTTGAACAACTGTACTTGTTTGGCTATGTTCTTTGATAACAAGTCTGGAAGTTGTTATATCTTTGATCAGATTGGGAGTTTTGAAAATGCTAAAAATGGTGCCAGTGTTGAATCATACATCAAGATTTCTGGGATCCAATCTGGCGCTTCTCAGGACCAAAAAAACAAGAAACAGTTGACAAAAGTGGTGACTATACTGCTTGTTATAGTCTTAGTGGCAGTGTTTGTGATTCTTGGACTACTAATAATGTATATTCGCTGTCGCAAGAAGAAGATGAAGAAGAAGATCGAATTAAGTGAAGTTCTTGATGAAATAGCTGAAGAGGATACGTTCTTGGAAAACATATCCGGGATGCCTCTTCGATTCACCTACAACAATCTTCAAGAAGCAACTAATGGCTTCACCACCAAGCTAGGCCAAGGTGGGTTCGGTTCAGTCTACCAAGGGGTCCTAAAAGATGGAACTCAAGTAGCCATTAAGCGGCTAGAAGGAATTGGTCAAGGGAAGAAAGAGTTTCGAGCAGAAGTAAGCATGATTGGTAGCATCCATCACCACCATTTGGTGAAACTCAAAGGTTTTTGTGCAGACGGAAAACATCGTCTCCTTGTTTACGAATACATGGCAAATGGATCCTTAGATAGATGGATTTTTGGTGAGTTTTTACTGGACTGGGATACAAGATACAATATAGCGATTGGTACAGCTAAAGGACTCGCTTACCTTCACGAAGATTGTGATGTGAAGATTGTTCATTGTGATATAAAGCCTGAAAATGTGTTATTAGATGACAACTTTTTAGCAAAAGTATCTGATTTCGGGTTGGCCAAGCTTATGACACGAGAACAAAGTCATGTGTTCACCACGTTAAGAGGCACTCGAGGGTACCTTGCTCCTGAATGGATTACAAACTATGCAATCTCAGAAAAGAGTGACGTGTATAGCTACGGGATGGTGTTACTTGAAATCATTAGTGGCCAAAGAAACTACGCTTTTAAGATGATGGAAGAAGGTAAAGTTGAAATACATTTGGACAAGGAAATGAAAGTTGACAAGAATGATGAACGTGTCAAGGTGGCAACTCGTGTAGCGTTGTGGTGCATACAAGATGATATGAGTTTAAGGCCTTCAATGACTAAAGTGGTGCAAATGCTTGAAGGGTTGTGCACAGTTCCTCCAGCACCCGTGGGTAGTCAAACCGGGTTCTATTCAAGCTTGTATAAATCATTCAGCGAATATCGCACTTCATCAGGGACTTCAGATGGCAATAGCGATGCTTATTTATCTGATATGAGACTTTCAGGACCTAGATAGTAGATATATATATATATATAGACATATGTACGTATATGAATATAAACATGTATCTATATAAATGTTATAGTGATGGACTGATTTCTGTGAATGTAGTATACTACGTGTATGATTATAAACATGTATCTATATAAGTGTTATAGCAGATAAATAGACATATGTATATGATTATAAACATGTATCTATATAAGTGTTATAGTAGATATATAAACATAGATTGTAAACTGTATCTATACGGAGTACAATTTATATGGAAATTTTGGGCGTTTGTGTCATTTATGAGATGAAGCAAAGGTCTAATAATTCATAGGCAATCTCTACCATTTTATTAAAAGATTAGCAAACATATACTTCACATATAGTAAAGATGTTTGGCTATTAATCAAATAGTGAAATATCAATCATATTGACCGAAACAAGTCACAAACTCGCAATTATCAACCATGATCAAAGTATATAGTCTCAAATCATGTTTGTGTTCTTTTAGTCGTTGTGTTTCATGATTTACCTTTCTTGTATTAGCCATTAGATTGGTCTCTGATAGCGGCGCAAGATCAATATATGCCCGGTCTTTAGACGAAGCACTACTTTGGTCAACTTTAACGACCACCAAAAACCGGCCAAACTAATCAAAACCAAACCGATAAAGATTCACCTTTTTCGGATATATCTCGAACATGTATCGAAACTAAAAAAAAAAAAAAAAAAAAAAAAAAAAAACAAGGGTAGAAATGTAAAAGAAGTACAACTACATGGACTAAACATGTAAAATATTTATATATCTAGTTATCCACAACGTTATTCTAAACCGTCAGTTAAAAAAATGTCAGGTTTAGACTTGTCGTTCCGGCGTTTCTGCTGTCCCATTTTTCCCGCCAAAATTCACCGGAATATCCATTGTGGATGCACACGCGCCGCCATTAGACCTGTCGTTTGTTCAACGTCGCCATCGCTAACCACAGTTTCTGATTCAAGTAAACTAACTCTATATATTTTCATCTGAAATTTTCATATGATAGTGGATAGTGAAACTGTTTATGTTTAGTATAGCAATTATATATGTGCTTATGTTTAAGTAGATAAACAGTTTTTAGTGTTTGGCTTAAGCAAACCTGGTTTGAGTTTGTGTGGTGGTGGGTTTAAACCCGTGGATTAATCGGCCAAAATGGTCGGAAACCATGGTTACCAAAAAAAAAAAAAGGAAGTTTCTATGTGGTTACATAGTTATGTTTTCTATGCTTATTCTAAAGTGCTTATTTTGAGATGAATCTTATGTTAGTGTTGGGTATTGATAATTATTAGACCAGATGACTAAATGGGCCCGGCTCCACTTGTATGGATGAGCTGTACCCATTATGGTTGTGAGCTAGTTGCTTATTATATTTAACAAGCGGGTTTGCCCGCGCGTTGCTGCGGCGCAACCGTGTTTGTGTTTATTACAACTATGTTAACGTTTTCTTGAAGCATACGCATTTTCTTCTTCGAAATCGTTGAAAGTGCTTGTCATTAAATAAGGCTACCTTTATTATTGTTTTTTTGTACACATAATTTGTTTTTTAAAGGGTCATGTCAATCTATATAGTAAGATTATGTTGTACATAGTTGAATGAAGCTAAAATAATATCACTTCTAAGCTAATTACATAAACTTTTCTTCTCTAACAATCATATCAAATAATCAATTAGAGGTGAAGGTTTGCGGAACTGTTGTAGACTCATTAGCCATTGCTGCTCACTCAACACGTTGGTTGCCTTTCAGCTCCTTATATTTCTCGGGCTTCAGCAATTGGTCTGGTATACCTCATTTGTGCCTATTTTTGGTCCCTGCAGCCAATTTTGGGTAAATACCAATTGTTGGACCACCTGCTTGCGACAACCCATTTAATCTAGGTCTTTATTTCTTGATTGGTTCCCCGTTATCGAGCCGATCAATTTTCCTATAACAAAAATAAAAAAATAACAGGATGTTTACCTTCATATTCTAAACATTAACAGGATACACATCAAATTTATCTATCAAATTTATCTTCTTCTTTCTAGCATCTTTTTATGATCAGACACGTATCCAAATACCCCTTGTAGCCTAGATTTGTTGTTTTAGATTCACACAACTATGGTTACAACTACTATGTATTCTAAAACATAAATAAGCAAATGAACTGCATAAATCATTGTGTTGCTACTTGCTTCACTTATTGTTACTCGCCATGTTGAATTAAGGTGGTGTTTGGGATTGCTTATTTGCTTATCATTTTTCATCTCATCCATAGTAATTCAGTATTTCGTTATAACAATAATTATGAGATAAACAATAACTACATCTAGCTCGACCGATACAAACACGTATACAAAGAGAAACAGGAAAGTAAAAAAAACACGAACCTTGATTCTTGAGTAGATATCTACTTTTCTGGCCTGAAAAAACTTTTCAAATGAGACTCTCTTGCTGATATGACTTCAACTTTTCTTCCGTTAGTCCCTAGAGAATTTTTTTCAAATGATACTCTCTTGCTGCAATTGAATTCTTTGCTTACCAACAGTTGACATCTTCATAAGACGATCCGTAGCCCCACCACCAATGTCTAGCAATAACCTTTAGATCAGTTGTAAAAACTCATAAACGCAGCATTATGGTTCAACCAAGTCCCTTTACAGAAGAGGTAGAAAAATTGCTAACTGTGGAAAACTAGAAGGGGGGGGGGGGTTGAATAATTTTACGTCAATTTTATTTTATTAAAACTTTGTTTGCAAAATAATCGATTCTAGTTTTATGTGAGATCAATAAACAATACTTATATAAACTAATATCTACGAAATAAAATGTCAACAATGTAAGTAAATAAGTAAAGAGATAGAGATGGAAAGATCGCACCACAAGACAAAGGATTTATAGTGGTTCGGCTACGAAGCACCTCTTCGCCCTACTCCACTCCCCGAGCACCTAACTCGAGAGTTTTCTTCACTACGTCAACAAGCTCCCTTATGGCGGAGAAAACCTTACACAACTTTTGCTTACACCAATTTACGACACTAAGCTAAATGTCGAGTCCTAATAATAGCTAGAACCAATCTCACACCACTACACACCTTCTTCACAACTTATGCACACCACTACTACTACACAACTTCACTACTTCTTTTTCACAACACTACTTCTACTTCTACCCAACACAACTACTTCTATTCACAACTACTAACACACCTAGATCTATATATTACACAACTTCTACACCTTTACAATATACACAAGCCTACAATACTTCTTAACAAGATGTTGGAGGAGTATTCTTCTCTTGCACTTTGAATGATGAAGGATTGGATCACTTGAAACAAAAACTAATATGTTTATGATCAAAGGATTTAGGAAGATGATTTGAGAGAATTAGAACAGAAAGTTTTAGTGCAAAAGGTGAGGAAAAAGTTCGGATTTGAACCAGTATTTATAGGCAAAGAATTCTGACACATGAGCGTATGCCGGCCCCCTTATTTGTGTGCCGGCCCCCTTAAAATTAAGGGGGCCACCCTTTATAATTAAGGGGGCCGCCCACTGTAATGGCTTGATTTCTTTGTCTTTTCTGGGGAAAGTTTATTTGGTGAAAATTTAACTGAATTTGGTTAAAATTTTGAATTCATATATTTATTATGAAATAAGCATTTTCCTTTAATTTCCAAAAGTGTTTTTCTTAAATATATAAAATGTTTATACTATTTTATATAATTTGTAATTAGTAAATAAACCTTCATTTGATCATAAAATGTATTAGGCACTTATTTATTCATACCTTAAGTGAATTAGTTGGATATAATGATATTTTGTCACTAAATACTTATTTACGTAATGATTTTACGTTTAATGATTTTATATTTTGTGATCGTTAAAACATAGGGATATCGAGAAATATTAATAACGTTTTTACGCATTATTTATATCAACAATCTCCCTATTTTTTATGATTACAAAATCTAAACTCATTAAATAAAAAATTATTATATATGCAAGTATTTAGTGAGTTTATATCACTTCTCCCCCTTTTTGTGAACATAAAAAAGGTTGTCCCGAAATCGGATGAGCTCCCCCTTGATGTGTACTCCCCCTCGTTTTAAGGTTAAAAGACAAATCGAGATATGAAATGCTTGCAAAAATATTTAGAACATATATATATATATATATATATATATAATGTAATAAACTAAATATATAACAAGAAAATATGCAAAAAGCAAATAATAAATCTCAACAAGCATTCATTATTCATAAAAATAGATTATGTTGGAAAACATAATCATTGTTACATAAGCAAACATATATGCTTTTCTTAGCAAACTACATTAGATAATACTAAGTTGCCATCTTGAGGTCTCTAGGACTTACTTGGAGATTTGAAGCATGGAGCATGGATTTAGTGGAGGTAGACTTTTGTGGGAATTTGTTTGGAGAGTTTGGAGTGGTTGATGGAGGTAAGCTTGGAGCGGAAGAGTTGGATTGTTGTGTTTGTGATGGTGATGGGGAAGACCTTGTGAGGAGATACTCAATCCAAGTGAAGTGCTCATTGAGAGCAATGGTTTGTTTTTGGAGAAAAATACAACAAGGACAATTGTTGACATGATTCTCAAGTGGGACAATGTTGTTGGAAGGTGAGGATGGAGTGGAAGAGGGTTATTGAACCAAATTGCGTTGAGCAAGATGTAGGGCAAGGAGAGCACTAAGCTCATGGGCTTCTTTGAGCTCCTCAATGAACTTTTTATGTTCGGAGGAAGGTGATGATGGAGGAGTAGGGTTATTGTTGGGGATTGAGGTTTGGACATTAGACATAGGATTCATGTCTTGATGAGAAGGATGGATGTGGTTTTGGGATTGAGTATGTTCCTCAAAAGGATCATTTGGAAGATTTGTGGTGAGTGAGATAGTAAGGTTGTCATGTGGAGGTAAAGTGAAGGTATCATTTGGGTGAAGTGAATGTTTAGTTGTTGGTTGGTTGGAGACAACATCATTAATGGATGAGAATTTTTGACATGTGTCAAGTTTTCTTCTCCACACGGGTTTGACGGTGATTCTAGCACCTCTTGTGGGTTTGATTCTTGGATGATTGGGGGAAGACATGATGGATTGAGTGATGAATGAGGGTATTTATAGTGTGATGATTTGGTGTTTATGGAAGGATAATATGTGGTAGATTTGATAGACAAAGAATGTTTATGAATTTAGGGAAGTGGGGAATCAAAATAGGGTAAAATGAGCTAAAAAAGCAAAAAGCAAACAGGGAACCTCGACCATCAGGTGGCCGGCCCCTTTAATTTTAAGGGGGCCGCCCGTTATAATTATGGGGGCCGCCTAATGTCTGGTTCCCAGATTGCCAGAAATGGTTTTTGGCATAGATTTTTCCAGAAAGATGTTTGTTTTGAGGTTTGGTTTTGGGCAAGTCCATCTATTTAGGCAACTAAACAAATATTATCTTGATGAAGTATGCATGGAAAGTATATATTTGTAGGCAACTAAGCAAATATTATAGTTTTCATGCAAAGGCAATAATGATAAAGAACAAATAAGCAAGTTATGTATCCTAAGGCAACAAATAAAGTAAAGGCAACTTAGTGAGGGAGAAACTAATGATGGAACAAATGTGACCAAGTGACACTTGACATTTTTCTAGTGTGTGCCTATATGCAACAAATGTGGAGATGCGATTGCTTCGACTCCTAATGCAAAGAAATACATGTATCCTAAGAAGCAATCCAAAAACTCCTTGATTCAATTTGCTTAGTCCATGATTGCCAAAGATATATATTGGATTATATATTTTGACACTTCATATGAACTCTTATACATGATTTTAGAAAAACGTTTTTACCATTATTCAACAATGAGTTTTTCTAAACGTGAGAATGATTTCAAAATGAATTGAGGTTTTCTTTCGAGAATATATATGCAAAAACAAAATATCTCAATTCCTGATTTTTGTGCAAAATAGAATCCTAGACACAGACTTGAGATGAAAGAAAAGAAAAAAGAAAAAAATTAATATTTTTATGCTCAGATGACGTATTTCGATATGTTTAGTCCTAGAGTGTTGAACGGGATTCTTACTTAAATCTATGGCTCCTTTATTATCACACATTATAGGAATGTTTTCTAACCTAATGCCATAGTCTACGAGAGCTTGTTTCATCCATAGTGCTTGTTGACATGCCTTTCCAACGCTTACATTTTCAGCTTCGGTGGTCGAAATGGCAAGAGCGGTTTGCTTCTTGGAAAACCAAGACGTTAGGCAACATCCCATAAACGTGCAAATACCACTAGTGATTTTCGATCCACGTAGTCTCCAGCATGATCCGAATCCGCATAGACAATGGTTTCTATGCCGGATCCCTTAGGATACCATAATCCTAAGTGTATAGTACCTTTAATGTATCGGAAGATACGCTTAACCGCTTCTAGGTGAGAGGTTTTGGGATCCTCTTGAATGCAGGCACAAAGGCAAACACTAAACATGATATCGAGTCTACTTGTCGTTAAGTATAGTAAACTACCTATCATTCCTCTATACTTAGTGTTATCTACGGACTCACCTTCTTCATCTCTTGTGAGTTTCACTTCCGTAGACATAGGTGTCTTAAGGGGTTTTGAGTCTTCTAGGCCAAATTTCTTAAGCATTTCCTTAATGTATTTTGATTGGTTAAAAAATATTCCATCTTTTAATTGTTTTATTTGTAATCCTAGGAAGAAGTTTAGTTCACCCATCATGCTCATCTCAAACTCATCATGTGTCACAACCCACAATTTCAGGTCATTTTTCCAAACTTCGACATTCTACTATTCACAAATTACTATTCATCGATCACTATTCATCATTTTACTATTCATCGTTTTTGAGGTCAATTTGACATTCCGAGACACGTTCAGAAATTTTACTATTCACTTGACACTATTCATTTCCGAGAGAAAACCACTATTCACGTGCATTATTCATGTCATCGTAAATTTAGTTTACGAGTGTTCAAATTCGCGTAACCGTATTGGTTCAGGAGCGAATTCATGCATTTTTGTCAGGGACATTTCATACGGACTAGAAATAGTCGACATATCATCATTAGGGCACTTGCATGCTATTCCACTCGTAGGATAATTAACTTTATACTTTTGGTACAATTAACGATTTACGTACGTTTATTTTTAAATAAACACTAATACGCGAACTATAAATGTGACTAACATGTCCGACACTCTCGACTATGATTCCAATATATTTTTATATTCATTTTTATAATATAAAAATTATAATATTAATTTACCCGGTATTTTGGATATTTATTTTAATTATTAACTTAAGTTTATTAAAACTTCGACGGTTTTCGTGGAAATTAAACTATAATTATCTAAACACCCAATAATTTTATCCAACATATTTTTATAATTTTTATAACCTTATTATGACCCGGTTAACTCCGTTAAAATTTATTTTTAGTTAACCCGGTACCCGGTACATTTTAAAACTACCAATAAACACAATAATACAACTAATAACTCAAAAACTCTTACACCAAATCCTTCCCCCTTGACTTTGCCGCCCCCCCCCCCCCTTGCTATTTTCTTACAATTTTACTTACATACTCCTTGTTCATTAATGTCTATCACTAACTAAATATAATAATACTAATAACTATAATTCATATACCTTACTTTATTTTTTTTCACTTCATTCCATCAAAGCTCAAAAGTAATTTTTTCTCTCTTTTGCTCTCTATAACCCACGGCCACAAGGAGCAAGCAAGCAAGAACCAAAATTTTTCTTAAAGATCTTAGTGTATTTTGTAGTCCTTGTTAGAGTTTTGAGATACAAACTCAAGGATTATTAGGTTTTAATCATCTTAACTTCACTAATCTTACAAGTAAGTTTACTAAACTCATTTCATAATTTTTACAAAGTTATTACTATGTTTATACATGTTTCTTGCAAGATCTCATACATGCATTAACTTATACCACTTTATTTTTGTAAACTTTTGATCATACAAGCCCTAGAAGTGATTTTTGGTTAGATCCTTGTTAGATCTACTTGGTTTTGGTGATTAGGAACCCATGACACCCTAAGAAGGTGTATGGTAGGATTAGATTAGTTTTGTGGTGTTTGAAAGTGATTTGATGGATGATGGAACTAGTTTGGAGACTTGAAAATGGTTTTTGAAACTTTTGATATACCTACTGTCCCTATTTTAATTTCGTGGGAAAATCAGTAGATGATGGTTAAGTTTTGACCAAAGATTTAGAAAATACTTTCAAAAATGAAACTTTAGGCGAAAGAACGGATTAAAACGAGTTTATAACGAAGGAGATATGATTTTTGCAAATTTAACGACGAAAACTATTTTTACAAAAACTGCTTGCTGATTGGCAGAATACGACGGGTAATTAGAGGCATTAAACGTAACCTAGAGGAGCCGAGTTATCAAAAATATACTAGTATACACAAAGACGAATCCGTGGACATAAAGAACAAGGAAAACGAGCCTAAAACGACCGAGTTATACCCGTTTTAACATTGTCAAAACTATATATATATATATAGTCACAAATAAAAATAATAACGTACGTACTAAATGGTATATTTTCTAGAGACGTTACTAAGGACTAATTTCTTAACAAATGAATACGTATGACCCGAAGGAATATTTATACGACATGACGACGTCATTCTAAGGTTTTGATACAAGGATTATAACGCTAACTTTTTCGTACGAGTTAATATGACAAGTTATATACTCCTATATATGGAAACTATTTTTCTATGACGATAACTAGTATTTCCAAATTACGAGTGGTATGAGTATCATGTGCATGTGCATTCATTTCATTTCGGCTTGATCTAAGTTAGATCATGATTATTCATTTAGGTTGCGGCTAGTACTCGCGCCTCATTGTCCCGACTACTTTTACCTCATTGCACCATCCTTGCACCATCACTTCGAGGTGAGTTTCATAGCCCCGTTTTAATTCTATATTTTGATTTCAAATCCCACGGGGGAGAATACATTGCATTACTTGTTTTTGTGTACATGCCTAAGTATAAAATTCATGCATTGCTTAAGTTTCCTTATTACCACGTCTTGAAAAGTCCCCTTTTATTATCATGGACCGTTAATTTTTGGTACTAAGCGGGAGTGAGTGGATAGATCTATCGAGGGTGACGCCTCCATTCGTGTTTGGGTTGCTCCAAATGGAACGAATGCATTTCATGTCTTTATTATTAGAGTGTCTGGTAAACACTCATTGGGGCCAAGTATCGTCTAGCTTCGGGGTCATGAGCTTAAGAGCCAATGTATATACTTTCCGGACATCCTATTTCTTGGCATTACTTATGGCATTTGTACACTAGATTTTACTTATAAACCTATGATTATTCACCAACTTTATGTTGACCGTTTTCGCAATGTATTTCTCAGGTAACTAAGGCATATTCTCATGGCATGCATGGAGTCATTTTGTGTATCAAGGATGACGCGTCACTTTTGGATTTCATGCACTTTGAACTATCGTTTGATTGTACTAAACTTATTTCCTTAAACCTTTTCCAACTTTTGGGACCTATGTTTTATAACTCTGAATATTTTGAATGAATCAAACGATGTATTTTATAAACGACACTTTAGGTCGTTCAATATATCCTGGTTGTGTGCTATGATCCGTTACACCCTCAGGTATTCCATTCCGCTGCCATTTAGGTATTTTGGGGGTGTGACAGATTGGTATCAGAGCTAAGGTTATAGCGAACTAGGTTGCATCATAGACCCTAGACTATAACCACACCATCATAGCATATCATCATTTCATCATAAGTGCATATTTACTTATTTTTAGGTGATGCCATTATACGAGTTATTTATTTTTATTTCACCTTGATTATCACAGAGATATGTCTTCGAATCCCGACACTGTCATACTTTACACTATATCTGATTCTGATGATGAAGGCTCTGTGTCCTCCACTGCTGTTTCACCATTTGTTTCTCCTACACCTGAGTTGCCACTTTTGGCGTCAGATGATGATACCGAACCTTTCGAGGATGAGGAGCGGCTCCTACTCCTCATGTCCATCCTACTATACCTACTGACATACCATCATCTCCTACTACTACTATCCATTCAGAGCCGAGACTTATGTTTCCTAGGGATAAGACTATCCAGACTGCTAGGAAGAGAGTTCGTTATGCTACATCTACTTATAGGAGTCTCCCTAGTCCTACTGTGCCTACACCACCACCACCAGCCATACCCACTACTACTACTATATCCACCTCACTCTTGCCGCTCAGGAAGCGTGCAAGGCTTACCACTCCAGATTCACCTACCACTGAGACTGATGACTTTTCACCACCACCAGTATACCACATAGGTGAGAGTTCTAGAGCGGCTGCGGCTAGGAGCCCTACAGCCGTCACACTAGAGGATCAGATGAGTGCTCAGCAGGAGCAAGTAGATAGGTTGGGGTATAGAGTTGATGAGATCATTACCACTCGACTTGAGACTGTTGAGGAGCAGGTTGAGGATTTGATTCAGGGCAGGGTTAGTATTGATGTGTCTTACCATGGACTCGAGGCACGACAGTTGAGGCATCAGGAGGAGATTGAGCTACTTAGGGATGAGTTACCTGAGATTCGAGATAGAGCTCAGGCGACACAGGAGACTCAGTGGGAGCAGGTAGACCAGTTGACATTGCTTCGAGAGAGAGTAGTTGTATTGGAGCGTAGGGATGCTTCTTCTCAGTTACGACTTGAGCATCTTTAGGAGATCGTGGTTGCGATGGATCGTGAGATTCGCCGCTTGAGGGGAGAGCCTGGACCATCTAGAGCACCTGGAGGAGCCTAGACGTAGACTGGTATTATATTAGCTTTTATTATTTTCCTAGTCCCGGGATGTGGGACATAGTTCAAGAACTTGTAGTCTTTTGGTTGTTGTACAAACAAATATATCAAGTGCGACTCTACTATGTTGGAAATGTTGTGCTATATATTATATCGGTCCATGTAGGCCGAAATTTTCATGTATTATATTCATGTGTTGTGATTATATTTATGATGTTTCGTGGTTGCTCGTTATTACTATCGCAATATACAGGCTGTGGTTGTATCTATACATGTCGTGGTTGTATTGATACAGGTTTTGATTATATATATACGTGTCGTGGTTGTTGTGGTTGTATATATATACTTGTCGTGGTGATGTCTAGACAGATTGTGGTTGTATTCGTACATGTCGTGGTTGTATTTATACTTGTTGTGGTTGTATATTTATATATACATGTTGTGGGTGTACATCTTCGGTTCGATGACTATTTCTATTATGATTTATCTCATGGTTATTTCCATTGTGATTTATCAGAAATATGGCACCAAGGAAGAGTAAGACTGCACCAGAAACACCCGCTATGACTCAAGCCGCTATCCGCAAGTTGGTCAGGGATAGTATTGCAGAAGCTCTAGAGATTGAGAGAGCTGAGGTTGCTGCAAGGGCTGCTGAGACTGCTTCTAATACAGGGACGGTTGAACCACCCACTAATAAGAGGGAATGTACATGGAAAGATTTCAAGATTAGTGATCCTATCAAATCTAAGGGTACTGAAGGAGCGGTTGCTTTAATCCGCTGGTTTGAAAAGACTGAGAACGTATTTCTCATGTGCGGATGCCCGGACGTCAACAAAGTAAAATTTGCTACAGGTATGCTTCTTGATGAAGCTATGTCTTGGTGGAATTTGTATGCTCAGCCGATTGGTATGGAAAATGCTCACAAGCTTACTTGGGAGGAATTCAAGAAATTGATGACAAAGAAGTTTTGCCCTCGTACCGAGGTGCAAAAGATGGAAACGGAATTTTATGAGCTTGTGACTAAAGGTGATGACATTGAGACTTATTTCAGGAGGTTTCAAGAGTTGGCTGCATTATGTCCAACTATGGTTCCCGATGATGAGAAAAAGATGGAAAACTTTGTTGGTGGATTGCCCGAAAGTGTTCGAGGAGATGTGATTTCTTTTGACCCTCAATCAATGGAAGAGGCTATTCGTATAACTCAGAAACTTATGGTTCAAGTGGTAAAAGGAAAAGCTGCTGTCAACAACAACTATCGTTCAAACAACACCAACTACACCAACACTCGGAACAACAACAACTATAACAACAATCGGAACCGCAACTATCCCAATAACCGAAACAACAATCCAAACAACAATAACAACAACAAGAGAAGGTTTGATTACAACCAAGGTGGAAACGCTGTTCAGCCGCCACCTAAGAGGCAGGAAGTAGCAAAGGCTTATGCTGCAGGACCAAATGACAGGAAAGGTTACACTGGTAACCTACCTAAATGTGAAAGGTGTCAGAAGCATCATAACCCAGGTCGTTGTCCAGATATTTGTGGCAATTGCAAGAAGCTTGGTCACCACATCAAAGATTGTAGACTTCCAATCGTGGGTGACAATCAGAAACCACCGGTAACATGTTTTGGCTGTGGAGAACTTGGACACTTTAAGAATGAGTGCCCAAAGAAGAAGAATCAAGGAACTGGGAATCAAGATGGAAGAGCTCGAGGAAGAGCTTATGTTATGGGAGGAGACGATGTCAAAGAAGACCCGAATGTTGTTGCGGGTACGTTCCTCGTTAATAATCGTTATGCATCCATTTTATTTGATTCAGGAGCGGATAGAAGTTTTGTTTCTATTGCATTTGCACCTTTACTTAACATAGAACCGACCCCATTAGACATTTCCTATATCGTTGAATTAGCCGATGGGTCTCTAGTTAACACCAACACCATTATCCGTGGTTGCACCATAAATTTCCTAAACCATCCATTCAACATAGACCTTATGCCCGTAGAACTTGGAAGTTTCGACGTTGTGATCGGTATGGATTGGTTATCTCGGCATCGAGCGAGAATTATTTGTGATGAGAAAGTTGTTCACCTTCCTTATAACGGTGAGACTTTGGTTGTTCGCGGAGAGCGAAGTGGAACTAGACTCAGTATCATATCGTGCATTAAGACCGAGAAGTACATAAAGAAGGGTTGTTATGCATTCTTGGCTCACATCACGGAGAAGAAGTCGGATGAGAAAAGACTTGAAGATGTGCCAATTGTTAAGGAATTTCAAAGAGGTTTTTCCGGAAGAATTTCCAGGACTTCCGCCTACACGCCAAGTTGAAGTTTCAAATTGAATTAGTGCCAGGAGCTGCACCGATTGCACGAGCACCGTATAGACTTGCACCTTCGGAAATGCAAGAATTGTCGAATCAACTGCAAGAACTTTTGGACAAAGGATTCATTAGACCGAGTTCATCGCCTTGGGGAGCGCCGGTTTTGTTTGTGAAGAAAAAGGATGGAACTTTCAGAATGTGCATTGACTATCGTGAGCTGAACAAATTAACGGTGAAGAACCGTTATCCACTCCCCAGAATTGACGATTTGTTCGACCAGTTACAAGGTTCTAGTTTTTATTCCAAGATTGATTTAAGATCCGGTTACCATCAACTTAAGGTTCGGGAAGAGGATATCCCGAAGACGGCATTTAGAACACGCTATGGTCATTATGAGTTTCAAGTGATGCCTTTCGGATTAACAAACGCACCTGCGGTATTTATGGATCTCATGAATAGGGTGTGCAAACCGTATCTTGATAAGTTTGTGATCGTATTCATTGACGATATCTTGATTTATTCCAAGAGTAAGGAAGATCACGAAGAACACCTCAGGACAATCCTGGAACTACTCAAGAAGGAGAAATTGTATGCCAAGTTTTCAAAGTGTGATTTTTGGATACGGAGAGTTCAATTTCTTGGCCATGTTATTGATAGCCAAGGTTTACAAGTCGACCCAGCAAAGATCGAGGCAGTTAAGGATTGGGCTACACCCAAGTCTCCTACGGAAATTCGTCAATTCCTAGGACTTGCCGGATATTACAGAAGGTTTATCGAAGGGTTTTCTAAAATAGCAAAGCCGTTGACGAAGCTGACACAAAAGAATGAAAAGTACGAGTGGGGAGAAAAACAAGAGTCTGCATTTCAATTATTGAAACAAAAGCTTTGTAGCGCACCGATTTTGTCATTACCTGAAGGTATTGAGAACTTCGTGGTATATTGCGATGCTTCGCATCAAGGACTTGGAGCTGTGCTAATGCAAAACGAGAAAGTGATAGCTTATGCATCTAGACAGCTTAAGATACACGAGAAGAATTACACTACGCACGACTTGGAGTTGGGTGCGGTAGTTTTTGCACTCAAGATTTGGAGACACTACCTTTATGGTACAAAGTGTGTAATTTTTACCGACCACAAGAGCTTACAGCATATACTCGATCAGAAGGAACTTAATATGAGACAACGTCGTTGGCTAGAATTGTTGAGTGATTACGATTGTGAAATCCGATATCACCCAGGAAAAGCGAATGTTGTAGCAGATGCACTTAGCCGAAAAGAACGACTCAAACCTTTGAGAGTTAGGTCGTTGGGAATGACTATCATTTCGCCATTACCATCAAAAATTTTAGAAGCTCAGATTGAGGCTCTCAAGGAAGAAAACCGACCACATGAGAAACTTTATGGTATGCCAGAAAGCGAAAATGGCTTTGTAAAGAGATCAGATGGAGTGTTATGCTTCAAGGAACGAAGTTGGATACCACTCTATGGTGGAGTGCGAGAATTGATTTTGCATGAATCACACAAGTCGAAGTACTCTATTCATCCAGGTTCTGATAAGATGTATCAGGATCTCAAGAAGCTTTATTGGTGGCCGAACATGAAGGCAGAAATAGCTACATACGTCAGCAAATGTCTTGTGCTAAAGTGAAAGCCGAGTACCAGAAACCGTCAGGGTTACTTCAACAACCGGAGATTCCACAATGGAAGTGGGAACGTATTGCTATGGACTTTGTCACTAAACTTCCAAAGACGTCAGGAGGTTTCGATGCTATTTGGGTAATCGTTGATCGACTTACCAAATCAGCTCATTTCATACCCATTAGAGAGACTTATTCAATGGAACAACTTGCTAGACTTTATGTCAAGGAAATAGTCTCAAGACACGGTGCACCAGTTTCCATCATTTCCGACAGAGATAGTCGTTTTACTTCAAACTTTTGGCGGTCATTACAAGATTCCTTTGGATCCAAATTAGACATGAGCACTGCTTACCATCCTCAGACCGATGGTCAGAGCGAGAGAACTATTCAAACACTTGAGGACATGCTTAGAGCATGTGTGATTGACTTTGGAAATGGTTGGGCTAACCATTTGCCGTTAATCGAGTTTTCCTACAACAACAGTTACCATTCAAGCATTAAGGCTGCACCATTCGAGGCACTTTATGGTCGTAAGTGTCGATCTCCAGTTTGTTGGGCCGAAGTCGGTGAAGTACAATGTACTGGCCCGGAGATGGTACAAGAAACAACAGAAAAGATAATTCAGATTCGAGAGAGACTCGAAACTGCAAGAAGTCGACAGAAAAGCTACGCAGATGTTCGACGCAAACCATTGGAATTTCAGGTCGGAGACAAAGTCATGTTGAAAGTCTCGCCTTGGAAGGGCGTGATACGATTTGGAAAACGCGGGAAGTTGAACCCGAGATACATTGGGCCATTCAAGATCCTGGAGAGGATTGGTCCGGTTGCTTACAAGCTTGAACTTCCATCAGAACTTAGCAACGTACATAACACGTTTCATGTTTCAAACCTCAAGAAATGTCTTTCGGACGAGTCTGCCATTATACCATTAGAAGAAATACAACTCGATGACAAGCTTAACTTTGTGGAAGAACCAGTTGAAATAATGGATCGCGAGATCAAACAATTGAAACAAAGTCGAATTCCGATCGTGAAGGTTCGCTGGAATTCTCGAAGAGGACCCGAGTTTACTTGGGAACGAGAAGACCAAATGCGACACAAGTATCCACAACTTTTCACCGAGCCTAGTCCCGAGACCAACACTAACTGAATTCAGGGACTGAATTCCTTTTTGGATGGGCGACTGTCACAACCCACTATTCATCATTTTACTATTCATCATTTTTGAGGTCAATTTGACATTCCGAGACACGTTCAGAAATTTTACTATTCACTTGACACTATTCATTTCCGAGAGAAAACCACTATTCACGTGCATTATTCATGTCATCGTAAATTTAGTTTACGAGTGTTCAAATTCGCGTAACCGTATTGGTTCAGGAGCGAATTCATGCATTTTTGTCAGGGACATTTCATACGGACTAGAAATAGTCGACATATCATCATTAGGGCACTTGCATGCTATTCCACTCGTAGGATAATTAACTTTATACTTTTGGTACAATTAACGATTTACGTACGTTTATTTTTAAATAAACACTAATACGCGAACTATAAATGTGACTAACATGTCCGACACTCTCGACTATGATTCCAATATATTTTTATATTCATTTTTATAATATAAAAATTATAATATTAATTTACCCGGTATTTTGGATATTTATTTTAATTATTAACTTAAGTTTATTAAAACTTCGACGGTTTTCATGGAAATTAAACTATAATTATCTAAACACCCAATAATTTTATCCAACCTATTTTTATAATTTTTATAACTTTATTATGACCCGGTTATCTCCGTTAAAATTTATTTTTAGTTAACCCGGTACCCGGTACATTTTAAAACTACCAATAAACACAATAATACAACTAATAACTCAAAAACTCTTACACCAAATCCTTCCCCCTTGACTTTGCCGCCCCCCCCCCCCCCCCCCCTTGCTATTTTCTTACAATTTTACTTACATACTCCTTGTTCATTAATGTCTATCACTAACTAAATATAATAATACTAATAACTATAATTCATATACCTTACTTTATTTTTTTTCATTTCATTCCATCAAAGCTCAAAAGTAATTTTTTCTCTCTTTTGCTCTCTATAACCCATGGCCACAAGGAGCAAGCAAGCAAGAACCAAAATTTTTCTTAAAGATCTTAGTGTATTTTGTAGTCCTTGTTAGAGTTTTGAGATACAAACTCAAGGATTATTAGGTTTTAATCATCTTAACTTCACTAATCTTACAAGTAAGTTTACTAAACTCATTTCATAATTTTTACAAAGTTATTACTATGTTTATACATGTTTCTTGCAAGATCTCATACATGCATTAACTTATACCACTTTATTTTTGTAAACTTCTGATCATACAAGCCCTAGAAGTGATTTTTGGTTAGATCCTTGTTAGATCTACTTGGTTTTGGTGATTAGGAACCCATGACACCCTAAGAAGGTGTATGGTAGGATTAGATTAGTTTTGTGGTGTTTGAAAGTGATTTGATGGATGATGGAACTAGTTTGGAGACTTGAAAATGGTTTTTGAAACTTTTGATATACCTACTGTCCCTATTTTAATTTCGTGGGAAAATCAGTAGATGATGGTTAAGTTTTGACCAAATATTTAGAAAATACTTTCAAAAACGAAACTTTAGGCGAAAGAACGGATTAAAACGAGTTTATAACGAAGGAGATACGATTTTTGCAAATTTAACGACGAAAACTATTTTTACAAAAACTGCTTGCTGATTGGCAGAATACGACGGGTAATTAGAGGCATTAAACGTAACCTAGAGGAGCCGAGTTATCAAAAATATACTAGTATACACAAATACGAATCCGTGGACATAAAGAACAAGGAAAACGAGCCTAAAACGACCGAGTTATACCCGTTTTAACATTGTCAAAACTATATATATATATATATATATATATATATAGTCACAAATAAAAATAATAACGTACGTACTAAATGGTATATTTTCTAGAGACGTTACTAAGGACTAATTTCTTAACAAATGAATACGTACGACCCGAAGGAATATTTATACGACATGACGACGTCATTCTAAGGTTTTGATACAAGGATTATAACGCTAACTTTTTCGTACGAGTTAATATGACAAGTTATATACTCCTATATATGGAAACTATTTTTCTATGACGATAACTAGTATTTCCAAATTACGAGTGGTATGAGTATCATGTGCATGTGCATTCATTTCATTTCGGCTTGATCTAAGTTAGATCATGATTATTCATTTAGGTTGCGGCTAGTACTCGCGCCTCATTGTCCCGACTACTTTTACCTCATTGCACCATCCTTGCACCATCACTTCGAGGTGAGTTTCATAGCCCCGTTTTAATTCTATATTTTGATTTCAAATCCCACGGGGGAGAATACATTGCATTACTTGTTTTTGTGTACATGCCTAAGTATAAAATTCATGCATTGCTTAAGTTTCCTTATTACCACGTCTTGAAAAGTCCCCTTTTATTATCATGGACCGTTAATTTCTGGTACTAAGCGGGAGTGAGTGGATAGATCTATCGAGGGTGACGCCTCCATTCATGTTTGGGTTGCTCCAAATGGAACGAATGCATTTCATGTCTTTATTATTAGAGTGTCTGGTAAACACTCATTGGGGCCAAGTATCGTCTAGCTTCGGGGTCATGAGCTTAAGAGCCAATGTATATACTTTCCGGACATCCTATTTCTTGGCATTACTTATGGCATTTGTACACTAGATTTTACTTATAAACCTATGATTATTCACCAACTTTATGTTGACCGTTTTCGCAATGTATTTCTCAGGTAACTAAGGCATATTCTCATGGCATGCATAGAGTCATTTTGTGTATCAAGGATGAAGCGTCACTTTTGGATTTCATGTACTTTGAACTATCGTTTGATTGTACTAAACTTATTTCCTTAAACCTTTTCCAACTTTTGGGACCTATGTTTTATAACTCTGAATATTTTGAATGAATCAAACGATGTATTTTATAAACGACACTTTAGGTCGTTCAATATATCCTGGTTGTGTGCTATGATCCGTTACACCCTCAGGTATTCCATTCCGCTGCCATTCAGGTATTTTGGGGGTGTGACATCATGCATGATTTTGGCAAATTCATCACACATATCCTGACAAGTCGATCCAAATACAATGTCATCGACATATATTTGAACAATGATGATATTTGGGTCACTTCTTTTAGTGAAGAGAGTGTTGTCTACCATTCCCATGGAATAATTATGCTCAACTAGGAAAGCTTTAAGTCTATCATACCAAGCCTTTGGAGCTTGCTTAAGACCATATAAAGCTTTCTTTAGTTTGTAAACATAATCAAGTTTTGCGAAGTCAATGAATCCCGGAGGTTGTGCCACATAAACCTCCTCATTTATAAAACCGTTGAGGAATGCACTCTTCACATCCATTTGGTATAACTTAAAGTCTAGGGCGTATGCATAAGCTAAAAGGATTCTAATCTAGCTACAGGAGCATAGGTTTCGTCATAATCAATTCCTTCTTGTTGATTATAACCTTGGGCGACTAACCTAGCTTTATTCCTAGTTACTATTCCATTTTCATCTAATTTATTCCTAAATACCCACTTAGTTCCTATTATGGTTGCATTCCTAGGATTTGGGACTAGTTCCCAAACATCATTTGTTTTAAATTGATTTAATTCTTCTTGCATAGCCATAATCCAACTTTCATCCTTTAAGGCTTCATTTATATTCTTAGGTTCTATTGTTGACACAAAACAAAAGAAGTTATTTTTATCTTGAGCTTGTGATCTAAGTGTTCTTTGATTTAGGTGACCTATTATGTTATCTAATGGATGTGACTTTGATTCTTTAACATTTACAACTTCATTTTCTTCTAAAGTTTCTACTTCAAGATCATTACCTAAGGGTTTAGTTTTACTAACCTCAATAGCTTCTTCTTCTATAAGATCATCATCTTCTAAGGGTAATGTTTTAGGTAGTGGAGGAGTTTCATCAAAGGTTACATTTAGGGATTCTTCTACTTTCATAGTATGTTTATTAAGAATTATATATGCCTTACTATTTTGGGAATATCCTAGAAAAACTCTTTCGTAAGCCTTAGGGTCGAACTTAGTTAGATAGTCTTTTGTATTAAGGATGAAGCATTTACTTCCGAATACTCTAAAGTAGCCTATATTAGGTTTTCTACCTCTTAATAATTCATATGGAGTTTTTCCTAAGATTCGTCTAATGGAAACTCTATTAAGTATATATGTTGATGTATCTACGGCGTGACACCAAAATTTTTGTGGGATAGATTGTTCATTTAACATTGTTCTACTCATTTCTTGTAAAGACCTATTTTTTCTTTCTACTACCCCATTTGATTGCGGAGTACGTGGAGCGGAAAAGTTGTGAGATATTCCATTTTTATCACAAAATTTTCCGAATTGTACTTCGTTATCAAATTCCCTACCATGGTCCGTCCTAATTGAGACTATAGAGCATCCTAACTTATTTTGTATCATTTTACTAAATATCTCAAATTTTTCAAAGGCTTCGGTTTTATCACTTAAGAACCTAGTCCATGTGTATCGTGAATAATCATCTACTATAACTAAGGTGTAACGATTGCCACCGTAGCTCCGCACAGCGGATGGACCAAAAAGGTCCATATGAAGTAATTCTAAGCATCTAGTTGTGGATAACATATTTTTAGCTTTGTGACTAGCATGTGCTTGTTTTCCAATTTTACAAGCATCGGAAAAGTGTTGATCATATCTTAGGCTAGGTAAGTTTCTAACTAGTTCCTTAGAGGCTAAAGATTGTATTTGTTGCATGTTTGCATGACCTAATCTCCTATGCCACAAAGTAGAGTTTTCATCTATAGTAGCTAGGCATATCTTATCTTCCGGTTTGTCTCCTAGTTTCATAACATATATACCTCCTTTCCTAATTCCTCTACCTATAACTTTCTTATCCTTAATTATTTCACTATCTTTCTCGGTAAAGGTAACCCTACACTTATTATCACATATTTGGCCTATACTAAGCAAGTTATAAGTAAGATTATCTACATGCTCGGCATTTTCAATAGTTAGAGAGTCTTGAGAGATCGTACCTTTGCCTATGATTTTTCCACGACGATCACTACCAAAAACAACATTACCTCCGTTGTATGCCTTATATGTAGAAAATAGCTTGCGATTCCCCGTCATGTGTCTTGAGCATCCACTATCCTTTATCCACTCATCGGGCTCCAATTCTACTCCTAGACATATTTCATCAGGTTCATGAGCCATGAAACATTTGTGCTTCATTGTTTCGTCTTCGTCACTAGATATTCTTCTTCGGATGGTTTTCCTTTTATCTTGTGCTTTTAGTCGCTTCTTAATAATATCCTTGAATTCTTTAACGACATTTGCATATTCTTCATCTTCACTTTCGGAACTATAATAGTCAACATTATTATGTTCGATCGTTGACTTTGTACACCCTTCTTGTTTGCTCTCGGTATGACTCATGGGGTTTTCGTCATTATTACCTACACATGCAAAATTTGAACTAGTAGCACTTGTACTCATTTCAACTAAATACTTATCTACTATACTTTCATTTTCAACAATTTTATATATAAAATTTTCTTTGGCTTGAAATTTCTCTTGATGAAAATTTAAAAGACTTCCACATATCATTTGCCGTTTGACAAAAAAATATTCTTTCATATTCAATATTTTGTAAAGCTTTGTATATAATCATTTTAGCAATATCATTTTTATCAAGCACTACTTTGAAATAATTATCTTGTTTTTCAAAAGTAGATTTTGTTGATTGAAAATTACCAATTGAAATGACATGCCAAAAATCATAATCTATTAATTTCACATAACTTTCGAATCGATTTTTCCATTCAAGAAAACTTGTATTTTCAAAATATGGTGGTTTAAATGTCATGTTCCCTTCTAAATATTTTTTTGATTCCATAGATCGATTTCAAGTTTTAAAATACAGTTTATTTTAAAAATCTTGTTTAACGTAGCTCTGATGCCAGTTGTGGAAAACTAGAAGGGGGGGGGGGGGGTTGAATAGTTTTACGTCAATTTTATTTTATTAAAACTTTGTTTGTAAAATAATCGTTTCTAGTTTTATGTGAGATCAATAAACAATACTTATATAAACTAATATCTACGAAATAAAATGACAACAATGTAAGTAAATAAGTAAAGAGATAGAGATGAAAAGATCGCACCACAAGACAAAGGATTTATAGTGGTTCGGCTACGAAGCACCTCTTCGCCCTACTCCACTCCCCGAGCACCTAACTCGAGAGTTTTCTTCACTACGTCAACAAGCTCCTTTATGGTGGAGAAAACCTTACACAACTTTTGCTTACACCAATTTACGACACTAAGCTAAATGTCGAGTCCTAATAATAGCTAGAACCAATCTCACACCACTACACACCTTCTTCACAACTTATGCACACCACTACTACTACACAACTTCACACAACTTCACTACTTCTTTTTTACAACACTACTTCTACTTCTACCCAACACAACTACTTCTATTCACAACTACTAACTCACCTAGATCTATCTATTATACAACTTCTACACCTTTACAATATACACAAGCCTACAATACTTCTTAACAAGATGTTGGGGGAGTATTCTTCTCTTGCACTTTGAATGATGAAGGATTGGATCACTTGAAACAAGAACTAATATGTTTATGATCAAAGGATTTAGGAAGATGATTTGAGAGAATTAGAACAGAAAGTTTTAGTGCAAAAGGTGAGGAAAAAATTCAGATTTGAACTAGTATTTATAGGCAAAGAATTCTGACACAGGAGCGTATGCCGGCCCCCTTAATTGTGTGCCGGCCCCCTTAAAATTAAGGGGGGCCGCCCATTGTAACGGCCTGATTTCTTTGTCTTTTCTGAGGAAAGTTTATTTGGTGAAAATTTAACTGAATTTGGTTAAAAATTTGAATTCATATATTTATTATGAAATAAGCATTTTCCTTTAATTTCCAAAAGTGTTTTTCTTAAATATATAAAATGTTTATACTATTTTATATAATTTGTAATTAGTAAATAAACCTTCATTTGATCATAAAATGTATTAGGCATTTGTTTATTCATACCTTAAGTGAATTAGTTGGATATAATGATATTTTGTCACTAAATACTTATTTACGTAATGATTTTACGTTTAATGATTTTATATTTTGTGATCGTCAAAACATAGGGATATTGAGAAATATTAATAACGTTTTTACGCATTATTTATATCAACACTAACATAAGAATTGCAATACTTTACAAATACATGTTCTTAGGTATGCTCCAATTCCACCTCCATTGCAGCCCCAAAACTGACCCATTTTAGCCCCCCATTTCAGACCTGAATCCTACGTCTATTACGGCCTCAAAACTGACCTATTATGGCCCCCATTTCAAGCGTGAAACATGGCTATTTCAGTTCCATTTTGTCACCCAAAAGCGGCCCATTTCAGCACCTAACTGCATCTACTTCAGGCCCGATTTTCTTGGTGACATTTTCTTTCGCATCATAATTATTATCATTGTCTTCGTCTGTGACATGTATCTCCACAAAATCTGACTCAAAGTCCTTTATCATTGAGGCCGTCAGTAAATTCCATCTGAAATTCATCTAGCAGTTGATTGTCTATGGTCGCACGCTTCACTTTCTTTCTAAATATTGACTCTAATACATATGGAAACGACTCTTCATCCTTGTCCTTAAAGCACTTCTCTATCTAAATTTCAGTTGTGCAACAAAACTTTAAGGATGTAATAAAGAGAATCGTAAATTCTTAATTGCAAATATTCATTAACTAAACAGGTCCTTAGAAACCTAAAAAAATTATGAATTAATCCTTTTAACAGCATACAATTTTAAATTGCAGATAAGTTTCGTATCAGCTACACATTGCTTTGATTTCGAATCCATTTGACGAAATACTAATCATGCTAAACAAATTTACCAAATTCCCACAATAAAAAAAGGTTAGCAGAACCGCAAACGCGTACCTCAGTTCATTCTGGTAGGTTGCAACTTTAGCCACATGCCTCAACCGTGTAGCGCAAGATATGCAGAACCATCCTTTACTCTCGTCATTAAACAATTGTTGCACATGTAAATCGGGCTTGTAGGCTTGTATAACTCAAGTCATCTTTTAGCAAAAAAAAAAAAATTCATAATAATCACATTTTATAACAGATTAAATAAATCTTTGTCGATGTAATTAAGTTCACAATAAATAAAAACTACAACTCACCTCAATTATTCTATTGGGTAGGAAGGTTCAGGGTGGGGGACATTTTTTCCAGTCCATTTACGATACACTTCTACCTCAATTGCTTTCTTGGTATCCGTTGGATTCAACTCGCCAACACTGACAGGTTTTAGCTGTACCACAGTCATTTTTCCGGAATCTTTTGAGATTAAACTGGAGCCGCTACTATCTGCCATTTTCATGTGAATCATGTAGTCAGTCGTGCTAAATAATGGAAGGCCAAATAGCATACATTCGTTATTGACATGCTACTTTTCCTTTGCCCTTTTTTTTGTAACATAACATCTACTAATGGATTAATTATATTTTTAATCGAGTAGCAAATTACTTTCATACAAAACTTTGACAGCCACACATATATGGAGTTAGGAATGATTATGCAGAGTGTGTGGCCAAATCGGAAGACCTATTTACATTAGAAGCAACAGATGGGGCAATACTAATTTTAATTAGGAGCTCGACACATACAATATTAAAGACATGAAGTATGTCATATATAGCAGTTACATGATACAATTAAGTGGGTACGACATCGGAGGTCGTGTCCCAAGTTTAGGATCCTCAACCAAGTTTACCGAGTTGAGGTGTACACCACTACTTCCGGTCCGCGTCTCTTGCAATGACCTGAAACCGTAATCAACTGAGAGTCAGTTAACGTAAAACGAAGTATAAACAAATTTTAATATAGTAGGTATAGCAAACTGGGCCCGACAACATTGTACGGCTGTTTGCCTCTGTGTTTTGAGAGTAGGTTTTGAAACACCTTATTTCCTAAGACGATAACCAATTTTAATAATCTACAACGTGGCTCCTATTCAATTTCCGCTGGCTTTTTCTTATGTATATGCAGCATCCTTTGGTTAATCACCAATCTCTTTCGCTCTGCATCAAGATAGTTCAAATGATCTATATTAGTGTAACTATGCATTAACACGAAGCAGTAATAATGTATAGTCGTATGCAATCCATTTTTGAACTAACTCACCGAAAATTCAATGAAAATATCCTCATTATTTCAAAGGAAGAAGACGCCGATGTCATAACTCCACAACTACAGCCAAAACTCGTGAACCGAAAAACCTTATCAATTTACGTTTAATCATTTTGCTGCAACAACTAATGCCCGTATACGTATCTGGTTTAGATTATACCAAGTCATTAAAAAAATGGCTTTTCCTGCTTTTCTAACTTTACTTACACATATGGCCACAACTATACTTTTATAATTATATATCAAGGTTTTATCTTAATTCATAACCTCAAATTGCAACAGTAATAAAACCCAAATCACAAATTGACCAACAAAACAACCTAATTAAACAAAAACCCTTTTCCCTCAATCACCTATTAAAACAAATAATTCCCATTAAAATTCCAAAAAATTGAATAATAATAATAATAATAATAATAATAATAATAATAATAATAATAATAATAATAATAATAATAATAATAATAACGAACCTCAAAAGAAACGTCACAAAGTGCAAAGAGATTCACCACCGCTCCTTAACCTCGTGACGATGATGAAGTGATATTCTTGCTATAAAGAAAATTTATTGTACCTCAAAAATGTTAGCTGCAAACATCATCAGCCATGCAACCTCCAAGAGAAATCAACCCAGAACCCCAAATTAACGGAACCCTAATTTTAAAATAAAATTAATCAAATCAATTAACCTAGAAAAATTGGGGAAAACAGATTAAATGCTAATTCCTTGAGGGGTTATGATTAATCTAACATAAAGATCATGAAATTAATTAAAAAAAATAATTGAATTTATGTATAATTTGCACAACAATTGACCAATTGTTCATCTATAGAATTTAGAAGCTGTTCCAGACTTAGGATGATATTCTATAATCAAACATATTCTTATAGAATATTACACAAGTTATCTAATAACTTTTAATTAGATATTAATATTGCCAAATCATCTTGTAATCAAGCATGATATAACAAAACATGATGTTCATGAAAAATCTTTGAGTCATGATACGTGGGAATCGCACCAGGCTTTACCTCTCAAGGGATCTCGAGAAGCTTACAACCCCCACCAGGCAGTGTACCTGATCGTTGTAGTATAGTATAGTGACAAGTACCGGGGGATTGATCGTTCAACAAGGAATAGTGTCGCTAGGATTAGAAAACCTAAATACTAGTTCTAAAGATGAGGGATGATTATTTTTTGTATTTTTATATTTTTTAGAAAGCAAGTAAAAATCTCGGGTTTGAAGGATTTGGGCGGAATTAGTTGCTAATCAACTAACCCAATACTAAAGATGCAATCAAAATAAAATACTAGAAATGAAAATAAACTAAATTATACTAAAGTTGTGAGCAATAAGTGGAGAAAATGTGTTTACTTAGATTTCACTACTCCCTAGACATCTTTTACACGTTAATTACTTGTTATAGTTGCGTGGATGACGGATTGTATTCCTTAATACCATTCATGGGGTGGCGCACTTAACTCCCCAATCCTATGAGCTCTTATATCCTCCTATGCCATGCCCAGCACAACCATAGGGATTGTAAACAGTAGCTCATGCATTAAATACAACCAATAAAACCTAGTGCACATCAGTTCATGTTTCCTAAGATGTTCAAGCATGTTACCATTTGGAGATCTGCCAGTTTTCTTAAGCCTAACATTGAATTCATTCATCCAATACAATTATAAACAAGTAATCAACACATAATTAACATCTATGTTTCATTAGATCCAGGCAAACACAAGATAGATCTAGTCTAGCATGATGGAATTAAGACAAGAACAAGATATAGACAACCAACACATAGACATATTGATTGAATTAAAAGAATACTTATCTCAATTACACATGAAAGGTATCAAGGGCTTAGAACCCTTGAAAAACCTGTAAAATTCGCACCAAGTTCGTACTTAGGGTTTCTCCAAAACTTCTCTTTTTTTTAATGTGAAAATTAGAAAACTATATATAGGAAATAGGGTCTGACGGCGTCAAGAAAAATCTTGTGACGCCGTCACCTCGCCGCCAAAATACTTCTCGGACTGCCTTAATCTACTTTTGACGCCGTCATGTGTTATGCATTTCCAGGCCGTCATGAATTTTACTCTTGACGCCCTACTTCGTGACGCCGTCAAATATGTACTGGGTCGTCATGGAAATTACTCTTGACGCCGTCAGAAATTCCTTCTTGACGCCGTCACCTACTGTTCCCAGCAAGGAAAATTAAGACTTTGGCGTTTTCTTCACTTTTATGCTCCAAAAACGTCCGAATTGCTTCCTTTTCCAGATTTCACTCCAAAAGTACCTAAAATCACAAAAGGAACGATTTAGGGCAATATTTGATCAAATAAATTCAATTTCGGGCTTAAATGACCCCCTAAAAGTGGTTCATTTTTCGCCTCATCAAGTAATACTTAGATTTTATTCATGTTATTCATATCCATTTAGACTTTCTAAATGATATATCAAATTAGATTCATTTACCGCACATGTTTATAAACTTTTATTCCAAGGTTGTATGTTTTATTTTCTAAATCTTTCAAGTAAAGTTTCATTCAATTCTAAGACGTAACATTTACTTATATGGAATATTACTTTTTATATGTTTTACAACATATATTATTTAAGAAATTAAATATAATACTTCCACTAGCTTTCAAGAGTACTTAGAAACTATCTTATTTTAATTATAAATCAAAACATGGATTTAGTAATTAAACATAAAAAATAATCTTCTAGATGCATGCATTTATCCATTCATGGATTATTGCACTTTGTACACTTCCAAAGATTTATTTGAATTCATAAACTCCTTTTGATTACTTATCATCCTCGCTCAAGTAATCACTCAAGAAAGTGTTTTGATATTTCATTGTCAATTTCATATTAATGATATAAATATGACAATCATAATCTTTATATATTTAATGTGTTTATAATAGAATATTCAATCACAGTTAATTGCTTAAGTGTGATTAATAATATTGTAACCAAAACATGCATTAAATACGTGCACATTATTGTCCATATGATTTCTATATAAAGATTTAAACCACCATGGTTACCTTATCTTTGAAGAAACTCATCTTCATTTTCTAGTCTAACTATTAAGATAAACCAAGTTTTTAAAATTGATTATCTTTATGGACAGCATTTTAATCATTCATATCATGTATACTTTACCGAATTTCATATATGGTAATGTATCATAGTGATTATCATGTTTACAATAATCCTGTAAATAATAACCCTAAGCATATTAATCAAATATCTGAGATATTTTGCTATTCTATGAATGAGAATTCCATCATCTTGAGATTTAACATTTTAATGTCAAGCCTCATTATGATATTTACTAGTGTATTTTAGAAGATTATGCATCTTGTAATTTTATCTTTTAAAGATCAAAACTCCCACTTGCTTTTAGTAATTTAAAGACTATCTTTAAATACTTTAGCAAACAAAGCAACAATACAATTTTCTGTTTTGGGATATTACAAATACACAATGATAGTTCATGACTTTTATTTGTTAACCTACTCATAAGTAGTTTAACAAATTCATAACGTCAATTTAAGACTTAATGTGATTCATCACATTCACATTCCATCATATGATAATGTCTTATTAATCTTCTATGTTGGAGGTTTATTAAGTATGTCCAAGTCATACTCAATATTCTAACCTTGATAACTTTGGAAGAAAAGAAGTCATAGTTATCTTTAATCAAACAATATAACTAGAGTTTGATTTTCCTAACTGAACATACCATAAACATTTGGTATTTCATTAGTATTAATATTGTAAGACAATCTAACAATATTTAAGATAACCATATTTCCTTTTGGCTTGTCTATTTACCAACTAGGCCATTTTAATGGTATAATAGTATTTTCAAGCCAATTACATGCTTTATAACACATGTACTTTTTACAAAGTCACTTCATGTCCATGTCTCTACCAGAAAACATAAACGGTTATAATCCCACTATACGTTATAAGTCATTTAACAATTTAATGACTTCATGTATATGTCTTAATTAAAATACATAACAAGATAACGTCTTACTTTATTATAAGTCTTGTAACAATTAAAAGACTTTATGTTTATATCTTTACAATTAAATATAAACATGTTTAACTAAAGTAATTATGAACACCATCTTTTGGTTTCAATAATAATTTCAAGTTAATTTATAACTTCACAATAATGTAAACAACATTATTTCTTTATTTATTTATGTCATTCCAAGAACACATAAATATTCAGATTGAAGCAGCATTAGATTACTCTATTAATTTATGTCATTCCATGAATTCATAAATATACAAATTAAAGTAGTCTTAATATCATATTGACACATGTTCTAATAGGTATCTAATTTAGAAACTGCAAATTCTCATAGTTCAATTACATCAGTTGATCTGCTAGTAATGAAAATATGAATTTTACCTTGTTGTTGCAATCTAGCTAAGCTCTCACATAACATAAATAGCAACACCAAGTGTTTCTTGAATTAGATGTATATAATTCATACTAGAAAGTAATTCTCTTACCTTGCAGTCAAGAGAATCCAATAAATCATATCTTTATGAGTTGTTTATTGCACACATTAAAGATAACATTTCTCCCACTTGTGCATGGAACAACCTCATATAGTTAATAAACAACACGCCATGCATTTGTTTATGTGATCAATATGATTGTGTCATAGATTTTAGCATAACAAGTAGTTATAGAACAACAATGTCTAGTAAGGAAACGTACAAGACTATCCTTAAAAGTATGAGTGTCTACACTTGGAAAATAATTATTTTTATCTACCAAGATGTCAAAGCTTGTAACTCCCACTGAATTAAAGATCATTACAATAATTCTTTATTCAGTAATAAGTACACAATACTCCCCCTGAATTTAACAACATTGTAAATGTTTCATATCCAGTGAAAGAAAATAGTGTGCTTTTAACTTTCCTACACCTTTGAATATCCATACGTAACAATTACTTATGCACTAAAGAGTGTATCCTACTATGTAAATGATGGACTATCCACCAAATGCTATTAACTTGAAAAATTGGGCATGCAATTTCTTCCTTAACAGGTCTACCATCCTACAATGTATGTAGTACCTCTTAAATAGTCAAAACAACTAGTTTGTCTTTTAACATTTTGCAGTAATAAGTCTAGCTTCTAATAACTCATAAAATGTCATACATAATTTTCTGTTAACCAAATATCATATTTGTTACTAAGAATTTCATCACCAAATAAGGATGATAAAATCCCTATGAAAATTATGCAATTATCTTAACTATTAAAAATTTGCTACGAGTTATATTAGAATTGAGACATATCTAATATTCCTATTATCCTTTTCATTCATGAAAAGAAATAGGATTATATCTCACTCTTCTTTTATAAAAAGGAGACTTCTTTTGTCTTTTAAGTAAATTATTCTTAATCAAACATTTGTTTGAAAACAGAACGATATCAATTTACCAAAGCCCAAAGTGCGTTTACGGTTTGAACGTTGCATTAATACATTAAAACGAATTACAAAATTCAATTTCAGTATTTTCGATAATTGGTCTTTAAGAAAATACAATACCCATTGGTAAATATTCATATAAACCGTAGTATTTTCTTAAAGCTAGGATCCTAATTGACATAGTACCATTACATCAGTTGATCTGCTAGTAATGATAGTATTCAACAAGGTAATTGTCGAACAATAATTGCCAATATCATATTGTGTTAGTCCCTTTTACTTGGTTAGCTATAACTACAAAGCTAAAATAACCAAGTTCTATGACATTAAACAAAGATGTATAAAAGGATTAACAATAAAGTAACGTAAACATAAGAGACAATATTTTCCAACGTTTAATTCTTTATTAGAAGTTAATCAAAAAGAATCGTACCCAAGTGTTTGCTGAATAACACTTGGGATTGAAAATGACAAGTATGGTATTGACTCCTCACTAAACTCAATCTATGTTGAGTGACAACTTTCAGGACCCACTGAGCTATCTCAGGGGTTGTGTTGTTCTTTGGAGGAGTAAAAGTGGTTTGTGAATGCTTTACATTAATTGCACAAACTTGTCAACTTTTACTCCTCTCTTATGCTACATATTTATACACAAATGTGAACAACCCTATTATACAATGGACCTAAGTGTTCCTCAATAAAATCTTGATAGATTTTATTCTCTGGCAAGGGAAACTTCTTTGGGTTAAGTCCAAAAGGCACTTTCTGATGACAGCCTGGTTTTAGCCATTTGAGGAAAGTTTGACCTTAAAGTGATAAAGCACTTTAGTGAAAAAGATCAAACTTTCCCGCCCAGTCCCGCCAAAACTTCAGTCTTCTAGTAATCAGTCTTCAGTACCATGAAGTTGTTGAGGAGTCATGGGGTTCAGTGAGTTATTGTCATCCTCACTGAACCCATCACCTTCTTCTTGTCTTAGATCACACTTCACTGAGTTCCGCCTCACTGAATGGAGAACCTTTCTTCTTAGGCTCGGACTAAGTATCCTGAAGATGACTCACTGAGTTACTGTTCACTCAGTGACTTGTTTATACTTAGGTTATTTTACGTTCAAATCCTTGTTAGAAGAAGATTGGGGATTTCAGTGACCCAACAATCTCCCCCTATTTGAACATACAAATAGCCTAAGTGTTTCTTGATTCAGTGTGAGTTGGCATGGGTCTTCATCTCTTACTGAATGTTGTAATTATAAGTAGGACACATAATTTTAAACAAAACATCAAATTTTATTCATAGTTATTACAAGTCCTACAAATTACAAAAAATAAAAGGATAGTTGTTGCAGATCAGATGTTCAGGTGGTATCCAAGGTTTTCAATCTTTGCTTTCTTTGATCTGAGTAGGTGTCTTTCAGGATGTTCATTGATCATTGCTTCCAAGTCCTGGCAGAATCTTTTGTTCTCATCACTCTGTATGGGGGACGCCAACATGAGATACATGAGCATAGCTTTGATTCCTGCCTTATCCATATCAGACCACCTTTGGAACGCCAGGCTTCCATACTCATCAGTGAAGCATAAGCCTCTTTCAGGAGCTTCAAGGACCGCATTGTTTACGAACGTGATCCCTTCAGGAAGCGACCTGCCACACTCTAACCCTGGTACTTTGATCTCAGGCTCCATCTCAATTTGCTTCCTTTTCCTCTTGGAAGCCTTAGATGGAGCAGTCTCTTCTACTAAGTCAGGAAAAAGTGAGGGAATGTTAAGAGCCTCAGGCATTGCTCTCAGTCTGTCGTACCTATCCTTCAGTGATTCGAGAAGTTTAGGTACCACAACGTTGTTCTTTTTGGCAGTGATAGAATGAAGCTCGTCAAGCTCAGTGATGCCAAAGTCTACAAACTTGAAAGGCTTATGGATGTCAATTATTCTTTTATCACGTCCCCTGAAGACGGTGACCATTGCAGGATCGGTGTTTCTGTGGATTTGAATGTCAGTGATGGTTTCAGGTCTTAACCTTTCTTTCATCACCCAAGTATACCTTTCGATCCTGTGTTTTCTGATTTGAGCATCCTTCCTGAGCTTGTTTTCCCTTTCCATTTTGAGAGCATTTAGCTCTTCTTCCTGAGCCTTTTTAAAGACTGCACCAACTTGTACAGTTGCTAGTGCCTCAGTATTCAAACCAATCTTTTCAGCTTCCCTATGAACAACCTTAATGATAGCAGGCTTGCTCATTCTCTCTTCCTCAGCCACCTTGAGTAGTGTCTCAGTCCTTTCCATGTGAGCTTGAATTTCGTCATGAGTGAGAAGATGTATTACCCCATTGATTTCAAACGGGACCTTGATAGGTGCATCAGGGTCAAATCTGACCATCGTTGAGGCTGGCTTGAGAACATTTTCAGGACTAGAGGTGGTAGCAATACTTTTGCCTCTGTCCTGTCTGAGAGAAGAGGAGACTGGTTCCTCCTGTGGTGGAACTTCAGTGATTGGTGTTGCTTCAGTGACATGCTCCCCCTCAGTGTGAGAGGGCTGTCCAGCTTCTTGTTCAACAGTATTAGGGGCTTCAGTAGCATTCTCCCCCTCAACATTTGCCTGAATGTCAGTGATGGTAAGTGTTGGCTGTACTGGAGAAGAAGTAGATGCACCCTTGAAGGCTTGAAAAATTTCGGTCATCATAGACTTGATCTCCTGAGTATCCTGCTGAATGATGGACACCCTAGAGTCAAGTGCAGCCTGTGCATTTTCAAGAGCTATCATCCTGGATCCCAAGGTCCATGCCAGAGAAGTAGACCGTTGGGACTGAGCTGTCACTGATTCCTCTATTTTGATGAAGGAAGATTTGAGAGACTCCACAGTGGTGGTGAGACCTTGAAGATTAGAACCCTTAAGCAAGTCAAGTAATTCAGTGAGAGCCACTGAGTTTACCTGATACGTCTCGGATGCCTGAAGTAGCTTCCTGGTGAGTTCAGGATCATCCTTGACTGATTCTTGAACCGACTGAACCCCTACATTCAGCTAGTTGAGGGTTATCAAAAACTGATTCAGGCGAGTGATCATCTGTGTCAGGGAATGGTTGACTGAGGAATTTTGTTCCCTGACATCTTTATCGAAGTCTTCGACAACATCTTTGAGATTATGATAGTGAACCGCCTGTTCAGTGTGCATGTCAAAGACCTCATCAGTGATCCCCCTGTACAAAATGTTAGTAATCTTTTTGATGAATTTGGTGAAGGGCATCACAGTGAGAGGAGCCTGATCATCTCCTGAGGACTCTGGCTCAGAATGTGTGTCAGTATCATCATGGTTTGAAGATTGAGGAGACTGAGGAATTGGTTCAGGGACTGTCTCCTCAAGCTCCATATCATCTGTGGCCTTGAAGACTTCGTCATCACTGTTGAATTCATCATCAGAGTACAAAACAGCCTGAGCTTCAGCTAGGGACTGAATCTGCAAAATAGGGTTAGCCGGCTCCTCTTCATAAGAAGACTCGCCTTTGTTTTGGCCAGGTCCTGACCCCTAAAATCCGGTAGATTGGGTTTTATCTACCTGGTCTTCAGGGTCAGTTCCCGAGTTATGCGCACCTTCGGGATTGGTTGTGAGTTCCATATCAGCGGGTGGTATGTGTCCCTCTGAATCTTTGTCCCTCGTGACCCCTTCAGGCACTGATGGGTGTTTCTTAGTACCATCACTAGGAGTCGTGATTGTTGTGTCCCTATCAGCGGGTTGTATGTTTCCCTCTGAGTCTTTGGGATGAGTTGTTGTGCCCTCAGACAAAAGCTTTGATTGGCGAATGTCCTCATCAGGCACCTGAGTGGTTATGCCCCCCATTCCAACAGGCTTGTGCTGGCCTGTCGAAGATTTAGGGGCGAGAACTCCTTGTTGCTTGGGTTGTGATTTACCCGAGCCTTTGGCAGGATATGATTGTTTATGGGTCCCCTTCTCAGTGGAGTAGTGCTGCCCCACCGAGGGTATAGGACCCCTTACTCCCTGATACTCTGGTTGTGATTTGCCTGAGTCTTTAGCAGGATGTGAAGGTTTAGTTGGTTCCGACCCTACTGACTTGTTTATGCCAGCAGGGCCTTTGGGAACGGGTTCGCCCGAGGACACTGAGTGTGATGTCTCAGTGCCCTCCATTGGCCTTTGTTTTGGGGCCAAAGATTGGCTAATGATCCTGAGGGTGTCAGCAGTCAGGGTCTGTTGTTGTTGCCCCCTTTTGTCAGGCTTAGGGGCAGAGGTCTCAGTGGCGAGTGGCTTGGGTTGAGCCACCTTCCTGGACCCTTGTCCCTTCTTCCTCTTCACCTTTTTGGTGGGAGAGAGAATTGGTGAAACTATGTTGTCACCCTGGATAGCAGTCAGCATGTATGTGATCAGGGCGACAGGTGTTACCTCATTAGGGTCACGTGAGTAGTTTGCCTTATGCAAGACATCAGGTTCAAAGCCGACACTGTCAGGCTTGATATACTCAGACCCTAGTAGGTCATTCAGGGCACAGGAAATGAATCTAGGGTAAGACATGTGTTTTTGCCTAGACTTCCCACCCAGTTTGCCTATGAGGTCCCTGAAGATAATTTCTCCGAGGTCAATCTTTTTACCCTCAATGAGACAGTACACTATCATTGATTGAGTAGTGTTCAGTTTCTCAGTTGAGGACTTATTCCCCCCCAATGACCTGAATAACGAATGTCATCAGGATCCTCCAAGGGGCAGGGAACCATGTTTTGATGATGGGGGCTTTGTTCAGTAGGGCCCCTGGAGCAACATCAAGATGATTCTTATCATAGGGCCCTAGTTCTAAGAGGAGTTGTTTAACCTCCTTTTCAGTGGGTGGGGCAACAAAAGTCTCAGTGTAGTCAAGGCCAGTGGCTTTGACAAAGGTTTTGTAGTCAAGAACAAGGGACTTTGTCCCATTCTTTACAGAGAACTTGATTTTGGCCTCCTTTGGCGCATCAGGGTTTTCAACCACCGCTGAGCACCAAAATTCCCTCAAGTAGTCATGACAGATGACTGAGGGGGTCTTTGTGAATGTGGTGGTGAGAAAACAGTTTTGTAGGAACTTCACCACATCCCTGTAAGCAGGGAACCCTTCAAGGTAGGCAAAGTTCCCCACCACATTGTTTTTGGTGAGGTCTACGCTTTCCATTTGGAATTCCACATTGGGTGCGTATTTTATGACCTTAGAAGATGCCATTTTAGTTTTTAAAAGGTCTGGTTATGAATAAAGAAGAAGCACACACAGATTTTGAAAGCAACAGTTCTTGAAATAATTTTGCAAGAGTTTTGTTAAGATTTTTAAAAGCGTGTGTGTGTTCTTCTTTGTGGGGGGTATTTATAGGGTGGGAATTAGGGTAGTTATGTTGCGGATACCAAAGGTTTAATTTATTTAACCGAAACGGCATAATAATGTAGGTTTGATATCCGCATTAAATATCACGATTCCCATTACCCTATTTTCTCTCACATCGTGGGTGAACAGTTGTGCGGCTCTGCAAATAATGCACTTTTGCAGAGTAGAAATCATCACAACTTTTGTGTGTGAGGGAGCATTTAATGCTCAGTGGTGTTTGGTGAGAGAGATGTGGGGGCCCAAGGAGTGGATGCCAGTTGTGTAAGTGACATATATTCCTATATTTAATAGGATTCAGTTACCTACCTGGGACATTTACTAACTAAGTACTTAGAGCATTTAGTTAGGGTATTCAATGCCATTTTTCATCCTGAGCCCCCTGAATGAATTTTCATTAAAAAAGAGTTTTCAGGAAGGGTGTGATCAGGGACTTAGATAATTTACATCAGGTTGGAACACTTTTGACCAGTTTCCTGATTCTATGTCCAACATGCCCAATTCAGCTTTCAATCTTGTGAAAGTGGGTTCATCCAAAGGTTTTATGAAGATATCAGCTAGCTGATATTCAGTGGGGATGAAATGTAGTTCAATTTCACCATTAGTGATGTGGTCCCTGATGAAGTGGTATCTGATGTCAATGTGTTTGGTTCTTTGATGAAGTACTGGATTGTTTGAGATGGCTATGGCACTTGTATTATCACAAAAGATAGGTACCATCTTATACTGAATGCCATAGGCACTCAGTTGGCTCTTCATCCATAGTACATTTGCACAACATCCTGCAGCAGCCATATATTCAGCTTCAGCTGAGGACATGGCCACTAACTGTTGTTTCTTTGTACTCCAACACACAAGTTTACCACCAAGAAATTGGCAGGATCCTGAAGTACTTTTCCTATCCATGTTACATCATGCATAGTCAGAGTCAGTGTACCCTTTGAGATCAAATCTTGAACATTTTGGGTAATACAAACCAAGGTTTGGAGTACCCTTCAGGTACCTGATGATTCTCTTGACATCAGTGAGATGTGATTCTTTAGGGTCAGCCTCGTATATGGCACACAGGCAGACTGAGAATTGAATATCAGGCCTTGAGGCAAGTAAGTACATCAGGGAGCCAATCATTCCTCTGTATTGGGTTTGATTCACTAATTTTCCAGTGAGATCAGGGCCAAGGTTGTTTGGAGGAACCATAGGAGTTTTTACCGAAGAGCAGTCAGTGAGCTCATACTTCTTCAGTAGGTTCCTGAGGTATTTTTCTTGGCAAATGGATATTCCTTTTTCAGTTTGTTTAATTTGGAGTCCAAGAAAGTATGTGAGTTCACCCATCATGCTCATTTCAAACTTTGTGGTCATCAGTTTCTCAAACTGTTTGCAAAGTTTGTAACTTGTTGAGCCAAAGATGATGTCATCAACATATACTTGGACAAGAATGACATCATCCTTTGTTCTGTAGATGAACAGTGTGTTGTCAATCTTTCCTCTGACAAACTTGTTTTGGATCAGGAAGGCTCAAAGAGTTTCATACCATGCCCTGGGTGTTTGTTTCAGTCCATAAAGGGCTTTGTTAAGCTTGTAGACATGGTTAGGGTATTCACTACTGTTAGAGCTGGCATAACAGGTCCGACACGACACGACACGACACGAACACGATAAGACACGGATCTGTTAAGCCCTCACACGAACACGACACGATAAGCTAATCGTGTCAGATCTTAAAACACGAACACGAACACGAACACGAAAATTAACAGGTCACACGAACACGACACGATAAGACACGATAAGAGGTCTTAACAGGTCTTGACACGCTAAAACACGAAATCTTAACAGGTCTTATCGTGTCTTAACAGGTCTTTAACAGGTCTTAACAGGTCTTAACAGGTCTTTAACAGGTCTTAACAGGTCTTAACAGGTTTTAACAGGTCTTAACAGGTCTTATCGTGTCTTAACAGGTTTCACGAGGTTAAAACACGAACACGACACGAAATCTTATCGTGTCATCTTATACAAACACGAACACGACACGAAACACGATAAGCCAAACACGAAACCTGTTAACTTTGTGTCGTGTCGTGTCGTGTTTTCGTGTTTCGTGTCGAAATTGCCAGCTCTAACTACTGTTACACCCCCAATTTACCTGAATGGCAGCGGAATGGAATACCTGGGGGTGACGGTCATAGCACCATAGTTACAGTTATATTGAACGACCTAAAGTGTCGTTTAGAAAATACAGCGTTTGATCATTAAAACATTCAGAGTTTACAATTCTTAGGTCCCAAAAGAGTTTGCCAATATAGTTAAAATAAGTTCAACAAGATCAAACGTTTCATAAGTGCAGAAAATATGGTGAGACGCGTCGACTCCGCGACTCCATGAAGGTCCAAATGTATGCAACATGAGCTACCTTAATAACCTGAGAAATACATTGCGAAAAACGGTCAACACGAATGTTGGTGAATAATCATAGGTTTATAAGTAAATCGTAAGTACATAAGCCACAAGTAATAAGTAAACCGACAAGAATGTCAAAAAATGCTACATTGGCTCTTAAGCTCATGACCCCGAAGCTAGACTTAGTAATGGCCCCACCAGAGTGTTTACCAGACACTCAATTCGTTAAGACATGAAATGCATTCGTCCGGTTGGAGCAACCCAAACACGAATGGAGGCGTCACCCTCGATAGATCTATCCACTCACTCTCGCTTAGTACTAAAATTAACGGTCCATGATAATAAAGGGGACTTGTCAAGACATGGTAATAAGGCAACTTAAGCAATGTATGGAATTTGTAATACTTGGGCATGTACAAAAATAATTGTGCAATGTATTCTCCCCCGTGGGATTTAAAATCAAATAAGTAATTAAAACGGGGCTATGAGAACTCACCTGGAGTGATAGTACAAAGACGGTACAACGATGGTAAAGTAATCGGGACAATGAGGCGCGAACACTAGCCGCAACCTAAATGAATAATCGTGATCTAATTTAGATCATGCTGTGATGTAATGAATGCACATGCACATGATACCTATACCACTCGTAATTTGGAAATACTAGTTATCGTCATGGTAAAATAGTTTCCATACTTAGGAAAAATAAGTCCATATATAGGAGTATATAACTCGTCGTATTATCTTGTATGAAAATGTTAGCGTTATATTCATCGTATCGAAAACCTTAAAATAACGTCGTTAAGTCGTATAAATATTCTCTTGGGTCGTACGTATTCATTTGTTAAGAATATAGTCCTTAGTAACATTTCTAGAAAATATACCATTTAGTGCGTAAGTTATTATTTTTATTTGTGACCATATATATATATATATATATATATATATATATATATATATATATATATATATATATATATATATATATATAGTTTTGACGATGTTAAAATGGGTATAACTTGGTCGTTTCAAGCTCATTTTCCTCGTTCTTTATATCCACGGATTCGTTTTTGTATATACTAGTATATTTTTGATAACTCGGCTCCTCTAGGTTACGTTTAATGCCTCTATTTACCCGTCGAAATCTGCCAAACAGCAAGCAGTTTTTATAAAAATAGTTTTCGTCGTTAAATTTGCAAAAATCATATCTCCTTCGTTATAAGCTCGTTTTAATCCGTTCTTTCGCCTAAAGTTTCGTTTTTGAAAGTATTTTCTAAATCTTTGGTCAAAAAGTACCCATCATTCACTGATTTTCCCACGTTTCAGAAATAGGGACAGTAGGTCAATATGTAGTTTCAAAAACCATTTCTAGGGTTCTAATCTAGTTCCATCTTCATTCAAACCACTTTCAATCACCACAAAACTAATCTAATCCTACCATACACCTTCTTAGGGTGTCATGGGTTCCTAAACATCATAACCAAGTAGATCTAACAAGGATCTAACCAAAAATCACTTCTAGGGCTTAAAAGTTAAATATATACAAAATGGAGTGGTATAAGCCAATATATGCATGAGTTCTTGTAAGAAAAATATATAAACATAGTAATAACTTGTAAAAATTATGAAATGAGTTTTGTAAACTTACTTGGAAGATTAATGAAGTTTGGATGGTGAAAACCTAATAATCCTTGAGTTTGTATTTCAAAACTCTAAAAGGAGTACAAAATACACTAGATACTATACTAGATCTAAAAAAAATATGGTTTCTTCTTGTTCCTTGTGATGGCCGGTCATAGAGAGGAGAGAAAAGAGAGATATTTTGTTTGTTTGATTTGTGAAATAAATGAGAAATGTGTAAGTTATGTTATATATATAAAAATAGGTTAGCTAATTTTACAAGGCAACATTAATTAGTTAGTAGGAAGGTTTTCAAATGTGTAAGATATTGGTGATTGGGGGGGGGGGGGGGGGGGCGGCAAGTCAAGGGGGGGGGGGGTTGAGTGTGTAAGAAATTTGTAAGACTTTGGTGTATATTATGAAGATATTATTAGTTTTAGGGAGTACCGGGTACCGAGTTAACTAAAAATAAATTTTTAACGGAGTTAACCGGGATAAAATAAAGTTATAAAAATTATAAAAATAGGTTGGGTAAAATTATTAAGTGTTTAGATAATTATCGTTTAATTTCTACGAAAACCGTCGAAATTTTAGTAAACTTAAGTTAATAATTAAAATAAATATCCAAAATACCGGGTAAATTAATATTACAGTTTTTATATTATAAAAATGAATATAAAAATATATTGGGATCATAGTTGGGAGTGTTGAACATGTTAGTCACATTTATAGTTCGCGTATTAGTGTTTATTTAAAAATAAACATACGTAATTCGTTAATTATATTAAAAATATAATTTGAATACCCTACGAGTGGAATAGTATGCAAGTGCCATAACTATGATATGCAGACTATTTCTAGTCCGTATGAAATGCCCCAATGATGATGCATGAATTCGCTCCTGAACCAATATGGTTACGCGAATTTTGAATACCCGTAAACTAGGTTTACGATGACATGAGTAATGCACGTGAATAGTGGTTTTCTCTCGGAAATGAATAGTGTCAAGTGAATAGTAAAATTTCTGAACGCTTCTAAGAATGTCGAATTGACCTCGAAAACGATGAATAGTGATCGATGAATAGTAAATGATGAATAGTAACTTGTGAATAGTAAATTGTCGAGGTTTAGAAAATGACCGGAAATTACGAGTTGTGACAGTCTTCCCTTTTAACAGGAACTTCGTCCCGAAGTTCAGTTTTGGTTGGTCTCTAAAGTATATTTGGTAAAAAGACGTGGATACTTGAGTTGCATTTGGTCTTCCCGTTTCCAAGTAAACTCGGGTCCTCTTCAAGAATTCCAGCGAACTTTCACGATAGGAATTCGACTTTGCTTCAACCGTTCGACTTAACAGTCCATGATTTCTATTGGTTATAACCAAGTCTACGTTTGTTCTTGGGTTGGATTCCTTTCCAAATGGGATTACAAGTGACTAATCCGAAAGTCATTTCCTGGAAATTTAATAGGTGAAACATAGTTGTGTAATACGGCTGTTCTCTAACAAGGCTCAAGTCTGATGGCCACTAGGCCTACTCTGTCTGAAATATTACGTGGTCCAGTGTATATCAGGTTTATCTTTCCAAATTTTTTTTTTCCGAATAATATCATGCCTTTCCTAGGCAGAACTTTCAACATGATCTGACTACCAATTTGAAGTTTTAATGGTTTACAACTTATAGAATTTTTAATTGATTCTTGACTTGTAGGAAATTTCTGGTTATTTCATGAATGCCTACTGGAATAGTGAGTTTAGCTTTTTCCGAGTTTGGTTCGTCAATAGATGATCAGTGCTTCTTCAGGTTTATAATGTAATATGGGTAATATATGTTGCTGAACTATGTCAGAACTCAAATCTTATACGTCAGTTGGTCGATTCTAAAATGAATCTGAAATGGTCCAATATACTTAATAGTTCAATCTCTCGTGTTACCATAATCGTATCATGCCTCTCCAAGGCAAAGCTTTCAACTTAGTTCGTTCTCTCCCGTGATTCTGGTTAGTTTGCTGTTCAAGGATACCCAATCCGTATGATGTGCGTCATGTACCAACCTAACCTCTATCAGTTTCTCATTTCTTGTAACGGGTTCTTGATTTGGGAAATTTCCTTTGTTGTTCCATAATTTAGTCCTAGACCGGTGAATTTAACTTTCCGATTTCGGTCTGTAAATGGGTAATTGATACATCGACCATAAAGTGCCTCAAATGGTATAGTCTCTACGCTCGTGCGATAACTATCGTTGCAAACGAATCTGATTTATGATAAAGGGTTAGTCCAACCATTTCTAGAGTCAATCACTTATGCTCTGAGCATAACTTTCCTATGTTTGAATCGTTCTCTCGTTCTGACCATCGGTCTGAGGATAGTAGGCGGTGTTTACATCTAAATGGGGTTCTGAAGGAAGTCTTAAAATGATAGCTAGAAGTCTGAGGTGATTCGATTACCTTTATCAGGAATAATTGAAATAGGTACAATAAATCTTGTGACTAATTCCACAACGTTACGTGTTTCGAACACGGCGTTATACGAAGAAGATAGAATATGGGTAACAATGTTTGATTCTTTGTGTTTTGGTCTAATGGATTGCTAAGACATGTGTCATTCCTTGCCTACTGTGCTTGGTCTCCATTACTGACGTTTGTAATCGTTCTAAGGTGTTCCTCCTAATTTTCTTCATCACATATTCCAATATTCCTTATTGTCAAGTCACAAAGCCCTAAATGCATAAGCGATGTAGCATGGTGATTGGTTTTCAAAATTTATCTCGCGATTTTTTTGAGTTTTTGGTCGAAATCTTTTTCTGAATAAACGAACTTAGAAAATGGAGCAAATGGTTTACTAAATAATATCCTTCTTGATGATTCAAAATTTCAATAGTTAGGAAATGTGACGCGGTTTTCAAATAGGTTGTGAATAGGACTGTTTACCAAAGTTTGATGTTTATATATTTCCCATTGTACAATGGTTTAGCTAAATATTGATTAAAAGGATCGTATTTGTTCAAAATAGGCAATTCAAAAATTATGTTCTACGAGATATGTGATTTGTATAAACACAAATTTTAAATCGGCTTTACTTAATAGTGAAAATACTAACAAGGATAAAATAATAGGATAGGTAATGTTCGCATAATGCATAGATGTCTATGGTGCCTATTGGTGGGTATCTGATAAAACTACAAGCCTAGGTATTCAACCAACTTAAGTCTTGAGATGGTTTATCGTTGTAATTGTCATCATGTTGGCAATATGAGGGTTTCAATTGATATTATGTCGATGAATTTCCGTATTGTCTTCACATGTAGCTGGGGAGATATTCTTGAGTCTGATGCCTCTCTTGATGTATAGGTGAGGTTATCTAGAATTTCCTGAGAACACAATGCCTTAAGGGAATCTATATCGATATCCTTAACTCAAATCAATTATCCTCGGTGAAAACTTATTACAGGGAAGTTTGCGTATGGATGAGACCATGTTAATTCAAAACACTCTATAGTATCGGTTAGAAGGCTTGGTTTATTTCTATAGTGTTGCTTAACATACCTTCACCATGTGTTCGATCCTATAGCTCAGTTTAGCTAGTACCTTTGAATAATAAATTAGACAACTAGGTCAGAGATGGTGAGTCGGATGGTCTCGTGGTACCTTAGGATTGTTGTTGGGTTATGAATTTTCTTAGTCTAGGTTTAATAGTTCCGTAATCCTTTTAGTGTTTTTCTTGTATCGAGGAGTCCTCCTAGTACTTGATATGGAAAGTCTCTCCTAAAGAAGTCAATGGAAAGTCCAACTTAATGGCTAAGTGAGTGACAGGTGGGGTAAGTATCCAGGGAGAGTTTGTCAGAAAGAGACATTTATAAAAGAGTTTACTTGTTTAAAATGCTTTTAAATGAAGATTGTTATTAGCAATACTTTATAAAGTAACTATTTCCTTCATGGCATAATCCTTCCTGAATTATACATAGGTGATCAGGCTATGTATAGTTGAGGACTAATGATGCGATGCTTGATTTAGTCAAAATAATATTATTTTTCTCAAAAGCTTTAGATGGTGTTCAACGCATTGTTATTAAAAATGGTATTCTAATTATTTCCTTTCAAAGTAACATAAAAATTGTTTCGCGTAATAATAGTAAATATTTGGCGTAATATCGGAAGAATCAGTTTATAGTACGGTAACAAAACGGTTTATTTTTGAAATTTGGTAAAACAATTTCCCCATAAGGTAGTAAAATAGTTGGAAACTAAACTCGTTGGATGGTTTATTGGATACATGGGTAAATCCTATGGATTGGTAATAATCTACTAATCCGTCAAATACGAAATCGGTCAAATCCCTAATAAGACAATGGTATAATGTTACGTAACGATTGAAAATTGCGCAATTGCAATAGAAAATGGAATAAACAAAGGCTACGGTTATCACAGAGGTAACAAAAGATAGTCATTACATTAGATAAGAAAGTGCTTAATACTACTAGGTTACACCAACGTACTTATGGAAAGTACCAAAAGAAAAGTACAACCCTAGAGGGCTCAAACTATGGTTTTACAACACGAAATGCCTCCTCCAGTTCCGGTCTCTCAACACCGGGCATTTACTCCTGAAGTGTCCCACTACATCGCAGCTAAAACATGTAATTGATGGTTTCTGATTATCACCCACAATTGGAAACCTGCAGTCCCTGGCTTTGTGGGTAACCTTCTTACAGTTGCCACATGGTTCCGGGCAACGGCCTGGGTTATGATGATGTTGGCACTCTTCACACTTAGGTAAAATACCAAGGTAATCATTCTTTTCCTTTAGACCTGTAGCATTAGGTTTAGCAACTCCTTGTCTCTTGTGTGGTCCTTGTGTGGCATTCTCACCTCGGTTGTTGTTCCACTTCCTTTTATTGTCACTTTTTCTTCCTAAGATCTTGGGGTGAGCTATGCGTTCCTTTGCTTCGATCGCCATCCTGATAGCTTTAGGCATGGTATCGGGTTCCAATGAGTTGACCAACATACGAATTTCAGGAGAAAGTCCTCCGATGTACCTTTCAAGTTTCTTGCTTTCTGGTTCATCCATTGCAGAGCCTAGTCGAGCGAAATCATAGAAAGAAGCAGTATACTTAACAACATCATCTCCTACCATGGTAAGGTTTAGTGTTTCCTGTTCAATTGCTTGTAATTCACTTTTCACACAAAACTTCAAACTCATCATCCTTTTTAGTTTCTCCCAAGAGTGTGAGTAAGCAGCATCAACTCCTACTACCTGGACATACTTAGTCCACCATTTCTGGGCATGCTTCTGAAAAGTGCAAGTGGCGAACTTAACTTTGTCTTCCTTACGGCAGTCACCACTTTGAAAGATTGTTTCTAATTCTTCGAACCATTTGAGAAATTCCTTTGTGTCTATATTTCCGTTATAGGAGGAGGGATTACAACCCATAAATTCCACGTGAGTAAGTTCCTTGGTGAGGGTAGTGGCCATGTTCTTGGCAATGACTTGTCCAATAGCAGCTTGCGTCATGCTTGGAGTGGTTTGCTTAAATCTATTTTCATTAAATCATAAGAGTCCATGAGAATCTATTGGTAATAAGGATCATCCTATTCATAACACATGAATATAATACATGAAGGTTTCGGTCAATATGGACCAATATCATATATAGCACAACTATTCCCTTATAGTAGAGTCAATACTTGATGATTCTGTTTGTACAACAATCAAAATACTACAAGTTTCTTTAACTATGTCACACTTCTCGTGGTTAGGATAATAGTAAAAGCTAGTAAAAGATATAAGTCTAGTCTAAAGACTTCCTGTAGCCCTTCTAGGTGAAATCAGGTTTTACGGCATCATAAGGTCGGGATAGTCCTGAAGTGGTGTCTGTAGTTGTGCATCGATCAAGTTCTAGATATCGTAGGTTCTAAACCATTCTTGAGGAACCTGCGGATGTTCCTGTTGAGTCCGTAATCTTGGTATTATCCACAAGGCGTTATCTAATTCATGGCAAGTGAAAATGGAAAAGGGAAATGACAATGGTGGTATTCTAAAGGATGAGAATAACATTGATGACGATGAGATCCCAGTGATGAGTTAGGAGGTAATGGTGATAATAGTGAATGGGATACTACTCTCTTTCGCGCTATCTCGTGACATCTAAGAGGTAAAGCTGAAGTACGCACTATGGGACGACCAATAGTGAAATAAGTAACCAACGGTGGTGGTAGTACCTAAGTAGTAAGCGTCCTACTAGTGAAGGTAAGAAAACATGCTATCTCCTTGTAATAAGCATCCTAATAAGTCCATTAAAATTAAGTCTGAATACTCTACCAAACGGCATTCTATGTATAGGCTGAATGAGAACCTTGCTCTTATGACAATTCAATAGTGCTAATAGTGGTGTAAGTACAGCTGGTGGTATAATGGTAGTGGAAGATGACAAGGCATCTTCAATGTCGGAATTCGACGAAAGGATAACAGCGTGGGTATCTGAAGACATGTCACTTGTGAACCAGGTCAATATAATCATATGTATATGAGTATGGGTATGAATAATTCGTACAGTGTGTGCGTAAAACAACATGTATAGTGAATATGCACCTATGATGAAATGATGAGATGCTATGATGATGTGGTTATAGTCTAGGGTCCATGATACATCCTAGTTTGCTATAACCTTAGCTCTGATACCAATCTGTCACACCCCCAATTTACCTGAATGGCAGCGGAATGGAATACCTGGGGGTGACGGTCATAGCACCATAGTTACAGTTATATTGAACGACCTAAAGTGTCGTTTAGAAAATACAGCGTTTGATCATTAAAACATTCAGAGTTTACAATTCTTAGGTCCCAAAAGAGTTTGCCAATATAGTTAAAATAAGTTCAACAAGATCAAACGTTTCATAAGTGCAGAAAATATGGTGAGACGCGTCGACTCCGCGACTCCATGAAGGTCCAAATGTATGCAACATGAGCTACCTTAATAACCTGAGAAATACATTGCGAAAAACGGTCAACACGAATGTTGGTGAATAATCATAGGTTTATAAGTAAATCGTAAGTACATAAGCCACAAGTAATAAGTAAACCGACAAGAATGTCAAAAAATGCTACATTGGCTCTTAAGCTCATGACCCCGAAGCTAGACTTAGTAATGGCCCCACCAGAGTGTTTACCAGACACTCAATTCGTTAAGACATGAAATGCATTCGTCCGGTTGGAGCAACCCAAACACGAATGGAGGCGTCACCCTCGATAGATCTATCCACTCACTCTCGCTTAGTACTAAAATTAACGGTCCATGATAATAAAGGGGACTTGTCAAGACATGGTAATAAGGCAACTTAAGCAATGTATGGAATTTGTAATACTTGGGCATGTACAAAAATAATTGTGCAATGTATTCTCCCCCGTGGGATTTAAAATCAAATAAGTAATTAAAACGGGGCTATGAGAACTCACCTGGAGTGATAGTACAAAGACGGTACAACGATGGTAAAGTAATCGGGACAATGAGGCGCGAACACTAGCCGCAACCTAAATGAATAATCGTGATCTAATTTAGATCATGCTGTGATGTAATGAATGCACATGCACATGATACCTATACCACTCGTAATTTGGAAATACTAGTTATCGTCATGGTAAAATAGTTTCCATACTTAGGAAAAATAAGTCCATATATAGGAGTATATAACTCGTCGTATTATCTTGTATGAAAATGTTAGCGTTATATTCATCGTATCGAAAACCTTAAAATAACGTCGTTAAGTCGTATAAATATTCTCTTGGGTCGTACGTATTCATTTGTTAAGAATATAGTCCTTAGTAACATTTCTAGAAAATATACCATTTAGTGCGTAAGTTATTATTTTTATTTGTGACCATATATATATATATATATATATATATATATATATATATATATATATATATATATATATATATATATATATATATATATATAGTTTTGACGATGTTAAAATGGGTATAACTTGGTCGTTTCAAGCTCATTTTCCTCGTTCTTTATATCCACGGATTCGTTTTTGTATATACTAGTATATTTTTGATAACTCGGCTCCTCTAGGTTACGTTTAATGCCTCTATTTACCCGTCGAAATCTGCCAAACAGCAAGCAGTTTTTATAAAAATAGTTTTCGTCGTTAAATTTGCAAAAATCATATCTCCTTCGTTATAAGCTCGTTTTAATCCGTTCTTTCGCCTAAAGTTTCGTTTTTGAAAGTATTTTCTAAATCTTTGGTCAAAAAGTACCCATCATTCACTGATTTTCCCACGTTTCAGAAATAGGGACAGTAGGTCAATATGTAGTTTCAAAAACCATTTCTAGGGTTCTAATCTAGTTCCATCTTCATTCAAACCACTTTCAATCACCACAAAACTAATCTAATCCTACCATACACCTTCTTAGGGTGTCATGGGTTCCTAAACATCATAACCAAGTAGATCTAACAAGGATCTAACCAAAAATCACTTCTAGGGCTTAAAAGTTAAATATATACAAAATGGAGTGGTATAAGCCAATATATGCATGAGTTCTTGTAAGAAAAATATATAAACATAGTAATAACTTGTAAAAATTATGAAATGAGTTTTGTAAACTTACTTGGAAGATTAATGAAGTTTGGATGGTGAAAACCTAATAATCCTTGAGTTTGTATTTCAAAACTCTAAAAGGAGTACAAAATACACTAGATACTATACTAGATCTAAAAAAATATGGTTTCTTCTTGTTCCTTGTGATGGCCGGTCATAGAGAGGAGAGAAAAGAGAGATATTTTGTTTGTTTGATTTGTGAAATAAATGAGAAATGTGTAAGTTATGTTATATATATAAAAATAGGTTAGCTAATTTTACAAGGCAACATTAATTAGTTAGTAGGAAGGTTTTCAAATGTGTAAGATATTGGTGATGGGGGGGGGGGGGGGCGGCAAGTCAAGGGGGGGGGGTTGAGTGTGTAAGAAATTTGTAAGACTTTGGTGTATATTATGAAGATATTATTAGTTTTAGGGAGTACCGGGTACCGAGTTAACTAAAAATAAATTTTTAACGGAGTTAACCGGGATAAAATAAAGTTATAAAAATTATAAAAATAGGTTGGGTAAAATTATTAAGTGTTTAGATAATTATCGTTTAATTTCTACGAAAATCGTCGAAATTTTAGTAAACTTAAGTTAATAATTAAAATAAATATCCAAAATACCGGGTAAATTAATATTACAGTTTTTATATTATAAAAATGAATATAAAAATATATTGGGATCATAGTTGGGAGTGTTGAACATGTTAGTCACATTTATAGTTCGCGTATTAGTGTTTATTTAAAAATAAACATACGTAATTCGTTAATTATATTAAAAATATAATTTGAATACCCTACGAGTGGAATAGTATGCAAGTGCCATAACTATGATATGCAGACTATTTCTAGTCCGTATGAAATGCCCCAATGATGATGCATGAATTCGCTCCTGAACCAATACGGTTACGCGAATTTTGAATACCCGTAAACTAGGTTTACGATGACATGAGTAATGCACGTGAATAGTGGTTTTCTCTCGGAAATGAATAGTGTCAAGTGAATAGTAAAATTTTTGAACGCTTCTCAGAATGTCAAATTGACCTCGAAAACGATGAATAGTGATCGATGAATAGTAAATGATGAATAGTAACTTGTGAATAGTAAATTGTCGAGGTTTAGAAAATGACCGGAAATTACGAGTTGTGACAACTACTTTCGAAACCAGGAGGCTGTTGCACATAAACATCTTCTTTGATGTTACCATTCAGGAATGCACTTTTAACATCCATTTGGTAAACTTTAAAGTTCATGTAAGTAGCATAGGCAAGGAAGATCCTGATGGCTTCCATTCTAGCAACAGGTGCAAAGGTTTCCTCATAGTCTATACCTTCATGTTGATTATATCCTTTGGCAACCAGTCTTGCTTTGTTTTTGATGACTGTGCCATTCTCATCAGTCTTGTTCTTAAAGACCCATTTCATTCCAATGATTAAAACACCCTGGGAGCATTCAACAAGGGTCATGACATCATTTCTGTCAAATTGTTCCAATTCATCTCTCATGGCCTGAACCCAGCTTTCATAAGTCAGGGCTTCTTTGACATTTTTAGGCTCAATCTCTGAGAGATAGTCAGCATAAAGACATATATTGGCAGTGGCAGCCTTGAGTTTAGCAGCCTTGCTTCATGTGAGCATGCCTTCAGTGGGTTCACCTATGATGTTCACAAGCTCAATGATTTTGGATCTAGTTCAGCTATCCTAAGGTTTGGGATAAGAATTTGAGCTTGAAGGAGCCTGATTAGGTTCAGACTCAGGAACATGAGGTGACTCATCATTATGTGCTTCAGTGACTACTGTAGGAACAATTTGTTCTGAGGGTTCCTGAACAATTTGTTCAGTGGTATCAGTCTCATTTGAGACAGGCTGAGTTTCAATGAACTCACTGATAGGTGGTTGGGGTAGGTTGTGAGGGATGATGTAATAGGAGACGTCAGCATCAGCTTGGTATTGGGTTGAGGCATTGTTCTCAGGATGATACTCATCAGGAGGATACCTTGATGAGTCATCAATACCAATTTCTTCTACTGAGGAATTTGAGAACCTGATGGATTCAGTGCTCTCATCAACAGTAATGTGATAAGTTTCCTCAGTTTGTTGTCTCCTTGTGTTGAACACCCTGAAGGCTTTAGAAACTAGGGAATATCCCAGGAAGTATCCATCATCAGCTTTGGCATCAAATTTACCCAAGTGATCCTTGTGATTATGTATAAACACATGACACCCAAATACATGAAAGTAGCTGATGTCAGGAATCCTTCCTTTGAATATCTCATAAGGAGTCTTATTATGCCTTTTCACAATGATTGACCTATTTTGAGTGTAGCAGGCTGTTTTAAATGCCTCAGTCCAAAAATGTTTTGAGAGGACTGAGCCATTTAACATTGTTCTTGCTGCCTCAATGAGTGTTCTATTTCTCCTTTCAGCTACTCCATTTTGTTCAGGAGTATAGGGAGAAGTGAAATTTTGAGAAATTCCTTTCTCATCACAAAAACACTCAAGGTCTTGGTTTTTGAATTCAGTGCCATTGTCAGTCCTGATCTGTTTAACTTTGACATCATTTTGATTTTCAATGTTCCTGAAAAATGACATGATGGTATCAGCTGCCTGACTCTTCTTGGTCAGGAAGTAAACCCAAGTATATCTTGAGTATTCATCCACAATGACCAGAGTATACTTCTCATGGTGAATGGACATTGGACTGACAGGTCCAAAAAGGTCCATATGAAGAAGATGTAGGCAGCTTTTGATGGAAAAGGTTTGTTTGGTTTTGAATGATGCCCTGTGGTGTTTTCCTTTTTCACAAGCAGAACAAGGCTTGTCTTTGGTATACACCAGGGATGGAAGGCCCATAACTTTGTTCTGTTTGGCTAGGTTGTTGATGCTCTTGAAGTTGAGATGAGAGAGTCTCCTATGCCATAGCCAGTTGATTGTCTCACTTGCCTTTGAGAATAGACAAGTCCCATTCTGAGTCAGGGATGACATGTCAAGGACATATACATCATCCCTCCTAGGGGCAATCAACACAACTTCCTTATTGGCATTAAAGATGGTCCCTCTCTTGTCATCAAACTGAACTATGTATTTGGCATCACATAGTTGGGAAACACTTATCAGGTTGTACTTGAGACTATTAACATAAGCTATTCTTGTAAAAACTATACCATTGAAGTTTACTGAACCATAACCTTTAGTGGGAGCTGATGAGTTATCACCAAATACTACTTTGGGTCCTGGTTCTTCCACATATTTGTGCAGAAAACTTTTCACACCAGTCATGCTTCTGGAGCATCCACTGTCTAGATGCCAAGTAGGATCCTTGATGTGTTTCTGCACAAACAGTAAACTGGGCTAGTTTTTCTTGTTGACCCACTTTCTAGTGGGCTTGGTCCTCAGGGACTTTTTGAACTCAGTTAGTGAATCATGGTCTGAAGTTGTGTGACCTGAGCTTCCACATGTTTTACATTTTGTGGAGGTTGATGCCTTAGGTGACTGAGAAGTGTTGGTCTGGTTTTTCCTTCTGGACTGAATAACTTTGTCATGTCCCCTGGTTTCATGGCAGGGATCTCCACAGATGTCACATCAATCTTTCATCATACAATCATCAGGAAGATGATCATTGAAACCACAGTGAGGACATGGTGAGAAAGGCTTAGCCTTCAGTCTTTGTTTGGAAGGTGTGGCATACTGATAGCCTTGGTTTTTGTATAGACCCCTTGCTTTTAAAGAAGCAGTGTGGGGAATGTGATCACAAGTTCTGTGGTCCTCTTGTTTGCATATCATACAAAACAGGACTCTGTAGCATTTATCAGTGCTGTGATTTGGATAATAGCACAGTTCACATCTCCCTGAGGGTCTGGGTGTGGTTTTTGGTTTGGAAGAACCTGAGGATACTGAGGGCTTTGTTGATTTTGAGTCAGAGTTTTTCTCAGTAGACTCGATTTTCTCACTCACCATCCTAACAAGTTCAGTAAGCTGATCAACCTTTGAATCAGTACTTTCATGCTTCACTTCAGTGGGTACTGAAGGTTTTTGGTGTTCAGTGGGTGCAGGAGTAGGTCTTTTCAGAATAGTCTTTCCTAACCCTGATTTCTCTTTGGGAGAATGTGGTTGATAGACTAATGGTGCAAGGTCAGAATTGGGTTCCGCTCCCTGAAGTTGTTTCAGTGGAGGGAGTGGTGAATCAGACTTAGACTCAGTGATGGACTCAGTAGGACTAAGTTCATCAATGACTCCTAGCAGCTCCTTGATAGCCTGACTTTCAGGCTCCAGGATTCTTCCAGTATTAAAATTTGGCATTTTACTATCAGGATTGTTTCTTTCAATCCAATCACTGGGTTTGGGAGCAAGTTCTTTGCTAGAGAGTATGTTGGTTAATAGAAAAGTTGTAGAATGGCTACTCTCCCCAGAAACTTCAGTGAGTTGATCATCACCTAGACCTGCCTTTTTGGGGCTGGGTGTGAGACAGTGTTTCATAAAGTTTAGGGTTTTTCTGAGTCTATTTCCAAATAATTTCCTTTTCTTTCTTAAGTTCTTCCTAAAGAGCTTGATTTTGTTTTACAAATTCAGAGTTTTGAATTTGAAGTGTAACACTTTCAAGCTTGGCTTGTTTTAAAGCAAGTAATTCATCTCTACAATGATTTAATTCAAAACTCAGTTTGTTAAATTTTGAAAACAAATTAAGTCTTTGCTCTTCAACATACTTAAGATCAACATTAATATAATCTAAGTAAGATTTCCAATCATCATTATCATCCATAGAAAGTAAAAGATTTACCTTCCTCATAGTGATGTTAACCCATTCACCATTTCTTGCATGACTCTTCCCCACAGCAAGTTTGTTGTCATCTGACAGAGCCATCAAGGCACTGATGTGAACTTCATCATCATCAGAGGAAACCTCAACCTCATCCCAGTCATATGTTTCAGCAACAAGCCCTTTGTTCTTGGCTTGAGAAGGCTTTGGAGCCTGAGGAGGCTGAGAGACTGTTGAGGATGATTCAAGAAGGGCAAGTTTAGCTTTTGCCTTTCTGTACTTGGCTTCAAAGTCAATTTGAGGGACTTTTTCAAATCTTTAACTAGACTGAAGCATTTTTGGTTGAAATTTGCTGGGGCCTGAAAAAGAGTTATTTCCTGAAAATTTGAAGGATGGTTCTGAGGTTGTTTTCGAAAAACAATCTTTAGCAAAATGGCCCATTTTGCCACATTTAAAGCATTCAGTGTTGTCATTTGCTTTTGAAGGAAATTTGTTTTTCTTAAAAAACCTTTTTGAATTAGCAAGGAGTGCTCTTTCTTGAAATTCAATTTGAAGATCATTTAGGTACTCCTCACTGGTTCTTTGGTCAACCTCATCATCAGATCCATCCTGAAAATCCTGCACAACACCTTTTGAATAGAAAGCAGTTGATATGGGTGAAATTGTCAAGGCCTTTTTGGTCTCCCGAGCTTTACCAGGGTATCTCCTGGTGATAAGATTGTCTTCATAGACAAACTTCCCATAGATGGCAGGGAGCTCAAGGTTCTGAATGTGGTTTGCATTTCTCAATCCCTGAGAGAAGTTTAACCACTTCTCAGGGAGACTGTTGACAAAACCAACATTGATCTCATGTTTTGACAGTATAACACCATCATTGGTCAGCTCATTTAGGAGGGTCTTATACCGAGTATAAGTCTCAGAGAGACTTTCAGAATCCTTGGCCCTGAAGGTATTGAATTCAAGCTTCAGGTCCATGATTCTATTCTCTTTGGTATCAGAAGGCCCTTCATAGCTATGAACCAGGTCAGTCCATGTCTGCTGGGCAGTGGGACAATTGATCACTGATTCCATTATATCATCAGGGAGGCATGATATAATGATGCTTTTCAGGCGCTGGTCTTGATTGACCACCCTCCTTTCATCTGGGGTCCACTGAGCTTCAGGTTTAATTAAACCTTGGGCAGTTGTTGGGACATATGGACCATCATTAATCAACTTAATGTAATATGGTTCCATCCCAGTTAAGTAGCAAAGCATTCGCTTTTTCCACTTATTAAATTTGCCAACTTCTAGTCGAGGGGCAGTTGCTGAATAACTTCCACCCTTTTTGTCGACAAGTTGGGGAACATCAATGTCAGTCATAGTGGGATCTTGATTTTAAAAACTTGAGCACTCTTAAGTTTTGAAAATAGGTTTAAGTTTTACAAATCAGAGGCTCTGATACCACTTGTTGGTCCCTTTTACTTGGTTAGCTATAACTACAAAGCTAAAATAACCAAGTTCTATGACATTAAACAAAGATGTATAAAAGGATTAACAATAAAGTAACGTAAACATAAGAGACAATATTTTCCAACGTTTAATTCTTTATTAGAAGTTAATAAAAAAGAATCGTACCCAAGTGTTTGCGGAATAACACTTGGGATTGAAAACGACAAGTATGGTATTGACTCCTCACTAAACTCAATCTATGTTGAGTGACAACTTTCAGGACCCACTGAGCTATCTCAGGGGTTGTGTTGTTCTTTGGAGGAGTAAAAGTGGTTTGTGAATGCTTTGCATTAATTGCACAAACTTGTCAACTTTTACTCCTCTCTTATGCTACCTATTTATACACAAATGTGAACAACCCTATTATACAATGGACCTAAGTGTTCCTCAATAAAATCTTGATAGATTTTATTCTCTGGCAAGGGAAACTTCTTTGGGTTAAGTCCAAAAGGCACTTTCTGATGACAGCCTGGTTTTAGCCATTTGAGGAAAGTTTGACCTTAAAGTGATAAAGCACTTTAGTGAAAAAGATCAAACTTTCCCGCCCAGTCCCGCCAAAACTTCAGTCTTCTAGTCATCAGTCTTCAGTACCATGAAGTTGTTGAGGAGTCATGGGGTTCAGTGAGTTATTGTCATCCTCACTGAACCCATCACCTTCTTCTTGGCTTAGATCACACTTCACTGAGTTCCGCCTCACTGAATGGAGAACCTTTCTTCTTAGGCTCGGTCTAAGCATCCTGAAGATGACTCACTGAGTTACTGTTTACTCAGTGACTTGTTTATACTTAGGTTATTTTACGTTCAAATCCTTGTTAGAAGAAGATTGGGGAATTCAGTGACCCAACATATTGCAATTCCTAGATTATTATGGGATTTACATTCACAAAATCTTTTTCAATGTAAGCATGTTTCATCCCCATCTAATGCCTTGAGTCCAAGCTCTCACTTCCTACTCAATTTAAATCGTCTAACTTAAAAACTGCAAACCCATAATTCCATTACATCAGTTGATCTGCTAGCAATGAAATTATGAAATTTACCTCTTCATTGCAATCTAGCCAAGCTCTCACATGACGTAAACTACAACTTTAAGTGTTCTTAATTAGATGACATTCGAATTAATTTTATAAGGGTATTAATTTTGACGTGTAATCAAAATAATGTATGAAGAAGCATGCATACAACTTCATAACATTGGTTTTACAAAACAATTTTAATTACCAATTCACTAAGAGTAAAAATAGCAAAGTTTTGATTGAGGTATCGGGTTCACCAATCAAAGAATTACCAATAATTATCTTCCACTTATATCGTACTTTTGCATAAGCCTAAAGCTTAGTGTTTCGGATAATCATTATGAAATTGTGGTCAATTCACCCTTAAGATGACAGTGTACGTAAAATAGTGATATAGGTAAGTCTAGATCGGCACACAAGTGGTTGTAGAGAACCGGTAGGTGCATGGTCTTTAAAAACCCCTCTCTACAAGCACATTGTATGGTGACTTTCGGTCCGCCTTTTGCACACTATGTACAAAAACATCAATCAACCAATCCTTTGAAATTTAAACTCTTAAAACCAAAATAGTTTCGCCATTTATTTAGTCCATATTATTTTTCTATTCAAAATTACCCTTTTTCGTTTATAAACATGTCTCATATAATAATAAACAAAAAACAAGTAATACATAATAAAAAATAAAATAACCAAATAAACATATACATAACATAACAATTAAATATGTATAAACATGTAGCCACATGCAAATTTTATTCAATAGTCCTATTAATAATCAATCTAGGTGTATAACGCATTTATTCAATTAGGGCTTTCTTCTTCAAAGGAAAAAGAACCACATACATCGATAAATCGATTCCGTAAGCCAAAACTAAACAAACACCACATAGCACGTAATTGATTACTTAATATTGGAGTCTTCCCCAATTCGACATCTATTAATAAATTTACATGTTTTGATATAACTTAACATTTAATTAATATATATAATTTAAACCATTTAAATCATCACACAATTAAATCCATGCAAACATGCATTTTTCATGGATTATGCTTAACAATTAACATATTACACCAAGATCGTTTATTAAAACGCATAACCAATTACATGACATCCTATGATTTCTAATCATATTAAAAATCAAAACCAAAACCCTAAAAAATAAATTGGGTAAATCGACCCAATAAAAAAATTAGGGTTATGATTATGAAAATACTAGAAAAATATAATTAAACTAATCAAAATTCAATTTTTATGCGTTTTGATAATTAATTACACATTATAACGGCTCCGATATCACTGTTGGAATTATAATATCATGACATGCATATAAATAAACCAATAACATCAAGTAAGCATAGCGGAAGCAATTATAACAAGATTATATAACATGTAATTAATTAATTAATAATAAATAGTAAACGCACATTTGTGATTCTAGCCCGAACAAGAATCAATTAAAGCAATCTTCAACTTATGAACCCTAATTAGGGTTTATGTGGAAGAATAATCTCTTACCTTTTTGTTATTGAATCCAAGATATAACCAATAGTGTGGTTATATCACGTACTTGTACACACGTACTATTAGCGATTCAATGTGAATGCTAGTTCTTGATCACAATAGATTTACCAAACAGTTTGTAATGTTCAAGGTTAATTGCAAATCCCTTTTCTTGGGGTTTCGCTCATTGTCCTATGAACAAGAGAGGAAAAGAAGAAGTTTGGCCTTCTATTGAAATCAAGTGTACCAAAGGATGAATACATGCGATGTATTTATACCCTTATGATAGATATCAAGTTTGCTATGGTTTCCGATGTGGGATTCCATAGTTTCGACCAAAACAAGCTCAAGAGAGGATTTCTAGCCTTCTCTTGTCTTGTTTTACTTTCTTCGTATCCTGTTGACATTTACCGACCGTTAGTCAATTCCATTAATTACCTAACGCTCTTTAGTCGTTTTATTGTGAATTAAATAATTAAATCTAATATTTTATATTAATTATTTAAACATCGAGTCTCATACGTAAAGTGGGCAATCCCGTGATCTCGAGTTCGATCCTAACATACGACTACTAATATAATGTCCATGAACTAACAAAAAATACAATCTTCTTTTGGTGCTTTTTTAGGCGAAACCACTGTCTTTCTTTGATCTTGGTTCACTATTCTAGATTTTGTAAAAATATGATTAAGTCAAAACTTTTTGTAGACCACATCAAGTCAAGCGTTGTGAAAACCCAACAGATTTCCTAAATTTTGCTTTCTTCAGCTGGAATGACAGCTATGGTCGGTCTTCCTTCAGATCGTGCTCTCATCGAGGATGATGAGTGCTTAAGGTACACCATACTCTAATAATCTTAAATTTAACATTTTCAGTAATGTCCAATTAATTCTCCATAGCCTAATATACGTCATAGATATTCAAGTATGTAACTAGAAGAAAATTGTGAAAGAACAATAATGCCTTTTTTTACTTCTATTCTTCCTTTTACTAAACAGAAATCGGTTTATGCATAGTAAGTTATTTAAACTAAGGAACCAGAGTTGCAATCAAACCAACATCGAGTAATTCTATTCTGTTCATTAGTTAAAATCAAACAAGATTGTTTGGTCTATATTGTTACTAAAATTAGAGCAAACCAACCACTTACGCTCTTAGCATTCGCAGGTTGATATCAAAGTATGCTGAAGATGAAGAATTGTTTTTCTGAAGATTTCAAAAACGCCTATATCAAACTTGTGGATTCTGGTGCGAAATGGAGAAGGGACTCATAGTTCCGACATTCGACACAATCACCTTATACTTATTGTAAGTTGTTGTATTCATATAAGCAAATAGAGGATATAAAACATTTTTGCTCATAAAACCTTCTATTACGATCATATTTTAAGATGGACCTCCACAAAAAGTCATATATGTTAATTTACGTTTTTGCTTATTGTCAGGTTGTCTTTATAATAACTAACAACATAGTGGAATGGTATTGTTGATTTCATTTTGGGGCATCTTATAAAAGTTGCAATTTTTTTTTTTTTTTTCCTCGCCATTTGGTGTCGTTGCAAGTTGCAACTTAGGCCAGACGTAACGGGTGGTGGTCGACCACCTGATGGTGGCACCACCATGCGCCATCCCCACTACACACCTCCTGGTATTTTGGTTGTGGTTTAGTGACAGGGGAGTAGCCAAAAAGTTTTGTTTGTATAAAGTGTTGTATTTTTACCTGTTTGGTTTGGTGATTACCAATACACTTGTTTGGAGGTGGGTTTTGTGGTCACCATTACAATTGTTTGGTGATGGGTTTGATGATGCGTTAAATGTTGATGTGACGTTAACTTGAAGATAACGGGTTTGACGACCATTACTCCTAGTCTTAGCAATGCTATTGATTTTGGTTGAACTCCCATCAATATAGTCCATTATATTCTTTAGTTTATTTCAAAACTTTATTAATCTTGCTTAAAAATAAAATTTGACATTAAAAAGTCAATTTAAGAAAAATTGAGAATAATGACTTTTTTTTATGTCAATTCTCCATAGCCGGTTTATTTATTTATTTATTTATCTTTTTAATAATAATAATAATAATAATAATAATAATAATAATAATTATTATTCATTTTTTCCCGATCAATGTGTAGGATAGCTTTAAAAAAAAAGAGGATGATGTGGGGTCTTTATTCAACTAGTTTGATGTTTTCTTCTTTTTCGAACTTAACCATGACTTTTTGAGAAGAAAAATGATTTGGTAACCTAAACCTACACCTAAAATTAGATCTAAAGATGTGATTGATGCATTTCAAAAATTGATTGGTGGAAAATGATGAAAGAGAAAAAGTGTATAACACTTGTCAAAAGATGAATGAAGTAGGTCTATTGTTAGGTCTCATTTTTAAGCATATATATCACTACTCTTTTGAGAAATACATTACATGAGCATCCACATTTTGTGGCATACAATGTAGTGATGTACTATTTCGATAATTTTGCTACTTCATATGGAGATCTGAAATTAAATAAAACATACTTGTGTCTTATCGTCTAATAATTTTTTATTTTTATTTTTATTTTAGAAAGGCAATCGTCTAATAATTATCTGTATTTCCTAGTTGTCGTTTGTATTCTTACCCTATGTTTGTGTTTGTATTTGGATCCTATGTTTGTGTATTTCCATATCGGAAAAGTGAGCTCATAAGTCTTTAACCATATACATAAGAGCACTTACATCAATCACCCGGGTTAAACTTAACTCAGTGATACGTCAGCGTCACATCAGCTTTAACACTTTCACCTTAACTCAGAAAAAAACAACCCCATTCATAACTCAACTTTAACTCAACTATTTTCAAAATCAACCCTAAACTAAAACTAATATTTCATTTAATAACTAAAACAACATTTATAAAACACAACTTATATTAATACTTAAACTTTAAACATACATAATACATGGAATTCAAATACATTAAACAACGTACGATTAAACATAAAACTACGAATCAAGAAAATGATTCAGTTTGTGACATAGCACTCGTCAGTCGAATAGGACGCACTCGAATCGTCCTCACTCGATGGCACACGTGGAAGTCCCCATTTTCCATCGCCATTCTGCTCGACGGTTTCTCCGATCCTCTTTACCTTTTAAGTACGCCTCACCCTCTCTTGCCTCACGTTCTTCCGCAGCTTGAACCTATAACAGCATTTACATGTCTTGCTCAAAGAGCTCTTCATCAGTCAACCCAAAGGCCATGGGTTGGTTTTGTGGTGGAAAGTTTGGCGGTTGATTGTTTGGGGGTGGATTGTTTTATGGTGGAAACATAATTTCTGGTGGAGTGGCAGGTGGTGGGTTGTCATATTGGAACACGGGAAATAGATCTTCTTGTGGAGTGTTTTGTGGAGAATTGTCTTCAGGTGGTGTGTTGTAAACCAATTCGTTATCAGGTGATGTGTTGTGTGACATTGTTACGTTTGAAGAAGAAAAGAGAATTCTTGATGATTTATGTGTGAATTGTGGGTGTATTTCAGCATAAGAGAATGGGTATTTATAGGATCATTTTTCCACACGTTTATCCCGCTCAGTTTGAATTTGAATTTCACACGTTTATCCCACTTTGGTTGAATTCAAAATTTGAAATTGAATTTTAATATTTTATCCCACTCAGTTTGAATTCAAATTTTGAATTTCAATTTAAAAATTTTATCCCGCTTCTTATATTGAATTTGAATTTCAACTTATATTATCCACACGTTTTTTTGAATTTGAATTTTAAAAGTTTAAAAGATCCCACCTTCTGTTTGAATTTTGAATTTAAAATGTATCCCGCTTTCAATAAACCCCTATTAATAACATACAATACCATTCAATTTTTCACACACTTCAATACCTACATCATTTTACAATGAATAATCGTTGGTTAATGGAGGAAGAAAACTTGCTAGCTAACGTATGGCTTGAAGTTGACGAATCTAGAGATCTTGTGAATGAACGTTCTTTTTGGAATGACGTTACACAAAGGCTCAACCATCAGACCGATGGTGAGCACCATAATAAAAATAGTATTACGGCTCAATGGAATAGAATCAACCTTGAATGTCGTAGATATAATGCTATTTACAAAGAGTTGCAGCGTACAAGTCTAGACCCTTGTCGTCTCAGCAATGCAAACCGAATTTATCATGAACGCCATGGTGGGAGAGGGTTAAAATACCAACATGTGTGGTTCATTCTAAGAAACACGTGGGCATGGGACAGAGACGATGAGTAATGGTGTAATGTTGTTGTATCGTTTGTAACATGGTGTAATGTTGCTTTAACTTTGAAATTGAATAAAAGGCTTAACGGCTACTTTTCCAACGGCTATTTGCTTAACGTCTTTTTTTCCCCTATAAATACAAGTTTAACAAAACTATATTTTCTCACACAAATATCATTACTATTAACACACACATAAAATGGCAAACGAACTAGCTGAAGTGCAAAAGTCTATTCTTACCCGATTACGCAACGAACAAGAAAAGGAACTCAAGTTGGTTAATAGTTTGCTAGGTGTGATAAGTCGTGTTATAATGCAGATGCATAATCGTGCTCCTGAGGTCAAAAAGTTACGTGAGCTGCCTCAAGACCATCCAATTATCAGGGTCGGTCTAGAAACTCTATTCAGAAATTATTAAACGGATCTGCAACTTCAGGTCGCCTTGAAAATGGTTAGGGAACAAGTGTTGCAAATGTGAGAGGAGAAGTCAGATCTCATCGACAATTACAAATCTATCTAAAAACTTAATTAGTTGTATCATTTTTCTTAGTTTGTATGTTTTTCTTGCGTTGTATTGAACATTTTCTTACGTTGTATTGAACATTTTTCTTGCGTTGTATTGAACTAAGGGGTGTTTTGCAATTTCGATTATCTTTTATTCCAAATATTATAAACTTTAGAGGGGCCAAAAGAGTAAAAAAAAGTTTCTTTTATTTTTTTATTTATTTTATTTTTTATTATTATTTTTTTACATATGTTACCCTTAACGCCGGGTTAAGGGGCTAACGTGCCTCGTTAACGCCATCTTAACGCTACATGATGCAAGGCTAACATGCCTTTAATGCACGTTAACTCCGTTTTAACACATGCATTGTGTGACGGATGTAAGTGCTCTAAGTACCTTACAAGCCGAAAAGGTTAGTTAAAACCTTTTGACTAGTGAGCAATTATCCAAAGTATCTACACATGGTGAGAGCAATTGATCTCATCTTAGTTAGTAAAAACTTTTGACTAATTAGCAATTTCCAAAAAATCTAACTTGGTGAGAAAAGTTAATCTTATTGATATATTATAAGTGTTGTCATTAAGTAGATGAGTAAAGTTGAAATGCAAGTCTTTATATATAGAGAAAAGCGAGAATTGTATATATATACCCACTAAAACTCAAAAACTTGCATATTTCTTCAAGATACAAGTTTTCAATGCATGATGTACAATGCAAATTAAGCATGTTTTGGGTATATATGCAAATATGCAAGTTTTAGTGGGTGTATATGCAATTTCCCCTAGAGAAAATTCATGACATCTCATTTTGTGGATTGTTTTGTGAAAAAAATTTTGTGAGTGTATTTTTCTCTTATATTTAAGAACCTTTCATTTTCTACACCTAAAAAATATTATGTAAAAAATCGTTTAAGCCCAATCTAGGATAATAGAAATAATGATTATATGCACAGCGGAATAATAATAATAACAATCAAAGTTTCACAAGGTTTTTCTCTAAATAACAGTGATCCTCTATGGATCTATATTACACACACTAAAGGTGTTTTTCTTGAAGTATGAAGTCCCCATAATAGTAAGCCGTGTGTTTCTTTTATAGATAAGAAACCTTAAATCGGCAATAAATATAAAATTAAAATCATATCACTACCTTAAACAACTTTCTAAAAATACTAATAATAGTAATGACTCTATGTCATTTCCAAAATTCCCAACAATCCTCCCCTAATCTTGAATTTGACTTTGTTAACTTCAAGATTCTTGATAGATATGTAAATTCCATAGCCTGATGATTGAAACTTGAACGTCTGCAGCAAAATTAAGTAACCACCAGCAACCAAACCTATATATCAGCAACAACTAGTAACCATATTTTAAGAACAATGAACCAACAACAACTTCTATCTTTGAGCAGCTACAAATTCAGCAGCAACATGAATAGATTTGATAAGCCTTTACCAAGTAGCTATTCACTCTTGGGCTAGCTAGTCCTTTGGTGGAATCATGGCATCACCCTGGTGAACTAATAACCAGTCCAACACTTAGAACGTGAATCAACGGTGTGTTGGAATACCCTAATGATTTTTGGCAAATCATCACAGCCATAAACGGATTTGTTATGTCTTTACCTGTAGCCGTTTGCTCAGGACTAGCCAATTCTTTGGTTACCCAATAGGGCATCACCCATGGTGAATTGATGACCATTTCAACTCTCAACAATGAAGCATGGGTGAGTTGAGTACCCTATGGTTTTGAGCAAACCATTACAGCTATCAACGGAATTGAGAGGTCTTTACCAAAAACCGTTTGCTTTTGGACTAGCCAACTCTTTAATGGAATGTCGTCATCATCATGGTGAGTTGATTACCATTTATGGTTTTTCACAGCCTTTACCATAAGCCATAATCTTGTGGGCTAGCCAAATCTTGTGTCAGTAAGACATGGTGAGTTGAAAACCATTTGTTGTATGGTAATGAACTAAACACCAAAACCTGCAAACAAGATAAAACAAAAACTATACAAATATATGTTAGTTTTATGGTTAGAAAACAAATAATACAACAATAAGCCTCCCCTTAGGCTTATGCCTCCCCTCAATCATTGCATCTGAGAAAGACTATTGTTCTTGGGTACCTAGAATGAACCTTTTCTTTGAGTTTTCCAAGAATAACCTATTGAGGGTTTAACAGTAGTATCCCATCTTGTCCCCCACCCCATATACATTGGGTCAAAATAACTAGGCCAAAAACTATTTTGAAAGTAAGTGCTAGTAGGTCTATAAAATGGTCCAGCAATATGTCTTTTCCAACCGGCTGGAAAAGGTCTACCAGCAGAAACTGGCTTACCAGCAGGAACTGACTTATCAGCAAGAACTGATTTATCAGCTGGATTGGGTCTGCTGGTTTTTACATGTGCTTGAGGAACATATGGAGGAATACTAGCAACATTATTCCATTTGGTTCTAGAGGTCTGTTGTCCATAGGAAACACCCATCCTATTCTCATGATAATCACAGTCTTTAATAAGATGAAACTTACTACCAGACACAAAACAAGACTTCTTTTTCAAAGATTTGTACTTAATAGGAATTCTCTTATTACACACAAAATTATCAAAAGAAGCTGTCTTAGAATTGGATTCATTATTAGCTACTCTTGATGAGAAGTCATCTGTCTTAGGTGTGTCTGACTTGTCACTTGAATCACATGAGGCATAGTCAGTGGACTTAAGGTCTGAGGACTTGTCACTGTTAGAACAAGAGACAAAGTCATTTGTTTTACAATCAGGGACTGGCAATTCACTTGACTTTTTGCCATATAAATGGTGTGATCCATCAAAGTCTGTGGTAGTGGTGGTGGGCATATGTTCTCCTCTAATTGGTCCTGGAACAGTTGGTTTTAAGAATTTTTTATAGCTTACAGGTTCGGGGTTAAACATACTTTTCTTCACAGAATTATTGATTACCTTTGCACCTACATATTTCTTAAAACCTAAGCCTAGCTCAGATGTTACAGACTGACTACTATAGAGCAAGTTAGCTAACTTGTCACCAGAAATTAGCCATTCTTTATGCCTAGCCACTTCCTTATCAAACTTATATTGCAAAACTTGTTTCTCTAAATCTACTTTTGCTTTTTCTTTCTTAGAATATTTAAACAGGTTTGTAGTAATCTCTAATTCTCTTTGTAACACCCTAATTTTTTCTGTTGGAACCAGACCTTTTGTTTCTCTAAGGTTTTAACTGCCTCTCTATAAGCTTGTTCATTAATATAGCAATCATTATAAAGAGTTTTTAATTCATCAAACTCTTTCTTAAGCTCATTATATTTACAATCACAATCAAAAGGGCAGTTATGTTGATACGTGGGAATCGCACCAGGCTTTACCTCTCAAGGGATCTTGAGAAGCTTACAACCCCCACCAGGCAGTGTACCTGATCGTTGTAGTATAGTATAGTGACAAGTACCGGGGGATTGATCGTTCAGCTAGGAATAGTGTCGTTAGGATTGAAATTAATCTAACTAGGTCTAAAGGTGAAGGATGATTCTTTTTATGTTTTTATATTTTATGAAAAGCAAGTAAAAATCTCGGGTTTTGGAAGAAGGGGCGGAATTAGTTGCTAATCAACTAACCCAAAAGCTACTAATTAAACTAATTAACAAGAAAAGTAAACTAGGGTTCTACAAGATAAGTGAAGCATGTCTACCCATGATATGTTACTCCTTACTAGCTATCCAATCCTACCTATTGAATTGTAACCTTGTTTTAATTGACGAGTTGTATTCCTTAATACCATTCATGGGGTATCGCACATAACTCCCCAATTCTATGAGCTCTTATCTCCTCCTATACCATGCCCAGCACAACCATAGGGATTGTAAACAGTGGCTCATGCATTAAATACAACCAATAAAGACCTTAGTGCAATAGGTTCATGTTTCCTAAGACGTTCAAGCATGTTACCATTTGGAGATCTGCCAGTTTTCTTAAGCTTAACATATAAATCATTCAATCAAAACAAGAATCAATAGGAAACAAGGATTATAAACTAAACCAACTAGATCTATTGAAGTTGTCACGCCTTAATTGATGGAGATAGACACAACATCAACAAGAAATCAATGAGATCTAATCAATTATATACAAGTTTCACATAATCATAAGTAGGCACAAGGTGAATTAGCAAATCATCATCAAAGAAGAGCAAACAACAATGATAATGGAAAACATAATTAAGATAGAATCATCAAACCAATACATGATGTTTATGGAGTGATTGAAACTCTCTAAGTTGCTGGAAAAACACCCACCTAAACCCAGGAATCGACCTTAGGGTTTAGGGCTTACAAAAAGTGAAGTTATGATGTTATATTTATAGGCATGTTTTCTGTCGGCAAGGCTTGACGGCGTCAGCTCGTTCTCTTGACGCCGTCACGACCAGTTTTTCACCAAATTGTAGATCTCTTCGTCCTCTTCGCGTGGGCTTTTGAATCACCTAAATCCGAGTTCGTATGCAAAAGTTATGACCAAAACAATATCAGCTACTCCGCGCGCAAGTTTTGACAAGTTAACACGTGACGGCCTTGGGTGACGCCTTCAAGTTCTCTCTGGGCCGTCACCACTTTTACTCTTGACGCCGTCACCAAAGTGCTCTTGACGCCGTCAGGTACTGTTCTCAGCATGGAAAATTAAGTCTTTGGCGTTTTCTTCACTTTTATGCTCCAAAAACGTCCAAAATGCTTCCTTTTCCTGAATTCACTCCCAAAGGACCTAAAATCACAAAAGGAACGATTTAGGGCAATATTTGATCAAATAAATTCAAATTCGGGCTTAAATGACCCCCTAAAAATGGATCATTTTTCTCCTCATCATATACCCTTACACTTGAGATTTGCTTGTCCTCAAGCAAATGCGCTTTTATTCTAGTCAAAATACAAGTTAGGGGTCATTTAACACTAATATAAAAGTAATTACAACAAATAATCGTTCCACTAAAGACCAATAGACAAGCACGGAGGTCATACACTAGCACCTCACAAATAGTGTTTAGATACTCACATCTCTCGGGTGTAATAAAGTGTAAATTACAATATGGAAACGGAAGATATCTCTCACTACCTGTCATAGCAAAATAGATTACCATAGGCTTGGGAAAGGAACAAACCTCCACCACATGGCGTAAGCACCTAGGATAAACTATCAAAGAGGTCTTTTAAAGGGTTGTAACGTTAGGTGTAGGAATATGAAATACACGGTTTTGTTGGATAAAGGAAGTTTTACTGGTGGCGAGTTAACAATCTTGGTTAATTACATGTACAATATGGCGTTGCTAAGCCAAGACTAGACTCGACTTATACTAATAAATGAAAAATAACAAAAACATAAAATAAACATAGAATGAAACGGGATGGTATTCCGTACGTTTTTTCTCTTTTTCCTTTTTTTCTATTTATTTTTCGATTTTTTTTTATTTATTTATTTTTTTAATGCATACACTCTTACCCTACCATCCAAAATAATATATCATAGGGAATGAACATTTCCCTTACACTTGAATCTTTACACACTTTACAATTAACTAATCTAGTGACTCGAATTAAGAAAATTAAAACACTTGGAGCACTTTTAAGATTATCGTACATATGGGGGTAATAAGTGATGTTCTTCCCCATTACTTCATAAAATAAGTACTTACCCATGAGTCCCAATCGTCCCAAAACAATATGTACAAGGATATGACTCGACTTAGCAACCATGTAATCAATTAGAAAGTTAATTTAGGGTTTAACAAATAACAATAATACACTAAAAATGAGCGCATACATGGAAGGCTAAGGCGATTTAGTTGTACATTTAAGTGGGGTGTAACAAATTCTTCCTTTAAGTAAAATGCTTAAAGTTAGAAACGAAAAGATAGGCTCGGAGGGTTGTACTAGGGGTTTCGTGTTCTAAAAATGAGTACAACGCTAAGGGTGTGGGAAAAATTAGTTGACTTAACTAGCCAAGTAATATGACTTAAATGGTCAAGTAATTATAATACGGGTTTAACACAAGGGTAATCCTAATGCCTCTTATCATGTAGTAAATCCTACCACACGAATGTAGTCTCACTAGCGGTCTCGGGATGCATCACTAACGCAAGTTCTAGAATCTAAATGCTACCGGTACACTCATAAGCACTAATAGTAAATGCTTTTCCTATCAAATCTAAAGGCGAACCTCACATGTTTGGGTGGAAATTTTTTCTGAATATACGGTTATGTGCTAGTCATACAATCTCCTATCCATGAAACGCTTGCTATGGCTAAAGTTTCACTCCTAAATGTTGTAAAAAATTTTAAATTTGGCGCTAAAATTGCACTAACAAGTATTTCTCATAGTTTTATTACACATCTACCATTAAACAAAACAAACTCAAGCGAAAGTGCATATGTAAGGTATCATCTTTTTACCCTCCCCTTACACTTAAGATGAACATTATCCCCAATGTTCAAGTAAAGAATGTAAAAGTGAAAAAGTAAAGAGAATGAAATCAAATACTCCCCTGATTCGCTCGGTATGGATAATAGGATGGCCAGGTTAAATCTTCCTCTAAGAAAATGAACAATCAAAGCTTCCCTTCCAGAATATAAATCATCTTCTTGTCATACATAACCTGTAAAACCTGATAAAATAGACAAGACAACCTCGCGTAAAATCGGCGGCATCCTATATAAGTTACTAAATCCTAGAAAACAAGATAAGATATAATGCTTGTGGAATGAAGTTTGCAGATCTCCTGGAGATTATAAAACTTAATAATTCACAAAAACCATAAGACTCCGTTAGAAAAACAAAACCGGTAAAATTTCCAGATTTTTACTCCTGACGCCGTCAGAATTGACCTGCAGAAATTCTTATGTTAAGTTTCCGGAAAATTTCTGGAAAAACTTGGTTCTACTTCCTGGAAAATCCTGCAAAACTTCATTATGACTCAATACAAGCATTTGACTCTAACAAATACGAATATACATGTTCATTTAATATTGTGGAGAATCATGATCGGTTTGTTTCTTAAAAACATATTTGGGGTTTTCCCTTACACTTATCTTTTGCAAAAATACCTTTAGGTGGAGTTAAGACTAGGCCAAAACAACAAAGTAAAGTATTTCCACTATTTAGTTTAGAAACATGATCTACCAACAATAAAAATAAAGCATGCATACGGAAGCAAATAACATTCAAACAAATAAAATCACACAAAACATGGGTTGCCTCCTAAGAAGCGCTTTTCTTTATTTACGAATCTTGTAGCTAGACTCAAGGTCATAGGTTAACGTGTATCGCTTATGCTCACATAACCAAGTGTGAGCCATCTAATAGTCGCCTCATCTTTCTTATATTCATCTCCTAACTCTAAGCATTCGCGATAGTATCTTTTATTCTTTTCATGCGTGTACTTAAGTCCTTTTCTCTTATCATTCTCACTTAACATTTCCATGGGCGGATACCTACTACACTTTTCCATGGAAAAATCTTTGAACCTAGGGTGTGCGCGGGGCATTTGATAGACAAAATCTTCATCCCCATCCGAGAATGTAATTAGCCCTTCTATGAGTTTTTCATCGAGGTTGGTCAACCGTTTGAAAGGTCTTCCAAACACAACTTGGGTCAACTTATTATCAATAAACTCTCCTAGATTCTCCATAACCATGAACTCAACAAGATAAACCAAGCTTCCTACAAACACATGCAATGGTATTGCCTTAGCAATAATGTTTTCTCCTTTGTATTCTAACTCATCTACCATGATTTTATTGTATTCATTATGTGAGATTATGTTCATTGGAAGAGATGAGTTGAGATATGCGTTAAAGCTCTTAAATCCGATTTTACAAGGGAATTGCATGTTAAACGAAGTATCGCACTCAATTCTAGTTCTAGGGTCGACATACCTAAGAGGGTTTATTTCCTCTTCCATTCTATCCTCATTAATCACGTCACCATCATCAAGATCCTCATCGGAGTCTGAATAGTAAAAAGGACTAGCCCTACGGTCATCATCATGATCAGACTCTTCTAGCTCAGAATTATTGTCAAAGTGGTGGTTGGGTAAGAGGTTAGGTGGGTTCTCATTCTCCAGTAGAGGGAGTGGGGCTGGCATTTGGAAAATCCTACGACGAAAAACACGAATAACAGGAATCAAACGATCAATGTTATTGTTATCCATCGAAACTGTTTACGAACAAAGACACAAAGAAATAGATAGACTAAAGAGAACCTAAAAATAAAAATAAAATCTTACTAGAAAGGAATCTAGCAAGTAGACCTAATAAAAAGAAATTCTAACCTAGACAATAACTATTCCCCGGGCTGCGGTGCCAAAAACTTGATACGTGGGAATCGCACCAGGCTTTACCTCTCAAGGGATCTTGAGAAGCTTACAACCCCCACCAGGCAGTGTACCTGATCGTTGTAGTATAGTATAGTGACAAGTACCTGGGGATTGATCGTTCAGCTAGGAATAGTGTCGTTAGGATTGAAATTAATCTAACTAGGTCTAAAGGTGAAGGATGATTCTTTTTATGTTTTTATATTTTATGAAAAGCAAGTAAAAATCTCGGGTTTTGGAAGAAGGGGCGGAATTAGTTGCTAATCAACTAACCCAAAAGCTACTAATTAAACTAATTAACAAGAAAAGTAAACTAGGGTTCTACAAGATAAGTGAAGCATGTCTACCCATGATATGTTACTCCTTGCTAGCTATCCAATCCTACCTATTGAATTGTAACCTTGTTTTAATTGACGGGTTGTATTCCTTAATACCATTCATGGGGTATCGCACATAACTCCCCAATTCTATGAGCTCTTATCTCCTCCTATACCATGCCCAGCACAACCATAGGGATTGTAAACAGTGGCTCATGCATTAAATACAACCAATAAAGACCTTAGTGCAATAGGTTCATGTTTCCTAAGACGTTCAAGCATGTTACCATTTGGAGATCTGCCAGTTTTCTTAAGCCTAACATATAAATCATTCAATCAAAACAAGAATCAATAGGAAACAAGGATTATAAACTAAACTAACTAGATCTATTGAAGTTGTCACGCCTTAATTGATGGAGATAGACACAACATAAACAAGAAATCAATGAGATCTAATCAATTATATACAAGTTTCACATAATCATAAGTAGACACAAGGTGAATTAGCAAATCATCATCAAAGAAGAGCAAACAACAATGATAATGGAAAACATAATTAAGATAGAATCATCAAACCAATACATGATGTTTATGGAGTGATTGAAACCCTCTAAGTTGCTGGAAAAACACCCACCTAAACCCAGGAATCGACCTTAGGGTTTAGGGCTTACAAAAAGTGAAGTTATGATGTTATATTTATAGGCATGTTTTCTGTCGGCAAGGCTTGACGGCGTCAGCTCGTTCTCTTGACGCCGTCACGACCATTTTTTCACCAAATTGTAGATCTCTTCGTCCTCTTCGCGTGGGCTTTTGAATCACCTAAATCCGAGTTCGTATGCAAAAGTTATGACCAAAACAATATCAGCTACTCCGCGCGCAAGTTTTGACAAGTTAACACGTGACGGCCTTGGGTGACGCCTTCAAGTTCTCTCTGGGCCGTCACCACTTTTACTCTTGACGCCGTCACCAAAGTGCTCTTGACGCCGTCAGGTACTGTTCTCAGCATGGAAAATTAAGTCTTTGGCGTTTTCTTCACTTTTATGCTCCAAAAACGTCCAAAATGCTTTCTTTTCCTGAATTCACTCCCAAAGGATCTAAAATCACAAAAGGAACGATTTAGGGCAATATTTGATCAAATAAATTCAAATTCGGGCTTAAATGACCCCCTAAAAACGGATCATTTTTCGCCTCATCATATGTACCTTAGGAATGACACCCATGAATGCAAATGCTTCAGCATTACCGATATTACAAGCTTCCTTTCCCATCTTCTTGTATTCAGCCTTTTCACCATACCTTGCTTTGATTGCATTACATATATCCTGTGCATCATCCATATAATGAAAATCTGCTATATGATCAGCAGGAATAGATTGAAGCAAGGTAGTTCTTGCCTTTGATTCCCTATGAACTTCCATGTGTTCATTTGCAGTCATTGGAGGGAGAATAATGACATTTCCATTACAATCTCTTCCAAGCCTTTTCGGGCTGTTTCCATTTTGAATTACCTTCCAGATATTCATATCATAGTTCGTAATCCAGTGTTCCATTTTCATAGCCCAGGCCTCATACTCATAATTCATCAAATAAGGAAACTTTGCATCATCCCTTTCATTGTCAGATTGTGCCATTTGAAGGTGTGGAGAGAAGTTTGGTTATGAGGTTTGTAAAGAACTGAATGCACTAGCAGTAACAAAGAAGCTTATCAGCAGGAATGAGTGAAATCAGTAGTAACGAGTACAATAACCAGCAGAAACAGAACTTGCACAGCAACTTGATATCATAGAGGTACCCCAAAAACGAATCACAGCATGATCAAATAATCAGTAGCGATGATTCGTGATAAAATCAAGTTATATATAGTATAGTTTTACTCAAGAGATCCGCAAAGAAATACGGATAACCCGAGGTCGTAGTCCGTGTGAAGGGTGAATGGAAATCTCAATTCCCGATTCGTGAAACGTGTCGTGAAAGTGGTAAAAAATGATTTTGATGAGATTATACTAATGAAATAACAAATTAAGCACAAATAATCACTTAAGCACGTATTTCAAATAAGGCAACTAGAAACATTACGTAAAATCGAAAACGTAAGCTTAAACGTAAATAAAACGTTAACGTACGAAATAAAACACGAATTTTAAGCTACACTACTCCTACGGACTTGAAAATAATTTTGAAAAGTTAAAAATGAATAAAGAAAATTTTAAGAAAAAGAAAAATATTTTTTTGACTTTTTATTTATTTTTTATGAATTAAAAAACTAATTATACTAATTAAAAATTAAAAGAAAATGCAAATAAGGTGAGAAAAATGAAAAATAAATTTTGAAAATTATAAAATAACTAAAAAGTAATTTTAAAAATAAAAACTAATTTTTTTTTGGCTTTTTATGTAATTTTTTGGAATTAAAAACTATTTAATCTAATTAAAAATTCAAATTAAATTCAAAATTAATGGGAAAAATGCAAAATAAATTTCTAAAATTCTAAAATAAATGAAAATAAATTTATAAAATATTTTTGGATTTTTCTTGGCTTTTTCTGATTTTTTTGGATTTTTTAGTGATAAAAAAGTATGAAAATTGAATAAAAATGAAAATAAAATAAGAAAAATAGCAAATTAACTTGGAAAATTATGAAAACTTCAGGGAAATTCTAAAATATTATTCTAAAGCTAGGAAAATTTTAAAAACCCAAAAATAAACACTGGAGTTACTGTTTGCTTTGAAATCAGTTTAAAACAAGAGCTTATTGATAAGCACAGTTGACCAAAAGTTGACCACTCCTTGACCAATTGACTTTTTTACTCTAATAAGCTTAAATGAACAGTACTTAGGACAAATGATGCTCAGAATCACAGGTTAAAGCACAACAGATGATAATAAGCACTAATGCATTTAGTAATAAGCAATTCAGATTAAGCAAAAGGTGAGATCTCAGTGGAAATAGTAACTAGGGGTACAGTGAAACTCAAATGATCAACAAACTCAACTTATGAATCAATTATAAACAATAGCAGCCCTAAGAGTGAAAACAGATGCTTAGCTTAAACCACTCAAATAGACAAGCCAATAAGCAGTACAAACAAGCTTATAAGAGTGAGCTTATGGGGGCAAAAAGTCTATAGACCAGCTGAGATTAAAAATCCACCTAAAGAACAGAAGCTAGAACCAATTAACTCAACCTATTGTAGCCTATAAGTTTTCCTAAAGCTGTTGTGCAGGGGATGCACAGGCTTGAACAGACAACTAACAACAGCTGTTTAGATAAGAAAATAAGTCCCAATAAGCAAAATACTTGGTGTTCTAGATTCACAAGCTAGCAAACAACCAAGAACATCAATCCAAACCTATTTTGAACCAGAATTGAGGCCTAGAGATCCAATTGAAAATCTGTCCAATCAGGTCTTTTATGCAAATTTTGACTTTTGATTTGAGAGCAAAGTTTCACTAAAAGCAAATTTGATTGATCCTAATTATCTATTAGTGTAATATTAAGCTAATGACTGAGCAAATTAATCTATAACTACAAATGATGCAACTATTTTTGATGATATGTAACCTAAATTACTAACATATAAGTAGATATGATTAATAAAATTTGATTTTGACTATTTGTTAAATGAACCACTATATTAATGCTACTCTAAACCTAAATGCAACCTAAATGACTGCCTTAACCAATAAGCACCTCTGAATTAGTGTTTATACCAGCAAACTAAACTTATCCAAACACCCCTATAAAATGAATCTGTCTCAACAATATACTGCCACAGATCCAACCAATAGATCCCAAACAAAACTAATGTTACTAGGTCATCCAATAACACCAATCCAACACAGAAAACTCAGATCTCAGGTTCAAAACAACTAGTAACACAGATCCTCAAAACAGAACAATGAAACAGTAGAAAGCCACACCAACTAAAATAAGAGCAATAACAAAACAAGCAATCACAAACTTAATATAATATGAAAATAAACACAAATAAGTAGTATTAAATGAGCTAAACTATAATTAAGCTACTTATGCAGAATAGACTAGAAATAGATGAAACTTACAACTCCAATACCCCCTCAGCAAAACAGAGGGGGATTCACTATGCTAGCCTGCCTTTAAGACACACCAATGGACTCCTTTTGGTTGTCTCTTATCCAATGAATAAGCTGATGCTTGTTTCACAATAAGCTATTTGACTTGCTTTGACTTTTTGTGAAAATAGGAAATAATGAACTAATAAGCTTGCTATAAGCTATGATAGCTTAAACATGCTTATATAAACAACTAAAAGGCTTATTGAAGCCTAATTTTAAGCAGAGGCGCAGCTATGTAGGGGCGGGGAGGGGCGCCCGACCCCTCGGAATTTTTTTTGCGATGTAGGGGTATATAGTTTTCGTGTAGAAAAATTTCAGTATATTCGGTTTCGACCCCCTATTTTAATTGAGAAATTTTTTGTATATATTAAATAATAAAATTTTGATCCATTACATTTTACATAAGCCCATCTACCCAAACTAAAATCCATTAATAAACCAAATCCCAAACTAAAATCCATTACTTATTTACTTAGTCCATTACAAAAAAAAAAAAAAAAAAAAAAAAAAAAAAAAAAAAAAAAAAAACGGAACAAACTTACAAACCCTCCTCCAATCGACCCTCATCTCCTCCCACAGTCCCTCCTTCCTGCCTCCTGGCTCCTCACTCTTGCAGTCTCGCCGGCCACCACTGACCACCGCCGACGGCCGACCACCACCTCAGCGGCCCTTCTGGTCAGGTTTGTTGTCTTTAAATCTATTATCTACTTGTCTTTTATTTAGGGATTTAGTAGAAATTAGGGATTTAGTAGAATTGTAGAAATTAGAAGTGTATCAACCTAAGCTTGAAGAGTATAAGCCTAGAGGTCCAAAGAATAATCTTGGTCGATTTAAATTTGCTTGGTTTGGTATGTTCCCTAATTGGTTAGAGTATTCTCCAACAACACACAAGGCTTATTGTTTTCTATGTTAAAGGTCGAAAGGCTGAACTCTAATTTCTTCAATGAATCGAACCAGGTACCAACCGTTTGTCTCCTTTTTAATGTTTAGTTGTCTTAGACAAATGTTTAGTTTTTTAGTGATTGAAACTTTTTTTATAATAATAGTATTTAATTTTTTACCCGACCCGAATCGAATCACCGACCCGAACATATTACCCGAAAAATAGCGTTAGGAAAAAAAAATTTAGATCCCGACCCCCCACTCAAAATTTTCTAGCTTCGCCACTGATTTTAAGTAACAAATGAAAACATGTTTTTAAGTTTTTATTTGATTTTCTGTTTTTTTTTTTTATTTTTTTTATTTGTTATTTTTTTTTTTTTTAGTTTTATGATTAATAAGCAAACAAATAAATAAATGAACTAAGTAAAACTGAAATGTAAATACTATTAAACTAAAAACAGTAAATGAAGCTTAATTCAATAATAAAACAGAAATTAAAAGTAATAAGCTAAAACAGAATTTGAAAGTAAATTAAAACTAAAATTTCATTGATATTAAAAACTGAGTACAATGGAGAATTAAAATTGCCAGAGTAACAATACAATTAAAACCTACACACTAATGAAGAGGAGGAGGGGGTATATATAGGCCTCTCAGGAGAGCTCTTATGAAGGTTCTAGTAGTCCAGCTCATCGATCCTCATGTGTCTTGTGTTTCTTTGGATGAATGTAAACCCTTGGATACGCCTTGGCCACCAATCTTCAATCCACAGCCCTTGGATCATGATTTCCCAATGATGAGGTGCTCATTATCACACGGATCACTGACATGGCATTCCCTGCCATGTCAGAACTTCTAGAATCAATCGTACAATACCTATACTACCCTTAATTATGGTGAATTTGGTTTTTACGCTTGTGAACAGTAACTAGGGTTTATATTCTGGGTATGGGGTAATATTTGGGGGGCGGGTAAATGGTGTTTGGGAGTGTTTATTACATGGGGGTGTTGACCGGGTCAAGGGTGGGTCTGACTTGGGTAAAGGCAGGGTGGACCGGGTCTAGGTGTGTGGATTAGGTATTGGGCTTTTATTAATTTTGGGCCATGGGTAGTAACAGGCTAGGATTTGGATCCGGTTGTTATATTATTATTAGTAGTAATTTTCATCAAGGACCAATATTGTAATATTGCAAACCATAGGGACCAAATCTGTAATTTTCCAACTTTGTATTCCAAGGGCTAATGTTGTACTTTTCTGAATCATGAAGGGTTGATTTTGAATATTTCTTCAAGGGACCATTTTTGACAATTGTTGAAAGTACAGGGACTGAAGTTGCTATTTCTTCAAACTTTTGATCATGGACTAATTATGCAACTTTGTGATTCTCTGAAGACTTCTTATGGTATTTTGAGCTTTCTTTTGTAATTTTGCTTCCCCAGCTCCGGCTTTTGACCTTTTTCCAATATCGTGCTCGTTTTTGTCGGTTTTGGCTTTGTTTTTGTTCATTTTTCACATATTCGTACCTGCACATACACAAATACAAAAACACACATTCTCTTGGCATATTTGGTTAGTATTTGGTATATTTAGTCTGATTTTAGTCTAAAAAGGATGTGTGAAAAAGCACACATCAAGCGACAACAAAGTTAATCAACCCCAGTACACCATATGATCCATCACTATCAACTTTTAACCAAACAACTCCTTCCCACTTGCACAAGACACCAAATAAACTAACAAAGCAAATCCAATTTCAGTACACGGCAATTAAAACAAGTCCCACACGCTTGAATTCTTAGGCGACAATACAATTTACTATTTATTCCCCATGTGAATAAACAACAGCAATAAATATGACAAAACCAATTTTATCACTGATCCACTATACACAAACCTCAACCAATCAGAATATTACCTTCTGTAATTCTCATCCATTTTAACTCAAGGGAGAAACTAACAATTAATTGGTACCACGACAAAACTTCTTATTCCAAATTTGACCAACGAATAAAGATACCGACCCCACGTATCGACTCGCCAAAGAGAAGATATGAAACCAAGAAAAATACTAGATCCACCTACACTTTACAAAAATTTTCTCACACGCTGACGTGGCGGAGTGTTGATTAGTTGGTTTTCTGTGGGCCACAGAAAACCAACCAATCAACACTCTGCCACGTCAGCGTGTGGGAAAATTTTTGTAAAGTATAGGTGAGTGTAGCACACCTCAAAATATAAATAGGTATGAGGTGAAATGCTTTTCACCGACCCACCAGCAGAAGGTTTCAATTAATGCCACAAAACAATTTCACGAACTATACGCCAAGCCAAATCTCATCACCACAATAATATATATCCAATAACCTTTTATTGTTGACCTTAATTTAATAACCTCAATAGATGAATTCAACGCAGCCCCACATATTTTATAATCGACCAATGATGCACCAATCATCAATTAAACTTGTACGAGATAAAAGACAACAAACATTTTTAATGAATTATATAGTATCACCGACATATTAATTGAATACCTTAGTTGTCTTTGTCGTTTTAAACTGCTTCCATCATAAAGACCAATCTGCTTACTAAGGACTCAGTCTCTCCTACTATCACAGGAACCTCTAAGCCCACATCCCACCATTTGGACTTAGTTGAATCACAGATGCAAAGTGGCACTAGGTCTAATGACTCCCCTTACTCTAGTAGTGTCTCTAGTAATGATTCTAATGAATGTGTCTCTTGTTCTTTCAGTGACAAGACCTCAGAGACCTCTACCTCTAATTATGCCAGTTGTGATTCCAAGACCAAGTCAGATTCACCCAAGTCCTCACCAAAATCTTCTGTCAAGTCTTCTTTCAAGTCTGCTGACTCTAGAGTTACTGCTGATGAAGTTATTTCAAAGACAGCTTCTCCCAAAGACTTGTCATTTAGTTCTTTGAAAAACAATTCCTTTCAGTCATTACAAAACAATTCTATTTCTAGTGTTTGTTTGAATAATTCTGTGGTTGATAAGACATCTTTTGGTTTGAATAAATCTTCTAGAAAGAAGAAATGTTTTGTTTGTGGTAGTAAATTGCATTTGATTAAGGATTGTAATTTTTATGAAAGGAGGATGGGTGTTTCTGTTGCTCATAATAGACCTAGACCAAAGTGGACCAATGTTCATGCCAAACCCTCATATGTTCCACAGGCAACCCACACCACCAGCATAACCAACTCAGTTTCTGCTGATAGGTCTGTTCCTGCTGGTGGGTCTGTTTCTGCTGGTAGATATTTTCCTGCTGATAGGAACATACATGTTGCTAGACCATTTTCTGGATATAACAATAACTACTTTCAAAATGGTTATTGGCCTGGATATTATGACCCAATGTTTTTGGGAAGGGCATATTGGGATTCTGCTGTAAAGCCTTCAGCAAATTGTTCTTGGAAATTTAATAGACCATTTATACACAGGGGTTCCAGGAACAATGGTGGATCTAACTCATCTACATGGCTTCATTCTAATGATCCACAAGGCAGGCTCAAGTCTTTCATGACTTGAGTCTTTTTTTTTCTTAATGGTAAATATTATTAAGAAAGGGCTACAAACGGCACAAGAAGTTACAAAAAAGCACAAAGCTTAAAACTGTTAGGACACCTCCCTAACTAGTTAACTTTGGCTAATAATCAAAGGCCAATAGCCGAATATAACAAACCCAGTTCACTAAAGATAATAATAACAAACATACAACAAACCAGGAACTAAAAACATGGAAGATACACAAGAAGAAATAAACCATCCAGTACCTCACATCATAATCCTAGCAGGAAGAAGAGCTCAAACTAAAGTCAACACCATACTCTGAATACATGGAAAAATGCAAAGGGACCAACCAATGCACCTCCAAACATCACCATATGATGCCAACTCATAGCATGCTAAACTGCTAGGACAATGAAATGAGGATACCATACAATATTGATATAACAGTGCAATAGCGGCCCATTCCAAATTGAGAACACACCAGCAATAATCACAAAACTGCAAACATCCAAAGCCACCAAGATCACTTCAGGAACCCAACTTGAACAATAAGTAGACTCCCATCCAAATCCAGGCCATAATACAACCATCCAAGATAGCATATAAGGAGTGCCATAGTAGCAGTTTAAAGGAAAATGTCTCCTTAAAAACCTACCCCAAGTAAAACCTATAGGGAAAAACCTAAGGGTAGGAAAAGAGTGCATACTTCCCTTAAACCTCCTCAGAAACAGTGATGTCAAACCAAACCCCAGCTTGTACACACGAAAATCATCAAAGCTGTTAGAATCATAAAAATAATAAAGGCTTGTCCACCACTTATCCTGCAAAATCCAGAGCTCCCAAGAATACCAGTGAATCGTAACATAGAATAACCAACCAGTGCAATGAGAATCAAATGCCGTCACGTACCCAAAAAACCAGCTAACACAACCAAACCCACCCATCCTATCACAGTCATAAATCTCATTACATTTCCAAAAGCCTGTGCCCTCATGGACCAGGTTCACCCAACAACTAAACCTAGGATAAATCATCATTAAAGAAATTAATACCATTAAGCTCTTTAACAATCTCCTGATACTTAACATTCTTACTAATCGAAAAATTCCAAATACCCGATGCTATAATAACATCATTAGTACTCTTCAAAATCAGACCTCTAATCTTCATTCTCACAGTTTCCACAATATGATCAAACAAAACATCAACCTCTCTCTCCTTTTGCTGATGATACCTCATATTTCTCTCCTGCCAAATAAAATAAATAGAGGCCCCAAAAACTAATCTTTGAATGATGCTCCAAATCTTATTAACAGCAGGTCTATTAGTGATACCAGAAATGATACTAGCCCAATTAGTACTAATACTATTTAACAAAGCCATTGGTTTAAGCCTCTCCCAAAGTCTTATAGAGTACACACAATTGAAGAATAAGTGACTGTGGGTCTCATTATCCACCTTACACAGTAAACAAGTCATATCCACAGCACACCCCCATTTGACTAACATATCTTTAGTTTTAAGCCTACCCTTAATAGCAACCCAAGTAATAAATGAATACCTCGGAATACATTGGGAGAACCAAACATGTTTATACCACAAAACTTTAGGGGTACTCAATTCTAATAGCCTTCCAGGCTTCACTAGCACAAAACCTCCTTTCCTTACCCTTCTTATTGTACCATACAATCTTATCCTCAATATCACTATTGATCGCAGGCACAGGCAGATCAATAACCTCATCAAACCTACCCTCCCATTGCCTGGGCCAAGTCCAATTCCCATCAACAATCATATCACAAACCTTAGCATCAATACTAAAACCAGCCTGATCGATAACACCATGATTAATAAGTTTACTTAATGGACCATTTATGTGCCACTTATCAAACCAAACACTACAATTTTTGCCATTACCAATGTTAACATTAACAAACTCTTTGATCTTATCTCTTAATCTCAAAATTTGCTTCCAACACCAAGATTGACCATTCTTAATATCAATATCCCACACATTTCTACCCTTGAGTCTCTCTATGGTACTCATGTTGTTGTATATTTTGTTGTTGTAGGAACATCCTCTCTTAAGTAAAGACTTAAGAATTGTTGATAGTGGTTGCTCTAGGAGCATGTCTAGGAATCAAGAGAAGCTGCATGATTTTGTGCCTATTAATGGAGGCAAAGTGACATTTGGAAGTGGAGTAGGAAGGATCACTGGAAAAGGAACCATCAGAACTCCAAAGGTGGATTTTGAGAATTTCTACTATGTGAAGGAGCTACAAAATTTTAATTTGTTCTCTATTTCACAAATTTGTGACAAAAAGATTCCTGCGCTATTCACTGAGGAGGACTGTCTTATTCTATCAAACGACTTCAAAATGTCTGATGAGAGATTTGTATTGCTAAGGGTTCCAAGAAATCATATTCTTTACACATTCAACTTGAATGATGTAAAGCCAGAAGGTGATCTAGCATGCTTGGTGGCCAAAGCATCCTTGTATGAATCTACAAAATGGCACATGTAAACTTCAAGGTTATCAACAAGCTTGCTAAGAATGGACTGGTTCATGGACTTCCTTCCAAGATCTTCACTAATGAACACAATTGTGTTGCATGCAACAAAGGAAAGCAACACAAGGATTCTTATAAAGCCATCACTGCTGTGAGCACCATTTCAGAACCTTTGCAGCTGCCACATATGGATCTTTTTGGTCCAACATCCATCAGAAGTATTGACCATAAGTACTTCTGTCTAGTGATCACTGATGCTTATAGTAGGTTTAGTTGGGTATTCTTTTTAGGAACTAATGACCAAACTTTTCAGACTCTAAAAGAATTTATGGCCCTTATTGAAAACCAACTCAAGAAGAAGATAAAAGGGATAAGGTGTGAAAATGGGACAGAGTTCAAAAATGCCAATCTCATTGAACTATGTGGGACAAAGGGTATAAAAAAGGATTATAGTAATGCCAGGACTCCACAACAAAATGGAGTTGCTGAGAGAAAGAATAGAACCCTGATAGAGGCTGCAAGATCTATGCTTGCTGACTCTAAACTTCCCACTATGTTTTGGATTAAAGCAGTAGGCACTGCTTGTTATGTTTTAAATAGGGTGCTGATTAAAAGACCACATAACAAAACACCCTATGAGCTTTTGACTAGGAAGATACCCACTATTGAGTACTTTAAACCTTTTAGATGTGAAGTGACAATCCTAAATACAAGTGATCACCTAGGAAAGTTTGAAGAAAAAGTTGCTGAAGGGTATATAGTTGGATATTCTGCTCATAGTAAGGCTTACAGGGTATATAATTTGGCTGCTAAGAAGATTGAGGAGACTCTTAACCTGAGATTTCTAGAAGACAAAGAAAATGTTTAGGGAAAAGGTCATGAATGGTACTTTGACCTTGACTACTTGACAGATCATTTGGGATATACTAGATTTAAAACTAACCCATCTGCAGGTACACAAAAGTCACCTACTAACATTGCAGGTACCCTGGAAGATAACTCAGACAGTGATTCAGAATGTGATGAACCTACTATTGTTGTTTGTTCACTCCCTATTCATGTTGCAGGTCCTAATAACAAAGTAGCCTTTGATGACAAAGTTGTTGATGATGTGGATAACTTAACATATGCAGAAGATCTTGCTAGACTTAAAAAGCAAGAGCATGCAACAAATGAAGAAGCTAAGAGGCTTGGTCTTGAGTTTTCTCAAGATACTGTGGCACTCTTGAGACAAGCTACTCTTGATGCCAGCAGAAACTGTAACACAGTTTCTGCTGATGGACCCTTGTTGCTGCTGATGCCAATATTTCTGATGGCATTTTTGCTGTTGTACATGTTTCTACTGCTACATCCACAAGCTTAGATGAACCTTTTACAAGGTTTCCCAGCCCCTCAGACCTTGGAAATAGTAGACAAAGTGCTGGCATTTTTCAATCAGCTTCTTAAGATGATGATTTTGCTCCAACTCTGACCAATCTTGAAACTTCTATTGATGTTAACCCTAATCCCACTAAGAGGATAAATACCATTCATCCTCTAACCAATGTACTTGGTGACCCCAGTGCCATGGTTCAAACAAGGAGCACAGTGAAAAAATACACAATTTGGTCAATGTGCTTTTATCACTTATGTTACTAATCAAAAGAGGGACAATCATACAGATCAACAACATTGTTTGTTTGCTTGTTTCTTATCTCAAGTTGAACCAACCAGTATTAAACAAGCTTTGAGTGATCCTAGTTGGGTAGAGGCTATGCAGGAAGAGATGCAACAATTCAAGAATCAAGATGTATGGGTACTTGTTGATCTACCTGCAAGAAAGTTTGCAATTGGGACCAAGTGGATTCTAAAATGTAAGAGGGATGCTAGAGGAATTTTGGTCAGAAACAAAGCAAGATTGGTTGCTCAGGGTTTTAGACAAGAAGAAGGGATTGATTATGATGAAGTTTTTGCACCTGTTGCTAGAGTTGAGGCCATCAGGCTATTTCTAGCCTTTGCCTCATACATGGGTTTTGTGGTGTATCAGATGGATGTGAAGAGTGCCTTTCTCTATGGCAAGATTGAAGAGAAAGTTTATGTCACTCAGCCACAAGGTTTTGAAGACCCATAGAATCCATAGAAGGTGTACAAGGTTGTCAAAGTACTCTATGGACTTCATCAAGCTCCAAGAGCCTGGTATGCAAGGTTATCTACATTCCTTTTGGAGCATGGCTATAGAAGAGGAGCTATTGACAAGACTCTCTTCATTAAGAAGAATTCCAGGGACATCATTCTTGTTCAAGTTTATGTGGATGATATCATCTTTGGTTCCACAAAGGAAGCTTGGTGCAGAGAATTTGAGAACATAATGAAAAGTGAATTTCAAATGAGTGCAATGGGGGGAGCTGACATTCTTCTTGGGGTTACAAGTAAATCAACAACCTAAGGAAATTTTTATCCATCAGGAAAAGTATGTTAGAGACATCCTGAAGAAGTTTGATTTTGAGAATTTGAGGACTGAAACTACTCCCTATGAACCTCCAAAGCCTAAGAATTAGAATAAACCAGATGAAGCTGTCAATGTTCATCTATACAGATCCATGATTGGCTCACTCATGTACTTAACAGCCTCAAGACCTGACATCACTTTTGTTGTCAGTGCTTGTTCAAGACACCAAGTCACTCCACTGACTTCCCACCTGAGTGAAAAAGCTTTTCAAGTATCTAAAAGGCCAACCTAAGTTGGGTCTTTGGTATCCAAGAGAATCACCATTTTTGTTGGAAGCATATAGTGACAGTGATTATGCTGGAGCTAATTTGGACAGGAAATCCACAACAGGAGGTTGTCAATTCCTTAGCAGAAGGCTAATTTCTTGGCAATGCAAGAAACAAACTACATCATCTACTGAAGCAGAATATGTTGCTGCTGCTAACTGTTATGGTCGGGTACTTTGGATTCAAAATCAAATGCTTGATTATGGGTTCAACTTCATGAACACTAAAGTCTATATTGATAATTAAAGTACCATTTCAATTGTTAAAAATCCAGTCTTTCATCAAAGAACTAAACATATTGAAATTAGGCACCATTTTATCAGGGATGCAAATGAGAAACATTTACTTCAGGTGCTTAAAATTCATACTGATGATAATGTGGCTGATTTATTGACAAAGGCTTTTGATGGACCTAGGTTTTATCACTTAGTTGTCCACATTGGGATGGTTAACCCTTAAATGTTGTGTTTGAGGGGAGGCATAAGCCTGAGGGGAGGCATATGCCTTTGGGGAGGATTGCTATTAATGTTGTAAATTTTGTATATTATTATGATTATGTTTGCTAACTTTGTTTTGCAGGTTTAATTTTATTTAGACTAACCATTATTTGTATATGTTTGTCTTTTGTGTTCTATTTTTAGTGTTTGTTTTGCAGGTTTCTGTTTCTGCTGATGGACAAAGATCACTATATCACATATCAGTAGAATAGAAGAAAACAAAAACTAGAAATTTTATTGATGAAGATTCAATACATGGAGTACTACAACCAGCAGTGTTTCAAGAGTACAAGCAAGACCAACAAACAACATTACAACTGAACAACCTCAAAAGACACCTACCTAACAACCTACACATCCAACATCCTACTCCATCTTCCTCTTCCCTTTTCCCATGTCCTTGTCCTTGGGGTCAGGCATTCTCTTGTGGACCCCTCTGGATTGCATATCTTTATCCCACAGTTTGGGAGCAGCAAGCCCTAGGATAACTTTTATTGGACCTTTACACCTTTGGGAAGATTGAGGCTCCACAGGGCTTGAGATTTTGCTCATGCCAGCTACAACTCTTTCCATCTCACTAGTGAAAAACTCAGTGACTGGAGTAAAATATGGGAGAATAACTGCTAGGGGAGTTGGATTTAGAGTTTCCTCTTATGAAGCAGGATATGAATTGACCTCAGAAGGTCCCTCATCAATGATGTTATATGCCCTCCTGATTTGAGGTAGATCATAGGTAGAGTCAGAAGATGAATCAGAAGAAATTTCAATAACATTGGATTTTGGGGTTCATGACTGCTGTTGTTGGGAAGATATTTGGTGTGTTTGGTACTAGTGTGCATTTGCTATGGGTAACTTGTGAATTAAAGGCTTCTTTATAGACCTGATTTGGAGTTAATGAGAGTTAATTTAACTTAATGTGAGGTGGTTGAGCTTATGATATTTACTGTTTAACCAAGTTGACCATAAAGAAGATTCTACTGATGAGTTATCCTGCGGATTGACCAATTGCTTTTGACTTTCTGCTGATGGTCTTGAAACATATCAGAAGAATGATCATAAAAGACATTAGATACGTGTTCCTGCTGATAGATTCTGTCAATAGTGTTTATATCAGTGGAATGTGTATTCATCAGTAGAAAACTTACTTTCATTCAAACAAGGCAATCAAGAGATAATAAAGGAGAAACACAGTTTTATTCATATTCATCAAAGGTACAAGAAGGATGAAGTTACAAGATTCTGAAATAAGCAAAACAATTACAAACCAAACACCTAGCCTATCAACCCTGACACCACTACTCTACTTTCCCTTTTCCCTTCCCTATCACCTCTGAAACCTTATTCTTGCCCTTGTTTCTAGTGAAGGTCTCATACTGTTGAGGGCAAGGCAGCCCAATCACCACTTCTCTTGCCCTTGGCAGAGGAGGATTCGACCTTCTTTGTCTTGATGGTGGTCTTGGACGGGAGGATTGGGGTCTCTCCGGTTTTGAAGGACGATTGTAAAGATCGTCATCTTCATCGTCATCGGAAGAGGTACAGATGAAGGGTGAGACGAGTTCACGCGGTGGTGGTTGATATGGGATCCAAGGATTGGGATCCTTAGAAGATTCTGAGGACCCTGAAGGATTGGGGGCTCTGCTTGATGCACCCACATCATGTTTCTTCTTCTTGGCTTGTTCCTTTATGAGTCCTCTCGGATTGGTTGGTACTTGGAATGGTGGTGGAGATTTCAATGATTTAGATGAATCAGAAGAGTCAGAAGAAATATTGATGACATTAGCGTTGGATTTCATGGTTGCTTCTAAATTTAGGGTTATGGTATCTAATTAGGGATTTGGATTGCAAATGTGGTTGGTGAGAATTGGGGATTTTTACCCTCTATTTATAAGCCCAATTATGCCTCGTGTTTAGAAGAAGTTATTGTCCATTAATGCTAGGCGGTTTAAACGTAATTGGGATAGAAAGTTTGACTAACAAAAGAGATTGTTACTGAATAATGGTTACCTCTGATGGAGTGTTTCTGCTGATTGAACCATATCGTTGCTGCTGATGGATAGAATGGTAGACTGTAGTCAAAATTAAGTAGGTTTCTGCTGATTGACCATATGATTCTTGCTATTTGACTTGGTTTCTGCTGACGAGTCTGTTTTGTTTGGGATTTTATTAAAGTCAAATATTGGTCAATGATTGTTTCCACAATTCTTGCCAATTACACTCTACGTTTGGAAATTTCCTTCAAATAACCTAGACGTGCAAATCCCACTCAGAAATAACTGATTCCCTCTCCTTATAAACTCAAAAACCATTTCAAAACCTCTCAGCATCCAAAACCCACTATCTCTTATCATTCAATGGCAGAACTTCTATTCAAAGGTGATCACAACAAACAAGCTTTCTTAGGTCGTGGTAAAGGGGATGCTCATTATGTTCAGATGATGGAGTTTCTCCAAAGGTCAAAGATTCACTTTGCTTTAACCCAATACCCTGACATTATATATGAATCATTGATTACACAATTTTGGGAAACGGCTCAAGTAAGGTCTGTTGAAGAAGGACCAACGGAGATTGTGGCTACTATTGATGGGGAAGAATATGTTATTACAGAGACCTTGGTTAGGACTCAATTACAGCTTGATGATGAAGATGGTGAACATGAGGTACCTAAGGAGGAGATTCTTGCGGGTCTTCAGGCTGTTGGATATGCTGGAAATGGGAAGGTCTGGTACAAAAATCAATTTTGCCCTAAATGGAGGTTCCTGACACACTCTGCTTCAGTGTATGAGCTCTAAGTCTGGAGGTTGGGATCAATTCTCCACATATATTGCTCTTGCCATTGTATTCTTATCTCAGGGTAGAACTTTTAATTTCTCTAAGTACATATTTGATGAAATGATTCAAAATGTTAAGGATACCAAACTTAAAATTTTAATGTATCCTAGGTTTCTTCAAATAATCTTAGGTATTCAGACCAATGACACTACCCATATGCCTGTTAAGAGGTTGTCTAGCAAACTCTTTCCCTCTATGCAAACAAAATATCATGGGGACCATAGGCCTTTATTACCTGCTATGTTGCCTGCTGGCAATGCAGCTGCTGGTGGTCAAGAACCTGCTGATGCTAGTGCACTACTAGATTCTGCTGAGGGTCCTTCAGTTGCTCCTGATGCCAGTACATCAGTTGCTGCTGATGCCCAACCTCCTCTATCTCCAAGGCCATCCACACCTAGACCTCCTACACCAATACCCTCACCTAGTGTTGATGCTCCTAATGAGCATGTGGCACCTGAGGTTTCTGGCCCTGACCAACCTGTACACTCCCCACAGATAACAAGGCTTACCACACCAAGTCCATTGAGACCTACTTCTGAAGGATATGAGGATTTAGATGCAGGATTTTATAATTCTCCCGTCAGGACCAATGATGCTCCCAATACCACAGATATCCCTGCTGGTGGAGCTAAAGGTCCTGTTACTCTCACCTCCATGTGTACTTTACTTAATGATGAGGTGAAAAATGATCCGTTTTTAGGGGGTCATTTAAGCCCGAATCCGAATTTATTTGATCAAATATTGCCCTAAATCGTTCCTTTTGTGATTTTAGGTACTTGGAGAGTGAATTCTGGAAAAGAAGCCATTTAGGACGTTTTTGGAGCATAAAAGTGAAGAAAACGGCAAAGTCTCAATTTTCCATGCTGGAACAGTACTTGAAGGCGTCAAGAGTTGTTCTTGACGGCGTCAGAGTCCCAAGAATAAAATACCATGGTTGATGACGGCGTCACGCAGGCCGTCAGATGTAGATCAAGGCCGTCCGAGGAAGTATTTGGCGGCGAGATGACGGCGTCACACCATTGCTCTTGACGCCGTCACCCCGATTTTCCTATATATAGTTTTCTAGTTTTTCACATTAAAAGAGAGAAATTTTGGAGAAACCCTAAAGACGAATTTGGTGCAACTTTTACAGGTTTTTCAAGGGTTCCAAACCCTTGATACCTTGCATTGTAATTGAGATAAGTGTTCTTCTAATTCAATCAATATGTCTATGTGTTGGTTGTCTATATCTTGTTCTTGTCTCAATTCCATTATGCTAGGCTAGATCTCCTTTGTGTTTGCTTAGATCTAATGAAACCTAGATATTGATTATGTGTTGATTACTTGTTTATTCTTGTTCTTGGATGAATGATTTATATGTTAGGCTTAAGAAAACTGGCAGATCTCCAAATGGTAACATGCTTGAACGTCTTAAGAAACATGAACCGAGGCGTACTATGTCTTTATTGGTTGTATTTAATGCATGAGCCACTGTTTACAATCCCTATAGTTGTGCTGGGTCATGGTGTAGGAGGAGATAAGAGCTCATAGAATTGGGGAGTTATGTATGCCACCCCATGAATGGTATTAAGGAATACGATCCGTCATCCATGCAATTATAACAAGTAATTAACGTGTAAAAGATATCTAGGGAGTAATGAAATCTAAGTAAACACATTTTCTCCAATTACTGCTCACAACCTTAGTATAATTAGCTTATTTACATTTTTAGTATTTTATTTTGATTGCATTGTAGTATTGGGTTAGTTGAATAGCAACTAATTCCGCCCACTCTTTCAAAAACCGAGATTTTAATTGCTTTCTAAAAAATATAAAAACACAAAAATAATCATCCCTCATCTTTAGAACTAGTAATTAGGCTTTCTAATCCTAGCGACACTATTCCTAAGCTGAACGATCAATCCCCCTGTACTTGTCACTATACTATACTACAACGATTAGGTACACTGCCTGGTGGGGGTTGTAAGCTTCTCGAGATCCCTCGAGAGGTAAAGCCTGTTGCGATTCCCACACATCAAGTTTTTGGCGCCGCTGCCGGGGAATAGTTATTGTTTAGGTTGAATTTGATTTTTATTAGGTCTACTCATTAGATTCCTTTTTAGTGAGATTTTTATTTTCTTTTCATTAGCTTTCTTGTAGTTTATCTTTTCTTTGTGCATTTGTTCGTAGAAACCTTTCCATTGACTCTTCCGTTCACCATTATGGAGTACGCGAATCCACCATACCACCAACCACAAAGGCCATTCTACCCTATTGAAATCTCAAATTTCAAACAATATCGAAATGAACCCATATATGATGCATGGACTCGTTTTAAAATTTTACTTCGAAAATTCCCTCATCATAGTTTCTCTTTAGCATCCCTAACCCAAACCTTTTACTATCGTGTCAGCCGATGTGACCAAATGTGCATTGATGATTTTGCCAATGGGGGCCCTAGGGAATTAAGTGCTGAAGAAGCATGGGATACCATAGAAGATTGTGCCCAATAATATTATAGAGTAGGCAACCCGACAAACAACATCACAAATCAATCAATAACAAGTTTGAAGGAGCAAACATGAAGTTTTTCTGGGGATGATTACTTAGGGATACCTGCGTGGATGTCACCTAAAATCATAGTACAAAACAAACACATAGGTAATCTAGGTACAATGGAGGATGAGGTGGATAATCCAAGCCCACAAAGTACCCCACAAGTCCTACCATCATTTGAGGCACATACAACGCCCGTGACTTACCCGAAAGAAATAGAAGAGACTATAGGAACCCCAATTGAGGTAGAACCCTTGGACTAAGCACCACTAGAGGATATAGGTTTGAACACTTGTAGTGATAACCTTACTCTTAGTTCTAGGGAATTACCTAGTGTTGATGAACCGGAACCTCAATCTTCACACAACTTTCCATCCTTAGATATACATCTAGGAGACAAAAGAGGAGCCGACCCACCCATCAACCCATGTAGTCCGGGTAGTCTTAGGATAAAGGTAATGGACTCTAAGCCTTGTAGAGAGGAAACTGACGTAGGAGTGAAAAATGACCTTACATGCTTACATCACCCATTTGTGATTGATCACAAGAAACATTATGGGTTTAAACCGGGTTTATTAGGTCAAGATGGATCCCCAACTAGTAGTCTCTTGAAGTTGATAGAAAATGATCCCTTTCTAGGAGAAAATCTTAATCCACCCATTTACTCGATTGAATTAGGTAAGGTTATGATGATAGGAGCACACCCGTTTGAGCATATAATTCATCCACCACTCTTTCCTCACGTGGCGTATTTCCACCCTAAGGGTGTGTATCGCTACTTCCACCCGCACTTAATGCTAAGTGTAGGGAAAACTTCCCTTTTATCCGTTAAATAAGGGTAGAGTCAGGCTCGTGACTCGAACAAAAACAAGCACTTCTTGGGAGGCAACCCATGTTTTGTGTGATTTTATTTGTTTGATTGTTATTTGCTTCCGTATGCATGTTTAGTTTTTATTGTTGGTTGATCATGTTTCTAAACTAAAATGTGGAAATACTGTACTATGTTGTTTGGCCTAGTCTTAACTCCAACCTAAAAGTATTTTTGCAAAAGATAAGTGTAAGGGGAAACCCCAAATATGTTTTTAAGAAACAAACCGATCATGATTCTCCACAATAATAAATGAACATGTATATTCGTATTTGTTAGAGTCAAATGCTTGTATTGAGTCATAATGAAGTTTTGCAGGATTTTCTAGGAAGTAATACCAAGTTTTTCCAGAAATTTTCCGGAAACTTAACATAAGAATTTCTGCAGGTCCATTCTGACGGCGTCAGAGTTTTACTCTTGACGGCGTCAGGAGTTAAAATCTGGAAATTTTGCCGGTTTTGTTTTTCTAACGGAGTCTTATGGTTTTTGTGAATTATTAAGTTTTATAATCTCCAGGAGATCTGCAAACTTCATTCCACAAGCATTATATCTTATCTTGTTTTCTAGGATTTAGTAACTTATATAGGATGCCGCCGATTTTACGCGAGGTTGTCTTGTCTATTTTTGTCAGGATTTACAGGTTATGTATGACAAGGAGATGATTTATATTCTGGAAGGGAAGCTTTGATTGTTCATTTTCTTGGAGGAAGATTTAACCTGGCCAACCTATAATCCATACCGAGCGAATCAGGGGAGTATTTGATTTCATTCTCTTTACTTTTTAACTTTTACATTCTTTACTTGAACATTGGGGACAATGTTCATCTTAAGTGTAAGGGGAGGGTAAAAAGATGATACCTTACATATGCACTTTCGCTTGAGTTTGTTTTGTTTAATAGTAGATGTGTAATAAAACTATGAGAAATACTTGTTAGTGCAATTTTAGCGCCAAATTTAAAATTTTTTACAACATTTAGGAGTGAAACTTTAGCCATAGCAAGCGTCTCATGGATAGGAGATTGTATGACTAGCACATAACCGTATATTCAGAAAAATTTTCCACCCAAAATTGTGAGGTTCGCCTTTAGATTTGATAGGAAAAGCATTTACTATTAGTGCTTATGAGTGTACCGGTAGCATTTAGATTCTAGAACTTGCGTTAGTGATGCATCCCGAGACCGCTAGTGAGACTACATTCGTGTGGTAGGATTTACTACATGATAAGAGGCATTAGGATCACCCTTGTGTTAAACCCGTATCATGATTACTTGACCATTTAAGTCATATTACTTGGCTAGTTAAGTCAACTAATTTTTCCCACACCCTTAGCGTTGTACTCATTTTTAGTACATGAAACCCCTAGTATACCCCTCCGAGCCTATCTTTTCGTTTCTAACTTTAAGCATTTTACTTAAAGGAAGAATTTGTTACACCCCACTTAAATGTACACCCAAATCGCCTTAGCTTTCCGTGTATGCGCTCATTTTTAGTGCATTATTGTTATTTGTTAAGCCCTAAGTTAACTTTCTAATTGATTACATGGTTGCTAAGTCGAGTCATATCCTTGTACATATTGTTTTGGGACGATTGGGACTCATGGGTAAAGTACTTATTTTATGGAGTAATAGGGAAGAACATCATATATTACCCCCATATGTGCGTTAATCTTAAAAGTGCTCCAAGTGTTTTGATTTTCTTAATTCGAGTCATTAGTTTAGTTAATTGTAAAGTATGTAAAAATTCAAGTGTAAGGGAAATGTTCATTCCCTATGATGTATTATTTTGGATGGTAGGGTAAGAGTGTATGCGAAAAAAAAAAAAAAAAAATCGAAAAAATCAAAAAAAAAAAAAAAAAAAAAAAAGAAAAAAAAAATAGAAAAAAAGGAAAAGAGAAAAAAAAAAAAAACATACGGACTACCATCCCGTTTCATTCTATGTTTATTTTATATTTTTGTTATTTTTCATTTATTAGCTTAAGTCGAGTCTAGTCTTGGCTTAGCAACGCCATATTGTACATGTAATTAACCAAGATTGTTAACTCGCCACCAGTAAAACTTCCTTTATCCAACAGAACCGTGTAATTCATATCCCTATACCTAACGTTACAACCCTTTAAAAGACCTCTTTGATAGTTTATCCTAGGTGCTTACGCCATGTGGTGGAGGTTTGATCCTTTCCCAAGCCTATGGTAATCTATTTTGCTATGACAGGTAGTGAGAGATATCTTCCGTTTCCATATTGTAATTTACACTTTATTACACCCGAGAGATCTGAGTATTTAAACACTATTTGTGAGGTGCTTGTGTATGACCTCCGTGCTTGTCTATTGGTCTTTAGTGGAACGATTATTTGTTGTAATTACTTTTATATTAGTGTTAAATGACCCCTAACTTGTCTTTTGAGTAGAATAAAAGCGCATTTGCTTGAGGACAAGCAAATCTCAAGTGTAAGGGTATATGATGAGGCGAAAAATGATCCGTTTTTAGGGGGTCATTTAAGCCCGAATCTGAATTTATTTTATCAAATATTGCCCTAAATCGTTCCTTTTGTGATTTTAGGTACTTGGAGAGTGAATTCTGGAAAAGAAGCCATTTAGGACGTTTTTGGAGCATAAAAGTGAAGAAAACGGCAAAGTCTCAATTTTCCATGCTGGAACAGTACTTGAAGGCGTCAAGAGTTGTTCTTGACGGCGTCAGAGTCCCAAGAATAAAATACCGTGGTTGATGACGGCGTCACACCATTGCTCTAGACGCCGTCACCCCGATTTTCCTATATATAGTTTTCTAGTTTTTCACATTAAAAGAGAGAAGTTTTGGAGAAACCCTAAAGACGAATTTGGTGCAACTTTTACAGGTTTTTCAAGGGTTCCAAACCCTTGATACCTTGCATTGTAATTGAGATAAGTGTTCTTCTAATTCAATCAATATGTCTATGTGTTGGTTGTCTATATCTTGTTCTTGTCTCAATTCCATTATGCCAGGCTAGATCTCCTTTGTGTTTGCTTAGATCTAATGAAACCTAGATATTGATTATGTGTTGATTACTTGTTTATTCTTGTTCTTGGATGAATGATTTATATGTTAGGCTTAAGAAAACTGGCAGATCTCCAAATGGTAACATGCTTGAACGTCTTAAGAAACATGAACCGAGGCGTACTATGTCTTTATTGGTTGTATTTAATGCATGAGCCACTATTTACAATCCCTATAGTTGTGCTGGGTCATGGTGTAGGAGGAGATAAGAGCTCATAGAATTGGGGAGTTATGTATGCCACCCCATGAATGGTATTAAGGAATACGATCCGTCATCCATGCAATTATAACAAGTAATTAACGTGTAAAAGATATCTAGGGAGTAATGAAATCTAAGTAAACACATTTTCTCCAATTACTGCTCACAACCTTAGTATAATTAGCTTATTTACATTTTTAGTATTTTATTTTGATTGCATTGTAGTATTGGGTTAGTTGAATAGCAACTAATTCCGCCCACTCTTTCAAAAACCGAGATTTTAATTGCTTTCTAAAAAATATAAAAACACAAAAATAATCATCCCTCATCTTTAGAACTAGTAATTAGGCTTTCTAATCCTAGCGACACTATTCCTAAGCTGAACGATCAATCCCCAGGTACTTGTCACTATAATATACTACAACGATCAGGTACACTGCCTGGTGGGGGTTGTAAGCTTCTCGAGATCCCTCGAGAGGTAAAGCCTGTTGCGATTCCCACGCATCACTTAACAGGTATATAAAGAAGGTTGATGACTTGGAGAAAGAACTCAAAGCAACAAGAGCTAATCTGGGTGGTCAGATAGATATGCTCACAACAAAGGTTCAAGATTTAGAAAGACAACTAGGACAAAAGAGAAAGAGGCACGTTGTGATTGAATCAGAAGATGAGCAGGTAGATGTGCCATTTGAGTCTCTTCATGTCTTAGCTGATGTGACTTTGGCTGAGTCACCACCTCCACCTGCATCTACCACTGCCAAATCTCATAAGCCCTAGGAACCTATCATGTATCACAGAAGGCAACCCACATCTTATATTGGAAAGAAATCAAAAGTGTCAGTTGATGATCAGAATGTGGCTGCTGACTCAGGGGTGCCTCTTAGTGAACCTGTTGCTAATATACCAAGTGATGATATTGCTGGAGCCCATTCTGCTGATGTTGATATAAGTGGTGTTTCTACTGAGAATGTCACTGCTAGTGTTACTACATCAGTTGAAACATTCTTTGTTGCTAGTAAAGAGTATGTGATCTCACCTAGAAATGATACATTTGTCAAAGAGCATACTACTGATGGAGATACAACTGCTAATCCCTATACCAGAGGATCTGGTGATATTACTATTGATTAAGATGTTCAGGATTTCACTGCTGATCCTATGGAGGAGTCAGAAATTCCTAAGGATGATTCTGCTGACATTACTGGATCTTTTGATGATGATCTTGTCACAGAACAAGAAAAACTTGATTAAGAAAGACTTCTGAAGGAATGTGAAGATAAGAAGAAAAGTTGAGATTTGGCTCAGGAGCTACAGGCTAAATATGATTCAGAGATCCAATCTGGTACACACAAGTATGTTTCTACTTTGCCTATTGCAAGACAAAGAGAATTGGATGCTGCTATTCCAAATTTTGATGAAGCTGATTGGATGCACATTGGGCAGCAAGTAGTTTCAAATCCTGTTCTTGCTAGAGAGATTCTTGGAGATAATGTTTCTGAAGCTGATTATGCTCCTAGAATGGTTGAGATTATGAAACTCAGAAGGAAAGCTGATGCTGAGAAGATTGCCAAAGCAAAGAGGGATAAACCTCTTACACAAGCACAACAAAAGAAGATGATGAAAGAATTTGTGAAGAATCAGAGTAGTGCAGTGTACAATAATCCCTAGACTAAGACTCGGGTCTGGTCCTTGTCAGATGATCAGCTGATTCACCAATACAACTTGATTAAGACTAGACTTACCAAAGATGGACTTCTTGGTTCTCATCAGCCTTTTCCAAGTATGCAGTCTGCTGCTACAGAACCTTCTTCCCAAGGACTTAGGATTGGTGATGCTGCTGATACAGAGCCTTTTCATCCTGCTGATGATACTTTATCTGCTGATCTGGGTGCACATGCTGCTGATCCTGCATATGTTATTTCTGCTGATCCTTCTACTGATGTTTCTGCTGATCATACTCCTGCTGTTGGTACTTCTTCATGGACTCTGAGTCTTCCACTGGTTCTGGTTATGCAGTTTGGAATAATAATCATAGGTGGAAAGTATTAAGTTGGAGGTTTTATCCTGTTCCCTATGTTCATGTTTTGGAAACTACATCTGGTATAAGGGTGGCTATGTTTATAGACAAGGAATATCCTTTGACTGTGGCTCTTATGGAGAAAATGATTCTACATCATTTGAAAATTCCTCCTGATCCAGTTGGGAATGCTAGACTCTTTGCTGAGTGTTTGGTTCGTTTGTTCAAGTCTAGGATCAGGGCAGCCAGAGCTCCTTGAAATATGGTATTGTATATTTTTATGTTTATTTTCTTTCTTTATGTTTAGTTAAAAAAAAAGATTTGTATAGTGTTATGTTTGTTGTATGCAGATTTTGGTGTTGGTTATTCACTACACCTTATCTGGTTATCAACTTACCATGATGTTAACTATTCCATCAAAAAGTTGGCTAGTCCAAAGGGTACAACTTTGGTAAAGACAAGTCAAATCTGTTGATAGCTGTAATAGTTTGCTAAAAATTATTGGGTTCTCAACTCACCCATGCTTAACAGCTGAGAGTTGGATGGTTGTCAATTGACCATGGATTTTTCCTTATGGATTCCAAATAATTGGCTATCCCACAAGTGTATGGCTTGTGGTTAAGGCAGTGGAAAACCATATTTGGTATTCAATTTACCAAGGTGATTTAATCAACCAAATAATTGACTAGTCCTGAGCAAACGACTACAGGTAAAGACATCTCAAATCCGTTTATAGTTGATGATTTGCTAAAAATCATATGGTTATCAGTGTACCATAGTTTGTGAACTGAAACATTTGGCTACTCCAGTAGTAATGGCTATTGGTAAAGAGACATCAAATCCATTATTTTCAATGATTCACCTCTCACAGGAGTTAACACACCTGGAAGTGATGAGAATAGTATGCAACTTATGTTTGATGTACATGTTGTCATTTGTTGCTGCAAAGAATGGAGATTTCAAGTTTTTGCTGATCATAGAGATGCTGCTGATAAAGATTCTTTGCTGCTGAAGTTCATGTTCAATCCTCTTCTTCTGGGACTTAAAGATCTATCAAGAATCTTGGAGCTAACCATGTCAACTTCAAGATTAGGGGAGGATTGTAAGGAATTATTGAAGTCAGCATATAGATATTGCTGATGGATAATGCTGACAGGATTCTACTGAAGCTTATATGGTGTCACAACTCGTAATTTCATGTCCTTTTTCAAACGTCAAAATTTCATTATTCATCTCGGAAAGTTACTATTCATTTCTACTATTCACTATTACTATTCACTTTCACTATTCATTTCCAAAATTTTTATTTTATATTCTCGTAAGATAAACTATTCTAATGATAATCCGAGAGTTTGACGCTCGTCGGATCATTTCTGCAAAAATCACGTAGCCGTGTCTGAGATTTACTTTTAGGTTTAAACGTCGTTCCAGCATCCCGATATGTCCATAAAATACTATAAACAATACAAATATGATTTTCTCTCATTTTACGACAATTCTAAAAGTTTTGAAATTTTACGTTTTCCAGTTCAGCGTTTTACGCGAATTACGCGTTTTAGACCCGCGTTTCCAGTTTTAACAGCGTTTAAGCACCCCGATGGAACTTACCATTCATTTAATATTTTATTATGGAGTATATTGACAAGTTTAGTCATTCTTTCAAGTTTCATATTTTTACGATACCCGGATTTACGTTTCGTGGTTTAACAATTTACGGTTAGCAATTAACGAAACCAAAACTGACTTCGTGAATGAGATAATACCAAGTTTCTCACATACTCATCCTAGCCTTGCACATGCTTTCATCCAACAAATATCTATATATTTTCTTAACCAATGAAATTACCAAAATACCCTTGGACTATATAATGTAATAACTAGCTCATTTTTAGAAATATTTCACAAGTAATTCTCTCTTTTCTCTTTTCCTAACTCACGGCAACAAGAAGAACAACAACAAGATCCATCAAATTTTCCAAGAACAAGTATATTTCAAGTAATCTATATAATCCTTGTTAAGGTTTTGAAATAAAAACCTCAAGGTTATTAATCAAATCACCTCAAATATTCAAGTAAGCTTCAAGTAATATTTTTCATCATCTAATAATTTCATTTCCATGATAACATGATCTATTTTCAATTTATATTGTCATACATGCAAGTATATATATGTTAAAGATACCATTTTACAAGTATAATAGTTTTCATAAAGTATTAGAAATCCTACAATGTTTTGTGAAGTTTAGGAACCCATGACACCCTAAGAAGGTGTATGGTAGGTTTTGGGATATTTGTTTGTTATTTGGATGGATTTGGACAAGTTACAAACTAGGAAAATCGATTTTTGAAACTATATATTACCTACTGTCATTATTTTTAAAACGTGGGAAAATCAGTTGGTTGTGGGCAATTTTGGACCAAAGATTTAGAAAATACTTTCAAAAACGAAGCCATGGGTGAAAGAACGGATTAAAACGAGTTTATAACGAAGGAGATATGATTTTTCCAAGTTTAACGACGAAAACTATTTTCTGAAAATATCAATTAAGCAAGTAGTTGAGCATGTATCTCCCCCAAAGAGTTAAAACAAGTACAAAAAGAGTAGGGGCTATGACTCACCTTAAGTTATGTAATGAGAAATGAAAGTGGTAGTCGAATCGCGAAAGTCTCTAAGAGCAGCCTATAATAGAACATTGCGACTTAGGTTTGGAGTAACGTCTAAGAATACGAAGAATTGCCTATATATGTCTTGCATAATGTTCATGATGTAGTACTTAGTATATAGTGTAAGTCTTTGAATATAAATGGTTTATGAAACATGTATAGGTTGTATATCTCTTACTACCGTTCGGGCCGACATAATTCAGAAGTCATGGAGTAAACGTTCGAGGAGCCAGGACACTTTAATTCGTAAATCCACAACTCATTTCGACGGCTTACTTAATGAACTCCTCACATGAGGCTCCCTACTATTGTAGTATTTGATAAAATATATATAAGTTTTTGATTCGAAAAGTTACATGGTCTTTAGCCGTGGCTTTGCCGTGACCTTGGTCATTGTTACCATGGTCTTGATACTCAACCTTGGCTTTAGCCATGTTTGTGGTCTTGGCTTTAGGTCATTAGACCTCTTAGTCATTAGACCTCTTGGTCATTAGACCTCTTGGTCTTGGCTTTAAGTCAAATTCTCGGGAGTGAATAGTGAAAGTGAATAGTAATAGTGAATAGTAGAAATGAATAGTAATCCGAAAATGCGAGTTGTTACAGTCTCTACCCCTTAAGGAGAACTTCGTCCCGAAGTTCTATTGATGTTAACTACTTACGGTGTGTCTAAGAGAATTTGGGATTTCAGGATCTCTAAAATAGTGGTGTTTACTCTGATTCATCTAAGATTGTGGTTAATGAGTTGTATCGGATGCAAACAAGCCTACTTATTTATAACTCATTACTTACATAAAGAAGGGTCCAAATTTATGTAAGTAAGGGATCATAAACTTATGGTTCGGTGATTTACAATTTCTTTATTTAAATAAAGAGGCGTCCCAATCCATTTAAATAAGGAGATTCTAAATCATCCTACTTAAGAATTTCCGACACAATAACTCGCTTTATGAGACAGATAGTAAGATAATCAAGTCATCAAATCCCTAAAGCTAAGCAATAATATTATTTAACTCAAATCTTGTGTCTCATCAAACAAGAACTGTCACAAGATCAAGTTAAATAATTAGTTATTACAGAGCTCCATATTTCTAATGACTCGACTAAATTTTTGGGGTTCCTTATAATACTAAAGTCATATCATCTAACAGCGTGGAACTAAACCAATAACTAACAAAAAGCATATGCGTATGTAGTGTGTGTAAGGCAAATAAAGAGGAGAGTCTTAACGTATATAGCAGTTATAGTCTAGGCAGTAAATGCAATCTAGTTCTCTATAACCAAGGCTCTGGTACCAATCTGTAACACCCCCAAAATACCGTAGCGGAAGACTGTGTCACTGGGGTGCTACTTCATAATACAAAGTACAAGTTATAGAAAACGACCTCTAAATAAGACGTTTTGAAAAGTTACCATTCGATTAATGAATTCAAAGTTACAAACATGAGATTCCAAAGTATGATACATAAATGTATACAAAATGTTTTGAATGGTAAACGATAAAAAGCGTAAGTCTTCAGAATATGCAGCTTGACTCTAAGTTCCACGCACTAGCTATCGCTTTACTAACCTGAGATAAACATGCTAAAGTGTCAACACAATGGTTGGTGAGTTCATAGAGTTTGTTTAACAAATAAAGCCTATAGAAAAATGATCACACAGCAAAGGCATCGTAAATCCACTCAGTTGCAAGTCCCGCCATAAGAGACTTGTAACCTGTGTGTTCACAACCCACTGCTAATATATATAGTATGATTAAGACATATGTGTATACGATATGTGTACATGCCAATGCTCAAAGATAAAAGACTACTGGGTGCCATTTCCCAAAGTATAAAAGATTACTGGGTGCCATTTCCCAAAGTATACGTTGCTCAAGAATACACAATCAAGATTTACACATTAAGGCACATATAGTAGTTCTGCTACAAGTAATAACAACTTAGCATAGTATAAAAGTATAATGTAGTTAAGTATAACACAATCATGTATGTATGAAATCAAGTATAATGCAATCAAGTATAAATGTTTTGAGTATTTGTACAAGTAAGCAAGTAGTTGAGCATGTATCTCCCCCAAAGAGTTAAAACAAGTACAAAAAGAGTAGGGGCTATGACTCACCTTAAGTTATGTAATGAGAAATGAAAGTGGTAGTCGAATCGCGAAAGTCTCTAAGAGCAGCCTATAATAGAACGTTGCGACTTAGGTTTGGAGTAACGTCTAAGAATACGAAGAATTGCCTATATATGTCTTGCATAATGTTCATGATGTAGTACTTAGTATATAGTGTAAGCCTTTGAATATAAATGGTTTATTAAACATGTATAGGTTGTATATCTCTTACTACCGTTCGGGCCGACATAATTCAGAAGTCATGGAGTAAACGTTCGAGGAGCCAGGACACTTTAATTCGTAAATCCACAACTCATCTCGACGGCTTACTTAATGAACTCCTCACATGAGCCTCCCTACTATTGTAGTATTTGATAAAATATATATAAGTTTTTTATTCGAAAAGTTACATGGTCTTTAGCCGTGGCTTTGCCGTGACCTTGGTCATTGTTACCATGGTCTTGATACTCAACCTTGGCTTTAGCCATGTTTGTGGTCTTGGCTTTAGGTCATTAGACCTCTTGGTCTCATCTAATTATAACCATTATATAGTTACTTGAATATTTCAAAATAGCTGTTAAGAAAATAAAGAAAATATCTTTGATTATTGGTTTTCTGGGCTCGTGCACCTGAGTTTCTGTAGAAAACATCATTCCGGACAAATTTCGTGCTTTAATGTTTTGATGAAACGGACCAGAAAAGCCTCTTTTTGCGTGTTTAAGGTTCTGTCACAGAAGGTTTTTAGGCAGTTTTGCCGTAAAGTTTTGGTAATTTCAAATGGTCATAACTTTTGACTCAGGTACTCGTTTTGGGTGATTCAAATTGCTACGTTTTCCTTGTTAAGTCCTCTCTAACAGTAGGTAAGTGTCAAATAGTTATACTATTTTGGTCGTGGTTCTCCATAAAAGTCACTAGTTTACTTGTTTAAATAACATAAGTTAACATATATATACCGTACTTGTTTTACTAGTTTTTATACATCATGTACATAACACAAAGACCATATATAGCATGAATGAAATATAATAAGCATCAAAATGATATTTAGCAAGAAAGTATAATAGGGTTTCTTACAACTTTTGGCTTTCTAAAGAAAGGAAGTCAAGTATGAAACTAGGGCACTAAACCTATGCTTGCAAACCCTTCACCACAACTCTTGAAACCCTTGCTAATCTTTACATAACCCTTCTGAAAACCAATTAACTTCAGCCCTAGTAACCTTGTGTAGCTCCTAATTCATCCATGGAATCACCAATTAAACTTAAGAACTAGGTAGAGAATACTAAGACCTTGAACTTTGTAGTGTAACTTGTAGTTTGAAGATCAAAGGATCATGGTGCTAGGGATTATAGGTGTGGCGTTTTTATGGAGATGAAAGGAAGGAATGAGCTTGCTATTTATAGTGAAGATGAGGAGGTTAGGAAAGCTCCTAGGAAGGTGCCTAAACTTGGTGACCAAGTTTTACTTGGAGCCTAAGTTTAACACATGTATATATCTTAAGGTTACAAGGCTTGAGATCAAGACACATGGGGTGGTAACTCCCCCCCCCCCCTATGGCGGTTCACTAAGGATAAGGGAGGATGAGTTGGTCTTTGGTGATATTATCCTAGTTACTTAGTTAGTTTTGACTCCGTAAAATGCTAACCGTAAATGCCTAAGCCACAAAACGTAAAACCGGGTATCTTAAAAATGTGAAACTTGAAAGAATGCCTAAACTTGTCAATATACTCCATAATAAAATATAAAATGAGTGGTAGGTTGTATTGGGGTGCTCAAACCCTGCTAAAACTGGAAACACGGGTCTAAAACGCGTAATTCGCGTAAAACGCTGAACTGGAAAACGTAAAATTCCAAAAGTTTTGGAATTTTCGTAAAATGAAAGAAAATCATATTTCTATTGTTTATAGTGTTTTATGGACATATCGGGATGCTGGAATGACGTTTAAACCTAAAAGTAAATCTCGGACACGGTTTTGTGATTTTTGCAGAAATGATCCGACGAGTGTCAAATTCTCGGATTATCATTAAAATATTTTAACTTACGAGAATATGAAATAAAAATTTCGGGAGTGAATAGTGAAAGTGAATAGTAAAATTGAATAGTAATAGTGAATAGTAGAAATGAATAGTAATCCGAAAATGCGAGTTGTTACAGTCTCTACCCCTTAAGGAGAACTTCGTCCCGAAGTTCTATTGATGTTAACTACTTACGGTGTGTCTAAGAGAATTTGGGATTTCAGGATCTCTAAAATAGTGGTGTTTACTCTGATTAATCTAAGATTGTGGTTAATGAGTTGTATCGGATGCAAACAAGCCCACTTATTTATAACTCATTACTTACATAAAGAAGGGTCCAAATTTATGTAAGTAAGGGATCATAAACTTATGGTTCGGTGATTTACAATTTCTTTATTTAAATAAAGAGGCGTCCCAATCCATTTAAATAAGGAGATTCTAAATCATCCTACTTAAGAATTTCCGACACAATAACTCGCTTTCTGAGACAGATAGTACGATAATCAAGTCATCAAATCCCTAAAGCTAAGCAATAATATTATTTAACTCAAATCTTGTGTCTCATCAAACAAGAACTGTCACAAGATCAAGTTAAATAATTAGTTATTATAGAGCTCCATATTTCTAATGACTCGACGAAATTTTTGGGTTCCTTATAATACTAAAGTCATATCATCTAACAGCGTGGAACTAAACCAATAACTAACAAAAAGCATATGCGTATGTAGTGTGTGTAAGGCAAATAAAGAGGAGAGTCTTAACGTATATAGCAGTTATAGTCTAGGCACTAAATGCAACCTAGTTCTCTATAACCAAGGCTCTGGTACCAATCTGTAACACCCCCAAAATACCATAGCGGAAGACTGAGTCACTGGGGTGCTACTTCATAATACAAAGTACAAGTTATAGAAAACGACCTCTAAATGAGACGTTTTGAAAAGTTACGATTCGATTAATGAATTCAAAGTTACAAACATGAGATTCCAAAGTATGATACATAAATGTATACAAAATGTTTTGAATGGTAAACAATAAAAAGCGTAAGTCTTCAGAATATGTAGCTTGACTCTAAGTTCCACGCACTAGCTATCGCTTTACTAACCTGAGATAAACATGCTAAAGTGTCAACACAATGGTTGGTGAGTTCATAGAGTTTGTTTAACAAATAAAGCCTATAGAAAAATGATCACACAACAAAGGCATCGTAAATCCACTCAGTTGCAAGTCCCGCCATAAGAGACTTGTAACCTGTGTGTTCACAACCCACTGCTAATATATATAGTATGATTAAGACATATGTGTATACGATATGTGTACATACCACTGCTCAAAGATTAAAGACTACTGGGTGCCATTTCCCAAAGTATAAAAGATTACTGGGTGCCATTTCCCAAAGTATACGTTGCTCAAGAATACACAATCAAGATTTACACATTAAGGCACATATAGTAGTTCTGCTACAAGTAATAACAACTTAGCATAGTATAAAAGTATAACGCAGTTAAGTATAACACAATCATGTATGTATGAAATCAAGTATAAATGTTTTGAGTATTTGTACAAGTAAGCAAGTGTCACACCCCCAAAATACCTGAATGGCAGCGGAATGGAATACCTGAGGGTGTAACGGATCATAGCACACAACCAGGATATATTGAACGACCTAAAGTGTCGTTTTAAAAATACGTCGTTTGATTCATTCAAAAGATTCAGAGTTATAAAGACATAGGTCCCAAAAGTTGGAAAAGTTTACGGAAACAAGTTTAATACAATCAAACGACATTTGTACATAAGTGCAAGAAAGTCCGAATGAGCCGCGTCATCCATGTTACATAAAATGACTCCATGCATGCCATGAGAATATGCCTTAGTTACCTGAGAAATACATTGCGAAAACGGTCAACATAAAGTTGGTGAATAATCATAGGTTTATAAGTAATTCGTAAGTACGTAAACCACAAGTATATAGTAAAGTGACAAATTGTCAAAAAGTTACATTGTCTCTTAAGCTCATGACCCCGAAGCTAGACGTACTAAAATATGCCCCAAATGAGTGTTTACCAGACACTCGTACTATATTAGACATGAAATGCATTCGTTTTCCTTATGGAGCAACCCAAACACGAATGGAGGCGTCACCCTCGATAGATCTATCCACTCACTCTCGCTTGGCAATATAATTAACGGTCCATGATAATAAAGGGGACTTGAAGTGGTAGTACTAGCAACTTAAGCAATGTACGGAATTTAATACTTGGGCATGTACAAAAATAATAGTGCAATGTATTCTCCCCCGTGGGATTTAAATTCAAATAAGTACTAAAAACAGGGCTATGAGAACTCACCTCGAAGTGATGGTACAAAGATGGTGCAATGAGGTAAAAGTAGTCGGGACAATGAGGCGCGAACACTAGCCGCAACCTAAATGAATAATCGCGATCTAATTAAGATCAAGCCGTAATGTAATGAATGCACATGCACATGATACCTATACCACTCGTAATTTAGAAATACTAGTTATCGTCATAGTAAAATAGTTTCCATACTTAGGAAAAATAAGTCCTTATATAGAAGTATATAACTTGTCGTACTATCTCGTATGAAAGTGTTAGTGTTACGTTCTTTGTATCGAAAACCTTGAAATAACGTCGTTAAGTCGTATAAATATTCTCTTGAGTCATACGTATTCATTTGTTAAAAATATAGCCCTTAGTAACGTTTCGAGAAAATATACCATTTAGTACGTAAGTTATTATTTTTATTTGTGTCCATATATATATATATATATATAGTTTGACAATGTTAAAATGGGTGTAACTTGGTTGTTTTAAGCTCGTTTTCCTTGTTCTTTATGTCCACGGATTCGTCTTTGTATATACTAGTATATTTTTGATAACTCGGCTCCTTTAGGTTACGTTTAACACCTCTTTTTACCCATTGAAATCTGCCAAACAGCAAGCAGTTTTTGTAAAAATAGTTTTCGTCGTTAAATTTGCAAAAATCATATCTCCTTCGTTATAAGCTTGTTTTAATCCATTCTTTGGCCTAAAGTTTCGTTTTTGAATGTATTTTCTAAATCTTTGGTCAAAACTTGGCCACCATCTACTGATTTTCCCACGAAATGAAAATAGGGACAGTAGGTATTTCAAATGTTTCAAAAACCATTTTCAAGTCTCCAAACTAGTTCTAACCTCAATCAAACCACTTTCAAACACCACAAAGGTAGTCTAAACCTACCATACACCTTCTTAGGGTGCCATGGGTCCTTAAACATCATCAATCCACTAGGTCTAACAAGGGTTTCTTATGTGTCCATTTCTAGGGCTCAAAGTTACATATGTACAAAATAAAGTGGTATAAGCCATTATATGCATTAGTTCTTGTAAGAAATATATATAAACATGGTAATAACTTGTAAAAATCATAAAAATGAGTTTGTTAACTTACTTGAAGGTTTAGGGAGTTTGGATGATAAAAACCTACTAATCCTTGAGTTTTTATTTCAAAACTCCAACAAGGATGACTATATGAACTAGTTTATACCTAGATCTTGTAAAACTTGTTGTTCTTGCTCCTTGACCACCCTAGGTCGATTACTCCATAAGAGAAAATGAGAGAAAAGTTTGCTTGTGCTTAGTAAAAATGAGTTTAGTGATAAATGGGTGAAAAAAATGCATTTTATACTTAGGAGACAATAGTTAGGTGGTAATAAATTTGGTTGGTATAGTTGCAATGTATTAAGACCATGGGGGGGGGGGGGTTGGCCGGCCCAAAAAGGAGGGAAATGGGGGGGGGGGGGGTTGTCCTTGGGTTTAATTAAAAGATTAGGATTAGTATTATGTAGTAAAGTTAGTTTTAGGTTTAATCGGGTACCGGGTTTGTTAGAAATAAATTTTATTGAAGTTATTCGGGACGTAATAAAGTCGTAAAAATTGTAAAAATATGCCGGGTACAAGTACGGAGAGTTCGGGTGATTATTGTTTAATTTTGGTGAAAACCGTCGTTATTAAGTTAAACGTACGATACGTAATAAATAAATTTCCAAAATACCGGGTAAATTAATATTACAATTTTTATATTATAAAAATAAGTATAAAAATATATTGGGACAATAGTCGGGAGTGTCGGACATGTTAGACACATTTATAGCTCGCGTATTAGTGTTTATTTAAAATAAACGTACGTAAATCGTTAATTGTACCAAAAGTATAAATTTAATTATCCTACGAGTGGAATAGCATGCAAGTGCCCTAATGATGATGTGCAGACTATTTCTAGTCCGTATGAAGTGTCCCTGATAATAATGCATGAATTCGCTCCTGAACCAATACGGTTACGCGAATTTGAACACTCGTAAACTAAATTTACGACGACATGAGTAATGCACGTGAATAGTGGTTTCCTCTCGGAAATGAATAGTGTCAAGTGAATAGTAAAATTTCTGAATGTGTCTCGGAATGTCAAATTGACCTAAAAAACGATGAATAGTAAAACGATGAATATTGATCGATGAATAGTAATTTGTGAATAGTAGAATGTCGAAGTTTGGAAAAATGACCTGAAATTGTGGGTTGTGACAGTCGCCCATCCAAAAAGGAATTCAGTCCCTGAATTCAGTTAGTGTTGGTCTCGGTAATCGGCTTGGTGAAAAGTTGTGGATACTTGCGTCGTATTTGGTCTTCTCGTTCCCAAGTAAACTCGGGTCCTCTTCGAGAATTCCAGCGAACCTTTATGATCGGAATTCGACTTTGTTTCAACTGTTTGATCTCGCGATCCATTATTTCAACTGGTTCTTCCACAAAGTTAAGCTTGTCATCGAGTTGTATTTCTTCTAATGGTATAATGGCAGACTCGTCCGAAAGACATTTCTTGAGGTTCGAAACATGAAACGTGTTGTGTACGTTGCTAAGTTCTAATGGAAGTTCAAGTTTGTAAGCAACCGGACCAATCCTCTCCAGGATATTGAATGGTCCAATGTATCTCGGGTTCATCTTCCCGCGTTTTCCAAATCGTATCACGCCCTTCCAAGGCGAGACTTTCAACATAACTTTGTCTCCGACCTGAAATTCCAATGGTTTGCGTCGAACATCAGCGTAGCTTTTCTATCGACTTCTAGCAGTTTCGAGTCTCTCTCGAATCTGAATTATCTTTTCTGTCGTCTCTTGTACCATCTCCGGGCCAGTACATTGTACTTCACCGACTTCGGCCCAACAAACTGGAGATCGACACTTACGACCATAAAGTGCCTTGAATGGTGCAGCCTTAATGCTCGAATGGTAGCTGTTGTTATAGGAAAACTCAATCAACGGTAAATGGTTAGCCCAACCATTTCCAAAGTCAATCACACATGCTCGCAGCATGTCCTCAAGTGTCTGAATAGTTCTCTCGCACTGACCATCGGTCTGAGGATGGTAAGCAGTGCTCATGTCTAACTTAGATCCAAAAGAATCTTGCAATGACCGCCAAAAGTTTGAAGTAAAACGACTATCTCTGTCGGAAATGATGGAAACTGGTGCACCGTGTCTTGAGACTATTTCCTTGACATAAAGTCTAGCAAGTTGTTCCATAGAATAAGTCTCTCTAATGGGTATGAAATGTGCTGATTTGGTAAGACGATCAACAATTACCCAAATAGCATCGAAACCTCCTGACGTCTTTGGAAGTTTAGTGACAAAGTCCATAGCAATACGTTCCCACTTCCATTGTGGAATTTCTGGTTGTTGAAGTAACCCTGACGGTTTCTGGTACTCGGCTTTCACTTTAGCACAAGTAAGACATTTGCTGACGTACGTAGCTATTTCTGCCTTCATGTTCGGCCACCAATAAAGCTTTTTGAGATCCTGATACATCTTATCAGAACCTGGATGAATAGAGTACTTCGACTTGTGTGATTCATGCATAATCAATTCTCGCACTCCACCATAGAGTGGTATCCAACTTCGGTCCTTGAAGCATAACACTCCATCTGATCTCTTTACAAAGCCATTTTCGCTTTCTGGCATACCATAAAGTTTCTCATGTGGTCGATTTTCTTCCTTGAGAGCCTCAATCTGAGCTTCTAAAATTTTCGATGGTAATGGCAAAATGATAGTCATTCCCAATGACCTAACTCTCAAAGGTTTGAGTCGTTCTTTTCGGCTAAGTGCATCTGCTACAACATTTGCTTTTCCTGGGTGATATCGGATTTCACAATCGTAATCACTCAACAACTCTAGCCAACGACGTTGTCTCATGTTGAGTTCCTTCTGATCAAGTATATGCTGTAAGCTCTTGTGATCGGTAAAAATTACGCACTTGGTACCATAAAGGTAGTGTCTCCAAATCTTGAGTGCAAAAACTACCGCACCCAACTCCAACTTGTGCATAGTGTAATTCTTCTCGTGTATCTTAAGCTGTCTAGATGCATAAGCTATCACCTTCTCGTTTTGCATTAGCACAGCTCCAAGTCCTTGATGCGAAGCATCGCAATATACCACAAAGTTCTCAATACCTTCAGGTAGTGACAAAATCGGTGCACTACAAAGCTTTTGTTTCAATAATTGAAATGCGGACTCTTGTTTTTCTCCCCACTCGTACTTCTCATTCTTTTGTGTCAGCTTTGTCAACGACTTCGCTATCTTAGAAAACCCTTCAATAAACCTTCTGTAATATCCGGCAAGTCCTAGGAATTGACGAATTTCCGTAGGAGACTTGGGCGTAGCCCAATCCTTAACTGCCTCGATCTTTGCCGGGTCTACTTGTAAACCTTGGCTATCAATAACATGGCCAAGAAATTGAACTCTGCGTATCCAAAAATCACACTTAGAAAATTTGGCATACAATTGCTCCTTCTTGAGTAGTTCCAGGATTGTTCTGAGGTGTTCTTCGTGATCTTCCTTACTCTTGGAATAAATCAAGATATCGTCAATGAATACGATCACAAACTTATCGAGATACGGTTTGCACACCCTATTCATGAGATCCATAAATACTGCAGGTGCGCTAGTTAATCCAAAAGGCATCACTTGAAACTCATAATGACCATAGCGTGTTCTAAATGCCGTCTTCGGGATATCCTCTTCCCGAACCTTAAGTTGATGGTAACCGGATCTTAAATCAATCTTGGAATAAAAACTAGAACCTTGTAACTGGTCGAACAAATCGTCGATTCTAGGGAGTGGATAACGGTTCTTCACCGTTAACTTGTTTAGTTCACGATAGTCGATGCACATTCTGAAAGTTCCGTCCTTCTTCTTCACAAACAAAACCGGGACTCCCCAAGGCGAGGAACTCGGTCTAATGAATCCTTTGTCCAAAAGTTCTTGTAGTTGATTCGACAATTCTTGCATTTCCGACGGTGCAAGTCTATACGGTGCTCGTGCAATTGGTGCAGCTCCTGGCACTAATTCGATTTGAAACTCGACTTGGCGTGTAGGCGGAAGTCCTGGCAATTCTTCCGGAAAAACTTCTGGAAATTCCTTAACAATTGGCACATCCTCAAGTCGTTTCTTATCCGACTTCTTCTCCGTGATGTGAGCCAAGAACGCATAACAACCCTTCTTTATGTACTTCTCGGTTTTAATGCATGATATGATACTGAGTCTAGTTCCACTTCGCTCTCCACGAACAACTAAAGTTTCACCGTTATAAGGAAGGTGAACAACTTTCTCATCGCAAATAATCCTTGCTCGATGCCGAGATAACCAATCCATACCGACAACAACGTCGAAACTTCCAAGTTCTACGGGCATAAGGTCTATATTGAATGGGTGGTTTAGGAAATTTATAGTGCAACCACGAACAATGGTGTTGGTGTTAACTAAAGACCCATCGGCTAATTCAACGATATAGGAAGTGTCTAATGGGGTTGGTTCTATGTTAAGTAAAGGTGCAAATGCAATAGAAACAAAACTTCTATCCGCTCCTGAATCTAATAAAATGGATGCATAACGATTATTAATGAGGAACGTACCCGCAACAACATTCGGGTCCTCTTTGACATCATCTCCTCCCATAACATAAGCTCTTCCTCGAGCTCATCCATCTTGATTTCCAGTTCCTTGATTCTTCTTCTGTGGGCACTCACCCCTAAAGTGTCCAATTTCTCCACAGCCAAAACATGTTACAGGTGGCTTCTGATTGTCACCCAAGGTTGGAAATTTGCAATCTTTGATGTGATGACCAACCTTCTTGCAGTTACCACATGTATTTGGGCAACGTCTAGGGTTATGATGCTTCTGACACCTTTCGCACTTGGGTAAATTACCCTCATATCCTTTCCTTTCAGTCGGTCCTGCAGCATAGGCCTTTGCCACTTCTTGCCTCTTAGGTGGCGGCTGAACAGCGTTTCCACCTTGGTTCTAGTCAAACCTTCTCTTGTTGTTGTTGTTATTGTTTGGATTGTTGTTTCGGTTATTGGGGTAGTTGCGGTTCCGATTGTTGTTATAGTTGTTGTTGTTTCGAGTGTTGGTGTAGTTGGTGTTGTTTGAACGGTAGTTGTTGTTGACAGCAGATTTTCCTTTTACCACTTGGACCATGAGTTTCTGAGTTATACGAATAGCCTCTTCCATCGATTGAGGATCAAAAGAAATCACATCTCCTCGAACACTTTCAGGCAATCCACCAACAAAGTTTTCCATCTTTTTCTCATCGTCGGGAACCATAGTTGGACATAGTGCAGCCAACTCTTGAAACCTTCTGAAATAGGTCTCGATGTCATCACCTTTAGTCACAAGCCCATAGAATTCTGTTTCCAATTTCTGTATCTCAGTACGAGGGCAAAACTTTTTAGACATCAGTTTCTTGAATTCCTCCCAAGTGAGCTTGTAAGCATTCTCCATACCAATCGGTTGAGCATACGAATTCCACCAAGACATAGCTTCATCAAGAAGCATACCTGTAGCAAATTTTACCTTGCTGACGTCCGGGCATCCGCACATGAGAAATACATTCTCAGTCTTTTCAAACCAGCGGATCAAAGCAACCGCTCCTTCAGTGCCCTTAAACTTGATAGGATCACTAATCTTGAAATCTTTCCATGTACATTCACGCCTAGTAGCAGTTGGTTCAACTGCCCCTGTATTAGAAGCAGTCTCGGCAGCCCTAGCAGCAACCTCAGCTCTCTCAATCTCCAGAGCTTCTGCAATACTATCCCTGACCAACTTGCGGATAGCGGCTTGTGTCATAGCGGGTGTTTCTGGTGCAGTCTTATTTTTCCTTGGTGCCATATTTCTGATAAATCACAATGGAAATAACCATGAGAAAAATCATAATAGAAATAGTCATCGAACCAAAGATATACACCCACAACATGTATAAATATATACAACCTCAACAAGTATAAATACAACCACGACATGTACGAATACAACCACAATCTGTCTAGATATCACCACGACAAGTATATATACAACCACAACAACCACGACACGTATATATATACAACCACAACCTGTATCAATATGATAATAATAAAGAGCAACCACGAAACATCATAAATATAATCACAACACATGAATATAATACATGAAAATTTCGGCCTACATGGACCGATATAATATATAGCACAACATTTCCAACATAGTAGAGTCGCACTTGATATATTTGTTTGTACAACAACCAAAAGACTACAAGTTCTTGAACTGTGTCCCACATCTCGGGACTAGGAAAATAATAAAAGCTAATATAATACCAGTCTACGTCTAGGCTCCTCCAGGTGCTCTAGATGGTCCAGACTCTCCCCTCAAGCGGCGAATCTCACGATCCATCGCAACCACGATCTCCTCTAAGTGCTGGACTCGTAACTGAAAAGAAGCATCTCTGCGCTCCAACACAACTAACCTCTCTCGAAGCAATGTCAACTGGTCTACCTGCTCCCACTGAGTCTCCTGTGTCGCCTGAGCTCTATCTCGAATCTCAGGTAACTCATCTCTAAGTAGATCAATCTGCTCCTGGTGACTCAACTGTCGTGCCTCGAGTCCATGGTAAGACACATCAATACCAACTCTGCCCTGAATCAAATCCTCAACCTGCTCCTCGACAGTCTCAAGTCGAGTGGTAATAATCTCATCAACTCTGTACCCCAACCTATCAACTTGCTCCTGCTGAGCCTCAAACTGATCCTCTAGTGTAACGGCTGTAGGATCCCTAGCTGCAGCCGCTCTCGAACTCTCACCTATGTGGTATACTGGTGGTGGTGAAAGGTCAGTAGTCTCGGTAGTGGGTGAATCTGGGGTGGTAAGCCTTGCACGCTTCCTGAGCGGCAAGAGTGAGGTAGGTACAGGAGTAGTAATGGGTATGGCTGGTGGTGGTGGTGTAGGCACAGTAGGACTAGGGAGACTCCTATAAGTAGATGTAGCTGGGCGAATCCTCTTCCTAGCAACCTGAATAGTCTTACTCCTAGGAAACATAAGTCTCGGCTCTGAAGAAGTAGTAGTAGTAGGTGATAGTATGTCAGTGGGTACAGTAGGATGGACATGGGGAGTAGGAGCCGTCTCCTCCTCCTCGAAAGGCTCGGTATCATCATCTGACGCCAAAAGTGGCAACTCAGGTGTAGGGGAAACAAATGGTGAAACAGCAGTGGAGGACACAGAGCCCTCATCATCAGAGTCTGATATAGTGTAAAGTATGACAGTGTTTGGATTCGAAGACATGACTCTGTGATAATCAAGGTGAAATAAAATAAATAACTCGTAAAATGGAATCACCAAATAAGTAAATATGCACTTATGATGAAATGATGATATGCTATGATGGTGTGGTTATAGTCTAGGGTCCATGATGCAACCTAGTTCGCTATAACCTTAGCTCTGGTACCAATCTGTCACACCCCCAAAATACCTGAATGGCAGCGGAATGGAATACCTGAGGGTGTAACGGATCATAGCACACAACCAGGATATATTGAACGACCTAAAGTGTCGTTTTAAAAATACGTCGTTTGATTCATTCAAAAGATTCAGAGTTATAAAGACATAGGTCCCAAAAGTTGGAAAAGTTTACGGAAACAAGTTTAATACAATCAAACGACATTTGTACATAAGTGCAAGAAAGTCCGAATGAGCCGCGTCATCCATGTTACATAAAATGACTCCATGCATGCCATGAGAATATGCCTTAGTTACCTGAGAAATACATTGCGAAAACGGTCAACATAAAGTTGGTGAATAATCGTAGGTTTATAAGTAATTCGTAAGTACGTAAACCACAAGTATATAGTAAAGTGACAAATTGTCAAAAAGTTACATTGTCTCTTAAGCTCATGACCCCGAAGCTAGACGTACTAAAATATGCCCCAAATGAGTGTTTACCAGACACTCGTACTATATTAGACATGAAATGCATTCGTTTTCCTTATGGAGCAACCCAAACACGAATGGAGGCGTCACCCTCGATAGATCTATCCACTCACTCTCGCTTGGCAATATAATTAACGGTCCATGATAATAAAGGGGACTTGAAGTGGTAGTACTAGCAACTTAAGCAATGTACGGAATTTAATACTTGGGCATGTACAAAAATAATAGTGCAATGCATTCTCCCCCGTGGGATTTAAATTCAAATAAGTACTAAAAACGGGGCTATGAGAACTCACCTCGAAGTGATGGTACAAAGATGGTGCAATGAGGTAAAAGTAGTCGGGACAATGAGGCGCGAACACTAGCCGCAACCTAAATGAATAATCGCGATCTAATTAAGATCAAGCCGTAATGTAATGAATGCACATGCACATGATACCTATACCACTCGTAATTTAGAAATACTAGTTATCGTCATAGTAAAATAGTTTCCATACTTAGGAAAAATAAGTCCTTATATAGAAGTATATAACTTGTCGTACTATCTCGTATGAAAGTGTTAGTGTTACGTTCTTTGTATCGAAAACCTTGAAATAACGTCGTTAAGTCGTATAAATATTCTCTTGAGTCATACGTATTCATTTGTTAAAAATATAGCCCTTAGTAACGTTTCGAGAAAATATACCATTTAGTACGTAAGTTATTATTTTTATTTGTGTCCATATATATATATATATAGTTTGACAATGTTAAAATGGGTGTAACTTGGTCGTTTTAAGCTCGTTTTCCTTGTTCTTTATGTCCACGGATTCGTCTTTGTATATACTAGTATATTTTTGATAACTCGGCTCCTTTAGGTTACGTTTAACACCTCTTTTTACCCATTGAAATCTGCCAAACAGCAAGCAGTTTTTGTAAAAATAGTTTTCGTCGTTAAATTTGCAAAAATCATATCTCCTTCGTTATAAGCTTGTTTTAATCCATTCTTTGGCCTAAAGTTTCGTTTTTGAATGTATTTTCTAAATCTTTGGTCAAAACTTGGCCACCATCTACTGATTTTCCCACGAAATGAAAATAGGGACAGTAGGTATTTCAAATGTTTCAAAAACCATTTTCAAGTCTCCAAACTAGTTCTAACCTCAATCAAACCACTTTCAAACACCACAAAGGTAGTCTAAACCTACCATACACCTTCTTAGGGTGCCATGGGTCCTTAAACATCATCAATCCACTAGGTCTAACAAGGGTTTCTTATGTGTCCATTTCTAGGGCTCAAAGTTACATATGTACAAAATAAAGTGGTATAAGCCATTATATGCATTAGTTCTTGTAAGAAATATATATAAACATGGTAATAACTTGTAAAAATCATAAAAATGAGTTTGTTAACTTACTTGAAGGTTTAGGGAGTTTGGATGATAAAAACCTACTAATCCTTGAGTTTTTATTTCAAAACTCCAACAAGGATGACTATATGAACTAGTTTATACCTAGATCTTGTAAAACTTGTTGTTCTTGCTCCTTGACCACCCTAGGTCGATTACTCCATAAGAGAAAATGAGAGAAAAGTTTGCTTGTGCTTAGTAAAAATGAGTTTAGTGATAAATGGGTGAAAAAAATGCATTTTATACTTAGGAGACAATAGTTAGGTGGTAATAAATTTGGTTGGTGTAGTTGCAATGTATTAAGACCATGGGGGGGGGGGGGGGGGGGGGGTTGGCCGGCCCAAAAAGGAGGGAAATGGGGGGGGGGTTGTCCTTGGGTTTAATTAAAAGATTAGGATTAGTATTATGTAGTAAAGTTAGTTTTAGGTTTAATCGGGTACCGGGTTTGTTAGAAATAAATTTTATTGAAGTTATTCGGGACGTAATAAAGTCATAAAAATTGTAAAAATATGCTGGGTACAAGTACGGAGAGTTCGGGTGATTATTGTTTAATTTTGGTGAAAACCGTCGTTATTAAGTTAAACGTACGATACGTAATAAATAAATTTCCAAAATACCGGGTAAATTAATATTACAATTTTTATATTATAAAAATAAGTATAAAAATATATTGGGACAATAGTCGGGAGTGTCGGACATGTTAGACACATTTATAGCTCGCGTATTAGTGTTTATTTAAAATAAACGTACGTAAATCGTTAATTGTACCAAAAGTATAAATTTAATTATCCTACGAGTGGAATAGCATGCAAGTGCCCTAATGATGATGTGCAGACTATTTCTAGTCCGTATGAAGTGTCCCTGATAATAATGCATGAATTCGCTCCTGAACCAATACGGTTACGCGAATTTGAACACTCGTAAACTAAATTTACGACGACATGAGTAATGCACGTGAATAGTGGTTTCCTCTCGGAAATGAATAGTGTCAAGTGAATAGTAAAATTTCTGAATGTGTCTCGGAATGTCAAATTGACCTCAAAAACGATGAATAGTAAAACGATGAATATTGATCGATGAATAGTAATTTGTGAATAGTAGAATGTCGAAGTTTGGAAAAATGACCTGAAATTGTGGGTTGTGACAGTCGCCCATCCAAAAAGGAATTCAGTCCCTGAATTCAGTTAGTGTTGGTCTCGGTAATCGGCTTGGTGAAAAGTTGTGGATACTTGCGTCGTATTTGGTCTTCTCGTTCCCAAGTAAACTCGGGTCCTCTTCGAGAATTCCAGCGAACCTTTATGATCGGAATTCGACTTTGTTTCAACTGTTTGATCTCGCGATCCATTATTTCAACTGGTTCTTCCACAAAGTTAAGCTTGTCATCGAGTTGTATTTCTTCTAATGGTATAATGGCAGACTCGTCCGAAAGACATTTCTTGAGGTTCGAAACATGAAACGTGTTGTGTACGTTGCTAAGTTCTAATGGAAGTTCAAGTTTGTAAGCAACCGGACCAATCCTCTCCAGGATATTGAATGGTCCAATGTATCTCGGGTTCATCTTCCCGCGTTTTCCAAATCGTATCACGCCCTTCCAAGGCGAGACTTTCAACATAACTTTGTCTCCGACCTGAAATTCCAATGGTTTGCGTCGAACATCAGCGTAGCTTTTCTATCGACTTCTAGCAGTTTCGAGTCTCTCTCGAATCTGAATTATCTTTTCTGTCGTCTCTTGTACCATCTCCGGGCCAGTACATTGTACTTCACCGACTTCGGCCCAACAAACTGGAGATCGACACTTACGACCATAAAGTGCCTCGAATGGTGCAGCCTTAATGCTCGAATGGTAGCTGTTGTTATAGGAAAACTCGATCAACGGTAAATGGTTAGCCCAACCATTTCCAAAGTCAATCACACATGCTCGCAGCATGTCCTCAAGTTTCTGAATAGTTCTCTCGCACTGACCATCGGTCTGAGGATGGTAAGCAGTGCTCATGTCTAACTTAGATCCAAAAGAATCTTGCAATGACCGCCAAAAGTTTGAAGTAAAACGACTATCTCTGTCGGAAATGATGGAAACTGGTGCACCGTGTCTTGAGACTATTTCCTTGACATAAAGTCTAGCAAGTTGTTCCATAGAATAAGTCTCTCTAATGGGTATGAAATGTGCTGATTTGGTAAGACGATCAACAATTACCCAAATAGCATCGAAACCTCCTGACGTCTTTGGAAGTTTAGTGACAAAGTCCATAGCAATACGTTCCCACTTCCATTGTGGAATTTCTGGTTGTTGAAGTAACCCTGACGGTTTCTGGTACTCGGCTTTCACTTTAGCACAAGTAAGACATTTGCTGACGTACGTAGCTATTTCTGCCTTCATGTTCGGCCACCAATAAAGCTTTTTGAGATCCTGATACATCTTATCAGAACCTGGATGAATAGAGTACTTCGACTTGTGTGATTCATGCATAATCAATTCTCGCACTCCACCATAGAGTGGTATCCAACTTCGGTCCTTGAAGCATAACACTCCATCTGATCTCTTTACAAAGCCATTTTCGCTTTCTGGCATACCATAAAGTTTCTCATGTGGTCGATTTTCTTCCTTGAGAGCCTCAATCTGAGCTTCTAAAATTTTCGATGGTAATGGCAAAATGATAGTCATTCCCAATGACCTAACTCTCAAAGGTTTGAGTCGTTCTTTTCGGCTAAGTGCATCGGCTACAACATTTGCTTTTCCTGGGTGATATCGGATTTCACAATCGTAATCACTCAACAACTCTAGCCAACGACGTTGTCTCATGTTGAGTTCCTTCTGATCAAGTATATGCTGTAAGCTCTTGTGATCGGTAAAAATTACGCACTTGGTACCATAAAGGTAGTGTCTCCAAATCTTGAGTGCAAAAACTACCGCACCCAACTCCAACTTGTGCATAGTGTAATTCTTCTCGTGTATTTTAAGCTGTCTAGATGCATAAGCTATCACCTTCTCGTTTTGGTTGGTGTAGTTGCAATGTATTAAGACCATGGGGGGGGGGGGGGGGTTGGCCGGCCCAAAAAGGAGGGAAAGGGGGGGGGGGGTTGTCCTTGGGTTTAATTAAAAGATTAGGATTAATATTATGTAGTAAAGTTAGTTTTAGGTTTAATCGGGTACCGGGTTTGTTAGAAATAAATTTTATTGAAGTTATTCGGGACGTAATAAAGTCGTAAAAATTGTAAAAATATGCCGGGTACAAGTACGGAGAGTTCGGGTGATTATTGTTTAATTTTGGTGAAAACCGTCGTTATTAAGTTAAACGTACGATACGTAATAAATAAATTTCCAAAATACCGGGTAAATTAATATTACAATTTTTATATTATAAAAATAAGTATAAAAATATATTGGGACAATAGTCGGGAGTGTCGGACATGTTAGACACATTTATAGCTCGCGTATTAGTGTTTATTTAAAATAAACGTACGTAAATCGTTAATTGTACCAAAAGTATAAATTTAATTATCCTATGAGTGGAATAGCATGCAAGTGCCCTAATGATGATGTGCAGACTATTTCTAGTCCGTATGAAGTGCCCCTGATAATAATGCATGAATTCGCTCCTGAACCAATACGGTTACGCGAATTTGAACACTCGTAAACTAAATTTACGACGACATGAGTAATGCACGTGAATAGTGGTTTCCTCTCGGAAATGAATAGTGTCAAGTGAATAGTAAAATTTCTGAATGTGTCTCGGAATGTCAAATTGACCTAAAAAACGATGAATAGTAAAACGATGAATAGTGATCGATGAATAGTAATTTGTGAATAGTAGAATGTCGAAGTTTGGAAAAATGACCTGAAATTGTGGGTTGTGACAGCAAGTAGTTGAGCATGTATCTCCCCCAAAGAGTTAAAACAAGTATAAAAAGAGTAGGGGCTATGACTCACCTTAAGTTATGTAATGAGAAATGAAAGTGGTAGTCGAATCGCGAAAGTCTCTAAGAGCAGCCTATAATAGAACGTTGCGACTTAGGTTTGGAGTAACGTCTAAGAATACGAAGAATTGCCTATATATGTCTTGCATAATGTTCATGATGTAGTACTTAGTATATAGTGTAAGTCTTTGAATATAAATGGTTTATGAAACATGTATAGGTTGTATATCTCTTACTACCGTTCGGGCTGACATAATTCAGAAGTCATGGAGTAAACGTTCGAGGAGCCAGGACACTTTAATTCGTAAATCCACAACTCATCTCGACGGCTTACTTAATGAACTCCTCACATGAGGCTCCCTACTATTGTAGTATTTGATAAAATATATATAAGTTTTTGATTCGAAAAGCTACATGGTCTTTAGCCGTGGCTTTGCCGTGACCTTGGTCATTGTTACCATGGTCTTGATACTCAACCTTGGCTTTAGCCATGTTTGTGGTCTTGGCTTTAGGTCATTAGACCTCTTGGTCTCATCTAATTATAACCATTATATAGTTACTTGAATATTTCAAAATAGCTGTTAAGAAAATAAAGAAAATATCTTTGATTATTGGTTTTCTGGGCTCGTGCTCCTGAGTTTCTGTAGAAAACATCATTCCGGACAACTTTCGTGCTTTAACGTTTTGATGAAATGGACCAGAAAAGCCTCTTTTTGTGTGTTTAAGGTTCTGTCACAGAAGGTTTTTAGGCAGTTTTGCCGTAAAGTTTTGGTAATTTCAAATGGTCATAACTTTTGACTCGGGTACTCGTTTTGGGTGATTCAAATTGCTACGTTTTCCTTGTTAAGTCCTATCTAACAGTAGGTAAGTGTAAAATATCATTGTTATACTATTTTGGTCGTGGTTCTCCATAAAAGTCACTAGTTTACTTGTTTAAATAACATAAGTTAACATATATATACCATACTTGTTTTACTAGTTTTTATACATCATGAACATAACACAAAGACCATATATAGCATGAATGAAATATAATAAGCATCAAAATGATATTTAGCAAGAAAGTATAATAGGGTTTCTTACAACTTTTGGCTTTCTAAAGAAAGGAAGTCAAGTATGAAACTAGGACACTAAACCTATGCTTGCAAACCCTTCACCACAACTCTTGAAACCCTTGCTAATCTTTACATAACCCTTCTGAAAACCAATTAACTTCAGCCCTAGTAACCTTGTGTAGCTCTTAATTCATCCATGGAATCACCAATTAAACTTAAGAACTAGGTAGAGAATACTAAGACCTTGAACTTTGTAGTGTAACTTGTAGTTTGAAGATCAAAGGATCATGGTGCTAGGGATTATAGGTGTGGCGTTTTTATGGAGATGAAAGGAAGGAATGAGCTTGCTATTTATAGTGAAGATGAGGAGGTTAGGAAAGCTCCTAGGAAGGTGCCTAAACTTGGTGACCAAGTTTTACTTGGAGCCTAAGTTTAACACATGTATATATCTTAAGGTTACAAGGCTTGAGATCAAGACACATGGGGTGGTGACTCCCCCCCCTATGGCGGTTCACTAAGGATAAGGGAGGATGAGTTGGTCTTTGGTGATATTATCCTAGTTACTTAGTTAGTTTTGACTCCGTAAAATGCTAACCGTAAATGCCTAATCCACAAAACGTAAAACCGGGTATCTTAAAAATGTGAAACTTGAAAGAATGCCTAAACTTGTCAATATACTCCATAATAAAATATAAAATGAGTGGTAGGTTGTATTGGGGTGCTCAAACCCTGCTAAAACTGGAAACACGGGTCTAAAACGCGTAATTCGCGTAAAACGCTGAACTGGAAAACGTAAAATTCCAAAAGTTTTGGAATTGTCGTAAAATGAAATAAAATCATATTTCTATTGTTTATAGTGTTTTATGGACATATCGGGATGCTGGAATGACGTTTGAACCTAAAAGTAAATCTCGGACACGGTTTTGTGATTTTTGCAGAAATAATCCGACGAGTGTCAAATTCTCGGATTATCATTAAAATATTTTAACTTACGAGAATATGAAATAAAAATTTCGGGAGTGAATAGCGAAAGTGAATATTAAAAGTGAATAGTAATAGTGAATAGTAGAATGTATAGTAATCCGAAAATACGAGTTGTTACAGTCTCTACCCCTTAAGGAGAGCTTCGTCCCGAAGTTCTATTGATGTTAACTACTTACGGTGTGTCTAAGAGAATTTGGGATTTCAGGATCTCTAAAATAATGGTGTTTACTCTGATTCATCTAAGATTGTGGTTAATGAGTTGTATCGGATGCAAATAAGCCCACTTATTTATAACTCATTACTTACATAAAGAAGGGTCCAAATTTATGTAAGTAAGGGATCATAAACTTATGGTTCGGTGATTTACAATTTCTTTATTTAAATAAAGAGGCGTCCCAATCCATTTAAATAAGGAGATTCTAAATTATCCTACTTAAGAATTTCCGACACAATAACTCGCTTTCTGAGACAGATAGTAAGATAATCAATTCATCAAATCCATAAAGCTAAGCAATAATATTATTTAACTCAAATCTTGTGTCTCATCAAACAAGAACTGTCACAAGATCAAGTTAAATAATTAGTTATTACAGAGCTCCATATTTCTAATGACTCGACTAAATTTTTGGGGTTCCTTATAATACTAAAGTCATATCATCTAACAGCGTGGAACTAAACCAATAACTAACAAAAAGCATATGCGTATGTAGTGTGTGTAAGGCAAATAAAGAGGAGAGTCTTAACGTATATAGCAGTTATAGTCTAGGCACTAAATGCAACATAGTTCTCTATAACCAAGGCTCTGGTACCAATCTGTAACACCCCCAAAATACCGTAGCGGAAAACTGTGTCACTGGGGTGCTACTTCATAATACAAAGTACAAGTTATAGAAAACGACCTCTAAATGAGACGTTTTGAAAAGTTACAATTCGATTAATGAATTCAAAGTTACAAACATGAGATTCCAAAGTATGATACATAAATGTATACAAAATGTTTTGAATGGTAAACGATAAAAAGCGTAAGTCTTCAGAATATGCAGCTTGACTCTAAGTTCCACGCACTAGCTATCGCTTTACTAACCTGAGATAAACATGCTAAAGTGTCAACACAATGGTTGGTGAGTTCATAGAGTTTGTTTAACAAATAAAGCCTATAGAAAAATGATCACACAGCAAAGGCATCGTAAATCCACTCAGTTGCAAGTCCCGCCATAAGAGACTTGTAACCTGTGTGTTCACAACCCACTGCTAATATATATAGTATGATTAAGACATATGTGTATACGATATGTGTACATGCCAATGCTCAAAGATTAAAGACTACTGGGTGCCATTTCCCAAAGTATAAAAGATTACTGGGTGCCATTTCCCAAAGTATACGTTGCTCAAGAATACACAATCAAGATTTACACATTAAGGCACATATAGTAGTTCTGCTACAAGTAATAACAACTTAGCATAGTATAAAAGTATAACGCAGTTAAGTATAACACAATCATGTATGTATTAAATCAAGTATAATGCAATCAAGTATAAATGTTTTGAGTATTTGTACAAGTAAGCAAGTAGTTGAGCATGTATCTCCCCCAAAGAGTTAAAACAAGTATAAAAAGAATAGGGGCTATGACTCACCTTAAGTTATGTAATGAGAAATGAAAGTGGTAGTCGAATCGCGAAAGCCTCTAAGAGCAGCCTATAATAGAACGTTGCGACTTAGGTTTGGAGTAACGTCTAAGAATACGCAGAATTTCCTATATATGTCTTGCATAATGTTCATGATGTAGTACTTAGTATATAGTGTAAGTCTTTGAATATAAATGGTTTATGAAACATGTATAGGTTGTATATCTCTTACTACCGTTCGGGCTGACATAATGAACTCCTCATATGAGGCTCCCTACTATTGTAGTATTTGATAAAATATATATAAGTTTTTGATTCGAAAAGTTACATGGTCTTTAGCCGTGGCTTTGCCGTGACCTTGGTCATTGTTACCATGGTCTTGATACTTAACCTTGGCTTTAGCCATGTTTGTGGTCTTGGCTTTAGGTCATTAGACCTCTTGGTCTCATCTAATTATAACCATTATATAGTTACTTGAATATTTCAAAATAGCTGTTAGGAAAATAAAGAAAACATCTTTCATTATTGGTTTTTTGGGCTCGTGCTCCTTAGTTTCTGTAGAAAACTTCATTCCGGACAACTTTCGTGTTTTAATTTTTTGATGAAACGGACCAGAAAAGCCTCGTTTTGCGTGTTTAAGGTTCTGTCACAGAAGGTTTTTAGGCAGTTTTGCCGTAAAGTTTTGGTAATTTCAAATGGTCATAACTTTTGACTCGGGTACACGTTTTGGGTGATTCAAATTGCTATGCCTTCCTTGTTAAGTCCTCTCTAACAGTAGGTAAGTGTCAAATATCATAGTTATACTATTTTGGTCATGGTTCTCCATAAAAGTCACTAGTTTATTTGTTTAAATAACATAAGTTAACATATATATATATATACCATACTTGTTTTACTAGTTTTTATACATCATGAACATAACACAAAGACCATATATAGCATGAATGAAATATAATAAGCATCAAAATGATATTTAGCAAGAAAGTATAATAGGGTTTCTTACAACTTTTGGCTTTCTAAAGAAAGGAAGTCAAGTATGAAACTAGGACACTAAACCTATGCTTGCAAACCCTTCACCACAACTCTTGAAACCCTTGCTAATCTTTACATAACCCTTCTGAAAACCAATTAACTTCAGCCCTAGTAACCTTGTGTAGCTCCTAATTCATCCGTGGAATCACCAATTAAACTTAAGAACTAGGTAGAGAATACTAAGACCTTGAACTTTGTAGTGTAACTTGTAGTTTGAAGATCAAAGGATCATGGTGCTAGGGATTATAGGTGTGGCATTTTTATGGAGATGAAAGGAAGGAATGAGCTTGCTATTTATAGTGAAGATGAGGAGGTTAGGAAAGCTCCTAGGAAGGTGCCTAAACTTGGTGACCAAGTTTTACTTGGAGCCTAAGTTTAACACATGTATATATCTTAAGGTTACAAGGCTTGAGATCAAGACACATGGGGTGGTGACTCCCCCCCCCTATGGCGGTTCACTAAGGATAAGGGAGGATGAGTTGGTCTTAAAAATGTGAAACTTGAAAGAATGCCTAAACTTGTCAATATACTCCATAATAAATTATAAAATGAGTGGTAGGTTGTATTGGGGTGCTCAAACCCTGCTAAAACTGGAAACACGGGTCTAAAACGCGTAATTCGCGTAAAACGCTGAACTGGAAAACGTAAAATTCCAAAAGTTTTGGAATTGTCGTAAAATGAAAGAAAATCATATTTCTATTGTTTATAGTGTTTTATGGACATATCGGGATGCTGGAATGACGTTTAAACCTAAAAGTAAATCTCGGACACGGTTTTGTGATTTTTGCAGAAATGATCCGACGAGTGTCAAATTCTCGGATTATCATTAAAATATTTTAACTTACGAGAATATGAAATAAAAATTTCGGGAGTGAATAGTGAAAGTGAATAGTAATAGTGAATAGTAGAAATGAATAGTAATCCGAAAATGCGAGTTGTTACAGTATAGATCTCTGGGATTTCAAGGATCCCTTAAAAGGGTTCCTTCCTTTATGTGTGATGGGTCCTTGAGGTTGTTATGGCAAATTTTGAATTTTGGCGGGAATTGGTTTGGGTTAAGTTTATGGAAGAAGGAGTACCCTATTATGCTAAACACATTGCAAGAAATGGGTTTCTACCTAAAAGGATTGGATTTTGGTGTTTGGATGTTGAATTGGTAAAAATGAAAACAAAAATTCTGCAGGCTATTGGCGGCACCCTCAGAATACACAGGCGGAACCCATTTGAGGGTGCCGCCTGGTCCGTTGGGCCATTTCTGGAATTCCCAGAAATTGCACTGGCGGAACCCAATATTGGGTACCGCCAGATCCGCCAGAGCTTCAGAAAATGGCAGTCCGCGTTTTTGACTCGCGAGACGATTTTCAAAATTTTCGAAAACTCCTAAAATCAAAAATATAATGCATATCTGATTAGGAAATGCAAAAAATGAACATGTAAATACTCATATCATATGACTTTGACCGGGGGCTAGCGATATTCACTAAACTTAGTGAAAATATTATAAGTTTGAAAATTTGACAACTTGCTAAAAGTTGTTTTCCTGCATCAAAGTTAGATGAAACATGTTCCAAATAGTATCAAACATTGTACCAACCTACAAATACATCATAAGCATTGTTTAGACAACCAAATTAGTTCAAATAGCACCTAGTGCCAAATACTCCTACACACCCGCTCTCATTGCCGGTCAATCTTGTTCTTGAGCTTTCCAAGGAATCTTCCAAGATTCTTAAACATCCCCTTTGTTTGCTTGAACTCCGCCGACTCGTTTGGAATATCCGGAAGTTGGGATAGGTATTCGAGAGGTGGGAGCCTAGAGTTTGGCAAATTGTCATCTTCACTCATTGAGGAAGATGATGATGAGGTAGGAGGATGAGGACGTTTTCCTTGGGCTTTGTAGACTCTCTTATCACTAAGTGGAACAAAGGTGTGTGGAATGAGAGTGTAGTCAAGACGAAGACCATTTGGAGTTGGTGGAATGGGTGAGATGAACCTAAAGAGACGGGTCAAGAGCATTCCATATGGCATAGCCGTTGTGCCATGCACGAGAATGTCGGCCATTCTCTTGGCCATGAACTAGGCAAGGTTGAAGGGTTGCCTAACAGACAAGGAGTAGAGCATGTAGCAAAGGCAAAGGTTGATATGGTCACGGGTCCCTATTGTGCTAATGACATTGGCTCTAAGGACTTCCTCCCATTTCTTGAATTGGGGCTTGAGTTCGTTCATTTCCATTCCATATGGGTCCTTATCGACCTCATTCCCCGAACGGGTTCTCCTAGTGGTGGTGGTCCTAACAAAGAGGTGGTCACGGAGTACGTCTTTTGAGACAAGGGGTGTGTCATAAGGGTGGATACGGTCTTGGAGGTTGTCAAGAGTTGAGAGGGAGTGCAAGTCGGAATAGAGGCAAGTACCACGGTTTGGGACACCTAGGATTTGAGGAAACTCGTCAAGAGTGAAGGAGTATTGATGACCGCTAACCCTAAAGTTGATAGACATATGACCATAATCATCCGTGGAGAGGACGAAGGATGCATAGAACTCTAGAATGAACCTAGGACAAATAGGCTCGTCGATATTCAAAAGACACTCAAAGTTGATTGTGGCAAATTCGACGTAAAGGTTTGTGCCTTCTAGGAAAGACGGGTCAATGGTTCTACCCTTATGGACATAGTGTTTTTCTAGGGCTTTGAAAACGTTTACTTGGTTTGGGGTAAGGCCTTTGGTTTTGTGGTGTTTTGGTAGGTACTTAATGGTGTCCTTGTGGTCGTAGTGGGTTAGAGGAGGCATGATGATTCCTAGAACAACAAAATTTCACATTTTAGTTTATGTAAACCACTATTATAATGTGGATGTTCTAGTGTGTACCTATATGAAAACAATGTGGAGGTGCGGTTATCTTGACTCATTTTGATGCTTTAAAATCGTTTTATGCAAGTTTTGTTATAAACCAAAAGATAACCCAAACGCTCCTAGTTCAATGTAGCTTCGTTTGAATGTACCCGAAAATACATATTGGTTATGTATTCCCTTTAGCATTCAAGAGACATTATGCAAGTGATGTTTTAAACATAACATTTTGATTTTGTATTCTCAATGTGAGACGAAAAACTATTTGTCCTACTTGTGAGAAATTTTTGGAAGGATTTGACATGGGGTGTTTTAGCAAACATGTTTATACTAATTAAGGATGTAATTCCTAACTATGGGAAACATGATTAGTTTTATGAAACACCTAATTCTTATGCATGAGTTTTTTCAAGTTAATGCATAACCCCAAGTTTTTGTTTTTGTGCAAGAAATAGAATTCCTAGACTCAGATCAGGATTGTAATCATGTTTAGAATACTTACAATGATGATTGATTTGCAATGTAAATGAATGGAGGACCAAGAATTCGTAGGTATGGATGGATGGTAAAGTGAATAGTAGCAGTTTGGAAGTGGTGGTATGAGATAATGGGTTTTTGGTTTAATATAAACAAAGATTTTGGTTCTGCAGGTCGACGGATACGGCGGACCCCTGAAATGGGTTCCGCCCGTTGTGTCTGAGGGTTCCGCCGACCCTGCTAAGAAAAAGAGTTATGGATTTGTTTTGATTTTTGTGATTTTTGTCTAATGTCCAGAACTACAATGTAGGTTCCATGAGTCCAAAGCCTAGCCTAAGAAGGTTAAAAGGTTCACGTTTAAGGGGTTTTGTGAGAATGTCGGCTATGTTGTCTTCGGAAGAAACTTTCTCAATTGAGATATTTCCTTTTTGAACGTTGTCACGAAGGAAATGATGACGGATTTCAATATGTTTGGTACGAGCATGTTGAACATGGTTTTTGCTAAGATCAATGGCACCTTTGTAGTCACAAATAATTGTGATGTCGTTGAGTTGAATTCCGTAGTCGACAAGAGCTTGCTTCATCCAAAGAGCTTGTTGACATGCCTTTCCGGCCGAAACGTACTCGGCTTCCATTGTTGAGATAGCAAGAGCCGTTTGCTTCTTAGAGAACCATGAGGTGAGACAATGTCCAACAAAAGTACAAATACCACTTGTACTTTTTCTATCGACATAGTCACCGGCATGATCTGAGTCGGCATACACTATGGTGTCTATTCCCGTTCCTTTGGGATACCATAAACCTAAATGTGTAGTGCCCTTAATATACCTAAAAATCCTTTTAACGGCTTCGAGAGGGGTAGTTTTAGGATCTTCTTGAAAACGAGCACATAGACAAACACTAAACATAATGTCGGGTCTACTAGCCGTTAGGTAAAGTAGACTACCAATCATACCTCTATATTTAGTTCTATCTACGGATTCACTTTCCTCATCCTTGGTGAGTTTAGTTTCCGTGGACATGGGAGTTTTGATAGGTTTCGAATCTTCTAGTCCAAATTTCTTAAGCATGTCCTTAATATATTTAGATTGGTTAAAAAAGATACCATCTTCTAGTTGTTTGATTTGGAGTCCTAGGAAAAAGTTGAGTTCTCCCATCATACTCATTTCAAACTCATCATGCATGATTTTTGAGAAATCCACACATAATTCTTGACAAGTTGATCCGAATATAATGTCATCAACATAGATTTGGACTATGATAATATGTGAATCTTTCTTCTTAGTGAAGAGAGTATTATCAACTAGGCCCATGGTATACTTATGGTCAACTAGGAATGTTTTAAGTCGATCATACCATGCTTTTGGAGCTTGCTTAAGTCCGTAAAAAGCCTTTTTAAGTTTGTAAACATGATTTGGTTTTTCAAAATCGATGAAGCCCGGTGGTTGAGCAACATACACTTCTTCATTTATGACTCCGTTTAGAAATGCACTTTTGACGTCCATTTGAAAGAGTTTAAAATTGTGTGCACATGCATATGAAAGTAAGATTCTAATTGAATCGAGCCTAGCAACCGGAGCAAAAGTTTCATCGTAGTCAATGCCTTCTTGTTGGTTATATCCTTGTGCAACTAGCCTAGCTTTGTTTCTAGACACAATTCCATTTTCATCCATTTTATTACGAAATACCCATTTTGTTCCAATTATAGTTTGACTCTTTGGTTGAGGAACTAATGTCCATACATCATTCCTAACAAATTGGTTTAACTCTTATTGCATTGCAATTACCCAAGACTCATCTTTAATGGCTTCATTAATATTTTTAGGTTCAATGGTTGACACGAAACAAAAGTAGTTGCTTTCATTTTGAACTTTTGACCTTAGTGTTCTTTCGTTAATGTTGCCAATGACACCATCTAATGGATGACTTTTAGATTCTTTGACATTGACAAGTTCTTTGTTAAATGGTTCATCTTCTTTGTCATCACTTAAAATTTCTTGATTTTCTATTGCTTGGCTTTCAACTAAGTCATCATCTACCAAAGGTGATGTCTTAGAGGGAGGTGGACTCTCGTCAAATGTTACGTTCAACGATTCCTCGACTCTTAAGGTTTCTTTGTTCAAAACAAGGTATGCTTTACTATTTTGTGAATATCCAAGAAATACACCTTCATAAGACTTTGGGTCAAATTTGGTGAGATAATCCTTGGTGTTAAGAATGAAACATTTACTCCCAAACACTCTAAAGTATCCTAATGTAGGCTTTTTACCTTTATATAGTTCATAAGGAGTTTTATTCAAAAATGGTCTAATTAAGACTCGATTTAAAATGTTGTTGATGTGTCAACGGCATTACACCAAAACTTTTGTGGAATGTTTTGTTCATTAAGCATTGTTCTACTCATCTCTTGCAATGTCAGGTTTTTACGTTCTACTACACCATTAGATTGAGGAGTACGTGGAGCCGAAAAGTTATGAGTTATACCATTATTATCACAAAAGTTTCCAAATTGAAATTCATTACCAAATTCACGACTGTGATCCGTTCTAATAGACACAATATTAGACCCTACTTGATTTTGAATTTTCTTACTTAGAATCTCAAATTTATCAAAAGCTTCATTTTTACTTTTCAAAATTTTTGTCCAAGTATATCTTGAGTAATCATCAACTATGACCAAAGTGTAGAAGTTACCTCCATAACTTTGTATAGCGGATGGACCAAATAAATCCATATGCAAAAGTTCTAGACATCTAGATGTAGAAACCAAGTTTTTAGCCTTATGGCTATTATGGACTTGTTTACCGACTTTTCAAGCATCACAAAAGTGTTGGTCATATTTCAACTTAGGTAGGTTTCGAACTAAGTCTTTGGAGGAGAGGTTTTGGATTAGTCTCATGTTAGCATGCCCTAAACGTCTATGCCATAAAGTTGAAGATTCATCTAATGAGGTAAGACAAAGTTTGTCTCTAGATGTTGGATCTATCTTCATGACATATACGTTGTTCTTAAGGACACCTTTGGCTATGGTTATACCATCTTTAAGTATTTTACTTCCGTTTTCACTAAAAAGAACATTATACTTATTACGACAAAGTTGACTAATACTAAGGAGATTAAAACCTAAGTTATCAACATGAGCTACATCATCAATAAAAAGGGAGTCATGAGAGATTGTACCTTTTCCGATGATTTTGCTCTTAGCATTACTACCAAACATAACATTACCTCCGTCACATTTGTGATAAGAAGTGAAGAGGCTTTTGTTACCCGTCATGTGCCTTGAACAACCGCTATCTTTAATCCATTCATCCGGTTCCAAACAAACTTTGAGGCACACCTATTTTATGAAAAATACTCAAACATTTGGTCCCCAATTTCTCATGGGTCCATTTTGGTTAAGCATGCCATTAATTTGTTCCAAGTATGAAAATAGAGCATAAGGGTTCCATGGCATGTGGTTTGGAGTTTGGTAATGTCTAGGAGTGTTTTGGTTCCAAACATGTTGGTAGTTTGGTCGAGCGTTGAAGTTGCTCTTCGGAAAGGGGCATTTGGGAATTAGAGTCTTAGGTCTTGGTTGAGTAGTTTTAGCTCTAAATTCATTTTTACTAAATCTTACTCCAGTTTTAAACACAGGTTTTGTTCCAATTTTGTATGTAACTTTAACAAATTTTGAACGATCCGAAGTGGATGGAGTTACTGCTGCAGCAGACCTGGCGGAACCTTCGGGACCAACGGGCGGAACCCTAAATTGGGTTCCGCCTGATCCGTAGGCTACTGTAGCATTTTTATTTGTTTCTTGTGCAATCTTTTCTTGTTTCATTTGACCCTTTGAAGTTTCTATTTTCGTAAATCCTAGTCCTGTTTTATCAAAGGGTGACTTTGGAAGTTTCATAATTTCATCCGCACAAGAAATGCTCTTATCGAACTTCTTAAACTTTGTGGTTTGTTTTATTAGATCATTTTGAGTAATTTTGAGTTTCTCAACTTCTAGTTTAAGCTCTTCACATGATTTTCAAGGTGTGTCAATACCTTTACTCTTTTCTAATCTCTTAGCTTTTTCTTTTAACTCATAAACTTCATTTTCTAAAAACTCCTTTTTAGTTTTCAAAAATTTATTTTTGTTTATGATTTTTAAGCTCAATTCACAAAGTTTGTTATATTCTTTTTGTAAAGTGTCTTCATCAATAGAGGAGTAAGATGAGTCGGATAATACCTCATTTGAGTTGTGAGCCATGAGAGCAATATCGTCATTCTTTGGCTCATCGTCATCTCCTTCATAGTCACTCCAAGCACCTCCCACAAAAGCTTGTTGAGGTTTGCTCTTGGGTGGTTTTGGACATTCTCCTACAAGATGACTTGTGTCTCCACACCTATAGCATTTTCTTTCAACCTTTCCTTTCCTATCATCACGATCTTTTCGGAAAGTTTTCTTGTCATCTTTAGGTTGCCTTACAAACTTTCCTCTTCTACGAAAGAACTTCTTGAAGTCTCTAACGGCCATAGCATATTCCTCATCATCACTATCCAAAGTAGATTCTTCATCACTTGATTGGACTCTAGCTTTCAAGGCAATGGACTTAACTTTCTCTTTCTTGCCTCTAACTAGTTCCGAATCTTTTTCCATTACCATTTCGTGAACTTTGAGGTTTCCAATTAGCTCATCAAGTGACATGCTTGAAAGATCTTTGGATTCTTCAATTGCCGTCACTTTTGCTCTCCACTTCGGATGGAGTGCTGTAAGAAATTTCCTGACAAAGTTGTTACTACAAAAAGATTCGTCAAGTGCTTTAAGAGAAGTAATAATAGTATTAAACCTAGCAAAAGCATTATCAATAATCTCATCTTCGGAATAACAAATTGTTCATATTGTTGAACAAGAAGATCAATTTTGTTATCTTTAACTTGTGAGTTTCCTTGATGAGTGACAATTAGAGATTGCCAAATATCTTTGGCGGTTTTACACAAAAAGACTCTTTCATATTCTTTCTTAGGCAAAGCGTTGTAAAGCATCATTTTAGCTTCATTATTTTTACCAATTAATTTCTTTTGATCATCATCTTTGATGTTAGTAACTACGTTATCACCATCAATAATTATATACCACAAATCTATATCTTTAGATTTCACGTAAGTTTCAAAACGGTTTTTCCAATATATAAAACCATTTGCTTCAAAGAGTGGTGGTCTTTGCATAGATTGCCCTTCTTTGTAATTTTCAAAATCCATGGATCGTTTCAAGTTTTAAAACACAATATATTTTAAAAGATTAAGTAACGTAGCTCTTGATGCCAATTGTGGAAAACTAGAAGGGGGGTTGAATAGTTTACCGATTAAATCTTTTTAACTTGTTAAGTTAGCTTTGAAACTTTCCATTTGATCAAAGATATATACACAAACACAATATATAACATGCAAGTAAATGAAAGAAACGATCAAACCACAACACGAGTATTTATCGTGGTTCAGCTACAAGGACTCTTTTTCCTTGCCCTACGTCCACGCCCCGAGTATCCAACTCGAGAGTTACTTTCACTAGTCAACAAGCTCCTTTCACCGGCGGAGAAAACCTTACACGTCGCTTATACTTTTACCGACACAAAGCTAGATGTCGAGTTCTTTACCAAGGGTACAACCACTCCTGTTAGTTCTTTTACAAGGGTACAACTACTCCCGATACACTTTGTATTTTGAGGACTAAAATACTAACCGATCACTACTGAAAATACACAATCAAATGAAGTGTAAACTACACAAGTCTACACAATGCTAAGCTAACAAGTCTTGCAACGTTGTGTTGAATACTTGTTACTTTTAGTAAGCTCGTGAATCTCTTTGCTACAAAAAGAAACTTCGCATATGAAATGATAAGAGGTTAGATGAAAGAATGAATGTGTGTGTAAAATATAATGTCAAGTGATAAGCCAAAATTCAACTTGTGGCTCAATATTTATAGCCAAACCTTCTGCAGGTCTGGCGGATCAGGCGGACCCCTCAAAAGGGTTCCGCCCGTGTACCTCCAGGGTACCGCCGGGCTTGCAGTTGGTTTTGCAGTAAATCTTGCAAACCAAACAAAATCACATCTCATTACTCTTGCAAACCAAACAATGTCACATCACATAATATCAAGTCAAACACTAAACTTGCAAGCAACATCTAAGTAAGTCAAACACATTTCTTTGCATAAATGTTTAATGACAAAACTTGCCATAAATGTGAGGTGACAATTCTATTTTTAGAAAATAAGAAGTGTTGTGTTTTATGAAATGTAAAATGTAGCAAAAGTCTAGTTTATGCAAGTCTTTAAAACTAAGATTATGTTTTACTTAGAAACTAAAGTTTACATTTGTCATTAACAAAACTTAGCGAAGATCGTAAAATATAAATAACGTTTTTAGGCGATATTTGTATTAACAACGTTGATTGATTACAAGATTGAAACTTATTACAAGTTTCTTCAAAATCTACTAACTGATACTTTCAGTTTAGTAATTACAACATTTTACAACTACTTCTAGCTACTACATGGATTCTACAGAGTTTACTAACTGAGTCTATTCAGTTTAGTAGTACAAAAGATAACTAGTATCATCACACTAGTCTATTGCAGGTTAGAAGGTCCTAGCAGCTCTAATCGATTGGCAACTTCTTGGTTTAGTGTGTCATGGAGGTATGAGTCAATGAAGTTTGAGAGGCTATAGTGTCCATGCCGACTTTCTTGTTGGATCAATGGTGGTCGTGATACGATCCATAATGAGTGATCCAACTCATCACATGTAGGGATATAAAAGTGAAGTAATAGTGGTGGTGATAATGGTGCTAGTACATATTCGTATTCATCATCCTCCTCGGAGTCTAACTCAACCCAATTTTGTTCAAAATAATTAGAAGTATTCGACACAAAATTAGTGGCATTGGTTCCTCCTCTTCTTCGTCGGTTAAATCTTCGAAAGGTTCTTCTTTGTCATCAGAAGTGAAGGCATTTACGAAGTCAAATCCGAACTCGGGTGAGGGTGGTAAGACTTGGAAGTTATTAGGTAGAGTGGGAACATAATCGGGAGAAGTGGGTGCGCACATGATTTCTATGAGAAGAATTACAATGTTAAAACAATTCAAATGTTTATGGGGAGTGCTCAAAATATGACAAGCATATATATATCGATATACTAATATGTTCATGTAGCATAACATGCATAATAAGTCCATAATCGTCTGGAGGATGGAAGGCACGAAGATCGGAAGGCTATAAAAATGTTTTTACTTGTAATTGTGGTTATAGTTTAGGTCTCAATTAGACCCGTTTCTCTATAACCATGGCTCTCGTACCAATCTGTAACACCCCCAATTCAATGATGCAATGGAATTCAAACTGGGTATTACTCGATGGCACAAAAGTCACAATAATAGAAAACGAACTCTAATTGAGTCGTTTTAAAAGACTTATCATTCAAATTATATAAATATCAGAGATAACAAAATGAGGTCCCAGATGGTTCCATGTTTACAATTTACATTAAATGAGTTTTTGAATGATAATAAAATTTATAGCCCTCTTGAATTTCCGTGCTCCTCCATGCCAGCCTCGTTCATTATGGACCTGAAATACATGCTTAAAACAGTCAACACAAAGGTTGAGTGGAATTCGTAGAGTTTGTAGTTAAATCGTTGAACACAATAATCGTAGTGTGAGCTATAGACTCACACTCATAGTTAGAAAACAAAACCGTTATTATTGCACTAAGCTCATGCAACCAAAGCATTAACATCGAACCAAAAATTGGCATTATAGAAGCCCTACCAAGGTAATATTGCCATTATACCTCTAACTATCAAATATAGTGCATTTGTTTGAACTCGTAGTTGTTCAACACAAATGGGATTCGTCAATCCCAATAGATCTATTCACAATATTCATGCTCACTATAGCTAGTGACTAATGGTTCATGATATAGGGACTTCGAACATGGCAATCGTTACTTAGTGACAATAAAACATAGTCGGGTAAGCATACAGTAGAAAGCATTGTGTTCGAGTAGAAAAATAATAGCATGTATCCCCCCATGGGTTTGTAAAATAGTTAAACAATAGAAAGTGGGGCTACGAACTCACCTTAAGTTATGTAGTAAGTAGTGAAAATGATGGTCGGATCGTGAAGGTTTCTACGAGCAACCTATAATAGAATGTTGCGACTTAGGATTGAAGTAAAGAATATGAAGAATTGCCTATCTATGTCTTTCATATTGTTCGTGATGTAGTACTTTGATAGGTTGTGTATGTCGTTATAAAAACGGTTTATGAAACATGTTTAGTTTGTATATCGCTTACTACCGTTCGGGCCGACATAATTCAGAGGCCATGTAGTAAAAGTTCGAGGAGCCAGGACACTTTAATTCGTAAATCCACAACTCATCTCGACGGTTTACTTTAATGAACCCCTCACATGAGGCTCCCTACTATTGTAGTATTTGATAAAAATATATATAAGTTTTTGATCCAAAAAGTTACATGTCCAAATAATTGAATAAACTTAGGAAAGTTTACTTTTGGATGAGGATTGTTATTACAATGAGTTTCTTGAGTCTAGTATGAATATTACTTGTAAAGTTTCATGGTTGTTTTGATGGAGTAGATCCGAATTGGATGTTTATGTTGCCATTAACTTTAATTCGTAAACTTACTTGGTTACTGAACTTTAGTTTGTGCATAACTTTCTAATATCGAAAAAAATGATCTTATCGGCTTAACTGAAGGCAGAGGCATGAATCAGAGTGAGGCGAAAACGATGCCACTTAAGCCAATATCCTAATCTACCCAATCCTCACCAGTCATGACTTAAGTTCATATAGGGAAGTCTTAAAGCAAATCCTTAAAAATTGTTTCATAATTCCTATGGTGCAAAACTTTAGGGCCTAATACTCACAGGTCATAGCCTAAGCTCTACGGGTTATTAATCCGCCGATCAAACCTGTCTCTGATACCATAAATTGTAACACCCCAACCCGACAAGGGTAAAAGTATTACAAATATGGTGTCATATCAGAAACATACATAAATATAAATAAAAGGAAGTCTTATCATAATTAACCAAAAGAGAGTAAGTCAACATGACTTAAAGTTACATAAGTTCCAAAATGAAATCTCCAACAGAAAAATAAACGGAAATAAACTAAGTCTTAAACATAGTATCAATATCCAAAGCTAAGATGATCTAAGGTAAGTCCACTCTTCACTCAATCCCTTAAGCAAACCCCAGCTCCTAGCTTAGATACCTGCCGCGGAAGAAAAGAAATGCGGCTGAGCTTAAAAAGCCCAGTGAACAGATATAACAACAAAGCAATATGAAACAGAAACGAATACAGAATATAGTGTAACAGAAATAACTGAAATATAACCAAAGTAACTGAAACATAAATAAAGGTAAAGGTAAAGGATAGTCATCTACCACGAGCCCAGAAACAAATATCATATCATAATCATAATTCATATATCTTCATAAACATATAGAGGGGAGACCTCTCAGATAATCAGACAATAATGAGGGGTGTCCTCATATGGGTGGAGTAGCTAACTCCCAGAAATGTGAAGGACGTGTATTGCACACACAACCACATTCAACAGACAACATCATATCAGAAACAGAAACAGATCTAGGATGCATCCATACGCCCCCACAGAAATCAGATTGGCCATAATAATTCATATCATAAAGTGTGCACATAATATAACAGAAAAGGGGACGTGGCAGAACATCACTCCACTGCCCTGGAGTCATGCCAGAGGTGCATCTCTGACACGGACATGGAACCCCCATGCCTAGTGAAATAAATTTGGCTCGGGTGTCAAACTAGAATAGGTCTTACAGAATATCATAAAATGATATAGAACTAAGGTCATAATAATCAGATCAGAAATACATATCAGAGATTCATATCATATCAGAGGTTCATATCATAAGTTTAATTCAAAGGGTCAAATCAAAAGGTTCAGATAAAAAAGAGGTTCATCACAGAAAAGGTTCAGAAACAAAAGTTCATACAGAGAAGGTTCAGAAAACAAAGGGTTTCATAGCAATGGCTTAGGGAACCCTAGTTAGAATGAAAGATAACAAATGAAAAGAATCATGAGAAACCTTTACTGAAAAGGTCAGAATATCTGTACCTTATTTAAATGCAAATGACAAAGAAAGAAAAGTCACACAAGAAGATTCACGGATCACTCCCGCTTCACGAAACCTATACGAATTAATAATCAAGTGTTCATGATTAATTTGATTATAATTTCCAATAGTAGTAAATTAGGGTTTTTAACGTACTTAAACATGTAGTAGTCAAATTATATAACATATTTGGTTATATAGAGATCATAGGTAGTTCATTTACTGTATTAAACACTTAATTAAAGATTCATCATGATTATGTTACACATATTAATGACATAATAGGTTTTAAGTGTGTAATTCACCTTTTAAGAAAATTCAGCTTGTATTACCAAAACATGTATCATATTTCCGGATTTTTAAAGTATACTTGTGCATCTACTGGGGCCTTAAAAAAATTTCCCCAGGTATATATATATGTTGAATACTTTTTGTAATTTTTGTAGAATTTTCCAGGTAGTAGAACTATAGACTAAAAATTCATTTTCAAAACTAGTTCAGATTTCGGATCTGCAGAAACACCCCAAAAGTTTACATTTATCACACCCATTTTAACACTTCAGAAAAATTTAAACAAATTCCAGGAAGTCACACATAACCCAAATATTACTCCTGTCAAAGGATACCTCCTAACTCCTTACGGTTTGAAAATGAAAAATCAAAAACTGTTACTGATTTTCAGACCCGATTTACTCAGCTTTGACACTTAATCACACAAAAATAAAAAAACACGACCAAAACAACTTGAAATCACTCCCCACGAATTGAAAAACTTAACTAAGATATAAAACTAAGTTTTCATCAAAAGAAACTGAATAAAATCATTATATATCATGACCTATCACGTTCACATATCCAGGTATACATGCTGTCCAGATTTCAGAATTCATATAAACCCTAATTCATTCAATCCTCTTTAATCCAATAAATTAGGTGATCAACATACTTATTATTTACAGAATTAACTCATCAAAAACACTTCCAACACCTCACAAAATTACCCCACAAGATTTCCATCAAAACCCTAAACCAATTCATCATTATTTTATGTCATATGTTTATGATCGATCCATGTTTATCTTAAATAATCATACGTATGTAAAATAAAGTGAAGAAAACAAGAAACAAGATGATACCTAAACTTGTATAGGTCGAATGGAACAAGAAACAAGAACCACACTCCATGAAACCTTGAAGAAGTTCGACTAATGCCCAAGTAAAAGAGAAGATCGATTGTTTTAGTGAGCTTAGGGTTTTTGGATTTTGCTTTGAAGCGTATAATTGCAGGAAAAGAATAAGACCGGATTTTTTTTATTTTATGTTGGTGTGGATCAAATATGGGCCAAGAAACCAAAGGAATCACATGGGCTCAAGTTTACTTGGGTTTATTTATTATTATTGGATCCTTGTTGGCATTAGTTATCTTAGGTTTCTAATTATTTTAGATCATATGTGGTGAATTACAAACTTGTTAGGGTTTTTTTGGTATCTTATATTTAATTATTAAGATTTTTAAATGTAAGGGCAATTTGGTCATTCTACACGTTTAGGATTTTTAGGTATTACAACTTCTTCCCCTCTAAAAAAAATTTTCGTCCGCGAAAATTGCATAAGCAGAGCAGACGAAAATGAATCAGATTACGGAAATTGCCAGAACGGAATGAATACATAATCTTTTAGTTACAGAATAACCTTAATTCAGAATAACCTTTCTAACAGATTTCAAACGGACAGACAGATCTTCCTTATCAAAATTCATAACTTCATATCTTATTCAAATCAAATCATAAATCAATTCAACTGATGCGTACTAGCAACAGATAACTAATATCAGAATGTTTATAACGATCATTAAAGTAAAACTGATGCGGTTATATGGGGAAGTGATAATCCAAGTCAAAAACTGATACAGATTTGATTGCAAAAAAGGAAGAATGCTAATGTCAAAGTGTAAAAAGCTAAATACAACAAAGAGATGGCTACCTGTCGTGAACCATTGTTTAGTGAATCATATTGTACTATTTAAGTGATGACCTACTATTAACATATACTCCATAACGCTAACCCTGCATAAATATCAAGGTAGAAGTAACCAAGCAAATCAGTATAGTTTAAGTCAAAAACTGAAAAAAGTTGGACATCACTGTGCCAAACCTTAGCTTTAATTTAGGTGAAAGTTTTATAAACTTTAATGATTCAAACATATAGGATAATTTAATAGTGTTAATTATTAATATATATGTTGTGTAATAACCAAAAGGATCTTGACATACTTTGAAAATCTCTCACTGAACTAAATGAACAGGGAAGTATAACAATTTTTTCTACTTATAAATAAGTACTTAGCTGCTTAAAAATAAGATTTACTTAACTGGCTTTAAGGTTAAAAAATTAGTTGTATCATGTTTTAGTTTCAATGTATAGCATGAAAAATGGTCGAGTTTAACAAAAATGGAATAATTTTAACTAAAACACTGACCCGTTTGACCAATAATTATACACAGGTTCCAACCAATCGCCCGTACCTAACCCGCCCAATATCAGATCCACTGGCATAGCAAAGTCACTTTTCGATCTATTTAGTTATTTTTCATCCTGAATTGTTACAGGGCCACTAATCCTCATACCATCATTTATATGCAATTGGTTTAAGACATAATGCATATGTAATTGGTCTAAGACAACTTGAAAACTTTAGCGAAAAGACTCAGATTCAACTATGGACGTGGGCTTAATATACTTACGGCTTCCATAAGTATTTGAAGATCCTGTCCCATTTGTTCCTACATGTCAATGAAAAGGGTGTTTGGTATAAAAGATTGCCAACAAAATGTGACGTTGCATGTGTATAATTATATTTACCTTCAAGTCCAATAATAGTATCTGGTTGCCTTGCTTCGTTTTCAATAGTAGTGTTAACCAACCCGTTGCTATCAAATATACAGGTGGTAGAATGACTATCATGTGTTCCAGTATACTTACAATCGTGTATACTCTCTGCTGCAAGGCACGTTTTATTTTTCACGGCGTTCGTGTATGGAGTGGCCTGCATAACATTGTGTGGCATTTTTTACAATGGGCTGTTGAACACTATTACCATTATTTTCTGACACTCTTTTGTGTCTTACTGTCTTATTGGGAAAAAATGAACCTGCAAAAAATATTGGGTTACCCAAAATGGCTTACAAAATGGAGATAAGTTTGCCGTGTTGTTGTGCTAGGGTATAAATCCTATGAAAAGCCTTGCATTCTGCTCTTGTTTCCTTTATTAATATAAAAGGCTTGTGCTAGGGTATAAATCTTGTCAAGCACAGGAAAGACCCACACAAAGCAATGTCATTTTTAAGTGTTCATGAATAAAGATGAGTGAAACCTGTAGCTATTCAATTTCTCTCACAAGGACATTTATGTTCAAATGAACTGGTACCTGAGACGATGACAACTGACAACCATCAGTAAGCACATGTAGCTTAAGCTTAAAGCGTAATGCTATTTACAAAGAGAGAGAAAGGGATTCTCGCTGATGCAACAATTGAATACTAATGTCAAACTAAAAATATTAAGGGCAGCAGAATAGTGAAAGTATATGAAAAGTAACTGAATGAACAACCTTGGATTGTTTGACGTGAGCAAGTAATATGCTGTTGAAAATTGGTGGAGCTTTCACTAACGTGTGAAGTTATACCTAAAATAGTTGAAATCGGCAGTAAATTTCATAAGAAAACTTGAAAAGCTGAGGCTATCTAAAACTAAAATAACAAATAGCTGGTGAAATAGCAAAAATATTTGAAAAATAAGTGGTTCACTAATGTTGGGTTGTTTGACATGGCTGACCACCATGTTGTTGTTTGGTGGTTCAACTTCCTGTAACTTGCGAACTTGTACCTAAAGTAGATAGAATTATCAATAACTTTGTGTAAGCAACTATTGCTAAAATGGAGAATTTAACGGTATTTCAAAAGAAAAAACAATAACTGGCCAATAGAAAAGAAATAAGAAAAAGAACTAATCAAAAACCTCAAGTTGTTTGATGCAAACGAACAGTAAGTTGTTGTGAACCATTAAATCCTTCTTTAATGTGTGAACCTGTAATTCATAATGCAACATAAAGGTGCCTGATCGTACCTGGGGCATGGAATCTTTGCTTGTGTTGTTGCCACGCAGACTGCTAAATAAATTTTCTGGTCCTCCATTAACACCTATAACAAGAAAAAATTTGTAAGGATCAGTATGACCAAAACCATCTTTTATATCCTATATATAATAGTCCAATTCGATTAAAAAAACTAAATAGTTCACTTGCCTAGATTTGTAGTACCATCCCAACTGTCGCTAGCACACGTGCAATTAGGATTGATTCCTGATATTTGATTAATATATGTGACAACATCAGGATGCAGAGAATGGGTGACTCACTCCCTTTTGAAGTAACTTGCATTTGTCACCACTGTAAAAAGCAAATGGATTTTTTTACCCTCACATGTATATCCCCGAATTTGAGTGTTAAAAATAACCGAATCCCGTAGCTCACCGAATGCTATTGAACTTTGTTGAATATTAATTGTAGAAGCACATTGGTCACTCCCGAGTTTTCCAGCGACAGACTGAAACACAGAGTCCTTATTCTTACACGCATCAGTTAATGACCCTAGATCTGCGTTTGAAACCGCTGTTCTGTAGCAGTCACAAACACCCTTGAGAAGACCCAAATATCCCTTTGAAACATAAGTTTTAGAAGCCCCAAACCCCTTAAAAGGCATACCAAAAAATCCCTATAAAACTAACAATTTTGCAGCCTTGCGGATGACTTAAAAAATCATTAAATTGAAGTTTTTTAGAAAATCCAAACACACCTTAAAACGACCCAATCTCTCTTCTAAAATTGTTGTTTGGAATCAGGCCCAAACACCCCTTATAAGTCTGAAAGATATCTATAATCATAACATATATGGTTTTGTGGTTGGATTGATTCAAGAAAGAAGAATAAGAAGATTTTAGGGAGAGAAAGAGTTGGGTGTTTCTAGAGAGAGAGAGAGATAAGAGAAAATGTAATATTAGATTGAGAATGAGAGAAGCACCAACCCTCTCCACATGTGGAGAGGGGTATATATAGTGTTAGGTCACCATTTAGTAAACACAAGTATAAGAAATGAGATGAGAATATGAGATGGTTGATTATAAGATTATGAAGATTGAAAGAACAAGAGTTTCATTAAGATATTCAAATAACCAACAAGTGTAATGTTTACATAAGCTTGGTATTTATAAGGGAGGAGTAGGGCAACACTCCCTTCCTCCCTCTTACACCTTAAACGTGGGCTTTCAAGGCCTATGGACTAGATTACTTAAGCCTAGTAACATACACATAGTGAAATAAATAACTAAGCAACCTATTACAAAAGGTAATGACCGAGACTTGACTAAAATACAAAAGTATGATCCCAACAATCTCCCCCTAAGGGTCGGTCATCACGGTTGCTTGACGTCTTCATCTTTGTCGTTGACTTGTGACATGTGAAACTTTAGACGTCTTCAAAATTGTTGTAAAATCAATGCACTTTGCTCTATGTCTTTGTTCTTTGGTGATGCTGTAGTGATTGTGTTATGAAATAGTCTGCCGTTCGTCACTCCTGCGTCTGTGGTGGTTGTCCGCCATTCCAACATACTCATACATCTTTGGACTTATACTTTCATGTGCACGAAGTTCCTTTTCATACTCTAAGATCTTTTAGTCTTTATACTTTGTAGATTCTTCTTTATTGACGTAGAATCTTTCTTTGAACTTTGTGGTGCTAAGATCTTTGGGGGAGCTATCATTTGCTTCAAGATGTATGTATGAGCATGTTGGAATCTACCATCATGGAAGTGAGGTACCTGCAAGTAAACAGTTAGCAATAAATAACCGGTACTTACACATAAGGAATTAGAATTCGTCAACAGCATAGTGTGAAGACTCCTTCTAATCCTTATCAAGGCCGTTCCCATATCAGATACTCCCGAAGGAGCTTACGAGACCTACTAAGTAGCTCAATGACTGGGTGAGTCGCTGGGGATCACTCCACGACAGTAGAACATTATGGAACCACCGCAAACACTGAGCGTAACCCTTGTGGGGTTACCGAAGTGACCTGCTGTCAGGGCTGTTTGATGTTGACCCTGGCAGGATTTCCATTCAATCATTGAGAAATATATAAGTAATCCTCTCATGAACGTTCTTGGCAGATTGCTAAGATCTGCGAAGGACTCGATAATTTACAGCTGGTGTCCATTGATGTAGAACACCAGTTGTAGAAATACTAAGTGTTCCTAAGAGATCTTTGATGTATCTCAAGGCTCTAGACTCTATACGTGCACACTTAGGTTTCCTATGCGGAGACTAGGGAGGGGTCTCCTGCTTCAATATCAACCTTCTCTAAGAGATAGGTCGATAGGTTACACTGGTTCCCTGTGAGAATGAAACAAGTTCTTTTAAGAGAACTTGAGTGGTTAATAAGCTTTAGTGCATTGCGTCACTGGGTCCATGACGACTTTATCTTCAATACCGGTGTCGCCTTAGCAACAACCAGTAGCATATGAGTTGAACCTGGTGTCTGCCCTAAGGTTGAACATATGGAGGGCTATTTCTTTTCACCCTTTTCTTTACTTTTCTTTTTAATTCTTCAACTCCTTCTTTCCCTTTCATTCTTTTCTCCTTTTTTTCGTATCATACCTAAGGACTTCTAATTCTAACTATGGGAGATGTCCTTGGGTAGATCCCTCCGGCTCTGGCGGATCATAGGACGGTTTTTCCTATCTTAATCACCTTATAACTCCGACAGTAGCCAAGAAACCTTTGATTGAAAATCTCTCAAAGTGTTTGAGATAATCAAATATTTTGGTTAACACTTTGAGAGTTTTGTGTACACTTTTGAAGGGCTCCCCCTTCACATGTGCTCATAAGTATTTAATAAATTTGCACATGCAGGAGGAGCAAGCATTTTGAATTGATCCACTTTCCGTGAACAAGACCGATTCGAGACACGCTTACATCACTAGTTAACCTAGCTTGAAGTTATTACCCGGCCTGGTCAAGTCCACAGAAAGTTTCTCGAGATGGTACATTTCTACTAAGACAAATCCTTTTCGAGACACGCTTACGTGGTTAGTTAAAGAGGTACATTGTCAGCTTGTAGGTGACAACTAGCTCTAGTAACTAACTTGATGTTATTACCCGTCGAGGATAAGTCTTTTCGATATTACTAGCTTTTATTGTGTCGTCAATTCCTGGGTCATTTCTGAGTCTAGCTCGTACATGATACAACTTTTAGCCTTTTGGCTACTTATATTTTAATCACTTTTTCATTTTCTCCCCCTCAAAAATAGCATATGACATGATGTTTTTGACAATCTTTTAGATTAAAATATGCCTTTTTGAGTCTTATGGGGAGATTTACCAAGAACTTTTGATTTAGAACAAAGTATTTTGTTTTTGACAAGTGCTCCCCCTCAACAAGTGATTAGGTCTTATTGAGGTGAAATACTTGTCCTTTTGAGCAGAATTATGAAAATTCATAAACATTTGATTAATTCTACTCAAAAGTAAGAAACCTTCGCTCCTTATATTAGGATTGAGGCATTGATGCGTACCTCAGGGTCCTTTCTTTACAAGTTCGGGTTGTGTACAGTAATGTGTGCACAAGCCATAATGAAGTATAGTAATATGACAAATCAAATCAAGTTCTTACAACTTTGCTACCATTCAGGTCTCTGAAATGTCAACACCGGAAATCCAAGTCTGCCTCCAACATAGCTTTCCAATCTCCGAAACTGATCCCTGCGCTTCAACCGGTTCTCAATCCTATTAATGAATCTGCGAGCGTCCCTGGCCTCATTGGTATTCCACCTTTTGGATTTACCCAGTGCAATGTCATCTAATCTGCTTTTGATTCCATCTCTGACGAACTTCACGGTTTCATCACAGAACTTATGGATTTCTTCATAGGCCATGAAGCAGTTACGACCGTTTACACTACGGTATGTAAACCCAAATGCCGGATGCCTGATTAAGGAGTATTGAGATAGATGTTGAAGGTTGGGGATGTCAAACATATTAGGTTTGGTGAGATTCAGCTTCTTCTGATAACTTTCCACTCCCAGTTGAAGATCTTCTACTCTTTCTCTGATGACTATCTGCCTGATGAAGATTAGGAGAGCTGTGATAAAGGCAAGCTGCATAGGTTTGGGCAATTTTCAAAGCTTTCCTTGAACTTTGAGTAGGTACATATCTTCTATGTCGTTTAGGAGTAGTCGTGGAAAGTCTGACTAGGAAATCTCGTACTCTTTTTCATCAAATCTTTTGAGTATTAGTTTGCTGAGGAAGGGGTACCCAAAGTGAGAGACAGTCGCTATGAACTGAATCGAGACTATCTTCAACTCACTTTTCACATTACCCATCGTCTGGTTGAGTCTGCTGCTTCGATAATACTGAGCCCGGTTATCTGGCCAATGATGTATGCCATAGAGTACGTTCCGGTCATAGTCAACAACTTTATCGATGAATAAGGCAGAGGCTTCTTCTTCGATGGCATTGTTGAGGTATCTAGCTGCAGGGAGGAAGGCAAGTGATGTGGCGTACTTCTTCTCAATCTTGCTTCCGTGTTGTAGAAATTCCAAGTCGTTGTTGAAGAAGAACTTGTAAGGGATCTTAGGTTCCTTAGGCTTCCCAATCATAGGCAGTGGTTTGGACCAGTCAGTTATGTATGGTGCGGTATTCCTTGTGACCGGATCGACGTAAGATTCAGGATTGATCCAGTCAATATTGCTTGACATAGCTCGAGCAATATTTTCTAGATGGTACTCAAGTTCGATGGAGTTAGCAGACCGATCTTTCAGAAGATTGAACGCATCATTCTTGATTCTTCGTAGCTCTTTCTTGTTCATCTTTTTCATCTGAAACTTTTGTTGAATCAACTGAGCGTATTCCACTGTTCGACCATCGAGAGGTTCTTGATTGTCTGCAAGTGGTGGTTGCGAATTGATCATCTTGTCAAACCAGGAGTAATCGGCAGTTTCGTCTTCGTCTAGCAATTTGAGAACGGGTTTTGGTTTCTTAGGTTCTGAGCCTTTTGACGAGGTGTCCGGTTTGTGCTGATGATGTTTTCGTTTCCTTTCTTTCTTCTTTGTAGATGACGGTTCTGGTACTTCATCGGTATGAGGAATCTCGTCTCCGCCTGTATATTCAAAATGGTCATGTGCTTTGGGACCGGAACCAGATGCCTTAGGTTGTTGTGTAGATGTTGTTGTAGTTGGAGGAATGACCAGTTCTTTTGGTTGAGATGAGAGTCCTTCGGCTTGCTTTTGTTTCTTTGCCTGAGAGTTAGGATCCTGATCTTCATCATCTCTTGGACGTTTCAGTTTATCGGCCTCAGTGCTGCAGGTCACTTTTGACATCTTGGCTTTCAAAGCTTCCAGGACTTTAGCTTCTTCAGGTGACAATGTGAACTTACTTGCCAATTTGTCTAAGAGCTGGGCTTCTAATTCGTCCATAGATAACCCCGGTTGTGGTAAAGTTGATTTGTCAGCACGAAGAGTAAACGAGGTAGATCTGATTACTTTCTTGACTGCTTGTTCAGCAAACTTGGTGAGTTCATCTCTCATAGGTGCCAGAAATTCTTTCAACTCAGCCACTAAGTGTTGTTCCATATACTGATGTGCTTGAGCAGCTAATGTTGCTTCCAACTTCTCTTGCACATCCTTAGCTAAGAAGGTGTCAACCTTTTCTTGCAGCTCCTGGACATTCGTATTAAGCTTCGTCAGTTCTACAACTTGGCTTGCTAGTGATGCAACCTGATCTTCCAATTTGTTTTTCTTCTTATCATGAACTCTTCTAAACGCTTTCTTTATCAACTTGGATGCAGCAGAGGCTTTGGTACTTGCGGGTTTCTTGATTGATTCGTCATGAGTAGATTCTGATGCTGGAGGTGATGATTGTGAAGATTCAATGTTGGTGGTAACGTCCTTATCATCTCCTCTTTGTGATTCGTGTTGTTCAACATTCTTTACTTTGGATGCTTCCTCTTGCAACCTTTGTGCTTCAGCCAGTCTGTCAGCTTCGGTCTTAAGCTTTAATTCTTCTTCTAATTTGGCTGCTTCTGCCTTAAGCCTCAGATCTTCTGCAAGCTTGGCTTCTTCTTCTGTTCTTAACTTTTCTTCTGCCAGCTTGGCTGCCTCTTCAGCCTTTCTGCTTTCCTCCATACGAATTGTTTCTTCCAATTTTGCTTGTGCTAGCGCCTCAAGCCTAGCCTCTTCAGCTTCTTTCTTTTTCTTTAACTCTGCTTCTTGAGCCCTTTCTCTGAGCTCCATTTCTTCCATAGTCAACAGATGTGGAGCCTCAGTATCCATGCGATCCTTGTGGAAGGATTCTTTATATATATATATATTGATTTGTGCAAACACTTGGGATGTTAATCTCAGTAATGTGTTTAGGATATTTATGAATGAATGTGAGTTAGCACGCGGAATTTACTAAAACACACTAAAGGAACAAAGGTGATGAATAAGTAAATGAGAATGAACACAACATGAATAACACAAAATGATTCAATATTATTGATGAAATAATACGGGTGATCTAAACTATCACCAGGATTACAAGTGTAACCTTGAATCTTTGATACGTGAAAGGGTTTAAATATGGAAGTTATGCATGGGAAAGATGAGTGTAAGAGATATGAAAGTTATATCTAAGAAGGTGTCTTAAGGGTTCCTTTTATAGTATAAGGAGCCCTTATTACAAGTGGTCAAGTTGCTTAATATAATATACTAGAGGTTTATCTTATCCTAATATTACACCTTTCAAGGTAAAACACTCCATTATATCTACTGAGACTTCTGTACTACTTCTACTTAACGTATAACTTTGTACAAAGACTAATAATACAAGTAAATATCTCTAATTAAAATATAGCAACTTGTCATGAAGACTGGCAGGACCTTCTTTAACTAGCAGTACCTTCTTACCCAGAAGGTACTGTTAGTATATCTTTAACATTAGCAAAACTGAAGAGGCAGGCTTAACTATCACTAGAAGGCTCTTCTGGCAGACTCTTTACTTTGTGCATTTTATTCCCAACAATCCTCCCCTAAACTTGTTATTCCCATATAAAATAACCAAGTTTCTTTGTGAATAAAATTCATACCTTGAGGATTTGAGGGAACTCTTCCAAAAACCTTATCTTTTTCTTCTTAGGCTTTCATATTGATCAAGTATGCTCTCCTTTAATCTTTTGACTGCATCAGTCTCTTCTTCACACAAAAGCTTATTGGAGATCAAGACTGATAATACTTCATAGCTTAAAGGATACTCCTTCTCACCTAGCATAAAGAGCTCTATTCCACTCTGAGTGGAAAGATGATGAACATGACTCATGCTGAAGTATTCCCATGCAACAGATAAATCATAGTAAGGAAATTTCCAATGAGTATCAGAAGGATTTGGATCATATAGTCTGCTGAACTCAACCCATAGCTCTTGCTCCTTTGCATCTGGCTTATACTTGGTTTTCAGCTTCTCTTGAACTAATATCCATAATTCATCTAAATCCATTCTGTTACATGCTCTAAGAAGATTTTCAAAGTTCTTGAAAATCTCAACCTTGTTTCTAACTCTTGTTATCTTCCATGCTTTGCCAAACTTATCATTGTAGATTTCCCAATCTATGACTGGATGCCTTGCATGTAAAGGTTCAGCAAAAATAATTTGTGGAACATGGACAACCATTTCTCTTGTCTGAACAGAAGGCAATTCTGCTTTCTCTGCTTGTTCCTTCTGATAAGCTTTTCTTCCTTTGGAAGGTCTTTCTTGTGTATCCATGACAAAACTGGTTTTGTTTCTTCTGTAAGCCTCTAAGTATAGAAGCTTCAATTCATCAAAAGATTTACCTTTGAGTTGATGATCCTTCATGTTCACTTCTCTTTTCAGATATATCATGAAGAATTTCTTCTGATCTGCTTCAGAATGTGGCATTTTGAATCCTTTCTTCTGATTCTTCTGGATTTGCTGATAGACATCATCCAATGCCTCTTGATTGTATTTCTTGGTGATGAAATCATTGAGCTTGATTGTCATTTCATCTGAGCTGAGAGACTCATCACACACCAGAGTGTAAGCTTCACCTCTTACAATTGGATCAATGGAAATGATGTATTGCAGCTGAGCATCAAACTTTTCTTGCAACATTCTTGATTCTTCTTCAGCCCTCATAACTTCTTCTTCATGAAGCTGTTTGGACAATTTTTCATCTACAATCAATTGTGCTTGCTCTTTCTGCTTCATCTTTTTAGGCTTTGGTTCATCTTCAACTACAATTTTCTTGCCCTTGTCATTTGGTGATGATATTGGACTTGGAGCAGCAGATTGTTCATCAGAGACAAGAAACCTCCCCTGAGGCTGTGATCCCCTCTTTCTTTTGTAAGACACTTGATCAGAACCTTTTAAATTCATAGCTAATAGCCTCTGAATCCCAGCAGGCTCTTGCTCTGCTTCAGCAGCAACTTGCTTTGCTTCAGCAATATCTTTTTCAGCAGTATCTTTCAAGCTAACAGGCTCTTTTTCTTGAGTAGCAGGCTCTGTTTCTTGAATAGCAGGCTCTTCATCAAACACTGGAGTTCCTTCATGAAACTGAAATTGAATATCTTCTTCATTTTTAGAACTACCCATCCTCCCCTTTTTGGAAGAGAGACCCAAACCCTCTGCATCTGAACTTGAGGAACTAGAAACAACCAACTGAGATGTTCCTTTACCCTTCAACAAATTCACCTTCAACTCTAATTTCTCAACCCTCTTAACTAACTTGGTGTTGATCTCTGTAAAATGTTTGTTTTGACTTTCAAGAGAAGTTTGCAAGTGCTGCACTTGCTCCTTTAATTCCCTGATAGTCTGAGCATCTACACTTTGTTGTGGAGGAGATTGTGGTGGTGAGTTATGATGTGATAATGATGGTGATGTTGCAGATGGTGTTTGTGTTTGTTGATGAGATGGTAATGGTACTGGTGATGGTGGTGTGACTGATGGTAATGGTACTGGTGATGGATGTGGTGATGAATGATCAGGTTCTTCAGAATGTTGTGGTAACATTTCTTCAAAAAGTGGTACTTCTTCTCCTTGAAAACCAATTTTCATGTTTGAAAACACCTTGTGTGTAAGTTTGGGAGTTTTAAAAGGTTTGTTTGGGGGAAGTAACAAATGTTTGGATTTGTTGATGAGGCACTGAATGAACCTTGGGTACATCAAAAACTTTGTTTCACTGTCCACATTTTTAACCAATCCTTCAAAAATATATTTTGAAAAGTTGTATTTCTTGTTTGTTGCCAGGCAAATGAGAGCTGCAGCCATGTTACCACTAAATTGCTCCCACGAGGTTTTCTTTTGGCTTAAACAATGAAGGATGGTATGAATCAAAAATCTCCATTGAGGGGTAAAATGCTTTTTAAGAAATGTAAGCTTTGTAGAAGTTACATTATACCCCATTTTTGTCAAATTTTAAAAAATTTTAGTATCAGGTAGTTGACTAATGCCATCTGAATCATCCAAATGAAGATGTCTTCTAATGGATGATTCGGTAAAAGTCAAGGTTCTACCATCCACTGTGACCATTAACTCTTGAATCCCATCCCTAAGAGTGTTAACTTTAGCAGTTTGCCAAAATTGTGAAATTTGAGATTCAAAAATAGTGGGATTCACGAGTAAAGCAAACCTGACATAAGAATTGTTTAGAAAATCCACTGCTTGATGAAAAGTTTCATTGTCATCAGACTTTTCCAAAAATGCTAATTGGTTGTGACGTTTGACAAAACTTAGACGAGCCATGGTGAAAGGTTTGATGAAAATTTTGATTTCGTTGGTGGGATTTTATTGTTGTACTGGTAGAAGATGAAAGGTGAGTGTGAATTATGATAAGGATTGATTATGAGAAAAATGACTTTTGACCGACTATAAAAGTTATGGATAAGTAATTGAAGAGGCGGTCAAAAATATCTTTTATTATAATAACTATATCCTTAATTCGAGGAAAACATGAATAATTCACAAAAATACCCTTTAAAAACAACGGCTATCTTTTAACCTGATAGACTCAACGGCTATGTAGCAGTACCATTTTACTCTACCAGTACTAAAATTTGAACTACCAGTACCTTGTTTTGAAATAAAACTTGGCAGTCTCTTTGAAATTTTAGAAAATATCCCTTATAGTTTTTAGCAAACTATCAGCTATCAACGGATTTGATAAGTCTTTACCAAGAGCCATTTGCTTTGGACTAGTCAGTTCGTTTAAGTTTTTGAAACTGGGTGAACTGATTACCTTATAGTTTTTAGCAAACTATCAGCTATCAACGGATTTTAGAAGTCTTTACCAAGAGCCGTTTGCTTTGGACTAGTCAGCTCTTAAAGTTTGAAAAACTTGGTGAACTGATTACCATTTCCACATCCTGATTTTGTTAGCAATCTTGAGTAACCTGAAATGGTTAGTTGTAAACCAAAAGAACAGAGTGCAAAGCACTTGTTTTATAGCATTGTTAACTTTTAAACATCAAGATGAGCAAAAACAGAGCAAATTTTGAACTAACAGTACCAATTTTGTACTGACAGTACCTTATGACTAACTAGCAATACCATGATTAGAGGCCAGAACTTGTTTATTTATATACAAAGCACATGTTTTCAAAGATTTATCATACCAATACCTGCTACCAGGTATTTAAACCTACCTAAATCAAAAGCTTTGGTGAGAAGGTCTACAAAATTATTTTCAGAATCAATTTTGACAACTTGAATTAACCTTTTCTCATTGCAATCTCTTATGAAATGGTGTCTGATTTCAATGTGTTTTGTTTTTGAATGTTGAACCGGATTTTTAATGATACAAATAGTACTGCTGTTGTCAATGTAAATAATGGTGTTAAGAAAATTGTACCCATAGTCAAGCAATTGATTCTGGATCCAAAGAACTTGGCCACAACAATTTGCACTTGCAACATATTCTGCTTCAGTTGTAGAGTTGGCCACCATTGTTTGCTTCTTGCATTGCCATGATATGAGTCTGCAACCAAGAAATTGACATCCACCAGTTGTGGATTTTCTGTCTAGGGTTGCACCAGCATAGTCACTATTTGAGTAAGCTACCAGATCAAAAGATGATTCCCTTGGATACCATAGACCCAACTTAGGCTGGCCCTTTAGGTATCTGAAGATCCTTTTGACTGCTGTGAGATGAGAAACTTTTGGATTGACTTGAAACCTTGCACATACACATACTGAGAACATGATATCTGGTCTTGATGATGTAAGGTACATTAGGGACCCAATCATTGATCTGTAGTTGTGCACATCAACATCTTCACCCTCAGCATCTTTGTGTAACCCCTTTTCTGGATCCATTGGTGTACTTGCAACCTTTGAATCTGCAAACCCAAATTTCCTTAGGATCTCAGCTACATACTTATCTTGGCTGATAAATATGCCTTCATTTGATTGTTTCACTTGGAGACCCAGAAAGAAAGTAAGTTCCCCCATGGAACTCATTTCAAACTTACTATGCATAAGTTTTTCAAACTCTACACACAATTCCTGATTTGTGGATCCAAAGATAATGTCATCAACATAAATCTGCACCAGCAAGATGTCTTTCTTGGTTCTTTTGATGAACAAAGTTGGATCAATCTTGCCTCTTTGAAATCCATTTTCCAATAAATAGAAAGCCAATGTTTCATACCATGCCCTGGGAGCTTGGTGTAGACCATAAAGAGCTTTGGTAACCTTATACACCTTGTCTGGATATTCTGCATCAATGAAGCCTGGAGGTTGAGAAACATACACCTCTTCTTCAATAGTACCATATAAAAAGGCACTTTTGACATCCATTTGGTAGATAGTGAAGCCTATGAAAGAAGCATAGGCCAAAAATAGCCTAATTGCTTCAATTCTTGCAACTGGAGAAAAAAACTTCTTCATAATTCACTCCTTCTTCTTGAGTATACCCTTGGGCCACCAATCTGGCTTTGTTTTTTTTATCACTATTCCCATTTCATCTTTCTTATTTCTGAAAACCCATTTGGTTCCAATTGCCCTATAACCTTTGGTCAAATCAACTAGTACCCAAACCTTCTGTAGTTTGAATTGAAGTAGCTCTTCTTGCATTGCTTCAACCCAGCTTGAATCATCTAAGGCTTTTGTAATGTTTTTGGGTTCTACTTGAGAGAGAAAGCATGAAAACAGGCATATGTGGGCAACTTCATGGTTCTTTTCTTCATACACAGCTAGGACAAACCCATCTTTGTCTGAAGATAAGACTTGAGTTCTTGTTTTAACACCAGAATCAATGCTTCCAATCACATTTTCAATGGAGTGATCTTTGAGAATTCTTGTGTTGTGTGTTGTAGGAAGATCATAGGAAATTGGAAGGTTTCCAATCCCTATATCTTCTGGTAAGGAATCATCTGATAGAACATTTAATGGTTCAGCAGGACCAATTTGTGAACTGGCAGTACCATCTGTTGAACTGGCAGTACCATCTTGTGAATTGGCAGTACCATTTTCATTTTCAGAATTTTGTTGATTCCTTTGATCTTGAGTTCCATGATCATCTTCAACACCTTCATTTATAGTATTTGAGGGCTCTCCAAGACTTGAAGATGAATTCAATCCTGTCCAAATTGGCATCAAGATGTAATCTTGATCCTCAGTTGTTTCATCATTGTCTTCAAAACTTGCATTATCATTAGAATTTGTACCTGTGACAGGCATATAATTCATAGATTCTGAAAGTTTATCAATGTCAAAACACCAATCTGGTCCAGTGCCTGCAACATTTGGTAGTTTCTCTTGGAACTCTATGTGCAGGTTTTCTTCCACTAGCCTAGTGCATTTATTATACACCCTATAGGCCTTACTTTGCAAAGAATACCCTATCATGTAGCCTTCATCAGCTTTTCCTTCAAACTTTCCTAGATGATCTTTGGTATTGAGAATAGTGACATGACATCCAAAAGGTCTCATAAAACTTAGAGATGGTGTTCTACCAAACAAAAGTTCATAAGGAGTCTTTCTATGAGGTTTAATCACAAGAACCCTATTCTGTACATAACAAGCAGTACCTACTGCTTCAGCCCAAAATGAAACAGGCAACTTAGAATCTACTAGCATTGTTCTAGCAGCCTCTATAAGTGTTCTATTTTTCCTTTCTGCTACTCCATTTTACTGTGGGGTTCTAGCTACACTATATTCTCTTTTTATTCCTTTTTCTTTGCAAAATTCATCCATAACTCTATTCTTGAATTCTGTCCCATTGTCACATCTAATTACTTTTACTTTCTTATCAATTTGGTTTTCTATCCCTGTAATGTAGGACTTAAGGATCTCACTTGTTTCATCCTTAGTTTTTAAAAAGAAAACCCAAGAGAATCTGCTGTAATCATCAGTAACTACAAGACAATATCTTTTACCATTCCAGCTATTAACAGAAGTAGGACCAAAGAGGTCCATATGAAGCATGTATAAAGCTTGAGAAATTGAGTTATGGGTCTTAGGCTTACAAGAAGCTCTATGTTGTTTGCCTTTTAGACAATCAACACAGGTTTGGTCATTTTGAAAAATCTTTTTGGGTAAACCTCTAACCAAATCATATTTTGCAATTGTATTGATTGTTTTAACGTTTACATGACCAAGTCTTCTATGCCAAAGCATAGATTCATCCAATGAGGCTTTTGCTACTAGACAGGTTAAACTCTCTTTAGGAACAATGTTCTTTAAATCAACAATGTACATATTGTTCTTTCTAGGGATTTTAAGAAGAATCTGACTTTCATCAGGGATTTTAAAATCAGGAGAAAGTACGATGCATTCAGTGTCAGTAAAAAGAACTTTGTTCTTTGTGTCACACATTTGTGAGACACTTAAGAGATTAAACTGTAGTTCTTTCACAAAGTACACATTTTCAAAATCTAATTTACTGGTTTTAATTGTACCTTTACCAGTAATCTTTCCTTTGATTCCTCCCCCAAAGGTAACATATCCTCCATCAAATGATTTGAAGTCTGTGAGGTAAGACATGTTGCCTGTCATGTGCCTTGAACATCCACTATCTACATATCCTTGATCTGCAATATCATTTGAATGTTCCTGCACATGTATACACATATTAGTTTCCTTGGGGTACCGAAGCCATGACTGACTTGGGTTTGCCTCGTGCATCAATGTAATCAAATCTTTTTAGGACTGTTGATGCACCATTTGATTGGAGTGGTCTCCAAATCCAACATGCTGAGGACTTAACAGCATTTTCATTTTTGACACATTTTGTGGTTTTTGGTCTGACAGTACCAAATTTGGCAGTACCATTTGGTCTAGCAGGACCATATGGTCTAGCAGAACCTTTTGGTTTTGGTTTCCAGTCTTGTGTTTTATCCACAAAATTCCTTTCAATATGACTTTTCACAACTTTTGGTGTTTGTTTGAAAGTATTACTTGCACCCTTAGTAGTGAATTTTGGGTAAACAGGCTCATTTGTTCTAACAGTATGACTGACTTTTGGTGTGTTAGATTTCACAGAACCTTTTGTGGGGTTTGTTTTACTTGTTTTAGACCTTGATGTACTCCCAGAAACCCAATTGTTACAATAAGCATGAGTATGATTAAAACTACCACAGTAATAGCATGCCTTATTGTACAAAACAAAGTTATCACCAAGTTGATGTGACTTAAGATTGTTCCAATTTCTTTGACTACCTCTAGGTTTGCTATTACATTTAGCACAACATTCAACTGTTTTTAGAACAACTTTAGTCTTTGTTATACTCTCTACACTTTTAGGACTGATTGGTCCTACTTTGTTTCCTTTCTTAGAAACAGTGTCTTTTCCATTCTCATCAGATGTGCAACCTTCAATAGTTGTAACATCTGAGCTCTTATCAGTGAGCACCTTTTCTTTGGAGAGAGAAGTATCACTTGTACTCTCAAAAGGCTCACTATTTTCTACAGGTTTTACCTTTTCTAGTGGTTTATTTGTGAGTTCATGTAAACCTGATTCAGCAAGATCTAAACCTGGGGGACAGGGAATTCCTCTGTAAGGAGGAGGACATGTGTTGTATCCAATCCCAGATTTGATTTTCTTGTTCATTTGGTTCTCAACTATACTTTTAGTACAAGCAGAAGCATTTTCTAATGTTGTAACAGTTAGTTGAATATTATCTTTTGCTTGTTTCACTTTAGCAAACTCAGTTCTTAACAGGTTTATTTCAGCATCTTTAAGAAATATGTCTCTATTAAGAATAGCTTTTGTGTCAAGAAAAGGTGAGTTTATTTTCTCTAAAGTGACATATTTGTTTCTCAAGTTTGGACATACCACACTTATGATTAACTAGGTCTTGATGAGTTTTTCTTTGTTCTACTTTCAGTTCATCATAAAGTTTTCTTAAGATTTCTAGTTCTTTAAAAACTTCACAAGTAGCAGAACATTTAGTAATTTGTACCTCAGGATTGGAGAGAGCCATTAAGGCTAATTCATTTGAGGATGACTCTTCTTCACCCATAAAACTCCAATCAAAACCCAGCCCATCAATAGCTACCATAGCTTTTGTTTCAGTGATGTCCACTTCCTTGCTCTTGTTCTCATTGTTTCCCCTGTTCTTGTTCTCAAAACCTCTTCCCTTATCACCCTGCTTCTTTGGTCTTCTGCATTCTCTTGAGTAGTGACCCTTCATGTGGCAGTTGTAGCACTCCACTTTAGACTTGTCATACCCAGCAGGTTCATTGCCATTGATGACAATCTTCTTTCCAGTCCTTATCAAATATTTCTTAGCCCTCATGCTAAGAAGTGAAAGCTGCCATTTTATGTCCATTTCTTCAAGATCATCATCACTGATCTCTTGAAGATCTTCAAAGGACAATGTGGAACCATTGTGTTGTGATGTTAGCAAAGCACAACCAATTGTTTCATCTAAAATGGTTTTGGTACTGCTGGAAGTACTGGCAGTACCAAAATTTGTGTTGGCAGTACCTTCTTCTCCTCCATCCTTTTCTTCATCAACTTTCTTGGAAGTACCATGAGATGACATAAATGCCATATTTCATGAGCTTGAACTAGTAGACTTCTTTAGTTCATGCTCTACTATTTTGAAGTTGCTGTAAAGATCATTGAGACTCATGGAATCAATATCTGGTTTATTTTTCCAGACAATGACATGCATGGCCCATTCAGAGGGTAGACTTCTAAGGAATTTGGAGTTTAAGTCTTCTTGAGATATTATCACTTCATGAATGGCTAACTGACTAGAAAGCTTTTGTAGTCTATTGAACATGCTGTCCAAAGACTCATTTGGTGTGGCTGAAAAATTTTCAAACTGTTGTTTTAAAAGTGTTTTCTGGGTTTTCTTGGTGGCATCATTACCACCAAATCTAGCCACAATAGCTTGAAAAAGGGTTTTAGCACACTTGTATTTGTTAAAGACTAGAAGCTGGTCATTTGGAATAGACATGAGAAGCATACTCCTGGATTTAAGATCATTTCTCTTTTGAATTCTCTCTTCAGCAGTTATTGGATTTACTTGCACAGTTGTGACAAGTGCATCATTTACTGTGGAGGTGGTGGTTACTGGTTTAAATGAGTTTCCTTCTTCAATGATCTCCCAAAGTGCATAGTCTTGCACTTGGAAGTATTGTTCAACCCTCAGTCTCCACATTTCAAACTCATTCTGTTTGAGTAATGGAAGTTTTGCAGCCACATTTGTTTGAATGTGCTCAACATCCATTTTTGCTTTGTTCTTTTATGTCGTAAATATCAGCCTAGCTCTGATACCACTTGTGGAAGGATTCTTTATATATATATTGATTTGTGCAAACACTTGGGATGTTAATCTCAGTAATGTGTTTAGGATATTTATGAATGAATGTGAGTTAGCACGCGGAATTTACTAAAACACACTAAAGGAACAAATGTGATGAAAAAGTAAATGAGAATGAACACAACATGAATAACACAAAATGATTCAATATTATTGATGAAATAATACGGGTGATCTAAACTATCACCAGGATTACAAGTGTAACCTTGAATCTTTGATATGTGAAAGGGTTTAAATATGGAAGTTATGCATGGGAAAGATGAGTGTAAGAGATATGAAAGTTATATCTAAGAAGGTGTCTTAAGGGTTCCTTTTATAATATAAGGAGCCCTTATTACAAGTGGTCAAGTTGCTTAATATAATATACTAGAGGTTTATCTTATCCTAATATTACACCTTTCAAGGTAAAACACTCCATTATATCTACTGAGACTTCTGTACTACTTCTACTTAACGTATAACTTTGTACAAAGACTAATAATACAAGTAAATATCTCTAATTAAAATATAGCAACTTGTCGTGAAGACTGGCAGGACCTTCTTTAACTAGCAGTACCTTCTTACCCAGAAGGTACTGTTAGTATATCTTTAACATTAGCAAAACTGAAGAGGCAGGCTTAACTATCACTAGCAGGCTCTTCTGGCAGACTCTTTACTTTATGCATTTTATTCCCAACAATCCTCCTCTTCCTCTTCTCCTGTTGCTGAGGCATTGAGCATTTCTACGTCTGTAGGTGATATTTAAGGATTGTCGTAGACGACCAAATCAGTATTGGTTCCTGTAGTAGAATCAGGAATGCTGCTAGATCCGCCAGCTTCGGTAGTATGAGAGAACAATGGAGGTGGAGGTTGATCAGCTTGGAATGCATCTATCTTGCTGTGGAGGAGACCCATCTTAAGAGTTCTTTCATTTTCTTCTTCTACTGAAAGACCTATGTTTGAGTGAGCAGACTCTTGTTCAGCAGTCTTTGGTTCCTTTAGCTTCTCTTTCCTGATCCTTTCTTCTTCCAATTTTGTCTCTGCTTAAGTCCGTAGAGTGCCTTTTTGAGTCGGTAAACATGATTAGGACGCTCAGGATCAATGAACCCGTCTGGTTGGCTTACATAAACTTCTTCACTGAGTTCTCCATTAAGAAATGCTGTTTTCACATCCTTTTGGTAAACAACCATGTTCCTGTGTGCTGCATAGGCCAAAAAGATCCGAACAGCTTCATGTCTAGCCACTGGAGCAAAGGATTCAGCAAAATCAAGTCCTTCTAGTTGGGAGTATCCTTTCACTACCAGGCGTGATTTGTTACGTATGACAGTGCCTTCAGCATCTAGCTTATTTTTCCAAATCCATTTTAACCCGATGACAAAGACTCCGTCAGGTCTTTCAACTAATTCCCAGACTTCTAATCGTATGAACTGCTGAAATTCCTCTTGCATAGATTCAATCCAGTTGTCATAAGTCATTGCTTCTTTAATGTTCTTTGGTTCCTCATGACAAACTGTGAGTGCATAGATACAAGTTTCTCCATCAGTGTGAAGTTGTTGTCTTGTCATTACAGGTGGATCTGGATGGACAATAATAACTAGTGGATGGTCTCGAGTCCATTTGTGTGTCGAAGGGTGTAGTTGATAAGTATCTCGCATGTTAGCAGGATCCAAATTGCGTGTAGACGACTCAGCTATATCAGGAAAGGTAGGAGCCGGTGCAAACGGGTTAAAGAACGCATCAGGATCATGCTCTGCGGGTTGTGGAACTGATTGTGGTGTAGGATCTTCAGCTGATTGTCGGGAGTTAGAAACAGTTTGTTCTGCTGTAAATGGTGATGCAATTGGAGGACCGTCTTTCTCAACAGTTGTTGTAGTTTGTTGAGGTGATTCAGGTACTGGAATGTTATCAAGTTGAGCAGCGGAATTAGGTGAGACCTCAGTAGAACGGTATTCAATTATATCATCAAACAGTGGAGCAAACAAGGTTTCTAATTCTTTGCGGTTGAGTGGCAATGGTTCAGCCGAAGAGTTCGGAGAGATAAGACTGTTGAATTCGGGTCCTAAGCTGTGTTGCTCAGAAGCCATTTGTGTGAGTTCATCAAAATTAGCGTGAATGGTTTCTTGAATTTCTCTTGTTCGACGATTCTATGTCCGAAAACCTTTAGAATTTTCACAGTATCCAACGAACACTCCGATGTCAGCCTTTGCTTTAAGTTTACCTAAATCATCACGATCATTTTTCGGATAAAAAAGTGCTCCAAATACATGAAAGTAATCTATATTCGGTTTTCTTTTGTGAACAGTTTGATAAGGTGTTTTGCGATGGCGTTTTGTTATCATGCAACGGTTTTGGGTATAACATGCGGTTGAAACAGCTTCCACTAACGTCCTGTTGCATCTTTCAACAACTCCATTCTGTTTTGGGCTTCTAGGAATAGATGTTTGATGTTAAATTCCCACTTTCTCAAAATATGACCGAAGTGTCTGATTCTTGAATTCAGTTCCATTGTCAGTTCTGACTATTCGTACCGTGTTGCGTAACTGAACTTGAATTTTAGTGAGAAAGGTGATGATCATTGAAGGAGCTTGATCTTTAGTTCGTAAAAAATAAACCCAAGTCCATCTGGAGTAATCATCCACAATTACAAGAATGTAGCGTTTACCGTTGATACTTTGAACACGCATCGGTCCACACAAATGCATATGTAGCAATTGTAAAACATGATTCGTACTGTGCTCAGGTTTTGAAGGAAAATGAGCCCGAGTACTTTTTCCTTGTTCACAGGCTGAACATAAGTGATCTTTGGTAAAACGGAATCTTGGAAATCCATCAACAAGTTTGTGACGAGCAAGGTCAGTCATAGTTTTGAAATTCAAGTGCGAAAGACGTTTGTGCCATAACCAAGATTTAGTCAATTCCGCTTTGGAGAGAAGACATATCGGAGATGTAGCAATCATAACTGACATTCATATAGTATAAAGATTAGAACCACGTGAGCCAGACATTAGATCGTTTCCTTGTAAGTCACGAACGAAACAAGTTTTCTCACGAAATGCAACTTCTAGATCCCCATCACAAAATTGACCAACAGAGAAAAGGTTGTGTCCAAGGCCTTCCACATAATAAACACGACTGATTTCAATGTTCCCACTGACATAGTCACCATATCCCATGATTAAAGCGTAATGATCATTCCAGAATCTGACAGTACCAATGAACTTTGAGACAAAGTTGTGTAACAGTTTGAGATTGCCTGTCATATGTCGGGTGCATCCGCTATCAACAATCCAGAGAACAATCTGTACCACCTGCATCACAAGAAGAAGACATGGATGGAACAGAAGTAAGGGTGGAACCCAAAGAAAGTGCGGGTTCCTGTTGGTTAGAAGCACATGTATTCAACAATTTAGGAATCCATTTAAAGTCTGGTTTATATTGTAACCAACGTTGCCAATTCCAACTAGTTCTTGCTTTCTTTTTGGTGAATTCACTAGTAATTGGCTTTTTCCTAGATTTGTTCTCTGCACTTATGGGGGTAACTCTAACTTCATTAGAAACCGTAGAAGGCAGCTTTCCTAATATAGACTTAGAGGCAGTAGTGGGCCTAGAAGGAATGCGTGTCCTACGTTTCTTATGACGATTAAGAAGAGAATTAGCTAAACATTTTGTATGATCACCAGATGATACGCTTTTACGACAAAACACACAAGATGCATTAATATTCAAAACATTCAAAGGTTCATCATTAGTTACATTTAGATTTTGATTACAATTTTCCAGATTAGAATCTAAATCTGATGCAACATGAGTTTTATTCAAATTCATAAGTTGATATTCTACTTCTTGAGCTTCTAGTTGTCCTCTTTTACGTTGCCAGAACCTATTCTTCTTGTTACTTTTTCGCTTGGGTCTGCTAATGCTACTAGTGGAGACTAGTCCTGTAGAAGTGGAGTTATCAACATTAGTGTTTTGAACAAAATTTTCTTTAGCAGTTTTGTCTAATTGATACAATCCTGGTGCTATCACTGTGGTGTCAACAATCTTTCCTTTTTGAAGAAGCTTAATTTTCTCTTTCAAATCAATGATGATGTGATTTTTATCCTGAATTTCAGACTCAAGTTTCCCGTTGCAGTAACTAAGGTCATTGCGGTTTTCTTGCAAGTTGGTGTTTATAATTTTTAAATCCGCAATTTCTTTCTCGTATTTGAGACACAGACTTTTTAAAGACTCATTGTTTTTGCAAAGCTGATAAGAGTTTGAAATATTTTGACTTTGAAGTTTCAATTCCATTTCAATACTTTGAGCTTGACACCATTCAAGCCTTTGTTTGAGTTGACAAATTTCTTTTGAAAATTGTTTTGTCACATCATCATTCTTAATTCTCAGCTTGTCATTATCATGTTTAAGTGTCTCAATTTCCACATTCAACAAGTTATTATCAACACAAAGATCATCCACAAGCATAGAAGTACCAGATTTATAGAGATCATTCATGATAACAGAATAAATATCAGCATTGAGAATTTGTTCCAAGAGTCGATCATCATCATTTTTTAAAATTCTATTTCTTTGCTTTTGAACCAAAATCTCATTTTCAGTTAAGTTGAAAACGTTTATCATAGTTTTGACCTCGTTTTGAAGTTCCTGTTCCCAACATGTAGCACAGAGACGGAGGTGTTTGACAATTGGCAACATTTGTTTTTGAAAAATATCTCTCTTTTCTCGCTCGTAAGCGGATTGAAAAGTTTCAATTTTTATTTCAGAATTCCGTTCAATTGTTTCCTCCAAAATTTCGATGTCTTCCATAAAAGTTTTGTAATAATTTAAAACACGACAACTTTTTGGTAAAGGTGTCACTTCACCAGAATATGGTAAAGGACCATTTATTTGTGATACAGTTTGGACAGGGGCCGCATTAGAGGATGAAACATATGACTCAGTAACATACCATGATTTCTCAGGTAATTCCTTTTGAGGAACAAAAGATTTAGAAATATGAGGAGCTTGTGAATAATCATATGGTGTCCAATTTTGAACATAACTCATTTTTGATCGACTCTCTTCTTCAAGTTCTTCCTCTTCCTCAGTATAAAAAACAACAGCACGCACAATCGTATTATCAAGCAAATGGTCCATACTGTAAATTTTAGGAATTTCTTTGAATGCTGTGTGAAGAAACATTGATTTGAAATCGCCAAGTGCAAATCCTTTATCAGGTCTCGGTTTTAAAGTAAATTTCTGAATTGTTGTGACAGAGTTCCCGTGTTTGTAAACAATATTACGAAATTCTTTGAGTTGTTTTTCAAGATCAACAATCTCACCGAGTAGGTTATCTATATACTTCCTTTTTCGTATTTTATGTTCACAAAAATCCTTTTTGCAACTGGACAATTCTGTTTCTGTTTTTGAAAGTACGTTTTGAAGACGTTCAACTTGCATTTTCAGTTCACACTTTTCACTTTCGAGTTTAGAAATCAACTTTCCGTTTGACTGAATTAAATCTCGCATTTTGTGTTGAAGATCTTGCTCTTTGTTGTAAGAATCTTGAAAAGCTTTTTTAAAACTTTTTGCATGTTTAATCTTGTCTTCCTGATTTGAAAGTTGAATTTTATAACACTCAATATCTCTTGCAAGTGACGCATTTTTTTCTTTTAAAACTTTGTTTTTCTCGTTGCATTTTATGATTTGCAATTGTTGTGCATTCAGTTGTTTAGATAACAATATGAGGTCAGGGTCTGGATCACATGATGGTTCATGTTGTTCTATATGATCATGTTTATCATTCTCAATAGGATCATCAAATGAAACAACTGTGTCATCATCAAATATGACAACTGTGCTTATTTGTTCATCTGTTTGAGAAGATGAAGATGAGTTAGATGGAACAACTTGCGCCATATCTGATTCAGAAGCAGAAGGTGAGGCTATTTCATGTATTAGGCATGCTTTTTGGTCATGTACCTGAGACAAGCCGTCAGTGTCATACACTGGACCTGAATCATTAAACTGAAGTTCCTGCATGTTAGCCATAAGCATCACAGCTTCATTGGCTTCCAGATCTTCCATGTCATCATCATTGTTCACATTTGCCATGAATTTGTTATCCTGTTCAGGGAAATGTCCATCTTTTTCATCTTGAAGAGCCATGAGTAATGCCTGCTTGTGAAACTTACTACCCCGAGTTCTCGGTTTGGGACATGCTGTCGCTATATGACCTTGTTCATTGCAGTTATAGCACCACACTGCATTCCCTGAGTTTGAGTTCCTAGTTGCAACTGGTTCAGACCTTTGCTGAGAAGAGCCTGAGTTGTTCCTGAACCCTCCATTGTTATTAAACCTCTGACCATTCCCAAAATTTCCTGAAGCACTTCCTGAACCAGATCGACCATAGTTACGATTCTGAATTTCCACTCTTCCATCATTGACAACAGCTTGATTCCTTGTGTTAGAAGATGAACGTTGATGGTTGTTTGTTTTGTTGGAGAATTTGCTGAAAGCACGAGCAATAAGAGCAAGTCCCTGATTCAACGTATGAAAGTCATCATCGTCATCTTCATTGGAGTTGGAGTAATACACTGCATCATTGTTGTTTAATGGAACAAGTTGAGTAGAAGTATTCTATGGAGATGAATCATAAGGGACCATTTGGTTCGAGGTAGAAGATTGTGGATAACTGAAGTAGTTTTGCTCTTGAACATATGCATAGTGGTGGAGCATAGGGAGATTGAGCTACGAGTGCCAAAGAATTTGGTGTTGGTGATGGTGAGTATCCTCCTCGAAGAGCTCTATCTTTTTCCACTTCAGGTTCATGGTGTTTCAGAAAATCATACAACAAACCATATGGTGCATCATGAAGATTTTTGGTTTGTCGAACAAATGTCACATATTTATGCCAATCAGGACCAAGACTACCAACGAATTTGGAGTTCACTGCTATCCTAGGTACTGTGATTTTGTGACGTTCCAGATCATTGACCACATTTGTGAAATGATGATAGTAGGATTCAAGTGAATCTCCTGGTTCAATTGTGATGTCAGTGTATTCCATGTAGAGTTTGGATTCCATATCATCTTTGTTCAATTGAGTGCCTTCCATAAGGAGATGAACATGTTCCCACATAGCTTTGGCTGTTTTCTGAGCATCGACACTTCGATAAATTGGATTGGGTATTCCTTGAAGTATATAAGCCATTGCATACTCATCAGCTTCATGGTGTAATTTTGGTTCTTCTGTGAGTTGAGATTCTGGAAGAGGTCTATCTCCAGGAGGACGTGGAGGATCAGCAGTTGGATCACCAATTTCAAATCTTGTTGGCCACTCAAATGGTCCTTCAAGTATCACTTGTTTCAAGAATTTCCCATGAGGTTTCTTAAGTTCAAGAAATCGTAAGAATCGACTTGACCATTGAACATAGTTCCCAGGTGTTAGCATTGGAGGTGTTTCAAGTGATCCTGCCTCATGTCTGGATTGTTGAGTTGTAATAACTTCACACATTCTATAAAACCAGTGAGGTTGTTTGGAGGAAAACTGATTGTTTTGTTGTGACATTTGATATGGTTGTTGTTGAGGAATGATTTGATGTTGTTGCATTATGAGACATTGTGGTTGTGGATTAAACGGTTGTTGATGAAAGTGTGACTGTGAAGGTTGTTGATATGATTGTTGTTGATGGTATTGTTTTGCTGATACTGCTGATGTTGCTGTTGCTGAGGATTAGAGAAGTAGTAATGTGGTGGTTGAGACATCTTAGAACACTTGTGTAGTAATGGATCTTTGTAGAAGATTGAAATGCACGTTCCTTTGGCTAAGTTCAAAATCCCTGGGGTAAGTTGAAATCTTACGCGTAAAAATGAGACTTATGCGTAGACTTTCAAAGTTACGCGTAAGGTATGATCTTATACGTAAACTATAAAGTTATGCGTAAGATATACCTTAAGCGTAAGTTTTAAGCTTTTGTGTAAGATTCTTATGCGTAAGGTTCAAAGACCAAACAAATCTTTCAAACTTATCCAAGCTTGAAAGATATCCGAAGTCGAAGTATTCCACTAACTTATCCAAGCTAGGGAAGTACTGAGTCACCGTAACACAAGGAGAAGACCTTTGATGAAACTTAAGCGTAGATTCTGGCAAATTACGCGTAAGATTAACTCTTATGCGTAAGATTGAACTTCTGCGTAGAAAAGGCAACTACTGCGTAGGATGTAACTTCAGCGTAGGACTTAGGCGTAGGAATTGAGCTTACGCGTAGGATTTAAGCGTAGACTTCCAAGTTAAGCGTAGAAAGAGGGTTTTGACTAGAGTTACGCGTAGGAAAAGGGTTTTGACCAAATCTTATGCGTAGAAGGGACAAAAAGTACTGTAGACAGCTTTTGAATCGTACTGTTCACGAAACTTACGCGTAAGGAGGTCAGAAACTTGAAAAATCTCAAATTTTTGAAGAAAAATGCTTAGAAATAAGGTACTTTTGATCAAATAACTTCACCAATACTTAGAAAACACTAACTATTGAAGATTTTGAGTAGAAAAAACCTTAAAAAATCAAAACTTTATGCAAAATCTAAGCTTCTAAACACTATATTAACCTTAAAACTTATCCAAGCTTCAAGATTTTAGTTTAAGAAACAAAGAAAGAAGCAAAAAAAGAAGCAAAATAACCCCCTAAATCCCACGTTAAATCCAAGAAACACACTTCAATCTCTATTAGGCGAATGATACCACTTGTTAGGTCACCATTTAGTAAACACAAGTATAAGAAATGAGATGAGAATATGAGATGGTTGATTATAAGATTATGAAGATTGAAAGAACAAGAGTTTCATTAAGATATTCAAATAACCAACAAGTGTAATGTTTACATAAGCTTGGTATTTATAAGGGAGGAGTAGGGCAACACTCCCTTCCTCCCTCTTACACCTTAAACGTGGGCTTTCAAGTGTTACACCCCCAAAATTATACAACGCAGCGGAATACCAATTTGGGTGTCACTTCATAGTTCATAAAAACAAGTTACATAAAATGACTTCAAAAGAGACGTTTAATAAAATGTCACATTCGATTTGATAAATCAGAGTACAAAGGTCCCAACAATTTATATTTAAAACTTAAGTTACAAGAGTTCAAAAATGACTCATTTGCATATTTAAAGAAAATAATTATCGAATGTGAAGAAAACAAGTCCTTCAATGTTTGATATCCACGCGACTCCGATTGCTCCCAATGCTCAGCTAGCAAAATAATACCTGAGAAAATACATGCTAAAAAGTCAACATAAAGTTGAGTGAATTCATAGAGTTTAATAAGTAATAAGTTGAATACAAGCATTATTTATCGGGCGACAAGTATTGCAATTACATGTCGGTTTATTTGATTATAGTATTGAGTTCATGTAACCAAACCTTAACGTAATTTAATAATGCCCCGGAAAGGTAAAATTTGCCATTTACCACAATTCTAACTATTATGTGTCCGTATCCCGAACAAGCCCGCCAAGCCTAATATGCATATCCATAATACTAGCGTTTACTACTCGAGTAATTAACGGTTCATGAGGGGACTTAATTGGCAAAAAGCATTCAATATCTATAATCATATGATCGGGTCCAGCATACCAAAAACTACTTGTATTCAGTTTGTAAAAACTAGCATGTATCCCCCTCGCGAGGTTTATAAAACATTTAAGTAAGTAAAGGCGAGGCTATGAACTCACCTTAAATCAAAGAAAATAGCAATGAACAAGCAAGTGAAGGAATAGCCGCAAAAGCTCTACGATGAACCTAAATAATATACGTTGTCTTAGTTTAGGAAAATAGATATCGATGTACTTTTGGTAATATACAGAATATGATCTTACTTAAGCTTGGTACAATATTCCTAGATACATCACAAGGTTTAAGTTAATTACTTACAAGTATGAAACTTACATTTACCCCAAGTTCAATTTTGATGTAAAAGTTCAAATTAATTCTAAAGTTCAAGTTTAGTCCATTGGTCAAGTTTTTGGTCAAAAAGGTTCACTTTAGGCCTCAGGGTTCAAAATATATTAGGGGGGTTCAAAATGTTTTAAAGGTCCAAATTTATAAAGTGTAAAACAATTTATACTCATTTTATACCTAGTGCTGGTAGCATTTAAATAACTTGTCTATGTTTAGGAAATCATCATTTGCAAACCGTAAGTCCACAAGTCTCGTTCCTTATATCCCTGGAAAGGTCTACTTCTGTATTAACGAGATTTGTGGGTCCCACTTGGCTAAAAATTATGTAACATTAGTAAAACAGTCCATTTACCCAAACAATCAATCCATTCAGCTTTCAAATTTTCAATGGTCTCACGAAAAGTGCGATATCTAGAGTTTTACTAACCCGATTTGTTCCCCGTTTTCGGCAACGTTTAAGTTAAGATGTCCTCTAAAACTTTTATTCTTTGAGTAACAGAGGGTTATTAAAAAAAATGACTTTTGCCCGTTTCAAATTTGTTACTCAGAACTGGACATGTTTTACGAAAATGTTTCTAGTTTAATCATCGTAATGAGTTATTTAATGAAATATGTAACCTCTCGTAAATTTCCCATACGATTAGTAAATGCATACGAATACATAAAACGATGTTACAAGGAATTAACACCATTTTACGGGTAACAAATTTTTTTTTTATGATATGACTTGATATTGAACCACTACGACAACTGTGATTGACTATTTACCCAGGAACGATGCTTACACACAACCTAGGTTGCCTATAATTATTGCGAACGATAAATAATTATATAACGCGTTTATATTTAATAATACGTTTCGTCTAAATAACGTATACTATTTATATTCCCCAAACCTACGAAACTTCCCATGAACGTTCACTAATATTTTTGAACTTCGATACGATAATCGAGACATGCTAGGTGGGCCCCCAACACCCAATGGGCCACGGATACACCACACAAACCAAACGGACCCTTCTTTTATTTCTTTTCTTTCTTACTGTTGGGCCGAGACCAAACGCAAGCCCAAACGGGCTTTAAGCCCAAAACGCACCCTTGTATTATTTTTGTTATGGTTTTCTGCTAGCCGCGACACTCCAAACACACCCTATTTCTAAACGATTTCTACACATAACGAATCACTATTATTACACATTTTGATTTACCTAGTGCCCAAGAACCACACGAGACATAAACATTACTCACTCACTCTCGTTCACTATACTAGAAACGGCCAAAGCAAAACCTTGAACACTCCCATGGAGATAACTACAAAACGTGTCATAAACTTTCTTCCATGCCTCCCCTCTTCCCCTATGACAAGTGAATGAACAGGATTAATGTCAGGAATGTATCACAAGGATACTTGGTTTGCACGCACGTCATTGGACAAAGAGAGAGGCGCTACTATTTGCTTAACATGGAACATGATCGATTCTTGTGATCTAGCGTATCTTTGCATATCAAAAACTGCCTATATAAACCTTCCATGCAAAGTTAAATCACCTCATACACTTAAACGAACCATACTACTAAAATATTAACGAGAAGGAGCTAGGGAGGGACGAAAGGATTCTCAAGTGTACCACGTCTCAAAACGAACCTAGGAAGCAAGCTTGGAGCTACTTGAACCTTGGAGGGACGTGAAGTGAACCACGGAGCTTTTGAACCATTCTACGAACCATACGCTATGTTTTACTCCACCTTTTAGAGGTGAGGTGAGACCTTGATTTTCTTACTATATTTAGATACGTACGTTTATGTTTTTGCACCAACACTTACTATAAATATCACGTAAATAATGAACACAACATACATATGTTATATATCGTACTATTTCTTGGATAAGTCATAAACGAGTACATATAATAACCTTAAGCTTATATTAACATATACATGAAAATAATCACACGTTTCTAAGTCACATTGGACCTATACGATTTTACTAAAAGACTTAGATTATTTTTCAATTTTATAAGTTATACGTATTGAGTTTTTGGCCTACACTTTGGCCTCGCCATGTCTGATTTCAACACACGACCCATCATTATTTTTACACGACCTAATTGTTTACTTGAAATAGAAACGAGAATGATAAATAATACGACTTAACAACATCGTTTGATCACTAAACGAGACCCAAAGTAAATCGCTACGGAAACTAGTTTTCAGAAACTTAAAAACCTTACGTGGGCCAAAAAGCCCAAAAAGCTCATTTCAGCTTATTACGATAAGCTGAGTAAATAAGCTGTTTTGAAATGTTTTTGTAACTTAAAATTCTGGATTTCTATAAACCTAGTGTTCCCCCAAACCCCTTGGATCATAAAACCTTAACGGGCCCTTATTTTGGACTCGTTAAGCCCACTAAATGAAATAAGTTAATAATAAGCTAATAAGCTGTAAAAATAAGCTATTTGAAACTTTATGAGCTTATTGAAATAATAAAAATGTTAAGTTTTAAATTTGGAAATGTTTGGACCATTTTTTGCAAATGTTCGAAGGTTAGGGACTAGAATTGTCAAATTTGTAAACTTTGGGTTAAAAGTATAAAACTGTTTTTCTAAAGGGTATAAACTGTAAATATTGAAACTTAGGGATAATGAATGTAAATATATATAATTTTTGGACTAACGGCGTAAATGTTTTCCGTTAAGGGTAAAAAGTGTAAAATTGAGAAACATGAAGGATTGAATGGTAATATTGATTTTAATAATAATTTTATAAATTATATATTTTTATACTTATATATATATTTGAATTAAAATGATAAATAATAAAACGTAACTTATTATATATAATACGAATAAAACTTATATAACGATAACTGAATTTAGACGAATAAAACAATACGTAACCATTATCTATTTTTATACGACGTAACACATCACGTATGCACTTTATCGATTTCTCATAATTAATAATAAACGTTCGCAATAAAACGAGACTTAAGAACTGAAACGTGCCATATCTTATAGGTTGTGTGTGAAGCCGTTGCCTTGCATCGTTGAGATTACGTTCGTTCTACTATCCTAGTAAGGTGAGTTCATAGCCCACACTTAACTAATTTCTGTGGGGGGGGATACATGCTCAAAAACCGAACACAAGTCTTTTCCTGATCTTATTATTGCTTAAGTAGCTATTGCCAAAAGTCCCTCGATCATGAACCTTAATCACTTGAAAGGTGAACGTAAATAATTGTGAATAGATCTATTAGGGATTGACAATCCCCATTTGGTTGCTAGAGGAAAGTTACCAAATGCACGTTATTTGAATATAATAGGTTACTGGCAAATACCTATCTTGGGGGCTATATATTTTACATCATTATTATGAAAATATTGATGTCTGTTGAATCGTTGAGTGTCATGAGCTTAATGCAATAATGAATGTGATTTCTAACTTGTTTATTTGTATCGATATTACAATAAACATCTATCTCTTGTGTTCAAACTCTAAATTATAAACCTATGAATTTCATTCAACTTTTTGTTGACTTTTAGCATGTTTATCTCAGGTAACTAAATGGAATGGATGGCAACGACACGAAGTGGGCAAATAAAGAAACGTTTATTTCTCTTTAAATAAAACTTGTTGTTGAATAACGAATTCTCTTGGAATTATGAATATTTGGTATTTTAAATAAAACTTAAAACGATCACTTGAATCGTTTTCTATAATTGTGACGAAAGATCCACAATATAATACCCCAAAAAGTCTTCCGCTGACATTTTAAGTCTTCCGCTGTATTGATCGATTTTGGGGGTGTTATAAAATACCGGTCAAAACGACCACAAGACATAGACCTATAACCCCATATTTTTAGTTTAGTCTCAATGTCTACTGATTAGTGCAGTTTATTCCATTTTTGCCCCTGATTCAGAATTACAGTTGCATGTTTAGTCCTCTAGGGTTTTTAGTGGTCTAGTTTCATGTACCAAGCCCCATAATTTATATGTTACACAATTACATCAATAAATATCAAATTTTACAGGAGTGAACAAGAAGTCAAAAAAAAATATAAATACAATTAAAATTTATAAAAGAGTTTCTTACAAAAGAGAAGGACAAGATAAATTTCAAGAACAAGAAACAAGGGCTATCCAAAGCCACCACCAAGCAAGGATCTGTCACACCCCCAAAGTCGGGTCCAGCGAAAGCATACATGTAGCTGGGGTGTAACTCAATCGGTATCACAACACAAGTACAAAAATGGTTTTCACTTTAATCATTTAGAATATAATCGTTTAATTAAAAATATTGAATTTACATCGTTAAAAGTAGTGCGGAAGTAGGCCCTTAAAATAGTTTAAAACGGTCCCCAAATGAATAATCAGAGTCTTCTATGACCATGCCATGCCCTGCCAAAACCTCCAGTAGCGTGCCATATGCTTAAAACCTGAAAATACATGCTAAAGTGTCAACACGAGGTTGGTGAGTTCATAGAGTTTGTTTAACAAATAATGCCTATAGAGAAATGATCGCCCAACAAAGGCATTGTAAATCCACTCAGTTGCAAGTCCCGGCATAAGAGACTTGTAACCTGTGTGTTTACAACCCACTGCCAAATGTGTTAAAGTCTACGTGAACAAAAGTAATACTGGTATTCAAATTCCCAGATAAATATAGCAAAACGGCTATATAAATAATTCAGTCAATGAGGCCATATGATAAATCAGTCAAGCGGGAAAACCCGTAATAAGGTTGATGCAAAGGCATCTTAATTCAGTCAAGTAAGGAAACATTAATATTACGTTTGACATTCAGTCAAGTGGGGAATACCACAATATTACGTTTGACATCACAGGCAAGTGGGGAATACCACAATACGTTTGACATCACAGCCAAGTGGGGAATACCACAATATTACGTTTGACATCACAGCCAAGTGGGGAATACCAAAATATTACAAGGAGGTCATATGATAAATCAGTCAAGTAGGAAAACAGCAATATTACGTTTGACATCACAGCCAAGTGGGGAATACCACAATACGTTTGACATCACAGCCAAGTGGGGAATACCACAATATTACAAGGAACATATAGGAACAATTGGTGACTATGAGGTCATATAAACAAGGATAATCAATCCCATGAAATACAGGAAAATCAAACATACCGATGAATGCAGGTGATTAAATATACCAAAGAAATACCGGTAGACAAGTATACTAATGAAGTGCAGGTGATCAAATATATATTTAGATAAAGCTGGAAATATTTGAGTAATCAACCAGGTAAAACAAGTAATGCGTTTTAAGTAAAACGAGCATGTATTCTCCCCCAAAGAGTTTACACAAACAATTAAAATAGTAGGGGCTATGACTCACCTGGAGCGATAGCTACGATGACAAGAATGGATACACTGAAAGGAGGCACGATCTCTAACCGCAACCTAATATGAGTAATAACGATCTACCTTAGATCATGACGTGATGAAATGAATGCACGTGCACATGACACCTATACCACTCGTAACATGGAAATACTAGTTATTGTCAAAATAAAATAGTTTCCATACTTAGGAAAATAAGTCCAAATATAGAAGTATATAACTTGACTTAGTATATCGTATAAAAATGTTAGTGTTATATTCTTCGTCTTGAAAACCTTAAAATAGTGTCTAGTAGTCACGTAATAAACCTTGAGTCGTACGTATTTCGTTAATTAAAAATATACTCCTTGAATAAGAAATCTAAAATATATATTATTTAGTACGTAGTTATATTATTTTCTAGTAGTGACTATATATATATATATATATATATATATATATATATATATATATATATATAGTTTTGACGATTTTAAAACGGGTATAACTTGATCGTTTTAAGCTCATTTTACTCGTTCTTTATATCCCCAGAATCGTTTTAGTATATACTAATATATTTTTCATAGCTCGGCTCCTCTAGGTTACGTTTAACGCCTCTATTTGTCCGTCGAAAACTGTCAAACAGCATGCAGTTTTTCAGAAAATAGTTTTCGTCGTTAAATTTACAAAAATCATATCTCCTTCGTTATAAGCTCGTTTTAATCCGTTCTTTCGCCAAAAGTTTCGTTTTTGAAAGTATTTTCTAAATCTTTGGTCAAAAGTTACCCATCATCTACTGATTTTCCCACGTTTTAAAAATATGGACAGTAGGTATATATATTGTTTCAAAAATCATTTCTAGTGTTCCAATCTAGTTCCAACTTCAACCAAACCAATTTCAATCACCACAAATCTAGTCTAATCTTACCATACACCTTCTTAGGGTGTCATGGGTTCCTAAACATCAAAAATCATGTGGATTTAACAAGGATCTAACTATAATCTATTTCTATGGCTCAAAAGTTAGATATGTATAAAATGGAGTGGTATAAATAACATATGCATGTAGATCTTGTATATAAATCATATGAGTATTATAAAAGCTTGGTAAAATTATAAAAATGAGTTTCATACACTTACTTGAAAGATTTGAGATGATTTGGATGAAAATATGTAATTAACCTAGGGATTTTTATTTCAAAATCCTAACTAGGAATACAATCAAGACTTGATTATAACTTGGACTTCAAAAATTGATGGTTTCTTCTTGGTGTTCTTCCTTTGGTCGATTATACACAAAGGGAGGAAGAGAGAAAGTTGTTGCTAGTTTATTTTGTGAAACTCTTGTACAAAATGAAGTAAGAAAAAAATATCTAAGTCTTTATGGTCTTGCAAATTTAATGTCACATGGACTAGAGGCAAGATCGTCATTTTAAGGAAAGGGGGCGTAGGTTTTGGGTAAGAAAAGGGTTAGAGTGTAAGAGAAAAGAAGTCTTTTGTGTAGATTTGGTTATTTATTGTGTAGTTTAGGTGTTACCGGGTACCGAGTTAACTAAAAATAAATCGTGTCGTGTTGAAATAAAATATGACGAAGTTGTAAAAATTATGAAATTACATTCCTGATGAGAATTGGGTGTTAAAATATTTATCGGGTTGAAATAACGCAAGCCGACGGAGTTATAAGCTCCGACCGTAAAATGTAGCAATTGATTTGAAAACACCGGGTAAATTAATATTATAATTTTTATATTATTAAAATGAATATAAAAATATATTGGGATCATAGTCGGGAGTGTCGGACGTGTTAGTCACATTATTGATCGTTTGTTAACGTTCATTTAGAAATAATTATACGTAAAAGTTAATTATACCAAAAGTATTAATTTAATTATCCTACGAGTGGAATAGTATGCAAGTGCCATAACGACGATATGCAGACTATTTCTAGTCTGTATGAAATGTCCCTAATGATATTGCATGAATTCGCACCTGAACCAATACGGTTACGCGAATTTAAATACTCGTAAACTAGATTTACGATGAAATGAGTAATGCACGTGAATAGTGAAATTTCTTCCGGAAATGAATAGTGTCAAGTGAATAGTAAAATTCCTGAATGCTTCTCAAAATATCAAATGGACCTAAAAAATGATGAATAGTGATCGATGAATAGTAACCTGTGAATAGTAAATTGTCAAGGTTTGGAAAAATGACCGGAAATTACGAGTTATGACAGTCTTCCCTTCTAACAGGAACTTCGTCCCGAAGTTCAGTTTGTGTTGGTCTCTAGAGTGGTATTGGTGAAAAGATGATGATATTTATTGTGTAAGCTACTGAGCTCTATGGGAGTTCAAGTCTGTAGGCCACTAGACCCATACTGTCTGAATCTCGGGTTTATCTTCCCAAATTTTTTTTAATGGTATCATTCCTTTCCTAGGCAGAATTTTCAACATAATCCTGCCGTTAACTTGAAATTCTAAGAGTTTACAAATTATTGAACTTGTAACTGATTCTTGATTCGTAAGAAATTTCTGGTTATTTCCTGAATGCCTACTAGACTAGTGAGTTAGGATTTTCTAATTTCGATTCGTCAATGGATACGGGCACTTCGACCATAGAGTGCATCAAATGGTATAGTCTCTACGCTCACGCGATAACTATGGTTGCAACTGCATTTGATTTATGGTAAATGGTTAGTCCAACCATTGCTAGAGTCAATCACTCATGCTCTGAGCATATCTCCCTATGTTTGAATCGTTCTCTAATCCTGGCCATTGGTCTGCAGATAATAGGTGGTGTAGTTCCAAAGGAATCTTAATGAAATCGCTAGGAGTTTGCGGTGATAAAAGATAGAATATTCATTAGATCGGAATTCGTTAATAGTACATGAAACTTATACGATAGAACGTAGAATTAAACACAAAAGAAATACAACACTAGAGAGTTAAGGCTTTGGTTTTCTTGTTCCTTATCTCCGGGCAGTCTTTTCTGAGATGCCCTAAGTTTCCACATTTGAAGCAACTTCCTGGAATCCTCTGATTTGTGGGTTTCCTACAGTCCTTAGCCAGATGACCCCGCTTCTTACATATTTCACATAGTCCACTGCAATGATATAAGTGATGCAGATTACACATGTTGCAGTAAGGTAAATTTCCAGTATATATTTTCTTTGTGCTTGGTCCTGCAGCATAAGCTCTAAACACTTGTTGTCCTTTGTTTGGCTGTCATACTTGATCGTCTCCTTGGTTGTCGTTCCTTTTCCTCTTGTTTTCGTTGCTGTTGTTGACAGTAGTTTCTTGCTTCATCACTTGAGCCATAAGCTTTTGAGACATTCTGATAGCTTCCTCCAGCGTGTCTGACTTAGAAGCAATTACGTTCCCACTGATGTTGCGCGGTAGTCCACCGATGAAATTTTCTAACAGCTTTTCATTATCTGGAACCATAGTTGGACATAGCACAGCCAATTCCTGAAACCTTCGGATATATGCCTCGATATCATTACCTGCTGTCACTAGTTTATAAAACTCTGTTTCCAACTTCTGCACCTCAGTACGAGGGCGAAACTTATCAGTCATCAATTTCTTGAATTGCTCCCAGGTGAGCTTGTAGGCATTTTCCATACCAATCGGTTGAGCATAAGAATTCCACCATGACATAGCTTCATCCAAAAGCATACCAGTAGCGAATTTTACCTTGCTGCCATCAGGACAGTTGCACATGAGGAACACATTCTCAGTCTTTTCGAACCAGCGAATCAAAGCAACCGCTCCTTCAATGCCCTTAAACTTGATGGGATCACTAATCTTAAAATTTTTCCAAGTACATCCACGCCTATTATCGGATTGTCCATCTGTCCCTGTCTGTAAAGCGGTTTCAGCAGCCCTTGCAGCTACCTCAGCCCTCTCGATCTCTAGAGCTTCAGCTATACTATCCTTAACAAATTTCCGAATAGCAGCAGGTGTCATAGTTGGAGTAGCTTTAGCTTTCCTTGGCGGCATAGCTCTTCAAAACGAGGAAAGAAGGGTGAGACATAATTAAGACGTTTCCTAGTAGTAGATGTTCGAGAGCGGATAATCATAGAATGAAAGGTTGATATTGCGATATGACGAGTTGACGTGGTTCGAGTGGTTTTGTGATATCCTGAGATTTTTGTTTATTTTTAAATGGTCATAATGTACCTAGGGATCCTCCTTATATATGGTATGGAAAGTCTTTCCTAGGGAGGTCATTGCTAATACTCACTTATCAATATTGGGAGTAATGAGTGATGAGTGACATAGGAATCTATAGAGTGTCACCTAATTCCTTATATATATATATGGGGATGGGGAAAAGGAAATGATAGTGATGGTGAGAAGGGAAAAGACTGTGACAAATGCGACAAAACGAGATTGTGATAAAAGAAAATGTAAGTGTATTGTGCATAAATATGAAAGTTCATGAAATAAAATGACTAGTTGACAAGCTTCCAATCGGTGGTTCACGAAGTGATGAAAAGTAGGAATGTTATGACAACGAGAGTATACACACACGTAAATGAAGCATTTGGAAAAATGAGTTGAGAATTTATTCCGGACAAAATTTTATTATAACCATTCTTAGTGTTGCAAAATTCATTTCTGAGTCAGACATAGGTGGTCAGCCTATATCTCACTATCCCGGGTTGAATATAGATGACCAGTCTATATCCCACCGAGGTTCCATGAATTTTGAAATACTCAGTTCAGTTATACTAAGGCTATGTCCTTCACAAATACCAAGGCGTTCTGAAAGACAAAAACAAGTGACCAAACTCGAGGTCGAATGATGAAACTATGCATGGAAAACATAATGCGGTGACATATACGATACGTGAACATGCTTATATGAAAGACAATTATAGAAATCAACTATAATAAATGAATATAATATATCAGATAATGAGATACAAATCTCATCACCTATGTCAACAACTAACCACAAATGAGGCTTCAGCTTGGCAGGCAGGCACGTGACGGTCATAGGGTTAAGTTTCCTTGAAAGTAGCTATAGTCTAGGTTTTAAAAACACTTAGTTCGCTATAGCCAAAGCTCTGATACCAATCTGTCACACCCCCAAAGTCGGGTCCTGCGGAAGCATACATGTATCTGGGGTGTAACTCAATCGGTATCACAACACAAGTACAAAAATGGTTTTCACTTTAATCATTTAGAATATAATCGTTTAATTAAAAATATTGAATTTACATCGTTAAAAGTAGTGCGGAAGTAGGCCCTTAAAATAGTTTAAAACGGTCCCCAAATGAATAATCAGAGTCTTCTATGACCATGCCATGCCCTGCCAAAACCTCCAGTAGCGTGCCATATGCTTAAAACTAGAAAATACATGCTAAAGTGTCAACACGAGGTTGGTGAGTTCATAGAGTTTGTTTAACAAATAATGCCTATAGAGAAATGATCGCCCAGCAAAGGCATTGTAAATCCACTCAGTTGCAAGTCCCGGCATAAGAGACTTGTAACCTGTGTGTTTACAACCCACTGCCAAATGTGTTAAAGTTTACGTGAACAAAAGTAATACTGGTATCCAAATTCCCAGATAAATATAGCAAAACGGCTATATAAATAATTCAGTCAATGAGGCCATATGATAAATCAGTCAAGCGGGAAAACCCGTAATAAGGTTGATGCAAAGGCATCTTAATTCAGTCAAGTAAGGAAACATTAATATTACGTTTGACATTCAGTCAAGTGGGGAATACCACAATATTACGTTTGACATCACAACCAAGTGGGGAATACCACAATACGTTTGACATCACAGCCAAGTGGGGAATACCACAATATTACGTTTGACATCACAGCCAAGTGGGGAATACCACAATATTACAAGGAGGTCATATGATAAATCAGTCAAGTAGGAAAACAGCAATATTACGTTTGACATCACAGCCAAGTGGGGAATACCACAATATTACAAGGAACATATAGGAACAATTGGTGACTATGAGGTCATATAAACAAGGATAATCAATCCCATGAAATACAGGAAAATCAAACATACCAATGAATGCAGGTGATTAAATATACCAAAGAAATACCGATAGACAAGCATACTAATGAAGTGCAGGTGATCAAATATATATTTAGATAAAGCTGGAAATATTTGAGTAATCAACCAGGTAAAACAAGTAATGCGTTTTAAGTAAAACGAGCATGTATTCTCCCCCAAAGAGTTTACACAAATAATTAAAATAGTAGGGGCTATGACTCACCTGGAGCGATAGCTACGATGACAAGAATGGATACACTGAAAGGAGGCACGATCTCTAACCGCAACCTAATATGAGTAATAACGATCTACCTTAGATCATGACGTGATGAAATGAATGCACGTGCACATAACGCCTATACCACTCGTAACTTGGAAATACTAGTTATTGTCAAAGTAAAATAGTTTCCATACTTAGGAAAATAAGTCCAAATATAGAAGTATATAACTTGTCGTAGTATATCGTATAAAAATGTTAGTGTTATATTCCTCGTCTTGAAAACCTTAAAATAGTGTCTAGTAGTCGCGTAATAAACCTTGAGTCGTACGTATTTCGTTAATTAAAAATATACTCCTTGAATAAGAAATCTAAAATATATATTATTTAGTACGTAGTTATATTATTTTCTAGTAGTGACTATATATATATATATATATATATATATATATATATATATATATATATATATATATATATATATATATATATATATAGTTTTGACGATTTTAAAACGGGTATAACTTGGTCGTTTTAAGCTCATTTTACTCGTTCTTTATATCCCCGGAATCGTTTTAGTATATACTAATATATTTTCGATAGCTCGGCTCCTCTAGGTTACGTTTACCGCCTCTATTTGCCCGTCGAAAACTGTCAAACAGCATGCAGTTTTTCAGAAAATAGTTTTCGTCGTTAAATTTACAAAAATCATATCTCCTTCGTTATAAGCTCGTTTTAATCCGTTCTTTCGCCAAAAGTTTCGTTTTTGAAAGTATTTTCTAAATCTTTGGTCAAAAGTTACCCATCATCTACTGATTTTCACACGTTTTAAAAATATGGACAGTAGGTATATATATTGTTTCAAAAATCATTTCTAGTGTTCCAATCTAGTTCCAACTTCAACCAAACCAATTTCAATCACCACAAATCTAGTCTAATCTTACCATACACCTTCTTAGGGTGTCATGGGTTCCTAAACATCAAAAATCATGTGGATTTAACAAGGATCTAACTATAATTTATTTCTATGGCTCAAAAGTTAGATATGTATAAAATGGAGTGGTATAAATAACATATGCATGTAGATCTTGTATATAAATCATATGAGTATTATAAAAGCTTGGTAAAATTATAAAAATAAGTTTCATACACTTACTTGAAATATTTGAGATGATTTGGATGAAAATATGTAATTAACCTAGGGATTTTTATTTCAAAATCCTAACTAGGAATACAATCAAGACTTGATTATAACTTGGACTTCAAAAATTGATGGTTTCTTCTTGGTGTTCTTCCTTTGGTCGATTATACACAAAGGGAGGAAGAGAGAAAGTTGTTGCTAGTTTATTTTGTGAAACTCTTGTACAAAATGAAGTAAGAAAAAAATATCTAAGTCTTTATGGTCTTGCAAATTTAATGTCACATGGACTAGAGGCAAGATCCTCATTTTAAGGAAAGGGGGCGTGGGTTTTGGGTAAGAAAAGGGTTAGAGTGTAAGAGAAAAGAAGACTTTTGTGTAGATTTGGTTATTTATTGTGTAGTTTAGGTGTTACCGGGTACCGAGTTAACTAAAAATAAATCGTGTCGTGTTGAAATAAAATATGACGAAGTTGTAAAAATTATGAAATTACATTCCTGATGAGAATTGGGTGTTAAAATATTTATCGGGTTGAAATAACGCAAACCGACGGAGTTATAAGCTCCGACCGTAAAATGTAGCAATTGATTTGAAAACACCGGGTAAATTAATATTATAATTTTTATATTATTAAAATAAATATAAAAATATATTGGGATCATAGTCGGGAGTGTCGGACGTGTTAGTCACATTATTGATCATTTGTTAACGTTCATTTAGAAATAATTATACGTAAAAGTTAATTATACCAAAAGTATTAATTTAATTATCCTACGAGTGGAATAGTATGCAAGTGCCATAACGACGATATGCAGACTATTTCTAGTCCGTATGAAATGTCCCTAATGATATTGCATGAACTCGCACCTGAACCAATACGGTTACGCGAATTTAAATACTCGAAAACTAGATTTACGATGAAATGAGTAATGCACGTGAATAGTGAAATTTCTTCTGGAAATGAATAGTGTCAAGTGAATAGTAAAATTTCTGAACGCTTCTCAGAATATCAAATGGACCTAAAAAATGATGAATATTGATCGATGAATAGTAAATGATGAATAGTAAATGATGAATAGTAAATTGTCGAGGTTTGGAAAAATGACCGGAAATTACGAGTTATGACATCTTTTATGACTTGAAAGATGAACTTGTAGAGGATCTTGAGAACTCCAATCTACAGCCACAATAACCTATTGTAAGCCATAAAATATAGGAGAAAGAAAATTTTTGAAGATGAAAATAGAGATCAAGATTACGGTGATATTGCATGCACCTTTCCTCTAATTCATGATCACCAAATCTTGTCACCAACACTTCTTGAAAGGACTTTGAGAATCACCACTTCTTGAAAACTTAAAAAGCTTTAGAAAAATCACCAACAAAAGCTCTTGTAAAACTTCTTGAGATATTCCATATCAACCATAGAAATGATGAGATTATGATGATGTTTTGAGTGAAATAACCCAAGAAACTAAGCTAGAACACTTGAACCTTCAATTGGAGATGAACAAGATCAAGTAAAAATCAAATAGAAAGGTTGTTGGGGCTGTTATATGTGTGTGTGGGTCGTTCAACAAGAGAGAGGGACAAAGAGATGGAAGTTTTGGTGATACTAACTATGTAAGATATGTGTTGTAGTGGTAGCATGCAAAAGACATGTTCCAAGTGTACAAGTAGTAGCTAGATCATGACACCACATCAAAATCTAACCACATGGTCGTGGTTTTAAGTGAGTGGGGGAGGGGATGAGTTATTTTGTGTAGTTTTGGTATATTGTGTGTAGTTTTGATCCCGGTAATTGAAAACGTGTAGTTTTTAAGACGCGAAACATAAAAGCGGGTAACATAAAAATAATAAACTTGTAAAAATGTTAAAACTTGTTAAAATAACTACTTTTAATATATTAGATGAGTCATGGGTTTATCAGAGTGTTTAAACGTCGTTAAAAATGAAACCGTGAGTTGAAAACGCGTTTGGTGACACCGGTTCTTGATAAAAGTGATGTAAACTATAAAAATGACACGAAAAGTATAAAACTCTTTTGTAAACATGAAATAGTTTAAAAATTCATAAAATATATAGATTATCATAGTCTAGGGTTGGTTCACTTTGTCAAAACCTTAAAACGTAAAATTAAATCGGGTAAAACGTAAAGGTGCAAGGTTTACATAAAAATGGAAAAATTAAAAAGTGACTTTTAAAATAGGATTGTAAAGAAACAAAAATGCATAAGAAGTGTAGAGTAGACATAGTCTAGTCACAGTTGAATTAATTGAATGTGTTTTGACGTATACGGATAACTTCAGACGAAATTAATTATAAAAAAAAATTGTTAAATAATAAGAATATTAAAATTAGTGACATGAAATTTTTGGGTGTCAATTCATAGTTCATAAAAACAAGTTACATAAAACGACTTCAAAAGAGACGTTTAATAAAATGTCACATTCGATTTGATAAATCAGAGTACAAAGGTCCCAACAATTTATATTTAAAACTTAAGTTACAAGAGTTCAAAAATGACTCATTTGCATATTTAAAGAAAATAATTATCGAATGTGAAGAAAACAAGTCCTTCAATGTTTGATATCCACGCGACTCCGATTGCTCCCAATGCTCAGCTAGCAAAATAATACCTGAGAAAATACATTCTAAAAAGTCACCATAAAGTTGAGTGAATTCATAGAGTTTAATAAGTAATAAGTTGAATACAAGCATTATTTATCGGGCGACAAGTATTGCAATTACATGTCGGTTTATTTGATTATAGTATTGAGTTCATGTAACCGAACCTTAACGTAATTTAATAATGCCCCGGAAAGGTAAAATTTGCCATTTACCACAATTCTAACTATTATGTGTCCGTATCCCGAACAAGCCCGCCAAGCCTAATATGCATATCCATAATACTAGCGTTTACTACTCGAGTAATTAACAGTTCATGAGGGGACTTAATTGGCAAAAAGCATTCAATATCTATAATCATATGATCGGGTCCAGCATACCAAAAACTACTTGTATTCAGTTTGTAAAAACTAGCATGTATCCCCCTCGCGAGGTTTATAAAACATTTAAGTAAGTAAAGGCGAGGCTATGAACTCACCTTAAAGTAAAGAAAATAGCAATGAACAAGCAAGTGAAGGAATAGCTGCAAAAGCTCTACGATGAACCTAAATAATATACGTTGTCTTAGTTTATGAAAATAGATATCGATGTACTTTTGGTAATATACAGAATATGATCTTACTTAAGCTTGGTACAATATTCCTAGATACATCACAAGGTTTAAGTTAATTACTTATAAATTACCCAAAAATGTACCCTTGTATTTATATAAGTATGAAACTTACATTTACCCCATGTTCAATTTTGATGTAAAAGTTCAAATTAATTCTAAAGTTCAAGTTTAGTCCATGGGTCAAGTTTTTGGTCAAAAAGGTTCACTTTAGGCCTCAGGGTTCAAAATATATTAGGGGGGTTCAAAATGTTTTAAAGGTCCAACTTTATAAAGTGTAAAACAATTTATACTCATTTTATACCTAGTGCTGTTAGCATTTAAATAACTTGTCCATGTTTAGGAAATCATCATTTGCAAACCGTAAGTCCACAAGTCTCGTTCCTTATATCCCCGGAAAGGTCTACTTCTGTATTAACGAGATTTGTGGGTCCCACTTGGCCAAAAATTATGTAACATTAGTAAAACAGTCCATTTACCCAAACAATCAATCCATTCAGCTTTCAAATTTTCAATGTTCTCACGAAAAGTGCGATATCTAGAGTTTTACTAACCCGATTTGTTCCCCGTTTTCGGCAACGTTTAAGTTAAGATGTCCTCTAAAACTTTTATTCTTTGCGTAACAGAGGGTTATTAAAAAAATAATGACTTTTGCCCGTTTCAAATTTGTTACTCAGAACTGGACATGTTTTACGAAAATGTTTCTAGTTTAATCATCGTAATGAGTTATTTAATGAAATACCTGTCAAAACGACCACAAGACATAGACCTATAACCCCATATTTTTAGTTTAGTCTCAATGTCTACTGATTAGTGCAGTTTATTCCATTTTTTCCCCTGATTCAGAATTACAGTTGCATGTTTAGTCCTCTAGGGTTTTTAGTGGTCTAGTTTCATGTACCAAGCCTAACCAAGCCCCATAATTTATATGTTACACCATTACATCAATAAATATCAAATTTTACAGGAGTGAACAAGAAGTGAAAAAAAAAAATACAATGAAAATTTATAAAATAGTTTCTTACAAAAGAGAAGGACAAGATAAATTTCAAGAACAAGAAACAAGGGCTATCCAAAGCCACCACCAAGCAAGGATCTTTTATGACTTGAAAGATGAACTTGTAGAGGATCTTGAGAACTCCAATCTACAGCCACAATAACCTATTGTAAGCCATAAAATATAGTAGAAAGAAAATTTTTGAAGATGAAAATAGAGATCAAGATTAAGGTGATATTGCATGCACCTTTCCTCTAATTCATGATCACCAAATCTTGTCACCAACACTTCTTGAAAGGACTTTGAGAATCACCACTTCTTGAACACTTAAAAAGCTTTAGAAAAATCACCAACAAAAGCTCTTGTAAACTTCTTGAGATATTCAATATCAACCATAGAAATGATGAGATTATGATGATGTTTTGAGTGAAATAACCCAAGAAACTAAGCTAGAACACTTGAACCTTGAATTGGAGATGAACAAGATCAAGTAAAAATCAAATAGAAAGGTTGTTGGGGCTGTTATATGTGTGTGTGGGTCGTTCAACAAGAGAGAGGGACAAAGAGATGGAAGTTTTGGTGATACTAACTATGTAAGATATGTGTTGTAGTGGTAGCATGCAAAAGACATGTTCCAAGTGTACAAGTAGTAGCTAGATCATGACACCACATCAAAATCTAACCACATGGTCGTGGTTTTAAGTGAGTGGGGGAGGGGATGAGTTATTTTGTGTAGTTTTGGTATATTGTGTGTAGTTTTGATCCCGGTAATTGAAAACGTGTAGTTTTTAAGACGCGAAACATAAAAGCGGGTAACTTAAAAATAATAAACTTGTAAAAATGTTAAAACTTGTTAAAATAACTACTTTTAATATATTAGATGAGTCATGGGTTTATCGGAGTGTTTAAACGTCGTTAAAAATGAAACCGTGAGTTGAAAACGCGTTTGGTGACACCGGTTCTTGATAAAAGTGATGTAAACTATAAAAATGACACTAAAAGTATAAAACTCTTTTGTGAACACGAAATAGTTTAAAAATTCATAAAATATATAGATTATCATAGTCTAGGGTTGGTTCACTTTGTCAAAACCTTAAAACGTAAAATTAAATCGGGTAAAACGTAAAGGTGCAAGGTTTACGTAAAAATGGAAAAATTAAAAACTGACTTTTAAAATAGGATTGTAAGGAAACAAAAATGCATAAGAAGTGTAGAGTAGACATAGTCTAGTCACAGTTGAATTAATTGAATGTGTTTTGACGTATACGGATAACTTCAGACGAAATTAATTATAAAAAAAAAATTGTTAAATAATAAGAATATTAAAATTAGTGACATGAAATTTTTGAAATGTCACATCAAGGCCCATGGACTAGATTACTTAAGCCTAGTAACATACACATAGTGAAATAAATAACTAAGCAACCTATTACAAAAGGTAATGACCGAGACTTGACTAAAATACAAAATTATGATCCCAACATATAGTTTCCTACAAAAAAAGATAAAAACGCCCACACCCGGGCTGTGGATCAGGCATACAGTGGGTAAAGACCCGTCCTTTTTCCACGATGTTACCTAAAGTAAACTAATATCTAACTAACTAATAAACTAACTACGAGCTATCATAATGCTATTACATCATTTAGGTGACCGAGTCTTTTATAGGAATATTCGTATTCCTAACAATCTCCCCCTAAGCGAGGTCACCTTGGAAATTAAGCTCTTTGTTCTTCAAGCATTCTTGTAGCTCGTAGGTTTTGATTCTTCTCTTTGTGCTCACTTGGTACAATCAAGCAATGAACTTGTGATTTAAGTTCCTTTGAGATGTGTGATCTTTGAGTTTCTTTGAGATCATCAGCAACAGTAAATCTCCAAGCTCATCCACAGTAGTATCGCCTTCATGTGATGTAGTGACTTCAGGACCATCATGCTCACACCCTTCTGGATCTGGAGACATTACATTAGAGTTATGGATCAGGAGACTTTTTCATCAGAGTTGCGGAAACACTGTTGGTAGTCTCTCAACATTTGTTGTAGTAAGTCTCTCATAGTCATTGATAGTGAGTAGGATGTGTGAGCATGAGGTATGGATTGACCCGATTCAGCTGGAAATAGGAGCCATCAACGACATCTTTATATGTGTCCCTGAAATAAAACAGTTAGCAATAAAGATAGAGAACGAATATGGCTTTGTCATTCGTTCTGCGAGGATAGACTACCCTCCGGTTTTGTGAAAACTGACATGTGATCAGGTAGAGTCTCTTTTAAAGAAGAGTCTCCTTGACATGAATTTCCAGCTTGTAGTAATGAATTTTCCAAAGAATCCACTTTGGAATCTTCATACTTACCATGTTCTCATACCGGAACGTCTCAAAGCAGACAGCATGATAGAGTGAATCGGTGAATTGACATTCACGGATTGATGAGAAATTGATTTATAGAAATCACTCGCGTGTCATATGATAAACATTTTTGACACACAACGAGAGGTTTTAGCTTTGAATCACATTTCCATCAAAAATACTTTTGTTTGAAAGATTACACAATCAATGTGCTCAAAAAATTAGTTTGTGAGCACATTGAAAGGTTTTAGCAAAAGTATTCGTCAATCCATATCCTTAAACAAGTTGATTCAATTTTGAATCGCACCATCGTTGCTTTACAGTTGTCACTTGATCATTGATCCAAGATGGATCTCACATGTCACCTACCAAGAGCTTGAATGATGTTTGCTATAGAAGGATTTCCATCTTCATTGTGAATATTTTCATATCACTCGGATGTTCTGGCAATACCACAAGGATAATGCGTAGGACTCTAAATATTTTATCTTATTTCCCACATTGTGTGAAACAATAAGCATATTTGGAATGTTTCCTATCGAGATTTATGGATGATCTCATGGCTCTAGACTCAATAGTGCATTTTGATCCGCTCCTGGAGACTAGGGAGGCGTCTCCTGTTTAGGTATCAACATAACTCGCAATGAGCGGTCGATACATTACACCAGGTTCCCCGTGAGAATGAAACAAGCTCTTTTAAGAGAACTTGAGTGGTTGGGAAGTTTAGTGCAGTGAGTCACTGGGTCCATGACGTCTTGTCTTCAATACCGGTGTTACCTTAGTAACCGCCAGTAGATTATGAATTGAACCCGGTTTCTACCCTAAGGTTGAATATTTGGAGGGCTATTTCTTTTCACCCTTTCTCATTTCAATTCTTTTTAATTCTTCAACCACTTCAGTGCTTACCGAGACTTCACCACTTGAACCTTGTTGGGTTTGTTCCAGTTCTAGCTCTATCTCAGTCCGCACTCTTCCCTTTCTCACTTTACTCCTTTTTTCAATCATTCCTAAGGACTTCTAATCTATCTAAAGGATTGTCCCTGGGAAGATCCTTCCGGTTCTGGTGGATCATGGGAATTCATACCTAACCTTAACCAACCTTATAACTCCATGCATAAAGATAAATGGTCGGTCTTTGGTATAACTTCCACAAACGCCTTTTGCTCCCCCTCAATATATGCATCGATATTTGAAAGAGTTTAGCACATATGTGGGAGCACATTTATTGAGTCCACAAGATCACATTTGAATATCAGAATTCATATTTAAATCACATTCTCTCCCCCGATCAAAAATTTCAAATCTTTTGAGATTTTGGATCTCAATTGATTTAAATAAGTTAGAAAGCTTTTGGGAGAGAAATGCGGTCAATTTTAATATTTTCTGATAAAAGGAACTTTTTCTTGCTCCCCCTCAATCTGTGAGGGAGGTTGTTATGTGTCAGATTTGATGAGTTTACAAAAGATTTGACGTTTTAACGAAAAATCTTTGAAAAGGTTCTCATTCTGACACATAACCATCACAAATCATTTTGTTGCAAGATTTTTGTACAAAGTGTGGAGTTTTGATGATACATAAAATTTTGAGAAATCACTCTCCCCCTCAATCAATGACGGATGTGAAAACTGAAATATTTTTATAAAATATTAAAGTCATTGATTGAGTGAAAAATTTTATCAAAGTTTTGAGTTCAATTTGATTTTTAATCAAAATCTCATAGTACCACCAAGTTTTGCACAAATACTTTCCGGAAAAATCATAGAAGGGAAAGTATTTGGCGATAAAAAGAATATTTCTCTTCTTTATCAAGACATAATGCACTAAAGCGTACATTAGATCGAGGAAACATGGATGTAAAGTAATCCACGCCCAGGTGAACTTCACCCGGTAAAAGGAACAACTGTCTTTTTGGCGACGTGTTTTCCCCATTTTGAAAAATAGGTTGCTATCTGAAGTAATAGCAAACCTTTATTTTGAAGTCCGGGTTGCAGCCTGAAATGACTGTAAGCCCTAATTTTAAGAATGTTTTGAGAAACGACATGTTTTAGAAAAACATTATTTGAAACCGAAAAACTCTTGCTCAAGCATATGTATGATTCCGTGTCATTGTTGAATGACATTTCTAGAAACGTACATAATATTGATTACACAAGAGACATGTCGTAAGAAGAGTATTTTTGGATTTTTTTTATGATTTTTCAGATTTTTATGGTTTTTTGTAGGTTTTTTATTTTTCTATTTACAATTTAGTATAGGCTATGTTTGGCAATAGTAGCTGTGAGCAGTAGCAGTGAGCTGTGAGCAGGATCCGTGAGCAGTAGCCAAAAAAGCTCACAGCTTCATAAAGAAGCATTGAGAAAATGAGCTTTCCTAAAAAATAGCAAAGCCCACAGCTCTCATGCCAAACGAACACTAAAAATAAAAAAGCTCATTGTTCACCGCTCATTACTCAAAAAAGCTCCAAAAAGCTTTGTGCCAAACATACCATAATATATGTACAAAGGATACTAATCAGTTTAAGAAGATGTTGACTTGAGTACCAAAATGATAGTATCGTTCAGCTTGTTGTAGAAATTATTAGTCAGCATCTCTTAAACTTTTACCACCAAAGCTTTCGAGGCTCCTGAATAATCGTCTGAAGCGGTAGTTGTCATGATATAATCTTAAACGGGATTTTACAACTCTTGTGACTTAAACCGAGAGATCAATTCTCTCCCGAGATTTTACTAAAGTCAACAAAAGAAACCGAAAGATGTAATATGCGAGTTAAACTTAGAGAGAGATCTTGGATAAGTGACAATTAGCATTAAGTGTCAAGTCGCGACAAGTCAAGTTACAATAGATCCGATCGTAATAAGTCAAGTCATAGAGATTAACTCACAACGTCAAATTACAATCAGACTAATCGAAACGACTTAAGTCACAACAATTCACCAAACACAAGTAGTTAAGAAATCACTAGAATCTCACAACTGAGTTAATCGCTAGACACCACCAAATTTCTGAGTTTTAGTCTCCTCAATGTGAAGCTTTGGTAGCTTCCCCCCAAACCGACAATCATCTTCATGAGACCACTTCCCCAAGTAGTTGAAGTGATGCAAAAAGTCTCATTGTATGACACTCAAAGACCCAAAGAAAATGATAGCACCGAAGTAACAAGGTAAACCATGGATCATCTCTGCGGTTATCAATCCCGGGATGTATGATGAAGCCCAATCACATGACCCTGTTGTGCATCCCCAATGTACACATTACGTTATGGTTTGGAGCAGTTTTCTATTCGGGGGAATAAGATATCAACATCTTCATTTCACCAAATGCTTTCCAGTTAACTTACACATACCAACTCAATCCATATTGTATGCATGTATCCAACACACGAAGAAATGATAACACCAAAGTAACAGGTTGAAGCACTGATCATCTCTGCGGATATCTCCTCTGAAATATATGATTAAGCCCGATCACGTGAACCTGTTGTGTGTCCTTGATGTACACATATCTCTCCCCATGATGGTTGCGATCTTATCGGAATCAGCATAACAATGTGTACATGAAACATTAACCAGAAGCACTTTTACCATAACTCTTATCATCTCATATGAAGATGTCAATAAGCAATATCATCTCACGTTCCACATATCCTTCTCATATTTCTTCCCACTGAAAACTGAAGTAATTCACACCACAAGTATCAAGAGACCACTTCCCCCACGTAGTTGGAATAATATACCAAACGGTGCGAGTTATGACACTGAGTTTCTCTACGGTTATGACATATGTCTTCCCTAGATAACTTCAATTAAGAAGAAGTGTTATGTTCATCATGTGTACTCGTTATGCATTCAGATGTGTGTCTCCTTCCCCCTTGCTGGTTTTGATACATCAGAATCAACAACAACTTTTATGCACATCTACTTGAAATATTGAGAGAAGAACAACATTAGGTAAAATATAACATGTGAGAATCAACTGCTACAGAAATACTCTTTAATTGGGTTATTACTCCCTCCCAATTAGTGAGCCCATTAATTAACTTGCTCCCTCCCAAACTGACGACCCGTTTGATATAACCTTGATGCTTGTTGAAGAATTATCTCTCAATTCTACCCAAATTGTCTTCAGTCTCTTGACATGTCATCCACAACGTAAAGTGAATCATAGACTAATAATCTGTATCTTCTTCACGGGTTTGTTTGGGGAACGTTACGTCGACATTTTCAACCCACTTAGAATACTTCCAGTTCTTTGATAAAAGCCCCAATGTACACAATTCTCCCTCCATGATGATGACGATCTCTGGGAATCATCATAACTATGTGTACATAAATATATCAACTGGAAGCAATATACAAATCAATACCCCATGAGTAGATGTCGATGACAAATCTCTTCAACAATTCACTGTAGATCAACTCCTAATTAAACCTCTTTTCACTTCCACTGGCTAATAGTAAATGACCACGTATGGAGAAAACCCGATATACCAAACTTGAAACTGAAGTAGAGTTCCCCGCTCTTGTGTCTTAAGCTTGCACTAATGTAGGAAGAACGGTGTAGAGAATCTATGCTCCAAGCAAATCTCTAAGTACTCACTACCCAACCAAAGCATGAGACATTACCACCTCTTGCGATTATCCACAACGACATCGGCGTGTGACACTGAGTACTACAACATAACTCCTTAAAGAGATAGTTAACCAGGTCTTCAACCACCCACCTCGACAGCTGGTAACTAGATAAACCAAGTCTTCAACTTAAATCTGAAGCACAAGAAAGTTATCATTGAAAGTCATTCATCAAACCAACCCCGACTTCAAGATAAACTAAGATCACACCTTTGTGAAAGTCAACTTCAATCTCAAATACGTGATACCCAATCAACTCCATAGTCACATTTAGTCATCCTTACTTAGTGGAACATTAGGTGTTGGAGGAGAGGAGAGTCATTTCACGCATCAATCAACATGTATTTTATTCACACTTCTCCCCCTCAAATATTGCAAATGAGGATGCGATTTTTGATTGAACAAGTGAATAGAAATACATGTAGTTTATTTACATTCCCCCCTCCCCCCTCAAAAATTGCATAAGAGGTTGATCCACTGTTCACACATCTCCCCCTCAAAAATTGCATTTGAAGATGCCATTTTTGAACGAGTGAATAATAGTCTGACGAAAGTAATCCACTTGATGACCGAGCGAGCATGGAACAAATATGAAGTTTGTTGATGAGAATAGTCAGAAGCAAGAACATTACACTACTACAGAAGATAAAGCGCACTTAAGCGTACACTTTTTTTTTCTTTGATGAACGGGGCCTGAAGTGTTATCAGCAGACGCCATAATGATGACATTGAGAAACGAGGCCTGAACTGAGTTGTTCAAACATCATAGTCTGTGGAAAACTAGAAGGGGGGTTGAATAGTTTACGGCTTTTTCAATTCTTATTTAGCTTAAATAACCTTTGAGAACTTGACGTTTGGTTAAAGATATAAACACAACTTAATATGTTTGTTTCTATGAAAAGACTTTACATGTGGATAACAATTCTAACTTAACTTGTTTCATACTTTGAAAAGCTTTACTTGTAATGATCCTAACTTTGCTTGTTTAGTTCTTTGAAAAGCTTTACTTATGTTTAAAGATATAAGAACAACATTACTTGTTTTGGTTCTTTGAAAAGCTTTATATGTGATCAACAATTCTAACTAAACAACAACATATAATAAGCAAAGATAGAGAAAGAAACAATCAAACCACAACACGATAGTTTATCGTGGTTCAGCTACAAGGACTCTTTTTCCTTGCCCTACATCCACGCCCCGAGTTTCCAACTCGAGAGTTATAAACACTAATCAACAAGCAACTTTCACCGGCGGAGAAAACCTTACACGTCGCTTATACTTTAACCGACACAAAGCTAGATGTCGAGTTCTTTTACAAGGGTACAACCACTCCCATTCGTCGCTTACACATTTACCGACACAAAGCTAGATGTCGAGTTCTTTACCAAGGGTACAACCACTCCCGTTAGTTCTTTTACTAGGGTACAACAACTCCCAACACACTACGTGTAACACCCCCAAAATACCGCAGCAGAAGACTGTGTCACTGGGGTGCTACTTCATAATACAAAGTACAAGTTATAGAAAACGAACTCTAAATGAGACGTTTTGAAAAGTTACCATTCGATTAATGAATTCAAAGTTACCAACATGAGATTTCAAAGTATGATACATAAATGTATACAAAATGTTTGAATGGTAAATGATAAAAGCGTAAGTCTTCAGAATATGCAGCTTGACTCTAAGTTCCACGCACTAGCTATCGCCTTATAGACCTGAGATAACATGCTAAAGTGTCAACACAATGGTTGGTGAGTTCATAGAGTTTGTCTTAAAACAGTTGAAAAAGCCTTAAAGAATGATCACACAGCAAAGGCATCGTGAATCCACTCAGTTACAAGTCCCGCCATAAGAGACTTGTAACCTGTGTGTTCACAACCCACTGCTAACATATATAGTATGAATAAGACATGTATAAGTTCATCAAGACAATTTAAGGAATTAGAAGTGAGTCTCTACTTCATCTCCGAAGACCTCACTTTTATGATGTATCCAACATTCGCAAATGTTAGGATGTATCAAAGACAACTGGGAGTCAATTCCCAAAGACAACTGGGAGCCACTTCCCAAAGACAACTGGGAGTCAATTCCCAAAGACAACTACTAGTCAATAAATAGAATAACGCAATTAAGTATAACGCAGTCATGTATGTAAGCAATCAAGTATAACACAGTCAAGTATAGACGTTTTGAGTATTTGTACAAGTAAGCAAGTAGTTGAGCATGTATCCCCCCCAATAGTTAAAACAAGTACGAAAAGAGTAGGGGCTATGACTCACCTTAAGTCTATGTAATGAGAAATGATAGTGGTAGTCGAATCGCGAAAGTCTCTAAGAGCAGCCTATAATAGAACGTTGCCACTTAGGTTTGGAGTAACATCTAAGAATACGACGAATTGCCTATATATGTCTTGCATAATGTTCATGATGTAGTACTTAGTATATAGTGTAAGTCTTTGAATATAAGTCGTTTATGAAACATGTATAGGTTGTAAATCTCTTACTACCGTTCGGGCCGACATAATTCAGAAGTCATGGAGTAAACGTTCGAGGAGCCAGGACACTTTAACTCGTAAATCCACAACTCGTCTCGACGGCTTACTCAATGAACTCCTCACATGAGGCTCCCTACTATTGTAGTATTCGATAACATATATATATATATATATATATAAGCTTTTTGATCTTTAATAGTTATATGGTCTTTAGCCGTGGCTTTGCCGTGACCTTGGTCATTGTTACCATGATCTTGAGACTCAACCTTGGCTTTAGCCATGGTTGTGGTCTTGGCTTTAGGTCATTAGACCTCTTGGTCTCATCTAATTATAATGATTATATAGTAACTTTGGTCTAAAAATGGGCTGTTAAGAATTTGAAGAAATTTATCACTCAGAACGCGTTTTCAGGGCTCGAGCTTCTTAAATCCTGAACGAAAACGTCGTTCCGGACAACTTTCGTGTTTTAACTTTTTGATGAATCGGACCAGAAGTGGGACTTTCAAAATCATAATTTGATCAGAATGCAATTTAGGCAGATTTGCCGTTTTGGTTTCCCTAACTTCAAATGGTCATAACTTTTGACTCGTATACTCGTTTTGGGTGATTCAAATTGCTATGTTTTCCTTGTTAAGTCCTCTTTAACAGTAAGTAAGTGTCAAATATCAAAGTTATACTATTGTGGTCGTGGTTTTCCATAAAAATCACTAGTTTGCTTGTTTACTTGTCATAAGTTAACATATGTATACCAATACTCGTTTTATCCATTTTTAAACATCATGAACACAATACAAAGACCATATATAGCATGAAAGAAACATAATAAGAATGAAATGATATTGAGCAAGAAAGTGTATAAGGGTTTGCTTACAACTTTTGGCTTTCTAAAGAAAGGAAGTCAAGTATAGAACTAGGACACTAAACCTAAGCTTCTAAACCCTTCACCATAACTCTTGTAACCATTGATAGACTTGATATAGACCTTGTGAAAACCCATTAACTTCAGCCCTGGTAACCTTGTGTAGCTCCTAATTCAACCATGGAATCACCAAACAAACTTAAGAACTAGGTAGAGAATACTAAGACCTTGAACTTTGTAGTGTAACTTGTACATTGAAGATCAAAGGATCATGGTGCTAGGTACTTATGTTGTGGCGTTTTTGTTGATGAAGAATGGAAGAGATTAGCTTGCTATTTATACTAAGAATGAGGAGGTTAGGAAGGTGGCTAGGAAACTACATAAACTTGGAGACAAAGTTGTAATTAAAAATGATCTAATGGCTAAAGTCATGAGATGATGCCACAAGTGTGAATGCCCCCCCTAGTGGCGGTTTGAAGAACTTGGAGAACAAGGTGTGGACTTTTGATGGTATTATCCTAAGTATGTAGCTAGTTTTGACTCCGTAAATCGCTAACCGTAAATGATTAAGCCTCAAAACGTAAAACCGGGTATCCTAAAAATATGAAACTTATAAATATGGTTAAACACGTCAATATAGTCCATAATAAAATATAAAATAAGTGGTAGGTTCTATCGGTGCTAAAACCCTGCTAAAAACTGGAAACACGGGTCTAAAACGCGCAATTCGCGTAAAACGCTGAACTGAAAAACGTAAAATTCCAAAACTTTTGGAATTGTCCTAAAATGAGAGAAAATCATATTTCTATTGTTTATAATGTTTTATGGACATATCGGGATGCTAGAAGGACGTTTAAACCTAAAAGTAAATCTCGGACACGGCTTTGTGATTTTTGCAGAAATGATCCGACGAGCGTCAAACTCTCGGATTATCGTTAAAATAGTTTAACTTACGAGAATATGAAATAAAAATTTCTGAGATGAATAGTGAAAAGTGAATAGTAAAAAGTGAATAGTAAAAAAAGTGAATAGTGAAATTTTCGGGAATAAAAGTTAACCTGAAATTGCGAATTGTTACAGTCTGTACCCCTTAAGGAGAACTTCGTCCCGAAGTTCAGTTGATGTTAACTACTTACGGTGTGTCTAAAAGAATTCGGAATTTCCAATATAGTGGTGTTCACTCTGATTCGTCTAAGGTTCTGGTTAAGGAGTTGTATCGGCTACAATTAAGCCCACTTATTTATAACTCATTACTTACATAAAGAAGCGTCCAAATTTATGTAAGTAAGGGATCATAAACTCATGGTTCGGTGATTTACAATTTCTTTATTTAACTGAAGAGGCGTCCCAATCCATTTAAATAAGGAGATTCTAAAACATCCTACTTAAGAATTTCCGACACAAAATCCGCCTTCTGAGGCAGATGGTAAGATAATCCAGTCATCAAATCCCTAAAGCTAAGCAATAATATTATTTAACTCAAATCTTGTGTCTCATCAAACACAAGATTAAGTTAACTAATTAGTTATTACTGAGCTCCATGTTTTTAATGACTCGACGAATCTCTGGGGCTCCTTATAATACTAAAGTCACATCATCTAACAGCGTGGAACTAAGCAAACCTCTAACCAAAAAGCATATGTGTATGTATTGTGTGTAAGGCAAATAAAGAGGAAGGTCCCAACGTATATAGCAGTTATAGTCTAGGCACTAAATGCAACCTAGTTCTCTATAACCAAGGCTCTGGTACTAATCTGTAACACCCCCAAAATACCGCAGCGGAAGACTGTGTCACTGGGGTGCTACTTCATAATACAAAGTACAAGTTATAGAAAACGAACTCTAAATGAGACGTTTTGAAAAGTTACCATTCGATTAATGAATTCAAAGTTACCAACATGAGATTTCAAAGTATGATACATAAATGTATACAAAATGTTTGAATGGTAAATGATAAAAGCGTAAGTCTTCAGAATATGCAGCTTGACTCTAAGTTCCACGCACTAGCTATCGCCTTATAGACCTGAGATAACATGCTAAAGTGTCAACACAATGGTTGGTGAGTTCATAGAGTTTGTCTTAAAACAGTTGAAAAAGCCTTAAAGAATGATCACACAGCAAAGGCATCGTGAATCCACTCAGTTACAAGTCCCGCCATAAGAGACTTGTAACCTGTGTGTTCACAACCCACTGCTAACATATATAGTATGAATAAGACATGTATAAGTTCATCAAGACAATTTAAGCAATTAGAAGTGAGTCTCTACTTCATCTCCGAAGACCTCACTTTTATGATGTATCCAACATTCGCAAATGTTAGGATGTATCAAAGACAACTGGGAGTCAATTCCCAAAGACAACTGGGAGCCACTTCCCAAAGACAACTGGGAGTCAATTCCCAAAGACAACTACTAGTCAATAAATAGAATAACGCAATTAAGTATAACGCAGTCATGTATGTAAGCAATCAAGTATAACACAGTCAAGTATAGACGTTTTGAGTATTTGTACAAGTAAGCAAGTAGTTGAGCATGTATCCCCCCCAATAGTTAAAACAAGTACGAAAAGAGTAGGGGCTATGACTCACCTTAAGTCTATGTAATGAGAAATGATAGTGGTAGTCGAATCGCGAAAGTCTCTAAGAGCAGCCTATAATAGAACGTTGCCACTTAGGTTTGGAGTAACATCTAAGAATACGACGAATTGCCTATATATGTCTTGCATAATGTTCATGATGTAGTACTTAGTATATAGTGTAAGTCTTTGAATATAAGTCGTTTATGAAACATGTATAGGTTGTAAATCTCTTACTACCGTTCGGGCCGACATAATTCAGAAGTCATGGAGTAAACGTTCGAGGAGCCAGGACACTTTAACTCGTAAATCCACAACTCGTCTTGACGGCTTACTCAATGAACTCCTCACATGAGGCTCCCTACTATTGTAGTATTCGATAACATATATATATATAAGCTTTTTGATCTTTAATAGTTATATGGTCTTTAGCCGTGGCTTTGCCGTGACCTTGGTCATTGTTACCATGATCTTGAGACTCAACCTTGGCTTTAGCCATGGTTGTGGTCTTGGCTTTAGGTCATTAGACCTCTTGGTCTCATCTAATTATAATGATTATATAGTAACTTTGGTCTAAAAATGGGCTGTTAAGAATTTGAAGAAATTTATCACTCAGAAAGCGTTTTCAGGGCTCGAGCTTCTTTAATCCTGAACGAAAACGTCGTTCCGGACAACTTTCATGTTTTAACTTTTTGATGAATCGGAGCAGAAGTGGGACTTTCAAAATCATAATTTGATCAGAATGCAATTTAGGCAGATTTGCCGTTTTGGTTTCGCTAACTTCAAATGGTCATAACTTTTGACTCGTATACTCGTTTTGGGTGATTCAAATTGCTATGTTTTCCTTGTTAAGTCCTCTTTAACAGTAAGTAAGTGTCAAATATCAAAGTTATACTATTGTGGTCGTGGTTTTCCATAAAAATCACTAGTTTGCTTGTTTACTTGTCATAAGTTAACATATGTATACCAATACTCGTTTTATCCATTTTTAAACATCATGAACACAATACAAAGACCATATATAGCATGAAAGAAACATAATAAGAATGAAATGATATTGAGCAAGAAAGTGTATAAGGGTTTGCTTACAACTTTTGGCTTTCTAAAGAAAGGAAGTCAAGTATAGAACTAGGACACTAAACCTAAGCTTGTAAACCCTTCACCATAACTCTTGTAACCATTGATAGACTTGATATAGACCTTGTGAAAACCCATTAACTTCAGCCCTAGTAACCTTGTGTAGCTCCTAATTCAACCATGGAATCACCAAACAAACTTAAGAACTAGGTAGAGAATACTAAGACCTTGAACTTTGTAGTGTAACTTGTATATTGAAGATCAAAGGATCATGGTGCTAGGTACTTATGTTGTGGCGTTTTTGTTGATGAAGAATGGAAGAGATTAGCTTGCTATTTATACTAAGAATGAGGAGGTTAGGAAGGTGGCTAGGAAACTACATAAACTTGGAGACAAAGTTGTAATTAAAAATGATCTAATGGCTAAAGTCATGAGATGATGCCACAAGTGTGAATGCCCCCCCTAGTGGCGGTTTGAAGAACTTGGAGAACAAGGTGTGGACTTTTGATGGTATTATCCTAAGTATGTAGCTAGTTTTGACTCCGTAAATCGCTAACCGTAAATGATTAAGCCTCAAAACGTAAAACCGGGTATCCTAAAAATATGAAACTTATAAATATGGTTAAACATGTCAATATAGTCCATAATAAAATATAAAATGAGTGGTAGGTTCTATCGGTGCTAAAACCCTGCTAAAAACTGGAAACACGGGTCTAAAACGCGCAATTCGCGTAAAACGCTGAACTGAAAAACGTAAAATTCCAAAACTTTTGGAATTGTCCTAAAATGAGAGAAAATCATATTTCTATTGTTTATAATGTTTTATGGACATATCGGGATGCTAGAAGGACGTTTAAACCTAAAAGTAAATCTCGGACACGGCTTTGTGATTTTTGCAGAAATGATCCGACGAGCGTCAAACTCTCGGATTATTGTTAAAATAGTTTAACTTACGAGAATATGAAATAAAAATTTCTGAGATGAATAGTGAAAAGTGAATAGTAAAAAGTGAATAGTAAAAGTGAATAGTAAAAAGTGAATAGTGAAATTTTCGGGAATAAAAGTTAACCTGAAATTGCGAATTGTTACACTACGTATTTTGAGGCCTAAAATACTAACCTATAACTTCTACATACATGACACACATGAAGTATAAACTACCAAAGCTTATACATGACCAAGCTACCAAGACTTGCAACTTTAGAGTTGAAGCTTGCAACTTCTTGAATGATCTTGTGAAGTTCCTTGCTACATAAGAGAATCACACAAGTCAAGGGTTACTGAGTTAGTTGAGAGAATATGTGAGAATAAGTCCTAAAGGGTTACACAAAACAAACAAATGGTTTGGTATTTATAGCAAACTATTCTGCATCTCTGGCGGATCAGGCGGAAACCTCAGATGGGTTCCGCCCGTGTACCCCCAGGGTACCGCCGGGTCTGCAGTAGGTTTTTGCAATAACTCTTCAAACCAAACAAGGTCTTGTCTCATAACTCCTAGCAACCAAACAATGTCACATCACTTAAATCAAGTCAAACACAAAACTTGTAAGCAACATCAAAGCAAGTCAAACACATTTCTTTCCATAAATGCATGATGACAAAACTTGCCATAAATGTGATGTGACTATTTCTATTTTAAGAAATAAAACCAATGTTTAGTTTAAAAGGAAATATAAACATTAGTTAAACAAGACTTAAACACTTAAAGTGATAATTTACTTTTAGCTAAAGTTCATACTTTGTCATTAACAAAACTTAGCAAAGATCGTAAAATATAAATAACGTTTTTAGGCGATATTTGTATTAACAATCTCCCCCTTTTTGTTGATGACAAAACATAAACTTTATTTAAAAGTAAGTCATAAGATTTAGTGTTAAGTCTTATAAAGTTAGTATTAAAACTTGTTTTTGCAAAGAGTTAGCGAAGCGGAAATATCAAAAGTTGAACAAGTTTAATATAAATTCTCCCCCTTTTTGTCGAAACAAAAAGTAGAGTAGCGAAGCGGAATAATGGCCATGCTCCCCCTTGGACGATACTCCCCCTAAATGGAGTGCCAAGAGAGGAGACATGGATTTTGAACCTACAAAAGAAAAGTTAGTTTCCGCACAAGATAAGTCATGAAAGTGTTTCATGTCTAAACTACAACTAAGAGTTGTGAAGCGGAATAATGTAATACTCATGCTCCCCCTTGAATATTACTCCCCTAAATGGAGTTTCAAGGAAGAAAAACATGGAAAATGAACCTACAAAAAGAGAGGTTAGTTTCTAAAACACAAGATTTATGTATGGTACCATATAAAGGTGTAGTTCACTCATAATACCTAAATGGTCATTTAAAGAATGTAAACCTTGTTGTAGAATTAATCTTCATTTAATGTAAAATTTTGACTCTTAGAGAGTCAAAGACACATAATTAAGATTACAACATCCTACTTTTTAAGAAACAAAGAAAAAAAAAACTAAAAAATGAACTAAGAGTATAAAAAGCTACAATGAAATCATCATTTTCCTTAATGAGAAACATTTTCCAAAAACAAGGCTAAAGTTGTTTAAGGATGAAAATGTGTGTTGAGGGTTGTAGCGGGCTTTATTTTGAAGGTTGAGAGGGTGACACGGGTTTTGGTTTGTTGTTTTAAATGGGAAACATTTTCCAAAAGAAACGGTTTTGTTTCATTTTAGGGACTCTAAACTTGAGACGTTCCACAATGTGGTTTAGGATAAACCTCATTGCATTGTTTAGGGGATTATGGGTCTCTTTGTAGATAAGGTGAGACATCAATGGTTTTGGATGGTGATATTCTTGTTGTGGTGTTTGGTTGTGGTTAAAAGACTCGTTTTGGTCAAGCAATGACCTTGATTTTTCATTTGTGAAAGGTGGTGATTTCGTTGGTCTTGATGGAAGATCGTTGAGATGCTTCTATTTTCTTATACGAAGAAAATAGAGATTCAAAATGTTGGGAAGGTTCATGTGGTGGTGGTAGTTGAATAAAGTGACGAAGGCTTGGTTCTCCGAAAGGATTACCATGAAGGTTTTTGTGAATGGGTTGAAACAGAAATGATTGTAGGTGTGTATGACCTTGATCATTTGGAAAAATTGAGGATTTAGCATAACGGTAGGCCAAACTCTCAAGCAATGACGGTTGATGAGGTGCATCATCCAATGACTCATTTGGTTGAAATGTTGGTTGTTGTTGGGTTTCCATTTTGTCAATGGTGTTAAAAAGTTACAATGATGGAGGGCTTGATGGTTTAGGTTATAGGTTTTCAAAAGTTTCCAATAGTGGATGTGGTGATGTTGGTGGTCTATGGAAAAGTTCCATTGGTGTAAGTTTTGAAGTAGCAAGATTAAGCAAATCTTGAATAGTGATCACATTGGTATTGAAATGTGTTGAGGATGGTGTTGAGGTAGTGAGGTTAAGGAAATCTTGGATAGGTGAAGAAATGTTAAGCGAAGCATCACTTGAAGAGCTTGACTTGACGGTTTTGTTGAAGCAACAAGGTTTGACACTAATCCTAGTGGTTTTTGAGAAGGATTTTGATGGTTATGGTGTGATTTGAATTGTTGCAAAACTTTCAAATTTATAAGGTTGAAAAGGTGTTGAAATGGGTGTTTGGATTTGATGTTCTACCATTCAAAGAATGAGGTTTCAAATGATTTTCATGACCATGTCACATCATTTGATGTTAATTCAATGGAATAGGGTGGAGTGAAAGATCAACATATGCACTCAATGCTTTGTGATCATGGGATGTGATTTGGTTGAAAATGTTTCAATGGTTTGAAGGATCCTTTAAAAGGGTTCCTTGGGTTAGTTATGTTTGAATTTGAATTTTTGGAGGGAAGTGGCTTCCTAATTGTTTTAGTGAGTGAGAGTTGTTCTAATATAGTTATTGGAGTTAATGGAAGATGTTTCTCACTTAGGATAATGGTTTGACACTTTACAAGTTTTGGACTTAAGAAAAATGACAAAAATTTTCTGCAGGTGACTGGCGGAACCCTCACAATACACAGGCGGAACCCTATTTTGGGTTCCGTCTGGTCCGTTGGGCCATTTCTGGGTTTCCTAGAAATTACACTGGTGGACCCCAATTTTGGGTACCGCCAGATCCGCCAGGGCTGAAAAAATTGGCAGTCCGCGATTTTGACCCGCGAGACGATTTTCAAATTTTTCGAAAACTCCTAAAATCAAAAAGATACTGCATATCTAGTTAGGCAATGCAAGAATTGAACATGTAAACACACATATCATAGGACTTTGACCTTGAGGTCGAGAATTTCACTATACTTGGTGAAAATTTCATAAACATAAAAATTTGACAACTTGCCAAATGTTGTCTTCCTGCATCATTGTTAGTTCCTACAAGTTCCAAATAGTACCAAATATCTTACCAACACACAAATACATAACACGTAATGTTTAAATGACCAAATCGTTCAAATAGCACCTAGTGCCAAACACTCCTACACACCCACTCTCATAGACGGTCAATCTTCTTCTTGAGCATTTCAAGAAATCTCTCGATGTTTTTGAACATCCCCTTTGTTTGCTTGAACTCCGTCGACTCATTTGGAATATCCAAAAGTTGGAAAATGTATTCTAGATGTGGGAGCCTAGAGTTGGGCAAAGCCTAGAATTGGAAAATGTTTACCTTGTGCTTTGTAGATTCTCCTATCACTTAGTGGGACAAAAGCGTGTGGAATAAGAGAGCAGTCTAGGTGAAGACCTCTAGGAGTTGATGGAATGGGAGAGATGAACCTAAAGAGACGGGTCAAGAGCATTCCATATGGCGTAGACGTTGTGCCTTGCACGGGAATATCGGTCATTTTCTTGATCATGAGTAGGCAAGGTTGAAGGGTTGTCTAATGGACAAGGAGTAGAACATGTAGCGAAGGCAAACATTGATTTGATCCCGGTTTCTTATGGTGCTAATTACATTGACTCTAAGGAGTTCTTCCCATTCCTTGAATTGGGGCTTGAGTTCATTGAATTCCATTCCATATGGGTCCTTGATGACCTCATTTCCGGTTCTAGTTCTTCTAGTGTTGGTGGTCCTAATGAAGAGGTGGTCACGAAGTTCATCTTTGGACACAAGAGGGGTATCATAGGGATAGATGCAGTCAAAGAGTGTGTCAAGAGTTGAGAGGAAGTGCAAGTCGGAGTAGATGCAAGTACCATGGTTTGGGACACCTAGGATTTGAGCAAACTCCTCGAGGGTGAAGGAGTATTGATGACTACTAGCCCTAAAGTTAATAGACAAGCGACCATACTCATCCTTGGAAAGGGTGATGGATTCATAGAATTCTAAAATAAACCTAGAACAAATAGGCTCGTCGATTTCTAAGAGACACTCAAAGTTGATTGTGGCAAGTTCCGTGTAGAGGTTTGTACCTTCTAAGAAGGATGGATCAATGGTTCTACCCTTATGGGCATATTGTTTTTCTAAGGCTTTGAAGACAACGATTTGAGTTTGAGTAAGACCTTTGGTTTTGTGGTGTTTGGGTAGGTACTTGATGGTGTCCTTGTGGTCGTAGTGAGTTAGAGGAGGCATGATGATTCCTAGAAAATCAAAATTTCTCATTTTAGTCTAAGTGAACGACTATTGTAATGTGTATGTTCTAGTGTGTGCCTATATGAAAACAATGTGGAGGTGCGGTTAACTTGACTCATTTTGATGCTTAGAAATGTTTTATAATGCAAGTGATGTTTTAATGACGTTTTTCATTTGTTTTAACAATGTGGGGATGAATCATGTTGCAATTAGAAAAATAATGCTCTTGGTGTGTTTGGTAAATCAAAGTAACAATGAAAAGATACATTTCTTAACTAATGAGATACATAATTGACTAGCCACCAAATTTTTCATGAATCATGAAGTTTTATGCAAAAGCCCTAAGATTCTAGTTAATGATTGTAAGCAAAAATGTTATGATTAAATTAAAAATGTAATTGTGATTAGAATACTTACAAAGTTGGTTAGATTGGAAGAGATTGGATTAGAAGCCCTAAAATTCGTGAGGATATGTGTTTTAGAGAGGGTGATGCTGTTTGTTAGTTTTTGTTAAGACTTAATAGGGTGTTTGGCTTTGAAATAAAAAGTTTAAACATTCTGAGGTTTGGCGGACCAGGCGTCACCAAAAAATGGGTTCCGCCCGTATGGTCTGAAGGTACCGTGGGTTCTGCAGGGAAACCTCAAAAGGAATTGTCATGATTTTTGTGGTTTTATCCTAATGTTCAAAACTAAGGTTTTAGGTCTTATGAGTCTTTGACTAAGCCTAGGAATTATGAATGCTTCACATTCAAGAGATTTTGTGAACGCGTTGATGGAATAGTTAACGTAGAAGACTTTCTTAGTAAAGACGTTCCTCAATGAACAATCTTACCAAGGCGATGATGAGGGATCAGAATATGTCTACTAAGAACATAATGGATTGAATTGTTGCCGAAGTCGATGCTTCCTTTGTTGAAGGGATAACAATGTTGATGAGATAAATTCCGTTGTTGACACGAATTTGCTTGTTCAAGTGGAGCTTGTTGATGTGCTTCTCCATCAAAAACTAATTTGAGAACCTTACGTGTTTTGGAGACTCATTGGGTAAGTAAGTATAAAAGTGCAAGTACCACTTGTGCTTATCTTATCAACTTATTACCGACATAATTCCATTTGTCAAACACTATGGTTTCTATTCCCGTTCTTTTGGGATACCATAATCCTAGATGTGTAGTACCTTATGATGTATCCAACTAGGCTCAACTAACGAATTGTTTAAGGATCTTCTTTAACACGAGCACATAGACAAGAGCTAAACATAATGTTGAGTCTAAATGTTATGAGAACAAGTAGTCTCCCAAACATTTCTCTACGTTTAGTTTTACCTACGGATTTACTAATCTCATTCTTGATAAGTCATCAAAAACTTAACTATTAAGAACAAGAGAGAAACTAGGAATGTCTTTAAGTTAAAAACCCTTGCTTTTGTGGCTTGCTTTTATTGTCAAAAGTCTTTCAAATATTGACACAATACTCACTTGATTACTTTGAAATATCAATTTTGTTTCACTAGTTGTTTTATTCTAAATTCCAAAAATTGTTTTTGTTGAATTTGTTTAGACACAACTATGACCTATAAATCAAGTTTTATAACTTAAGTCAATTTTACTTGATTCAATGTTTGACTCATGGTGAGAAAATGTTATTTTGTACTTTTACTCCATGCTTGTCTTGCCATCATTTGGACTTTCGACTAAGTCATCATCTACCAAAGATGATATCTTAGAAGGAGGGGATTACTCGTTAAATGTTATATTCAACGATTCCTCGACTCTTTGAGTTTTCTTACTTAAGACACTATGAACTCTATTTATTTTGAAAAAGTCCAAGAGGTACAACATCATGAGACTATGTGTCACATTTGATGTGTAAATCCTAGATGTTGAAAACTCATTTTCTTTCACACATCCTAATGTATGCTAATGTGATTTATTTCACCTTGTGTGTTTTATGTGAGATTATCATAAAGGAGTGATTGAAGAAAAACACAATTAAAGACTCAAAGTATGATGTTTGAGAAAGTTGTTTAACAAGGGTTTGTTTTGCAAGCAACACAAAAGTGTTAGACATTTTAACACTTAGGAAATTCTTAGTTAGCTTACTTGTAATCAAGAGTTGAGTGAGACTCACTCAAGAGTTTTTCGTGTTTATCTCTAGATGGTTAAAGAACCAAAACACCTTATATCTCCTACTAGTACTAATGACGAAATTCCCTTTTACATAGAGTCAAATCTTAGTTATTACTAATAGCAAGTAAACACTTTTAGAGTATTACTAATAACACTTAATCCTACACATAATGCTACAAACAAGAGACAATAAAAGCCGAGTTGAAGTAATGGGTACCTTTTAAATTGCATAGAGATACTATCAAGCGGATAAGCATTACGAGTAAAAACTTGGTTTGACGACACGCTTTGAAACTCAATAACTCATGTATCCAAGAAGGTTAGATAATCATATAAAGGCATAGAGAATGATGGTCTTAATCCTTTTATCATGAGTTTCTATTAGAGATTGAATTATCTCTATATATCTCTTCTAGGTTTGACAAATTTTACAAGCTTTGTTTTATTAGTTGATGATGCTTATGAGTTAAATCCTAATCCGGTTTTATCTTTAAACAACCTTTGACTCCTCAACAATCTTTCAAAAGATTTTGAGCTTTCATCAAATTTAACTAATAATTTTTCCTTTCTCATTTTGCATTTTAATCTCATGTTTGTAATCTAGACATAATTTACATTCTAGATTAATTTCAACATTACTCTCAATTCTAGACATTTTATCTTCTAATAAGATTTCCTTTTCAAAGATATTCTTAAGAGATTTTGAAGACTCATTTTTGAAGATAGTTTTTAGGTCCATGTTGCATAAACGTTTAGACTCATTTTCTAGTTTAGAAAACTCTAGGATAAATTAATCAAAGCAAAAGAGTTTGGTTTCAAAGTGTACCTTGCTTGATGTTTTATCTAGTTTAGAATCACAAACCGGATGATTGACTTCATCTTCATCCGAGTTATACCATGAATCGCAAGCAAGACTACTACGAGCTTGACACGAGTAATCACCTTTACTAACACCTTGCTTGTTGTTTCAATAAATTGACAATTAACTACCGGATCATTGTCTTCGTCAACATCCATTACATTCTGTCACAACTCGTAATTTCTGGTCATTTTCCAAACCTCGACAATTTACTATTCACAAGGACACTATTCATTTCCGGAAGAAATTTCACTATTCGCGTGCATTACTCATTTCATCGTAAATTTAGTTTACGAGTATTCAAATTCGCGTAACCATATTGGTTCAGGTACGAATTCATGCATTATCAATAGGGACATCTCATACGGACTAGAAATAGTCTGCATATCATCATTATGGCACTTGCATACTATTCCACTCGTAGGATATTTAAATTAGTACTTTTGGTATAATTAACTTTTACGTATAATTATTTCTAAATAAACGTTAACAAACGACCAATAATGTAACTAACACATCCGACACTCTCGACTATGATCCAAATATATTTTTATATTCATTTTAATAATATAAAAAATTATAATATTAATTTACCCGGTGTTTTCAAATCAATTGCTACGTTTTCCGGTCGAAGCCTATAACTCCGTCGGTTTGCGATATTTCAACCCAATCATTATTTTAACTTCCGATTCTCATCAGGACTATTATTTTACAATTTTTATGACTTTATTATGTCACCATTAACTTCGATAAAGTTTATTTCTAGCAAACTCGGTACCCGGTAACACCTAATACACAAAATATCTACAAAATACTTACACTTGGAGACATAAGCCTTAATTAGCCCCAACTTTTCCCCTCCCCTCCTTGTTTCACGCCAGCCCCCCCCCCCCCCAAATTGTCCCCCTTTGACCACTCTTTGACCCATTAATTACAATCATGCCATCACAAATAGATATTTGTTCCAAAACTTCAATAATACTCCTCATTTTCTCACACAAACTAGCTAAGTGTTCTCTCTTTCTCTCCTCTTCACTTGCTCGGCCAAAGAAGGAAAACCAAGAAGAAATCATAAATTTTTGGAGATCAAGTTATATTCAAGCTTATTTAGTGATCCTTGTTAGGGTTTTGAAATATAAACTCAAGGTTTATTAGATTTTCATCATCAAAGCTCACAAATCCTTCAAAGTAAGTTTGACAAACTCATTTGATAATTTTTACAAGTTATTACTATGGTTATATATTTTTCTTACAAGAACTCATGCATATATTAACTTATACCACTCCATTTTTGTATATATTTAACTTTTAAGCCCTAGAAAGTGAATATAGTTAGATCCTTATTAGATCCCCTTGGGTTGTGATGTTTAGAAACCCATGACACCCTAAGAAGGTGTATGGTAGGATTAGACTAGTTTTGTGGTGATTGGAAGTGGTTTGGTTGAAGTTGAAACAAGTTTGAAACTAGGAAAATGATTTTTGAAACTATATAAATACCTACTGTCCTTATTTTGAAAACGTGGGAAACTCAGTAACTCATGGGATATTTTTGAACAAAGATTTAGAAAATAATTTCAAAAACGAGGCCGTGGGCGAAAGATCGGATTAAAACGAGTTAATAACGAAGGAGATATGATTTTCCGAATTTAACGACGAAAACTATTTTCTGAAAAACTGCATGCTGTCTGACAGTTTTCGACGGGCAAATAGAGGCGTTAAACGTAACCTAGAGGAGCCGAGCTATCGAAAATATATTAGTATATACTAAAACGAATTCGTGGATATAAAGAACGAGTAAAATGAGCTTAAAACGACCAAGTTATACACGTTTTAAAATCGTCAAAATTATATATATATATATATATATATATATATATATATATATATATATATATATATATATATATATATAGTCACTACTAGAAAATAATATAACTACGTACTAAATAATATATTTTCTAGATTTCTTATTCAAGGAGTTTATTTTTAATTAACGAAATACGTACGACTCAAGGTTTATTACGCGACTACTAGACACTATTATAAGGTTTTCAAGGCGAGGATTATAACACTAACATTTTCATACGATATACTACGACAAGTTATATACTTCTATATTTGGACTTATTTTCCTAAGTATGGAAACTATTATACTTTGACAATAACTAGTATTTCCAAGTTACGAGTGGTATAGGCATCATGTGCACGTGCATTCATTTCATTATGTCATGATCTAAGGTAGATCGTTATTACTCATATTAGGTTGCGGTTAGAGATCGTGCCTCATTTCAGTGTATCCATTCTTGTCATCGTAACTATCGCACCAGGTGAGTCATAGCCCCTACTTTTTAATTATTTCGCAAACTCTTTGGGGGAGAATACATGCTCGTTTTACTTAAATGCGTTCCTTGCTTTACCTGGTTGATTACCTACATTTCAATGGTATGCTTGATTACCTGTATTTCATGTGACTTGTCTCTTAAACATTATTACTTATTTTATATGACCTCATTGGCAGTATTATTTATCTGGCGACATTGTCATCATTATTTATCTGGCCTCATTGTCAGTATTATTTATCTGGCGACATTGTCAGCATTATTTATCTGGCCTCATTGTCAGTATTATTTATCTGGCGACATTGTCAGCATTATTTTTCTGACGACATTGTCAGCATTGTTTATATAACCTCATTGACTGAATTATTTATATAGCCGTTTTGCTATATTTATCTGGGAATTTGGATACCAGTATTACTTTTGTTCACGTAGGCTTTAACATATTACTTTTGGCAGTGGGTTGTAAACACATAGGTTACAAGTCTCTTATGGCGGGACTTGAAACTGAGTGGATTTACAATGCCTTTGCTGGGCGATCATTTCTCTATAGGCATTATTTGTTAAACAAACTCTATGAACTCACCAACCTCGTGTTGACACTTTAGCATGTGATGAACAAAACTGCTGATGAATCAGATAGTGATTCAGAATGTGATGAACCCACTATTGTTGTATCTTCTCTACCTATTCATATAGCAGGTCCTCCTAACAAAGAAGCCTCTGATGCCAAAACTGCTGATGATGTGGAAAACTCAACCTATGCAGAAGATCTTGCTAGACTCAAAAAGAAAGAACATGCAGCTGCTGAAGAAGCTAAAATACTTGGTCTTGAATTTGCTCGAGACACTGAAGCACTCTTGAAACAAGCTGCTATTGATATCAGCAGCCAATCTATTTCAGCTGATGAATCTGCTGATAAAGCTACTGTCAATTCTGCTGAAGGCATTTCTACTGAAGGCAATTCTGCTGCAGTACCTGTTTCCACTGACACATCCACAAGCTTAGATGAACCTTATGGCAGGTTTCCCATTCCCTCAGATCTTGCTAATGTTGAACAAAGTGATGGCAATTTTCAATTAGCTTCTTATGATGAAGACTTTGCTCCTACACTAACCAATCTTGATACCTCCATTGATGTTAATCCTGGTACCACTAAAAGGATCAACACCATTCATCCACAAGATAATATACTTGGTGATCCAAATGCTATGGTTCTCACCAGGAGTGCCATTAAGAATACCAAGTTTGGACAATGTGCATTTCTAACATATGTGTCCACTCAGAAGAGAGATAATCACACAGATCAGAAGCATTGTCTGTTTGCTTGTTTCTTGTCCCAAGTTGAACCAACAAGCATTAAACAAGCTTTGAGTGAGCCTAGTTGGGTTGAAGCTATGCAGGAAGAGATGCAACAATTCAAGAATCAAGATGTTTGGATCCTTGTTGATCTTCCTGCAGGGAAAATTGCTATTGGAACCAAGTGGATATTAAAATGCAAGAGGGATGCAAGAGGTATTGTGGTCAGAAATAAAGCAAGATTGGTGGCTCAAGGTTTCAGATAAGAAGAAGGGATTGACTATACTGAAGTCTTTGCACCTGTTGCTAGGGTTGAGGCAATTAGGTTATTTTTAGCATTTGCCTCATACATGGGGTTTAAGGTATATTAGATGGATGTCAAGAGTGCCTTCCTCTATGGCAAAATTGAAGAGGAGGTCTATGTCACTCAACCACAAGGCTTTGAAGACCCCCAGAATCCTAAGAAGGTGTACAAAGTTGTCAAGGCACTTTATGGACTTCACCAAGCACCAAGAGCATGGTATGCTAGATTGTCTACATTTCTTTTGGAGCATGGCTACAGAAGAGGAGCAATTGACAAGACCCTCTTTATTAATAAAAACTCCAACGATATCATTCAAGTACAGGTCTATGTGGATGATATTATTTTTGGCTCCAAAAAGGAAGCATGGTGCAGGGAATTTGAAGATTTGATGAAAGGTGAATTTCAGATGAGTGCAATGGGGGAATTAACCTTTTTCTTAGGGCTACAAGTCAAACAACAACCTGAAGGGATTTTTATCCATCAGGAAAAATATGTTAAGGACATCTTGAAGAAGTTTGACTTTGAACATTTGAGGACTGCCACTACTCCATATGAACCACCCAAGCTTAAAAATCCAAATGAACAAGATGAGGTTGTGAATGTTCACCTCTATAGATCCATGATTGGATCACTCATGTATCTCACAGCTTTTAGGCCTGACATTACCTTTGCTGTCAGTGCTTGCTCAAGACATCAAGTCACTCCATTGACTTCCCACCTAAATGCAGTGAAGAAGATTTTCAAGTACATCAAAGGCCAACCCAAGTTAGGCCTTTGGTACCCAAGGGAATCACCATTTGTGTTGGAAGCATACAGTGATAGTGATTATGCAGGAGCTAATTTGGACAGGAAATCCACAACAGGAGGTTGTCAATTTCTTGGTAGAAGACTCATCTCTTGGCAGTGCAAGAAACAAACCATTGTGGCTACTTCTACTACTGAAACAGAATATGTTGCTTCTGCCAACTGTTGTGGTCAGGTACTCTGGATTCAGAATCAAATGTTGGATTATGGGTTTAACTTCATGAACACTAAAATCTACATTGATAATCAAAGTACTATTTCTATTGTTAAAAATCCAGTTTTTCATCAAAGAACTAAACATATTGAAATTAGGCACCATTTTATAAGAGATGCAAATGAGAAGCATCTAATTCAAGTGCTTAAAATTCATACTGATGATAATGTGGCTGATTTATTAACAAAGGCTTTTGATGGACCTAGGTTTAATCACTTAGTTGTCAACATTGGGATGGTCAACCCTTGATTGCTATGTTTGAGGGGAGGCATAAGCCTCAGGGGAGGCATATGCCTCGAGGGAGGATTGTACATGTTGTATATTATGTATTTTATTATGTTTACTAACTTTATTTTTGCAGGTTTCTGACCAACTTTGTATATTATTATGGTTGTCTTTTGTGTTCTGTTTGTATGGTTGGTGTGCAGGTTGTGTTCCTGCTGATGCAACAAGATGTACTTAACAACATCTTTCAGTGGAACAAGATGTAAAAGATCTACTAAATAGTTTATTTATTATGAGATTAAAGGAGTACATCAACCCAACCATCTTACATCATGTCAAGATTACAAAAGCAACATTCAAACAACCTAACCACAAACCACTTTCTAAACCATAACACCACCACCTCCCACAACCCAAACCTCTACTTTATCTTTCTCTTCCTTTTTCCCATGTCCTTGGGGTCTGGCATTGTTTTGTGAACCCCTCTGGATTGCATGTCTTTGTTCTAAAGCTTTGGAGCAGCAAGACCAAGAACAACCTTAAGTGGACCCTTGGTTCTCTGTGAAGATTGTGGTTCCACTGGGACAGAGATTTTTCTCATGTCTGCACAAACCCTTTCCATTTCACTGGTGAGGAATGCAGTGACTGGAGTAAAGTCAGGAAGAACAACAGAAATAGGGATTGGTGTTTCCCCTGCTTCCTCTGTTTCCTCTGATGAGGATGGAGATGGACAAAACTCTGATGGTCCTTCACCCAGATAGTAGTATGCCCTTTGTATTTGGGGAATATCAAAGGTGGAATCAGAAGATGAATCAGAAGAAATATCAATAATTTTGGGGTTTGATTTCATGATTGGTGTGTTTAGGAAGACTTTGGTGTGTTGGTATTAGTGTATTATTGAGTTGTGAGTAGCTTATGCTTTGAAGACATCTTTATATAGACTTGATTTGGGATTAATATGAGTAAATGCAAGTTAATGGGAGGTAGTTGAGTCAGTAGCAATTACTAATTGTGCAAGTTGTCCATTTATGTGGATTCTACGGATGATGGTCACTAGGGTTTGACCAATTGCTGCTGATAACACCAACTACATTCTTAAGTTTGTTCCTGCTGATGGTTTTTAATAGATTATTTAGTTCAAGGGAATACAAATTCTTCAGAAGAGTAACAATCAAGTAAAGACAAACAAGGCAACATGTTTATTGAACCTTCACAAGTACAAACAGGAATAGATTGAAAGTTTCAAACAAGCAAAACAAGCCTATCAATCCTACACTTCCTATTCTACTTTGCTATTGCCCTTGACATCAGCTATCTTCTCCTTGCCCTTGTTGTTGTTGAAGACTCCATGCTGTTGGGGACAAGATAACCCAATCACCACTTCCCTTGTCTTTGGCAATGGTGGATTTGACCTTCTTACTCTTGATGGTCGCTTTGGACGCGAGGATTGGGGCTTCTCAGGTGTTGTAGGGTTGTAGAGTACATCACTCTCATCATCATCTTCATCAGTAGAAGTGAAGACGAAGGGAGACTCATTAGGATTGAGGGCTCTGTTTGCCCTCTCCAATGCATTCCACTGTCTCTCCATCTCTCTCTGGTATTCAGGATCATCAATTTCAGATAGATATGGTGGTAGATCCTCCGATGATGATGAACTTGGAGCAGGTACATCATGTCGCTTCTTTTTTGCTTGCTCTTTTGTTAGACCCCATGGGAGGGTTGGCATTCTGAGTGGTGATGGAGATGTTAGTGACTCTGATGAATCAGATGAGTCATGTTGGTATCAAAGTTTTACTATTTTATCAAGTCTCGGTCATTTGTAATAAATGTTAGGTTCCTTTATTATTAGTTACTTATATTTGGTTATCATTTATGTATTTAAGGCTTATGAAAGCCCAAAAGGCCTTCAAGGCCCACGAATTAAAGAAGATGGGAGCTAGGAGTGTTGCCCTAGCTTCCCTCCTATAAATAGAACCATTAGGACTCATGTAAACTTGGTTGGTTATATGAAATACTAAGGAAACTCTTGCAATTCTAATTCTCCCATTCTCATAATCATCCCATCCTTATATCTATCTCATTCTTGTTTGTATGAAATCAATATGGCAACCTAACAAGTCGTATCATTCGCCATATGAAGGTGTAGTTCTTGTTTTCTTAAGAAATTCGATCCAAACTCTTCTTTTTATTTCGTTATTTTGCTAAATTTTTCGTACTTTCTTGTTTGTTTCTTGTTTTTTATCACATATTTGCTTACAAACTTGTGGTACAAAACATTACAAACAAAAAAGTTCTAAACTTTTATCAAAATATATGAGTTGGTTTCTTGTACTAGTTTTCGAAAATTTTCCACTTTTGAAAAAAGCTCATCAAGTTTTCAACTTTCTTTAAGATATCATCATTTTATACTTAAAAGTACAAGAATCTTTTAATAAAAACAAGTCTTTGGTTAGCTTTCTTGGAAAACAAAAATCTGCCCAAATTTCGCAATCTCTTTACTGACCAAGTTTCGCAATCGCGTGTATATGCTTCCTTACGACTTACGGATAGTGAACTCAGTATTTTCTCCCTTGTATAAGAAAGAAAAATACTTCGACTTTTGGATTAATTTTGAAATTGGACAATTTCGAAATTTTTGTTAGTGAACTTGTGTTTTCGAAAATCTCACAATTTTCGAAATCACTTTCTTTCGCAAACTCTTGCAGTTTCGAAAATATCCTTTACTCACAAGTTTCGCAATTCAGTTTCGAAATCTCAAATTTTCGCAATCTCGAGGATCAACAATTTTCGCAAATCTCCACAAGTGTGCAAGTTTTCGAGATCACCTAAGTCACAAATTTTCGCAATCACAAGTTGTGAAAGTTTTCGAGATTTGGCTAAATCCTATACCTTCTACAAGATCCATTTTTCACACAAGTGTTTCATTATGTCTCAACCACCGTACTACAACTTTAACCATCCTCAGCAACATCAGAATCAGCAGTATCATCAGCAACAACAACAATATCAACAATCAACACAATATTATCAACAACCGGTTTACTCACAACAACATCTTCTCATGCAACAGCATCAGATGGTTCCAATACAACAATCCTATCCAATGCCACAACAACAAGGCCAACTTCCATCCAAACAGACTCACTGGTTTGACAGGATGTGTGAAGTCATTTCAACTCAACAATCCAGACATGAAGCAGGATCTATTGACACTCCACCAATGCTTACACCGGGTAATTATGTTCAGTGGGCAAGTCGATTCTTAAGGTTTATAGAACTCAAGAAACCCAATGGTAAGTACATGAAACAAGTTATCCTTGAAGGACCGTTTCAGTGGCCTGTTAACTACGTTGGAGGTGACCCATCTGCTGATCCTTCAATAGCTCCAACTGCTGTGCAAGTTCCTGAGTCTGCACTCACTACTGAACAACACCTTCATCGTGAAGCAGATGAGTATGATATGTCTTACATACTTCAGGGAATACCAAATATCATATTCAGGAGTGTTGATGCTCAGACAACTGCAAAAGCTATGTGGGAACACGTCCATCTACTTATGGAACGCACACAACTGAACAAAGAAGACATGGAATCTAAACTTTACTTAGAATACACTAATTTCATGCTCGAACCAGGGGAATCACTTGAATCTTACTATCATCGTTTCACCAATGTCGTCAACGACTTAGAGAGACATGCAGTACACCTTCCAAGGATCGCTGTCAATACAAAGTTTGTTAGTAGTCTGGGTTCCGAGTGGCAAAAGTATGTGACATTTGTGAGACAAGCTAAGAATCTTCATGAAGACCCATATGGTTTGTTGTATGACTATCTCAAGCACTATGAATATGAAGTTGAAAAAGATAGAGCGCACGAGGAGGATATACACCACCACCTACTTCTAATCCCCTAGTACTCGTTGCTCAATCTCATACTGCACATCCTCCGATGTCTAATCATGCTTATGTTCAGGAACAAAATTCTTTCAGTTACCAGCAACCTGCTACCTCACACAAAATGGTCCCATATGAATCATCCTCGCAACACACTTCTCCTCAACCTGCTCCATATGACAACCATGATAGCATGTTTTATTCTAATCAGATTGAAGATGATGATGAAGACGTCAATACGTTGAATCAAGGACTTGTTCTTATCGCTCGTGCTTTTAGCAAATTCTCTAACAAAACCAACAACCGTCTTCGTTCTTCATCACATACAAGGAATCAAGCTGTCATTCAAGATGGTCGAGTTGAGATTTAGAACCGTAATCCTGGACGTTCAGGATCAGGAGGGTATTCTGGAAATTCTGGTTATGGACACAGATTCAACAACAACGGGGGATTCAGAAACAATTCAGGTGCTCCTCAGAGAAGAAATGACAATGTGGCAAATGGCAATACAGAATCTGGGAATGCGATATGGTGCTACAACTACAACGAAAAAGGTCATATTGCAACAGCATGTCCAAAACCGAGAACCCGTGGCAGTCAGTTTCACAAGCAGGCATTACTAATGGCTCTCAAAGATGAAAAGGAAGGAACTTTCAATGAACAAGAGAACAGTTTCTTCGCTAATGCTTACAACGATGATGATATGGAAGATGTTGAAGCCAATGCAGCTGTGATGCTTATGGCCAACATGCAGGAACATAAGTTGAATGATTCAGGCCCAGTGTTCAACACTAATGGTTTGTCTCAGGTACATGACATAACCACTTACTCCATACAAGTTAATGCATCACCCTCTGCTTCTGAATCAGATAAGGCGCAAGTTGTTCCAACTGAATCATTTTTATCTTCTCAAGAGGATAAACAATTAGACACAGTTGTTATATTTGATGATGACACTGTCGTTTCATTTGATGATCCTATTGAGCAAGACAAACATGATCATATTGAACAACATGAACCTTCCTCTGATCCAGTTCCTGACTATATTGTCATGGCCAAACAACTTCAAGAACAACTTCTTATTAATCACATAATGGACGAGCAAAATAAAGTTTTGAAAGAAACTAATGCAGTTTTGAAAAAGGACATTGAATGTTATAAAATACAACTTTCACATTTTCAAAATGCAGTTCAATGTGAAAAGTGCTTTGAAAAGTCATTTCAGGAATCGTATGTCAAAGAACAAAATCTTCAAAAGCAAATCTATGACATAATTGAGTCAAACGGTAAATTGGTTTCCAAACTGGAAAATGAAAAACATGATCTTCAAAAACAAGTTGTACAACTTCAAAAGGAACTTTCAAAAACACAAACAGAGGTGTCAACATGCAAACAGGAATTTTATGAACATAAAGTGCGAAAACGAGAAAAAGTAAATTCTTTAATTGAAGAAAATATCACTCTTGAACGTCAAATTAAAGCATTTCAAAATATAGTTTATAAACATGGAGAATCTATAACGACAATTCAAAAGTTTACTTTAAAACCAAGACCCGATAAAGGTTTTGCCATTGGCGATCACCGATCCACTTTTCTTCACACTGCGTTCAAAACAATTCCTAAGCTTTACAGTATGGACCAATTGATGGATAATAATGTTGTGCGTGTTATTGTATATAATACCGAGGAAGAATATGAACTTGAAGAAAAGAGTCGATAAAAAATGAGTCAGGTTGAATATTGCAAACCATATGATTATTCAAAAGTTCCTCACATTTCAAAATATTTTGTTACATCAAGAGAAATACCTGAAAAATCATGGTATGTTACTGAGTCTTATGTTTCATCTTCCAATGGGGCTCCTGTCAAACCCATGGCACAAGTAAATGGTCCATTACCATCTTCTGGTACTGCGACCCCTTTACCAACACGTTGTCGAGTTTTAGACTATTTTAAAACGTTCATGAAAGGCATCGAAAACTTGGAAAATGTAATTGAACATCATTCGGAAATAAAAATTGCTACTTTTCAATCAGCTTACGAGCGCGAAAAGCGAGACATTTTTCAAAAACAATTTCTGCCTTTAGTTCAAAATTTACGTTATTGTGCTACTCGTTGGGAACAGGAACTCCAAAAAGAAGTTAAAGAAATGCAAAACATTTTCACTCTAAATGAAAATGCAATTTTGGTTCAACAACGCAAAAATTGATTTTTGAAAATGGATTCTGATCGACTCTTGGAACAAATCCTCACAGCTAATATTTACTCTCTCACTATGAATGATCTCTACTATTCCAGCAATGCTGCGGTGTTTGAAAATTACTGTGCTGATATAGATTTGATGAATAAGGAAACTGAAACATTGAAACATAGATATGAAACGTTGCGTCAAAACAGTGATGATGTGTGAAACAAACTTTCAAACAGAAATTGTCAACTCAAACAAAGGCTTGAATGGTGTCAAGCTCAAAGTCTTGAAACAGAATTGCAACTACAAAGTCAAAATGTTTCAAAAAACTGTCAACTTTGCAAAGAAAATGTTTTTCTCCAAATTAAATGTCTTCAATAGGAAAAAGAAATTGCGGAGTTAAATATTGAAAATGTCGAATGGCAACAAAACCGCGATGACATTCGTTATTGCAATGGTTTACTTGAGTCTGATATTCAGGACAAAAATCACATCATCATTGATTTGAAAGAGAAAATTAAGCTACTTCAAAAAGGAAAGTTTGTTGACACCACAGTGATAGCACCAGGAATGTTTCAAATACACAAAACAGATAAGGGTAATCATGCTAAGAGTTCTAATGATAGCTCTTCCACTTCTACAGGACTAGTTTCCCCTAAGAGCGTTAGCAGCCCAAAGCCAAAAAGCGTTAAGAAGACTAAAAAGACTAGGCTCTGGCAACGTAGAAGAGGAACACTAGAAGTGCAAGAAGTAGAAACTCACCTTAGGAACTTGAATAAAACTCATGTTGCATCTGATTTAGATTCTAATCTGGCAAATTGTAATCAAAATATTAATGTAACGAATGCTGAACCTTTAAATATTAATGCATCTTGTGTGTTTTGTCGTCAAAGTGTGTTATCTGGTGATCATACTAAATGTGTAGCTAATAATCTCTTACATCGTCACAAGAAACGTAGATCAAGCTTTCCTTCTAGGCCCACTAATGCCTCTAAGTCTACCTTAGGAAAAAAGTCAACTACCGTTTCAAATGATGTTGTAGTCAACCCAAGAGCAGAAATCAAAAAATCTAGGAACACGCCAAAAGCTAGTGCATTTACCAAAAACAAAGCAAAAACTAGTTGGAACTGGCAACGTTGGTTACAATACAAACCAAACTTTAAATGGATTCCTAAACTTGTGTTTCTAACCAACAGGAACCCACCATTTCTTCGGGTTCCACCCTTACTTCTGTTCCATCTCTGTCATCTATTTGTGATGCAGGTGGTTCAGATCGTTCTCTGGATTGTTGATAGTGGTTGCACCCGACATATGACAGGCAATCTTAAATTGTTAACTAACTTTGTCTCAAAGTTTATTGGAACTATCAGATTCGGGAATGATCAATACGCTTTAATCATGGGTTACGGAGACTATGTGAATGGGAATATTGAAATTAGCAGAGTCTACTATGTTGAAGGTTTGGGTCACAACCTCTTTTCAGTCGGTCAGTTCTGTGATGGGGATTAATAAGTAGCATTTCGAGAGAAAACTTGTTTTGTTCGTGATCTACAAGGAAATGATTTGATGTTAGGCAAACGCGGCACCAACCTTTACACAATTTCAATGTCTGACATGATCGCGTCATCTCCTATCTGTCTTATATCCAAAGCTGAAATGACTAAATCATGGTTATGGCACAAACGCCTTTCTCACTTGAATTTCAAAACGATGACTGATCTCGCTCGTCACAAATTAGTTGAAGGTTTTCCAAGATTCTGCTATGCCAAAGATCACTTATGTCCAGACTGTGAACAAGGAAAAAGTACCCGTGCTCATTTTCCATCAAAACCTGAACACAGTACTAATCATGTTCTACAACTGCTTCATATGGATTTGTGTGGTCCGATGCGTGTTCAAACGATCAACGGTAAACGCTACATTTTAGTAATTGTTGATGATTACTCTCGTTGGACTTGGGTTTATTTTCTTCGAAGTAAAGATCAAGCTCCTCATATGATCATCACCTTTCTCACCAAAATACAAGTTCAGCTACGCAACACAGTCAGAATTGTTAGAACTGACAATGGCACAGAATTTAAGAATCAAACTATAAGGTCATATTTTGAGAAAGTGGGAATTGAACATCAAACATCCATTCCACGAACACCCGAACAAAATGGAGTAGTCGAAAGACGCAACAGAACGTTAGTGGAAGCTGCACGAACGATGTTAACCAATGCTCAATTACCAAATTACTTATGGGTGGAAGCTGTTTCAACCTCATGTTACACTCAAAACCGTTGTATGATCACAAAACCCCATATCAGATTGTTCACAAAAGGAAACCGAACATCAGTTAATTTCATGTATTTGGAGCTCTATGTTATCCAGTTAATGATCGTGATGATTTAGGTAAACTCAAAGCAAAGGCTGACATTGGAATATTTGTTGGATACTGTGAAAATTCAAAAGGCTTTCGGATATGGAATCGTCGTACAAGGGAAATTCAAGAAACAATTCATGCTAATTTCGATGAACTCACTCAAATGGCTTCTGAGCATAACAGCTTAGGACCCGCATCCAACCGTCTAAACTTTCCGGAATCTTTGGCTGAACTGTTGTCACTTTCCCGTAAAGAAGTGGAAACCTTGTTTGCTCCATTGTTTGACGATACGCTTGTTAACCATCCGTCTGAGGCCACACCAAATTCCGATGCACATCTTGATCAACATCAAGTACCTGATACACCTCAACAAGCAACAACAACTATTGGAAGAGACGGTCCTCCAACCATATCACCTGCAACAACAGAACAAACCGGGTCCAACTCACGACAATCAGCTGGAGACTCCATACCTTTATCAGTTCCACAAACCGCAGAGCATGACCCAGAACCATTCCTTAACCCATTTGCACAGGCTCAACCTGTCCCCGACATTGCTGAGTCATCTACACGCAATTTGGGTCCTGCTCACTTGCGAGATACTTATCAACTTCATCCTTCGACACACAAATAGACTAGAGATCACCCCTTAGTTCAAATTATTGGCCATCCAGATGCACCAATTATGACAAGACAACGCCTTCACACAGACGGTGAAACTTGCATTTATGCCCTGACAGTTTGTAAAACCGTGCCTAAAAACGTCAAAGAAGCTATGACTTATGAAAACTGGATTGAGTCTATGCAAGAAGAATTCGAATCCTTTCAAAGATTGGAAGTCTGGGAAATGGTTGAAAAACCAGAAGGAATCATTGTAATTGGATTAAAATAGATCTGGAAAAACAAACTGGATGCAGAAGGAACTGTCATACGCAACAAATCACACTTGGTAGCAAAAGGATATTCTCAAGAAGAAGGAATCGATTTTGAAGAATCATTTGCTCCAGTAGCTAGACTTGAAGCTGTACGGATCTTCTTAGCATTTGCTGCTCATCGGAATATGATTGTTTACCAAATGGACGTGAAAACGGCTTTTCTGAATGGTCAACTCCGTGAAGTGGTTTATGTCAGTCAACCTGAAGGCTTCGTTGATCCAGAGCGTCCCAATCATGTCTACAAGCTTAAGAAGTCTCTCTAGGGTCTCAAGCAAGCCCCAGGGCGTGGTATGATAAGCTTTCTAAATTCCTATTGGCTAATGATTTTACTCTAGGCTCGGTGGATCCAACACTGTTTACAAAAACATACGGGATGGACTTATTAATCGTTCAACTTTATGTCAATGACATTATTTTTGCTTCAACCAACAAAAATTACTCAATAGATTTTGCAAAATTAATGACATATAATTTCGAAATGTCCATGATGGGTGAACTTACATTCTTTCTAGGACTACAAGTTCATCAATCACCTCGTGGAATTTTTCTAAATCAGTCCAAATATGCTCTTGAGATTTTAAAGAAACATGGAATGCAAAGCTGTGATACAATGAATACACCTATGGCCAATTCCACAAAACTAGATGCTGATATACATGGGACTGTTGTTGACCCTACCAAATACCGAAGTATTATTGGGTCCCTCATGTATCTCACATCTAGCAGACCGGATATTGTATTTGCTGTCTATATGTGTTCGCGATATCAGTCTAAACCAACTGAGAAACACCTCAATGAGGCAAAAAGAATCCTTCGATACATAAAGGGAACCATCCATTTGGGAATCTGGTATCCGAAGGATTCTGGTTTTGAACTAATAGCTTTTTCAGACGCTGTCCATGCAGGATGCTTAGACACGCGAAAAAGTACATCAGGTGGATTACAGTTTCTTGGAGATAAGCTTGTGTCTTGGCAATCAAAGAAGCAGGACTGCACTTCACTGTCATCAACAGAATCTGAATACGTAGCTATGTCTGCTTGTTGTGCTCAAGTCATTTGGATGAGATCACAACTTAAATACTATGGCTACTTATTCAATAAGATTCCGATCTACTGCGATTCCAAAAGTGCCATTGCAATCTCCTGCAACACAGTCCATCACTGCAAATCCAAACACATTGATCTCCGATATCATTTCATCAAGGAGCATGTCGAAAAGGGTACAGTTGAATTATATTTTGTGGGCACTGAGTACCAATTGGCGGACTTACTTACTAAAGCCTTAGCTCCATCAAGGTTTGCTAGTTTGGTTCACCAAATTGGTATGTGATGTTTGACACCAGAGGATCTGGAAAAGTTCCTTAAACACAAGTAAAATGTCAAACATCAAACAAAATATCTTTGTAAAATAATTTTTTCGCATATTTTTCAAAACCTCAAAAACACAAAAAGATTTTCTTTATTTATCTTGCATTAAAAAAAAAAAAAAAAAAAAAAAAAAAACGCAAGTATATCGCTTCCTTTCAACACCTTGTTATTTATTTCTAATTTACAAGTGTTGAGGGGGAGACATGCTCACATTTTTCTCATATTTTTCAAAACGGTATACTTGCATATTTCCTTAAGATGCGTTGTTTCAGGACTTTATGGATATCTCATATCATTTTTCTTTTCTCAAAACGATGTCATAAGGAGTATATTTTAGAATATTGCCAATGGTCATTCACTTGTATCTAACTTTAGGACTTATGTTGCAAAACTAGTAGTTAGGGGACTAAAGGTGTCAAAATGGCAATATTTCAAAAACAAAACACTAAAACAAACACATATCCGTTTCTTTTTCTCTAAATATTCAAAATATCAAACAAAAACCCTTTGCAAATCCACGGCTCAAATTCAAACGAGAAATCCGTGATACCAATCTCCAATCCGTAAGTCTCTATGAGTTCTTTAGACGATTTCAAACTATGGTTTTTGTTTAATCGCTAAACTAACGGTTAGATCTCATGATTTTTCGATTTGAAAACCTAGGGTTTCTATAATTTCGGAATTATACAAAACGTGTTTGGGGGGTTAATGTTTTATAGGGGTTTTGTTATATAACAAGTTTCTAACTTACCTACATCATCTAATCATGCTTTCAATCATGTTTGAGTTATTTTTGAAATCGAGGGTTTTATACCGATTTGGGTTTTTGATTTTGTAGCTTGTTTTATTGTTTTTGTTGTTGGGATTTGTTGTAATCTGTGTTAAGATCATTGTTATGCACTTTAATTTGACCCATATTCATGTTTGCTTGATTCTCGACAACTAGGGTTTTTCATTCATGTTGGGTCTTTCTCGTAGTGTGTTCATACGGTTTGTTATTTGTGCCTAACTGGTTCATATGCATGATAAATGATACACTAGACCTTGATATGATAAGTGAATGCATCTTCTTGTGTTTTTTCGAAATCATGTTCTTGTCTAGTTTCGAAATCAGTGCATATATGATAATTCCATGATTCTCATTGATGTTTCCCATCATTTACAACAGGTTACTACATTTGGATCACTTTAATTCACAAAGAAACGTACGTTGGCCTATTTTCGAAATTCTTGTATAAGAATTTTCGAGCACATGTTTTTCGCAATTATCTGCCCTGGTGAAAATGTTTTCGAAAACACACTTAAACATGTATTTTCGAAAAGTTCTCAAAGAGTAGTATTTTTTCTCGAAAAGAAAAAATCTACTTTGTTATCTTTTCGAAAATGTGTGTTTTATGTGTTTGCGAAAAGATTGTCATCCCTGGTCATCTTTTCGAAATCACCTTTAAAGTCAATTTTTTCGCAATCTCACATTATGAATATTTGCGAAAATATTTCAGAAGGTTTGTTCTCGATAAATTATTTATCGAAAATACATCTGGAAATGTTTTCTAAAATTTTCACTATGTAGGTTTGCCAAAATATTCTCTTATGACTGATTTTCAAAATCATGCCATGTGTAATTTTTCGAGATCATGCAATTCCTTAAAAGTTTGCGATAATTTTGGCACTTATGTATTATTTCGAGAATATTGTTGTAATAATTTCGAAAACATGTTTATTGTGATAATGATCATTAAATGTAACTTGTGATGTTATTATGAATCTTGGATGATCTTTGTGCATATGTGAATGTATAAGTGCTTCATGATTCAAACATTATCTAAGTATATTTCATTCAACACTTCACATGTAATAAATTCGTGCCTAAATGATTCTAAATGCTTATCTGTAATCAAACTTTGTAATCGTGCTAACGAGTAACAAATCTGGATGTTTGGTTGATGATAATGTTTTTCAGATTAACATGGCTGAACACAACGAGAATGTCCCTGAACAAACTCTTCCACTACTCACTATGGATGACATCACTCCCGCTGACTACAACGTTAAAATTGGCAATAACAATCCTCGAGTTAACTTTGACAAATTAAGAATTCCTGAGAACTCGTGCAAGATTGTCAAAGATATTCTCCTTGCACATCCATGCAAGCATCTGCTCAACAAATCTACTTCAGTTCCTGTGTTTTACCTTCATCAGTTCTGGCTTACGGAAAAGGCTAACTTAGACGATGAGTCTTTCACTATTACGTTGGATCGACAAGTCTACACTGTAGATCATGATGTCCTTCGTACTGTCTTCCTTCTACCTCAACCTGACAATGAATTTGCTCCAATGCTGCCTGAACTGGATCTTCTGGACTTCTTCATTGAACTTGGATACGATGTTCAAGACGACTTACCTCTGATCAAGCATTCCAGATTCAATGCGAAGAATATACCTCAGCCTTGGAGAACATTCTATTTGTTAGTTGTAAGATCTATATCAGGAAGAAAAAGTGGTCACGAACATCCCAAACTTGAGCATTTACAAGCATTTTGGGGAATGGTGAGCATGTCACCTATTGACTTTGCAGTTCCATTAATGAACGATATAGTCTACATCATTCAAACCGGACGTGAAAAAACTATGATCCCGTTTACAAGATTCACAATGCTTCTCATTGAATATTTCTGCAAAGATACACCGGAATTCATCAAAAGAATGGGAGATCCTGATGAGCCTAAGCACCTCTTCGAGGACGACTTCACCATCTCTTTTCTCAAGATGACCACTTCTTCTACTAAGCAAAAAGGAATGAGGCTTCCCGAGTACCTTCTGGATGTTAATATCAAGAAAAGTTTGAACTACAAATTCTACGATGATGCTTACAAAGGGCTACAGGAAGAAACTACCATACAGACTCGTAGTAAAGGAAGTGTGAAATCTGGGAGTACTACAAGCACCACTGGATCACCGCAATCAAAGTCAAAGGCTACTCCCAAAACCAAACCTTCTACCAGAACCAAACCTTCCACCAAACCTAAACCGACACCCAAACCTAAGCCTGCAACTAAGCCAAAGAAGAAGGTAACACCAAAGCCCGCTCTTCAAGATGAACCTACACCGCCACCCTCTGAAAGCGACTCTGAATTTGACACAGAATCTGAAGAAGAAGAGGAAAACTTTGAACGAAGAGTAAGAGTACCTGAAGAAGCATTTCCTGAAATGGAGATTGCTATACAACAAAGTCTTGAAACCTTTGAAGCAGATTCAAGAAAGAGAAAAGGGATCACGATAAATGAACCCAATGATGATGAAGAAGACGAACCAATCATTGAACAATTGGTCAACAAAAGAAAATTGAAAAGTATAATTGTCGACACACGAGCTGAAGTAAAGCAATTTCTCAAAGAACAGAGTGAAGAAGCACGCCTCAGCCGACTTCAATCTCAACCTTCATCACCACCTGTCGATCAACCAGAGCATGAAGGCACTACCAGCAGCTCCATTCCTCCCGTTGTGTCTACCACTTTGGAACCGGCTTCACAACCCAGTGACAAAGAAAATGTCACAGACACAACAGGTGACATCACCATGACTGAGACTACAAATGTAGAGGAGAATGTTGGCGAATAAGAGTACATTGCCACAGATCAGGAATTTGACCACTTCACTACTCCAGAGTTTCTTGCACAGAAAGAAGAGGAACGCAGAAGAAAAGAAAATGAAGAAAAGGAAGCCTTCGACACCAACGTATTCCTTCAATCATCTTCACAATCTAAGCAGACATCTTCACATCAACCTCCACCTCCTCAAGACTCTCCACCAAAGGATCCGACTCCTCCAGCTTCTTCTTCAAGTTCTCACAACGAGTCGTCATCTGAATCATCACCAGAACATTCATCTCCTACACCTTCTGAAACCGTGTCTAAGCAACAATCAATCAATGAACCGACTAAACCAGTTGATCTTCAGGAGCAAGTCAACACTCTTACAACCATGGTCACCAGTCTTGCAAAACAAGTTGAAGACTTTCAGGAGGCAAAGCAGTAGATCGATAAGTTCATGAAAGCTGACTTGACAGGAATCATCAGGACTTTCACACTAGATTATCTTACTGACAATCTGGTTGAAATTGTTACTCCTGAAGTTACAAGTCTTATTGCACCAATCAAGGACAACTTGGAGCACAGGATCAGAAGTGTTGTAAAGAAAATGTTATCAACAACACCATTCACGATTCACCCTGCGAAAGCTTCCACAACAACTCCTACCATCTCTGAACTATCATTCGATGACCTGCTTGCTCAACTCTACGACAAAGTTTCTTACAAAACCACACAGACACCTGAAGAAAAAGCACTTGTCGATGCTATTACTGCTAACTTGTCTAAAGAGTCATGCAAAGACGCTGCTGGAACCCTTAAGAGGACAAGGAAAGATGACGACCCGGACCCGAACTCTAAAGGCAAGAAACATAAGTCCGGTACCGGTCCATCATCTTCTCACCAACCACAAAAGGATCCTACTCCTCCTGGAAATCAGCAACACACTTCAGCTACTGGTCAAGGTCCCACAGATGAGGAAGAAACTCTTATGCATACAACTGATGATTATGAAGGACAACCCGATACCGATTATCGTGCCTCCCCAATTCCCGATTCTCAACCTGGACCATCGTCACCATCAAAAGCTCAAGACAAGGATACTACGTCCAAGTCTAAGAAATCAAAGAAAAGGAGACGTCATTCATGGCTCGAAAATGATGACACACCTGAAAATGATTGGTTGACAGAATTGGTCAAAGCTCAACCTCCTCTCGAAGATGAAGAACCTCTTCCAGGCAATACAGTGCAATAAACTCAGGTTATGATAAAGGAGCTTCAGATTGAGAAACTTACGAAGGCGGAGCTTAGAAGAATCAATCGGGATGCACAAGAATTCCTCAAGTCTAGATCTGGTAATAGGATGGAACTCGAGTTTCATATGCAGAATATAGCTAGTGCAATGTCTGGTAAGTTTGACTGGCTAAATCCTGAGGCGAATCTCGACAACTATTCTAAAATACAGGACAAACCTTACTCCACCGATTGGACTAAACCATTACCTCTGCAAGGATTTCCCGAAAAACCTAAGATACCTTACAGCTTATTCTTTAACAAGGATCTTTGTAACCTCCAACTCACCCAAGAGAAATCAAAGCAGAAATATGCTTCCTCATTGACTATCTCAGTACCACCCGTAAGATACAAAGTTCCTGCAATTGAAGAATCTACTCCAGTATTTAGCGACTCTATTGTAGCTTACGACAGAGATGCTTTACACGGGATTCAGCACTGGCCTGAACGTCGTTGTCTCGGTTACACTCATAGATTAGACACCAAGTCATTGGAGAATGTGAAGCATAAGTCAAAGATCATTGCTATCTTGGAGATTCAAGAGTCGAAACGGTTTAACTACATGTTCATGAATGAGATTGTGGTTAAAAGACAAGATGAAAAGAAGCACAAATTCTCCGAAGCAGACTTTCCTGACCTTTATCTAAATGACATTGAAGACATGTATCTAGAAAAAGTTCAAAGAAGAATGCGTGGATTCGATACTGAAACTCAATACAACTTCATGTCATCTCTACTTCTCTTCATCTGACGATTGATAGTTCAAAAAAGAGTGGAAGATCTTCAGCTTGGAGTGGAAAGTTACCAACAGAAGATCAATTTGACAAAGCCACAAGTATCATTTCCTGGAATTAATCAGATGTCGCAGTACTCGCTCATCCAAACACCATCTTTTGGCTTCACCTACCTCAATAGCAAAAAGTTGATAAGTTATATGAGGCTCGATGAGTTACACAAGTTCTGTGATGTCACGCTCAAAACTGTTCGCGATGGGCTTGTCAAACGGTTGAATGATGATCGGATTAAGATATCAAAGGGTGAAACTCCGAGGTGGAAATCCAGTGCCAGAAGACAAGTTCGGAACTTTGTTGTGAAAATTGAAGAAAGGTTATCCCGTCGGGAGCAGATCAGACGACTGGAAAATTACATCGGTGTCCGACCTTCATTTCCCATCAGACTCTTCAAAAGACCAGAACCACAGTTCACAGATTTTGATGCTCCAATCACTGATGAAACTTAAACTGGTACACATGGGTATTAACTTTTCAATATTAACTGTTTCATTTGATTGATTTGTTATCACAATGGCTTGTGCACACATAACAGTGTACAACCCGTTCTTGTAAAGAAAGGACCTTGAGGTACGCATCAGTGCCTCAATCCTGATATAAGGAGCGAAGGCTTCTTACTTTTGAGTAGAGTTAATCAAACATTTTCTGATTTTCATAACTATGCTCAAAAGACAAGTATTTCACCTCAATAAGAATTCACTTGTTGAGGGGGAGCACTTGATACAAAATCATCGTTCTTGAAATCAAAAGTTCTTGTTGAATTCTCCCCATAAGACTCAAAAGGCATATTTTAATCAAAAAGATTGTCAAAAATATCATCTTATAAGCTATTTTTGAGGGGGAGAAAAAGTGAATGTGATTAAAATATGAAAGTTCAAAGTTGCTTTAAAGTCAAATCTCATGCGAGCTAGACTCAGATTCACCCAAGAATTGACGAAACATAAAAGTTAGTAATCTCGAAAAGACTTATCCTCGACGGGTAATAACATCAAGTTAGTTACTAGAGCTAGTTGTCACCTAAAAGCTGACAATGGAACTCTTTAACTAGCCACGTAAGCGTATCTCGAAAAGGATTTGTCTAAGTAGAAATGTACCATTTCGAGAAACTTTCTGTGAACTTGACCAGGCCGGGTAATAATTTCAAGCTAGTATAACTAGTGATGTAAGCGTGTCTCGAATCGGTCTTGTTCACTGAAAGTGGATCAATTCAAAAAGTGCTCGCTCCTCCCGCATGTGCAAATTTATTAAATACTTACGAGCACATGTGAAGGGGGAGCCCTTTATAAGAAAACACAAAACTCTCAAAGTGTTAAACAAAATGTTTGATAATCACAAACACTTTGAGAGATTTTTCAAAGGTTTCAATGGCTATTGTCGGATAATCATGGAGTTATAAAGTGATTAAGATAGGAAAAACCGTACTATGATCCGCCAGAGCCGGAGGGATCTACCCAAGGACATCACCAATAGTTAGAATTAGAAGTCCTTAGGTATGATACGAAAAAAGGAGAAAAGAATGAAAGGGGAAAAAAGGAGTTGAAGAATTAAAAAGGAAAGTAAAGAAAAGGGTGAAAAGAAATAGCCCTCCATATGTTCAACCTTAGGGCAGACACCGGGTTCAAATCGTATGCTACTGGTTGTTGCTAAGGCGATGCCGGTATTGAAGATAAAGTTGTCATGGACCCAGTGACGCAATGCACTAAACCTTCTAGCCACTCAAGTTCTCATAAAAGAGCTTGTTTCATTATCACGGGGAACCGGTGTAATCTATCGACTTATCTCTTAGAGATGGTTGATATTGAAGCAGGAGACCCCTCCCTAGTCTCCGCATAGGAAACCTAAGTGTGCACTTTTCGAGTCTAGAGCCATGAGATACATCAAAGATCTCTTAGGAACACTTAGTATTTCTACAACTCGTGATCTACATCAATGGACACTAGCTGTAAATTATCGAGTCCTTCGCAGATCTTAGCAATCTGCCGAGAACGTTTATGAGAGAATTTACATAAGTATTTCTCAATGATTAAACAGAAATTCTGCCAGGGTCAACATCAAACAGCCCTGATAGCAGGGCACTTCGGTAACTCCTTGTGGGTTACGCTTAGTGTTTGCGGTGGTTTCTTAGCGGTCTACAGTCGTGGAGTGATCCCCAGCGACTCACCCAGTCATTGAGTTACTAAGTAGGTCTAGTAAGCTCCTTCGGGAGTATCTGACATGGGAACGGCCTTGATAAGAGTTAGAAGGAGTCTTCACACTATGCTGTTGATGATTTCTAGTTCCTTATCTGTAAGTACCGGGTGTTTTATTGCTAACTGTTTACCTGCAGGTACACATCATCTCCATGGCGACAGATTCCACATGCTCATACATGCATCTTGAAGTCATCAAAAGCTCCCTCAAAGATCAATGCAACACAAAGTTCAAAGAAAGATTCTACGCCAAAAAGAAGAATCTACAAAGTATAAAGACTAAAGATCAAAGTGAAAGAAAGGGAACTACGTGCATGTATAAGTCAAAAGTCAAAGATGTATGAGCATGTTGGAATGGCGGACTACCACCACTGACGCGGAAGTGACAAAAGGCAGACAACTTCATAACTTGATCACTATCACAACAACAATGAACAAAGAACAAATAACGATGAAAGATTTATCTCATGATTTTTGAAAGACGTCTAAAGCTATGAAAGTCAAAGATGAAGAAATGACAAAGACGTCAAGCAACCGTGATGACCGACCCTTAGGTGCAGAGATTGTTGGGATCAAAGTTTTACTATTTTATCAAGTCTCGGTAATTTGTAATAAATGTTAGGTTGCTTTATTATTAATTACTTATATTTGGTTATCATTTATGTATTTAAGGCTTATGAAAGCCCAAAAGGCCTTTAAGGCCCACGAATTTAGGAAGATGGGAGCTAGGAGTGTTGCCCTAGCTTCCCTCCTATAAATAGAACCATTAGGACTCATGTAAACTTGGTTGGTTATGTGAAATACTAAGGAAACTCTTGAAATTCTAATTCTCTCATTCTCATAATCATCCCATCCTTATATCTATCTCATTCTTGTTTGTGTGAAATCAATATGGGAACCTAACAAGTCAGAAGCAAGGTTGATGATACTAGGATTAGATGCCATAGTTCTTAATTGCTTGGTGGCTTTGTGATTAGGGATTTGTATTGTTAACATTGTGTGGTGATATTTGGGAATCATTACCCTATATTTATAAGACCATCCAAACTGTGTGTATTTATTACCATAAATGCGAGGTGGTTTAAAGATAATTAAGGGTGATTAAAAATTTTGACTAAAGAAATTTTCACAGATATTTGGTTACCACTGAAGTCGTGATTCTGCTGATTGATTCTGCGGATGCTGCTGCTTAATGAATGGTTGACCATAGTCAACAATTGATTGATTTATGCGGATTGACCATCTAGTTTCTGCCGTTTGACTTGGTTTCTACTGAAGAGTCAGTTTAATTGGGAAATTATACAGTCGATGATTGGTCAAAGATTGTTTTTCATAATTCATGCCAATTACACTCCACGTTTGGTAACTTACCATAGTTAACCTCGACGTGCAAATCCCACTCCTAATTAACTGATTCCCTCTTGTTATAACATTTAAAAACCATTTCAACATTATTCAGCACTCCCAACCCTAATTTCTTCTTATCAATCAATGGCTGCATTACTTTTCAAAGGTGATCATAACAAGCATGCTTTCCTAGGTCGTGGTAAGGGTAATGATCACTATGTGGGAATGATGGAATTTCTCCAAAGATCCAAGATTCATTACGCCTTAACCCGTTATCCTCATGTTATTCATGAATCTCTGGTTACACAATTTTGGCAAACGGCAAGTACGAGGTCTGTTGATAATGGACCAACAGAGATTGTTGCTATGGTAGATGGGGAAGAATGTGTAGTCACTGAGTCATTGGTCAGAACTCAACTATAATTGGATGATGAAGGTGGGGTGCACGAATTGGCTAAGGAAGAAATACTTGCAGGTCTTCAGGCTGTCGGATATAGTGCTAATGGGAACGTGTGGTACAAGAATTTGTTTTGCCCTAAATGGAGATTTTTGACACACACTTTGCTTCAGTGTATGAGTTCTAAGTCTGGTGGATGGGATCAATTTTCAACAGACATTGCTCTTTCCATTGTGTGTCTTTCTCAGGGAAGAACCTTTAACTTTTCTAAGTATATATTTGATGAAATGCTTGGTAATGTTAAGGATACCAGACTTAAATATTTAACGTATCCTAGGTTTCTTCAAATTATTTTAGGTATTCAGACCACTGATCCTACCCATTTGCCTGTTAAGGGTTTATCTAGTAAGCTTTTTGCTCAAATGAAAACCAATTATAAAGGAGATCATAGACCCTTACTCCCTGCCATGTTGCCCGTTGGCAATGCCCCTGATGGAGTAGCTGCTGATGTAGCTGCTGGTGGTCAGGATCCTACTGATGCTCAAGCACTAGAGGATTCCCCTGATAGGACTGAAGTTGCTACTGATGCAAGTGCATCAGTTGCTACTGATGTTCAGCCACCACCCTCTCCTAGGCCACCCACACCTATACCTTCACCCATTGCTAATACTTCTCCTGAGCATGTGCTCACTGAGAACTTAGGCCTTGACCCACCTGTACATTCTCCACAGTTTACAAGACTTCCAACACCTAGTCCCTTGAGACCTAACTTTGAGGATAATGTTGATGTAAATGTAGACTTAGATCATTCTACTAATAGGACCAATGATGCTTCCAATGCCACAGATATCCCTATTGGTGGAACTGAAGGTCCTGTTTGTAGGACCATAGAACAACCTAAATCACTTATGAATCATGCTTAATTCTAGAGAGAGAGAGAGTGAGTGGGAACTCTAGTGTGTGAAATAATGACCTTGTTATGACTAAGAGAACCAACCTCAAAATGAGGTATTACAAGAGTATTTATACTCATAGTGTAGGGCTTCACACATCTTTGACCATATTACATAACTATCCCTTAGACTTTATAAAATCATGAAAACTACACATAAACTTCATCATAATGATATTCTAAAGCAACCTATAACAATACATTAATGACCGACACTTTTTATAAATAAAAATACGATTCTAATAATCTCCCCCTAAGTGTTGGTCATTGAAGGTTGCGTGACGTCATCATCTTTGTCTTAAAACTTTAACATTCATAGCTCTTGACGTCTTTAAGAATCATTAGATGAATCATAGTTCCTTGTTCATCATGCTTCATTGTTGTTGAAGTGATCCAATTATGTCATCTGCCTTTTGTCACTTCTGTGTTTGTGGTGGTTTTCTGCCATTCCAACATGCTCATACGTCTTAAGTCTTTGTCATACATACATTTGTTATTCCCGTTCTTTCACTTTGATCTTTGTCACTTTACTTTGTAGATTCTTCTTTTTGGCGTAGAATCTTTCTTTGACTGTTGCTTTCCTTTGATCTTTGTGAGAACTTTCCTTTGACTTTGTGATGCATGTATGAGCATGTGGAATCTTTCACCATGGAGATGATGTATAGCTGTAGGTAAACAGTTAGCAATAAATCAACCGGTACTTACAGATAAGGAATTAGAGATCGTCAACAACATAGTGTGAAGACTCCTTCTAACCCTTACCAAGGCCGTTCCCATGTCAGATACCCCCGAAAGAGCTTACGAGACCTACTAAGTAGCTCAATGACTGGGTGAGTCGCTGGGGATCACTCCACGACTGTAGACCGTTTGAAACCACCGCGAACACTAAGCGTAACCCATAAAGAATTACCGAAGTGACCTGCTGTCAGGGCTGTTTGAAGTTGACCCTGGCAGGAATTTCTGTTCAATCATTGAGAAATACATTTGTAAATTCTCTCATAAACGTTCTCGGCAGATTGCTAAGATCTGCGAAGGACTCGATAATTTACAGCTGATGTCCATTGATGTAGAACACTAGTTGTAGAAATACTAAGTGTTCCTAAGAGATCTTTGATGTATCTCATGGCTCTAGACTCGATAAGTGCACACTTAGGTTTCCTATGCGGAGACTAGGGAGGGGTCTCCTGCTTCAATATCAACCATCTCTAAGAGATAAGTCGATAGATTACACTGGTTCCCCGTGAGAATGAAACAAGCTCTTTTGAGAGAAGTTGAGTGGCTAGAAGGTTAAGTGCAGTGCGTCACTGGGTCCATGACGTCTTTATCTTCAATACCGGTGTCACCTTGGTAACAACCAGTAGCATACGAATTGAACCCGGTGTCTGCCCTAAGGTTGAACATATGGAGGGCTATTTCTTTTCACCCTTTTTCATAGCTTTTCTTTTTAATTCTTTAACCCCTTCTTTCTCCTTTCTCATTTTCTCCTTTTTTCAATCATACCTAAGGAATTCTAATTCTAATCTATTTGATTTGTCCTTGGGTAGATCCCTCCGGCTCTGGCGGATCATAGGACGGTTTTTCCTAACCTTAGTCACCTTATAACTCCATGACTATCCTATAATTTCCATGAAACCATTTAAGAAAATCTCTCAAAGTGTTTATGAATATAAACACACTTTTGTTGACACTTTGAGAGTTTTTGTTTCTTTTGAAGGACTCCCTCTTCACATGTGCTCATGGATTTTTAAGAAATTTGCACATGCGTGAGGAGTTTGCACTTTTTGTATTGATCCACTTTCAGTGAACATGACCGATTCGAGACACGCTTACATCACTAGTTAGACTAGCTTGAAGTTATTACCCGTCCTGATCAAGTCCAAAGAAAGTTTCTCGATACGGTACATTCTACTCAGACAAGTCCTATTCGAGACACGCTTACATCACTAGTTAGACTAGCTTGAAATTATTACCCGTCCAGGACAAGTCTTTTCGATTACTGACATTTTAAGCTTCGTCAATTCATTGGTACTTTCTGAGTCGAGCTCTTTTGAGATTCAGTCACAATCTTTAAACATCTTTGATCACATTTTAATCATGTCTTTTCCCCCTCAAAAATAGCATATCGTGATATTTTTTATATCAACAGATTAAGAAAAAGCTTTTTGGAGAGAAAGACAGATTTCATTTTGCATGAATTCGGAACCTTTTAGTTTTTGTACTCCCCCTTAATGATAGCACATTTTTTAAAATCAATTAAGGGTTTTGAGGGAGTTATCTTGAGCACTAGTTTTGAGAGATTTTTAGAAATCTTTTGAACAATCTTGAAAAAGTGCTCAAGAATTCTGTTTTGAAAACGAGTTTTTGTTTGAAGTCTTTTTCGTTTGTTTAGACTCGAACTTTTTTGAAAAAGATTTCATCCTTGAAAATACGAGTCCTTGATTTGAAAACAATCAGAAGTCATCATTTAAGTCCGGGTTTCGTACTGAAGTATACGAAAGCCATAGTGAAGAAACTTGTGAGAAACGACATGTTTTAGAAAAACATTTTAAAGAAATCCCGTTCAAGCATCTGTACATGTCCGTATCATTGTTGAATGACATTTCTAGAAACGTACAGAATATTGATTTATACAAGAGACATGTCGTGAGAAAAATATTTTTGGATTTTTTGATTTTATATTGTTTTTGTACTTTTTGAAATTTTATATTTTTGTATTTTTTTTGTTGGTTTTTCAAATTTTGTATTTTGTTTTTTCAGAAATATTTACAGCGAAGCGATTTTGAAAACATTTTTCAAAAAGATTCGAGAAGACGTTCTAGCTCCTCAGGAGTTAGGCTTCGCATGCCAATTCGTCGAACTAAATAGTCAAACCGTTCTTTTGGAAGGGCTTTAGTAAATAGATCGGCGAGTTGGTAATCAGTCTTAACGAAAAATAATTCAACAGTACCCTCTTCCACGTGTTCTTTGATGAAATGGTAGTGGACTTTGATATGCTTCGTCTTAGAGTGATGTACGGGATTGCACGAGATGGCTATGGCACTTTTTGAGTCACAATACATAGGTATTTTGTAAAAAGTAAAGCCATAATCTTTGAGCTGTGTCCGCATCCAAAGAACTTGGGCACAACACGCAGATAGAGACACATACTCGGCTTCGGCGGTTGATAGCGCAGTACAATCCTGTTTCTTTGACGACCAACTTACTAGCTTTTCACCCAAAAATTGTGCTCCACCTGATGTACTTTTTGCGGTAACTTGATCTCCTGCATGGTCGGCATCTGAAAAGGCTGTTAGATTAAACCCCGAATCCTTCGGATACCAAAGTCCCATGTTAATGGTTCTTCGTAGGTACCGAAAGATCCTTTTAACCTCTTTGAGGTGAAGTTCGGTAGGCTTTGCCTGAAACCATGCTAACAAACAAACAGCAAATTGAATATCCGGTCGACTAGCAGTTAAGTACATGAGAGAACCGATCATGCTCCGATATTTCTTCCGGTCGACGGGTTTCCCAAACAAATCAGCATCAATTTTTGGTGAAGTGACCATTGGAGTACCAACAGAATCACAATTTTCCATTCCATGTTTTTTCAAAATCTCTATAGTATATTTAGCTTGATTGATAAAAATACCACGAGGGGATTGATGTATTTGTAAACCAAGAAAGAATTTTAGTTCCCCCATCATGGACATTCAAATTTGCTTTTCATGAGATTTTCAAAATGTTTTGAATGGTTAGGATTGGTTGATCCAAAAATTATGTCGTCCACGTAAATTTGAACGATCAAAATGTCATCTTTGAATTTTTTGATAAACAAGGTGTCATCAACCGTTCCTTTGGTGAAATTGTTTTTGAGCAAGAAAGATGATAGTTCGTCATACCACGCTCTTGGAGCTTGTTTTAAACCATAGATGGCTTTCTTAATCTTGTAGACATAGTCTGGATGATCTTTGTCGATGAATCCCTCAGGCTAACTCACATACACTTCTTCTTTCAGAGTTCCATATAAGAAGGTTGTCTTAATGTCCATCTGATAGACTGTGATGTTTTTGTGAGCTGCATAGGCTAAAAAAATCCGGACTGCTTCAAGTCTAGCTACAGGCGCGAATGATTCTTCGAAATCTATCCCTTCTTCTTGTGGATATCCTTTAGCCACGAGACGAGCTTTGTTACGAATTACAGTCATTTCCTCATCCAGTTTGTTCTTCCACAACCACTTGAGATCAAGAACTCGTTTATCAAGTGGTCGTTCAACAAGTTCCTAACTATCATGTAACAGGTATTGAAGAAGTTCCTCCTGCATCGCTTCAATCCAAGGGTTTTCTGCCATTGCTTCCTGAATGTTCTTTGGTTCTTTGAGGCTTATTGAGCAAATGTAAATGCACAATTCGAGATTGGTGGCAAGTTGTCTCCTCGTCTGAACTGGCTTTGAAGGTTCACCAATAACTTGTTCTATTGGATGGTCTTTTGTCCATTGAAACGTAGAAGGGTACCTTGGGTTTAACGTATGTGTGTTAGACGGTTCTTGTAACCTTGAAGAAGATTCAGCAGAGTCTGTTGCAAACGGGTTTTCAAATACTTCTTCTCCTTCTTCTAATGCAACATCGTTTGAATTATTTGTTGGTTCTTCTTGAAAATTTGTGTTTTGATTTTGCTCATCAACTCTTGGTAGTTCGGTTTCAAGTACTGGAGTGGCTTGAGTAGATGTAGATGATGTTGAGGTAGTTGGTGCTTCAGCTTCGATTGTTGTAGATGCATCCAGTGGTGGTGGTGGTGGTTGATTTTGAGCGGGTGCAGCGGAATGTTGTTGAGATGCATTTGTCGAAGTTCCACCATAATATTCATCAAACATTAACTCGAAGAAATTTTCCAGTTCTTGTTCTGAAGGTTTTTCCATGTTTGTTGAATGAGCTCCATTAGACACGAGTCCTGAACTGATGTGTCCAGAAGTCTGCATGTTTGGTGCGGGTCCTAATCTGGTTTGATTAGAAGCCATTGGATTAAGCGCGGGTTCTAGAGCGTATCTCTCAGAAGCCATCTGTGAAATCTCGTCAAACTTCACATTCATCGTCTCCATTATCCTTTTAGTTCTTCGATTATACACCCTGAATGCCCTCGAGTTTTCTGAATACCCAATGAAGATTCCAATATCACCCTTAGCTTTCAACTTTCCTAGATCTTCTCTGTCGTTCGTCGGATAGCACAAAGCGCCAAACACGTGAAGGTAAGAGATGTCAGGTTTCCGGTTATTCACTAGCTCATATGGGGTTATATTGAATCTTGGATGGATTAGGGATCGGTTTTGAGTAAAATAAGCAGTGGCAACAGCATCAGCCCATAAGAATAGTGGTGCACTAGAATATATCAGCATTGTGCAAGCAGCTTCCACAAGTGTTCTGTTTCTTCTTTCAACTACCCCATTCTGCTGTGGAGTTCTAACAACTGATGTTTGATGTGTAATTCCAACATCTTTGAGGTAAGTTCTTAACTCCTGGTTTGTAAATTCTGTGCCATTGTCTGTTCTTATAATCCTTACTGGAGCTTGAAGTAGAACTTGAATACGCTTCAGAAAGGTGATGATGATGCCTGGTGCTTCGTCTTTTGATCTCAAAAACTTTACCCAGGTATATCTTGAATAATCATCAACAATAACAAGAATATACTTCTTCCCATTAATGCTTTCAACTCTCATTGGGCCACATAAGTCCATGTGTAACATATGTAACCTTGCTTCCGAACTAGGTACGGTTTTGGGTTTATATGATGCTCTTTTACTTTTTCCTTGTTCGCATGATAGACATAGGTGTTCCTTGGTGTATTTGAACTTAGGAAGTCCGGTGACGATGTTGTCTTTAGCTAACTTGTTGATGGTGTCGAAATTGAGATGGGATAATCTTCTATGCCACAGCCAGGACTTAGTTTCGGTTGCCCTTGTCATAAGACAAATTGGTGATATAGAAGCCATTTGGTTGATGTCGATAGCATACAAGTTAGTACCACGATTACCAGTTAAGAGATCACCACCAACAAAATTTCTAATAAAAACCGTGTTTCTCCTAAATGCAACTTCTAAATCTGGATCACAAAACTGCCCAACTGAAAACAAGTTGTGTCCCAATCCTTCGACATAGTAAACTCGAGTGATCAAAAAATTCCCAAACTGAAGATCTCCATAACCCTGAATAGCTGCTACATGATCATTTCCAAAGCGTACAGTTCCCATGAATTTCCAAACAAAATTGATCAGCAGCTTTAAGTTTCCGGTCATGTGCTTGGAGCAACCCGAGTCGATGATCCAAAGACATTGTTGGGAATTATACTAACAGTTACCACGGCTAAGGGAAGATGTTACAACTGCAGAAGATTGTACTTGCAGTGGAAACTCATTACCACTGCAAGAACAATATATTACCACTGCTTATTAGATAACTGTTAGGAAACGTGTCTAGATAAATATAGAATAGATCTTGTGTATATCTTATTCTATTAGCTTTATACTTATCTTGTAGAAGAGGATTCCTTGTGCTATAAAAGGAGATCCTAGGTTAAAGGTTTGATACACGTTTTTCTAGAGCTTCAAGGTGTAACCCTAGTGATACTAAGATCACTCGTATTATTATCATTAATAATATTGGAGCTAATAGTTTGTTTATATACAACTTTCTTACTCACAATCAAACTTCTAAGTGTTACTAAGTAGATTCCGCATACTTAGTGATATAACTCAAAGTATCAATCTAACACAAGTTCAAGGTGTTTAGATCCATCAAGTGGTATCAGAACCAGGCTTTGATACTTTGATTTAGAAGACTCAAGTTCACTCAGAAGAGTCAATGGAGACAGAAACCAGTAACTCAAACATTGCTGCTAAGCTTCCAAAGCTTAAGTTGAATGACTTTGAGATGTGGAGGCTAATGATAGAACAATTCTTTATGGTACAAGACTACACACTCTGGGAGATCATTATGGTTGGAAATTCTTTCAAACCAAGTTCTACTTCAGAGATGATTGGTGGCAAGGAAGTAATTAAGGTCAACACTGGACCTGTTACTAATGATGAAAGACTTCAACTGAAGAATGATTTGAAGGCCAGAGGTCTGTTGCTGATGACACTTCCCAGAGACCAAGTTGTAGCATTCAGCAAGTTCAAGACTGCAAAGACTCTCTTTGATGAGATCTATGAAGTTTTTGGTGGTAATGATTCCACCAAGAAGACTCAAAAGACTCTGCTGAAGCAAACTTATGAAAACTTTGGTTCAACAAGTAATGAATCTCTTGATAGCATCTTCACAAGGCTACAAAAGATTGTTTCACAACTCACTGTTTTTGGAATTGAGGTGGAAAGGGAAGACCTCAATCTAAAGTTCTTAAGAAGCCTACCCTCTGAGTTTGGAACCAATGTTGTTGTGTGGGAAGATAAGCCAGAGATGGAGACCATGAAACTTAATGACTTGTACAATAACTTCAAGGTTATTGAACAAAGATTGAAGAAAGCTGGCAAGATAAGTTCAAGTTCAGGAAGTGTTGCACTCATATCATCATCTCTTGATGATAGTTCAGATGAAGAAAGTGATAGTGATGATGATTGTGCTAACATTGTTGTTTCCACTGGTAGTGGAAGTGTTTCCACTGGTAGCTCAAAGAGACAGATTACAGTGCTTAGTGATACTACTTTTTATGCCTTTATATCAAGTCAAGTGGGTGGTTCAATCCTCAATCATGAGGATCTAGATCAAATTGATGAAGATGATATGGAGGAGATGGACATTAAATGGCAAGTAGCATTACTAAGCTTGAGGACAAAGAAGTTTTGGAAGAAGACTGGAAGAAAGATCAACATCAGTGGCAATGAAACAGTAGGTTTTGACAAAAAGAAGGTGGAGTGCTACAATTGTCATAAGAAGGGGCACTTTGCCAGAGAGTGTAGGAAGCCAAGGAAGTCTGACAACAAGTCAATTTGGTACAAGCAGGACAAGAAGAAGGAACCTACTACTGATGAGCCAAAGGGGCTATTGGCCATTGATGGAGTGAGCTTTGATTGGAGCTTTATGACTAAGGAAGAGGAAGATGATTCAGAGTCTGCAATGGTTGCACTAATGGATTTTTCTGACTCTGAGGTACAGATTGATAATGCTTGTTCTAAATCTTGTAAGGCCTTAAAAGAGTATGAGAAACTTAAAGCACAATTTAATGAGCAACACATAGAGTTAACTCATACTAATTATAACTTATCAAATCATAAAAGAGGCCTAAGTGTTTTAGAAACTCAATTAGAGCATTATAGGGCAAATGAATCTAAGTTCAATGATGATATTGCAGTATTAAGAAGAGACTTAGATTATCAGGTTGCTGTTAATAAGGTTCTTAGAGAAGAACTAGAAAAGGTTAAAGTGGCTAGTGAGAATATAATGATTACTAAGCAAACACTGGATCATCAATCCAAGTGTATTGATAAAATTTGGGAAGCCCAAATTGTGAGCAAAGCTAAATCAGGTCTTGGATACAAAACTGTTCCACCACCTCTAAGAGGTGTTCCATCACCTCCTAGCATTGACTTAGCTCACACAGGTTTAGAAGAATTTCAGGATCTACCTATGACCTATGGACCAAAGTTTGTTAAACCTGTTGAAATTGAAAAGGTTCAGGTTGAGGTTGATGTATTTGATAGTGCTAGTGACTCATCTCTTAAAGATGATAATTTGAATGTTGAGTCTAAACCTAGTACTCCTGAGAATGTTAAAGTGGAGGTTAAAAGAAGTATTCTTGATGTTGTCAAAGAGAAGCCTAGGTCACAACCTAATTTCACTAGGCCCACTACTAGATATGCAGAGATGTACAGAAGTAGGTCACCAACTCCTAGGGGTAATATGAGGAGTTGGAATCATGTCAAATCTAGGCAATTTGGTAGTGACTTTGTGTTCAATAACAAATCCTGTCATATATGTGGTAGCTTTGACCATTTGTCTTATAGCTGTACCTACCACTTGGAAAGAAGGGAAGTGTTTGGGAATACTAGGGTGAATGGACAAAATGCTAATAACTTAACTCACCCAAATCCACTTAGCAAGATGATTCCCAGGTCTGTTTTGCTTCATTCTGGCATTAAACCAATTTCCACTGCTAGACCAGCAGTTGCCACTGCCAGAAATAAAAATAGAGTTTACCCTAAGCCCCCTGTTACTACTTTTGTAAATCTACTCAAACAGGGAAAAAGACCAATTTTGAAAAGAAAGTTAACAATAATCAGAAGTGGGTACCTAAAATTTCTAAGGCAGCAGTTACCACTGCAAGGCCAAAAGTTACCACTGGTAGGTCTGTTAACAAGAAAAGGGTAAATGTGGGAAATGCTGTTAAGGCCTCAGCACGTTGGGAATGGAAACCAAAAGGAACCATCACTTCAAACAATCCCAATGGTGTATCAATGACCTTTGAAAGATATAATTATATTGATACACGAGGCAGATCCAAGTCATTTGTGGCTTGGGTCCCCAAAAGGAACTAATTCCTTTATTTTGTGTGCAGGGACATTCAAAGACCAATAATGATCAAGGATACTCAGACAGTGGATGTTCCAGGCACATGACTGGCAATAAGTCCTATCTTTCAGATTTTCAACCTTATGATGGACAATTTGTCAGCTTTGGAGGAGGAATTGGTGGCAAAGTTTCTGGCAAAGGAACAATCAAGGCTGGAAACATTGATTTTGAAGATGTGCAGTATGTGAAAGAACTCAAGTACAACCTCTTTAGTGTGTCACAGATGTGTGACAAAAAGCATAGAGTTCTATTCACAGAAGATGAATGCTATATCTTATCTAAGGATTATAATCTTCCAGATGAATGTGACATTTTGCTTAAAATCCCTAGAAAAGGAAATTTGTATAGCATTGACATGCAGAACATAGTGGCTAATAATGATGTTACTTGCTTGCTTGCTAAAGCCACTTTGGATGAATCAATGCTTTGGCATAAAAGATTTGGTCATGTTAACTTCAAGACCATCAACAAGATTGTGAAAGATGGACTTCTCAGAGGACTACCAGAGAAAAGATTTGAAAATGACCAAACTTGTGTTGCCTATCTCAAAGGAAAGCAACACAGAGCTTCATGCAAGACCAAGGCATTCAATTCAATCAATCATCCACTTTTTATGCTGCATATGGACTTGTTTGGTCCTACCTCTGTGAGCAGCATCAATTTAAAGAAGTATTGTCTAGTTGTAACTGATGATTTCAGTAGATTCACATGGGTTTTCTTTTTAAGTACTAAGGATGAAACAACAGGCATTCTTAAGACATTCATCACTCAAGTTGAAAATCAATTTGAAAAGAAAATCAAGATCATCAGGTGTGACAATGGGACAGAGTTCAAGAATAAAGTTATGGATGATTTCTGCAGAGACAAAGGTATTAAAAGAGAATTTAGTGTAGCAAGAACTCCTCAATAAAATGGAGTTGCAGAAAGAAGAAACAGAACAGTAATTGAGGCTGCTAGAACCATGTTAGCTGATTCCAAGCTTCCAGTGACTTTTTGGGCTGAAGCAGTTAACACTGCTTGTTACATTCAGAATAGGGTTTTAGTGGTCAAAACAAAGAACAAGACACCTTATGAGTTGTTCAGAGGAAGACCTCCTACTTTGGAGTTTATGAGACCATTTGAGTGTCATGTTACTATTCTCAATACCATTGATCATCTGGGCAAATTTGAAGAAAATTCAGATGAAGGCTTCTTTGTTGGATACTCTATGGTTAGCAAGGCATTTAGAGTCTATAACTTAAGAACAAAGAAGATTGAAGAGAACTTGCATGTTCAATTTCTTGAAAATAAAGCAAACATGGCAGGTTCAGGACCAGATTAGCTATTTGATCTTGAAACATTATCAAATACAATGAATTATGTTCCTCTCACTTCAAGTAATGGAGACAAAGATCTTGAAGATTTAGAAGAATTCATTGATGAAGATGAAGCTTGCAAAGATGATGAAGATCAACTTGTTATGCCACTTTGGGACTTTGGTGATAATTCTGAAAAACCAAGTGATGCAGATGGTGTGAATAAAGAAATTCCTACTAGCAGTGGTAACTCAATTCCCACTGCTACACCAGAAGTTTCCACTGTAAGCCCAAATGTGGAACATACTTCTCCGGAATCACCAAGTGATGATGTAGAGATCTCAAACATGCCTACAACATATGATATTCCTAGCACATCACAGTCTACCATTCACAAAGTGCATTCACTTGATAATTTTATTGGTGAACTTCAATCAGGTGTGAACACTAGAAGACAGACAAAGAAAGTTGATATTCATGGGTTCATAAGTGAAGTGTATGAGTCCAAGAAACATAGTAAGAAGAATGAGTGTTTGTTTTTCTGCTTTCTCTCACAGGTGGAGCCTAAGAATGTGTATATGGCTCTAGGAGAATCCAGCTGGGTTGAAGCTATGCAAGAAGAGTTGTTGCAGTTTAAACTTCAAAAGGTTTAGGTTCTTTGTAACTTGCCTGATGGTATGAAGGTCATTGGTACTAAATGGGTTTTCAGAAACAAGAAAGATGAAAGAGGCATTGTAATCAGGAACAAAGCTAGATTGGTTGCTCAAGGATACACTCAAGAGGAGGGTATTGATTATGAAGAAGTGTTTGCTCCTGTTGCAAGGATTGAGGCTATTAGATTGTTCTTAGCCTATGCATCATTTATGGGCTTTACAGTCTATCAAATGGATGTTAAGAGTGCCTTTCTGTATGGAACTATTGATGAGGAGGTATATGTCTCTCAACCTCCAGGCTTTGAAGATCCTCAACACCCAAATAAAGTTTACAAAGTGGTTAAGGCTCTTTATGGCTTACATCAGGCTCCAAGGAAGTGGTATGAAACCTTAGCTAATTATTTGTTGAATAATGGGTTTCATAGAGGTAAAATTGATCAAACTTTGTTCATCAAGAAAGACAAGGGTGATATCCTACTTGTGCAAGTATATGTTGATGATATTATCTTTGGGTCTACTAAACAAGAGATGTGCAAAGAGTTTGAGAAGCTGATGAAAGATGAATTTCAAATGAGTTCTATGGGAGAACTTACATTCTTTTTGGGGTTACAAGTACAACAGAGTAAGGAAGGCTTATTCATCAGCCAAGACAAATATCTGGCTGAGATTATAAAGAAGTTCAAGTTTACTGATGCAAAATCTTCTAATACCCCTGCTGATAAGACCACTCACTTATTGTTGAAGAATGCTAGTGGTGCTAATGTTGATGTCCACACTTACAGGTCTATGATTGGCTCTTTGATGTATCTTACTTCATCAAGGCCAGACATTATGTTTGCTGTATGTGCTTGTGCAAGATTTCAAGTGACTCCAAAGACATCACATATGACAGCAGTGGAAAAGATTTTTAGGTACTTGAAGACTTATCCTAATCTTGGATTATGGTATCCAAGAGACTCTCCAATGGAATTGATTACATACTCAGATAGTGACTATGCTTGTAACACCCCGAAATTTGATTTAGCAGCGGAAGTCTAATCGGGGTCATTACAGTTTAGTACACAGTCATGCTCATAGAAAACAATTCAAAAGATTATCAATATCATTCCATGAAAACTCAAATATTCAGAGTTACAAACATTTTTCCAAAATGTTAATTGTTTCACAAAAGGGGTTGATGAGTTTGTAAAGAATGATATAATTATTGAAATCAAAAGGGAGGTCCTGTGCCCTTTGCCAGCTCCGTGCCGCCATGCTTGCTAATTTCCTGAGATAAACATGCTTAAAAAGTCAACACAAAGGTTGAGTGAATCCATAGTAGTTTAAATAGCAATAGTGTGAACACAAGTCAAGCATTTGAAATAAACAAGCCAAGATAGACAGGTCTTGACTAAATCGGGTGTAATATTGCTCCTAAGCCTCACGAAACGCAAGCCTTAACATTGATTTGACATATCATAAAGATAATAATAATCATCTACACCACAACGGATGTAAATGACAAGTGGCCCTCGGTGACAGGAAATGTGACAAATTTCCATAATACCTCGAATATAGCTCACCTCCTGCCAAGTGATCACCTTGACAGAGGCGGGCTGCCATCCAATAGATCTATCAACTATATTCGCGCTCACTCGCAGTGATTAAGGTTCGTGATATGAGGGACTTGTAGCACGGGTGTCAACTTAGGCAATATCAGGTGATAACAGCATACAGAAAAAGAAATACTTGTGTTCGATATATATATATATATATATATATATATATATATATATATATATATATATATATATATATAAATATTAAGGCTAGGGAAAAATATAAATATCTATAAAAATTATATGAAATAATTAGTTATAAATATACCTTGTCATATTTTAACCCTTAACTTTACCAAAATTACACTTTTTACCCTTGGTTAAAAATAATTATAATTTTAGTCTCTTTTTGTACTTTTGTCCCTTTAATCCTCAAACTTTGGAAAATTACAGTTTATACCCTCCATTTAATTCAATTCGGCAGTTTCCAAAATGGTCCGAAAGTTTCCATGTTTTGTCACATTTAGTCCCTAACGTGGGACTTATTGCAAAAATAGTCCAAACTCTAGTTTTCGAAAAAAAGTTAACTTTTATGTTTATAAAAGTTACCATTTTTATCCTTTATTATTTGTAAAAATCGGTTTTTGAAATCAGTTACCACTCGAAATTATTAAGTTCTAAATTCGAAAATTTTTATAAGGGTTTTGTTTTGGGCTCGTTAGCCCGGTAAGGCCCAAGTGGGTGTTTTCTTTGTTTAAAAAAAATGTTCGAGTATCACATGGTTTTAGCTTTGTTTTCGTGGTTTAAATGCGTATGAGATTTGCATGATTGGTGATCTTGGTTAAGCTCGAGTCGAATAATGGGAGGGTCGAAGAAATTATATAAGTTGTACGTGTAAAAATGAAATGGCAAGGGCATTTCAAAAGGGTGTCGAGTCATGTGGTAAGCTATAAGTGTAACAAAATACAATTCCAAAAATTAAGCGTGTCGTGTGTGAACCTTAGGTGATATGCATGATCTTAGAGTAAGAAATGAAATAGGAAATGGAAAACTTACAACACCAAGTATGGTGGTGAAGAGGTCGTGTGTACGAGCAACGAGAACAACCAAGATGATACCCTCCTCGTGAAGTGATCTTGTGCCAAAATCTAGTTACCCAACTCGTTCTCTACTCAACCCTAGCTCGTGTCTTCTTGCTCCTTCTCGACAGTAAGCAACCGAAAGAAATGGTGGGTGTTTGAGTTTTGCAAATTTTGTGGAACTTTGAGTGTGTGAAATTTCACATTAAATGTGGTTTATATAATGTGGTTTGGGTAGTTCGAGTGTTGGCTCATGGGAGACATGTTTTCTTGTTGCCATTCGAATGTAAGCAACCATGTCCCTTGTCATAGTTCTTGTGTCAAATCGAGTTGGGGTAGGAGGAGGCAAAAGATGGTTGACCTTGGATTAGTTTATGTATAGTTTAGGTTTGTAGGGTATTAAACTAATGAGATTAGGCTCATGTGGTTTATGTGTTGGGGAACATGGGACATTCGACCCTTTGGGTAATAATCCTCTTGGCGTATAAAGCTTTGGACCATGGGTTTGACGGCTTGGGTGGTGGCTCATTGTCGCAAGAAGCAAAGTCAAAAGAAAGATGGTACATGGTTGTCGACCTTAAGGGAAACAAAGGAGATGAAACGTGCGAAATACATATTAGTTCGGATGTGGTGTATTCATGCGTTGCAACCAAAGAGAGAAAACAACAACTCAAAATCCAGTGGGCTTGAAGCTTGTCTCGGCCCAAACGAATCAAAAGAAAAGAATATGTGGGCTTGTAAAAAGTGTGTTCGGCCCAAGTAAAAAGAGAAAGAAAAATCGTGTGGGCTTTTGGGGTGTACTCGGCCCAAAATGGAGGGGGTGTCGGTGATTCGTAAAATGGTAAAATTTGTCTTGATATCGGTGTCGGTGTCGGTTCGTGAAAACCTTAATTACTTAAACGGTGTCGTCATATATATATATATATATATATATATATATATATATATATATATATATATATATATATATATATATATATATATATATATATATATATATATATATATATATATATATTCTCATATATAAAATAATAAATTTGAAATAGTTAATATATACATAGCGTCGTATATATATATATTAATAGTTTCTCGGTGTTCAAATTGGGTGTCGGGTCGCAAGTGGGAGTTACCGGTGCTTAACCTCCTTGGGTGACATCCAAGAGTGGCATTCGGGTGACATCGGGTGACAATGCATAATCGGGTGTTAAACCAACGGTGTTCAAAACAATCGGGTGTCAATTAAACAATGAACATAACAATCGGGTGTCCAAACAAACAGTGTCTCATGTAAAAATTTCAAATTTGCCCGCAAAAATGGCCTAGTTAAGGATAATGTTGGTAATTAGCATTAATAAATGACCTGGGATTTTACGGTGTATTACAGTACCCACCCGTTAGATTGGATTCGTCCCGGAATCCAAAGTTGAATCGGTGCTCGGGGTTGTCTCATCAAATAGTTGTGGGTATTTGGCACGCATTTGATCCTCACGCTCCCAGGTGTACTCGGGTCCTCTCTTAGAGTTCCATCTGACCTTAACAATGGGAATGCGACTATGCTTAAGTCGTTTGACTTCCCTATCCATAACCTCAACGGGTTCCTCAATAAAGTTCAACTTATCATCGATTCTGATCTCTTTCAGTGGAATCACAAGTGTTCCATCCGATAAACACTTTTTCAAATTTGACACGTGGATGGTGTTGTGTACTCTACTGAGTTCCTCAGGTAGTTCCAATTTGTATGCCACAGGACCGATCCTTTCAATGATCTCGAAGGGTCCAACGTATCTTGGGTTTAACTTCCCACGTTTTCCAAACCTAATCATTCCTTGTCTCCAACTTGAAACTCTATTGGTTTTCTTACATCGGCATAACTCTTTTGCCGATCCCTGGCGGCTTGTAATCGTTGCCTAATCTCTACTATCTTCTCAGTGGTTTCAAGTATCAACTCGGGACCTGAGAGTTGTACATCTCCAATCTCAGCCCAACAAACTAGTGATCTACACTTTCTTCCATAAAGTGCTTCAAACGGTGCAGCCTTAATGCTAGTGTGATAACTGTTGTTATATGAAAACTCTGCTAACGGTAGGTGTTTATCCCAGCCTTTTCCAAAATCAATCACACATGCCCTAAGCATGTCTTCCAGGGTTTGTATAGTCCTTTCACTTTGACCATCAGTCTGTGGATGGTAAGCTGTACTCATATCTAACTTAGTTCCCAAGGCTTTCTGTAAGGATCGCCAAAAGTTAGACGTGAAACGGCTGTCTCGGTCGGAGATAATAGAAATCGGCACTCCATGCCGGGAAACTATCTCCTTAAGGTACAAACGTGCAAGAACATCCATATCATCAGTCTCTTTGATCGGTAAGAAGTGTGCTGACTTCGTGAGACAATCAACAATAACCCAAATTGTATCCAACCCACTCGATGTCTTGGGTAATTTCGTAATGAAATCCATTGTAATCCTTTCCCATTTCCACATTGGTAGCTCGGGTTGAACCAAAAGACCGGATGGTTTTTTATGTTCAGCCTTTACTCTCGAGCAGGTCAAACACTTACCAACATACTCAGCAATGTCAGCTTTCATGTTTGGCCACCAATACAACTTCTTTAGATCTTGATACATCTTGTCCGAACCAGGATGAATGGAATATTTAGACTTATGAGACTCGTGCATAATGAGATCTCGTATTCCTCCATACAATGGAATCCAACTTCTGTCCTTGAAACACAGCCTTCCATCTGGTTTCTTGACAAATCCATTCATGCTTTCTGGCATACCGTAAATCTTCTCGTGCGGTCTATTCTCTTCCTTAAGTGCCTCAGCTTGAACTTCGAGAATTTGAGACGGCAGTGGTGATCTAATTGTCATACCCAATGACCTAACTCTGAGGGGTCTAAGTCGTTCCTTTCGACTAAAGGCATCTGCTACAACGTTTGCCTTCCCCGGGTGATAGCGAATCTCACAATCATAGTCACTTAGCAACTCTAGCCATCGACGTTGCCTCATGTTCAACTCCTTTTGATCTAAAATGTGCTGAAGACTCTTGTGATCGGTGAAAACCGTACACTTGGTTCCATATAGGTAGTGTCTCCAGATCTTAAGAGCGAATACTACCGCTCCTAATTCTAGATCATGAGTAGTGTAGTTCTCCTCGTGGGGTTTAAGTTGTCTAGAAGCGTAAGCGATTACTTTAAGTCTTTGCATCAATACGGCACCCAAACCTTGGATCGATGCGTCACAATATACCACGAAGTCCTCACTTCCTTCGGGTAGTGCTAATATCGGTGCTTCACAAAGCTTCTGCTTCAAAAATTGAAATGCTGATTCTTGCTCATCTCCCCATTCGAACTTCTTCTTCTTCTGTGTTAACTCAGTCAAAGGTTTAGCAATCCTTGAGAAACCTTCAATAAATCTCTGATAATATCCGGCAAGACCTAAAAATTGGCGTATCTCGGTAGGACTCGTAGGTGACGCCCAATTTTTAACAGCTTCGATCTTGGCGGGATCCACATGAATACCCTTACTGTCGATAACATGCCCGAGAAATTGTACCTTCTCAATCCAAAAATCACACTTGGAAAATTTGGCGTATAATTTCTCTTCTCTGAGCAGTGTTAGTATAGCCTTCAAGTGTTCTGCGTGCTCTTCCTTACTACGTGAATAAATAACGATATCATCGATGAATACAATCATGAACTTATCCAAATAGGGTTTGCACACTCGGTTCATTAAGTCCATAAATACAGCGGGTGCATTTGTTAGACCGAATGGCATTACTTGGAACTCGTAGTGACCGTATCTTGTCTTGAAAGTTGTCTTAGGGATGTCTTCTTCCTTAACTCTCAGTTGGTGATAACCCGATCTCAAATCAATCTTCGAGTAGACACTCGATCCTTGCAGTTGATCAAACAAATCATCAATCCTTGGTAACGGATATCGATTCTTAACCGTCAGTTTGTTCAACTCACGATAATCGATACACATCCTGAAGGTTCCATCCTTCTTCTTTACAAACAACACCGGGGCTCCCCACGGTGATGAACTAGGGCGAATAAATCCTTTATCCGACAATTCCTCCAATTGCTCGGATAGCTCCTTCATTTCCGACGGTGCAAGCCTCTAGGGTGCTCGTGCTACGGGTGCGGCTCCTGGCATCAAGTCAATTTGAAATTCCACTTGACGAGTCGGCGGAAGGCCAGGCAAGTCCTCAGGGAAAACTTCTGGAAAGTTCCTGACTACTGGCACATCCTCGAGTCGCTTCTCTTCCGACTTTTTCTCGGTGACTTGAGCTAAAAAGACTTGACATCCTCGTTCGATGTACTTCACAACTTTGACGCAAGAAATGACGCTCAAACGTGTCTTACTTCGCTCTCCGCGAATAACCAGGATTTCGTTGTTTAGTGGAATGTGAATGACCTTTTCGTCACAAATGATCTTAGCGCGGTTCTCGGATAACCAATCCATTCCTACAACGACGTCAAAACTACCAAGTCTAATAGGCATAAGGTCAATGTCAAATGGGGTGTCCAATAGTCGTAGGGTGCAACCTCGGAGTATAGTGTTAGTGCTTACTAGCTTCCCATCGGCTAGTTCAATCTCATATGTGGTGTCTAGTTGGGTGGGTGTAATATTAATTAGGGGTGCAAGTGAAATAGATACACTTTCTTTGATCGGCTCCAGAATCAAATAAAACTTTAACGAGGCGGTTGTTTAGAAAGAACGTACCCGTGACTACGTTCGGATCCTGTTGGACATTTCCATCTCCCAGCATATATGCTCTCCCACGTGCATTGTTATCCTTGTTAGGGCACTGACGCCTGTAGTGTCCTTTCTCTCCACAAGCATGGCATACTACAGCCACGGGTTGCAAGTTGGCTCCTGTCGCCTTGCAATCTTGTGTCTTATGTCCAACCTTTGAACACTTCCCGCACTTAGCATAGCAGGGTCCATTGTGATGCATCTTACACTTGTCACAAAATGGAAGAGGTCCAGCATACCTAGCATCCTTAACTAGTGCAGCGACATAAGCTCTGACAGCTTCCTGCCTCGGTTCTGTTGGTTGTGGTGGGTGTTTCGGTCATGGTGATAGTTACGGTTGGGGTTACGGTTGTTGTTGTTGCTGTTGTTGTTGTTGTGATTGTTGTTGTTGTTGTTGTTTGTCTTTCGATCATCAAACTTCCTTTTGTGATCGTTGTTCCCCTGAGCAGAGTTACGCTTAATCTCCCGGTCTAGCAGTCTTTGGGCAATGGACATTGCTTCATCCAAAGATTGAGGCTTAGACGAGGTGACGTTTCCCTCAATACTCCTGGGTAATCCTTCAATGTACCTTTCCAACAACTTTTCCAAATCAGGAACCTTTGAAGGGCAAAGTGTAGCAAGTTCCTGAAATCTCCTGTCGTAAGCCCTGAGATCATTTCCTTTCACAACCAATGTGTGAAACTCATCTTCTAACTTCTTGATCTCACCTCTAGGGCAGAACTTCTTCAACATCTTCTCCTTAAAATCAGCCCAGGTAATCTGATAGGCTTCCTCCACACCTATCTTCTGAGCAGTTGCATTCCACCAAGACAACGCGTCTTCCAGCAGTGTTCCTGTAGCAAACGAGACTCGGTTTTCCGCGGTACAACCGCTCCTCACAAACACAGTCTCAGTCCGCTCAAACCATCGAGCAAGCTCTGTTACTCCTTCAGTTCCTTTGAAGTGAGATGGTTTACAAGCAATGAAGTCCTTGTAGGTGCACTTCCGAGTCGCAGTAGACTCGCTCTCAGCAGTGGCTCGGTTATTGCTACTAGTTCGTGCCATTGCAGCAGCTTGCTCTTCTAAAGCTGCAGCAACACTGTCGGCAACCAACTTTCTTATAGCAGCTTGGGTCATAGCGGGTGATGAGGTAGCAGTAGCGGTTTTCCTTGGGGCCATAATTCTATAAAATCCTAAGTGCATAAGTACAAATCCACACATCAATAATAAGAGAAATAGTGTAACCAACTCATAATAGTCGAGATCATCACAAAGTACATATCACAACCACACCATAAATACATACATCAATATAAACCATATCATTCATAAATAAACATCACGACATGTAACAACACTCATGGAAATTATAATGAATCTCAATATGGGAGCATAATAAAAAGAAAGATCAGACAACTAGAACATCATAAATCAATATCAATACGTTACAATCGTAACCAACATAAAGTTTTTATAATTTTTGAATTCATTGTTACAAAACAATAAGTTACAACAATTATTAATGCCACAAGCGGCAAGTTAAGATGTCTCTATAAGTAATGACATGTCATAGATCTATGAAGGTCCAGGTGCGCCTCCTGATCTCCTCTCCAGCTCTCTGATAATCCGGATCATCCCCAACATCTCCATATCCCTGGATCTCTCACGGGCCTGAATCTCCTCAATATTAGCTGAAAGTGCATGGATGGTAGAACTGGATGCAGCTACCTCCTGTGCCTGATGCTCCATCATCTCCTGTGTAATGGTCGCAATCGCTCTCAAATCATCAATCTCGTGCCTCTGAACATCCAGTCGATGACCAAACTCAGTGATGGTAGCCTGTGCCTCCTCAATCTCTGTCCCCATCATCTCAAATACCATCTCTAAAGCTGTCCTATGAACCACGAGGTTCGTGACCTCCTCCTGCATACACTCTATCCTCTCCAAGGATATATCCTCGATAACACTCAACAGCTCATCAAGTCGACTCTCATGTCTAACCAATCTAGCAGCCAAAAGAGGGATAGTATGGTGTATCGGCTCTCCAGTGACCGGTAACACCGCTGAAGAGCCATCTCCAAGCTCAGTAGCCCTAGGTGATCCCTCAGCTAATCTCCATCTATGAATGTAGTCTAACAAAAACGACCATCGACGAGCATCAACCAATCTATGAATGCCAGGTGAGGTGGGTGTCTCGGTTGGAGCAGGTGATGGTATAGGTGATGTAGCAGGTGATGGTATCGGTACAGTAGTAGTCTGTGAGTAGAAAACCGTAGGTGGTGGCATGGGTGGTAATGCCTCAGAGGTAGGGGTGCGGTGTAAGTAGGTAACATGTAAGGATGTGGCTCAGGTGGGGGTGATACAGGTGATGGTGGGGGTGCTGGTGATGCCACAGGTGTCAAATCTGGCATAGAAACAGGTGGTAATACAGACATAGGTGATGATACAGGTGTAGGTACAGTTGTAGGTACAGGTGGTGTAACAGCAGAAGCAGGCAAAAAGCAGACTCGTTTCCGAGCCGTGCATTTGCGGGTATAGTCTCCCTCATGGTATCGAAACAACTCGCTGAAAGGCTCAGGCTCATAGGGCTCAAGGATCCTCACTCGCTTGCGCCGACGAATCGGTGTAGGCGGGGATGATGGTGGAACAGAAGCAGCAGTGTCAGAAGTATCGGAGTCAGAAGACTCGTCATCAGCATCTGAACCGGAGTGGTGACTAGCAGGTGGTGTAGGACGATTATCAGCCGCAAGAAACTGCTGAGATGTCATATACTGGTCATAAAGGTACTGTCCCTGTGTCATTGGTCCACAGACAGGACGAAAGAGAGGCTGAATAGCAAAAGAATCAATGGGTGTAGAAGCAACCTCACCCTCCTCAAAGGGCTCAGTGTCAGCAGATGGGTCTCCAGATGGAACAGGAGATGGTATAGCAGGTGATACAGGTTGGGTGTCATATTCAGAATCATGGGTGTCTCGGGTGTCATGGGTGTCATAATCAGATAAGTCGATAGTAGGGTGAGTGGATGATGCTGGTACGACGTCGTCACTGTCGGACAAAATAATAATCGGGGGCGACATGGTACTGTAATATCCCAAAAATAGCAGTAATATAAGTCATTTAGTCTACATAATGCTACATGCACAGTGATCATGATGTCATAGTGAGCTAAATGCAATGGGTGCTAAAAATCAAACCTTAAAACATAGCGTTGGCAAGCGCTGGCACGGAGGGCACTTTGGTGATAAATAGTTTGTTTAAAATTCGGTGAGGTTATAGTCCAATGTTTTGAAAAATCATTTTGTTCTCTATAACCATGGCTCTGATGCCAATCTGTAACACCCCGAAATTTGATTTAGCAGCGGAAGTCTAATCGGGGTCATTATAGTTTAGTAAACAGTCATACTCATAGAAAACAATTCAAAAGATTATCAATATCATTCCATGAAAACTCAAATATTCAGAGTTACAAACATTTTTCCAAAATGTTAATTGTTTCACAAAAGGGGTTGATGAGTTTGTAAAGAATGATATAATTATTGAAATCAAAAGGGAGGTCCTGTGCCCTTTGCCAGCTCCGTGCCGCCATGCTTGCTAATTTCCTGAGATAAACATGCTTAAAAAGTCAACACAAAGGTTGAGTGAATCCATAGTAGTTTAAATAGCAATAGTGTGAACACAAGTCAAGCATTTGAAATAAACAAGCCAAGATAGACAGGTCTTGACTAAATCGGGTGTAATATTGCTCCTAAGCCTCACGAAACGCAAGCCTTAACATTGATTTGACATATCATAAAGATAATAATAATCATCTACACCACAACGGATGTAAATGACAAGTGGCCCTCGGTGACAGGAAATGTGCCAAATTTCCATAATACCTCGAATATAGCTCACCTCCTGCCAAGTGATCACCTTGACAGAGGCGGGCTGCCATCCAATAGATCTATCAACTATATTCGCGCTCACTCACAGTGATTAAGGTTCGTGATATGAGGGACTTGTAGCACGGGTGTCAACTTAGGCAATATCAGGTGATAACAGCATACAGAAAAAAAAATACTTGTGTTCGATTTATAGCATGTATCTCCCCACGGGGTTTAAAAACAATTAAAAATGTGGGACCATGAACTCACCTGAAAGGTGCGTAATCACAAGGTGCTCAAAGTGATGGTGTATTGCTATGAATAGCAATGAAATTCCTCCGACTTGCGACCTATAAATATATTGTAATCGGTGTTTTAGATTCGTGTCGTAAATGACATGTGATATATCACGTGTAAGGTGATATCCGTTTCGGGTGTCTTAAATGTATTTCAAATAACTTTACGTAGTTATTGTTAGTGTTGTTACGAATCGGTGTTCGATAAATATTAACTTGTTGTGAAAATAATATCGTTTAAAAATATTTATGATTAAATATTTTTAATAAAGTTATACACACACACACACACACACACACACACACACATATATATATATATATATATATATATATATATATATATATATATATATATATATATATATATATATATATTATGGCTAGTGAAAAATATAAATATCTATAAAAATTATATGAAATAATTAGTTATAAATATACCTTGTCATATTTTAACCCTTAACTTTACCAAAATTACACTTTTTACCTTTGGTTAAAAATAATTATAATTTTAGTCTCTTTTTGTACTTTTGTCCCTTTAATCCTCAAACTTTGGAAAATTACAGTTTATACCCTCCATTTAATTCAATTCGGCAGTTTCCAAAATCGTCCGAAAGTTTCCATGTTTTGTCACATTTAGTCCCTAACGTGGGACTTATTGCAAAAATAGTCCAAACTCTAGTTTTCGAAAAAAAGTTAACTTTTATGTTTATAAAAGTTACCATTTTTATCCATTATTATTTGTAAAAATCGGTTTTTGAAATCAGTTACCACTCGAAATTATTAAGTTCTAAATTCGAAAATTTTTATAAGGGTTTTGTTTTGGGCTCGTTAGCCCGGTAAGGCCCAAGTGGGTGTTTTCTTTGTTTAAAAAAAATGTTCGAGTATCACATGGTTTTAGCTTTGTTTTCGTGGTTTAAATGCGTATGAGATTTGCATGTTTGGTGATCTTGGTTAAGCTCGAGTCGAATAATGGGAGGGTCGAAGAAATTATATAAGTTGTACGTGTAAAAATGAAATGGCGAGGGCATTTCAAAAGGGTGTCGAGTCATGTGGTAAGCTATAAGTGTAACAAAATACAATTTCAAAAATTAAGCGTGTCGTGTGTGAACCTTAGGTGATATGCATGATCTTAGAGTAAGAAATGAAATAGGAAATGGAAAACTTACAACACCAAGTATGGTGGTGAAGAGGTCGTGTGTACGAGCAACGAGAACAACCAAGATGATACCCTCCTCGTGAAGTGATCTTGTGCCAAAATCTAGTTACCCAACTCGTTCTCTACTCAACCCTAGCTCGTGTCTTCTTGCTCCTTCTCGACAGTAAGCAACCGAAAGAAATGGTGGGTGTTTGAGTTTTGCAAATTTTGTGGAACTTTGAGTGTGTGAAATTTCACATTAAATGTGGTTTATATAATGTGGTTTGGGTAGTTCGAGTGTTGGCTCATGGGAGACATGTTTTCTTGTTGCCATTCGAATGTAAGCAACCATGTCCCTTGTCATAGTTCTTGTGTCAAATCGAGTTGGGGTAGGAGGAGGCAAAAGATGGTTGACCTTGGATTAGTTTATGTATAGTTTAGGTTTGTAGGGTATTAAACTAATGAGATTAGGCTCATGTGGTTTATGTGTTGGGGAACATGGGACATTCGACCCTTTGGGTAATAATCCTCTTGGCGTATAAAGCTTTGGACCATGGGTTTGACGGCTTGGGTGGTGGCTCATTGTCGCAAGAAGCAAAGTCAAAAGAAAGATGGTACATGGTTGTTGACCTTAAGGGAAACAAAGGAGATGAAACGTGCAAAATACATATTAGTTCGGATGTGGTGTATTCATGCGTTGCAACCAAAGAGAGAAAACAACAACTCAAAATCCAGTGGGCTTGAAGCTTGTCTCGGCCCAAACGAATCAAAAGAAAAGAATATGTGGGCTTGTAAAAAGTGTGTTCGGCCCAAGTAAAAAGAGAAAGAAAAATCGTGTGGGCTTTTGGGGTGTACTCGGCCCAAAATGGAGGGGGTGTCGGTGATTCGTAAAATGGTAAAATTTGTCTTGATATCGGTGTCGGTGTCGGTTCGTGAAAACCTTAATTACTTAAACGGTGTCGTCATTTATATATATATATATATATATATATATATATATATATATATATATATATATATATATATATATATATATATATATATATATATATATATATATATATATATATACTCATATATATAATAATAAATTTGAAATAGTTAATATATACATAGCGTCGTATATATATATATATATATATATATATATATATATATATATTAATAGTTTCTCGGTGTTCAAATTGGGTGTCGGGTCGCAAGTGGGAGTTACCGGTGCTTAACCTCCTTGGGTGACATCCAAGAGTGACATTCGGGTGACATCGGGTGACAATGCATAATCGGGTGTTAAACCAACGGTGTTCAAAACAATCGGGTGTCAATTAAACAGTGAACATAACAATCGGGTGTCCAAACAAACAGTGTCTCATGTAAAAATTTCAAATTGGCCCGCAAAAATGGCCTAATTAAGGATAACGTTGGTAATCAGCATTAATAAATGACCTGGGATTTTACGGTGTATTACAATGCTGGTGCAAGTTTGGATAGAAGATCAACTACTGGAGGATGTCAATTTATTGGATGTAGATTGGTGTCATGGCAGTGCAAGAAGCAAACTATGGTGGCTACTTCAACCACTGAAGCAGAATATGTTGCAGCTGCTAGTTGTTGTGCTCAGATCCTTTGGCTTCAGAATCAATTATTGGACTATGGGTACAATTTCATGAACACCATTATCTATATAGACAATAGTAGTACCATATGCATTATTAAAAATCATGTGCAACACACTAAAACTAAACATATTGAAATTAGACATCACTTTATTAGAGATTGTTTTGAGAAAAAGCTTATTAATGTTGTCAAGATTCATACTGATGACAATTATGCTGATTTATTAACAAAAGGGCTTGATGTGGGTAGGTTTCAATACTTGGTAACAGGTATTGGAATGCTCAATCCATAAACTTTTGATGTCTAAATACTTTTCAGTGTTGCAGGATACTTTTTGGGTACTAATATTCTTTGTATTGTATGTATGGTTTTCTACTACCTTGTATGCAGAGTTATCAAGAGCACAGTGGTAATTAACATACAACAGTGGAAAGATTGGTGATAATAACAAGCAGAAAAGAGTACTTTTATTAATTACTAAGAAGAAGTACATCACATCCATCAACAAAAGATTGTCACCAAACAAGAAAACCATTACATCTGACATGAACCTACAACCTAACACCTACTCCATAGGTTTCTTTCCTTTTCCCTCATACTGATGCTTGCCTTTGGAAATTTTCTTTCTCTTGTCATCAAAAGAGAGTTGTTTCCTTGGACAAGCAAGTCCAAGAACTTGCTTGGGAGGCCTTGGTGCTTGAGTAGGCTTGTCTACAGTTGGCCACTTCATGTTGTTTATTGCAGTTGTCAATGCTGTGGTGAGAGCCTTTGGGAGTTCCTTGGAAAGATCAAAGGTTGGATCATTGTCATCATCTGATGAAGAGCTAGAATAAAACTCAAGAGATGGAGCAGGATCAGCTGATATCTTCTTATTGGGTTTCATGCTTGAAGATGTAGCAGTTGCAGTATTTGGTGGAAAATATCCACTCCATCCAGAAGAAAGTTCTTCAGAGTCTGAGTGGAAGCTGATTTCCTCATCAGAAGAATCATCAGAGGAGATATAGATTATTGGAAACTGACTCATGATTATGTATAGGGTTTGTGTTTATTGAAGAAGATTGATTGATGAAAGATAAAAGATGTTGAGCCCCCTTTTATATGCAAAGTCAAGGTCGAATTCGAATTAATGAAGGATATCTACTCCTACTTGTTTTGGTAGGTTGGAGGAGTAAATTTGGTTATTATCGGGTTGACTTTTGGAAGATATTTTTGTGAACAGTAACTTGGTTAAAAAGTTACTTTGGGTTTAGTTTTATGGGTTCAGTTGAAGTGTTGAATACAATCCATATTATTGGAGTCATTGGAGTAATAAGGTGTGTATCATGGACACACAACAAATGGTTATTGATTCACCATGCCTAATCCACATAAGAATCAACTAGTCCAGAGCAAACGACTACTGGTAAAGACTTATCAAATCCGTTTATGGTTGATAGTTTACCAAAAACTAGGTTATCAACTCACCATACATCCATGTGATCAAGAGTTGGCTAGTCCATAGCAAACGGCTAATGGTAAAGACATATCAAATCCGTTGATAGCTGGTAGTTTGCTAAAAACTATGATATGAGCAGCAAATTTTCATGTTTTATTAACCACTGCTCTTTGATATGTTGTGAAAATTTTACCACTGCTAGTTCATTAGTTACCACTGCAAGAGTAATTTTTCCACTGATGAACTAGCCGTTACAACTGTTGTGTCAGTAATCTATTTTTTACTAGCCGTTGTAAAAATAACCGTCATTCCTTATTAATAGGGTAAAATCTTTTGTGAATTATTTACTTACTTATTATAAATTATTCTTTTTCCAAAGATAATTCTTTCTAAAAGATAATTCACATTGCGCATCTCCTCAAACCCTATTAGTATAAATTGATCATCATACGACTTGCTTTTTATCTTGATTACTAACACTTTCATTCTCTTTTTCACAAATATCATGGCGATTCTAAAATTTGTCGAGGAGCACAACCAAGTGGCCTACTTACAAAAGTCAAACGAGAAGAGTGGCCCTGTTTTTCATCAGATTGTGGATTTTCTAAACACAACTCTTATAAGGTATGCCTTAACTATTAATCCCACAATCTATGTCTCTCATATCAAACAGTTCTGGAACACTGTGGAGTCCATAACTCTTGAACAGGGAGACACACAAGAATCTGTGGATGCTCTAAGAGCCACAGTTGATGGGGTAACTATTGATGTTACTGAGTCATCTTTGAGGAGAATTCTCCAATTGGATGATCTCAATGGTATCATCACATTACCTAATTCAGAAATTTTCACTAATATTGCTTTAATGGGGTATGATACATCAGAACAAAAAGTCACTTTTAGAAAAGGATGTTTTTGTCCCCATTGGAGATTTTTTATTCATACTCTTTTACATTGTCTAAGTCCTAAGAAAACATCTTATGAACAATTTGCATCAACCATGGCTTATCCTTTGGTTTGTTTGGCAACAGATAGGACTTTCAATTTTTCAAAGTTTCTTTTCAATAATATGAAAGGCAATGTAAAGAGTCCATATAAATTTTTTATGTATCCAAGGTTTGTGCAAGCAGTGTTAAATGAGTTTCAACTGCACCCTCACAAAAGAATTTATGAACCTTCCACTCTTAAGCCAAAAGTTTTTCAAAATATGTCTAAGGCTTCAGAACTTTGGAATGGGGAGGTTCATCCACTTTTCCCTTAAATGCTTGCTAAAATTTCTCAAGTACAGGGTGAGGATGCACCAATCCCAGCTGCATCTCAAAACACACCCACTATTGTTGTTACACCAATTCAACATACCCCTGAAATCACTCACACTTATGAGAGAAGGTCTAAACAGCCAACTTCTCTCATCTCAACATTGCATGTTGCTGAGCCTTTTGGTTTAGGAACAAGCAATGGTGGTTAAAGGCTTCCTCCTAGTCCAACTAGGGAAGAGCCTGAATCAATGCCTTATGATTCACCTCTCCCAGCAGGTTACACAGTTGGAAGTGATGAAGGCAGTGTGCAACAAACTGAATTGATGGACATTTGTACCAAGTTAGTCAAGCAGGTTCAAGCTCTGGAGAAAGATCTGGCATAGACCAAAGAACAACATGCCACAGAGCTGAAGACATTGAAGGATGAGATTCACAAATTGCAGAATGAAGTTGAGAATCTCAAGAAGCAAAGATCTCAGGTTGTATCATCATCCTCTTCACCTTCAGATGAGTTTTCTGCAAGTTCTACTAAAGTTTTGGGAGACTCTTCCAAACAGGGGAGGAAAACTGATGCAGAGTTTAAGGGGAGGAGAACAAATTTTGAAAAAGCATTTGCTGAGCTCAATGATTCTGATAATGCTCAAGCAAAAGATGATGTTGCTGAGACTGAGGGGAGGAAATTGGATTTTGAAGATATGGATGCTGATGCAGGTTTTAACTTTGATGATTTAGTTGGAACTGCTCAACCAATTTCCACTGAAGCAGAACAAGTTCCCACTGATCAATCTTTTCCCACTGCAAGAGAACAGGTTACCACTGCTACTCAAGAAGTTACCACTGCAGAGGAAGAAGCTGCCAGAATAAGATCAGTTAAAGGAAAGGCTATTGTAGATGCTTCAGATCAAGAGACAAGAAAGATTTCTAAGTATGAACAAGCTCAGATTGATTTTGATGCAAGATTAGCAGAGCAACAACAAGCTGAAGAGTATGAAAGAAAGAAAAAGCTTAAAGAAGATGAAGTTGCTAGCTTTATGGAAGCAACTAGGTTAGATAAACTTGAAGCAGTAATGGCACAACCACTTTCAGTTGTTTCACCTATGATCATGCATGAGAAACCTCCATTGTTCACTTATGTACCTACAGAAGAGGAGATTGCCTACTTGGTTAATAATGATCAGATAATCAGGAAGAAGGCTATTGAGTTAATTGCTAATAAAACCTTAAATGAAGAACAAAGGTCTGCTCAACTTAAGGATTTCATTCAGATGAAGAATCAGCAGGCTCTTGATGAAATCATTGGGGATGTTAGAAAAGGTCAAAAGAAGTCAAGAAAACCTACAAAGGCACAGATTATTGCTGAGATGAAGACTTTTTGTTGCCATGTTGGTAATATGAAGATGGCTCAGTTCAAGGGAATGTCACATGATCAGATTGAAGGAATTTATTATAGAATCAAAAGACAAGATAGTAAATTTATTCCAATGGATCAAGAACAAATAATTATGAAGACAAAAAGAACTGGAGAGAGTCTTGAATCAAAAGATGGAAAGAAGTTGAAGACTCAGAAGTCATCTCAAGCAACAGAGGGTCCTAGCAAGTTGACAGAAGAGCAAGTTACAAACATGTTATTCATAGAGACTGATGTTCTTAATATTGAACCTCTACAAGCAAGATATCCAGTAGTTAGTTGGGAAATCTTTTCTGATAGTTTTGGTGTTGTTTGGAAGATCATCAGAACTAGAAGTGTCACAAACATTTGCAGAGACTTTGAAGATATTGTTAGATGTTGTGATAGAGAAGATTTGGATACCTTGTGGAGAATTGTTCAAGATCAGTTTAAGAAGGATGAACTTGTTGATGTCAAAGCTAAGGAGTTATGGGTTCACTTCAGAAGACTATATGAACCTGACCCAAGTGATAGGTATTGGAGATTTGAAGCTCATGGTACAAGAACTTTGTGGAAATTCTATGATTCAAGTTCTGTACATCATGTTTCTACTCAAGATGGAGTTGATGTCTTTATGCTGGCTGAGAAAGAATATCCATTGAGAGCTGGAGTATTAACAGTGATGTTGTCAGAGAAGCTTAGGTGCTGGGAAAGAACTGAAGTTATAGATGATTTGCTACAAATGATTTATGATCAAAGTGTGAGAGCTGATAGAGAGTTAAGAAGAAAAAGATAAGTGTTTGGAAGAATTCCCATATCCTCATGTTTACTGAATACTTGAAGAAACTTATTGATTTATATATTAATCATAAGTTAGGGGAGGATTGTTGGGAATTATACTAACAGTTACCACGGCTAAGGGAAGATGTTACAACTGCAGAAGATTGTACTTGCAGTGGAAACTCATTACCACTGCAAGAACAATATATTACCACTGCTTATTAGATAACTGTTAGGAAACGTGTCTAGATAAATATAGAATAGATCTTGTGTATATCTTATTCTATTAGCTTTATACTTATCTTGTAGAAGAGGATTCCTTGTGCTATAAAAGGAGATCCTAGGTTAAAGGTTTGATATACGTTTTTCTAGAGCTTCAAGGTGTAACCCTAGTGATACTAAGATCACTCGTATTATTATCATTAATAATATTGGAGCTAATAGTTTGTTTACATATATTGTTTATATACAACTGTCTTACTCACAATCAAACTTCTAAGTGTTACTAAGTAGATTCCGCATACTTAGTGATATAACTCAAAGTATCAATCTAACACAAGTTCAAGGTGTTTAGATCCATCAGACATATTTCGACAACCTGCGAAGAACAGAAGATTTTGTATTTGGAAACCGTTTTGAATTTGGTTCCATTGGGTTAGGAGTAAAATCCATATCACACTCATAGAATGTTTCAACATGTTCAATTTGAACAACTTTCAATTTTCCATCCTGGAGAATGAATTCTCTACCCGTTGGTTTCCATACACAATACTTAAGATAGTTCCTAGGCATTTGGCTACTAGTGGTAGACCTAAAGCGTGCAACTAATCTTTCAATAGATATAAATCTAGCACTAGTTCCTTTTGGAACTTTCTTCTGTTCAGGCGTAACATTCACATTCTTAGAAACACATTCATCATGAACATAATTAATTAAACATTTCTTGCATATCAAACAAACAGAGTCATTACATGCATTAGAACCAGTACTCTCGACATTAAATTCAGATGAAACATGTCTCTTATTAAAAAGCGATAAATTCCTAGGGTGTTCTTCTACTTTATTCTTGCTACTACTCGTAGAGGCAGGCGAGACTCTATTGTTCCTTGTATTGCTCCTAGGCTTTAGTCTGCTGCTCCTAGAGGTGCTTTCTAATCCTGTAGAAGTTGAGGCACACACATTAGGATTTATATTGTTGTCCTTTTTAGCATCACTAGACTCTTTAGAATTATCCTTTTTGCCCTCATAAGTCTCAGATGTGGAGGCAGACGCATTAGTGGGACTAATCCTAAAAAGGCCAGGTGCTATCACTTTTGGTGTTTCGACAACCGCTTTTCCTTTATCAACAATCTTTTCATTGTCACTTTTCTTGGGCAAGGGTGTTGGAGTGACTGGTTTTGTCAAATCCTTTTTCTCATCGACTTTTGGAGCAAACCTTGAAATTGACATTTTTGTTTTTTGAACCGTGTTTGAAACATTTGGTTTCTCCGAAGTCGACGGTTTTGCAAACTTTGTTTCCTCACCCTTCCCTTTTTGACTTTCAAGCTGAGCCCTCAAAAGATCATTTTGCTCCTTCATTTTCTTTAATTCGCGCTCATACGACAGTTTGTCATATTTGCATTCTTCGCATTTTCGATTAAGTTGTTTAAAATATGTCACATTTTCTTTTTCAAGCTTTATAAGAGCATTTTCATATTTTGAAACAATTTCGGAGGTCTCAGCTCTCAGTCTTTCATCGTCATGAACAGAATAGGTTTGTAAAATGATGGACATAATATCAGTAAACAGAACTGCTTCGAAGAGAGAATCATTTAGGTTTTCCAAAACATTGATTTACTCAAAAGATTCATTAGCCTTCTTTATCAGGGATTTGTGATCCGTGACGAAGTCAGCTGTTTCTTTCAAAAATGCTTATTCAAAATGAATAACACGAGCATGGATGTTATTAATTTGAGGAGCAAATTCATTTTCGAGAATCTTTTTAAGTTGTAAATGAACCGTGGAATTCCAGTTGATCTCATTAAGTCTCGTTTTAGATTCTAAAGTCGTTTTAAGTTGCCCAATTCTGGTTTTAAGATCATCAAGATATCCCCTTGCAGCACTTGTGTTAAAAGTGTTGTTTGAGGAAATCTGTTCCATGTTAGAAATCGATTTGGAAGCAACCACCTTTTTTGAAACTATTTTTGAGAATGGTCGTTTTATGGAAAACACTGATGGTTCTTTTTGTGGAACAAAAGTAATTCCCGAAAGTTTGTTCAATTTGTTGTAATCAATGGGTTTCAAATCCTTTTGTTTCATTTTAGAAATGCTCTCTTCGGCACGTTCCATCGTTTCCACAGAATCCCGAACGACGGGGGGATCGTGTTTGGTGTAAATAACACTACCATTATACAAGACGTTCTGTTCTTCCTGAGCTTTCTTGAGATTACAAGGATTGTTGTTACCAAGAGCCATTTTGTGTTTCGTATGGTAAATCGGATTAGTTTGATTTGAAATCATTTTCATTGTTTGACTTGACTGACCCGACTTAACCACTAATTCTTCTAGATGTGCAATCTTGTGTTCTGACTCTACGATTTCTTCCAAAAGTTTATCTTCTTTCTTTGCAAAGTCCTTTTTCAACTCATCCCATTCTTTTTCAAGATTGGAGTAAGCTGTTTTTTGCTTTGAAATTTGGTTTGTTAACTCAGAAATTTCTTGTTTTAAAGAGTTAATGGTTTTTGTTGAACTTATTTCAAGATTAGCAAACTTGTTTTTCCATTCCCTATCTTTAACAAGTAACTTCTTATAACCAATTTCAAGTTCTGACTCACGTTCTTTGTGAATTTGAAAACTTTTAGAATTTTCCTTGTATCTCTCAAGCTCAGTGGTCAATTTCTCATTCGCGGCCTTAACTTTGCGATTGACCTTTTTAACCTTCTCAATCTCAATACCACAATTGTTTAATAATGATTCAAATAAAGCACGTGTTTCCTCATCATTCTCAGCATGCGGTGAAACGAAGCCTCCATTATGATTCACATCTAGAGTTGCTGAAGGAGTATTGCTACTACTTGGCGTGTCCAGGTATGTATCATAAGTGGGTGCTTGCTTCTCAGAATGCTGTTCCTCATGAGGAGACATATCAAATATATCATTATTATGACATGTGTTGAAATTTGATACCTCAGATGGTGCACTGGTGTCATAAACAGGAAGTGTTTCATAATCCGTGTCATACTTAGCTTCCTGAAGATTCGCCATGAATATGCAGTTCGCATCGATATCCTCTCTGTCTTCCATTTCATCCATAAGAGCCATAAAATCATGTTCCTCTGCATTCAACTGAAACCCTGCCTTTTCTTTTTGTGCCAACAGCACTGCTTTCTGCAAGTACTTTAGATCTTTCTTCTTCGGCTTAGTAGGACAGTTCCTTGCCATATGACCTACACCTTGGCAGTTGAAACACTTTACCGGATTACCCTGATTCACATTTCCATAATTCCTAACAACTGGAGCTGCCACATTCCTATTCTGATTACCCATTGCCTGATTACCAACATTCTGACCCCTCTGATTTCCAACAAACTGACCCATCTGATTCCCTGCATACTGACCATACTGATTCTTCTGATTCCCTGCATACTGACCTGCATTCTGCATATTCTGATTACCCATATTAAATCCAGTAGCATATCCTTGTTGATTCCCATAAACTCCAACCATTTGGCCTCCGTTGCCCATATTGAAACTTGGCTGAGCAATCTGCTTGTTGCGAGTGTTCGATGAAATCCTTTGGTTGTTGTTAGTTGGTGTAGAATAGCGTCCTTGGAATGCCTTTGTCAGAAAAGCAAACGCTTGTGTCAAGGCTGCAGTAGCTTCATCATTGTCAGTGAATTCTGGTTCTTGGAAATGTGGGTATTGCTGTTGTGGAATAACATGTTGTTGCTGTGGGTAGAATTGTTGTTGGTAGACAGGTGTTGGTTGTTGAATGTAGGATGGTTGCATGTAGTTGTGAGTGGATGATGATGATGGTTGTTGTATGTTCACTGGTAAAGGTGTTGGTGTATTAGCCATTAATGCTAGAGGATCATGCTTTTTAGCAAGCATTTCAGCCCTTACTTCATTAGCTTCATCTTGATTTTGCTTCAAGAAGTCATACAACTGATCATAAGTTACTTCATGCAAATTCTTTGTCTGATAAACAATAGTGACGTATCTTCCCCATTCTGGTTGTAACTCATTAAGAAAATTGGTGTTGTTAGCAATGTTTGTCTGACTGAGTTTGTGTCTCGATAAATCATTCATGATCTTACAGAACCTGTGGTAGTACGACTCTATGGATTCACCAGGAATTGAAGTAAACTTGCGAAGTTCCTTAAACAGTTGGGTTTCCATTTCCTGTTTCCCGATGTCTGTCCCATACATTAACCTCTTGACTCATGATAATGGTAATATCTTTGATAATGTGTTTGCTCATGATCAGACACATCCTGCGCATCCTGAGTCTATTAGTGATACATATGTGGTGGAACAAAATGATAGTAATATTACTTTTACTACTCCAGATATGGATCCTAATAGAGGTGAGCCTGCCCAGGATGGATCTTCTTATGAACAAGATCGTGCCTTATTTGCTTCATTAATCAATAATTTCAAACATGAACTTGAAAAGTGCAAAGAGGACAATCGTAAAGCTAAGCAAACGAATGTCTTGTTGACAAAAGAGCTTGAGAGATTTAAAGAAATGGAAAAAGGTTTTCAAAATGTAACAAAAAGAAAAACTGAACTCGAATTTGAAAACTCAAACCTTAATTCTCAAGCTCAAAAGTTTGAAATGTATGGAGAGTCTGTCAAACCACTTTTAAAAAGAAATGAAGAACTTGAAGTTGGTTATAGAGAAGTTGTTCTTCGTGAAAAACGTTCCATTCAAAATCTGGATGCTCAAATGGTTATTAACAACAGAAAGGTTCAAGCACTTTTAAGAGAGAACAATGATTTAAAAAGTGAAAATTCAAAGCTTCAGAAAACCACATCAAATTTTGAGATTGTAAACACAAAACTTGAGAATGAAAACCAAGAGTTTTTGAAATGAACATACGATCTTGAAAACCAACTTCGAAAATTGGGACAGACTTCTCAGACTATCAACATGTTACCTACTAAAGATGAGGAAGTTTATAAACAAACATCTGGAATTGGTTTTGAAAATAGTGCTCAGTTGGAAAATGGAAAACCGTGTTTTTTAAACAAAGTGAAAAAGCTGACACCTATTTTGTATAACGCTGAAGATATGGGAAAAGAATTGTCAGATGATCTTTTGTTTGAATCTCAAGATATTTTAAAATCTGAAGAGGAAAAACGTTTGAAATTTAAACAAAGAAAAACCCCATTCTCGTACCACGGCTTTGTGTATGGTTGTACACAATTGACAGATATACCAAAAGCACCTTTCAAAAGAAAAGACACAAATGTGAAAAGATTTTTCAAAGAAGCTCAACTTGCTACTTATGATGCTAAGTTATGGCAAAATAGAGCAAGGAAACATTTTTGTGATCTTAAACAGCACATTGAGCAAACGTTAAAGGTCATTTGGTTTAAGCAAGAAAACATCGAATACAACGTTTTCTCTAATCCTCTTTCATCAGATGTACGCCTTAAGTTAGAAGTCCAAAAGATTTTGAAAGATGAGATTGAACCTCGTGTGAAAGATATCAATTTATGTTTTGAGTACTTTGAAAAACATCTTGTAACTGAAATGAGAGAAGATCTAAAGTACGTTCACTCTCTTGAAGACGAATTTGATGAAAAATGCTTAATTCTGGACATTCAAAAAGAATTTTTCACAAATCAAATAGAGTCGTTTAAGTCTGTATCTGTCAGCCATGAGTATGAGAATGTGCATTTTGAACAAACATCTTCTTTGAAATCTGAAAATCTTTGTCTCAAAAAGAAAATCACCGAGCTTTCAAAAGAAGCAACTGATGTCAAAGCAGAATTGTCAAAAAGAACTGCTCATTTTGAGAAACATCTTGCAAAACTCGAAGCACAAAGTATCTCTTTCCAACTAAAACTGCAAGAGAAGAATGAGAAAATGTCTTCTGAAAACTCTTTGACATCAGTGCTTAAAGAAAAAGAAAAGATTTTGGAAGAAAATTGTGATGATACCAATATCAAGTTTGATTTTGACGAACTTGATACAAAAAATCTTGAATTGGAACATGCTGTGGCATCATTACAAAAAGAAAATGAGCATTTGAAACAGACTTACAAAAACTTGTTTGATTCAATCAAGCGGTCAAGAGTTCAGAATCAAACTTCAAACAAATCTGACTCTCAGATCACACCAAATCATCTTTTTGAAAAAGAAAAATATGTGCTTCAAAAGAAAATTGTTGAATTGGAAAAAAAAATTGCACAACAAACCAAGGATTTTGGTGATGCCAAAAATGATTTTTCAATCGAAACAGACAAATATGAAAAATATTTTGCACATCTTGAAAATCAAAATGCTTCTTTGCAAGAAAAACTGGCATCATCAGATCATCTTTCTCTTCAAAAAGAATATAATAATTTGAGAACTTCATACAATGCCTTAAAAGCAAAGTTTGATGTTCTTAACCGGTCAAAAGGAAAATCTCAAGTTTCAAACGAGTCTAAACCACAAGTAAGTGTTTCAGAAAAGCTTTACACGGGTGAATCTTCAAAACCATTTTCAAAAAGGGTTTCTCAATTTACCACCTATTCTTTGCAAAAGGGAAGGAAGTTTTCAAAGAGACCAAATCTTTCTGAAACATTTACTCCTCAAAAGGTTTCAAATGCAAGTGCTCATAAAGAAAAGAATCAAGGTTTTCAAACTCCATACTCTCGTTTTACTCCGATAAAGCCAGTGTGGAAACCAAAACAAAGCCGTTCAAAACATTTGAATTATTCATACTCTGAAATGCTTCCGCTACAACAAAGGAATGGCTAAGGAATGGCTATGTTTTGAAAAATTCTAATTCTGGAAGGTTTCCATTCATCTCAAAAACGAATTTTCGAAATGAAACACCGAGTTTCAACAATGGATGGAAAACTTCTTCTTCAAGTTTTAAAACTCCAAAAGAGACACCGAGTTTCTCAAAAAAGTTTCATAAGCAAAAGAGTTTTAAATCACCATTGATTCTACGAGCTTTATTTCAAAATGAAACACCGGTTTTCAGTCCTCGTTGGAATTCAACTTCTTTGTCTAGGATTGACACAACTTTCAAATGGATTTCAAAATATGGTAAACCTGTTGGCGCCGTGCTTAAATGGGTTCCAAAAGTGGTTGTCTAATCCAAAAACATGATGACTTCTTAGTACTTCTGCTAAGAACTCGAACTTCAACATAATGACTTCTTAGTACTTCTGCTAAGAACTCGAACTTCAACATAATGACTTCTTAGTACTTCTGCTAAGGACTCGAACTTCAACATTATGACTTCTTAGTACTTCAGCTAAGGACTCGTTCTTCAAAGAAAGGATAGTGTTTAAATCAAAACAAAGGTTTTACATATTTTTGAGCACTTATCCTACAAACATTATGGCTTATGCATACATAACAGTGTATAACCCGTGATTTTCAAAGAAAGGACCCTGTTGTACATGTATGTACGACAATCCTAAAAGATAAGAAGACTTCTCACCAAAAAGCTTATCAAAGTCTTCTTAATTTTTGAGCAAAATTTTGAAAAATATTTATAAAGGTTCTCAAAACTTTTCAAGATTTTACTCCCTCAAATCCTTCAAAGCAAATATCTACTCAAAATGTTCTAATTTTGAGGGGGAGTAATAAAATGATGTTCCAAAATGATCATGCTTAAAGGAAACTTATACGGAATTACAAACATCCATTTCTCCCATATGCCATCTAAATAGAAAAGGTTTTAATCAATTGGTATCAAAAATACCATGGATATGCTATTTTTGAGGGGGAGAAGACGTGATTAAAATGTGATCAATGTGTTTAAGATTGTGGCTGAATCTCAAAAGAACTCGACTCAGATAGTACCAAGAATTGACGAAACAACAAAAGTTAGTAATCGAAAAAACTTATCCTCGACGGGTAATAACATCAAGTTAGTTACTAGAGCTAGTTGTCACCTAAAAGCTGACAATGGAACTCTTTAACTAGCCACGTAAGCGTGTCTCGAAAAGGATTTGTCTTAGTAGAAATGTACCGTTTCGAGAAACTTTCTGTGGACTTGACCAGGCCGGGTAATAACTTCAAGCTAGTCTAACTAGTGATGTAAGTGTGTCTCGAATCGGTTATGTTCATTGAAAGTGAATCAATTCAAAAGTGCAAACTCCTCCCACATGCGCAAATTTACTAAATTATACATGAGCACATGTGAAGGGGGAGTCCTTCAAAAAGAAATCAAAACTTTCAAAGTGTTAAAAAAATATGTTTTATTATCATAAACACTTTGAGAGATTTTCACAAATGGTTTGATGGCAACAATAGGATAGTCATGAAGTTATAAGGTGACTAAGGTTAGGAAATAACTGTCCTATGATCCGCCAAAGCCGGAGAGATCTACCTAAGGACAAATCCAATAGATTACAATTAGAAGTCCTTAAGTATGATTGAAAAAAGGAGAAAATGAGAAAGGAGAAAGAAGGGGTTGAAGAATTAAAAAGAAAAGCAAATGAAAGGGTGAAAAGAAATAGCCCTCCAAATGTTCAACCTTAGGGCAGACACCGGGTTCAACTCATATGCTACTAGTTGTTACTAAGGTGACACCGGTATTGAAGATAAAGACGTCATGGACCCAGTGACGCACTGCACTTAACCTTCTAGTGTCACAACTCGTAATTTCCGGTCACTTTTCTAAACCTCGACAATTTACTATTCACAAGTTACTATTCATCGTTTTACTATTCATCATTTTCGAGGTCAATTTGATATTCTGAGAAGCGTTCAGAAATTTTACTATTCACTAGACACTATTCATTTCCGGAAGAAATACCACTATTCACGTGCATTATTCATGTCATCGTAAATTTAGTTTACGAGTGTTCAAATTCGCGTAACCGTATTGGTTCAGGAGCGAATTCATGCATTATTATCAGGGACGTTTCATACGGACTAGAAATAGTCAGCATATCATTATTAGGGCACTTGCATACTATTCCACTCGTAGGATAATTAAATTTATACTTTCGGTACAATTAACGATTTACGTACGTTTATTTTAAATAAACACTAATACGCGAACTATAAATGTGTCTAACATGTCCGACACACTCGACTATTATCCCGATATATTTTTATATTCATTTTTATAATATAAAAATTATAATATTAATTTACCCGGTATTTTGGATATTTATTTTAATTATTAACTTAAGTTTACTAAAACTTCGACGGTTTTCGTGGAAATTAAACTATAATTATCTAAACACCCAATAATTTTATCCAACCTATTTTTATAATTTTTATAACTTTATTATGACCCGGTTAACTCCGTTAAAATTTATTTTTAGTTAACCCGGTACCCGGTACATTTTAAAACTACACAAAACACTTAATAATGCATTTTTACCAACAAAACTCTTACACCAAATCCTTCCCCCTTGACTTTGCCGCACCCCCCCCCCATGCTATTTCTTACAAAGATTACTTACATACTCCATGTTTCATTAAATTTTCATACTAACTAAATATAATAATTATAATAACCAATAATACATAACAACTTTACAAAAATCTTTCTATCTCATTTTCACTTTACAAGAAAACATATTCTCTCTTTTGCTCACTCTAACCCACGGCCAAGAAGGAGAAAGGAAGCAAGACCAAAAATTTTTCAAAGATCTAAGTGTTAATCTTGTGTATATAGTATCCTTGTTAGAGTTTTGAGATATAAACTCAAGGATTGTTAGGTTTTATCATCTAATCACACCACATCTCAAAGTAAGTTTACAAAACTCATTTCATAAATTTTTACAAGTTATTACTATGTTTATATAGTTTTCTTGCAAGATCTCATACATGCATTAACTTATACCACTTTATTTTTGTAAACTTTTGATCATACAAACCCTAGAAGTGATTTGTGGTTAGATCCTTGTTAGATCTACTTGGTTTTGATGTTTAGGAACCCATGACACCCTAAGAAGGTGTATGGTAGGATTAGATTAGTTTTGTGGTGTTTGAAAGTGGTTTGATGGAGGATGGAACTAGTTTGGAGACTTGAAAATGGTTTTTGAAACTTTTGATATACCTACTGTCCCTATTTTAATTTCGTGGGAAAATCAGTGGTTGATGGCTAATTTTTGACCAAAGATTTAGAAAATACTTTCAAAAACGAAACTTTAGGCGAAAGAACGGATTAAAACGAGTTTATAACGAAGGAGATATGATTTTTGCAAAATTAACGACGAAAACTATTTCTTATAAAACGGCTTGCTGTTTGGCAGATTTCAATGGGTAAAAAGAGGTATTAAACGTAACCTAGAGGAGCCGAGTTATCAAAAATATACTAGTATACACAAAAACGAATCCGTGGACATAAAGAACAAGGAAAACGAGCCTAAAACGACCGAGTTATACCCGTTTTAATATCGTCAAAACTATATATATATATATAGTCGCAAATAAAAATAATAACGTACGTACTAAATGGTATATTTTCTAGAAATGTTACTAAGGACTATATTCTTAACAAATGAATACGTACGACCCGAGAGAATATTTATACGACTTAACGACGTTATTTTAAGGTTTCCGATATGAGGATTACAACGCTAACATTTTCGTACGAGTTAATATGACAAGTTATATACTTCTCTAAATGGACTTATTTTTCATAAGTATGGAAACTATTTTACTATGACGATAACTAGTATTTCCAAATTACGAGTGGTATAGGTATCATGTGCATGTGCATTCATTACATTACGGCATGATCTAAATTAGATCACGATTATTCATTTAGGTTGCGGCTAGTGTTCGCGCCTCGTTGTCCCGATTACTTTACCATCGTTGTACCATCTTTGTACTATCACTCTAGGTGAGTTCTCATAGCCCCGTTTTAATTACTTATTTGATTTTAAATCCCACGGGGGAGATTACATTGCACAACTATTTTTGTACATGCCCAAGTATATCAAATTCCATACATTGCTTAAGTTGCCTACTACCATGTTAAGTCCCCTTATATATATCATGGACCGTTAATTTTAGCCAAGCGAGAGTGAGTGGATAGATCTATCGAGGGTGACGCCTCCATTCGTGTTTGGGTTGCTCCAAATGGGACGAATGCATTTCATGTCTTAACGAATTGAGTGTCTGGTAAACACTCTGGTGGGGCATTACAAAGTCTAGCTTCGGGGTCATGAGCTTAAGAGCCAATGTAGCATTTTTGACATTCGTGTCGGTTTACTTATTACTTGTGGCTTATGTACTTACGATTTACTTATCAACCTATGATTATTCACCAACATTCGTGTTGACCATTTTTCGCAATGTATTTCTCAGGTTATTAAGGTAGCTCATGTTGCATACATTTGGACCTTCATGGAGTCGCGGAGTCGACGCGTCTCACCATATTTTCTGCACTTATGAAACGTTTGATCTTGTTGAACTTATTTTAACAATTTTGGCAAACTCTTTTGGGACCTAAGCTTTGTAAACTCTGAATGTTTTAATGATCAAACGCTGTATTTTCTAAACGACACTTTAGGTCGTTCAATATAACTGTAACTATGGTGCTATGACAGTCACCCCCAGGTATTCCATTCCGCTGCCATTCAGGTATTTTGGGGGTGTGACATCTAGCCACTCAAGTTCTCTCAAAAGAGCTTGTTTCATTCTCACAGGGAACCGGTGTAATCTATCAAATTATCTCTTAGAGATGGTTGATATTGAAGCAGGAGACCTATCCCTAGTCTCCGCATAGGAAACCAAATGTGCACTTATCGAGTCTAGAGCCATGAGATTCATTAAAATATCTCTTAGAATACACTTCCTATGAATACACTTGTGTTCGCCAAAAAGGACACAAGGTGTAAGAGTCTTTATGAGATCTACGGATCTTGCCTTATCTATCATGATGGTTACTATGTCTCAAATGGTCTACAGTTGTGGGGTGATCTCCAGCAACTCACCTGAATCATTGATGTACTTCGGTGGATCTAGTAAGCCCTTTCAAGGGTATCTGATTCAGGAACGGCCTTGGTAAGGGTTAGAAGGAGCCTTCACACTATGTTGTTGACGACCTCTAATTCCGAACCTGTAAGTACTGGATACTTTATTGCTAACTGTTTTATGCAGGTACTCATGAATGTTCCTTGGAGAAAGACCGTTACCATCACTCAAAGATCCACATGCTCATACCCTGCAAAACTCTCTTCAAATATCTAAGCAAAGCAAAGTTCAGAACGTTTCTAAGTCAAAGTCAAAGAATCTTCAAACTAAAGAAACAAAGATTAAAGTCAAAGAGAAGAGAACTTCACAAAGATTCAAAGTCAAACAAAGTATGAGCATGTTGGAAAAGTCGTAAAGACAACAGAGTAAAGATGTTGATCAAAGGCAAGAAAGATCACAAAGCATGATTGGAACAAAGGAACTAGCAAAGCTATTACACAAAGACTCACAGTTCAAAGAGAACAAGCTTCAACGATCAAAGATCAAGGTCACAAAAGAGAGATCTCAATGATCACCCTTAGGGGGAGATTGTTAGCATTAGAAGTGTTGATCATTTATGTAATCAAAGAGAGATCTCAATGATCGTCACTTAGGGGGAGATTGTTAGGATTAAAAGTGACGATCATTATTGAGTCAAATAGTTAGTTAAATATATTCATGTAATAGTTAGTAAAATGCTAGTTCATTAAGTTTAAGTAAGAGCCTTAATGGCTTGGCCCAAAAGAAGGCCCATGAGAAAGCCCATGGTGGCTTATGTAAAAGTATAAATACCCTCCTAAGCTTGTTAGGAAGGGTGGGAGTTCATGCTAATCAAAGGTTTTATTTCACATAGTGCTTTCCACCTCTCTCTCTCTACTTTCTCTCTCTAGCTCTTTCATCTCTCTCTAACATCATATTCTTAGGTGATAAAGATAGATCTATGTTCCAACAACAAAAATATCCTAACTCGCTGAAAATGAATCCTAACTCGGTGAAACCACTATCCTAACTCGAGAGAAATTGAACCTAACTCGCTAAACAGAAACCTAACTCACTAATATGGCGTGAACAGTAACCAGATACTAAATATCACCCAAAAACATGATTTTTCCACCCAAAAATGATCTAAAACAACCTAAAATTATCCCTAGGCGATTGATACCACTTGTAGGACCATAGAACAACCTAAATCACTTATGAATCATGATTAATTCTAGAGAGAGAAAGAGAGTTGAGAGAGAGTGTGAGTGGGAACTCTAGTGTGTGAAATAATGACCTTGTTATAACTAAGAGAACCAACCTCAAAATGAGGTTTTACGAGAGTATTTATACTCATAGTCTAGGGCTTCACACATCTTTGACCATATTACATAACTAGCCCTTAGACTTTATAAAATCATGAAAACTACACATAAACTTCATCATAATGATATTCTAAAGCAACCTATAACAATACATTAATGACCAACACTTTTTATAAATAAAAATACGATTCTAACACTGTACTCTCACTTCTTTGTCTCTTCTATTGAACAGGTATGTGAATAAGGTGGACAGGTTGGAAAGGGATCTGAATCTCACCAAGAAGAATCTTGGAGGAGCTGTCCTGACTCTCATTACCAGAGTCAAGAAGTTGGAGATTAACCTCAAAAACAGGAAGAGAAAAGCTGATGTGTGTGACTCAGATGATGAGACTACAAAAGCATCTGACACAATTGATTTGGAAGGACTTGAACTTCTTGCTACTACCACACTAGATAGTGTTCAGAAGGATGCTCCTGATTCTAGGCCTGCACCACCTACTCATTCTGCTGATAAAATTATTCAAAAAGATTCAAGAGTACTTTATGTCAGGAGAAAGCATTTGGCAGAACTTCCCAAAACAACCACAGTATCTACTAATCCTATGCCAGCAGTGGTTACTAATGATACTTCAGCAGATATAGAAGTTGAGTGTCCTGTTGTTTCTACTGATAAGCAGTATGTTCCTCCTGAGGCTGCTTCAACTCAGAAAGATAAAGGAAAGTTCATTATGGTTGAACAGGACATTCCTTCAAGAGAGAAGTCAAAAGAGGAACTTGCTAATGAGAAGCTTAGTGAGCTTGTTGCTGTACACTGGCAAGCTAAAGAGGATGTTGCAGAAACAAAGATTAAGTTAGATATGAAAGCATCAGAGGAACTTGCTAGGAAAATACAAGCTGATTTGGATAGAATGGGAACTCCAATTACTAATACTCTACCTGCTGAAAGACAAAGGGAACTAGATGAAATTGCTAAGAGTCTATCTGCAGAGCAATGGGCAACTTTGGCTAAACAAGCTGCTACTAAGCCTGCTTTGGATGAATCTGTGCTTGGAGTTGATTATCATGCCACTGATTTTGCCAAGATGATGGTTGAAAGAGGTAAGTTGCAGAGACAAGAAGAGGAAGAGAGAAAAGCTAAAGAGCTAAGGGAAAGACCATGGACAAAAGGATAAATTAAGAAATATATGAGGAATTTTGTCAAGAATCAAGGGTGTTCTATGTTTGGGTCAGGATGGACTCAAAAGAAAGGTTGGGGCTTTTCAGATACTCAGCTCACTTACTACTATGACAAAATTATTTCTAATCTTCATTCTTCTGGTATTAATGTCCAAGATGTGTTAGAGAAGCGTGGCAGACTTTTGGATAGGCATGTTGCTAAGAGAATTAGGCTTGATGATTCTGCTGATCAGCCTACTGAACCCACTGAGTCAGCATTTGGTGCTCAGGAGAAAATACACTCTCCTTCAGTGCTAACTCAGGTGGATGATTCTACTGATGTTGTTCCTTCACCAACTCCTAATATTGCAGCTGAGCTTTCTGCACCTTCAGATGTTGTTCCAGAGTCTGTTCCTACTGAAGCTTCTCACCCTGATTCTACTGAAGCTCAACCTGATGTCTCTCATGATGCTTCAGCAGATGCTCCTATAGCTTCAGAACAAGTTCCCACTGATGAGACTTTTGGTGATCCTTCGCTTGTTACTTCTTCTACTCTTGGCACTAGAAAGAAGACTATTGCAAAGAAGGGAAAGGCCACTAAGGGTGAATCACCTAAGGATAGTTCTTTTATTGACTTTGATTCAGATGATGAAAATCCTGTTGTTTGGGAGAAAATAGTCAAATGGGAACTTGTTGACACTCCAACAGGACAAGGACAAGTCAATGAAATTCACAGACAGGATGGTTCCACCAAAGAGTTTACTTTTCTAAGTCAAATATTACACGTGGTGGATAGGCAAGATATTCTTTCTCTCTATGGCTGGGTTGTCTCTTATTATCAAACTCATCAACCTGAAGGGATTGGAATGTTTTTGCTGGGAGATTTACAAATTCTTTGTGATTCTCATCTTTTTACTGGTGTTAGTTTTCATGTGTGGAAAGGACAGAAGACTTGGGTGGTTGATACTTGGAAGTACTTTCCTTTACCTGATGTTCACATGATCATTACCACTACTGGCAAGACTTTATATTGTTGGGCAGATGTGACATATCCAATCACAATAGGTGTTATGAATCAATTGTTGGATGTTAAGCTCACTGTTCCTCTAGATATGATTGGAAATGATATGCATATGGCTGAACAGTTGATTAGAGCTATCAAGAGGAGCATTTTGGTTAAGCGGGAATTGGATACTAAGTATGGTATTCATATTGAAACCTATTTAGAATGATTGGTATGGTATTTTGTTGTTTATTTCTTCTTATTTTTTTAGTTAAAAAAAAAAAAAAAAAAAAAAAAAAAAAAAAAAAAAAAAAAAAAAAAAAACCTAACAAATTTGTATAGTTTTGTGTATGTTGTATGCATGTTTGGTGATGATTCTTATCACACCTTCTCTGGTTATCAACTTACCTGATGTTGACTATTCCATCAAAAAGTTGGCTAGTCCAAAGGGTACAGCTTTGGTAAAGACACATCTGATGCGTGGGAATCGCAACAGGCTTTACCTCTCGAGGGATCTCGAGAAGCTTACAACCCCCACCAGGCAGTGTACCTGATCGTTGTAGTATAGTATAGTGACAAGTACCGGGGGATTGATCGTTCAGCTTAGGAATAGTGTCGCTAGGATTAGAAAGCCTAAATACTAGTTCTAAAGATGAGGGATGATTATTTTTGTGTTTTTATATTTTTTAGAAAGCAATTAAAAATCTCGGGTTTGAAGGATTTGGGCGGAATTAGTTGCTATTCAACTAACCCAATACTAAGATGCAATCAAAATAAAATACTAGAAATGAAAATAAACTAATTTATACTAAAGTTGTGAGCAGTAATTGGAGAAAATGTGTTTACTTAGATTTCACTACTCCCTAAACATCTTTTACACGTTAATTACTTGTTATAATTGCATGGATGACGGATCGTATTCCTTAATACCATTCATGGGGTGGCACACTTAACTCCCCAATTCTATGAGCTCTTATCTCCTCCTACACCATGCCCAGCACAACTATAGGGATTGTAAACAGTGGCTCATGCATTAAATACAACCAATAAAGACCTAGTGTGCGTCGGTTCATGTTTCTTAAGACGTTCAAGCATGTTTCCAATTGGAGATCTGCCAGTTTTCTTAATCCTAACATATAGATCATTCATCCAAGACAAGAATAAACAAGTAATCAACACATAATCAACATCTAGGTATCATCAGATCTAAGCAAACACAAGATAGATCTAGCCTAGCATGATGGAATTAAGACAAGAACAAGATATAGACAACCAACACATAGACATATTGATTGAATTAAAGGAACACTTATCTTGATTACACATGCAAGGTATCAAGGGGTTGGAACCCTTGAAAAACCTGTAAAGTTACACCAAAATCGTACTTAGGGTTTCTCCCAAAACTTCTCTTTTTAAATGTGAAAAATTAGAAAACTATATATAGGAAAAGAGGTATGACGGTGTCAAGACAAATCTTGTGACGCCGTCACCTCGCCGCCAAAACTCTTCTCGGACTGCCTTGATCTACATTTGACGCCGTCAAGACTAAATCATTTCCAGGCCGTCATGACTTTTACTCTTGACGCCCTACCTTCGTGACGCCGTCAAATCTGTACTGGGTCGTCATGGAATTTTGCTCTTGACGCCGTCAGGGAATTGCTCTTGACGCCGTCACCTACTGTTCCCAGCATGGAAAATTAAGACTTTGGCGTTTTCTTCACTTTTATGCTCTAAAAACGTCCGAATTGCTTCCTTTTCCAGATTTCACTCCCAAAGTACCTAAAATCACAAAAGGAACGATTTAGGGCAATATTTGATCAAATAAAGTTGAATTCGGGCTTAAATGACCCCCTAAAAACGGATCATTTTTCGCCTCATCATATACCCTTACACTTGAGATGTTCTTGTCCTCAAGCAAATGCGCTTTTATTCTAGTTAAAATACAAGTTAGGGGTCATTTAACATTAATATAAAAGTAATTACAACAAATAATCGTTCCACTAAAGACCAATAGACAAGCACGGAGGTCATATACTAGCACCTCACAAATAGTGTTTAGATACTCACATCTCTCGGGTGTAATAAAGTGTAAATTACAATATGGAAACGGAAGATATCTCTCACTACCTGTCATAGCAAAATATATTACCATAGGCTTGGGAAAGGATCAAACCTCCACCACATGACGTAAGCACCTAGGATAAACTATCAAAGAGGTCTTTTAAAGGGTTGTAACGTTAGGTGTAGGGATATGAAATACACGGTTTTGTTGGATAAAGGAAGTTTCTACTGGTGGCGAGTTAACACTCTTGGTTAATTACATGTACAATATGGCGTTGCTAAGCCAAGACTAGACTCGACTTAAGCTAATAAATGAAAAATAATAAAAACATAAAAAAAACATAGAATGAAACGGGATGGTAGTCCGTATGTTTTTTTTTCTCTTTTCCTTTTTCTATTTTTTTTTTCTTTTCTTTTTCTTGATTTTTCGATTTTTTTTTTTTTTTTTTTTTTTTTTTTTTTTTGCATACACTCTTACCCTACCATCCAAAATAATACATCATAGGGAATGAACATTTCCCTTACACTTGAATCTTTATATACTTTACAATAAACTAATCTAATGACTCGAATTAAGAAAATCAAAACACATGGAGCACTTTTAAGATTAACGTACATATGGGGGTAATAAGTGATGTTCTTCCCCATTACTATACTTACCCATGAGTCCCAATCGTCCCAAAACAATATGTACAAGGATATGACTCGACTTAGCAACCATGTAATCAATTAGAAAGTTAACTTAGGGTTTAACAAATAACAATAATGCACTAAAAATGAGCGCATACACGGAAGGCTAAGGCGATTTGGTTGTACATTTAAGTGGGGTGTAACAAATTCTTCCTTTAAGTAAAATGCTTAAAGTTAGAAACGAAAAGATAGGCTCGGAAGGGTGTACTAGGGGTTTCGTGTACTAAAAATGAGTACAACGCTAAGGGTGTGGGAAAAATTAGTTGACTTAACTAGCCAAGTAATATGACTTAAATGGTCAAGTAATTATAATACGGGTTTAACACAAGGGTGATCCTAATGCCTCTTATCATGTAGCAAATCCTACTACACGAATGTAGTCTCACTAGCGGTCTCGGGATGCATCACTAACGCAAGTTCTAGAATCTAAATGCTACCGGTACACTCATAAGCACTAATAATAAATGCTTTTCCTATCAAATCTAAAGGCGAACCTCACATATTTGGGTGGAAAATTTTTCTGAAAGTACGGTTATGTGCTAGTCATACAATCTCCTATCCATGAGACGCTTGCTATGGCTAAAGTTTCACTCCTAAATGTTGTAAAAAAATTAAATTTGGCGCTAAAATTGCACTAACAAGTATTTCTCATAGTTTTATTACACATCTACCATTAAACAAAACAAACTCAAGCGAAAGTGCATATGTAAGGTATCATCTTTTTACCCTCCCCTTACACTTAAGATGAACATTGTCCCCAACGTTCAAGTAAAGAATGTAAAAGTGAAAAAGTAAAGAGAATGAAATCAAATACTCCCCTGATTCGCTCGGTATGGATAATAAGGTGGCAAGGTTAAATCTTCCTCCAAGAAAATGAACAATCAAAGCTTCCCTTCCAGAATATAAATCATCTTCTTGTCATAAATAACCTGTAAAACCTGACAAAATAGACAAGACAACCTTGCGTAAAATCGGCGGCATCCTATATAAGTTACTAAATCCTAGAAAACAAGATAAGATATAATGCTTGTGGAATGAAGTTTGCAGATCTCCTGGAGATTATAAAACTTAATAATTCACAAAAACCATAAGACTCCGTTAGAAAAACAAAACTGGTAAAATTTCCAGATTTTTACACCTGACGCCGTCAAGAGTAAACTCCTGACGTCGTCAGAATTGACCTGCAGAAATTCTTATGTTAAGTTTCCGGAAAATTTCTGGAAAAACTTGGTCCTACTTCCTGGAAAATCCTGCAAAACTTCATTATGACTCAATACAAGCATTTGACTCTAACAAATACGAATATACATGTTCATTTATTATTGTGGAGAATCATGATCGGTTTGTTTCTTAAAAACATATTTGGGGTTTCCCCTTACACTCATCTTTTGCAAAAATACTTTTAGGTGGAGTTAAGACTAGTCCAAAACAACAAAGTAAAGTATTTCCACTATTTAGTTTAGAAACATGATCTACCAACAATAAAAATAAAGCATGCATACGGAAGCAAATAACAAACAAACCAATAAACAATCAAACAAAACATGGGTTGCCTCCCAAGAAGCGCTTTTCTTTATTTATGAGTCTTGTAGCTAGACTCAAGGTCATGGGTTACTACGTGACCTCATCATTGGTTCCACTCTCTAGGTCGTCCTCTAAACTAGTATCGCTTTCATAGTGTAAGTACTTCGGGTCTTCGAACTCGAAGATATCTTTTCGATATTTAGAACCAAGCTTACTAACATCCTTAAAGAATCCACACGATAGATCGGAAGTGTCCTTACACCCTCTCCGAACATCTTCATCGCACAAGATAAGTTGGGAGCTTATCTTATCAAGCCCGTCACAATCGATTTCCTTAAGGTCTCTTCTCTTGTAGGGTGTTTGGTATGAAACCCTCCTAACCCCATCAGCGAAGGTCATAATACCGTTCCGATCATCAATTATCAGATTAGTGATCTCGCAAAATGGCGCTCCAAAAACAATTTGTGATAATCTAGGGTCGACATAGTCTTTGATGTTGTCCACGATCGTAAATTCCATAGTAAATGCCATATTTCCTACAAACACGTGGATTTCATGATCCTTATTTCTCTCCCTTGTAAATCATCCCCCATCTGCAGATATTGTTATAGTGGAATAAGGACATAAAATTCTTTGGTAGGAAAACGTTATCGAAGTACTTATGACCAATCATGCAGGGGATTTTGAGATTATTCGGATTACGCCGTCTTATCTTCTCCGACTCCCCATCCTTCAACCCATATATATTCCCCTCAAGGGAAGGACAATACTCGTACACCTCCTCATTACCCCCACGAAAAATTACCTTCTTAACACCATTGGTGAATAATGCACTACCACCTTTCTCATCAAGAATCACTCCCGATTCATTGATAAATGGCTTCCCAAGAACAAGGTTGGTTAAAGTTTGATTGGTGAGAGGGTCTACGTCATTGTCCACGGTGAGGTCAGTATTGTAAACAAGCTCTCCGACCCTGATTGATAGATTATTCATTACCCTTTTGCTCGCAATGCGTTTTGGGAAGGTCTCATGGTATAAAGAAAGGGGGATTAGGTTGACTGGGGAGCTAGGATCTATATGACTATCGGTTAGGAGCTTTTCCTTAATGGTGCAGGAGATCTTGAAAAATTTATGGTTATCTTCCTTAGTCCTATCGCTACTCCTACTAGTAACATTCTCCATTTTTCTCTCGGGTTCTTCTATAATAGATTTACCCAAAATGGTTGGATATCTCTCATGCTCTTCCGATTTCTCTTTCCCTTCATCTGGTTTGCCGGATTCTTGCGCGGTGTATTGCTCGGGTGAGTTGGTAGGTTTTCTGGCCGAATCATGGTCTACCCTTGAGGTCTCATCTTTAGCTGTCCGACTGAATTTGTTAGTTTGTTGTTGGGTTGGGTTGGGTGTTGAAGCAGATATCGTGGTGATGGTGTTTACGAAGTGGATTGGTCCTAGGGGGTTGACAGGTTCTTTTCCTTTAGGAGATAGATGTTTGAATAACTTGCTAGGATTTTTTATTTTCACAGGGGAGGTTGGTGGACTCATGACGGTAGCAGATTTAACCTCATCAACGTGAATGGGCTTATTATCAACATGCTCTTTGATAGCAGTTAACAGATTACAAATCTTGTTGTTCACATCAACCTGCTGTTGTCTAAATTTGGCCTCGAGCGTAGCGAGCTGTAATTCTTGAGATAGAATGAATTTTTTTAAAGTATCTTCACAGCTTTGCCTAGGAATGCCTTGTGATGGAAAATGCTCGGACCAAGTGAGTGGTGAGGAGTCATTGAAGGATACGCTTCTCGTTTGGTACCCTCTAAAATTAGGTTTATCCTTCCATGCCTCATAGGCCTCGCCAGAAGTTCGAGGACCCTGGCCTACGTGTGATGATGTGAATTCGTTATAAGCACGTTTTGGAAGTTCCATGCAGTTATGAGTCTCATGAGGGCCATTGCATAATTTGCATGTAGAATCGATTCTGCTTACTTGGCTTGAAGGTTTTTGAGCTTCGTAAGATTTCATGAGAGACTTGACTTGACCTTCAAGTTCCATGATCCTACGGTCGGGAGTGCTAGAGTCGTTCGAAGGCAAAGATATTGCCTTGACCGTTTTGTTCAAGTCACGGGGATCATTCCAACTTTCGTTGTCATAGAGAGCAAGATCTTCTATGAGTTCCCATGATTGTTCCGCACTAAGATCACGTAGCTTACCACCGGCCGATTGGTCAATGGCTCGCCTCGTGGAGATGCCGATATGGACATAAAAGATTTGGACTTGGAGCCAAAGATCTATGCCATGATGAGGGACTTTTTGGAGTAAGTCCTTGAAACGAGTCCATGCTTCATAAAGAGATTCATTTTGACGTTGTTGGAACATCAAGATGTCATTTCTAAGCTTAGTAGTTCTCCCCGGTGGGAAAAATTGAGCAAGGAAACGAGTGGTGAGATCATCCCATGTGGTGATGGATCCCGCGGGTAAACGCTCAAGCCATTGACTAGCTTGATCCCGTAGAGAGAATTGGAATAGGCGTAATCGGGTTGTCTCTCTAGTTGCAACATCTAGGTCTATGGAATCTACGATTTTCAGGAAGTCCTTAACATGTTGGTTTGGATCTTCGGAACGAAGTCCATGGAATGCACATCCGCTTTGCACCAACCGGATGGTGTCGGATCGCAAGGGGGTCACATTGGCTCCGGTGAGCTCAATGGTGTTTCGGTAGCCTTGATGGCTAGGTCGGGAATACTCTCCTAAGGTTCGGTGCCTAAGGGGTTCTAATGGTAGGTTTTGTTGTGGTGGGATGATAGGTTCAAAGATGTTCCCGTTGTCCATGATGTCGGGTGGTTACGAACAAAGACACAAAGAAATGAGATAGACTAAAGAAAAACTAAAAATAAAATAAAATCTTACTAGAAAGGAATCTAGCAAGTAGACCTAATAAAAAGAAATTCTAACCTAGACAATAACTATTCCCCGGCAACGGCGCCAAAAACTTGATGTGTGGGAATCGCAACAGGCTTTACCTCTCTAGGGATCTCGAGAAGCTTACAACCCCCACCAGGCAGTGTACCTGATCGTTGTAGTATAGTATAGTGACAAGTACCGGGGGATTGATCGTTCAGCTTAGGAATAGTGTCGCTAGGATTAGAAAGCCTAAATACTAGTTCTAAAGATGAGGGATGATTATTTTTGTGTTTTTATATTTTTTAGAAGCAATTAAAAATCTCGGGTTTGAAGGATTTGGGCGGATTTAGTTGCTATTCAACTAACCCAATACTAAGATGCAATCAAAATAAAATACTAGAAATGAAAATAAACTAATTTATACTAAAGTTGTGAGCAGTAATTGGAGAAAATGTGTTTACTTAGATTTCACTACTCCCTAGACATCTTTTACAGGTTAATTACTTGTTATAATTGCATGGATGACGGATCATATTCCTTAATACCATTCATGGGGTGGCACACTTAACTCCCCAATTCTATGAGCTCTTATCTCCTCCTACACCATGCCCAGCACAACTATAGGGATTGTAAACAGTGGCTCATGCATTAAATATAACCAATAAAGACCTAGTGCGCGTCGGTTCATGTTTCTTAAGACATTCAAGCATGTTACCAATTGGAGATCTGCCAGTTTTCTTAAGCCTAACATATAAATCATTCATCCAAGACAAGAATAAACAAGTAATCAACACATAATCAACATCTAGGTTTCATCAGATCTAAGCAAACACAAGATAGATCTAGCCTAGCATGATGGAATTAAGACAAGAACAAGATATAGACAACCAACACATAGACATATTGATTGAATTAAAGGAACACTTATCTTGATTACACATGCAAGGTATCAAGGGGTTAGAACCCTTGAAAAACCTGTAAAGTTACACCAAAATCGTACTTAGGGTTTCTCCCAAAACTTCTCTTTTTAAATGTGAAAAATTAGAAAACTATATATAGGAAAAGAGGTCTGACGGCGTCAAGACAAATCTTGTGACGCCGTCACCTCGCCGCCAAAACTCTTCTCGGACTGCCTTGATCTACATTTGACGCCGTCAAGACTAAATCATTTCCAGGCCGTCATGACTTTTACTCTTGACGCCCTACCTTCGTGACGCCGTCAAATCTGTATTGGGTCGTCATGGAATTTTGCTCTTGACGCCGTCAGGGAATTGCTCTTGACGCCGACACCTACTGTTCCCAGCATGGAAAATTAAGACTTTGGCGTTTTCTTCACTTTTATGCTCCAAAAACGTCCGAATTGCTTCCTTTTCCAGATTTCATTCCCAAAGTACCTAAAATCACAAAAGGAACGATTTAGGGCAATATTTGATCAAATAAAGTTGAATTCGGGCTTAAATGACCCCCTAAAAACGGATCATTTTTCGCCTCATCAACATCAAATCTGTTGATAGCTGTAATAGTTTGCTAAAAACTATTGGGTACTCAACTCACCCATGCTTCACAGCTGAGAGTTGAATGGTTGTCAATTGACCATGGATTTTTCCTTTATGGATTCCCAATAATTGGCTAGCCCACAAGAGTATGGCTTGTGGTAAAGGCAGTGGAAAACCATATTTGGTATTCAGTTGACCAAGATGATTTTTCATCAAATAATTGACTAGTCCTGAGCAAACGGCTACAGGTAAATACATCTCAAATCCGTTTATAGCTGATGATTTGTTAAAAATCATATCATATGGTCATCAGTGTACCATAGTTAGTTAACTGAAAACACTTGGCTACTCCAGTAGTAATGGCTATTGTTAAAGAGACATCAAATCCATTATTTTCAATGATTCACCTCTCACAGGAGTTAACACACCTGGATGTGATGAGAATAGTATGAAACTAATATGTGTTGATGTACATTTGGTCATGTGTTGCTGTAAAGAATGGTGTTTTTCAAGTTTTTGTTGATCATAGAGATTCTATTTATGAAGATTCTTTGCTACTGAAGTTCATCCTCAATCCTCTTATTTGTGCTATTGAAGATCTATCAAGAATCTTGGAGTTAACTGTGTCAACTTCAAGATTAGGGGAGGATTGTAAGGAATTATTGAAGTCAGAATTAATACTGCTGACGGATACTGCTGACAGGTTTCTGCGGAAAGCTTATAGTTGTTTCTGCTGACAACTGGTTCCTGCTGAAGCATAGTGATACTGCGGATGTTGTTAATCCGTGGATAAACATTAGTTATTTATAGATAAGATCTTTAGTATATCTTCTAGAATTTTATGAATATACGTTTCTTTTAGAAGAGATTAGGGTTTCCACTAGTATATAAGGAACCCTATGTCATTGTATTATGTACGAGTTTTAATAACACTTTTAGTAAATAATATTGATCTATAGAGGATCAAAGTTTAGTATACAGTTTGTTTTTATATTCCGCAATAACTACAAGCTCACAGAGATTATCTATTTAGTCTTACTAGTGATTACATTAGTAGGCTAACGATCTATTGGCTCGAGATCTATCAAGGTTTAGATCCTACATCACATGCCAAAGTATAGCACACACTTTAAAAAATTACTCGCCAACCGAAAGAAACTCGAGGGTCTTGTGACTCTGGGGGAAGAATGTTAGGTGGTGACCCATCGAGGGTTACCAAAAAAGGTAGATGATTGGGTCTAAACCGTCAGATATTATTGACCAAGGTCAACAAGTCAAAAACAGCTTATCCGAATACTCCGTGGATAGTATAGTGTTTCCCCGGGTCGTTAAAGTCCCAGCGAGATTGAAATGGTGCTTTGGAAATCGTTTTTGAGAAAGTGGCACTGAGGACAGTAGCCAGATGATGTGGAATTGATATTGCTACTGTTATTTTGGTATTTGTACACAGATATAATATTCACAAAAATCAGATATACAATTATATGCACGTATTCACAATTCAGATTTACGCAATCGGACTGAAAAAGTGGGATTTTGGTATTTAACAAACTACAGGGGGTGCTTTTGACACTTCTTGAAACTTAAAATTAAAAATGAAAATGAAATTATGAAAATGATTAAAATACTATTTAAATATTATTTATTTAATAAAACTATTTAAAAACTAAATTAAAATCTAATTTAAATTAACTAATAATTATAACTATTACAAATTAAACTAAAAAGTTGCAAAAACAATTTCTAAACTTAAATTAGAACTTGAAGAAAGTATAAAAAATAAAAATAAATATTTTTGTCTTTTTATGGGTTTTTTATAAAGTAAAAACTATTTAACTTAATTAAACTAATTAAACTACTTTTAATTACAATTAATACTAAATTAACTTAGAAAATTAAGATAAAATTTATAAAATTACTTAACCATCACAGGAATCCTACAAAATTATAAAAACTCTAAAAATTATGTTTTAAGATTAATCCACTAATTATTTACCTTTTAATTAACTTAAGTCTAATTTAAATGATTAAAATAAGAAAAATGGAAAATGAACAGTAGAAATTAAAAATGTATTTTCTAAAAGTTTATTATACTATATTAAGGCTAGGAAAAATATAAAATCTAGGTTTTACTTTATAAAAACTTAATATGATATTTAATACTTAATATTAATTAATAATAAAGAAAACTAGTATTAAATCTAATAAATACTAAAAGGCAGAATAAAAATCTGAAAAAATTACTAAAAATACTTTACTCTATAAGGTAATTAATAAAAATATAAAAATACTAAGTACTTAATTAAAATCTAAAAATGAAAATTAAAATTAAATTGAATTAAATAGAAACTATCACTTATTTTAAAACTTGATTTTTTGGAATTTTCTTTTACAAACTTGATTTATACCTAAAAACAAAGACTTTTTGTGAAATCAAACTTTTTATTACTTAAAAATAAGCTGAGAACACCCCCTTTACTAAATCAGTTTGACTTTATTTGACTGAAAAGGAAAATCAGCTCAAATGAGTTTGTGTGTGTCCCACTATGGATAAATCAGGCACAAATAAGTTACTTGAGCTTAAATAAGCTAAAAACAAAAAGCTATGACCATGGATAAGCTGATAAGTAACAAAATAAGCATAATGAAACTCAAACTTGAACACAGAATGGGACAAACTTGAGGGCTTATTCCAGGTGGGGTCCACTTATCCCTAGGTCAAACCAAGGGTCAAAGGGGGAAGCCTGATAGGAGGGGGGTTGGGAAAACCTAAAACCTAGGTGTAGGGACCACTGTGGTGGCCACAAACCACCACCAAAGGTGGTGGTGTAGCTGGGTGTCTGCTGATACAGAGCAGGTTGCAGCCCTGCACCCCTCTTTGGAGGGTTGTGGGGCCCACAAAGAAAATCACAAAAATTAAGAAGCTATCGAAACTAGTAGCTGAGCTGAGGGACTACATACCCTAACAAGCTCAAATCCTAAAACCTAACACAAAATTCAAATTAAATCTCCTAAGATTTGTAAAAACTGAGTAACATGCCAATTTTGACTTTATGATTAAACTTAAAGGTTGAGTTATCTGAACTTAAGACCTAATTTAATGACTAAAATTAATGTAATAAACTAATATAAGGCTATATTAAGCTAATGTAACAGCTTAGGTACTGATTTGGGTAGATTTGGATTCACCAAGACCCAACAGTGGACTGTCAAGGGATCTTGGGTGGTATTTTGACTTTTCTGCTTTTGAGGACTTGGTTTAATGACCAAGAGGTGGTACTTGAGCCTAGTGGGCCAAGACTAGCCTATAGGTAACCTCTGAAACAAAGTGAAACTCAGTATAATCCCAAGTGCCAAACACCCCTTAAATCTAAATTTATACTACAACTATGCTATTAAGCTTTTATCCTACAAATTTTTTACTTGAAACAGAATATAGTAACAATTTAAAAGCTAAATGATCAATAATACCACAGAAATAACAACAAATAATACTTGTGGTAGATTAGACTAACTTACAGCAGTTAAGTGAGAAATATGAGCATAAGTAAATCTAATGAACAACTAAGCTAAATTAAGTTTTAATACCACTAAAGTAAACAAAAGTAACACAAGAACACAGATTAACACATGTGATAATAGATTGAACAGTAAATGACTAAAATGAAGATTAAGACTTACAATTTGGATTCAGCCAACAACTCAGAACCATGGACCAAGAACTTAATTCCTAAACCTCCCATGAGGTACTACAACCCAGAAAATCTCCATTTCAACCTTGCTTCAAGCTTTGATCCTCCATGAACATTGATTTTTATTTTTAATCTATTTTTTTTTTTTTTTTTTTGAGAATTTATGGATACTGAGTAAGACTTACTCAGTGAGCTTTGAGAACTTTTAAAAACTTAAAGTAGAGCTTAATGGAACTGAAAATAACAAGAACAACAACCTATAACATTAATTAAGTAAATTTGTCAATTTTACTTTAAAAATGCCAAAATGAGATTCACCAAAGTAAACTTGAAATTGATACTGCTGAAAGTTAAACTACATTGGAAATGTGAAATACAAGCTTTGAATACTGGGAATTACAACTGAATTGCTAAATTACATTACCTACGATTACCTAAAACTATATCTACTCTAATACTTGCTCTCTTTGGCTCCTTCTTCCCTTTATAGCATCCATTTGAGCTCTGTGGGTCCCACTGGGCATTTCCCATCAATAATATAGCCACTTGGATCACTTTTGCTCTCTTTGCAATTTTTGGCGGGAAAGGATTTTTATGCAATTTGGCTCTGCCACAGACCTAGGGGGTGGGATGTGATTAGTGTATTGGGGAGTGTAACTTGGAGGGATAAGGTGGATAGGTGTGCAAGTGGTGCAAGGGGGGGGGGGGGAAACCAGTTGTGGTATTCTAGGTTTGGTGGTGGTGAGGGAATGTAGTATTTGGTTTGGGTTGACCGAAGTCAAACAAAGGGACGGGGTTTATTATTTTGGTGGTGGGCTGGGTTGTGGAATGGGCCAAAGAGAAAAAGTGGGTGGGCTTGGTTTTGGCATGGATTTGGTTTATTTTTATAATAGGGTCCGTTTGGAATTGTAACTTAAAAACACAAGGACCAAATGTGTAATTAATTGAAAGTTTGGGGGGCTGATATGGTATTTTCCAAAGTTAATCAAGGGCCATTCCTGCCATTTTAGAATAAACCAAGGACCTTGATTTCATAATTTTCCATTTTAATACCCCGAGGACCTTTTCTGTCAATTCACCAAACTTCAGGGACTAATTATGCAATTTCACCAAACTTTGCACAAAGGACCATTCCTGCAAAATATTAGTAGCACAAGGACCAAAATTTGTTTTTCTCAAAGTTTTTCATATCCCAGGGACTATTTTTGACAATTTTCAAAGTTCAGGGACTAAACTTGACATTTTATGAAAGTTTGCACCAAAGGATTATTTGTGTAACTTTTTGATTTATAAGGACCTTTGGTGACTTTTTCAAGTTTTTAGAATAACCAGGGACTAGATTTGACAACTTTTGAAAGTTGAGGGACTGAAACTGCCAATTTTGCAAACTTTGTGCGTTTTTCATCTGTTTTTGAGATTTTTGAAATTGAAACATATAAAACACATTCCTGGGATATTTTCACTATTTTGATTCAATATTGAGTGTTTTTAGATGTTTTGGCAGCTCAGAAATGGTAAAAATGATGAGTATTTACACACTCATCAATCCCCCACACTAAAACATTGCTAGTCCCTATCAATCTTTTGAGAAAAACCTGATGGATTTGAAAACCTCTTTACCAAAAGCCATCACTTCTTGAGTAGCCAGGTGTGAGAACTGTGGTACACCTGATAACCGTGTGATTTTGAGCAAACCACCAGCTGTCAACGGATTTGATTAGTCTTTACCAAAAGCCGTTTGCTTCTGGACTAGCCAGCATCTTGATGGACTAAGTCAACATCTTGGTGAGCTGATTACCAATTATGGATTTTCCACGGCCTTTACCACAAGCCATAATCTTGTGGGCTAGTCAACTCATTTGCTTATGAGGATACGGGGGAGTTGAGGAACCATACAATTTTTTGGCAAATTGCCAGCCATCAACGGGTTTGAGATGTCTTTACCAAGAGCCGTTTGCTCCTGGACTAGCCAATCCATTTGTCATTTAGACTTTGGCAGACTGATTACCACAAAAAATTTTGAACTTTAGTGAAAAAAAATTTGTGGTAATCAGTCCGCCAAAGTCTAAATGACAAATGGATTGGCTAGTCCAGGAGCAAACGGCTCTTGGTAAAGACATCTAAAACCCGTTGATGGTTGGCAATTTGCCAAAAAATTGTATGGTTCCTCAACTCCCCCGTATCCTCATAAGTAAATGAGTTGACTAGCCCACAAGATTATGGCTTGTGGTAAAGGCCGTGGAAAATCCATAATTGGTAATCAGCTCACCAAGATGTTGACTTAGTCCATCAAGATGCTGGCTAGTCCAGAAGCAAACGGCTTTTGGTAAAGACTAATCAAATCCGTTGACAGCTGGTGGTTTGCTCAAAATCACACGGTTATCAGGTGTACCACAGTTCTCACACCTGGCTACTCCAGAAGTGATGGATTGTGGTAAAGAGGTTTTCAAATCCATCAGGTTTTTCTCAAAAGATTGCTAGGGACTAGCAATGTTTACCGAGTCGCTAGCTTGACTCGACCCCGAATTCATTAGTCCTTGGGGAAGCATGATGTGGAAAAGATAATCTCCATCGGACTTTCATTCAAGATGTTTGGATAAACATTTGAAGCACGTGAAAGTTCCACACCGATGAGACATAATCCCGGCTCAAGATAATGGTAAATGAAAATGCCGGGATCAAAGATGGTATCTTCATTCCCGAAGGAGTGAAGAACAGGAGAAGTGATCCTGTATGTGAAGAAAAGGAAGAAAACCATGATGAAAATCATGATAAGATCTTCTTCCTCGAAGGCAGGCTCATTAGCCTGATTTTGGATTTCAAAGGTTAAGCTCGAAAACATCCCGGGAGGGTGGGTGGGAATTTACAAATTCTCATGATAGAGTGCATCTCCCCCCGGGTCATCATACTCCGGAGGAGTCATGATATGAGTGAGTTCACAAGAGAACTCATCAAATGTGAATGAATCATATTCGGGATTGATGTGCGTGAGTTCACAAGAGAACTCATAGAAGGTAAATGATTCATAATCAGGGAGAGAATTATGAGAATGAGAAGTGGTGCTGTCACTAATCTTCTCTCCCATAGGATTAAAAGTAAAGGCTTCAAATTCCGGTATAGGGTCATCGGAGAAAATGTCACTATCCTTAATGGGGATAGGAGATGAAATAGGTTTCATATTGAAAGCCTCGATTTTAGAAATGAGGAGATTGACTTTCACTAATGTTGCACGAAGTGCTTCATCTTTGATTTCAGTGTCAATCTCATCATTCTCTTCTTCTAAGCTAACTAGCTGAGAAGGCAATCCTTCCACATGACTGATGTCTCCAGAAGATAAAGAATTTTCATCAGCATGTGAAGTACTAAGCTCGATGTTGGGGTTAGAGTTTAAAAGATTTTCAGGTTCTCCCATATCGGCTTCAAAATCAAGGAGACCATCATCATTTCCCAAAGGAAGTGGATTGATGTGAGTAAGTTCGTTTGTGAACTCCTCAATAAGAGGGTCAACATCCGAATGAGGCAGTGGTGCCTCTTCATACTCAACTTCTCCATAAGATGTACAATCATCATTAAAATCGGAGAAAGTCTTAAAATGATCTTTTGGATTTTCAGGGTGAGAAGGTAGATCACACACATGATCAAAAGTTCCCTGTGACTCTCTTGGGATTGGGACAAGGATCTCACCACTAGACTTTATTAATTCGTCCGATTCCTTATTAGGAATAGTGCTAAGATGATCATCCCCCATGATTAGAGAGTGAGTGTGAACTTCGGGTGTGATAACAGTAGACTGAGGGAGTTGAGAAGGACTAGCAGTCATGGTTTCTACAAGTTCCATGATTTCTACTGCTAGTGATTCAATCATATTCTTTTCTCCCTGTATTTCAACTGAATCAGTTTCAAAAGGTTTCTTAGATACCTTTGGGATTGGAACAAGGTTATCAATCTCCTCAAGAGGATTGATTTTGACTTCCTTGTCCCCCATTGGCAAGATATCTGAAGTTTCCTTAGGGTTTACCTCCTCAAATGGTTCATCCTCATGACTTTCATCCTCAAAATAAAATGAGTTAACAGGAGGCTTTTGTTTTTTAAGAATCAAATCCTGAAGACAGTTTATACTATCTTAAATGGTCTTGTTAAATTGAGTTTGATTCATAATTATTTTAGTAATCAATTCAACTCTAGCTAACTCGTCCCGAGGTGGTGGTTGAGGGTTTGTGTATTGTGAGGGCTGGTTAAAACCAAATTCATGATTGTTACAAGGAATCTGTTCATAGACAAACTGATCCCTAATTTGACAATCAGAGCTGTAGTGAGGGCCTCCACAATACTCACAACAGTAAAACTGTTGAGTCTGGTTTGGTGTATTTTGATACGAAGCATTATTGAGATTTGGATAATATGATTCTTGCTCGTATGAATGTGATGGGTAGTTGGAAAAATTTGAGGAGTTGTTGAATGAGTTTTGATTAGGATCATAAGCAAATGAATTACTCGACCCGCAAAACAAACAACTCCCGTCAAGAATATCGTTACCACATTGTACACATGTACACCAACGACATGGAAAACCGAAAAGTGGCTCACCACAACCGACACAAGGAACAAAAGCCGGAGGTGGGACAAGTGGTGTGCTCTTAGAGCTAGCAATATCCACCACTTCCATTATGGTCTCGGGTTTTTGAATGTGAAGATTAGGTAAGCCGTTATTTTCAGTCACAGCTCTAAGCTCTTGGTTTTTGTGTATAACCGTATATCGTGAAAGATTAGGAGCAATTGTGAGCTTAGATTTTTGGACAACCGTAGGTTGGACGTATTTAGCACTTCCATAATCAGAGGAAAGTACAGGGTCCTTTGTAACCCCGGTTTCTCGTTCCATTTCCCTTATCGGAGAGGGAATAGGAATCGATGGTCCATCATAATCAACACGACATCTCGATATCTTTGACAAGGCCATAAGTTTTTCAATGTTGCTCTCATAGGCCCTTTGTTCAAAGAAATCGTCATCGAGAGATGCCATTAGAATCAATTATGGGACAAGTGGAAGAAGTGAGAATCAAAAAGATAGAGGGTAAAGGGATGAAGAATCAAAGATGTGAGAGGGTAAAGGTGAATATTTTTGGTATTTTTGAGAAACATGTTTAGTGCATATGCACCAAAAACAATTTTTCAAAACAAATTCGAGGCAAACCACAGTGAACTTATACCAGAAATCACAAGTGAATGGCTTCTTTGAAAAAGGTACACCACTCACAGGGATATAAAGGCAAGTTTTAATCTTAAGTTTGGGAACTTATTATGGGTTTATTAATTAATTTGAAAAAAACTGCTTTAGGCTTATGGGTGTGTGTGCAGAAAACTTAGGAAATATTTTTGGAACTGATTCGTTAACCGAAATCGTCCCTTTAAGATTACTCGCAGGCTGGCGGGAGGAAGTAAATAGGTTTCCTCTTCAGTTCGCAATTTAATGTCAGAACTTACCTTAAACCAACTGTTTCAGGTTGTAATCTTAAAGAACACGAAGTAATTTAACTTCACAGTTTGTTTTTGATTGTTTTTATTTTTTTTGGTGTTTTCAACACATCAGGAGAAGTGTTAATGAACGTTTTTTGATATGATTATATTTTTACAAAAACTTTTTACAAATTTGTGTGAAATTTGTACAGGGAGGGTTTTGAAAACCACTAAACTTAAAACGATTTTGTAAAACACGCAACAACCTCCCCGGCAGCGGCGCCAAATTTTGATTGGGTCTAAACCGTCAGATATTATTGACCAAGGTTAACAAGTCAAAAACAGCTTATCCCAATACTCTGTGGATAGTATAGTGTTTCCCCGGGTCGTTAAAGTCCCAGCGAGATTGAAATGGTGCTTTGGAAATCGTTTTTGAGAAAGTGGCACTGAGGACAGTAGCCAGATGATGTGGAATTGATATTGCTACTGTTATTTTGGTATTTGTACACAGATATAATATTCACAAAAATCAGATATACAATTATATGCACGTATTCACAATTCAGATTTACGCAATCGGACTGAAAAAGTGGGATTTTGGTATTTAACAAACTACAGGGGGTGCTTTTGACACTTCTTGAAACTTAAAATTAAAAATAAAATGAAATTATGAAAATGATTAAAATACTATTTAAATATTATTTATTTAATAAAACTATTTAAAAACTAAATTAAAATCTAATTTAAATTAACTAATAATTATAACTATTACAAATTAAACTAAAAAGTTGCAAAAACAATTTCTAAACTTAAATTAGAACTTGAAGAAAGTATAAAAAATAAAAATAAATATTTTTGTCTTTTTATGGGTTTTTTATAAAGTAAAAACTATTTAACTTAATTAAACTAATTAAACTACTTTTAATTACTATTAATACTAAATTAACTTAGAAAATTAAGATAAAATTTATAAAATTACTTAACCATCACAGGAAGCCTACAAAATTATAAAAACTCTAAAAATTATGTTTTAAGATTAATCCACTAATTATTTACCTTTTAATTAACTTAAGTCTAATTTAAATGATTAAAATAAGAAAAATGGAAAATAAACAGTAGAAATTAAAAATGTATTTTCTAAAAGTCTATTATACTATATTAAGGCTAGGAAAAATATAAAATCTAGGTTTTACTTTATAAAAACTTAATATGATATTTAATACTTAATATTAATTAATAATAAAGAAAACTAGTATTAAATCTAATAAATACTAAAAGGCAGAATAAAAATCTGAAAAAATTACTAAAAATACTTTACTATATAAGGTAATTAATAAAAATATAAAAATACTAAGTACTTAATTAAAATCTAAATGAAAATTAAAATTAAATTGAATTAAATAGAAACTATCACTTATTTTAAAACTTGATTTTTTGGAATTTTCTTTTACAAACTTGATTTATACCTAAAAACAAAGACTTTTTGTGAAATCAAACGTTTTATAACTTAAAAATAAGCTGAGAACACCCCGTTTACCAAATCAGTTTGACTTTACTTGACTGAAAAGGAAAATCAGCTCAAATGAGCTTGTGTGGGTCCCACTATGGATAAATCAGGTACAAATAAGTTACTTGAGCTTAAATAAGCTAAAAACAAAAAGCTATGACCATGGATAAGCTGATAAGTAACAAAATAAGCATAATGAAACTCAAACTTGAACATAGAATGGGACAAACTTGAGGGCTTATTCCAGGTGGGGTCCACTTATCCCTAGGTCAAACCAAGGGTCAAAGGGGGAAGCCTGATAGGAGGGGGGTTAGGAAAACCTAAAACCTAGGTGTAGGGACCACTGTGGTGGCCACAAACCACCACCAAAGGTGGTGGTGTGGCTGGGTGTCTGCTGATACAGAGCAGGTTGCAGCCCTGCACCCCTCTTTGGAGGGTTGTGGGGCCCACAAAGAAAATCACAAAAATTAAGAAGCTATGGAAACTAGTAGCTGAGCTGAGGGACTACATACCCTAACAAGCTCAAATCCTAAAACCTAACACAAAATTCAAATTAAATCTCCTAAGATTTGTAAAAACTGAGTAACATGCCAATTTTGACTTTTATGACTAAACTTAAAGGTTGACTTATCTGAACTTAAGACCTAATTTAATGACTAAACTTAATGTAATAAACTAATATAAGGTTATATTAAGCTAATGTAACAGCTTAGGTACTGATTTAGGTAGATTTGGATTCACCAAGACCCAACAGTGGACTGTCAAGGGATCTTGGGTGGTATTTTGACTTTTCTGCTTTTGAGGACTTGGTTTAATGACCAAGAGGTGGTACTTGAGCCTAGTGTGCCAAGACTAGCCTATAGGTAACCTCTGAAACAAAGTGAAACTCAGTATAATCCCAAGTGCCAAATACCCCTTAAATCTAAATTTATACTACAACTATGCTATTAAGCTTTTATCCTACAAATTTTTTACTTGAAACAGAATATAGTAACAATTTAAAAGCTAAATGATCAATAATACCACAGAAATAACAACAAATAATACTTGTGGTAGATTAGACTAACATACAGCAGTTAAGTGAGAAATATGAGCATAAGTAAATCTAATGAACAACTAAGCTAAATTAAGTTTTAATACCACTAAACTAAACAAAAGTAACACAGGAACACAGATTAACACATGTGATAATAGATTGAACAGTAAATGACTAAAATGAAGATTAAGACTTACAATTTGGATTCAGCCAACAACTCAGAACCATGGACCAAGAACTTAATTCCTAAACCTCCCATGAGGTACTACAACCCAGAAAATCTCCATTTCAACCTTGTTTCAAGCTTTGATCCTCCATGAACATTGATTTTTATTTTTAATCTTTTTTTTTTTTTTTTTTTTTTTTGAGAATTTATGGATACTGAGTAAGACTTACTCAGTGAGCTTTGAGAACTTTTAAAAACTTAAAGTAGAGCTTAATGGAACTGAAAATAACAAGAATAACAACATATAACATTAATTAAGTAAATTTGACAATTTTACTTTAAAAATGCTAAAATGAGATTCACCAAAGTAAACTTGAAATTGATACTGCTGAAAGTTAAACTACATTGGAAATGTGAAATACAAGCTTTGAATACTGGGAATTACAACTGAATTGCTAAATTACATTACCTACGATTACCTAAAACTATATCTACTCTAATACTTGCTCTCTTTGGCTCCTTCTTCCCTTTATAGCATCCATTTGAGCTCTGTGGGTCCCACTGGGCATTTCCCATCAATAATATAGCCACTTGGGTCACTTTTGCTCTCTTTGCAATTTTTGGCGGGAAAGGATTTTTATGCAATTTGGCTCTGCCACAGACCTAGGGGGTGGGATGTGATTGGTGTATTGGGGAGTGTAACTTGGAGGGATAAGGTGGATGGGTGTGCAAGTGGTGCAAGGGGGGGGGGGGGAACCAGTGGTGGTATTCTGGGTTTGGTGGTGGTGAGGGAATGGGAGGGAAGGTGGTATTTGGTTTGGGTTGACCGAAGTCAAACAAAGGGACGGGGTTTATTATTTTGGTGGTGGGCTGGGTTGTGGAATGGGCCAAAGAGAAAAAGTGGGTGGGCTTGGTTTTGGCATGGATTTGGTTTATTTTTATAATAGGGTCCGTTTGGAATTGTAACTTAAAAACACAAGGACCAAATGTGTAATTAATTGAAAGTTTGGGGGGCTGATATGGTATTTTCCAAAGTTAATCAAGGGCCATTCCTGCCATTTTAGAATAAACCAAGGACCTTGATTTCATAATTTTCCATTTTAATACCCCGAGGACCTTTTCTGTCAATTCACCAAACTTCAGGGACTAATTATGCAATTTCACCAAACTTCACACCAAGGACCATTCCTGCAAAAGATTAGTAGCACAAGGACCAAAATTTGTTTTTCTCAAAGTTTTTCATATCCCAGGGACTATTTTTGACAATTTTCAAAGTTCAGGGACTAAACTTGACATTTTGTGAAAGTTTGCACCAAAGGATTATTTGTGTAACTTTTTGATTTATAAGGACCGTTGGTGACTTTTTCAAGTTTTTAGAATAACCAGGGACTAGATTTGACAACTTTTGAAAGTTGAGGGACTGAAACTGTCAATTTTGCAAACTTTGTGCGTTTTTCATCTGTTTTTGAGATTTTTGCAATTGAAACATATAAAACACATTCCTGGGATATTTTCACTATTTTGATTCAATATTGAGTGTTTTTAGATGTTTTGGCAGCTCAGAAATGGTAAAAATGATGAGTATTTACACACTCATCAATAGACGATCCAGGCAGCTTCACCTTCCCCTGTTCCATAGGATCTCTATCGATAAAGAATGCTCTTGCCAATTTAGGGGCGAGTATCAACCTTCTGCCTCACTCCATGTTCCTTAAACTAGGATACTCCGGATTAAAGCCTACACGTATGAACATCCAACTAGCAGATAGATCAATCAAATACCCCGTAGGGATATGCGAGAATGTGCTAGTCAAGGTTGGAAAATTCAAATTCCCGGTTGACTTCGTAATCTTGGAGATGGAGGAGGATGACTTGGTACCCATCATCTTAGGGAGACCATTTCTTGCTACCGCTCGTGTAGTCATTGATGTTCATGACGGCAAGTTAACCTTACGAGTAGGAACCGATAGCTTAACCTTCGACATTAAAGACACTATGGACCTCTCTCTCGAAGCAGCTAACCGGCTCTATTTCATTGGAGAGGTCGATGAACTCACGGATGTCATTGATGACTGTGTTGATGAACAGATCGAGGAAGGCTGGTTACGGGATGAGAGTTTTCTCCCCTTGTTGGAGGTAGAAAAGATGGAGGATGTTGGAGCAGTCTCCTTCTACCCTAGACAGGAGACCACTGAGCATCTCGAACTCCGAAAACCCGAAAACAAGCTTAAGCCTTCTATTATCGAACCCCCTAAGCTAGATCTTAAAGAACTCCCTAACCATCTAGAGTACGCCTTCCTTCAGGGAGAGGACCAACTGCCGGCAATCATAAACTCTTCCCTCGAACATGAACAAAAAGGTAAGCTCTTAGAAATCCTAAAGAAATATAAGGGAGTGCTTGCATGGAGTGTAGCCGACATTAAGGTGATTGACTCAACTTTTTGCACGCATAAGATTCTTATGGAAGAAAATTATAAACCTACCGTGCAACCCCAGAGGCGGGTGAATCCCAACATTAAGGAAGTAGTGAAGAAAGAAGTCATCAAACTTCTGGATGCAGGATTAATTTACCCAATCTCGGATAGCCCGTGGGATAGTCCTGTACAGGTTGTACCAAAGAAAGGAGGAATGACTGTGGTGAAGAACGACAAGGGTGAGATGGTACCCCAGAGAACGGTTACTGGCTGGCGGGTATGCATCGATTATAGAAAGCTCAATGATGCCACAAGGAAATATCACTTTCCCTTAACATTCATTGACCAAATCTTGGAGAGATTGTCTGGGCACGAGTACTATTGTTTCTTGGATGGATTCTCAGGATATTTCCAAATCCCCATAGCACCTGAGGACCAAGAAAAAACCAGGTTTACTAGCCCTTATGGAACGTTCGCCTACAAAAGAATGCCTTTTGGGCTGTGTAACGCCCCCGCAACTTTTCAACGATGCATGACCGCAATCTTTCACGAACTTATGGAAGACAGCATGGAAGTTTTCATGGATGACTTTTCAGTCTTCGGGAACTCTTTCGACCGCTGTCTTGCTAATCTGGAAAAAATGCTCAAACATTGCGAGGAAACCAACTTGGTGTTAAATTGGGAAAAATGTCATTTCATGGTAAAAGAGGGGATTGTGTTAGGGCATAAGGTCTCAGGGAATGGGATTGAGGTGGACCAAGCTAAAGTGGAAGCTATATCTAAGTTACCTTATCCCACGACTGTTAAAGCAATACGCAGCTTCTTGGGCCACGCCGGGTTCTATCAGAGATTCATCAAAGATTTCTCCAAAATAGCTCGGCCAATGACTCAATTGCTGATGAAGGATGCCCCTTTCGATTTCTCTCAAGAATGCAAGGATGCATTCGATCTCCTGAAAAAGGAGCTCACGCAAGCTCCAATCATGGTTACACCCAACTGGGAGTTACCGTTTGAAATCATGTGCGATGCTAGCGATTATGCTGTCGGAGCTATATTAGGCCAAAGGAGTGACAAGCTATTCCAACCTATTTACTACGCTAGCAAAACCATGAACCCTGCTCAAGAGAATTACTCTACCACCGAAAAAGAATTATTAGCCGTAGTGTTCGCATTCGACAAATTCCGTCAATATCTTGTCCTTTCAAAGACAGTCGTTTTCACCGATCACTCGGCTCTCCGATATCTTTATGCTAAGCAAGATGCTAAGCCACGACTAATTCGGTGGATCTTGTTGTTACAAGAATTTGACGTTGAAATCCGTGATAAAAGGGGGGCAGAGAATTTGGCTGCAAATCACCTATCTCGTCTTGAAAATCCCCTTGATGAGCACGATAGAAGAGAGATTCGGGATTCATTTCCTGACGAACAACTCATGTCAATGACAGATTCTGAGCCTTGGTACGCCGATTTTGCCAACTATCTCGCAAGCAAACTCATTCCGGAACACATGACTAGATACGAAAAGAAAAGGTTCTTTGCCCAACTAAAATACTACTTCTGGGATGAACTGTTTTTATTCCGAAGGTGTCCTGATCAAATAATCAGACATTATGTTTCGGAAAGTGAGGCAGTAAAAATCATGAGAGAATGTCACTTTGGCCCATCTGGGGGCCATCATGGGATAAGCACCACCACCCGAAAGATTTTTGACGCGGGGTTCTATTGGCCCACAATTTTCCGTGATGTCAAAGAAATGGTACAAGCATGCGATGCATGTCAACGGGCCGGGAACATATCAAATAGGGATGAAGTACCTCAGAATTTTATACAAGTATGTGAGGTTTTCGATGTCTGGGGAATTGACTTCATGGGACCCTTTCCATCTTCAGGAGGGAATGAATACATTTTAGTTGCCATCGATTATGTTTCAAAATGGGTAGAGGCACAAGCCCTTAGGACCAACGATGCCAGGGTGGTTATTCATTTCCTGAAAAAGCTGTTCGCTAGGTTCGGAATTCCTAAAGCTCTCATCAGTGATAGGGGAACCCACTTTTGCAATGCACAAATGGAAAAGGTCATGAGGAGATACGGAGTGTCCCATCGATTTTCCACCGCCTATCACCCACAGACCAATGGCCAGGTCGAAAACACGAACAGGGCTATTAAAAGAATACTAGAAAAAACTGTTAGTCAAAATAGAAAAGACTAGTCATTTAAACTCGATGAGGCCTTATGGGCATTCCGAACTGCCTACAAGACACCTATTTGAACGACCCCATTCCGCATGGTGTATGGTAAGGCATGTCACCTTCCGGTAGAATTAGAACATAAGGCTTATTGGGCGCTTAAGGCATGTAATTTAGATTATACAATTGCCGGAACAAATAGGTTCTTGCAACTACACGAGCTTGATGAGCTAAGGTTAGAAGCGTCTGAGTCTTCCATTACATATAAGGAGAGGGCAAAAACATGGCATGACAAACGAATTAAGAAACCCAAGGAATTTTCAGAAGGGGACAAAGTCCTGTTGTATAACACTCGGTTAAGGTTATTTCTAGGGAAACTCAAGTCTAGATGGTATGGGCCATTTACGGTGAAGAGTTCCTCTAAAACTGGAGTTGTTGTGTTACTAGACGATGAAAGTAGAGAATTTACTGTCAACATACAACATGTAAAACATTATCAAGAAAATAGTAATGAAATGATTAGTGAGGAGGATGTAACATTTGACGATGAGGTTATGTAGTAGCCCATGACCTTGAGTCTAGCTACAAGACTCGTAAATAAAGAAAAGCACTTCTTGGGAGGCAACCCATGTTTTGTGTGATTTTTATTTTGTTTGATTGTTATTTGTTTCCGTATGCATGCTTTATTTTTATTGTTGGTAGATCATGTTTCAAAACTAAAATGGTGAAAATACTTTATTTTGGCGTTTGGCTTAGTCTTAACTTCATCCAAGGGTATTTCGCAAAAGATAAGTGTAAGGGGAAACCCCAAATATGTTTTTAAGAAACAAAATTGATCATGATTCTCCACAATATTAAATGAACATGTATATTTGTATTTGTTAGAGTCAAATGCTTGTATCGAGTAATAATGATGTTTTGCAGGATTATCCAGGAAGTAGGACAAAGTTTTTCTAGAAATTTTCCGGAAACTTAACATAAGGATTTCTGCAGGTCACTTCCGATGGCGTCAGGAAGAAACTCCTGACGGCGTCACATGTAAAAATCTGGAAATTTTGCTAGTTTTGTTTTTCTAACGGAGTCATAAAGTTTTTGTCGAATCTTTAGTTTTATAATCTCCAGGGGATCTGCAAACATCATTCCACAAGCATTATATCTTACATTGTTTTCTAGGATTTGTTATCATATATAGATTGCCGCCGATTTTACGCGAGGTTGCCTTGTTTGTTTTCTCAGGTTTAACAGGTTATGTAAGACAAGAAGATGATTTATATTCTGGAAGGGAAGCTTTGATTGTTCATTTTCTTGGAGGAAGATCTAACCTGGTTACCGTACTATCCATACCGAGCGAATCAGGGGAGTATTTGATTTCATTCTTTTACCTATTTTACTTTTACAATCTTTAATTGAACATTAGGGACAATGTTCATCCTAAGTGTAAGGGGAAGGTAAAATGATGATACCTCATAGGATACACTTTCGCTTGAGTTTGTTTGTTTGATGGTAGGTGTGTAATAAAACTATGAGAAATTTTCCATAGCAAGCGTCTCATGGATAGGAGATTGTATGACTAGCACAAAACCGTACTATTCAGAAAAATTTTCCACCCAAATATGTGAGGTTCGCCTTTAGATTTGATAGGAAAAGCATTTACTATTAGTGCTTATGAGTATACCGGTAGCATTTAGATTCTAGAACTTGCGTTAGTGATGCATCCCGAGACCGCTAGTGAGACTACATTCGTGTAGTAGGATTTACTGCATGATTAAGAGGCATTAGGATCACCCTTGTGTTAAACCCGTATCGTAATTACTTGACCATTTAAGTCATATTACTTGGCTAGTTAAGTCAATTAATTTTTCCCACACCCTTAGCGTTGTACTCATTTTTAGTACACGAAACCCCTAGTACACCCCTCCGAGCCTATATTTTCGTTTCTAACTTTAAGCATCTTACTTAAAGGAAGAATTTGTTACACCCCACTTAAATGTACAACCAAATCGCCTTAGCCTTCCGTGTATGCACTCATCTTTAGTGCATTATTGTTATTTGTTTAAACCCTTAGTTAATTATCTAATTGATTACATGGTTGCTAAGTCGAGTCATATCCTTGTACATATTGTTTTGGGATGATTGGGACTCATGGGTAAAGTACTTATGTTATGGAGTAATGGGGAAGAACATCATATTATTACCCCCATATGTGCGTTAATCTTAAAAGTACTCCAAGTGTTTTGATTATCTTAATTCGAGTCATTAGATTAGTTTATTGTAAAGTATGTAAAAATTCAAGTGTAAGGGGAATGTTCATTCCCTATGATGTATTATTTTGGATGGTAGGGTAAAAGTGTATGCAAAAAAAAAAAAAAAAAAAAAAAAAAAAAAAAAAAAAAAAAAAAAAAAATCGAAAAAACTAAGAAAAAGAAAAAAAAAATAGAAAAAGAAATGAGAGAAAAAACATACGGACTACTATCCCGTTTCATTCTATGTTTATTTTATGTTTTTGTTATTTTTCATTTATTTGCTTAAGTCGAGTCTAGTCTTGGCTTAGCAACGCCATATTGTACATGTAATTAACCAAGATGATTAACTCGCCACCAGTAAAGATTACCTATATCCAACAAAACCGTGTATTTCATATCCCTACACCTAACGTATAACCCTTTAAAATACCTCTTTGATAGTTTATCCTAGGTGCTTACGCCATGTGGTGGAGGTTTGATCCTTTCCCAAGCCTATGGTAATCTATTTTGCTATGACAGGTAGTGAGAGATATTTTTCATTTCCATATTGTGATATACACTTTATTACACCCGAGAGATGTGAGTATCTAAACACTATTTGTGAGGTGCTAGTGTATGACCTCCGTGCTTGTCTTTGGTCTTTAGTGGAACGATTATTTGTTGTAATTACTTTTATATTAGTGTTGAATGACCCCTAACTTGTATTTTGACTAGAATAAAAGCGCATTTGCTTGAGGACAAGCAAATCTCAAGTGTAAGGGTATATGATGAGGCGAAAAATGATCCGTTTTTAGGGGGTCATTTAAGCCAGAATTGGAATTTATTTGATCAAATATTGCCCTAAATCGTTCCTTTTGTGATTTTAGGTACTTTGGGAGTGAATTCTTTAAAAGGAAGCATTTTGGACGTTTTTGGAGCATAAAAGTGAAGAAAACGGCAAAGCCTTAATTTTCCTTGCTGGGAACAATACCTGACGGCATCAAGAAGGTTTTGATGACGGCGTCAAGAGCAATTTTGGTGACGACCCAGAGAAAACGTGACGGCGTCAGAACAAGGCCGTCAAGAGTAAAAGTGGTGATGGCCCAGAGCAAGATTACACATGACGGCGTCAGATCTGGATCTAGGCAGTCCGAGAATTTTATTGGCGGCGAGATGACGGCGTCAGAAGTTTCCTCTTGACGCCGTCACCTCATGAAATCTATATATATTTTTCTAATTTCCATTCATTAAGTGTGTAACTTGGGAGGAGAATTTTAGGGTCGAACTTCATAAACCCTAACACAACTTTTACAGTATTTTCAAGGGTTTTCTCCCCTTGAAACCCTTCATGTCCAATTGAGATAAGTATCCTTTCAATTCATTCAATATGTCTATGTGTTGTTTGAATATATCTTACGCTTGTCTTGATTTTAACATGTTAGGCTAGATCTCTTGTGTGTTTGCTTAGATGTAATGAAACCTAGATGTTGATTATAGGCTGATTGCTTGTTTATAGTTGTAATGGATGAATGATTTCAATGTTAGGCTTAAGAAAACTGGCAGATCTCCATTGTGTAACTTACTTGAATGTCTTAAGAAACATGAACCGATGTGTACTAGGTTTTTATGGTTGTATTTAATGCATGAGCGAATTCTGGTGATCCCATGTTAGGAGCTTCTTGCAGGCTCGACATAGGAGTGAAGTAGGAGCTTATAGAATTAGGGAAGTAAGTACGCCACCCCATGATTGATATTAAGGAATATAACCCGTCATCCATGCAACTGTAACAAACAATTAACCTGTAAAAGATATCTAGGGAGTAGTGAAATCTAAGTAAACACAATTCTCCCATATATTGTTCACACCATATTAGTAATTAGCTTAATTTACATTTTTGTTATTTTATTTTGATTGCATTTGTAGTTATTGGGTTAGTTGACTAGCATCTAATTCCGCCCACTCTTCCAAAAACCAGAGATTTTACTTGCTTTCATAAAAATATAAAAATACAAAAAGAATCATCCATCACCTCTAGACCTAATTTTTAGGCTTTCTAATCCTAGCGACACTATTCCTGAGTTGAACGATCAATTCCCCGGTACTTGTCACTATACTATACTACAACGATCAGGTACACTGCCTGGTGGGGGTTGTAAGCTTCTCGAGATCCCTCGAGAGGTAAAGCCTGGTGCAATTCCCACGCATCATCATTGTATATTGTTTATAGATTTTGACTTGCAATATACAACTCAAAACATGAGTTGGTTTAATGGTTATCATGTTTGTTTGTGGGCTAACAGACCTAGGTTCAAACCATACTTGTATCATTTTTTAAAAATTAAATTCGAAATAGTTTAATAGCTTGCTTACGTGGCAACAACTGATGACATGGCTGTTAATGACAATTACTGGGCAATGAGGTGGCGTTTTCTTGAATTATCTACATGTAACGCCTCCTGTTATATATAATGTAGAGATATATCATCCTCTCTCTATCTTCGTTAATACCATGTTTCACAGGTTTTCATCCAGCGACGGAACCAAGGGTTCTCGCGGGGTCCTATGACACTTATGAATTTTTTTAATGTAGTGTTAAATTATAAAGAAACTCGATTTTTTCTCAAATGCATATTTTTTTACTTGTTCCATACTTCCATTGACATATTTCTTGTTATTTATAGTTTTTTCATGTCAAATTTTAGTTCAAATAATTTGTATGTAGTTCAAAACTTTTTTACACTCTAATGTTTCTAGGACAATCCAACAATCTCCGTTTTGGAATGTACCAGAGTTGTGGTTTAACATTGTATCCGATAAGGGATAGTATAGTTTCAATATGTTGGTAGGCTATCTGGTTGGGTCTGTCCAACTCAGATGAATGTTGTGTAATTTGTTGTATCATATTTGATGATTAATATATCTTACCCTTTGCAACAAAAAAAATAATAATCCGACAATCTACACTATATGACCAAAAATTATTATAGGCTTTTTAGTTTGACGAAGTTTATAACCCTTTTAAAAGAAATCGTAGTTTTAAGGTTAATTGTCATTATTGGTATTTCCAGCCCTTTCACGCTTAATTAGTTCATTTTAAATCATTGCGGAGCCCTTTCACGCTTCATTTTAAATCATTGCGGAATGTGGACCATTGAATGTTTCATCCATATACTCACATTCTCCTAAAAACAACAATATGAAATTTGAAACTTTAGCTATATATCGTACTACTATTGGCTATTTATATTGATTTCAACTCAAAGAAAATCCGTGTTGATTAGCATAAAATTTTGACATGTCATGAAAGCTCGACCACATGGTACGTGATAACGGTCAGTTAGTTGGATCGTAGCTGAAGATAAAAAGTACACGGAGAAAGCAATATGAGGTAATGACAGACATGACCTAGTAAAACATGTTCAACCAGATGACTTTAAGGTTGGTTCGGACTAAAAAGGACTCATATTACTTTGTTGATACCATTAAATATTTTCTAACAGAAATATCTATTTTGGTGGTTGTGTGGTGGTAGAGGGTGATGGTGCAAGTTAAAAAGAAAATAAAAGTGTGAAAGAAGAAGAGGGTAAATTAGCCATTTCGCATGGCCTCAAGATTAACTAATGAGATTTTATAACGATCGTTAAGCTGAAGGACACAATTTGCAGACAAACATGCACGGTAGTGGCATAATTTGCAAAATTATCTTTTCAGCAGCCTAACTTGCGAATTTGGTATTACTCAAGGACAATTGTTGCAGTTTACTCATAATAAAAAGATATGATAGACGAATAAAAACACATTAATGAATACTAGCAGGGTACTCGCGCGTTGCAGAGGCGGGTACTCTAAAATTAAATTTTTTGGTGAATCATGTATTTTAGTTTATTATATTCTTTTTTACAATAAATTTACGGATATCAAAAATTTCGTTTAGCCCGTGCCCGTTCGGACTCAAGCCCGTTTGGCCCGCACCCGTTTGGGCTCAAGGCCATTTGGCCCGTTGCCCGTTTGAGCTTGAATATTTGTATAATGTGATTTATTATTTGTATTAGTGACATTTAATGTAGGAATTGTGTGTAATTTGATTGTACAATATGCTTGATAATTTTTATTTCTTATGCAAGGGGTGTTTTAATAACTGTATTAATTGTATTTATTGACCAGTTAATTAATTGACTACATTAAATAATATTAATGTGGTGTTTTATTTAGGGAGTGTCTAACCAATGCCCTAAGGGCATTGGATAAGAAAGGCATGGACCCACAAAAAGTACAAACAAGAACTCAGGAAACTACAAAAAATATAAAAACATGTAGGACCGTGAGTATTTTTTTGTACTTTTTGTGGGGTCTCAGTCTTCTTATCCAATGCCCTAAGGGCTTTGGTTAGACAATCCCTTTTATTTATTTATTTTTTTTTTTAATTTGTGCATTAAAGTGGTGTACACTATGTTTCTTGTATTGTAAGTCTAAAATTATATGCATTAAAGTGGTATACATTATGCTTCTTTCCTTGTAAGTCTTAAAAGATTACAAGCATTGAAAGTTATACTTGTAACAACCGACACTTTTTAAAGACACTTACATTTACAGCCTTTTAATTATATGTGTATGCATTTTTCTTGTTAAAGAAATGTTTTTGGTATTAAACATTTTAAGACTTTTAAATATAGATGTCCTAAATACATTATAAGGTAGTATAGATAAACGAACATTAACGAACGCATAATTGGACGTTCACGAACATAAATGAACAGACAAGACTTTTGTTCATTTTCGTCCATTTAACTAAACGAACGTAAAATATCGTTCATGTTCGTTCATTTAATAAATAAACAAATATAAACGAACTTTTTATCGAACGGTTCATGAAATTTTCACTGAACATTTAGTTTTATTTACAACACTACTCTCCAAACTGAGACAAGTATTGTGTTTCTAGTTTAATGTCAGCTTTGGTTTTTCATTAAATTTGTTACCAAAGTCTACTCCTACCAAATCAAATAACCAAAACCGACACAATTTTTTCACTTTACGAATCTCTACATGGCAAGCAAATACATTTGCCTGTCAAACTCATTTGCTCGCTACTTTATACGTATCATAATAAGGACCAAACGTTTATTAATTAACAAAAAAAATGGTACATGCCGAGCAAAATGGTTTACTTGCTACTTCATTTCTTGCCACTTTGGTTTAATAAAAAATGACATAAAAATGGGACATGCCGAACAAAATTGTTTGCTTGCTACTTTATTTGCTTGCCACTCTCTGCATTTATTTGTTTGATTTGCTGATCTTCACAATTTAATTTAACGAGGCATCTAGACCCGTGCGTTGCACATGAGCTCTATCTAATTGGTCATAGTGTAATGTGTGGAGTCATTCAGACCCGTGCGATAGACACGGGCTTAATCTAAATGTTCATAGTGTATTGTTCAACACTAATTTTCGTCATTACATGGGCTGTATATAAGTGTTCATAGCGTAATCTTTGGCACTTATTTTCGTCATTATATATCTAAGTTGTGATGGTATCACACGTTTTCTAAGCATGACACACATTTAAAATAGTTTATTGACATTAAAAGAGTATATGTGACGAGACCTTTTTCAATATGCTACATTTAAAAGAGTCTCTTCACATGTAATTTTTTAATATGCATAAGTTACATACTAAATGTCAAAGGGAAGTTAAACGGATACGGTTCTTTCAAAATAAATGTAACCGTTATATAAAATCGTAACAAAGTGGATGTTCTCTATATTTTGAGATCAACTTGTGACAATGAATTATCCTTTTGGTTTATCATACCAAACACGGTAGCTCCACATTACTACGCTTAATTACACGAACTTTATTTTATCCACAAAAACCATTTAAGTTTCAATATTTTTTTATTGTTGTGAAAATCGGTCCAATATTGTTAGTATCTTTAATTTATAGCATATTGCATATATAAATATATTTGAAGACATCAATCTCACCATATAATTTTTCTACTCTTAATAACTAATATAACAATTTCATTTTGCCAAATTTGTTTGTCATTCTACAAATGAAACTAAAATCATACTAAGATAATCAATTAATCTCCATAGTGATATTATTTATTGAGTAAGATTTAAATTTAATTTACAATAGATTATATAAATGGTATATTTTAAACTACATAAATCATCAAAATGATTTTACTTATTATGTAAGATTTAAACTACAATAAAATTATATAAATGGTAAATCCTCAAAATAACATAATCGCTTAATTGCCGATACTAATTGTGGATATGATTACCCGAATCATTACGTGTTAATACAAATAATGTCAAAAACGTTATTCGCATTATTCGGTCTTCTCGTGTTTTGATAATCACAAACTATAAAGACATGTTACGTAAAGTTACGGTTTATAAGTTTTTAATCGAGGAAACTCGTTACTTCTACGTAGCTGCTTCAACATCACTTCAGGTATGAACAAACTTTATACCGTCATTAGTTAAGTGATCAAAGAATTTCATTTTCACTTAAACTTACATTTTTAAGTTTGACAAAACATTTTCACAAAAGTATTTTTGTGTTTTTAAAGAAATGTTTTATTAAAGAAAATAAATTCAAATTCAAACTTTATAACAGCTAGTTTTCCCCCTAAATCAGTTCAGCCTGAACCAGATAAGTTTTCACCACGTCAGGACAAAAAGGGAGCGTTTTGTCGTGGCGGTCCCTAAAATAGGTCGACGGTCCCTTAGTGATAAAGGACCGTCCGGCATTTATGGGACCGTCCCTCTCCCTCCTGTCACCTATAAATACTGAACTGTTACACTTCAGAAAATAGACTTTCACACACACAAAACTTTCTGGTCTTTGTTCTTTTTATTCTTTGATCACTGTAACATGTCGGTATATGTTTATAAGTGATTTTCTCTTCCGTCAAGTGCAAGAGAAGAACTCTCGAAAATTATGAAGATTTGAGATGTTATAGGTGTCCACACACAAACGTAACAAGTGTTACGTGATAGGATATCATTATTTTCCGACTTGTGTGTGAGTCGAGGATGGGGATATTTGTGTAAACTTGGATGGTGATGTAGTTCCAAGTATTATATTTGTGTGAGCTTGGATGGTGATGTAGATCCAAGAAGTCTTGTAACTAGATTAGTTCATGTATTTGTTGTGAGGAGAGTGATGTCCTAAAGTGTAGGTTAGGACTTGTTGAGTAATTATGTAAAGACTTGGATCGGGGGATGATCAAGTGTGTCAAGTGTGTGAAGGCTTGATTCGGGTCAAGAATCAAGTGAGTCGTGTGTGTGAAGGCTTGGTTCGGGTGAAGAACCAAGTATGTCAAATAAGTGAAGGCTTGGATCGGGTGAAGATTCAAAATGGACAAGAGTGCTTGTTCGTGTGGCCACGTGGGCCTTGGAATAGATTGGTTCTAGCTATGATTAGAACTCGACATTATGTTTAGTGTCGTTAAGCCTTGTGTAACCATGTGTACGGATTGTTTCGCCTGAATGAGTGTGTTGATATAGTGATTGATAACTCTCGAGTGTGGTACTCGGGGAGTGGAGTAGGATGGAGAGTGAGCTTTGTGTCAAACCACTATAAATCGCCGCGTCTCTTGGTTGTGCTCTTTCATTACTCTTTACTTTTCTTGTTTATTTATGTATGCTAGTAACTAAATTGATATCGCATAACTAGTAGAATTCAACAAGTTCGTAAATGAAAAATAACCGGACCTAAAATGGCGAAACGCTTTAGAAAATTAAAAAGAAGCGGTGAAACTATTCAACCCCCCCCCCCTTCTAGTTTCTACAATTGGTAACAGAGCTTCGTTTATCAAGATCTTTAAAGTATACTGTACTTTAAAACTTGAATCGATTTATGGAATCAAAATGATATCTAGAAGGGTGTTATTTGAATGAGCCGCCATTTTTCAAAAATGAAAATTTTGTCATTTGGAGAAATAAATTTGAAAGTTATGTGAAATCAATAGATCATAATCTTTGGCATGTCATTTCAATTGATGATTTATAATCAATAAAAGGAAGCCTTACTAATAAGTTTTTCATAAATAACTTGTGTGAAATATTTGAAGCAAAAATGTTGATTTATGAATATTTGCCGAAAATTTAGTTTGATAAAACAATTTTATTTTTTTGGTAAAGGGGTTTACCCCGGTAAAATGATAAAACAATTTTATGTCAAATGGAAAATGGCATTTGGTAAAATGGTTTAAACATTCATCAAGGGAATGTCCTAGCCAAAGATGATGAAAACGTGATATTAGAAAAACACTTGGTTTAAGTGCAATCATATACTACTAGTTTGAATGTCTTCATTGTAGGTAGTGTTGCCGACAAGGATTTCTTGAGCAACCTAGTTGGTGTATGAATCTACTTGTCTTGATGTAATGACTATTAAGAAGACAATGTGCGGTTTAATGTGCTATATGGATAGCTAGCTAAGAATACCATACGCGCCTTAAGTTTGTAGACAACCAATTAGTTATCTCACCAAGCCGATCGCATAACTCATCATATGGACAAATTGCCAAGTGAGTCAAGGACGCGTTTAAACGGATTCAAGATAAATCAAGGACGCGTTTAAACGGATTTAATATCCTAGGATGGGTCTCGGGTAGGGTGATTTGATATTGTTTGCGTTTTTGTTTTTCAAACTGAATAAAAAGAAAGATTGTAACAGTTTTGTTATGGTCCTTTCTTGAATAAGTTCGGATATTAATGAAGCTAGGCTTCAAAAAATTCGATTCTTGTAGTTGTGTGATTGTGAGGGTTCATGGTTATGTCTAGTTTGTAGGATTGTTTTTTTTTTTTCCAGTTTTTAAGTCATAGTTTTGGAGTTGTTGTCGGTTGTGAGACATGAAGTTGTTGTTGTTTGTTGTTGGTTGATGTTGGTTGTTCGATTAAGGTTGTTGGATTTGAATGGGTTATTGATTGTTTCATGTTGGTGAAGATCGGAAAAAAATGATGTGGTGAAAATGGTGATAGTGGCTATTTATAATATTCAAAAAACAACCGAAAAGATTATTTGCTGCATTTATTCTCAATTGGTTATGTTTTACTTCATCTTCCTGACATTCAATTCGTGAGATAGTTGGTTTGCTTGGAGCTTGCATATTTCACTTTCAATTTGTGAGCCATTTATTATGACCACTTTACATTTATAAGGCTACTTAAGCTTTTAGTATACTAGGCATTCAGACCTGTGCGATGCACACGGGCTCGATCTAAATGTTCATAGTCATGAAAGCCTGTGCGATGCATATGAGTTGTATAGAAGTTTTCAAAGTTTAATACCCGTCTTTTATTTTTGTCATTTTATATTCAAGACGTATTTTTGTCATTATATATATAAGTTGTCGTGGTAGCATACATTTTGTAAGCATGATATGTATTTAAAATAGTTTATTGACATGTAATCTTTTAAGATGTATTTTTTACGTAATATTTTTTGTCTATTTATTTTTGTATTGACTCTATCGTTTTTTATTGGAACTAACTAATATTAATACATCCGGCTAAGTTATAACTATTTCTTATGATAGTCAACAATGCCCGTGCGATGCACATGGACTGTATAGAAGTTTTAATAGATTTAAAATACGTGCGATGCACATGGGCTGTATAGAAGTTTTCATAGCGTAATATTCGGCATTTATTTTCGTCATTTTATATTTAATTTGTCATGGTGTCACACATTTGCTAAGCTTTATACGTATTTAAAATACTTTATTGAGTTGCACATTGGCTGTATATAAGTTTTTATAGCGTAATCTTCGACACTTATTTTCGTCATTATATATCTAAGTTGTGATGGTATCACATTTCCAAGCATGTCACACATTTAAAATAGTTTATTGACATTAAAATATTATATGTGAAGTGATTTTTTTCAAGATATTACATTGAAAAGAGTCTCTTCACATGTAATATTTTAATATGTATAAGTTACATAAATTATTTTAATATATGAAGCGATGACATTAATGTTAAAGACTGATTCGTGAAAATCAATATATATTATAATAGTATAGTATTACTCAAGAAATCCACAAAGAAATACGGATAACCCGAGGTTGTAGTCCGTGTGAAGGGTGAAAGGAATTTTGAATTCCCGAATCGTGAAACGTGTCGTGAAAGTGGGAAAAAATGATTTTGATGAGATTATATAATAAACCAAAAACGTAAATGAAGCACAAATAATCACTTAAGCACGTAATAAACCAAAAACGTAACGTAGAATCGAAAACGTAAGCTAAAACGCGAAATAAACGTAAACGTACGAAATATAAAGTGAAATTTAAGCTACACTACGTTTACGGACATGAAAAAAATTTTCCTAAGTTAAAAATGATAAAAGAAAATTTTGAAAAAAAAAGAAAAAAAAATATATATATATATATATATATATATATATATATATATATATATATATTGACTTTTTATTTAATTTTTATGAATTAAAAACTAATTAACTAATTAAAAATTAAAAGAAAATGCAAATAAAGTGAGAAAAATGCAAAATAAATTTTAAAAATTATAAAATAACTAAAAAGTAATTTTAAAACTTAAAACTATTTTTTTTTTTTTTTGGCTTTTTGTGTAATTTTTGGGAATTAAAAAGTATTTAAACTAATTAAAAATTAATAAAAAATAGAAAATAAATGGGAAAAATGCAAAATTAATTTCTAAAAATCTAAAATAACTAAAAATAAATTTATAAAATATTTTTGGATTTTTCTAGGCTTTTTCTGATTTTTTTGGAATTTTGGAAATTAAAATATATTAAAAATTGAATAAAAATGAAAATTAAATAAGAAAAGTAGCAAATCAACTTGGAAAATATGAAAAATTCAGGGAGATTGTAAAATAATATTCTTAAGCTAGGAAAAATTTAGAAAGTTGAAAATAAGCTCTGGAACTACTACTTGGCTTAAAAACAGCTTAAATGAGTGCTTATTAATAAGCACTACTTGACCAGAATTGACCAAACCTTGACTAAATGTACTTTTGACTCAAATATGCTCAGATGAACAGAAGTGAGACCAAAATGAATACAGAAACATAATTATGGGCTAAATCAGATGGAAATAATCAATATAGGTTAAGTAGTGAGATACCAATAAGCCACAAAAAGATCACAACAGTTCTAACAACTAATTTAAGATCAAAGTAACTAATGAAGACCAAATAATCACTCAGTAATGAAAGATAAGTAGTTATGCAGATTATAAGCTAAGATAGAAAAATGGCCAATCAGCCTTACTTGCAGCTTAATCTAAGGCTCCTAATAAGCTAATGAGTGATATCTAAAAGCAAATCTTAAAACCTTATACTACAAAGTATCTAAAAACAGTAAAAGCCCTAAATGTAAATGATGAGGCGAAAAATGAACCATTTTTAGGGGGTCATTTTAGCCCGGATTCGAATTTATTTGATCAAATATTGCCCTAAATCGTTCCTTTTGTCATTTTAGGTACTTTTGGAGTGAATTCTGGAAAAAATGAAGCATTTTGGACGTTTTTAGAGCATAAAAGTGAAGAAAACGACAAAGTCTTAATTTTCCTTGCTGGGAAGAGTACCTGACGGCGTCAAGAATTTCTTAATGACGGCGTCAAGAGTAATACAAGAGGTGGAAGTGGATAAAGTCCGTGACGGTCCAGAGAGTTTTGTACTAGGGACATGACGGCGTCACCATAGGCCGTCATGGTCCAAATGTAAGTGACGGCCCAGAACAAATTAACACATGACGGCGTCGAAAGTGGATCCAGGCAATCCGATTTCATTATGGGCGGTGTTGGGAATAGACTTTATTATTTCAAGTGTCGGTCATTGAATTTTGTTATAGGTTACATTATTTAGTTAATACGTTAGTTGTTTTATATGTTTTATAAGTTTTATGCTAAGTTTATAGGTTTGGATAAAGTCTAAGGGCTAAGTTTGTAATATTGACAAAGTATGGTGAATCCCTAATCCTTACCTATAAATAGTCTTGTAACACCTCATTTAAGGTGGTTGGTTCAGTAGTAATATCATTAGTCTCTTATTATCATATTAGGTGTTCCTTCCACTCTCTCTCTCTCTACTTACTTTCTCTCTCTAGAAATCTTAGTGGTTATGTTGTAAAATGGTGACCTAACAAGTGGTATCATTCGCCAAGGGATAAAATAGGTTGATTTAGGTTAGATTTGGTAGAAAAACTTGGTTTTTAAAAGTGATTTTTTGAGATATACGGTTACTGTTCTTCTTAAATATTCAAAGTTGGCGAGTTAGGAAATTTCAAACTTAGCGAGTTAGGTAACTTCACAGTTAGCGAGTTAGGAAATTTCAAACTTAGCGAGTTAGGTAACTTCACAGTTAGTGAGTTAGGAAATTTCAAACTTAGCGAGTTAGGTAACTTCACAGTTAGAGAGTTAGGAAATTTCCAAGTTTGCGAGTTTGAAACGGTTTCTATAGAGTTAGGAAATTTCCAAGTTATAGAGTTAGGATTCTTCAAATTAGCGAGTTTGATAATTTCTATAATTGTCGAGTTTGCCTTTTTTCCTTATCGTTCATCGAGTAAGGATATTTGTGGCTACTTACTAGGGGAAACTCTGCTCAAATTTTCACTAAATTACCGAGTTTGATAATACTCAAACCATACCGAGTTTGCTTAACTTTCAATACATACTGAGTTTGGAAATTTTCTTAAGACATACTGAGTTTGGATCTTTTCTCAAGACATACTGAGTTTGGATCTTCTCTCAAGACATACTGAGTTTGGATTTTTTCTCAAGACATACTGAGTTTGGAAATTTTTCTCAAGACATACTGAGTTTGGATCTTTTCTCAAGACATACTGAGTTTGGATCTTTTCTCAAGACATACTGAGTTTGGATTTTTTCTTAAGACATACTGAGTTTGGATCTTTTCTCAAGACATACCGAGTTTGGATTTTTCACTACATACCGAGTTTGAACTTTTCTATAAACATACCGAGTTTGGACTTTTCTACAAACATTCCGAGTTTGGACTTTTCTAGGACATACCGAGTTTGGACTGTTTCTAAGGACATACCGAGTTAAACTTATTCTTTATCCTACCGAGTTTGACTCTCCAAACTCATCAAGTTTTTCTAATCAACTTAAACTTACAACCTTTATTTATCTTTAAAGATCCAAGTTTAACATAATCACTTAACATCTAATCTTAACAAACTTTATCCTTCTTATCTTTCTCTTCTTATTTCCCAAAAAAATAAATAAATAAATAAAATAAATAAATTAAAATTAATTTTTACAGGAGACTAAACGTAAAATTTTTACGCGAAATTCAAATTTTGGTTTAACAGTGAAAATTTTGGCCCAAAATTCAAATTTTAGGCCAAAATTCAAATTTTTTAGGTGAAATTTGGCGGCAAAAATTTTTGAACTCCAATTTTTCTTGCAACCTTTAAATTGCATTTCTGAGTGATTTTCAAATTTTGAGAGTGAAAATTTTTCAAATTATTTTTTTTTTGAGGGAAAATTCGAAATCACTATTTTGACCTTGTGTGACATTTTTGTTTGATTATTCCAATTACATTGCAACAATCACGAGGGAGAGAAAATGTATCAATCAAGGTCGCTGATGCATGAGATAGAGGCACATTTAGTGAAGAGATGCATGGAACAGTGTAGATCACTTAATTCACACCTTAAGATCCTCTCAAACATTGACTTAGCAGGAACTCGTTCCGAGGATGGATTCAAACGGGCTTTTTCATCACTCTTTGGAGAAGACGTTGACATTTTCACTAATACAATGTTCGACAACGTGAATCAACTAGAAAAGCAACTTGCATCAGAAGAAGTTCACGAGAATGAATCCAAGGCCACCTTCAGAGTGATCAAGGAACAATTTCTGCAGTTCATCGATTCTCGGTTTTCTTCTTATGATAGTGTAATGGCATGCGAGTATTTTTTTGAATACACTCGAATCGAGGTTCAAACTTTCCAAGACATATTGATCCGAGATTTGGATTCGATAGAGAAGACGATTCTTCACAGAAGAAATTATAACCAAAGAGTGAATGAACAGAAGTTGCAGATTCAAAAAGAGCAATCTAAAATGGTTAATGAATTAGAAGCTAATTTGGTTAACAAAGAAAGTAGTGGGACAGAATTGGAAGAGCAGAATGACAGTAGCAGATTGGGGAATGATACAGATGCAGAATGTGCAGAGATCGGACCCTTCTATGACTCAGAACCCAACTTTGACAAAGAACAGATGGATGAGGAAGATGTCATACCCATCTATGACACATAACCAAACTTTGACAAAGAGCAGATGGTTGAGGTACAATCTACTGTTGATCATATTATGTCTGCAAATGAGAAATAACAATCTGAGCAACCTAACTTCGGTAATGAAGGAGAGGTTGACCAGAATGTTGTACAATGTCTTAACAAACACTCTAAGTCTGATTCTTTACATGATAATCCAATAACTGAAACATCATACCAAACTCTTGAGTCTGAAAACATTCTTCTCAAAAAGACCATTGCCCAGTTTCATAAAGATTTTTCAAAACTAGAGGCACATTGTATTTCGCTTGAACTTAAATTGCAAAACGAATCTTTAACTTCGGGCAACAAAGGTCAAGTTTCGAATGAACTAAGTAAACGTGTGGATACATTAGTTAAAGAAAATGAGCTTTTAAAAGGTCAAATTCAAGCAAAGGTGTTTGCACATGCTGCATTGCAAAACAAATTAAGAAGACTGACTAAGAGTGTGGATACTAAGTTTGCAAAACCATCAATCTTGGGGAAACCGCCTTCTCAAACAAACAAAAAACAATCAGTGGTTAGACAACCAACTGCATTTAAATCTGAACAACCTAAATTTTCAAAACCTCGGTTTGCCTCCCAAGTTGTTGAGAAAAACAATTTGACAAAACCAGTCACTCCACATTCTTAGCCTAAGGAAAATGCATCTGTGTCTACTAAATCTCAACACGTGATTATACCTGGCTCATCTAGGATTAGTTCTAAAAGAGTGTCTAAAACGAGCATTAAAAGTAAAGAGTCTTATGACACATATGACATGTAAAAGAACTATGATCTAGAAAAGGCTAGAAAAAGGGCGCTACTTCAAAAGGATGGAATTCTAGGTTCAAAACCTCATGTGATGCCTTCCACTGTAGTACAAAACACTGCTAGTAGTAGCAAACCAAAACCTAGGAGTTCTCAACAAACTAATAGGAATTGGCTAGCATCTAAGAGTAGTTGCGGAAATAATCATGATGTCTGTGCTTTAAAATATCTTCAAAAAGGAAATTCACTTGAAAAGGCTCAATCGACTAAGACAAACAAACCCGTTGAACCAAAAGACAAGATTCAGAAACCTAAGAAGTGGATTAATATAGGACATAGGTTTTATCCAAGAAGTGATGCTCCAACATTTCATTCCACTGCATCTAAAAAGAAAACATCTCCTACATCTAACATTAGGTGGGTACCCACGGGTAGAATTTTCAAAACGATTGGTCTTAGGTGGATTCCTACAGGAAAGATTTTAAACATTTGCACCAAAACTAATGTGATCTCCACAACATCTACCTCTGAGACAAGAATGAAAACCATCGGAATTGTGTGTTCGAGTGTCAAGAAGATAATTGACACTACATCTTTATGTTTCTAACACCTGGAACCCAGTTACAGTTAGGGATCCATGTTCTCTGTTTTGTCTCTTCTTTCTTTCTTTACAGATTCAACAACAATGGCTTCGGAACAAATCAGTTTCGGACCCGAGCTTCATGAAATGGTTTATGAGCACAACAGCTTAGGACCCGCAACCAACCGTTTAAAAGCACATCAACTATGGCTTCGGAACAAATCAGTTTCGGACCCGAGCTTAAAGCAATGGCTTGTGAGCAAAACAACTTAGGACCCGAATCCAACCGTCTTAACTTTCCGGATTCTTCGGCTGAACCATTGTCTCTCAACCACAAAGAATTGGAAACCCTGTTTGCTCCACTGTTTGATGATTCAATTGAAAACCGTCTTCAAGAGGTCTCACCAATTTCCGCTGCACACCCTGGGAATACTCAAGTACCTAACACACCTCAACAAACAACAACCACTGTTGAGAAAGATGGTTCTCCAAGTGAATCTCCAACAACAGCAGGATAAACCACTTCTAAGTCCAGACAATCAGCTGAAGACTCCATACCTAAATCAGTTCCACAAACCGCAGAGCATGACCCAGAGGCGTTCTTTAAGAGTTCTTTAACCCGTTTGCACCGGCTCAACTCATTCCTGACATTACTGAGTCGTCTACACGCAATTTGGATCCTGCTCACATGCGAGATAATTACCAACATCACCCTTCGACACAACATTGTAATTAAATGGATTTGGAAAAACAAGCTGGACGCAGAAGGCACAGTGATTCGCAACACATCTTTTTTAGTTACAAAGGGATACAGTCAATAAAGCAGGATTGTACATCACTGTCATCAACAAAAGCTTAATATGTAGCCATGTCTGCTTTCTGTGTCATTTGGATGAGAACTTAGCTCATAGACTACGGCTATGTATATGACTAGATCTCAATGTACTACGACTCAAAGTGTGCTATTGCTATCTCGTGCAACACCATTCATCATTCCAAGGCCATACGTATTGCTCTCCGCTACCATTTCATCAAGGAGCATGTTGAGAAGGGTACAATTGAATTAGAGTTTGTGGGTACTGAATACCAGTTGGCGGACTTGCTTACAATGACATTACCTCCATCAAGGTTTGTTGATTTAGTTCACCAAATTGGTATGTGGTGTTTGACTCCAGATGATTTACAAAATTTTCTTAAAAACTGAGAGAGTCAAACATCAAACTCTTTTTGTGTAATATTGGATTATGTTTTCTAAAACCTTGAGCAGAATCATCTCATGAATTTTCAAAAAGTATTTTAAAAATACAATTCAAAATTCTGCTCAAGAAGACTATCTCTTGAATAAACTACATTATTTGAGGGAGAGTATTTTGTTTAAAGAAAACTAATTTTGTATAAAAACGACTTGTGCACTCATTTCAGTATACAACTCGGGTTTCGGAAAAAGGAGAGTGCCTTGCTAAACCGTTCTTTAAAACCAAACGTGCACTTTTCCTTGAAAACCAGAAAAAGTTCTCATGCTAAGCTTAACTAAAACTTCTTAATCTTGAGCAGAATTTATTCAAAAATTTTCAAAAGGTTTTTCAAAACTTTTCAAAAATTTTCTCAAGATTTTTCTAATCTTTACTCCCCAATTTGCTTCAAAAGTTTAAAATTCTCAAAAAATATGCGAATTTTGAGGGGGAGTATTTCCAAAACAATATGTTCTTGTTAAATGGTTTGTGCACACATAACAGTGTACAACCCGCACTTGTAATGAAAGGACCCTGAGGTACGCATCAGTGCCTCAATCCTTATATAAGGAGCGAAGGCTTCTTACTTTTGAGTAGAATTAATCAAACATTTTCTGATTTTCATAATTCTGCTCAAAAGACAAGTATTTCACCTCAATGAGTATTCACTTGTTGAGGGGGAGCACTTGAAAAACTCATCGTTTGAAAAATACAAGTTCTCGTTGATATCTCCCCATAAGACTCAAAAAGCATATTTTAATCAAAAGTTTATCAAAAACAACATCTCATATGCTATTTTTGAGGGGGAGAAAAGTGAAAGTGATTAAAATATGAAAGTTAAATGTTGCTTAAAAGTCAAATCTCATGCGAGCTTGTTAGCCTCGCTCTTTTATAAAGATAACGTCACATACGTGAAATGGACTAGATTAGTAACAAGTAGTACCTTTAGGGACTATTATTGTACACTAGGCATAGTATTGTTGTTATGAGCCTATAAATACCCCTCATGACTCTCCATGAGGGGTGTGAGAAATTGTGTATTCATTCATTTGTTATTAATCATATCCTTTTTCTTCACCCTCTCTCTACTTTCTCTCTCTAAACTAAATATGGAGTTCATCTTTAATCATCAACCTAGACCTCCCGAATCCCATAAATCTTATATATTTACGATCCTACAATTGGTATAAGGAGCCAAGGTTGTTACTTTCTTGATTTTTTGTGGTTCGATTCATGTGTTAAAACTGTTTTTATACCATCTTTTTGTTGCCGGAAATTTTTTTTCCTACTCTATTCACAAAACAGTTTCAATACATACTTCTTGTATCCAATATGGTCAAAAAGAGTCTTGTGGTTTTACACAAAACAGTTAAAACTGTTTTATGAAACTGTTCTTTTTGTGTCCTTTCTAGTCCAAGATAACAGTCTTCATTCTATGACTTGTTTTTGCACCATCCGTGAATATTCTGGTCATAACATAGTCGGATACTCATCGGAAACTGGGTAATCATCGCCGGAAAAATCGGAATTTCTTGTATAAGAAATCTCGATATGTACTGTTTTCGAGAACTCTAGTGGTTTTCGAGAACACTTTACCATGTTTTCTCGATAACCAAGTTCTCGATAAATTTAAAGTTTCAAAAATCTGGTTCTCGATATATTAGTATTCTCGACAAAGTTCAGGCTCGATAAAGTATTCTCGATAAAAGTTTACAAAGTCTCGAAATTTTTGATACAAAGTTTCGCAAACACAACTCTACTAAGTTTCGAAATTTTTGGCAAAAAATTTTCGAAATCACATGTTGCAATATTTCGAGAAGAGATGAAGACCATGACCACAACAAAATACCATAACTCAAAAACAAGTTTCATCATCAATCCACTTTTCATTGACCAGAAACAACAACGAAAAAAACAAATCATCCACCTACCCGAGACCATCTCTAATGATCTTGAAGCCAAGCCTGTGAGCTCTCGTTGTTGCAAAATTAATTTATTTATTTTGAAAATAAATAAATAAATTAATTTTTTAGATCCGATATTGGTGAGGGAGGAGCATGTAGTTGAGTTAGGGGCGGATGATATCAAATGTGTGTATAGGTTTAGGTAAACTGAGTGTGCTCACGTTATATCTATCCACATGTGAATTGGATTTGGGCTGTGCATGTTATTTCCTTGGGCTAAGCATAAGATAACAATTGGTCTCAAATTGGGTTTACGTGTATTGATTCACCTTGTTGCTTGGGCCTAATATAAGGATTTGTGAGCTGATTTTTATTGTGATATAATTATTGGTATAACACTTGGATTATGAGTGGTATTTTTGGTATTATCATTTTCACGGGGATACATAGTTCACGGCTAGAATTGTTATGGTTTGACAAGAAAATGACTACGGAGTTCGTGTACGGTATTATTAATTTGACTTTGAAGTGACATTTCATCAAGTATACTTATTTATCTCAAAGTCTAGGGGTGGTTGGATGCACGACTTTTGAAGATAACTTGTCTGCGCAAAATAAAAAAATTCAGTCTTGACAATCTAGTTATTACTGATGTAAGGAGTTACGTTGTAGTGCTCACAGTATAGCTATCACTTTAAGGAGTTACGTTGTAGTACTCAGTGTCACACGAAGTAGTGGATTGTTCAAGCGGCGAATACTTCGTGCAACCTCATACTTAAAGGAGTTACATTGTAGTGCTCAGTATAGGTATTAAGTCACATCTATCGTACAAGCATTAAGTCACAAGATGAGATGTTTACTTCGTTTTCAAGCTGGTCATATCGGGCTGTCTCCATATGTGGTCATTACTAGTAGCCGGTGAATTACAAGGAGGTTCGATTACAGATTGATTTGAGAAAATGTATTGAGAGTATTTTTGTGACATATTCTCACAATTATGCTTACACGGTCTATCTATATTGCATCAGAAGTGTAAAGTACGGGTAATTTTGGCATGTACACACAATAGTATGATGATTTCGATACATCGCAGCCATCAGGAGGGAGAAGAACATGCCATAAGAAGTAGTGTTTCATCTATAGTATGTTGGTTGTTCGAGGGAATTGTGCTTACACTGGAACCGAAGAAGTACTAATGATGTGTACATCGGAGCGTATTACCAACCTTCTGTGCAATGTTATGTGAGTTATATTGTCATGATGCTCCCTGAACGACAACCATGTGCCTACACTTATGAATCTACTTTATCCGCTGCGTGATGAAAAGAGAGTTGTCGGTTCAGGAGGGAGCAGGAAAAAGAATAAAGGCTCACTAGTTAGGAGGGAGTAATAACCTAACTAGACCATTACAGTTGAAGTTCAGAGCTACAAAGATCTGTGCCGTCAGTGCCAAAGATCAAATACGCCGAGTTCGTCGGAAGAGAGAACTTCAAGTCTGCCTCAGTATCTAGACTACAGAGACTCTGCGCTTCAACAACGTCAACATAGTTTACTATTGTTGTTATTTACATTTTTATGTATTTATAGGTCTCATTGTAACCATTCACGTGTGACGATATCTTGGAGGGAGATTGTTAGCCTCGCTATTTTATAAAGATAACGTCACATACGTGAAATGAACTAGATTAGTAACAAGTAGTACCTTTAGGGACTATTATTGTACACTAGGCATAGTATTGTTGTTATGAGCCTATAAATACCCCTCATGACTCTCCATGAGGGGTGTGAGAAATTGTGTATTCATTCATTTGTTATTAATCATATCCTTTTTCTTCACCCTCTCTCTACTTTCTCTCTCTAAACTAAATATGGAGTTCATCTTTAATCATCAACCTAGACCTCCCGAATCACATAAATCTTATATATTTACAATCCTACAGAGCTAGACACAGATTCACCCAGGAATTGACGAAACATAAAAGTTAGTAAATTCGAAAAGACTTTTCCTCGACGGGTAATAACATCAAGTTAGTTACTAGAGCTATTTGTCACCTAAAAGCTGACAATGGAACTCTTTAACTAGCCACGTAAGCGTGTCTCGAAAAGGATTTGTCTTAGAAGAAATGTACCATTTTGAGAAACTTTTTGTTGACTTGACCAGGCCGGGTAATAACTTTAAGCTAGTCTAACTAGTGATGTAAGCGTGTCTCGAATCGGTCTTGTTCACTGAAAGTGGATCAATTCTAAAAGTGCTTGCTCCTCCCGCATGTGCAAATTTATTTAATACTTCGTGAGCACATGTGAAGGGGGAGCCCTTCAAAAAGTTAACACAAAACTCTCAAAGTGTTAAACAAAAAGTTTGATAATAAGAAACACTTTGAGAGATTTTCAAAGGTTTCTTGGCAATTGTCGGATAATCATGGAGTTATAAGGTGATTAAGATAGGAAAAACTGTCCTATGATCCGTGATCAGTGGTAAACCGTCAGATTATTATTGACCAAGGTCAATAAGTCAAAAACAGCTTAGACTAATGCTCCTCGGAGTACAATGTATCCACGGGTCGTATTTCCCAACGAGGCGTGAAATCTGTAATAAAACGAAATTTGGGATCGGGTGATTATGAATGGGCAAAGGTGAGTTTGATTTATACTACTGATTTACACAATTAAACAATTAAACAATAAACTTTAAACAGTTACGTGATTTAAAAACGTATACAAATTAAAAAAAACTTACGTCTACGTACAGGGAAAAAGGTGAGTTTTAATGCAAATTAAACTACAGGGGGTAAAATTGAAAATTCTACAAACTTAAACTTAAAAGAAATTTTAATTTAAAAAGAAAATTATTTTTTAGATTATTTTATTATTTAATATTAATTATTTAAATAAAAACTATTTAACTATTTAATTAAAACTATTTTAAATTAAACAAAAAATAATAAAAACTATAAATTAAACTAAAAACTTGCAAAACTATTTTATAAATTTTAAAATGAACTTGAAGAAAGTATAAAAAATTAAAATAAATATTTTTGTCTTTTTATGGTTTTTCTTTTAATTAATTACTCATTATTTTTATTAAACTATATAAACTATTTTAAATTACTAATAATACTAAATTAACTTATAAAATTATGGAAAAATTTATAAAACTAATTAACCATCACAGGAATCCTAAAAAATTATAAAATTATTCTAAAAATTATATTTAGGCTAATTTACTAATTAATTACTTGTTTATTAATTAAAATTTAATTAACTAAATTTAATTAAGGAAAATAGGAAATGAACAGTAACAATTAGGAAAATATTTTCTAAAAACACCTAATGATTTATAAAACTTAAAAAAAATATAAAAAGGTACTACTATTAAATAAAAATTATTAAAACTATTTAATTACCTAATATTACCTAATTATTAATTAAACTATTATTAATTAAAATAAATATTATGTGAACAGTAAAAATTATGAAAAAATTCTGGAAAGTAAATTAAGTAATGAAAAACCTAGGAAAAATAAGCTTGGTCCAGCAGCTTATCCAAATAAGCTGTAATAAGCAAAACAGCTTATTTAAGCTTATTACTCAAAAATCACCTTAAGTATATTGTTTAGGGAGAGTTGGACGGAACTGGTGCCCCAGAGCTATTGGAAGGGGTGTGGGGAATATGCATGTTACTAGCCTGAGGTCCTGAGTTCGAATCCCACACCCAACATTTTTGCCAATTTTTTTTTTTTAATTTTTCTTTTACACAACTACTAAACAAGTAAAAATAAGTAACTTTAAAAAAAAACAACTTTTTTATTTCACACAAATAAGCTCTGTAAGAGCTTATTAGCTAAGCAGATGGCTTTTCAAGCCAAAACTGGATTTTTAAGTTACAATAAGCTTTAATTAAGCTACAAAGTAAAAGCTAATATGAAATAAGGTTATAATAAGTTAAATAAAGTATAACTAGGCAGGAACAAACATGATTATACACTAAATAAGCTGAAAAGCTGTAATAAGCTAATCCAAGTATGCTCAGACCACAAACAGGCCAACTAGGCACCTTTGGACCTCTGTGGGGTCCACAGAGGTGAAAGGGGGGTCCAAATTGAAACTTGACCCTGAAAGGTGACCAGATCAACTTCAAAATAAGCCAATAAGCTGTGCTTATGGCTTATTATTGAAGCTTGGGTGAGGCTTGGTACATGGGTGCAAAACCTGAGTGCTCAGCTTATAGGTGGTAAAGGCCAATAAGTAGACCTGTGTGGGGTCCACAAAAAGGATCAGGGATCCAATTTTCTTATTGATTCTCAAAGATAAGCCAAATGGCTTTTAAATAAGCTATGAATCAGCTCCTGGGGCCCACAAATAAGCTCTAGGGGGAGCCTTGAACTTGGGTGGTTCACACTGAATACTCAGTGTGTGTGGTGGATTTGGACAACTAAAAGCTGTATGCAGCCCTAGTAAATAAGCTAGAAATTGTGAAATAAGCCAGTAACCTTAAATTATAGCTTATGGGCTTTCCAATAAGCTAAGAAGCTCAGGGTGGGGCCCACTAGAGAAGTCACAACAAGCACAAGAAATTGGGTCCAAACCTGTGGTGCAGGGGAGCTTTTTGCTCAAAGGGCCAATTTCAATTGTGCTTATTTATAAGCTAATGGTATCCAAACTCAAATTTTCTTTTTGATACAGATAGATAAGCTACCAAGCAACACAAAACAACAAAAAGTTTGGAATTCCAATCTTTAATAAACCCTACAGATCATAAAGAAGAAATTGCCATTTGTGAAAAAGCAATTTTGACTTTTTGAGATTTTAAACTTATGTTGACTTATATGAATTTAGATCTTAACCTACTGACTTATTATGATTACTTAAGACATATTATGACTAAATTAAGCTATAAAACTTATTTGTAAGATGATTTGATGAGATTTGAGCTTTTATCACTTAACAGTTAACAATTTATATTGGATCAAAAGCTAATTTGACTTTTTCTCATATGACAATTGGTTTTATGTTTTATCTGAGCTAATAAGATCCTAAGTGACAGAAATAGACCAAAAACTCTCACAGAAACATAGGGAGAGATAGTGAGTAGTACTGAACCAAACACTCCCTTAGTTAACTGATTTTGAATGTTTCAAAGCATAACACAAATTTTACACTTAATTCTTATCCTAAACTTTATATTAACATATAATAGGTCCTAATTAGCAAAAAACAACAACAATAACAGCTTGAAACTAAGAAATTACCCAAAAGTCCTATTTGACTGTGAAATTGAAAATTTAAGTAACTATAAATATCAAGTAACAAGCTACTGATTTCAATCAATATTATCACTAACAAGTACCAAATAAGCTTAAAGAAACAAAGATAAGTAGATAATAAGTTATGCTACAGTAAGAAGTTAAAAGTGAGTTTGAAAGTTTACCATATGCAATCCTGCTCATATCAAGAACCAAGTACCATGAACACTTCCTAAAGCTTCCACAAGCCTCTATTACCAAGGGCAATCCACAATTTACCCTGCTCCTTCTTAATGCATTCAAACCTGCAAATTTTAATTTAAAAGCTATTTTTCATGATTTTTTCTAATTTTTTTTTCTTTTCAAGTAAAACTGGAATTTAATGCTTCTAATAACTTTAATAAGCTATATCAATAGCTTATATGAGCTTAATGATAAAAAACAACCACAAATTATAATTAGAAAGCTTAATGAGATTTTGGAATTTAGAACAAAGTTGCATAAACTGAATTGGAACTTTAACTTGGATTAAAACTTGAATAAAAGGTTTCTTACAACATTACAACATTAATAAAAGGCTTAAAAGCTTAAATTTCAAACTGAGAAACTAAGTTACACTAATACGATTTGAATTGAAAACTAAGTACAAAATTAACTACTCTACTCTTCTTCTTCTTCCTCCTTTTATAGCCTCATTTGATCCAGGTGTCTTCTCAAGCATATCCCACCATGATTCAGCCTTGACACGTATCAAAATTAAGCACAGGTGTTCAAAAAGCATTTTGGCGCCAAAATCCACATTGGTTGCTTGTAGCCGTTTTCCAAGCATTAAATGCTTCTGATGTGACAATGGAGGGTTAAGGGAACCAATTGAGGTGTAATGGGTGATGGTGGGTTAGTATGGTAGGTATTGGTGATGCAGAGATGGTAGGTGTAGTACGTGTCCCCACCTAAAGGAAAACTAAGGATGGGGTTTGCTTTGGGAGAGTGACAGGTGGGGAATGAGGTGGAAAGTTATGCACATGGAGGGGGTGGTATGGTGGATAGTGGTGAAGCAGGTGATGAAGGAGGTTGAAGAAGGGTGGGGGACGGGTCAACGAAAGTCAAAGTATTTGACCCCGTTTTATATTTTGGGAATGGGCTTAGGGAGTTTGGGCTTGGGAAAATGGATTTAGACCAGGCTTTCATTTAGTTGGATTTGGAATTGGATTTTTGGATTTATTATTGAATCCGTTTGGTTTGTATAAAATTTAGCCCAAGGACCTAACTTGTAATTTCAGAATTTCCAGGGACCAAACTGTAATTATTCCAAAGTTTATCAAAAAGGTCCATTCTTGCCATAGTTAAATATTTTAAGGACCTTTTTAATATTTTTCCAAATTTAAAATAACCGGGGACCAATTTTGCCAATTTTCAAAGTGCAGGGACTTGTTTTGTAAATTTCATGAATTTATCATCTAGGGGTAAAATTTGTCAATTTGAGAATTACCAAGGACCCTTTGATGATAAAATTCCATTTTTGAACACTGAGGGGTATTTTCTGTCAATATTGAAACTGCAGGGACCCGTTTTGCCAATTTTGATATTTTGAACTTCCAAGGGTAAAAATTGTTATTTCGTGATTCCTGAGGACTGTTTTTGACTTTTCTTTAAAATAAATCATCCAGGGACCATGTTGACATAAATTAATGCCTAAAAACATTATTAACATGTTATCAATATCTCTATGTTTTAATTATCACAAAATATAAACTCATAGAACTAAAACTTGTGATATAAACAAGTATTTAGTGATTAATATTTCTCTTTACATCCAAATCACTTAAGGTATGAATAAACAAAGTGTTTAGTGCAATTTATGATCAAATGGGTATTTAATTTACTAATGCAAAGTTTATTTAATTATATAAACATATTATATATTTTTTAAAAACACTTTTGGTAATAAAGAAAAATGTTTTATTCATACTAAATATATGAATTCAAATTTTTAACCCAAATCAGTTAGTTTTTCACCAAATAAACTTTCCCCACTAAAAGACAAAGAATCTGGCCGTTTCAGCTGGGCGGCCCCCTTAATTATAAAGGGCGGTTCCCTTAATTTTAAGGAGGTCGGCCATGATTTAAGGGGACCGGCCACGCTCCTCTGTCAGATTCTGTTGCCTATAAATACCACCTTAAACCTGGATTTTTTCCTCACCTTTTGCACTCCTAAACTTTCTATACTAGATCCACATTTCTATTCTCTTAATCCTTTGATCATAAGTGTATAATTCTTTATTTCAAAGTGATTCAAACTTCATCCTCTCAAGTGCAAGAGAAGAATACTTCTATCCCCCAAGACAAGAAGTATTACAACTTGTTGTGACCTCCACATACAAGTTGTTGGTGCATCATCAAGATTATTTACATTACTCTTTGTGAAGATTGTTGTGTATATGTGATTGTAGATAGTTGTGCTAGGTATATTGATTGTGTGATTAGTTAGTTGGTTGGTGTGAAAAAGAAAAGTTAGGAATTAGATTATAGTGAAGAAGCTAGGTGTGAAGTTGTTAGTTGTGAAGTTAATTGGTGTGAAGAAGATAGGCTTGAAGTAGATAGTTGTGAAGATAGATAGGTGTGAAGAAGTATTGTTGTGATTACGTAGTGACTAGGTGTGAAGAAGTTGTGTAGAAGGTGTGAATAAGTTGTGACGAAGTTGTGGTGTGTATATTGGTGTGTAAGGTTTCTCCGCCATAAGGAGCTTGTTGACATAGTGAAGAAAACTCTCGAGTAGGTGACTCGAGGAGTGGAGTAGGGCAAGGAAGGTGTCCTTGTAGCCGAACCACTATAAATCCTTTGTCTCGCGGTTAGATCTTTCCATATCTTACTTATTATCTTGCTTATCTTGTTATTACTTTTGTAGACGTAGACGTATATATATAGTTGCTCATATAGTGGTAGTATTGATTTTACTTAAAGATCAAACGAAAGTTTCATTCACAAAACAAAGTTTTTACAATCAAACTAAAAAGGTTACATACATATAATTGATCATTTTGATCAAGTATAGTTTTCATACAAAATATAACTAAGGATTATAAAATAAACGATTACGTACTTATCTCTTATATATAGCTATAATTGTATATTATGCATGTGTTGATTTTACATACTTAGTTTACATTATTATTATTGTTCATACTTAGATATACTTGTTCATATTGTTCAAGATTTGAGTTCACATAAGATTGAATCAAAGTTTTAAAAGCAAACAAGGTTTTAAAACTAAACTAAGTTTTCATAATAAAATTAAAAAGACGTAAAACTATTCAACCCCCCCTTCTAGTTTTCCACAGACCATTTCTGACATTTCATGAAAGTTCAGGGACTGATTTTGACAATTTGGTAAACTTTGGCCGTTTTTCCCTGTTTTCAGTTCTTTTATGTCTGAAACATATAAAAACACCTTCTAAGGATATTTGTAATATTTTGTGGTATTTCTGAGTGTTTTTACATGTTTTTGTTGTTCAGACTTGACAGAAATGATGAGTTTTTATGAACTCGTCAATCCCCTACACTTAACTATTGCTAGTCCCTAGCAATCTTGCATCCACTAAAAACCCATTTTTGAAAATTTAATGGATTTTTGATATCTCTTTACCAGACAGCCATTACTTCTGGAGTAGCCAGGTGTGAAAACTGTGGTACACCTGATAACCGTGTGATTTTGAGCAAACCACCAGCTGTCAACGGATTTGATTAGTCTTTACCAAAAGCCGTTTGCTTCTGGACTAACCAACTCTTGATGGACATAGTCAACATCTTGGTGAGCTGATTACCAATTATGGTTTTTCACTGCCTTTACCACAAGCCATAATCTTGCGGGCTAGCCAACTCATTTGCTTTATGGGATATGGGGAGTTGAGGAACCATACAATTTTTGGCAAATTGCAAGCCATAAACGGATTTGAGTTATCTTTACCAAGAGCCGTTTGCTCCTGGATTAGCCAGTCCTTATGGGGATTAGACATGGTGGACTAATAACCATTTGTTGTGTTAATGCCAAGTACTTCATTAAGTGAAAATTTTGAAAAAAAATTTAAAATTTTTGGCAAAAACGGGGGTACTAGATGTATAATGTGATTAAATTCGCTAGAATTTCCCCCCTACACTTAGAAATGAATATTGTCCTCAATATTCAAAGTTCCGGCTATTATGCCGACTCTTTGAACGTAAAAAGGCAATATTACAAGCTAAATGTAGGAACAACTTTTATTTTATTTTTGTATTTTTCATTTTTATTTTATGTACTTTATTTACAGTAGGGGCAATTCCCCTACACTTGGGTGGTAGAACAGAGAAAGAAGTCAGAAACATAGGTGAGAACCCATGTGATGCTAATGTTTTTGTTTATCGAGTCACTAGCTTGACTCGACCCCGTATTAATTAGTCCGTGGGGAAAGTTTGGAGATCTGGAACAACCACTTGTGGTATGTCCCCTCCAAAGTAGTGTTTCAAACGGTGTCCATTTACTTTAAAATTGGGACCGTCGGGTTGTAATAACTCAATAGTTCCATATGGGTATACTTTTGCTACAGTAAATGGTCCAGACCAACGGGTTTTTAGCTTGCCCGAGAAAATTTTCAATCTAGAATTGAAAAGAAGAACTCTGTCACCAACGTTGAAAACGCGGTTCTTTATTTTAGAGTCATGTATCTTCTTAGTCTTTTCTTTATAGATTAAAGAATTCTCGTAAGCTTGATCACGTAGTTCATTTAGCTCGTTTAGCTGAACCTTACGGTGATCACCCGCTGTCTGAATGTCAAAGTTTGCATGTTTCAAAGCCCAATAGGCTTTGTGCTCTAATTCGATCGGAAGATGACATGTCTTTCCGTACACCAACTTGTATAGAGTACACCCAATGGGTGTTTTATAAGCTGTACGAAAAGCCCATAGTGCGTCGTCCAATTTGTCCGACCAAGAGGCACGGTTTTCTCCTACCGTCCTCTCCAGAATTCTCTTAATGCCCCGATTTGAGACCTCCACCTGCCCACTAGTTTGGGGGTGATATGCAGTAGAAAGACGGTGAGTTACACCATATTTCAGCATCACTCTTGCAAATTGATCATTGCAAAAGTGTGTACCACGATCACTGATAATGGCACGAGGAGTCCCGAATCGAGCAAAGAGAGACTTCAAAAATTTCACAACAACTCGGGCATCATTAGTGGGTAAAGCTTTCGCCTCAACCCATTTAGATAAATAGTCTACAGCCACGAGTATATACTTGTTACCTCTTGAAGATGGGAACGGGCCCATGAAATCAATGCCCCAGATATCAAATATTTCACAGACTTGGATGATGTTTTGAGGCATTTCATCCTTCTTAGAAACATTCCCGTGATGCTGACAAGCATCACAAGTTTTGACAAGATCTTGGGCATCTTTATAGATGGTGGGCCAGTAAAATCCAGAATCAAACACCTTTTTGGCGGTGTAATTTGAGCTGTGATGTCCCCCAGTGGGTCCATCATGACAAGCTTTAACGATTTCCATGGCTTCAGTACCATGGATACACCGTCGGATGACTTGATCCGCACATATCTTAAAGAGGTAGGGGTCGTCCCAGAAATAGTGTTTGACGTCTTTGAAGAATTTTTTCTTCTGCTGGGACGTCATCCCTTTCACTACAAAATTACCCGCATGGTAATTTGCAAAATCTGCAAACCATGGGGTAGAGGTATCATCCCAGGTGGAGATTAGATTGAGAGTCTCCAGAGGAAAAGTTTCATTAATTTCTTTTCTCTCGAGAATATCCTGATGAGGATTCTCTAACCGGGATAAGTGATCAGCAGCAAGGTTCTCTGCTCCTTTTTTGTCTCGTATGAGTATATCGAATTCTTGAAGGAGCAAGACCCAATGGAGCAGTCTTGGCTTTGCGTCCTGTTTAGTGAACAGGTATTTCAAAGCCGAGTGGTCCGTGTACACCACGCATTTGGTTAGGATTAAGTAAGACCTAAATTTCTCAAAGGCATATACCACAGCTAATAATTCTTTTTCTGTGGTGGTATAATGTGCTTGAGCTTCACTCATGGTCTTACTTGCGTAGTGTATTGGCTGAAAATGTTTTGATTTGCGTTGCCCCAGAACTGCACCAATAGCGAAGTCGCTAGCATCGCACATAAGTTCGAAGGGTAAGTCCCAGTCGGGGGCAACAAGGATCGGTGCCTCGGTAAGCCTTTTCTTTAAAGTAGAAAAAGCTTCGATGCACTCGGGGGAAAAGATGAAAGGAGCATCCTTTTCAAGAAGATGAGTCATGGGCCGGGCTATTTTGGAGAAATCCTGAATGAATCTCCGATAGAACCCGACATGGCCAAGGAAACTCCTTATTCCTTTAACAGTGGTGGGATGAGGCAGTTTAGCTATACCATCAATTTTGGCCTTATCGACCTCAATCCCACTTTTTGAAATTTTATGGCCGAGGACAATGCCCTCCTTAACCATAAAATGGCTCTTCTCCCAGTTTAGACAAAGATTAGTGTCTTCACAACGTTGAAGCATCTTTTCTAAATGGGAGAGGCATGAGTCGAAAGAATTCCCGATGACTGAGAAGTCATCCATGAATACCTCCATGGTTTTCCCAATCATGTCGTGGAAAATAGCCATCATGCACCTCTGGAAAGTGCCCGGAGCATTGCATAATCCAAAAGGCATGCGACGATAGGCAAATGTCCCGTAAGGGCATGTGAAGGTAGTCTTCTCTTGATCCTGTGGATCAATGGGAATCTGGAAGTAACCCGAGAAGCCGTCGAGGAAGCAATAATACTCATTCCCCGCTAGTCTTTCGAGCATCTGATCCATAAAGGGCAGAGGGAAATAGTCTTTGCGGGTGGCTTCGTTAAGCTTTCTGTAATCGATACATACTCGCCACCCTGTAACCAAACGAGTTGGTATCAACTCGTTATCCTCATTTGTGACAACTGTGATGCCACCCTTTTTTGGAACGCAATGTATTGGGCTAACCCAAGGACTGTCTGATATAGGGTAAATCAATCCCGCATCGAGAAGTTTGATAACTTCTTCCTTGATAACTTCGTGGATTTTTGGATTTACCCTTCTTTGATGCTGCACGGCAGGTTTAAAGTCCTCTTCCATTAGGATTTTGTGTGTACAAAAATCCGGGTTAATACCCATTATGTCTGAGAGCTTCCAAGCAATTGCTTGCTTGTGGGACTTTAAAACCTTAAACAGTGCGGTTTTCTCCTCATCCTTTAAGTCTTTCGCAATAATGACTGGTAACTTATCGTTACCTTCCAAGAATGCATATTCTAGATGAGGAGGCAGGTCCTTAAGTTCGACCTCGGGGAAATCATCATTTTTCTCAACATATTTGACTTCCGCGTTATGAAGTTGTGGAGGTAGAACAGGAATGGGAGAGGGATCTTTATTCAATAACTTCTCAAGGAGAAGTATATCCCTTTCCGGGTCAATCTCTTGGTTATCAATCCACTCGGGAACTGAATCACTTTTGAGAAAGGCCTCTAATTCCTCAAGGACGAAATCACTTCCCTCAAACGGAGTGAGGGAAGGAGAAGAATTAGCGATTATGGAGTGAGAAGAGGGAGTGGGATTGCCACTCGGAGAACTATCAGCGAAACCAAGGATTTCCTGAGCATACTCCTCGGATGCAATGTCAATGACATCAATTCGGTTGACCGATTCAACATCATAATTCGAGGAGTATCTCGAGGTTTGATCAAGGTTGAACGTTATCGCTTCGGTGCCAACTCGTAACGTGATTTCCTCATCAAAAACATCGATTAATGCATGACCCGTCCTTAAGAATCCCCTCCCAAGAATGAGAGGAACTCTTGGATCTGCATCGAAATCAACAACGACAAAGTCTGCCGGAAAATGGAACTTTCCCACTCTTACAAATACATCCTCGGCAATACCAAGAGGACGTGAAATTGAACGGTCTGCAAGCTCGAGAGTCATGCAAGTGGGACTAAGTGCCTGAAGAGAGAGATTTTTCCAGACTGAGTAGGGCATTAAGTTGATGCTTGCACCAAGATCGGCCAAGGCAAAGCACTCAACCATCCCTGGGAAAATACATGGTATTAGAAATTTCCTGGGGTCTGCTAGCTTCGCGGGAAGCTGTTTCAACAGAACTGCAGAGCAGTTTTCATTGAGTGGAGTTCGTGCCATCTCAAACAGTTTTTCTTTATTGCTCAACAGGTTTTTGATTGTCGATGCGAATTTGGGCATTAAAAGAAGAGCATCCGCGAAGCTAATATCGCAGTGTAGTTCTTGAAAAATCTGAAAGAATTTTTCCATCTGATGATTAACTTTTTCACGGAGCTTCTGGTCTTGCAATCGTGGGGGATATGGAATTGTTGGTTTTGGGTTGGCTTTTGGATTTTCAACAGGACCTTCGGTAGTTTCAAACACAACTCTTTTAGGGGGAGTCGGAACCGGGATAACTGGAGGTGGGACGTCGTCGGTACTTCCTTTATGAATAGGAGGTATCGCGTCCGTTGTAACCTCAGCTTCTTTTTCCAATACCTCAGGAGAAGAGAAAGAGGTAGACGGAGTTTTAGGTCCTTTGTATGAAGCTCCACTCCTTGTGGTGATCGCCTTAACATCGCCCCTCGGATTAGCGATCGTGTTGCTAGGTAAAGTACCTGAGCTCGAGGGTCGATCATTTAAAGATTTCTTTATGTCAGAAATCTAGCTGATCAAAAACCGGTTGGTTTCTTCCTGTGCTTTCATGAATTGTTTTAACAATTCATCAGAAGAGGTAGGGGATTGGAACAACAGCTGGTGTTTGAACAGGAGGGGTTTGCCCTCGAGTGTTCTGATGAAACCCTTGATTTTGGAATTGTCCCTGCTTAGGGTTTCCATGAAAGTAGCCAGGATTATAGTTACTCGGTCCCTGATTTCTATTCCCCTGATTTTGAAAATTTTGGGGATAACCTTGATTAAAGTGACCTTGGTTAGAATAACCTTGGTTACTTCTGTTCTGGTTCTGGGGACGGTTTTGTGTGTTCTGGTTAAAACCAGGTGGTACAGAGTTCGGACGCCATGGTGGCTCAGCAGGAGGACGATATGGATTGCCTCCTTGGCTAGAACTACCAGCAATCGCGTTGGTTTCAAATGTGTTACCGTCGGTGGCAGTACAGTTATAGTAGGCATGTGGTCCACCGCAGGTAACACAAACATCCACTTTCTTCACTTCAGCATGTGAAGGATTCTGTGGGAACGAGACTTTCTTCTGATTGGAGTGAACCAAGGCTTGTATAGCATCCGTGAGTTTATCAATCTTAGCATCGGTGCTAGACTGATTCACGGTAGAAGAAGTAGAAGGATCGACCTGTTTATTACGTATGGTTCGAACCTTGGACTTATTTTCAATTATTGCTAAAGCTTCCTTGACAGTACGACTCAAAAAATTCCCTCCTGCTGAGGCATTAAGGGAATCTTGGTCTGCTTGGCTTACTCCGTTATAAAATGTGTCGAGTTGCATTAACTTAGAAAATCCATGGTGGGGGCATTTGCGAAGCAACTCTTTGAATCTATCCCATGCTTCACTGAATGTTTCACCAGGTCTTTGTGAAAACTTGGTGATCTCATTCCTCAGATAGGCAGTTTTGGATGGTGGATAGAATTCATTCACAAATTTCTTAACTAGATCTTCCCATGTTTCTATGGATCGAGGGGGTTATTTCTCCAGCCAGACTCTGGCTGCCCCCTCGAGAGAAAATGGAAACAGAAGTAGTTTAATAGCCTCCTGCGGGACATTCTTATATTTGATGGTGGATGTGATCTTGTTAAACCATCTTATATGCGAATGAGGATCGTCCCTCTCAAAACCGTAGAACTGACTAGAAGTTACCAGATTAAGTAATCCGGTTTTCAATTCAAAGTTGTTAGATACTATGGCGGGTACAACAATGGCATCTCCATAACCCTCGATGGGTGCCTGGAGAAGCTCTGACATCGGGCGGTCTTCTGCCATAATGACTGCAGGTTTAGGTTCAGTCTGTATTTGAGGTTCAATTTTCGGGGCAGATTGTGTACGTTTTCGAGGAATACTGACAAGCTCGCGATGAGGACTTGTAGACCTAGAAGAACGTGTGTGCATGTACTAAAAACAAAATTTTTAAAACAAGATCGAGGCAAAACCACAGTAAACTTAACCCAATAATCACAGGTAAAATGGCTTCTTTATAAAAGGTACACCACTTACAGAGATATTATGTTAAGTTTTTTTATCTTATGTTTGGGAATTTATTTTGAAGTTTATTTAATTGTAATTTATTCACAATAAAAGAAAATGTTTTTGGGTTTTTGTGTATAGGTGAAAAACTTGGAAAATATTTTTGGAATCGATTCGTTAACCGAAATCGTTCCTTTAAAATCACTCGCAGGCTAGCGGGAGGAAATAAATGGATTCCTCTTCAGTTCGCAATTTAATGTCAGAACTTACCTTATACCAGCTGTTTCAGGTTGTGATTTTAAAGAAAACGAAGTAATTTAACTTCACGATTAATCTTGTTGTTATTTAATTTTTTTGGTGTTTTTAACACTTTAGGAAAAGTGTTAGTGAACTTTTCAGTTATGATTTTGATTTACAAAAATTTACAGACTGATGGTATTTGTACAGTGAGTTGATATTCAGAACCACGTATGCTTCCAAATTCGTTGTACGCAGCACACCTCCCCGGCAGCGGCGCCAAAATTTGATCAGTGGTAAACCGTCAGATTATTATTGACCAAGGTCAATAAGTCAAAAACAGCTTAGACAAATGCTCCTCGGAATACAATGTATCCTCGGGTCGTATTTCCCAACGAGGCGTGAAATCTGTAATAAAACGAAATTTGGGATCGGGTGATTATGAATGGGCAAAGGTGAGTTTAATTTATACTACTGATTTACACAATTAAACAATTAAACAATAAACTTTAAACAGTTACGTGAATTAAAAACGTATACAAATTAAAAAAAAAAAAAAAAAAAAAAAAAAAAAAAAAAAACTTACGTCTACGTACAGGGAAAAAGGTGAGTTTTAATGCAAATTAAACTACAGGGGGTAAAATTGAAAATTCTACAAACTTAAACTTAAAAGAAAATTTAATTTAAAAAGAAAATTATTTTTTAGATTATTTTATTATTTAATATTAATTATTTAAATAAAAACTATTTAACTATTTAATTAAAACTATTTTAAATTAAACTAAAAATAATAAAAACTATAAATTAAACTAAAAACTTGCAAAACTATTTTATAAATTTTAAAATGAACTTGAAGAAAGTATAAAAAATTAAAATAAATATTTTTGTCTTTTTATGGTTTTTCTTTTAATTAATTACTAATTATTTTCATTAAACTATATAAACTATTTTAAATTACTAATAATACTAAATTAACTTATAAAATTATGGAAAAATTTATAAAACTAATTAACCATCACAGGAATCCTAAAAAATTATAAAATTATTCTAAAAATTATATTTAGGCTAATTTACTAATTAATTACTTGTTTATTAATTAAAATTTAATTAACTAAATTTAATTAAGGAAAATAGGAAATGAACAGTAACAATTAGGAAAATATTTTTTAAAAACACCTAATGATCTTTAAAACTTTAAAAAATATAAAAAGGTACTACTATTAAATAAAAATTATTAAAACTATTTAATTACCTAATATTACCTAATTATTAATTAAACTATTATTAATTAAAATAAATATTATGTGAACAGTAAAAATTATGAAAAAACTCTGGAAAGTAAATTAAGTAATGAAAAACCTAGGAAAAATAAGCTTGGTCCAGCAGCTTATCCAAATAAGCTGTAATAAGCAAAACAGCTTATTTAAGCTTATTACTCAAAAATCACCTTAAGTATATTGTTTAGGGAGAGTTGGACGAAACTGGTGCCCCAGAGCTATTGGAAGGGGTGTGGAGAATATGCATGTTACTAGCCTGAGGTCCTGAGTTCGAATCCCACACCCAACATTTTTGCCAAATTAATTTTTTTTTTTTAATTTTTCTTTTACACAACTACTAAACAAGTAAAAATAAGTAACTTTAAAAAGAACAACTTTTTTATTTCACACAAATAAGCTCTGTAAGAGCTTATTAGCTCAGCAGATGGCTTTTCAAGCCAAAATTGGATTTTTAAGTTACAATAAGCTTTAATTAAGCTACAAACTAAAAGCTAATATGAAATAAGGTTATAATAAGTTAAATAAAGTATAACTAAGCAGGAACAAACATGACTATACACTAAATAAGCTGAAAAGCTGTAATAAGCTAATCAAAGTATGCTCAGACCACAAACAGGCCAACTAGGCACCTTTGGACCTCTGTGGGGTCCACAGAGGTGAAAGGGGGGTCCAAATTGAAACTTGACCCTGAAAGGTGACCAGGTCAACTTCAAAATAAGCCAATAAGCTGTGCTTATGGCTTATTATTGAAGCTTGGGTAAGGCTTGGTACATGGGTGCAAAACCTGAGTGCTCAGCTTATAGGTGGTCAAGGCCAATAAGTAGACCTGTGTGGGGTCCACAAAAAGGATCACGGATCCAATTTTCTTATTGATTCTCAAAGATAAGCCAAAGGGCTTTTAAATAAGCTATGAATCAGCTCCTGTGTCCCACAAATAAGCTCTAGGGGGAGCCTTGAACTTGGGTGGTTCACACTGAATACTCAGTGTGTGTGGTGGATTTAGACAACTAAAAGCTGTGTGCAGCCCTAGTAAATAAGCTAGAAATTGTGAAATAAGCCAGTAACCTTAAAGTATAGCTTATGGGCTTTCCAATAAGCTAAGAATCTCAGGGTGGGGCCCACTAGAGAAGTCACAATAAGCACAAGAAATTGGGTCCAAACCTGTGGTGCAGGGGAGCTTTTTGCTCAAAGGGCCAATTTCAATTGTGCTTATTTATAAGCTAATGGTATCCAAACTCAAATTTTCTTTTTGATACAGATAGATAAGCTACCAAGCAACACAAAACAACAAAAATTTGGAATTCCAATCTTTAATAAACCCTACAGATCATAAAGAAGAAATTGCCATTTTGTGAAAAAGCAATTTTGACTTTGTGAGATTTTAAACTTATGTTGACTTATATAAATTTAGATCTTAACCTACTGACTTATTATGATTACTTAAGACATATTATGACTAAATTAAGCTATAAAACGTATTTGTAAGATGATTTGATGAGATTTGAGCTTTTATCACTTAACAGTTAACAATTTATATTGGATCAAAAGCTAATTTGACTTTTTCTCATATGACAATTTGTTTTATGTTTTATCTGAGCTAATAAGATCCTAAGTGACAGAAACAGACCAAAAACTCTCACAGAAACATAGGCAGAGATAGTGAGTAGTACTGAACCAAACACTCCCTTAGTTAACTAATTTTGAATGTTTCAAAGCATAACACAAATTTTACACTTAATTCTGATCCTAAACTTTATATTAACATATAATAGGTCCTAATTAGCAAAAAACAACAACAATAACAGCTTGAAACTAATAAATTACCCAAAAGTCTTATTTGACTGTGAAATTGAAAATTTAAGTAACTATAAATATCAAATAACAAGCTACTGATTTCAATCAATATTATCACTAACAAGTACCAAATAAGCTTAAAGAAACAAAGATAAGCAGATAATAAGTTATGCTACAGTAAGAAGTTAAAAATGAGTTTGAAAGTTTACCATATGCAATTCTGCTCATATCAAGAACTAAGTACCATGAACACTTCCTAAAGCTTCCACAAGCCTCTATTACCAAGGGCAATCCACAATTTACCCTGCTCCTTCTTAATGCATTCAAACCTGCAAATTTTAATTTAAAAGCTATTTTTCATGATTTTTTCTATTTTTTTTTCTTTTCAAGTAAAACTGGAATTTAATGCTTCTAATAACTTTAATAAGCTATATCGATAGCTTATATGAGCTTAATGATCAAAAACAACCACAGATTATAATTAGAAAGCTTAATGAGATTTTGGAATTTAGAACAAAGTTGCATAAACTGAATTGGAACTTTAACTTGGATTAAAACTTGAATAAAAGGTTTCTTACAACATTACAACATTAATGAAAGGCATAATAGCTTAAATTTCAAACTGAGAAACTAAGTTACACTAATACGATTTGAATTGAAAACTAAGTACAAAATTAACTACTCTACTCTTCTTCTTCTTCCTCATTTTATAGCCTCATTTGATCCAGGTGTCTTCTCAAGCATATCCCACCATGATTCAGCCTTGACACGTATCAAAATTAAGCACAGGTGTTCAAAAAGCATTTTGGCGCCAAAATCCACATTGGTTGCTTGTAGCCGTTTTCCAAGCATTAAATGCTTCTGATGTGACAATGGAGGGTTAAGGGAACCAATTGAGGTGTAATGGGTGACGGTGGGTTAGTATGGTAGGTATTGGTGATGCAGAGATGGTGGGTGTAGTACGTGTCCCCACCTAAAGGAAAACTAAGGATGGGGTTTGCTTTGGGAGAGTGACAGGTGGGGAATGAGGTGGAAAGTTATGCACATGGAGGGGGTGGTATGGTGGATAGTGGTGAAGCAGGTGATGAAGGAGGTTGAAGAAGGGTAGGGGACGGGTCAACGAAAGTCAAAGTATTTAACCCCGTTTTATATATTGGGAATGGGCTTAGGGAGTTTGGGCTTGGGAAAATGGATTTGGACCAGGCGTTCATTTAGTTGGATTTGCAATTGGATTTTTGGATTTATTATTGAATCCGTTTGGTTTGTATAAAATTTAGCCCAAGGACTTAACTTGTAATTTCAGAATTTCCAGGGACCAAACTGTAATTATTCCAAAGTTTATCAAAAAGGTCCATTCTTGCCATAGTTAAATATTTTAAGGACCTTTTTAATATTTTTCCAAATTTAAAATAACCGGGGACCAATTTTGCCAATTTTCAAAGTGCAGGGACTTGTTTTGTAAATTTCATGAATTTATCATCTAGGGGTAAAATTTGTCAATTTGAGAATTACCAAGGACCCTTTGATGATAAAATTCCATTTTTGAACACTGAGGGGTATTTTCTGTCAATATTGAAACTGCAGGGACCTGTTTTGCCAATTTTGATATTTTGAACTTCCAAGGGTAAAAATTGTTATTTCATGATTCCTGAGGAATGTTTTTGACTTTTCTTTAAAATAAATCATCCAGGGACCATTTCTGACATTTCATGAAAGTTCAGGGACTGATTTTGACAATTTGGTAAACTTTGGCCGTTTTTCCCTGTTTTCAGTTCTTTTTTGTCTGAAACATATAAAAACACCTTCTAAGGATATTTGTAATATTTTGTGGTATTTCTGAGTGTTTTTACATGTTTTTATTGTTCAGACTTGACAGAAATGATGAGTTTTTATGAACTCATCAATCCGCCAGAGCCGGAGGGATCTACCCAAGGACATCACCAATAGTTAGAATTAGAAGTCCTTAGGTATGATACGAAAAAAAGGAGAAAAGAATGAAAGGAGAAAGAAGGAGTTGAAGAATTAAAAAGAAAAGTAAAGAAAAGGGTGAAAAGAAATAGCCCTCCATATGTTCAACCTTAGGGCAGACACCGGGTTCAATTCATATGCTATTGGTTGTTGCTAAGGCAACACCGGTATTGAAGATAAAATCATAATGGACCCAGTGACGCAATGCACTAAACCTTCTTAACCACTCAAGTTCTCTTAAAAGAGCTTGTTTCATTCTCACGGGGAACCAGTGTAATATATCAACTTATCTCTTAGAGATGGTTGATATTGAAGCAGGAGACCCCTCCCTAGTCTCCGCATAGGAAACCTAAGTGAGCACTTATCGAGTCTAGAGCCATGAGATACATCAAAGATCTCTTAGGAACACTTAGTATTTCTACAACTGGTGTTCTACATCAATGGACACCAGCTGTAAATTATCGAGTCCTTCGCAGATCTTAGCAATCTGCCGAGAACGTTTATGAGAGAATTACAAATGTATTTCTCCATGATTGAACGGAAATTCCTATCAGGGTCAACATCAAACAGCCCTGACAGCAGGTCACTTCGGTAACCCCACAAGGGTTACGCTTAGTGTTCGCGGTGGTTCTTTAGCGGTCTACAGTCGTGGAGTGATCCCCAGCGACTTACCCAGTCATTGAGCTACTTAGTAGGTCTCGTAAGCTCCTTCGGGAGTATCTGATATGGGAACGGCCTGGATAAGGATTAGAAGGAGTCTTCACAATATGTTGTTGACGAACTCTAATTCCTTATATGTAAGTACCGATTGATTATTGCTAACTGTTTATCTGCAGGTACATCACCTCCATGATGGTAGACTCCAGCATGCTCATACATACATCTTGAAGCAAATGAAAGCTCCCCAAAGATCTTAGCACCACAAAGTTCAAAGAAAGATTCTACGTCAAAAAGAAGAATCTACAAAGTATAAAGACTAAAGATCAAAGTATATGCAAAGGAACTTCATGCTTTTTGAAAGTCTAAGTCCTAAGATGTATGAGCATGTTGGAATGGCGGACAACCACCACAGACACAGAAGTGACGATCGGCAGACAACTTCATAACATGATCACCACCACATCAACAAAGAACGAAGTACAAAGAATGATGAAAGATTTTGCTAACTATTTTTTAGGACGTCAACTACAAAGTCAAAGTATAGAAGATGACGACGTCGAGCAACCTTTGATGACTGATGCGTGGGAATCGCACCTTGCTTTACCTCTCGAGGGATCTCGAGAAGCTTACAACCCCCACCAGGCAGTGTACCTGATCGTTGTAGTATAGTATAGTGACAAGTACCGGGGGATTGATCGTTCAGCTTAGGAATAGTGTCGCTAGGATTAGAAAACCTAATTAATAGTTCTAAAGGTGAGGGATGATTATTTTTGTATTTTTATATTTTTATGAAAGCAAGTAAAATCTCTGGTTTTGAAGGAGTGGGCGGAATTAGTTGCTAATCAACTAACCCAAAGCTATTATATAATTAAAATAAAATAATGAAAATGAAATTAAAATAAATTATACTAAGGTTGTGAGCAGTAGTTGGAGAAATTGTGTTTACTTAGACTTCACTACTCCCTAGATATCTTTTACATGTTAATTACTTGTTACACTTGTATGAATGGCGGATTGTATTCCTTAATACCATTCGTGGGGTGGCATACATAACTCCCCAACTCTATGAGCTCTTATCTCCTCCTACACCATGACCCAGCACAACTATAGGGATTGTAAACAGTGGCTCATGCATTAAATACAACCAATAAAGACCTAGTACGCCTCGGTTCATGTTTCTTAAGACGTTCAAGCATGTTACCATTTGGAGATCTGCCAGTTTTCTTAAGCCTAACATATAAATCATTCATTCAAAACAAGAATAGACAAGTAATCAACACATAATCAACATCTAGGTTTCATTAGATCTAAGCAAACACAAAAGAGATCTAGCCTAGCATAATGGAATTGAGACAAGAACAAGATATAAACAACCAACACATAGACATATTGATTGAATTGAAAGTACACTTATCTCAATTACAATGCAAGGTCTCAAGGGTTTGGAACCCTTGAAAAACCTGTAAAAGAGGCACCAAAATCGTCTTTAGGGTTTCACCAAAACTTCTCTCTTTTTAATGAAAAAACTAGAAAACTATATATAGGAAAAACAGGCTGACGGCGTCAAGAGTTACTTGTGACGCCGTCACCTCGCCGTCATATACTTCCTCGGACGGCCTTGATCCACTTATGACGGCCTATGTGACGCCGTCACCGACCACGGTATTTTATTCTTGCCACTTTGACGCCGTCATGAAGGCGTTTGACGCCGTCACCACCTTCGGTATTTTAATCTTCATGTCTGACGCCGTCAAGATATTACTCTTGACGCCGTCACCTTGTATCTTCAGCATGGAAATTTGGTACTTTGCCATTTTCTTCACTTTTATGCTCCAAAAACGTCCAAAATGGCTTCTTTTCCAGAATTCACTCTCCAAACACCTAAAATCACAAAAGGAACGATTTAGGGCAATATTTGATCAAATAAAGTCGGATTCGGGCTTAAATGACCCCCTAAAAACGGATCATTTTTCGCCTCATCATATACCCTTACACTTGAGATTTGCTTGTCCTCAAGCAAATGAGCTTTTATTCTACTCAAAAGACAAGTTAGGGGTCATTTAACACTAATATAAAAGTAATTACAACAAATAATCGTTCCACTAAAGACCAATAGACAAGCACGGAGGTCATACACAAGCACCTCACAAATAGTGTTTAGATACTCACATCTCTCGGGTGTAATAAAGTAATATAACATTATGGAAATGGAAGATATCTCTCACTACCTGTCATAGCAAAATAGATTACCATAGGCTTGGGAAAGGATCAAACCTCCACCACATGGGTAAGCACCTAGGATAAACTATCAAAGAGGTCTTTTAAAGGGTTATAACGTTAGGTGTAGGGATATGAATTACACGGTTTTGTTGGATAAAGGAAGTTTTACTGGTGGCGAGTTAACAATCTTGGTTAATTACATGTACAAGATGGCGTTGCTAAGCCAAGACTAGACTCGACTTAAGCTAATAAATGAAAAATAACAAAAACATAAAATGAACATAGAATGAAAACGGGATGGTAGTCCGTATGTTTTTTCTCTTTTTCTTTTCTATTTTTTTTTCTTTTTCTTGATTTTTCGATTTTTTTTTTTTTTTTTTTTTGCATACACTCTTACCCTACCATCCAAAATAATACATCATAGGGGTTTGAGCAATCCCCTTACACTTGAATCTTTACATACTTTACAATAAACTAAACTAATGACTTGAATTAAGAAAATCAAAACACTTGGAGCACTTTTAAGATTAATGTTCATATGGGGGTAATAATATTATGTTCTTCCCCATTACTCCATAAAATAAGTACTTACCCATGAGTCCCAATCGTCCCAAAACAATATGTACAAGGATATGACTCGACTTAGCAACCATGTAATCAATTAGAAAGTTGACTTAGGGTTTAACAAATAACAATAATGCACTAAAAATGAGCGCATACACGGAAGGCTAAGGCGATTTGGTTGTACATTTAAGTGGGGTGTAACAAATTCTTCCTTTAAGTAAGATGCTTAAAGTTAGAAACGAAAAGATAGGCTCGGAGGGGTGTACTAGGGGTATCGTGTACTAAAAATGAGTACAACGCTAAGGGTGCGGGAAAAATTAGTTGACTTAACTAGCCAAGTAATATGACTTAAATGGTCAAGTAATTATAATACGGGTTTAACACAAGGGTGATCCTAATGCCTCTTATCATGTAGTAAATCCTACCACACGAATATAGTCTCACTAGCGGTCTCGGGATGCATCACTAACGCAAGTTCTAGAATCTAAATGCTACCGGTACACTCATAAGCACCAATAATGAATGCTTTTCCTATCAAAACTAAAGGCGAACCTCACATTTTTGGGTGGAAAATTTTTCTGAATATACGGTTATGTGCTAGTCATACAATCTCCTATCCATGAGACGCTTGCTATGGCTAAAGTTTCACTCCTAAATGTTGTAAAAAATTTTAAATTTGGCGCTAAAATTACACTAACAAGTATTTCTCATAGATTTATTACACATCTACTATCAAACAAAACAAACTCAAGCGAAAGTGCATATGTAAGGTATCATCTTTTTACCCTCCCCTTACACTTAAGATGAACATTGTCCCCAATGTTCAAGTAAAGAATGTAAAAGTGAAAAAGTAAAGAGAATGAAATCAAATACTCCCCTGATTCGCTCGGTATGGATTATAGGTTGGCCAGGTTAAATCTTCCTCCAAGAAAACGAACAATCAAAGCTTCCCTTCCAGAATATAAATCATCTTCTTGTCACAAATAACCTGTAAATCAAAACAAAAGTAGACAAGGCAACCTCGCGTAAAATCGGCGGCATCCTATATAAGTTACTAAATCCTAGAAAACAAAGTAAGATATAATGCTTGTGGAATGAAGTTTGCAGATTTCCTGGAGATTATAAAACTTAATAATTCACAAAAACCATAAGACTCCGTTAGAAAAACAAAACCGGTAAAATTTCCAGATTTTTAACTCCTGACGCCGTCAAGAGCAATACCCTGACGCCGTCATAATGGACCTGCAGAAATTCTTATGTTAAGTTTCCGGAAAATTTCTGGAAAAACTTCGTCCTACTTCCTGGAAAATCCTGCAAAACTTCATTATGACTCAATACAAGCATTTGACTCTAACAAATACGAATATACATGTTCATTAAATATTGTGGAGAATCATGATCGGTTTGTTTCTTAAAAACATATTTGGGGTTTCCCCTTACACTTATCTTTTGCAAAAATACCTTTAGGTTGAAGTTAAGACTAGGCCAAACAACATAATAAAGTATTTTCATATTTTAGTAGAGAAACATGATCAACCAACAATAAAAATAAAACATGCATACGGAAGCAAATAACAATCAAACAAATAAAAATCACACAAAACATGGGTTGCCTCCCAAGAAGCGTTTTTCTTTATTTACGAGTCTTGTAGCTAGACTCAAAGTCGTGGGTTACTACGTGATCTCTTCATTGGTTCCACTCTCTAGGTCGTCTTCTAAACCAGTTTTGTATTCCGGACCTAGTTGCAAGCATTCTTTGTAGAAACCAAGCATCCTATTTCTAACATACTCTACTCCTCTACGTCTATCCTCCTCATTCCTATAATAAGCCGCTTGCTTACGTTCCTTTTCGAAATTAGAGAAAAGGCGGTATTGTTCGATCTTTTAGGGCATTTGATAAGCAACCTCATCATTGTCTTTCTTGAACCTAACTATCCCTAAAGTCGGATCATAACTCATCCTAGTGGCTTCAACAAAAGGTTTCCCGAATATAATTTGGCTTAGGCAAGCATCTATCACGGGACGAGTGTCTTCCACTATCATAAAATCAATCTCATAGGTGAGATTCCCTATAATCACATGTACTCCCTTAACCCTTCCTGCAAAATTACTTATCCAATTTTTACCGGGCATCATCCTAAAATTGAGTTGCTTCTTCATCACCCAATTGTAATAGGTCCTAGTCATGATGTTTACGGGGGATCTAAGGTCGATGTAAGCTTTCCATATATGCATGTGCCCTATATTACATGGGATGTTAATGTTGGAGGGATCTCCCATTTTGATCAGGGGGTCGCCAAAGATATATGTTTTCTCGGGACTATCGAATAAATCCTTATGGTATTCCCGTTCCTCCTCGGTTGGCAACTTATCAAAGTATTTCTCTATAGGTTCTATCTCCTCCAATTCCTCATCCTTTTTAACCTCAACTCCCCTACTCTCATCCTCACTATTGGCTTCTACCTTAGCTTCATCCTTGTCACTCTCCTCTATCTCTCTATCTATCGGCTTAATGGTGACAACATTGACAAAGTGGACATGTTTGGATGATGAGGGGTCCTTAATTTGAATTCCACTATTGGTGTCCTTAGTGTCCTTCCTAGGTGTGGCTAATGTTTAGTTGTTGAGGGCTTTCAACAAGTTGTCGATCTTGTTGGTCATCTCCGTTTGTTGTTGGTTGAATTCGTTTTCGAACCTAGCTATGCGGGCTTCTTGAGATGCCATAAATTTCGAAATCAATCCTTCAAGATTGTTGGTACTACCATAGTTGTTAGAAGGATTGTTGTTGAAGGTACGGTTGGATGGTGGACCGTTTGATTGGTAACGATTAGGCGGATTGGAAGAATTGGGTTGATTTTGTTTCCACCTAAGGTTTGGGTGATTTTTCCATGAGGGGTTGTATGAATCACCATATGTGTTTGGCTCGGGCTTGAAAGTGTACCACTTATCTCCCGCTTCGTCGGTACGCGTGGATGCGTAGTCCGCAAAAGCTGTTCCGGGGAGTTCCACACAATCACGAGTGTCATGGGGACCACTACATAATTCGCATGAAGAAGTGATTTTGTTCACTTGGCTTGAATGCTTCGGAGCTTCGTAAGATTTCATGAGAAACTTGACTTGGTCCTCAAGTTCCATGATCCTACGGTCGGGAGTGCTTGAATTATTCGAAGGCAAAGATATTGCCTTGACCGTTTTGTTCAAATCACGGAGATCATTCCAACTTTCGTTGTCATAGAGAGCAAGATCTTCTATGAGTTCCCATGATTGTTCCGCACTAAGATCACGTAGCTTACCACCGGCCGATTGGTCAATGGTTCGCCTCGTGGAGATGTCGATATGGTCATAGAAGATTTGGACTTGGAGCCAAAGATCTATGCCATGATGAGGGACTTTTTGGAGTAAGTCCTTGAAACGAGTCCATGCTTCATAAAGAGATTCATTTTGACGTTGTTGGAACATCAAGATGTCATTCCTAAGTTTAGTAGTTCTCCCCGGTGGGAAAAATTGAGCAAGGAAACGAGTGGTGAGATCATCCCATGTGGTGATGGATCCCGCGGGTAAACGCTCAAGCCATTGACTAGCTCGATCCCGTAGAGAGAATTGGAATAGGCGTAAACGGGTAGTCTCTCTAGTTTCAACACCAAGGTCTATGGAATCTACGATTTTGAGAAAGTCCTTAAGATGTTGGTTTGGATCTTCGGAACGAAGTCCATGGAATGCACATCCGCTTTGCACCAACCGGATGGTGTCGGATCGCAAGGGGGTCACATTGGCTCCGGTGAGCTCAATGGTGTTTCGGTAGCCTTGGTGGCTAGGTCAGGAATACTCTCCTAAGGTTCGGGGCCTAAGGGGTTCTAATGGTGGGTTTTGTTGTGGTGGGATGATGGGTTCAAAGATGTTACCACCTTCCATGATGTCGGATGGTAAAGAGTTACGAACAAAGGCACAAAGAAATAAGATAGACTAAAGAAGACCTAAAAATAAAAATAAAAATCTTACTAGAAAGGAATCTAGCAAGTAGACCTGATAAAAAGAAATCCTAACCTAGACAATAACTATTCCCCGGCAACGGCGCCAAAAACTTGATGCGTGGGAATCGCACCTTGCTTTACCTCTCGAGGGATCTCGAGAAGCTTACAACCCCCACCAGGCAGTGTACCTGATCGTTGTAGTATAGTATAGTGACAAGTACCGGGGGATTGATCGTTCAGCTTAGGAATAGTGTCGCTAGGATTAGAAAACCTAATTAATAGTTCTAAAGGTGAGGGATGATTATTTTTGTATTTTTATATTTTTATGAAAGCAAGTAAAATCTCTGGTTTTGAAGGAGTGGGCGGAATTAGTTGCTAATCAACTAACCCAAAGCTATTATATAATTAAAATAAAATAATGAAAATGAAATTAAACTAAATTATACTAAGGTTGTGAGCAGTAGTTGGAGAAATTGTGTTTACTTAGACTTCACTACTCCCTAGATATCTTTTACATGTTAATTACTTGTTACACTTGTCTGAATGACGGATTGTATTCCTTAATACCATTCGTGGGGTGGCATACATAACTCCCCAACTCTATGAGCTCTTATCTCCTCCTACACCATGACCCAGCACAACTATAGGGATTGTAAACAGTGGCTCATGCATTAAATACAACCAAAAAAGACCTAGTACGCCTCGGTTCATGTTTCTTAAGACGTTCAAGCATGTTACCATTTGGAGATCTGCCAGTTTTCTTAAGCCTAACATATAAATCATTCATTCAAAACAAGAATAGACAAGTAATCAACACATAATCAACATCTAGGTTTCATTAGATCTAAGCAAACACAAAAGAGATCTAGCCTAGCATAATGGAATTGAGACAAGAACAAGATATAAACAACCAACACAGACATATTGATTGAATTGAAAGTACACTTATCTCAATTACAATGCAAGGTCTCAAGGGTTTGGAACCCTTGAAAAACCTGTAAAAGAGGCACCAAAATCGTCTTTAGGGTTTTACCAAAACTTCTCTCTTTTTAATGAAAAAACTAGAAAACTATATATAGGAAAAACAGGCTGACGGCGTCAAGAGTTACTTGTGACGCCGTCACCTCGCCGCCATATACTTCCTCGGACGGCCTTGATCCACTTATGACGGCCTATGTGACGCCGTCACCGACCACGGTATTTTATTCTTGCCACTTTGACGCCGTCATGAAGGCGTTTGACGCCGTCACCACCATCGGTATTTTAATCTTCATGTCTGACGCCGTCAAGATATTACTCTTGACGCCGTCACCTTGTATCTTCAGCATGGAAATTTGGTACTTTGCCGTTTTCTTCACTTTTATGCTCCAAAAATGTCCAAAATGGCTTCTTTTCCAGAATTCACTCTCCAAACACCTAAAATCACAAAAGGAACGATTTAGGGCAATATTTGATCAAATAAAGTCGGATTCGGGCTTAAATGACCCCCTAAAAACGGATCATTTTTCGCCTCATCAATGACCAACACTTAGGGGGAGATTTTTGGGAATAGACTTTATTATTTCAAGTGTCGGTCATTGAATTTTGTTATAGGTTGCATTATTTAGTTAATACGTTAGTTGTTTTATATGTTTTATAAGTTTTATGCTAAGTTTATAGGTTTGGATAAAGTCTAAGGGCTAAGTTTGTAATATTGACAAAGTATGGTGAAGCCCTAATCCTTACCTATAAATAGTCTTGTAACACCTCATTTGAGGTGGTTGGTTCACTAGAAATATCATTAGTCTCTTATTATCATATTAGGTGTTCCTTCCACTCTCTCTCTCTACTTACTTTCTCTCTCTAGAAATCTTAGTGGTTATGTTGTAAAATGGTGACCTAACAGGCGGCGAGTTGACGGCGTCAGAATTTTCTTCTTGGCGCCGTCACCCTGTAAAATCTATATATAGTTTTGCAATTTTCATTCATTAGTGTGTAACTTTTAGGGTGTAACTTTTGAGATAAACCCTAGTCCGATTTTCACAGCTTTTTCAAGGGTTTTTACCCTTTGAAACCTTTCATGTTCAATTGAGATAAGTACTCTTTCAATTCAATCAATATGTTTATGTGTTGCTTGAATATATCTTACACTTGTCTTGAATTTAACATGCTTTGCTAGATCTCTTGTGTGTTTGCTTAGATGTAGTGAAACCTAGATTTTAATTATAGGTTGATTGTTTGTTTATAGTTTTTACGGATGATTGTATTCGATGTTAGGCTTAAGAAAACTGGCAAACTTCCATTGGTAACATGCTTGAACGTCTTAAGAAACATGATCAGAGGTGTACTATGATTTTTGGTTGTATTTAATGCGTAGGAGAATTCTAATGATCCCATGTTAGGAGCTTCTAACGGCTCGACATAGGAGTGAAGTAGGATCCTATAGAGTTAGGGAATATTGTACACGGCCCTACGACTAGTATTAAAGAATACGACCCGTCATCCATGCAATTGTTACAAATTATCAACCTGTAAAAGATATCTAGGGAGTAATGAAGCCTAAGTAAACACAACTTTCCCTATTATTGTTTACACCATATTAGTAATTAGCTTTATTTTCATTTTCGTTATTTTATTTTGATTGCATCTTAGTTAATTTGGGTTAGTTGGTTAGCAACTAATTCCGCCCACTCTTCCAAAACTGAGATTTTAATTGCTTTTATAAAAATATAAAAATACAAAAAGAATCATCCCTCACCTCTAGACCTAGTTTTTAGGCTTTCTAATCCTAGCGACACTATTCCTGAGTTGAACGATCAATCCCCCGGTATTTGTCACTATACTATAATACAACGATCAGGTACACTGCCTGGTGGGGATTGTAAGCTTCTCGAGATCCCTCGAGAGGTAAAGCCTGGTGCGATTCCCACGTATCAATAAACAAGCAATTGATTCCTGAAATGATCCTAGATCAGATGGTGTTCAAACAGGATCCAACCAAACTTTTACTTTCTAAGTTCAACCTAACTTTGACTAATGTAAGATTATGATGATCAAAACTACTACTAGATGTATAGCAAGGATGTTGGAACACTAAAAATACTTTCCCAAGCACAATATGCATTAGTTCTAATCATGGCAGGTTCATATTCCAACTTAAGCAGGTAGTGATGATGATTTTTGACTTTTAAACTATAAACCACCAATTCTATTATGTGACTAACCTAAACTATATTAGAGAAAACTACTTATGCAGGTTTGACCTTAAACAAACACCTAGAATACCAGTTAATTACCTGATCCAAACACCCTTGTAATAGGCAGATTATACTAAGATATGTAGTGATAAGCTTATAATACCTAAACTAATGATGTATCTATGCTAAACAAGCTATAATGAACTAATGTGAGCTAAACCTAAGAGTAAATAAGCACAGAAAATAAGCTGAACAGTATTAAGCTATGATATGACTCATGAAATGCAACTATAAGCTATAATGAGTGTAATAAAATGAAATCAAGTCAATAAGCAACTAATGAACTAAATAAGATCAAATAAGCATAGAATGACAGAATAAGCTAGAAATTAGTAGATGCATAAATATGAGAAATAAGCAAAAACTTACAATAACTTCCCCAGCTGAACAGGGGATTCATTTGAATACAGCCTATCTTTAATAGGCTTGTAAACCACTTCTGAGACCAAATGTAACTGCTGATTTCCCAATATCACAATAAACACCTCTGTTGACTGTTGTTTGACTTAGAACTTATTAACCAATTTTTAAGCAGAACCTTACTAACAAAAACTCACAATAAGCTGTAGTAATGAACTTATGAAAGTATGAAAGCTGAAAGCATAATCAAAGCAACTGAATACCAGAACATGAATTGCAAGAGATTTAATTGAAAATAAGATTTATATTAAAATGAAATTTGAGTACACTGATTGAAATAGAAATACAATAAGCTGAAAATATTTAAACTACTTCTAAATTAGACCTACTCCTACTCCTAAATTCTACTGCCCCAATCCGTGATGTGAGGAGAGTATATATAGGGGATGAGAAGAGAGCTTAGTGAAGCTTCTAGTCCTGTCATGTCATCGATCCAGGTGTATTTTGTGTTTCTTTGAGTTCTCCTCAGCCATTAGATCACCTTGGTCCCCAATCTATTGATATCAACCGTTTGATTGAATGATTGATAAGATTGATCCTCTGAGTGTGATGTGGTTGGTCCACGTGTGCCAGTCTCTGACATTCCCTGACCCTTCTAGAACATCATATGATTTAGTAATTATTTTTGTATGAGGTAATTTTGAAAGAGGGGTAATTAGGGTTCTAGGAATAGTTAAGTTTCTGGGTAAAAATTGATTTGGGGGGCGGGAAGTGAATAGGGGGTGTTTTTATTGTTTTTTTGTTGATTGGGTGTAAGGGTTGACCTGGTCATATTATGGGGTGGACCGGGTAATAAAGTAAGGTTGTGGGCTGGATAATGTAAAAGGGTGATGGGATATGTGTTGTTTGGGCTTGTGAATGGATTGGTATAGTTATGGATCCGGTGTAGTATTATTTAGTTAGGATTAAGGAAAAATGACAAGGACCAATGTTGTACAAACTTAAAACTCAAGGACCAAATCTGTTCTTTATCAAAAGTATCTTCCAAGGACTTGTATTGTAATTCTTTGATTCATCAAGTACCACTTTTGACTATTCTTCCAAGGGACCATTTTTGTAATTTCTAGAAAGATGAAGGACTGAAATTGCCAATCTCTCAAACTTTGAACAGGGACCATTTATGCAACTTGATGATTCTCTGAGGACTTCCTTTGATATTTTGAGCTTTCTTTTATCATTTTGCTTCCCCGGCTCTGGCTTTTGACCTTTTTCCATTCTCGTGCTCGTTTTTTGTCGGTTTTGGCTTTGTTTTTGTTCATTTTTCACATATCCGTACCTGCACATACACAAATACAAAAACACACATTCTCTTGGAATATTTGGTTAGTATTTGGTGTATTTGGTCTGATTTAAGGCCTAAAAATGATGTGTGCATAAGCACACATCAGAGACCTTTTATATTCATCCCCATTCGATGCACACAGGTTTGGACTGCCTCAGGACCCGTGCGATCACGGAGGTTGGATCTAATTGTTTTTTTCGTAATGTTCTGGACTAATTTTCGGTTCATGTTTGAAACTCTCATTTTTTGTGAAAGACGGACTTCGTTGTTCAAATAAATTACATTATTAAAAGCAAACTATAAAACAAAATTCCTTTTTAACAAAACTATAAAAACATAAAACATTAAAATAATTAGTATATTCAAGAGTATAAATTATAATTCGTATAATAAATTATAGTTCGTATAGTAAAATATTACATGTTTAATTTGTAACGTACTATTAATATGAATGCTAAGTGTTTATCTATATTGACACCGATAGCCATGGCATTGTTCTTGTTGTTATTCTTCTTGTTGTTGTTCATTAGCATTTTACATGTTTTGTTCTTGATACAATTTTCGTGACTTCTCGTTCTCTTTCTTTAATGTGAAGAGGTTTTTTGTAAAATGTTATATTTAAATGAGGCTTTTCATATGTAATCTTTTAATATGAGTAGGTTACATAAATAATTTTTTAACTAATGCATTATTACAACATTTTTCCATAACCTATACTCTCGAATTTGGAGCATTCATTAGTAACTCACTCTAAGTATTTACAGTATGACGACATGAATCACATGGTATCAAACTCAAATGAATAATGATTACCTCGTGATAGGTGTAGGATAATGATGAGGCAAAAAATGAACCACTTTTAAGGGGTCATTTAAGCCCGGAATTGAATTTATTTGATCAAATATTGCCCTAAATCATTCCTTTTGTGATTTTAGGTACTTTGGGAGTGAATTTTGGACGTTTTTGGAGCATAAAAGTGAAGAAAACGGCAAAGACTTAATTTTCCATGCTGAGAACAGTACCTGACAGCGTCAAGAAGAAAATCCTGACGGCGTCAAGAGTAAAATCCGTGACGACCCAGTGAAAACCTGAAGGCGTCACAAGAAGGGCGTCAAGAGTTAATGTTGTGACGGCCTACAATTGGAATACACATGACGGCGTCAAACCCAGATCTAGGCAGTCCGAGAAACTATTTGGCGGCGAGATGACGCCGTCAGAAATTTGTTCTTGACGCCGTCACCTATCAGAATCTATATATAGTTTTCTATTTTTCATTCATAAAGGAAGAACTTGTGTGGAGAATACTAGGGCCGAACTTTGTAAACCCTAGGTCGTATTTTACAGTATTTTCAAGGGTTTTCACCCCTTGAATCCTTTCATGTTCAATTGAGATAAGTTTTCTTTCAATTCAATCAATATGTCTATTTGTTGTTAGAATATATCTTATGCTTGTCTTGATTTCAACATGCTAGGCTAGATCTATCATGTGTTTGCTTAGATGTAATGAAACCTAGATGTTAATTATGTGTTGATTACTTGTTTATAGTTCTATTGGATGAATGATTTCAATGTTAGGCTTAAGAAAACTGGTAGATCTCCATTGTGTAACATGCTTGAACGTCTTAGGAAACATGAACCGATGTGTACTAGGTTTTATTGGTTGTATTTAATGCATGAGCAAATTCTAGTGATCCCATGTTAGGAGCTTCTTAGCCGGCTTGACATAGGAGTGAAGTAGGCGCTTATAGGATTGGGGAAGTAAGTACGCCACCCCATGAATGGTATTAAGGAATACAATCCGTCATCCACGCAACTGTAACAAGTAATTAACATGTAAAAGATATCTAGGGAGTAGTGAAATCTAAGTAAACACAATTCTCCCATATATTGCTCACACCTTTAGTATAATATAGTTATTTTCATTTTTAGTATTTTATTTTGATTGCATCTTAGTAATTGGGATAGTTGATTAGCAACTAATTCCGCCCAACTCCTTCAAAACTAAGATTTTTACTTGCTTTTATAAAAACTAAAAAAAATATAAAAAGAATCATCCCTCATCTCTAGACCTAGTCTTTAGGTTTTCTAATCCTAGCGACACTATTCCTAGCTGAACGATCAATCCCCCGGTACTTGTCATTATACTATACTACATCGATCAGGTACACTGCCTGGTGGGGGTTGTAAGCTTCTCGAGATCCCTCGAGAGGTAAAGCCTGCTGCAATCCCTACGCTACCAAGTTTTTGGCACCGCAGCCCAGGGAATAGTTATTGTCTAGGTTAGAATCTCTTTTTATTAGGTCTACTTGCTAGATTCCTTTCTAGTAAGATTTTATTTTTATTTTTAGGTTTTCTTTAGTCTATCTTTTTATTTGTGTGTTTGTTCGTAATTTTCATTGACTATTCCGTTCACCATTATGGAGAACGCGAATCCACCATACTACCAACTACAAAATTCACCCACTCCTAATGACATCTTGATGTTTAAACAACATGAAGATGAACCTATCTATGATGCATGGGCTCGTTTTAAAAATTTACTCCGAAAAGTCCCTCATCATAATTTCGATCTGTGGTCCCAAATTAAAATATTTTACCATCGTGTCGACCACTATACCAAAATGGACATTGACCATGCCGCAGATGAGGACCTTTGGGGATTAAGTGCTGATGAAGCATGGGAAACCATAGAGAATTGTGCCATACTTGCCAAAAAAATGGGCAACCCAACAAATGTTGTTACGGATCAATTGATAGCAAGTTTAAGGGAACAAGCAAGAAGATTGTTTGGGGATAAAACTATAGATTAGATAACTGGGTGCACAGAGTGGTTTGATTTCACCACAATACAAGCTGAGCACATTGGTAATCTTGATAAGATGGAGGATAGAGTTGAAAATTTAAGCCCACCAAGTACCCCACAAGTCCTACCATCATTTGAATCATACACACCGCCCGTGACTTATTGGGATGAAGTAGATGAGACTTTAGGAGTCCCAATAGAGGTAGAACCCTTGTACCAAACACCACTAGAGGATATAGGTTTGAATACTTGTAGTGATAACCTTGCTCTTAGTTCTAGGGAATCACCTAGTGTTGATGAACCGGAACCTCAATCTTCACACAACTTTCCATCCTTAGATATACATCTAGGAGACAAAAGAGGAGCCGACCCACCCATCAACCCATGTAGTCCGGGTAGTCTTAGGATAAAGGTAGTGGACTCTAAGCCTTGTAGAGAGGAAGCCAATATAGGAGTGGAAAATGACCTTACACGCTTACATCACCCATTTATGATTGATCACAAGAAACATTATGGGTTTAAACCGGGTTTATTAGGTCAAGATGGATCCCCAACTAGTAGTCTCTTGAAGTTGATAGAAAATGATCCCTTTCTAGGAGAAAATCGTAATCCACCCATTAACCCGGATGAATTAGGTAAGGTTATGATGATAGGAGCACACCCCTTTGAGCATATAATTCATCCACCACACTTTCCTCACAAGGAATATTTCCACCCTAAGGGTGTGTATCGCTACTTCCACCCGCACTTAATTCAAAGTGTAGGGAAAACCTCCCCTATTTCCGTTAAATAAGGGTAGAGTCAGGCTCGTGACTCGAACAAAAACAAGCGCTTATTGGGAGGCAACCTAAGCTTTATTTATTTGTTTGTTTGTTTATTTGATTTTATTTGTTTCCGTATGCATGCTTTATTTTTATTGTTTGAGGTTCATGTTTCAAAGTAAATTGTGAAAATGCTTTATTTTGATTTTAACTTCGTCTTAATTACATACAAAGGTATTTTTGCAAAAGATAAGTGTAAGGGGAAACCCCAAATATGTTTTTAAGAAACAAAACCGATCATGATTCTCCACAATATTAAGTGAACATGTATACTCGTATTTGTTAGAGTCAAATGCTTGTATCGAGTCATAATGATGTTTTGCAGGATTTTCCAGGAAGTAGGACCAAGTTTTTTCCAGAAATTTTCCGGAAACTTAACATAAGAATTTCTGCAGGTCACTTCTGACGGCATCACGAGTTTCCTCTTAATGGCGTCACGTGTAAAAATCTGGAAATTTTACCAGTTTTGTTTTTCTAACGGAGTCTTAAAGTTTTTGTTGAATTATTAGTTTTATAATCTCCAGGAAATCTGCAAACATCATTCCACAAGCATTATATCTTATTTTGTTTTCTAGGTTTTATTAGCATATGTAGATTGCCGCCGATTTTATGCGAGGTTGCCTTGTCTGTTTTCTCAGGTTTTACAGGTTATGTATGACAAGAAGATGATTTATTTTTCTGGAAGGGAAGCTTTGATTGTTCATTTTCTTGGAGGAAGATCTAACCTGGCCACCTTATTATCCATACCGAGCGAATCAGGGGAGTATTTGATTTCATTCATTTTACTTATTTCACTTTTACATTCTTTACTTGAACATTGGGGACAATGTTCATCCTAAGTGTAAGGGGAGGGTAAAATGATGATACCTTACAGATACACTTTCACTTGAGTTTGTTTGTTTAATAGTAGATGTGTAATAAAACTATGAGAAATACTTGTTAGTGTAATTTTAGCGCCAAATTTAAAATTTTTTACAACATTTAGGAGTGAAACTTTAGCCATAGCAAGCGTCTCATGGATAGGAGATTGTATGACTAGCACAGAACCGTACCATTCAGAAAAATTTTCCACCCAAATATGTAAGGTTCGCCTTTAGATTTGATAGGAAAAGCATTTACTATTAGTGCTTATGAGTGTACCGGTAGCATTTAGATTCTAGAACTTGCGTTAGTGATGCATCCCGAGACCGCTAGTGAGACTACATTCATGTAGTAGGATTTACTACATGATAAGAGGCATTAGGATCACCCTTATGTTAAACCCGTATCATAATTACTTGACCATTAAAGTCATATTACTTGGCTAGTTAAGTCAATTAATTTTCCCACACCTTAGTGTTGTACTCATTTTTAGTACACGAAACCCCTAGTACACCCCTCCGAGCCTATCTTTTCGTTTCTAACTTTAAGCATCTTACTTAAAGGAAGAATTTGTTACACCCCACTTAAATGTACAACAAAATCGCCTTAGCCTTCCGTGTATGCACTCATCTTTAGTGCATTATTGTTATTTGTTTAAACCCTTAGTTAATTATCTAATTGATTACATGGTTGCTAAGTCGAGTCATATCCTTGTACATATTGTTTTGGGACGATTGGGACTCATGGGTAAAGTACTTATGTTATGGAGTAACGGGGAAAAACATCATTTTATTACCCCCATATGTGCGTTAATCTTAAAAGTACTCCAAGTGTTTTGATTATCTTGATTCGAGTCATTAGATTAGTTTATTGTAAAGTATGTAAAATTCAAGTGTAAGGGGAATGTTCATTCCCTATGATGTATTATTTTGGATGGTAGGGTAAGAGTGTATGAAAATATATATATATATATATATATATATATATATATATATATATATATATATATATATATATATATATATATATATATATATATATATATATATATATATATATATATAGAAAAATAGAAAAGAGAAAAAACATACGGACTACCATCCCGTTTCATTCTATGTTTATTTTATGTTTTTGTTATTTTTCATTTATTAGCTTAAGTCGAGTCTAGTCTTGGCTTAGCAACGCCATATTGTATATGTAATTAACCAAGATGATTAACTCGCCACCAGTAAAGACTGCCTATATCCAACAAAACCGTGTATTCCATATCCCTACACCTAACGTTACAACCCTTTAAAAAGACCTCTTTGATAGTTTATCCTAGGTGCTTACGCCATGTGGTGGAGGTTTGATCCTTTCCCAAGCCTATGGTAATCTATTTTGCTATGACAGGTAGTGAGAGATGTTTTCCATTTCAACATTGTGATATATACTTTATTACACCCGAGAGATGTGAGTATCTAAACACTATTTGTGAGGTGCTAGTGTATGACCTCCGTGCTTGTCTTTGGTCTTTGGTAGAACGATTATTTGTTGTAATTACTTTTAAATTAGTGTTAAATGACCCCTAACTTGTATTTTGACTAGAATAAAAGCGCATTTGCTTGAGGACAAGCAAATCTCAAGTGTAAGGGTATATGATGAGGCGAAAAATGAACCACTTTTAAGGGGTCATTTAAGCCCGGAATTGAATTTATTTGATCAAATATTGCCCTAAATCGTTCCTTTTGTGATTTTAGGTACTTTGGGAGTGAATTTTGGAAAAAAAAAAAAAAAAAAAAAAAAAAAAAAAAAAAAAAGGCATTTTGGACGTTTTTGGAGCATAAAAGTGAAGAAAACGGCAAAGACTTAATTTTTCATGCTGAGGACAGTACCTGACGGCGTCAAGAAGAAAATCCTGACGGCGTCAAGAGTAAAATCCGTGACAACCCAGTGAAAACCTGAAGGCGTCACAAGAAGGGCGTGAAGAGTTAATGTTGTGACGGCCTATAATTGGAATACACATGACGGCGTCAAACCCAGATCTAGGCAGTCCGAGAAACTATTTGGCGGCGAGATGACGGCGTCAGAAATTTGTTCTTGACGCCGTCACCTATCAGAATCTATATATAGTTTTCTATTTTTCATTCATAAAGGAAGAACTTGTGTGGAGAATACTAGGGCCGAAATTTGTAAACCCTAGGTCGTATTTTACAGTATTTTCAAGGGTTTTCACCCCTTGAATCCTTTCATGTTCAATTGAGATAAGTTTTTGATGCGTGGGAATCGCAACAGGCTTTACCTCTCGAGGGATCTCGAGAAGCTTACAACCCCCACCAGGCAGTGTACCTGATCATTGTAGTATAGTATAGTGACAAGTACTGGGGGATTGATCGTTCAGCTTAGGAATAGTGTCGCTAGGATTAGAAAGCCTAAATACTAGTTCTAAAGGTGAGGGATGATTATTTTTGTATTTTTATATTTTATGGAAAGCAATTAAAAATCTCGGGTTTGAAGGATTTGGGTGGAATTAGTTGCTATTCAACTAACCCAATACTAAGATGCAATCAAAATAAAATACTAGAAATGAAAATAAACTAAATTATACTAAAGTTGTGAGCAGTAATTGGATAAAATGTGTTTACTTAGATTTCACTACTCCCTAGAAATCTTTTACACGTTAATTACTTGTTATAATTGCATGGATGACGGATCGTATTCCTTAATACCATTCATGGGGTGGCACACATAACTCCCCAATTCTATGAGCTCTTATCTCCTCCTACACCATGCCCAGCACAACTATAGGGATTGTAAACAGTGGCTCATGCATTAAATACAACCAATAAAAACCTAGTGCGCGTTGGTTCATGTTTCTTAAGACGTTCAAGCATGTTACCAATTGAAGATCTGCCAGTTTTCATAAGCCTAACATATAAATCATTCATCCAAGACAAGAATAAACAAGTAATCAACACATAATTAACATCTAGGTTTCATTAGATCTAAGCAAACACAAGATAGATCTAGCCTAGCATGATGGAATTAAGACAAGAACAAGATATAGACAACCAACACATTGACATATTGATTGAATTAAAGGAACACTTATCTTGATTACACATGCAAGGTATCAAGGGTTTGGAACCCTTGAAAAACCTGTAAAGTTACACCAAAATCGTACTTAGGGTTTCTCCCAAAACTTCTCTCCTTTAATGTGAAAAATTAGAAAACTATATATAGAAAAAGGGGTCTGACGGCATCAAGACAAAACTTGTGACGCCGTCACCTCGCCGCCAAAACCATTCTCGGACTGCCTTGATCTACATTTGACGCCGTCAAGACAAACTCATTTCCAGGCCGTCATGACTTTTACTCTTGACGCCCTACCCTCGTGACGCCGTCAAATCTGTACTGGGTCGTCATGGACTTTTGCTCTTGACGCCGTCAGGAAATTACTCTTGACGCCGTCACCTACTGTTCCCAGCATGCAAAATTAAGACTTTGGCGTTTTCTTCACTTTTATGCTCCAAAAACGTCCGAATTGCTTCCTTTTCCAGATTTCACTCCCAAAGTACCTAAAATCACAAAAGGAACGATTTAGGGCAATATTTGATCAAATAGAGTTGAATTCGGGCTTAAATGACCCCCTAAAAACGGATCATTTTTCGTCTCATCATATACCCTTACACTTGAGATTTGCTTGTCCTCAAGCAAATGTGCTTTTATTCTACTCAAAAGACAAGTTAGGGGTCATTTAACACTAACATAAAAGTAATTACAACAAATAATCGTTCCACTAAAGACCAATAGACAAGCACGGAGGTCATACACAAGCACCACAAATAGTGTTTAGATACTCACATCTCTCGGGTGTAATAAAGTGTAAATTACAATATGGAAATGGAAGATATCTCTCACTACCTGTCATAGCAAAATAGATTACCATAGGCTTGGGAAAGGATCAAACCTCCACCACATGGCGTAAGCACCTAGGATAAACTATCAAAGAGGTCTTTTAAAGGGTTGTAACGTTAGGTGTAGGGATATGAAATACACGGTTTTGTTGGATAAAGGAAGTTTTACTGGTGGCGAGTTAACAATCTTGGTCAATTACATGTACAATATGGCGTTGCTAAGCCAAGACTAGACTCGACTTAAGCTAATAAATGAAAAATAACAAAAACATAAAATAAACATAGAATGAAACGGGATGGTAGTCCGTATGTTTTTTCTCTTTTTCCATTTTTTCTATTTTTTTTTTCTTTTTCTTGATTTTTCGATTTTTTTTTTCTTTTTTTTTTTGCATACACTCTTACCCTACCATCCAAAATAATACATCATAGGGAATGAACATTTCCCTTACACTTGAATCTTTACATACTTTACAATTAACTAATCTAATGACTCGAATTAAGAACATCAAAACACTTGGAGCACTTTTAAGATTAACGTACATATGGGGGTAATAAGTGATGTTCTTCCCCATTACGTCATAAAATAAGTACTTAACCCATGAGTCCCAATCGTCCCAAAACAATATGTACAAGGATATGACTCGACTTAGCAACCATGTAATCAATTAGAAAGTTAACTTAGGGTTTAACAAATAACAATAATGCACTAAAAATGAGCGCATACACGGAAGGCTAAGGCGATTTGGTTGTACATTTAAATGGGGTGTAACAAATTCTTCCTTTAAGTAAAATGCTAAAAGTTAGAAACGAAAAGATAGGCTCGGAGGGGTGTACTAGGGGTTTCGTGTACTAAAAATGAGTACAACGCTAAGGGTGTGGGAAAAATTAGTTGACTTAACTAGCCAAGTAATATGACTTAAATGGTCAAGTAATCATAATACGGGTTTAACACAAGGGTAATCCTAATGCCTCTTATCATGTAGTAAATCCTACCACACGAATGTAGTCTCACTACAGGTCTCGGGATGCATCACTAACGCAAGTTCTAGAATCTAAATGCTACCGGTACACTCATAAGCACTAATAATAAATGCTTTTCCTATCAAATCTAAAGGCGAACCTCACATTTTTGGGTGGAAAATTTTTCTGAATATACGGTTATGTGCTAGTCATACAATCTCCTATCCATGAGACGCTTGCTATGGCTAAAGTTTCACTCCTAAATGTTGTAAAAAAATTTAAATTTGGCGCTAAAATTGCACTAACAAGTATTTCTCATAGTTTTATTACACATCTACCATCAAACAAAACAAACTCAAGCGAAAGTGCATATGTAAGGTATCATCTCTTTACCCTCCCCTTACACTTAAGATGAACATTGTCCCCAATGTTCAAGTAAAGAATGTAAAAGTGAAAAAGTAAAGAGAATGAAATCAAATACTCCCCTGATTCGCTCGGTATGGATAATAAGGTGGCCAGGTTAAATCTTCCTCCAAGAAAATGAACAATCAAAGCTTCCCTTCCAGAATATAAATCATCTTCTCGTCATACATAACCTGTAAAACCTGACAAAATAGACAAGACAACCTCGCGTAAAATCGGCGGCATCCTATATAAGTTACTAAATCCTAGAAAACAAGATAAGATATAATGCTTGTGGAATGAAGTTTGCAGATCTCCTGGAGATTATAAAACTTAATAATTCACAAAAACCATAAGACTCCGTTAGAAAAAAACAAAACCGGTAAAATTTCCAGATTTTTTACACCTGACGCCGTCAAGAGTAAACTCCTGACGCCGTCAGAATTGACCTGCAGAAATTCTTATGTTAAGTTTCCGGAAAATTTCTGGAAAAACTTGGTCCTACTTCCTGGAAAATCCTGCAAAACTTCATTATGACTCAATACAAGCATTTGACTCTAACAAATACGAATATACATGTTCATTTATTATTGTGGACAATCATGATCGGTTTGTTTCTTAAAAACATATTTGGGGTTTCCCCTTACACTTATCTTTTGCAAAAATACTTTTAGGTGGAGTTAAGACTAGGCCAAAACAACAAAGTAAAGTATTTCCACTATTTAGTTTAGAAACATGATCTAACAACAATAAAAATTAAGCATGCATACGGAAGCAAATAACAAACAAACAAATAAAATCACACAAAACATGGGTTGCCTCCCAAGAAGCGCTTTTCTTTATTTACGAGTCTTGTAGCTAGACTCAAGGTCATGGGTTAACTACGTGATCTCATCATTTGAAATGATATACTCCATGTAGTTGCGATCATTACTGTTATGGTGGTAGTGCCTCAATCTGTCGATACTTGCAATTACCATCCCTCCTAATTTGCTTCTCAAGTTAGCTACCCCATCTTGGCTCACACCTTCGATTGTGAATGGCCCATACCACCAAGGACTTGGTTTATCGGGTGGTATTGTTGTTTCCAAGTGTCTCAAGAGTACCAAGCTCCCTTCCTCGAATGGTATATGATTTTCTGCGGGTCGAGTATGTTCGATTTCGACCTGAACCTTATTGCTTTTTCTTCTTTCATTTTTGGCTTTCTTATAGCTTTTGATTCTTGCCTCCCATGCAAGAATTTTATTCTGAACATGAATGGGTGTCGTGCCAATGTTGTTTTTGATCTTTCTCCAACTCAAATTCTCATGCTCTCTTCGCGGGGTCATGGGGAAGCTAATCTTTCTTTTTCCAGATTATCTTCCTACCTTCATACTTAATGACAGCCCTAGCGGTGGCGAGGAATGGTGCCCCAAGGATTATTGGCATGCATCCATCCCCTTTATCATCGATGATCATAAAATCAACGGGGTACATGAATCCTGCGACATTAACTAATATATCTTCTGCGATTCCTAGGGGGTATACGTACGAGTGTCCAACGATAGATAACCTAACATGAGTAGGGGCTGGCATTTTTTACGTTAGTTAGATGTAAATAGTTAGGGGCATAAGATTTACTTCCGATCCTTGGTCGGCGAAAGCACTAAGATGTTTCAAGTCCCCGATGCTCGTTGGTATCTCAAAGTTCCCACATGCTACCTGCTTAGTAGCCACTTTTTGTACCAATAGCCTCTCGAATACTGATCCTCTAGGAAGCGTATCATACTTATCTTTCTCTTCTTCCTCTTTTTTAGAAACCTGTCTGGAGGGTTGGTTACGCCCATCATCCTTAATCCAATTTGTTATGGTGTTTTTGTTTATATCATGTTTCAGGTAGTAACTCAAAGGTTGGGATTCTGGTGGTTTTTCTAAGGTCTGTTTAGCAGGAGTTTCTACCTTCTCGTTATCCTTATGGACAATGGTGATGGAGTTAACAAATTGGGTGGTAGGAGTGGAGCTTTCTTTCCTTAGTAGTATTCGTTTGGGGGTTCTCTGGTTGGCATACTCCTCTAATAAACTCATCATCTCATTCATTTTCTCCTGCATCTCCTCTTTTTGCTTATAAACTGCTTCCTCGAATCTAGCAAGCCGATCAGAGTGAGTTGCCATATATTCTCTCATCCTAGCTTCAAACTCCGAGCTAAGTTCCTTGGGAGGGGAACAAGGTGGGGTATAGTTCTGAAGAGTCTCAACATTTTCTCTAGAAGGTGACTCAGATAATGGTGCCGAAGTTGGTTTTGAGACAGAATTGACAGTGGCTCGTCTAGGACTTAAAGGCCTCCTTTGCCTTTCCTCAAAATAGTCAACTTTGGCCTCGAGTTTGCATAAGAGTTCGTCGGGGATTTCGGTGGTCCCTCCAGATGTTGAGACTGCATTGATAGCCGCTTTTACAGTATGATTAAACTCCCACATCTCCTGATTATCAGTGGCGAGCTCCTCGATAACTGCCCAAGACTCCTCGGCATTCTTATCACGCAGTTTACCTCCCGCGGCCCTATCGATTGTGCGCTTAGTGTGATAGTCAACATGGTCGTATAAAATCTGGACTAATAACCAACGGTTTATACCATGATGAGGGACCTTGTGGAGGAGATCCTTAAAACGGGCCCAAGCTTCGTAAAAAGTTTCACCCTGCTGCTGTTCAAACATCAGGATGTCATTTCTAAGCATTGCAGTCTTCCCGGGTGGGAAGAATTGAGTAAGGAAGCGATTGGTGAGGTTGTCCCATGTGGTGATGGATCCCGCGGGTAAACGCTCAAGCCATTGATTAGCTTGATCCCGTAGAGAGAATTGGAATAGGCGTAAACGGGTAGTCTCTCTAGTTTCAACATCTAGGTCTATGGAATCTACGATTTTGAGGAAGTCCTTAAGATGTTGGTTTGGATCTTCGGAACGAAGTCCATGGAATGCACATCCGCTTTGCACCAACCGGATGGTGTCGGATCGCAAGGGGGTCACATTGGCTCCGGTGAGCTCAATGGTGTTTCGGTAGCCTTGATGGCTAGGTCGGGAATACTCTCCTAAGGTTCGGGGCCTAAGGGGTTCTAATGGTGGGTTTTGTTGTGGTGGGATGACGGGTTCAAAGATGTTCCCGTTGTCCATGATGTCGGGTGGTTACGAACAAAGGCACAAAGAAATGAGATAGACTAGAGAAAACCTAAAAATAAAAATAAAATCTTACTAGAAAGGAATCTAGCAAGTAGACCTAATACAAAGAAATTCTAACCTAGACAATAACTATTCCCCGGCAGCGGCGCCAAAAACTTGATGCGTGGGAATCGCAACAGGCTTTACCTCTCGAGGGATCTCGAGAAGCTTACAACCCCCACCAGGCAGTGTACCTGATCGTTGTAGTATAGTATAGTGACAAGTACCGGGGGATTGATCGTTCAGCTTAGGAATAGTGTCGCTAGGATTAGAAAGCCTAAATACTAGTTCTAAAGGTGAGGGATGATTATTTTTGTATTTTTATATTTTATGGAAAGCAATTAAAAATCTCGGGTTTGAAGGATTTGGGCGGAATTAGTTGCTATTCAACTAACCCAAAACTAAGATGCAATCAAAATAAAATACTAGAAATGAAAATAAACTAAATTATACTAAAGTTGTGAGCAGTAATTGGAGAAAATGTGTTTACTTAGATTTCACTACTCCCTAGACATCTTTTACACGTTAATTACTTGTTATAATTGCATGGATGACGGATCGTATTCCTTAATACCATTCATGGGGTGGCACACATAACTCCCCAATTCTATGAGCTCTTATCTCCTCCTACACCATGCCCTGCACAACTATAGGGATTGTAAACAGTGGCTCATGCATTAAATACAACCAATAAAGACCTAGTGCGCGTTGGTTCATGTTTCTTAAGACGTTCAAGCATGTTACCAATTGGAGATCTGCCAGTTTTCTTAAGCCTAACATATAAATCATTCATCCAAGACAAGAATAAACAAGTAATCAACACATAATTAACATCTAGGTTTCATTAGATCTAAGCAAACACAAGATAGATCTAGCCTAGCATGATGGAATTAAGACAAGAACAAGATATAGACAACCAACACATAGACATATTGATTGAATTAAAGGAACACTTATCTTGATTACACATGCAAGGTATCAAGGGTTTGGAACCCTTGAGAAACCTGTAAAGTTACACCAAAATCGTACTTAGGGTTTCTCCCAAAACTTCTCTCCTTTAATGTGAAAAATTAGAAAACTATATATAGGAAAAGGGGTCTGACGGCGTCAAGACAAAACTTGTGACGCCGTCACCTCGCCGCCAAAACCATTCTCGGACTGCCTTGATCTACATTTGACGCCGTCAAGACAAACTCATTTCCAGGCCGTCATGACTTTTACTCTTGATGCCCTACCCTCGTGACGCCGTCAAATCTGTACTGGGTCGTCATGGACTTTTGCTCTTGACGCCGTCAGGAAATTACTCTTGACGCCGTCACGTACTGTTCCCAGCATGGAAAATTAAGACTTTGGCGTTTTCTTCACTTTTATGCTCCAAAAACGTCCGAATTGCTTCCTTTTCCAGATTTCACTCCCAAAGTACCTAAAATCACAAAAGGAATGATTTAGGGCAATATTTGATCAAATAAAGTTGAATTCGGGCTTAAATGACCCCCTAAAAACGAATCATTTTTCGTCTCATCAGTTTTCTTTCAATTCAATCAATATGTATATGTGTTGTTTGAATATATCTTATGCTTGTCTTGATTTCAACATGCTAGGCTAGATCTATCATGTGTTTGCTTAGATGTAATGAAACCTAGATGTTAATTATGTGTTGATTACTTGTTTATAGTTGTATTGGATGAATGATTTCAATGTTAGGCTTAAGAAAACTGGCAGATCTCCATTGTGTAACATGCTTGAACATCTTAGGAAACATGAACCGATGTGTACTAGGTTTTATTGGTTGTATTTAATGCATGAGCAAATTCTAGTGATCCCATGTTAGAAGCTTCTTAGCCGGCTCGACATAGGAGTGAAGTAGGCGCTTATAGGATTGGGGAAGTAAGTACGCCACCCCATGAATGGCATTAAGGAATACAATCCGTCATCCACGCAACCGTAACAAGTAATTAACATGTAAAAGATATCTAGGGAATAGTGAAATCTAAGTAAACACAATTCTCCCATATATTGCTCACACCTTTAGTATAATATAGTTATTTTCATTTTTAGTATTTTATTTTGATTGCATCTTAGTAATTGGGTTAGTTGATTAGCAACTAATTCCGCCCAACTCCTTCAAAACCGAGATTTTTACTTGCTTTTATAAAAACTAAAAAAATATAAAAAGAATCATCCCTCATCTCTAGACCTAGTCTTTAGGTTTTCTAATCCTAGCGACACTATTCCTAGCTGAACGATCAATCCCACGGTACTTGTCTTTATACTATACTACATCGATCAGGTACACTGCCTGGTGGGGGTTGTAAGCTTCTCGAGATCCCTCGAGAGGTAAAGCCCGGTGCAATCCCTACGCTACCAGATAACATTTGAAATACAATTTTCTTCTCCTTTATATACTTTTTTTATTTAGAAGATACTTATTGTTAAGATGATCGTGTGAAGATATTTTTATTATATACTACCATTTTCATATGTAACATCGACATAATTTACACAGTCATACCAAATATCAAAGTTACGCAATATTCCAAGACATTTAATTAAGAAAGTGACATTAACACACCGCAAGACAAAAAAACTACATTAAGAGCAAAAATATTGAAATGCACCAACAAAGTGCAGTAATAATTTTTGACTAAAACTTGAATGCTCGTCAAATAAACTTACTTGCTAACGAATCAATAGTATTAGCCCGTTTAGCGGTATTACATGAAGTAAAATATTACATGAATCAATAGTATTTACCGGTGGCCGTGGCATTGTTCTCGTTGTTGTTGTTCTTGTTGTTGTTGTCTTTGTTTTTGTTGTCTTTGTTGTTGTTGTTCATTGGTGTTTTGCATATTTTGTTCTTGATACAATTTTGTGACTTCTCGATCTCTTTCTTTAATGCTTCTTGACGCGCTACAAAAAAACAATTAGATATAGTTGATCATTAGTAACTTAAATACAGTTAATCAATATATTGCATTTTCGATCAAAGTAAAAATATTCGTGGATGTTCCACTTAATTGATAAAACAACGATGTGTAGGATCTCTTAAACTATTAGAGAAGATGATATTACTACCAAACCTCCTAAGCACCATCTTTATGTCCTACATTCTTACACACACAAAACACACATGAAATTTACATAAAATAACATAAATCAATATGCTAAATAAGTAAGACGATATGATGCTTACTTTACCACCATAATAAGTTGTAGACCAATGTGCACACGGTGTGGAGGAAGTTGTGGTTTGTTGTGTGTAATTTTTGACACATTATATAGTTGATAAAATATTTGTAAGTCATAGACGGGAAGGTAAAAAGACTAACCACTAATTGGTGTGTTTAATTTATGCATTCATGGCATTTTTGGTTTGTATTCTTTGAGGTTTAGAGATGGCTTGAAACATGTTGTACCGTACAAACTTTTGTGCATGATTCCTCAGGCAAAACAAACTGTACCGTACAAACTTTTGTGCACAATGCCTCTTGCGCATTAAATTAAGCACTCCAATTTTTAGATAGTACCAGTCCTAACTCCTTTTTTTTGTCCAAAATGATTCAAGTCTAAAGTAACACAAAAGTGCACAACCACAACAAAGTCCAAACTGCAAACACAAACTAACACAACTGCAGGCTCGGATAATGGTTAAATTCGTCATCGCCAAAGTCCTATTTTTTTTGTCAAAGCACCAGTCCTAAGTCCTTTTTTTTTGTCCAAAATGATTCAAGTCCAAACTAACACAAAAGTGCACAACCACAACAAAGTCCAAACTTCAAACACAAAAAAACATCACACAAAGACAACACAAAACACAACTGCAGGCTCGAATGAAAATGTTAAATTCGTCATCGCCTTATAGGCTCAGATTTTTAGAAGGCTCGGATGTGAAGGTTGTGAAAGTGATAAAAATATCACTCCGCCATACCATTCGGTTTTAAAAACCATTCGTCATCGCCTCGCCTCAGATTCATTTTTGTAAACCAATCATCATTGCCTAAACCCTACAAAATTTACAAGCCAAATAGTAAGGATTCCCACAAACTGCATGATTCTCACATGCCAAACTGTAGAACCACCACCACCAACCACATAACCACAGGTTACTAAAGTTCTCACATGCCAAACTGCAGGATTCTCAACCTCAACGTACATCACAAGCCAAATAGTAAGGATTCCCACAAACTGCAGGATTCTCAAGGTACATCACAAGCCAAATAGTAAGGATTCCCAAGATTTAATCCTGGACTATAAACATAGGCACCATCACAAGTTACTAACCACAAAAAACACAACCATTACAGCAAACGTAGGCACCAATTCTGAGTTACACAAGTCTCACAAAAGAAGCAGAGTATAACCATTACAGCAAACACTATACCACATAACCACCAACCAAAGAAACAAATAATCATCACAAGGTAACCAATTCTGAGCTACACAAGTCTCACAAAAGAAGCAGAGTATCAAAAAAATTGTACCTTCAAGGTACACCATCCCATTTAGGGAGGGTTTGGTTAAATTATAGGGGAAGGCCCGGTCAACATTGACAACAATATTGTAACAAGGGTTGGGGCAGAGTAGCACAAAAAAGGCAACAACATTGTAACAAGGCTGCCAAAATGTCTAGTTCACCATTTTACACACAAGAGGTACTAATAAGCTTTACGCCTTTTCAATATTACATCAAGATATTAATTGGCTCAGATTATAAGCAGTTTGACATAATAGAGTCGCATGATATATGGCGGCAACTTCAAATGTTGCAAAGTTTTTATTGCCGTCCATTTGGAAATGCCACGCCAAAATCATTTTTTTTAAATCATCATTGCCGTATATCGATTTTTTTTATAAAAAAAAAACAAGTTTCAAATATGCTTTTAAAACAACAAACTGCTTATCAAGTTTCATCACAAACTGCTTATCAAGCTAGAGCCTGAGGACTGGGGGTAGGCCAGAGCAGGTATTCATACCACTCAAAAGGTGGCAGATCAAGGTGTTAACCTACCCACAGCCACAGAATCACATAAGAACCAGCACCACAGAACCAGCACTATTATCACCACAGCTGTCTCACACACAAATCACATAAGAACCAGCACTATAAATCTAGATATGATAAAGGCCAATGTTGACCGGACCCTCCCCTACTTTTTACCCAACTAAGCACCACAGAACCAGCCACAGAACCACCACCACAGAACCACCACCAAATATTTTTGAAAAACCCCCAAATATTTTTGAAACCCTAATTTTTTAATTAAAAATAATATCTATAACAGAACCAACAAATCACATAAGAACAGACAATTAACCATCACAGAACCACAGAACCACCACCAAATATTTTTGAAAAACCCCCAAATATTTTTGAAACCCTAATTTTTAAATTAAAATTAAGATCTATCACAGAACCAGCAAATCACCAATTAATAATAGACAATTAACCATCACAGAACCATAGAACCACCCTAAAAAATCTAGATCTGATAAATTAACATATATATCTTTCAATTAATACACTTTATATGAAGTAAATCAACACAGATTGAAAAACCCTCAAATATTTTTGAAACCCTAATTTTTTAATTAAAATTAAGATCTATCACAGAACCACCCTAAAAATCTAGATCTGATAAATTAACATATATATCTTTCAATTAATACACTTTATATGAAGTAAATCAACACAGATTGAAAACCCCCCAAATATTTTTGAAACCCTAATTTTTTAATTAAAATTAAGATCTATAACAGACAATTAAGCACCACAGAAACCCCCCCCCCCCCCACAGAACCAGCCACCATGAAACCCTAATTTTAAAAAATTAGGGTTTCTTAAAAAAATCTAGATCTGATAAATTAACATCTATATCTTTCAATTAACACACTTTTTATTAAGTAAATCAACATAGATTGAAAAAACCCCCAAATATTTTTAAACCCTAATTTTTTAATAAGAATTAAGATCTATCAAAGAACTAGCAAATCACATAAGAATTAAGATGTATCACAGAATTAAGAGTTAGATTACCACAGAAATACTTGTACGAAACCCTAATTTTTGAATACCCCCCAATCAGGGAGAAACCCCCAACACAGATCACCAACAACATCACCACACACTCACAAACTCTCTCACAAATCACCAACATAATCACATATTAGTGATTTTAGATCTAAAAACGTTTTTAGATCTAAAACTAGAGAGAGGAAAAAGAGAGCAATTAGAGAGAGAGAGAGAGAGAGTTGTGAGTGTGTGGTGTGTGTGAGACAGAGTAGTGATAATAGTACTGTGGGTGTGAGACAGCTGTCCACCCCACGTACTAGTCTTAATATATATATATATATATATATATATATATATATATATATATATATATATATATATATATATATATATATATATATATATGTGTGTGTGTGTGTGTGTGTGTGTGTGTGTGTATAACTTTATTAGAACTATATATAACGCACAAGTTAAGATCCGGAAAGCCAAAATGGGTAATCTAACTCCAATTCAAGTCCTTTACTCACACCTGCAGCAATCAGGGTACACATATTATGATAGAGTAAGTCCTAATAATGAGCTTGAGGAACTATTTTTTGTTCACCCTACGTCGTACGCTTTATGGTGTACGTTCCCTGAAATCATGCTAATAGACTCCACGTATAATACCACGTTGTTTAAATTGCCATTTTTGGAAATTATCGGAGTAACATCAACAAATAAAACATTTTCGATGGCGTTTAGTTTTTTAAACAGTGAAAAAGGGCCTAATTTTGAATGGGTATTGCAACGTGTAAAGATGGTGATAGACGAAAGGTACTATCCACGTGTTATCGTCACTGACAGGGATTTAGCCTTGCTTGGGGCATGCAGAGCAGAATTCCCGCATGTTCACAAAGTACTATGTCGATGGCATATTTCCCAAAATATACTTCAGCATTGCAGAGGTAAATGTGGGTCGATAGAGGAGTACGAGTCCATCAAACACACATGGGATTGGATGGTTAAAGCTCAATCACGCGCCTTATTCGAGCAACATTATCGACGACTACAACAAAAATTGGTCAACAAACCGGGTACTTAATTATTAATTTAGTGTTTTTATTATTTAACAAATATGCACCCGATTGACCTTGTATTAATTCATCGTTTTTTCAGATATTGCTCGGTATCTGGATAACTGGCTGCGAGATTACGGGAACATGTTTGTCTCGTTTATTACCGATGAATATCGAAGCTACGGCCAGACAACAACGTGTAGAGTTGAGGCTCAGCATGCGTTGTTGAAATTATATTTGGGCACAACACAATCCAACTTAAACATGTTGTTGATTTCGATTGATAAGATTCTTATTTCTCAAAAGAGCGCGATACAAGAGAGTTTTAACAGAAGCAAAAATGAGAAAATAAATAAATGTGATATACCAATATTTTCAGAGTTGTGGTATAACATTTCCAAATATGCTTTTACACTCATGCACAAAGAACTCATTCAAACGAAGTTCGTCGCAGAAGATTGTAACCATCAGTTGCGATCAATTTTTGGATTGCCGTGCTTTTGTCAAATGATGGGGTATCGAATTCATGGTAAGTATATTAAAGTCAATTTTAATGAATGCTTTCACGAAATGGTTTTACATAAGTCACTTTTGATAAATGCAGGTGTGCCCATTCCATTGGAAAGCCTTGATATATTTTGGAGAACCCTGTCTGTACCGTGGCCTGTTGTCAGTAATCTTGTGCTTGATGATGATGATGATGATGATGATGATGATGATGATACAAGAGAGTTTGAAAATGACGTGCGACAATTCAAGAGTGTTTTTGGCAAAGTGACGTCGTTTGTCAAGAAGAATATGTTGCACAAGTTAAGAGGGATATACCAACCTGAATCTGTGGACACACGTCAACCTGTTGTTCAGGAAAATACCCGTGGACGTCCGAGCGCAAAGGACAAAAAGTCCAAGGCTACAAAAGTTTCGGACTTGAATGAAGTACCAATCGTAGATCACCGAAGAAGTACAAATGCAAGATCTACGAAAGTCCCGAACTTGCCGCAAGAGCCTCCAAGACATAGTTCGTACACGGGTGATAGTCTACGCCACAGATTATATGTTGGAGATACTGTGAGCAATGGTTTTATTGAGGCAATTCCACGGAGTTACCGTCCATACGTAATAAGTATACGTAATGTTGGGGGTGATGGGAATTGTGGGTTTCGGTGTGTTGCTCACATTATTTTTCAAAATGAACATAGGTGGGCCGAAGCCAGATATAGGTTGTTGCAAGAGTTAGATTACCATAGGAATACTTACATAGATATGTGGGGGGAACAAGACTTTGGCTTTCTTTGGCATACAATAGACTGGTTCAACGGAGGTGCACCTGACGGTCACTGGATGGTGATGCCAATGACGGGTCTGGTTATCGCTTCAATGATAAACCGACCGATTGTATTTATATCCGAGAGTGGTTGGAACACATGTTTTCCGCTTTTTTCCGGGCCAAACAACACACAAGGAATCGACCCCCTTGTGATCGCCCGTGTGGGGGAGAGCTCATGTGCTCACTACATTTTACCGACGCTAGACCCAACTTTTCCATTTCCGCGTAACCACCCACAATGGAGGTTTCACCGAGAGCCAATTGCAGAAGAATGGATAACTTTATATCAACATCGACTATTGCCGTAAATATTATACAGACAAAACGTTGTAAATGATTATTGATTTATGTTGTAAATAATTATACCGACAAAACATTGTAAATAATTATTGATTTATGTTATAAATAATTATACCGACAAAAACATTGTAAATAATTATTGATTTATGTTGTGAATAATTTTACAGACAAAACATTGTAAATGATTATTGATTTATGTTGTAAATAACTGTTTGTATTATATAGTAAATGATTAAATATTTATTTAAATTTGTAAATAACATTATTGATTGATTATGCAAATTCTTTTGTCAGGTGGGCCCAAGAAATCCTTTCTGGTGTCGATGTAATAGAGGATTTATTGTAGAACGGAAATCCTGGCAAGATGGTAGTCGTGGGCGACTGTTTTATGCATGTCCTCTTTCAGTGGTAAATAATCATACGTTTGCTTAGTTATGTAAATAATTTGTTTGTTAAAAATACATTTCTTATTATTTTCTTAACATGAACAGTCAGGTACAAAAGACTATGGGTGTCGATACTTCAAGTGGAAAGATGAATTTGAAGAAGAGTACTTTAATCAAGCCTCTTCTGCAACAGCATCTTCTTCAACGCAGTGCTCAAACTGTGTTGCTAAAATAATGAGAACAAGTTGTTGAAGGCAAGAATAAAGACGTTGGAGATGGAGTTAGAATTGGCAAGGAATCCTGAGGATCACGCTTGTCAGTCGGGTGCAAGGCTCCATGATCTTTTAACCGAAATGAATAATCTTCATATGTCGTAGATATTGTTGTTTTTAAATAATATGTTAACGTTGACATTTAATTTTATAATAATAGTTGTTGTTTTTAAATAATTTAAGTTTAGGTGTAAACACTGATCTTGTAGTAGTTTATAAATGCAAATGAGTCAACGTCATCTTTTTTTATAACGTCATATTTTTTTATAACGTAATTTAGGCAATTATTAATTAAGTATAAACAACACAAAAACATTACAAACATTAGTTTATAAATGCAAATGAGTCAACGTCATCTTTTTTTATAACGTTATATTTTTTTATAACGTAATGTAGGCAATTATACATTACAAAAAAATATACACAACAAAACAATTACAAACTAAAAAAAAAAAAAAAAAAAAAAAAAAAAAAAAAAAAAAAAGTTACAAAATTGTACCTTCAAAGTACACCCTCCCCATTTAGGGAGGGTTTGGTTAAATTATAGGGGAGGGTCCGGTCAACATTGGCCTTGTGTACACTTTTGATATTGCTTACACTACCTTGTACCGTATAAATTTTTTCAATTACTTGAATCACTAATCTTATGTACTTACCCTTATGCATGACTATTAAATCAATGTACTAAAACATGAAGCTTCCACATTTCACTTTTAATTCTTGGGTCATTTATTATGACCCATTTACATTTATAAGGCTACTTAAGCTTTATATAATACTAGTCATTCAGACTCGTGCGTTGCACACTGGCTCTATCTAATTTGTCATAGTATAATGTATGGTATTTATTTTCGTCATTAGGTTTGTAAGTTGTGATGGTATCACAACTTTTTTAAGCATCGCATGAGTTTACGAATGAGTTTAATTAGTTGTTTGGTGACTTTTATATTTAGACCGAGTCATTCATACCCGTGCGATGCACACGGGTTTAATCTAAATGTTCGTTAGTGTATTGTTCAACATTAATTTTCATCATTACATGGGCTGTATATAAGTGTTCATAGCGTAATCTTTGGCTTATTTTCGTCATTATATATCTAAGTTGTGATGTTATCACACCTTTTCTAAGCATGACACACATTTAAATAGTTTATTGACATTAAAATAGTATATGTGAAGAGACTTTTTTTAAAATGCTACATTTAAAAGAGTCTCTTCACATGTAATTTTTTAATATGTATAAGTTACATGCTAAATGTCAAAGGGAGGTTAAATGCATACGGTTCTTTTAAAATAAATGTAACCCTTATATAAAATCATAACAAAGTGATATTCTCTATATTTTGAGATCTAACTTGTGACAATGAATTATCCTTTTGGTTTATCATATCAAATACGGTAACTCCAAATTACTATGCTTAGTTACTCGAACTTTAATTTATCCACAAAAACCATTTAAGTTTTAATATTTTTTATTGTTGTGAAAATCAGTCCAATATTATTAGTATATTTAATTTGTAGCATATTGCATATATAAATATATTTGAAGACATCAATCTCAACATATAATTTTTCTACTCTTAATAACTAATATAACAATTTCATTTTGCCAAATTTGTTTGTCATTCTACAAATGAAACTAAAATCATATTAAGATAATCAATTAATCTCCATAGTGATATTAACACACCGCAAGACAAAAAACTACATTAAGAACAAAAATATTAAAATGCACCAACAAAGTGTAGTAATAATTATTGATTAAAAATTGAATGCTCGTCACATTATTTTCAAGAAACTTACTTGTTAATGAATCAATAGTATTAGCCCGTTTATCGGTATTACATGAAGTAAAATATTGTATGTTTAATTTGTAACGTACAATTAATATGAATGCTAAGTATTCATTCCACCGATGGCCGTGCCGTTGTTCTTGTTTTTGTTGTTGTTCTTGTTGTTGTTGTTGTCTTCGTCGTTGTTGTTCGTTGACCTTTTGCATGTTTTGTTCTTGATATAATTTTTGTGACTTCTCGATCTCTTTCTTTAATAATTCTTGACGTGCTACAAAAAACAATTAGATATAGTTGATCATTAGTAACTTAAATACAATTAATCAATATATTGAATTTTCGATCAAAGTAAAAATGTTCGTGCATGTTTCACTTAATTGATAAGACAACGATGTGTATGATCTCTTAAACCATTAGAGAAGATGATGTTACTACCAAACCTCCTAAGCGCCATCTTTATGTCCTACATTGTTACACATACAAAACACACGTGAAATTTACATGAAACAATATAAATCAATATGCTAAATAAGTAAGACGATATGATGCTTACTTTACCACTATAATAAGTTGTAGCCCAATGTGCACGCGGTGTGGAGAAAGTTGTGGTTTGTTGTGTGTGATTTTTGACACATTATATAGTTGATAAAATATTTGTAACTCATGGACGAGAAGGTAAAAAGACTAACCACTAACTGGTGTGTTTAATTTATGCATTCATGGCACCAAACACTTCATCTCCTATGTCCTTATGCTTATGCATGACTATTAAATCAATGTACTAACACATGAAGCATCCACATTTCACTTTCAATTCATGAGCCATTTATTATGACCACTTACATTTATAAGGCTACTTAAGCTTCTAGTATATAAGATAAGATAAGATACATCAATACACTAACTCAATCAATTTATTTTTTCACATACACACACCCAATCAACTTAATAAATACACACACCCATCTTTATCACCCTAATATTCACCTCTTCCACAAACAACCAAGAAAAAAAATAGAGTTGGCTTATTTCATAAAATGGAATGGTGAGCAAAATGGTTGGAGAGCAAAGTATTTTGCTTGTCACGACTCACAAGCATATGGCTTATTTCATAAAATGGAATGGCGAGCAAAATGGAAGAAGAGCAAAGTATTTTGCTTGCCACTTACACGTGTCACGAGCAAATGGCTTATTTCGTAAAATGGAATGACGAGCAAAGTATTTAGCTTGCCACCTACACGTGTCACGAGCAAAATGGCATGGCGAGCAAAAAAAAGGACGAGCAAATTAGTTTTGCTCGCCATGTTGTCTTTCGTAACACAAATTTCTAGAGTCCAAATTGATGAAACCTTCTTCAAAACATAATCCGTACTAGAAATTTAACTTTTTCATTTGTCCTTTATGAATGTGTTTGAAACTCAAAACCCATGTTCCTCTTTCTCTGACTTCAGCAAACAACTCCAAATTCACTTGTTCATTAAAAAAAATAAAAAATAATAAAAAACTTTAGCATCCTCTCTCTGTCTTCGTTAATACCCTGTTTCAAATGTTTTAAGTCAGCTAGAGAACCAAGGTTTCCCACGGGGTCTTATGACACTTATGAATTTTTTTTTTTTTTTATTTTTTTATTTTTTTTATTTTTATGTAATGTTAAATTTTGAAAGAACCTAGATTATTATTTTTTTTTTTTAATTCGTCTTAAATTCACCAAGTCCATCGAAATATGTTTCTAGTGTTATTTAGTTAGTATACTTGCAAGAATTTTTTTGCACCCAATCATATTTGTTCCTATTTCCCTCTCCATTTTAATACACAACTTTTGTCCTTTGTCTTCCTTATAGACCGTGTTTCATAGGTTACACAACTTTTATCCTTTATTTTTCCTAAAACCAAATTCAATAACATTATACCACCATTATTATCTTGACTTTACCTCAAATGGGTCTCTTTAATTCAATTAAAAAATGAAAACCCTTCATTCATTTTTCATATCTCACACTATATACTCTGTTTCCATCACACCTTCATGAAAAAACGTCCCATAATTTACAATCTTTTTGTATAAATAAACATGTGTTTTAATAGTATATATAGATGCTCACTTCTTTGGAATGAAATGAATACTCTTTTCGTAGTTTAAGGTTAACTTTACTAAGTATTTCACAATATACACAACGACTTTAACTCACAACCATTTAGTAGTTTAAGGTTAATGATTAACCATGTTTTGTCATTTGTCACTTGTGAATGAGTTGAAAGTCCCAAACCCACCTAGATGTTACTCTTTCTTTGACTTCAGCAAACACCTCTGAGTTGACCAAATGAATCTTGGCTCGAGGTATGTCAGATAGGTGGTGTAGTTTGTAATAAATTATTATTGAAAAAAAATTGAGTAGACAGCAAAATATATATATATATATATATATATATATATATATATATATATATATATATATATATATATATATATATATATATATAGTGTATCTTTATTTTCAGAACCCTGTTAAGTGCGGAAACTGCGAGAACTCTAATTTTGCATTAGAAAACATGCATGTTCATATAAAACAAGTATGTTTTCTTACATACACCTTAATACACATACATGCATAACATACATATTCATATAAAAACCTGTTAAGTGCAACAAATCAATGCAAAATGATTTTATTTTTAAAACCCTGTTAAATGCGGGAACTGCGAGAACTCTAATTATGCATTAGAAAACATGCATGTTCATATAAAACATGTATGTTTTCTTACATACACCTTAATACGCGGGCATGTGTATTAAGGTGTATGTAAGAAAACATACATGTTTTATGTGAATATGCATGTTTTCTAATGCAAAATTGAGTTCTCGCAGTTTCCGCACTTAACAGGGTTATGAAAATAAAGCCCCTATATATATATATATATATATATATATATATATATATATATATATATATATATATATATATATACATATATAAAGTCCCCAACATTTGCCATTTTTGCGAGAAATACCCCTTAGACGCTACTGTAGTTGCAAATTCTCGTCTTTTACTAACGCTTTTTACTAAAATCCGTTAGTCAAAGTCAAACCCCATGCAAAATGACTAATTTACCCTTGTCTTCTTCCCCACTTTTATTTTCTTTTGAATTTGCACCACCACCCTCCTTTACCACCACACAACCGACACCACCACCACCAGAGGCGGAGCCAGGATTTCAAGTTAAGGGAGGGCGATATAAAATTTTTAAATGATAACGATATAATTTAATAAGTGTATCAAAGCATGAAAATCTGGCAAAATAAATGAAGAGTCAAATGTCTAATAAATTAAAGAAACATGTGTTTTACACTAATACATAAACTTAATCAATCTTGGTAAGAATTTAATGCCCGTTAGCAACTTAGAGATTAGCATTTCGCCTCTTTACTACTAATATACAATACGTCTTCGGTAGTTAATCTATGATTCTTGATTGACAAACAAGTGTCATCTGTGAAGGCTATGGATGTAACAGTACCTAGAACATCAAGGGGAGCATTTGACCAAATAAAGTCTGTAGCTAAACAAGTTTTCCTCAACGTCATATCACTGTATTCAAATCCTTTGTCTCATGAATTAACATGCAAATAGTTTTCTCTGTTATATTCATCTTATGAGTTAATACTTAATATGATCATTAATAATTCTTAAAGGCAAATACATAATCAAGCATACAACAATTGATAAATTGATAATCATACAAGACTACAAGCAATTAATACTTTAATAGTTATCAAGTGAATGAAGTAATCATTAATGAAAGAACAAAAACTATCGATTAAATCATAATTCAATATTTCAACAAAAATTTAAAGAAGTGAATAAGTAATTGTGATAATTAATGAAAGAACAAATCAAATAAAACATTCAATATCCTTATCATAAAAAACAATTTTTTGGATTGGTTTATTCACTTGTTACACTCGTCTTCCTCTTGACTCTTGAGTTTAAGAAGTTAATTTTTTTCCAAGAAACGCAATATTGAATCGATAATATTGGTAGGGGCCGATTGTTCCTATTCTGAAAATATTAGGCTTCTAGACTATATTATAGTGGACTTATTGGGCTAGTTGGGGGAGGACTAACTCCCACTAGTCCCCCAATTGCCTCCGCCCCTGACCACCACCACCACCACACATCCACACTTTACATTTCATTTTCATCTTATCCGGTGACTAAACCCAGATTCCGTTTTTTTTTTTTTTTTTTTTTTTTTTTTGTTAGACTGTTTTTAAATTTGTAGAAGGTGTATTCCTTAAATATCATGCTTGTATTATGTATAAATACAGTTGGTAGTTTCAGTATATCTTTTGTAAGTCATCAATCAAAATTTTTGGGCCGATTTCATATTTTCCCTCTTTTTAGTTAGAAATTTCATATATACTCAAATATGCATTAAAAATATTGTATATTATGCACTCAATACTTGCACTTTGAATATATATGAAATTAATAAAAATAAGGTGATATATGAAATTAATCCAAATTTTTAATACTAAAAAAGACTAAATTATCTCACCACATACCCTACTTTCTCAGTATGTCCCTACAACTAGTTGTCTTGTTAGAAGAAAAATAGAACCATTCACTACACAAAGACTTGCCCCAGCGACCCATAGGAAATTACTTCGCAAGTGCCATGTTCAAGATTTTTTCGTTGACTTAGATTTTATGGGTTTAGCTACTTTCATTTTTATGTTAGTTTTTGATCTTATTGATTTGTTGATAAGTACTCTAGGATTTTAGTTCGTTGGAAATGGATCGGACCCTTTATTTGATCATCATTTGGTTTATTTTTGGGTTGTATAATTTGTCAAAAATGTACGGGAATGATGAAGGTGTGTCTTTTTTCCATGATTCCTAGTTTTAATTGTGTTTCCTGTTCAAGTTTAGTACTTCATAGGTTACTGCAATTGGTAACCTTAACTAGAATCATTTTCCTCGAAATTTATGAAGGTTTGTAATAAATCTCCATTGATTTAGTTCTGCTAATCGAGCTCATAATCAAATTTATATGTCTAATACAATTTACATCTTTATGTGAAAATAAACATGGGTTCTAAAGAATTTTACATATTGATGGTGTTTTCATGGTTCTTTTTGTTGGTACCTCAACCATGCATATCAAGTGTAAGACGAGTTGCAACAGTGAACCTTGGATTCCAAGGCTCACCAATGGAGTTTAAAGATAATAATGGGATTTTTCTAGTGTCGAATAAGTCTAGTTTTGGGTTTGGTTTTAATACTAATACTGATGTTATTTCATTTAGTTTGGTTGTTATTCATATAAGTACTTCAAGGATCATTTGGTCCGCAAATCGCGATTTTCCTATAGGGAATTCTGATAGATTTACGTTTGGTGATGATGGGAATGCTAAGTTGCAAAGAAATGGGAGTGTAGTTTGGTCTACGAATACTGCAAGAAGTGGTGTTTCTGCTATGGAGTTGCTTGATTCGGGGAACTTGGTTTTGGTTAAAAATGATGGTAGTATTATTTGGCAGAGTTTTAGTCATCCTACAAACACACTTATGTCTAATCAAGATTTTATTAAAGGGATGAAGCTCGTTAGCAATGTTAAAAATAATTTAACTTTTTCGTTAGATATAAAGTCGGGGGATTCCATATTGTATGCTGATTACAAGAACCCACAGCCGTATTGGTCTATGGGGAGGGACAAGAGGAGAATCATTAACAAAGATGGTGAAGATACTGATTCTGCTACCATTGAAGGTAACTTGTGGCGGTTTTATGATGAAAGCAAAGTCTTTTTATGGGAATTTGTGTTTGCAGATGAATCTGATGGTAATGATACATGGGTTGCAGTTTTAGAAGACGATGGTTTTATTAAGTTTTATAATCTTGAAGCTGAAACCACTCATTCGCTTCAAATACCTGAGGATTCTTGCAGCAGACCACAAGCTTGTTCATCGTATTTTGTTTGTGAAGATGGGAATACTTGTCAGTGTCCTTCGGGGTTAGCTCAAGTTAACTGCAAACCAAAAATCGAGTCCTTATGTAACAAGTCGAAAGAGTTATCAAGTCTTGTTAGTGCAGGAGACTATCTGAGCTATTTTGCACTTGGGTTTGTTTCGCCTGATTCTAAAACGGATTTAGATGGCTGCAAATCGTCGTGTTTGAACAACTGTACTTGTTTGGCTATGTTCTTTAATAACAAGTCTGGAAGCTGTTATATGTTTGATCAGATTGGGAGTTTTGAAAATTCTAAAAATGGTGCCAGTATTGAATCATACATCAAGGTTTCTGGGATACAATCTGGCGCTTCTCAGGACCAAAAACACAAGAAACAGTCTACAAACGTGATGATTATAGCGGTTATCTTAGACTTAGTGGTGATTGTGACTCTTGGACTAGCAATAATGGGACTTCGCTATCACATGAAGAAGAAGTACAAATCAAGTGAAGTTCTTGATGAGATATCAGAAGAGGATACGTTCTTGGAAAACATATCTGGGATGCCTGTTCGATTCACCTACAAAAATCTTCAGGAAGCAACTAATGGCTTCACCACCAAGCTAGGCCAAGGTGGGTTTGGTTCAGTCTACCAAGGGGTCCTAAATGATGGAGCTCAAGTAGCCGTCAAGCGGCTAGAAAGAATTGGTCAAGGGAAGAAAGAGTTTCGATCAGAAGTAAGCATGATTGGTAGCATCCATCACCACCATTTGGTGAAACTCAAAGGTTTTTGTGCAGAAGGAAAACATCGTCTCCTTGTTTATGAATACATGGCAAATGGATCCTTAGATAGATGGATTTTTGGTGAGTTTTTACTGGATTGGGATACAAGATACAATATAGCGATTGGTACAGCTAAAGGACTCGCTTACCTTCACGAAGATTGTGATGTGAAGATTGTTCATTGTGATATAAAGCCTGAAAATGTGTTATTAGATGACAACTTTTTAGCAAAAGTATCTGATTTTGGGTTGGCCAAGCTTATGACACGAGAACAAAGTCATGTGTTCACCACATTAAGAGGCACTCGAGGGTACCTTGCTCCTGAATGGATTACAAACCACGCAATCTCCGAAAAGAGTGACGTCTTTAGCTACGGGATGGTGTTACTTGAAATCATTAGTGGCCAAAGAAACTATGCTTTTAAGATGATGGAAGAAGGTAAAGTTGACAAGAAAATGAAAGTAGACAAGAATGATGAACGTGTCAAGGTGGCAACTCGTGTGGCGTTGTGGTGCATACAAGATGATATGAGTTTAAGGCCTTCAATGACTAAAGTGGTGCAAATGCTTGAAGGGTTGTGCACGGTTCCTCCAGCACCTGTGGTTGGTCAAACCGGGTTCTATTCAAGCTTGTATAGATCGTTCAGTGAATATGGCACTTCATCAGGGCCTTCAGATGGCAATAGCGATGCTTATTTATCTGATATGAGACTTTCAGGACCTAGATAGTAGATAGACATATGTATATGATTATAAACATGTATCTATATATTATAAGTGTTACAGTGATGGACTGATTTCTGTGAATGTAGTATACAATTTATATGGAAATTTTGGGCGTTTGTGTTGTTTATGAGATGGTGCATTGACCCTGTAAATGCATCCAAAGGTTAAATTTATATTGGTTGGTTTCAAGTGTTAGAGATCGTTGGAGATTATGTGGTCTTAGATGGAGCGCTCTCATGTTTGGTGATAGATTTTGCTTAGTACATCAGTGGTGGAGGGTCTTTATGTTCAGTATTGGATGATGAGAGTTGCGGGTTTTTATTTTTTTGGCCTTCGACATTTGTTGTAGCCTTTTTTGTTTCATATCTTCTTTTGTATGTTTAGTTTCTACAACGTGTAGATAGTGTTGTTGGTTTCTTTCAAACAAGTACGAGATATGCTTTGTTTGGTTTGTAGCTTTTAGTGCTGCCCATTTATATATTTATAACTTCTTGTTGCCTTTCAAAAAAAAAAAAAAAAAAAACACTTCACATATAGTAAAGATGTTTGGCTATTAATCAAATAGTGAAATATCATATAGTCTCAAATCATGTCCTTGTGTCCTTTTAATCATGGTGTTACACGATTTACCTCTCTTATATTCGCCATTAGACCAGTGGTGTGAAAGCCGGCACAAGATCAATGCCGTTTAGGTGAAGCATTACTTTGGTCAATTTTAATGCCTGACCACCAAAAACGGCCTAAACTAATCAAAACCAAACTGATCAAGATTCACCTCTTTGGATATTTCTCGAACACGCATCGAACTAAAATTACCAAAAAAGCAACTACTGGGGTAGAAATGTAAAAGAAGTACAACTACATAGACTAAACATGTAACATATTTATATATCTAGTTATCCACAAACGTTATTCTAAACCGTTAGTTAAAAAAATGTCCTTCACAGGTTTAGACTTGTCGTTCCGGCGTTTCTGCTGTCCCATTTTTCCCGCCAAAATTCACCGGAATATTCAATGTGGATGCACACGCACCGCCGTTAGACAAGCTGTTTGTTCAACGTCGCCATCGTTCACCACAGTTTCTGATTCAAGTAAACTAACTCTCTATATATTTTCATCTGAAATTTTTATATGATAGTGGATAGTGAAACTGTTTATGTTTAGTATAGCAATTATATATGTGCTTATGTTTAAGTAGATAAACAGTTTCTAGTGTTTAGCTTAAGCAAAGGAAGGGCTTTACCTGGTTTGAGTTTGTGTGGTGGTGGGTTCAAACCCCGTGGACTAGTCGGCCAAAATGGTCGGAAACCATGGTTTCAAAAAAAAAATGGAAGTTTCTATGTGGTTACATAGTTATGTTTCCTATGCTTATTCTAAATTGCTTATTTGAGATGAATCTTACGTTAGTGTTGGGTATTTTGATAATTATTAGACCAAATGACTAAATGGGCCCGGCTCCACTTGTATTGTATGGATGAGCTGTACCCATTATGGTTGTGAGCTAGTTGCTTATTACACTAGTGTTTATAGGTATGCATCATCTGGTATTTAGTAGACAAATAGAGTTACAATCTATTAAACGGTAGTATATTAGTCGGCCCAAGGCGGCTGCAAGTGGGCTTAGGGTCTGATAGAGTTTTCTATATGGTATGAAAGCTTTAAGTCTGATCCTCGGACCGTCGAACTCTAGCCGCCGCCGTAACCCTAATCTTAATAAGAAAATAAAAAAAATGTAGAAAAAAATGCAACCCACTGTTTTGACCATAACTTCCAAACCGTAAGGAGTTAACTGACGCCTAGCGCCATTGGCTTCGTAATTAAATTATGAATCACAACCATAGCTAAGACAACGTGTCAGAACAATACCCTTTGAGGTTTATAATGAATTAATAATCAATAATTTTCTTGGATAATTGATTAGTTTCTTGAATCAGGTATTATATAGGACTTTCATAATACAATATGTCGACCCTATTTGGATGTGACACTTACATGAAATTTGTATCCAGAAAAGACAAGAAAATACAACTATTGAATGCATTATGTACAATGCTTTTAAAGCATGATTTGGATATATATGAAATTTTCATGTTTTTGTAGGGGAGATATGAAATTGCCCCTTTGCATAAAGGGAAAATTTTGGCCAAATTGTCAAAGTTAAAGGGAAAGTTGAATAGTTTGACCAATTTCCTTTTTTATCCTCATTTCTAACATAAAAACCTATATCAAATGGAACTTATGTTACTTTCTAAATCCCCTTATATGTCCCCATGCCCCTTTGTGTGGCGACATGGGGGCGAAAAAAGGGAAAGAGAGGGATGGGGTTTCTATCGCTTTTGGCCTAGTGGTCCTCCTGTGGGGGCCGCACGACCGGACTACTACTGGGTGGAGAGCGTCCCTGGTGATTGTGTCGTGCCTGGGCTGTGAGGGCTCTCAGCCACATGGATAGTTCAATGTGCTCATCGGCATGACGTGAGATGTGGATCATCCAAAGACACATTAGCATGGCGTACTCCTCCTGTTTGAACTGGGGTTTGAAACCAAACTTCTCCTTAGGAGGATAGATGTCATGTTCAAATCCAAACACTATATCTTAAATTGCTTATCTGCTTTATAAAAAAAATGTGCAAGCAGAAATATATAACAGATATAAGCAGTCCCAAACACCCTTTAACCATAGAATAACTATAGATAAATATCATGTTTGGGTTTTTTTATGTAACTTTTGATAATTGTTAATGAATTGCAGATGAGGGTGATTTAAGCACTTCATATGGCAGGAGAACGATGATTTCTATGATCACATTTCTTTTGCCTTTGCCTAAAACAATGCTACAATTTGGTGTTGATGCTAACGCTAATGCTGCAGAGTAAGTCTATCATTAAAGTCATGCTGCGAAAAGTTAATTTTATAATTCTGTTTCCTGAGACATTGATGTTTGTTGTCAGTGATCTAGTATTGTTACAGGAAGAGATAAGAAAAGTACTTTCTAAAGGCAAGGCTGCAGGTATCCTTCGATTGGTCTTTCATGATGCAGGAACGTATGATATGGATGATGATTCAGGTATGATCATTATTTTGAAAAGTCAGTAATATTTATATAATCACTTGATTGTGATTATAACTCCGTCCTTTTAAAAGAAGGCCAATTTGGGCTATCGTAACAAATGTGGAACTTCCTATAACATCTTCAACAGATTTGTAGATACGGGTATCATATCTTGACAATGTAAAGAACATGTTTCAATTTCTCAAAGCCCTTAACTGGTCTGTTTGACCTCAAAAGTCAAAAGTTCCGTCTTTCTAGTTACTTAAGAGCTTATGACTTATGAGAGCTGTCTCATATTGATATCTATCCTTTTCTGATATTTAGTATCATCTCTGTTACATCATTCAGGGGGTATGAATGGCTCTATAGCTTATGAACTTGATAGACCTGAAAATAAAGGTCTTAAGAAATCATTGAAGGTAATTTCATCATCTCTTTCATTTCCTTTCAATTTTTTGCGCACATACATTTGTTTTCTTATAGCCACATGCACTGCTTATATTTTTTTCATTGTTGTCGCTTAAAAGTTAAAACTAACTTAATTGATTAGATTATTGTGGAAGCTAAAAAGATGGTTGATGAGAAACAACCAGGTTAACATTATCTATTGATTCACTATGTTTATTGTTTAGTGATTAAATTTCTGTAGTTGTGTGAACTTTTCCGTTCCACTTTCTCTTAAATTGCAGTGTCAATGGCTGATACGATTGCTGTGGCTGGAGCAGAAGCTGTCTCTTTGTGTGGAGGTCCAACAATCCCCATTCGATTAGGCAGATTAGACTCGATGTAAGGGACTATTTTTTCTCACGAGTTCTGTTAAAATGAGGTGAGATAGGTGTGATGTGTGTTGCCTAAAGTAGCAAGCTTCAAGTTATTGTTATAATGCTATGTTTTGCCTTGTAGGGTACCTGATCCAGAGGGAAAACTTCCTGAAGAAACATTAGACGCCTTTGGACTGAAACAGAGTTTTCTGCAAAAAGGTTTTTCGTAAGTGAATATGACAGACATATTGACCATGTTTGACTAAAACATTATGTTCCCTATTTGACCAAGAATATAAACCTTTTGGCAGAACACAGGAACTTGTAGCATTATCTGGTGCTCATACTCTTGGAAGCAAGGGTTTTGGAAATCCAGTTGTCTTTGATAATGCGTACTACAAAGTATTGGTGGAGAAACCATGGCAATCTTCAGGTTTGTGATATTTTTCGTATTGTGTTAGAACAGTTGGGGCATTTGAAACTATCTTCGATACGGAGTCCATTGCCATTTTCTTAAAGACTACTCTTTTTTATGACAAAAATACCATCTTCTTTTGCTGCTTTTTTAGGCGAAACCACTGTCTTTCCTTGATCTTGGTTCACTATTCTAGATTTTGTCAAAATATGATTAAGTCAAAACTTTTTGTAGACCACATCAAGTCAAGCATTATGAAAAACTAACAGATTTCCTAATTTTGCTGTCTTCAGCTGGAATGACAGCTATGGTCGGTCTTCCTTCAGATCGTGCTCTCATCGAGGATGATGAGTGCTTAAGGTACACCATACTCTAATAATCTTAAATTCAACTTTTTCAGTAATGTCCAATTGACTACCTAATATACGTCATAGATATTCAAGTATGTAACTGGAAGAAAACTGTGAAAGAACAATAATGCCTTTGTTTACTTCTATTTTTCCTTTTACTAAACGGAAGTCAGTTTATGCACAGTAAGAGTTATTTAAACTAAGGAACCAGAGTTGCAACCATACCAACATTGAGTAATTCTATTCTATTCATTAGTTAAAACCAAACAAGATGGTTTGGTCTATATTGTTGCTAAAATTATAGCAAACCAACCACTTACACTCTTAGCATTCACTTACACTCTTAGCATTCGCAGGTGGATATCAAAGTATGCTGAAGATCAAGAATTGTTTTTTGAAGATTTCAAAAACGCCTATATCAAACTTGTGGATTCTGGTGCGAAATGGAGAAGGGACTCATAGTTCCGACATTCGACACAATCACCATATAGTCGTATACTTATTGTAAGTTGTTGCATTCATATAAGCAAATAGAGGATATAAAACATTTTTGCTCATAAAACCTTCTATTACTATCATATTTTAAGATGCACCTCCACAAAAAAGTCATATATGTTAATTTACGTTTTTGCTTATTGTCAGGTTGTCTTTATAATAACTAACATAGCGGAATGGTATTATTGATTTCATTTTGAAACATCTTATAAAAGTTGAAATCTTTTTTATTTTTATTTTTTTTTATTTTTTTATTTTTTTATTTTTTTTTTTGCCATCTGGTGTCATTGCAAATTTGGCAGGACGTAACGGGTGGTGGTCGACCACCTGATGGTGGCACCATCACGCGTCGTCCCCATAACACACCTCCCCCAACCGCGCATGGTGGGGGTATTTTGGTTGTGGTTTGATGGCAGGGGCGGAGCTAGAAAATTTTGCCTGAGGGGCACACTTTGATAAATTTTAGAAACTACACTACAAATTGATTCTAGGAGAGGGGCAAATTACAACAAAAGCAAAATATTTTAGAAAATTTACACTATAAATTTTTTCGCTAGGAGGGCACGTGCCCCTTTCCTGTCTCCGCCCATGTTAGATGGTGCAAACTACTTAACCGATGCACCTGCTTTTTTTGTGTATGTGTGTGCTTGTGAGGCATGTTTGTATAAAGTGGAGTATTTTTATTTGTTTGGTTTGGTGATTACCAATACACTTGTTTGGTTGTGGGTTTTGTGGTCACCATTACACTTGTTTGGTGATGCGCTAATGTTGATGTGGCACTAATGTGAAGGTGACTGGTATGACGATCATTACTCCTAGTCTTAGCAATGCTATTGATTTTGGTTGAATATATCCCGTCAATATAGTCCATGATATTCTTTAGTTTATTTCAAAACTTTATTAATCCTTCTTAAAAAGAAATTTTGACATGAAAAAGTCAAGTTAAGAAAAAATACCAATAATGAATTCTTTATGTCAATTTCTCCATAGCCTTTTTTATGTCAAAATTTCCCCATCAATGTAGGATAGGGCTGAGCATCGGGCGAAAACCGGACCGGACCGACAAAGACCGGACCGGACCGAGGACCGAGAACTGGAAAAACCATAGACCGAGACCGGACCGAATGTGGTCGGTCCGGTCTCGGTCCGGTCCAGTCCGGTCGGTCTTCGGTCGGTCCGGTCCAATTAGGCAAGTTTTTTCGGGTTTTTAGTCGGTCCGGACCGGACCAAGGACCGGACCGAATGTGGTCGGTCCGGTCCGGTCGGTCTCGGTCCGGTCGGTTTTGTCGGTCGATCCGGTCCATCCGATCTGTTTGCTCAGCCCTAATGTAGGATAGCTTAAAAAGAGAGGATGATGTGGGGTCTTAATTCAACTAGTTTGATGTTTTCTTCTTTTTGGAACTTAACCTTGACTTTTTGAGAAAGGCATTACATAAGCATCCACATTTTGTGGCATACAACGTATCTACTATTTCGATAATTTTGCTTCATATGGATATCTTGAAATTAAAGAAAACACACTTGTATCTTATCGTCTAATAATTTTCTTTATTTCCTAGTTGTCGTTCGTATTTGGATCCTATGTGGTGTATTTACATGTTGGAAAAGTGAGCTCATAAGTCTTAACCTACATAAGGGTGGTGGCAATGGACTCGGTATGGGAGCGGTTTGGCTCCATACCGCCGGTGAACAACGGCTGCCACCCCGGCGGTATGAAGAGCGGTATGAGGTGGGCGGCAAATATGATTCAACGGTTTGGAGAAAATGTGACCGTTACATTTATGGATTAGAACGTTGGGGAGAAAGAGACGTTGGGAAAAAAAAAAAAAAAAAAAAAAAAAACCTTCTATATATACTAGACTAAATTTTGTTTAAAAAATCACTTTCATATAAAATTTAACACAAACAATTCACATATTTTTACAATGGTTTCATCTTCATCCGACGAGATATTTATTTCCGACGACACGTCCGAACTATGGTTATCCGGTAGTATCCTATCAACCTTTTTAGCCGTGTACGATTCAATTGAAGACACGGCAAACTCTACCGAAACTCGGGAGTCTGTAACCCGTTTTCGTGAAAAAGCTTTACAAACCCTTATGAATGACTATTTCGTGGAACGACCAAAGTTTACCGACCATGTTTTTCGTGATAGGTTTCGTACGAATAAAAGCTTGTTTTTAAGAATTGTTAATGATGTTGAAGCGAGATTCGTATGGTTTCAAGAGGGCTATGACACGAGGGGAAAAAAAGTTTCACAGCGTTAAAAAATGCACATCGGCCATTTGGCAACTCGTAACGGGTGAACCTCCGGATAGATTTGATGACTATTTAAACATGGCCTGAAGAACATCAGGTTATAATTTTTTTTTTTTTAAAGTTCTTGTTATTATTATTTTTTAAGTTTTTGTTATTTATTTTTATGGAGCGAAATGGACCGGCGCCAAACACTTCATTTCATGTAAATGGACGGCTTTTCAAACGTGGATATTATCTTACCGATAGAATCTATCCTACATATTCAACGTTTGTTAAAGCATATAAGTATCCCACTGAACCGAAGGAAAAGAGATTCAAGAAGCTACAAGAGTCTGCAAGAAAAGATGTCGAGCGAGCTTTTGGTCGTCTTAAGGCAAAATGGATGATTCTCAATCGTCCACTCCGAGCTATGTCGGTCGAAAAGATTCGACAACTCATTTATACGTGTATCATATTTCACAATATGATTTTAAAAGACGATTGGGTGGCAATATCACCGGTTCATATAATTGATCAGCCGGTCGCGCCAGTTTATGACGATAGTGTACTACAGGAGTTACTCGACGAAGATATCCATTACCGTCTCCGATATGATCTTACGGAGCACGTAGAGGCTCAAGACTTACCATACCTCGATGACTAGTTTTTTTTTTTTTTTTTTTTTTTTTTTTTTTTTAAGTATTATGTAATTTTATTTTAATTGTATTTTTTTAAGTATTATGTAATTTTCTTTTAATTATTAATAAATATCATGTTTTTATTAAATTGTTTAATATAATTTATGAAAATAAAAATAAAAAAATAAAATTAGTTGAGGTATGAAATCATGGTTGCCACTAAAAAGAGGTTAAGAGGTATGAAAAAAATGTGAAAGAGGTAGAATGATATTATTGGTAAATTGAGAGGTATGAGTTTTTTTTTTAAGCATGATTGCCACCACCCTAAGTACCTTACAAGCCGCAAAGGTTAGTTAAAACCTTTTGACTAATGAACTGAGAACAATTGATCTCATCTTGGTAAAAACTTTTGACTAGTTAGCAATTTCCAAAAAATCTAACTTGGTAAGAAAAGTTAATCTTATCGATACATAAGTGTTGTCATTAAGTAGATGAGTAAAATTGAAATGCAAGTCTTTATATTTAAGAACCTTTCATTTTCTACACCTGAAAAATATTATATAAATAAAAAAATATTTGCCAAACATAACTTAAATGCTATGTTTAAGAAATGACATTACGTAAATTGGTTAGAGTGGTTGGGATACCTATTTGCATGGGGTGAGGATTTATTTTCAAAGTATAAACACTTATTGCATGTCCTAACAACTTAACCATAGCCTTTAAGGATATGGTAGCAAATTCTTAAATAAAAAGCATCTCTTGTGATTTATGAAATAGAATGGAAATACGAAAGAAGCTTAAAAGAAGTTGAGCACATAATGTCATACTTCTAGCCTTCTAGGGTCTTTAATAATCCTATTATATCAACATCCATTGGGCTTTGTTCAAAGGAGCCCTTTATATGAAATGATAAACTTTATTCTAAATTTGAATCTTCTTTAACACTTTAAAGTATCATGCGCCAACTTTCGTTTTGACCCTTAAAATGGTTACTCACCATATATGATGTTGAACAAATATTCTCTTTCTTTTGTATGCATTTAATTTGACATGAAATAAGGTTTAAGGGTTCACATGAAGCAAATACAGAGGGGCACATGACCTACATGATGCAAAGGGCCTCTATTTATGATTTTATAAGAAAAGCTTTCTTGCAATGGTGAGAATCGGCCCCATTTGTTTCCTACCTTAATACTTTATTAGATTGTCTTTCCTATGAAGGACTTCCTAAGAGTGTGATTGGCTACTTTTACTTTTGATTCGCACATTTCAATATATAATTTTGAGAAACAGCATATGATAAATGTATAACTGCTTAAAGCATAATTTAGAGTATGCAAATCAAAAATAAAAATGTACAAATTATTAGCCTACCTAAAAGTACACCCTTTCTTTTATCACCTAAATTACCACACAATCTATAATGTAATCTTTGTAGTAAACATACTGTAGCAAACCTATTAGCTAAACTCAATGTGACAGGCGAGTTCTATTTTCTGATTTTCTTTCGTTTGTATGAAACATATGTTTATTACCAAACGTCTAAACCAAAAATTGTTTTGAGTTAAATAAAATATAGATTAGACTGAGCTATAATTGTATTTGATTCCACTTAGGCTTGTGACAGTGGCAACCCATATTGCATCATCTTTCCGGCTGCCACCTCAGCTTTCTCTCTCCCCAACCCATATTCACCTCTCTCTTCACAGTAGTGACTCATATTGCATCATTTTTTTAAAAGTAATTTAAACATTTAAAATATAGATATTTATAGGTGTACATGCATGCATGCATTTCCAATACGTGTACATACATGCATGCATTTCCAATACGTGTTGAAGAGAAAGATCAAGTATGTATACATGCATGATATTCTCAATAAGAAGAAACAAAGTCTTTGAAACAAATGAATAATCCTTCTTCAAAATGGAAAAGTGAGGTAGAGTTACAAGCAAAACCACAAGGTACACAACTTGCAACTCAGTTCCAACTTTATCTTCCAAAACATACAAGCCAAACCATGCCCACCTGCAAAAACTCAGTTCCAACTTTATCTTCACTGGGAAATGTTTGTTTGAAAGTTCTCGCTTGAAAGTTCACAAGCCAAACCACAATGTTTGTTTGAAAGTTCACTAGGAATTTTAACTCGCTTCCAAATGTATTTAAATATTACAAATGTTGAATGTTTTTTGTGTTCAAAGTCGGTCGAATAAGCGAACGACTTGGGAAACAAAGAGGCCGGCGACCGATATTTGTTACTTGGCCACAGTGGGCTCGACCGATCTCCATATCAGTCGACCGATGTTCATGACCGATAAAATCCGGGCCACTGTCACCAGCCTTATCTTTCTCTACATACATGTAACACCCCCAAAATACCGCAGCGGAAGACTGTGTCACTGGGGTGCTACTTCATAATACAAAGTACAAGTTATAGAAAACGACCTCTAAATGAGACGTTTTGAAAAGTTACCATTCGATTAATGAATTCAAAGTTACAAACATGAGATTCCAAAGTATGATACATAAATGTATACAAAATATTTTGAATGGTAAATGATAAAAGCGTAAGTCTTCAGAATATGCAGCTTGACTTTATGTTCCACGCACTAGCTATCGCCTTACTAACCTGAGATAAACATGCTAAAGTGTCAACACAATGGTTGGTGAGTTCATAGAGTTTGTCTTAAAACAGTTGAAAAGCCTTAAAGAATGTTCACACAGCAAAGGCATTGTGAATCCACTCAGTTGCAAGTCCCGCCCATAACAACACTTGCAACCTGTGTGTTCACAACCCACTGCTAAAATATAGTATGATAAAGACATGTATAAGTTCATCACAACAGTTAAGCAATTAGTCGTGAGTCTACACTTCATCTCCGAAGACCTCACGTTTATGATGTATCCAACAATCGCAAATGTTAGGATGTATCAAAGCTAATGGTCATCCAATAACTTAATTTGGAGCCACTAGATAGCCTCAATGGTCATCCAACAACTTAATTTGGAGCCACTGGAAGTCTCAATGGTCATCCAACAACTTAATTTGGAGCCACTAGAAGTCTCACAATTAAGTATAACACAATTAAGTATAACACAATCACGTATGTATGAAATCAAGTATAATGCAATCAAGTATATGACAATCAAGTATAAATGTTTTGAGTATTTGTACAAGTAAGCAAGTAGTTGAGCATGTATCTCCCCCAAAGAGTTAAAACAAGTATAAAAAGAGTAGGGGCTAGGACTCACCTTAAGTTATGTAGTGAGTAATGAAAATGGTAGTCGAATCGCGAAAGTCTCTAAGAGCAGCCTATAATAGAACGTTGCGACTTAGGTTTGGAGTAATGTCTAAGAATACGAAGAATTGCCTATATATGTCTTGCATATTGTTCATGATGTAGTACTTAGTATATAGTGTAAGTCGTTGAATAAAATGGTTTATGAAACATGTATAGTTTGTATATCGCTTACTACCGTTCGGGCCGACATAATTCAGAGGCCATGTAGTAAACGTTCGAGGAGCCAGGACACTTTAATTCGTAAATCCACAACTCATCTCGACGGTTTACTTTAATGAACCCCTCACATGAAGCTCCCTAGTGTTGTAGTATTTGATAAAAAAATATATAAGTTTTTTATCTTTAAAAGTTATATGGTCTTTAGCCGTGGCTTTGCCGTGACCTTGGTCATTGTTACCATGGTCTGGAGACGCATCCTTGGCCTTAGCCATGGTTGTGATCTTGGCTTTAAGGTCATTAGACCTCTTGATTTTATTTAACCATAACTATTATATAGTCACTTGGTATTAAAAATGGGCTGTTAAGAATTTGATGAAAAATATCACTCATAAAGCGTTTTCAGGGCTCGAGCTTTTTTGATCTGAACGAAAACGTCGTTGCGGACAACTTTCGTGTTTTAACTTTTTGATGAATCAGAGCAGAAGGCCTCGAAAAAAATCCAAATTTTGATTAGAATGGTATTAGGCAGTTTCGGGTTTTTAGGTTCGCTAACTTCTTTTGGCCATAACTTTTGACTCGTGTACTCGTTTAAGGTGATTCAAATTGATATGTTTTCCTTTTAAAACCCTATTTAACAGTAGGTAAGTTTCTAATATCATGGTTATATTATTTTGGTCGTGGTTTTCAATATAAGTCACTAGTTTTCTTGATTACTTAACATAAGTTAACATATAGTTTCCATAACTTGTTTTACTAATTTTTATACATCATGAACATAATACAAGAACATATATAGTATGAATGAAATATAAATAGCATGAAAATGATATTGAGCAAGAAAGTGTATTAGGTTTTCTTACAACTTTTGGCTTTCTAAAGAAAGGAAGTCAAGTATGAACTAGGACACTAAACCTATGCTTGCAAACCCTTCAACACAACTCTTGAAACCCTTGCTAGCCTTGATATAGACCTTGTGAAAACTTTATTAACTCAGCCCTAGTACCCTTGTGTAGCTCCTAATTCAACCATGGAATCACCAATCAAACTCTTGATTCATGTAGAGACTAACTATGCCTTCAACTTTGGTGTGTAACTTATAACTTGGAAATCAAAGGATCAAGGTTTATGGATTATGTGTGTGTTGTTTGGAATGAAGAGAAAGGAAAGGATTAGGCTTGTATTTATAGCATGAAGAGGAGGTTAGGAAGGTGCCTAGGAAGTTTCCTTGAGGAGGTTAAGAGTTGTAAGGTTTTAGAAGTCTTTTAGGTTAAGTAAACTTACACTTGTGATAAATCTAAGCATGTTCTATCCTATGAGTCATACCAAACGTGTAATAGGCTAGGAATGAGGAGGTTTAGTTGTTTTGGATAAGTCTTGCATGACTTGGATACTTATCTTGACTTATGGGGTGAGTTTTGGTCCCGTTAATCACTAACTGTAAGTCGTAAAGTCACGAAACATAAAACCGGGTATCCTAAAAATATGAAACTTATAAATATGTTAAAACTTATTAATATAACCTATCTTAGCATATTTAATGAGTGATAAGTTCTACCGGGTTGCTTAAATGCTGCTAAAACTGGAAACGCGGGTCTAAAACGCTTAATTCACGTAAAACGCTGAACTGGAAAACGTAAAATTCCAAAACTTTTGGAATTGTCGTAAAATGAGAGAAAATCATATTTCTATTGTTTATAGTGTTTTATGGACATATCGGGATGCTGGAATGACGTTTAAACCTAAAAGTAAATTTCGGACACGGTTTTGTGATTTTTGCAGAAATGATCCGACGAGTGTCAAATTCTCGGATTATCATTAAAATAGTTTAACTTACGAGAATATGAAATAAAAATTTCAGGAATGAATAATGAAAGTGAATAGTAAAAAGTGAATAGTAAAAATGAATAGTAACCCGAAAATGTGAATTGTTACAATACAAACTTCACCTCATTCATTAAATCCAACACACGAGATGCAAAGGATACATGGTATGATCCATTAGATATCCCAAAGCTTGTTAAAGAAAACTAGCTTTAAACCTCGTGCATACACAGTGTTATTAAATGGTTTTCTTTTAAATTGTATAAATATTTTATACTTATATTGTTACAATGTCTGTATACTCGTGGGTATTGACACAAAATTTTCATTGAGCATTGCTAAAGCCTCATACTAATCCTCTTACACACACAATAATATTATATATATTTTTTCCATCCATTCTCTCTATGCATCCAAAGTCAGTTCTGACACTTGTCAGGATTCTGTGAGTATGAGGATAAGTAGAAGGTTTTGGTAGGAGGATTTAGCATTTCTCTTTTTCATTATGTATTACTATCGATGAATATAATATTTTGTATATATTTTTGTTGAACGAAGTATTTGACTTTATTACATTGACATGATGCTGAGGTCGATGTTGTTTAAATTAAGACTATTGTATCATGTTTTATACATTATACGTATTTGATAGCACGTAACGACCTTAGAGAAAAAAAATGAATAAAAAAACGGAAATCTTTATTTTAACTCTAAAGAATAATTATAGGTGTCGTTGTTATATGTACAACTTGTATATTTATTTTCATCTCATAATAATCCATGGGGTCGTGATTTCATTTTGATATTTATATTCATGTTAATACTTAATAATTATTTTATCAGTGTTTAAATTTTAAATCCGTACACACGTGGGTCAAACTTATAAAGAAGAATAACATGAGTCGTTATTGAATGTCAGTAGTAAAAAAAAGTACTTTTATGGATCTACTGACTTAATCTTATAAAGAAAAATAACATGAGACGTTCGTATATGTACAATCCCATATCATAATTAATAATTGTGCTTTCATTATATGTACAATCTCGTATCATAATAATAAACATGCTTTCATTTTAATATTTATAATTTTGTGCATATACATTATTTTAATATATAAAGATAATAATGTTTACTAATAACAACAATGTATATGTTTTTTAAAGAGATATAAAGCCTATAAGATATTTATTAAATTTAAATAGTTAGTAAAAAAAACATGTAAACTATTTACTTAATTTTTTATATTGTATTCAAAATACAACAGTTAAAATTTTATTAACTTTTCTAGTTTTTTTCTCTATAAAATCGACACATGAATCGGGTACCCGCGCGTTGCTGCGGCGGGTACCCGTATAACCAAATAATCCATAATAGCATACAATTGAAGCATCATAATCATCTTTATACATTATAGTAGTACATGCATAATGTATCGAAACCAAAAAGAGAGAAAGCGACAATGATGGTGTTTTGTTACACGGTAATAGTGATGACACGTCCTAGTTGGTGATAATGTAAACACAAAAACAATGTTAATTTTTAGTATTACAAAAACGTCGTGGTTGATTTTACCATATTAAGTCAACATATTTTTTTCATCCCGTTAACAAATTATACACAATCACTTTCAAAAATGAATTATCATCTTTTCATGGTCTTTTTTTACACTAAAACAAATAACCTATAATTTAATATCAATTTAAAATTATGTAACCGAAAGTTAATAATGTATATTTACATAATTGTATTTTAAATTTTTTCGGTTACAAGCATTTATATTATTAAGTACCTAATAGTTTCATTTTTAAAAACATGCCAGTTACTAATATTAGTATATTTAATTAAAAAAATTTGTTATAGGCAAATGTGTTTGCTAAATATTTAAACTTTTCCATTTAAGACTTAAATAATTTAAAGAGTAGTATAGATAAATTCATCGCTTTTAAGGTACTAACCATTCATGCAGGTGCTTAAATTGTTAAACCTTAAAATTTTTTTAACCCCCACGCACCAACTTAAACTTTCATCTTCGAAAACTATATATTTATTGCTTTAAATACTATGTGGCTTTACAAATATGTAACCAACTGACGCATCCCATCGTTATTTCATATCAAGAGTCCCAAAAACAAATGCACGCTCTTCTTCCATTTTTTTCTTATTTTGTCGCCGTAATCTACATTATTTATCAGATTTATAGCTACCTTTTTACATGTGACACAAGTGTAAGCCTCACTAACTAAACTATATGCTCCAAGATCATAAGAGTTCTCTTGGAACGTCACTTACTGGTTCATGGGTTGGGAGTACGCACTATGCACAACGACTTGCCTAGTTTATTGGGCAAAGACCACCTATTTTTCAGTTTCCTATAATTCAAATTTCAACTACTTCATCACGCTTGCATATTATTTTAAGGGCAAATGAATCTTTAATTTTTCAAAACAAAATTTTAAGATTTGAACATAAAGTGGGCTTTTTATAAAATGAACTTCCAAAAACTCATTATCATTGATGTGCAAGTGTAGTAGGAAATCATAGTAACATACAACAGGTCTTTTTATTTCATCAAGATTTTAAAAACCAAGACTTGCATCCATGTAAAGTATTAGAAAAAGCTTTTGACGTCAAGCCTCCAACCATAAACCAAACCATATATCGTCGCCTTTGTGTATTCTTTAGTGATTCAAAAGATAACCAACCTCAAACCAAAATCATTGGCCTTGATAAAAATTAATAAAAAGAAGAAAAAAGATAAACAATAAACTCTTTAACTCCCAAATAAACAATAAGCAAAACCCAAATTAGAAGAGAATCATTTACTTATCAAGTGCCTCAAAACACAATAGTCGATTAGCACGAAAGAATCCAACATACCAAAATCACGCAAACACACTACCAAACACTCTAAACCAACTGAAACAGAACAAAATAACCGAAAAAGCGACGCAACCGAAACCATAAACAACACCAAGACACTCAGACATTTACAAAAATAGACTCGTAGGATACAAAAACTGAGACTGCAAAGCATAGAGATCTCATATACACAAATAAAGTACCTCAAGAAATACCTCAAAATACTTGAAGTAATTTTAGTATATCGGCTCGATCTCACAAGATCCGGCTGGACCTTATCAGATCTACAAACACACACTCGAAACCAAAACAAATTTCAGGCACAACACATCCAAAGATACACGAAACATTAAAAGATCAACCATAATCGAAACCATAAAAAGTCTCAACCGTTAAAAATCTATTCATACTCGAAACCACCACCAAATCTCAGCAACACCAACAACATGGCCGGAATCACACACCTTTGCTAGCCATCGTCACACACCCATCACCATCGTCACACACCATAAATGGCGGCATCGAAGGGACCGGTGGCAGCGAAGGGACTGGTGGCATGTGTACGGCCGGAAGTGATGAGAGAGAAGGGCGATAATTTTGTTTATGCGTGTATGAGATATTACAATGTGTTGGCTTACATTTGGACCTGGACTGGGCAGTAAAGATAGTGATTATGGTATTAATGGGCTGTTACAAGTAAATGGATTATTACAATATATTTAATTTTCAGGGTGTAATGTAACCTCTATTTTATGTGTATGTATTGATATTGATTTAATAGCAAAATAATTATAATTCTTTCCACTATAAATAACTTGTTGAATCTAAATTTTTAAGCCTTCTATTAATAGCATGTCCCAAATGCTTTATAAAGTAGTATATATATATATATATATATATATATATATATATATATATATATATATATATTGCAGTATGAAATTTAGATAAGTTTGACCAAACTAAAATAAAATTTTACTTTCAATTAGTCAATCAAAATGGTCAAATTTAAATTAAGTTCTTCCATTGATCAATTAAAAAATAATTTGTTTAATTTGTATATTCTCTTATTGTATAAGAGCATTAGGTGTAGTGCTCGTTGAAGGAGCTCGTCGTCCGACCTGGCAATATCAACGGCGAGCCGAAGCTTGCCGCTACACCACAACGGTCTCGCCGTTCCTCTTTGTTGGGTAGTTCTTCGTGGCCACGGCGAACCAAATGCTCTGACAAAAAGTGAATGTTTACGTTGGAGAGAGCAGAGGTGGAAATTGAAATAATACCGTTTGGTTTACCACGGTTATGTTTGTTTGTATTTTTTTTTCTCCCTACCCTCTTTTACATAAACACTATAAATACTAACCTCATTTTCACTTCTCTTCACTACATTCAACAAACTAAACTAAAAATTTCTATACCTCTTCTCCTAATCAAACAAAAATGTCTCAAAACCCGAACGAAGGGGGCTATTTCACGAACCTCCTAACGTCAAACCAACGTCAATACGGGGGAGCCTCAAACTCTTCTAGTCCCTCGTCTCAAAGTCCAAACCCTTCACCGCCATACGGTTCGCAACCATTAAATCCGAATGAAATTTACCGTAACCAACAATATGCGTTTCAACAAGGATTCACAAGTCAACAACAATTCAATTCGTCACCACAATTTTATAACCCGAATCAACCATCCACGTTTCTTCCATCACAACCACCACAACCATCACAACCATCTCAAGTTACGTTTAAAGTACCTAAGGCACGATCACCGGCCAAAGGCCGAGGAAGAAAAACCAAAGCCCAAAGAGGAAAAAACGTCGTAAATTTGGACGCGGACGATGACGATGACTTGGAAGAAGCTGGTCATACGCGTTCGCGAAAGTTGTGGTCCAAAAAGAAGAAACGATTCTTGCGGAAGCGTGGATAGAAATTTCCCAAGACCAAGATCTGGGAAATGACAAAGAGAATGAATTCTTTTGGAACGAAATTCATGCACTTTTCAACGAGCGGACTACTGAAGACCCTCGAACCAAAAACATGTTATCCGGTAAATGGTCGAGGCTCAACGCCGACTGCCAAAAATTCCACGCTATTTATAAACATTTAGAGCGTCGCAGTGGTGAAAATGATCATGATCATGTCGAGAATGCCAAAACGAACTTCTCACAACGTTTTGGACAGAGGGGTTTCACTTTGGTTCACGTTTGGGAGATCCTGAAACGCTACCCGAAATGGGATGCTGAAGAACCTCTAGACATTACATGTCTTGAGGATATATTAGGTCCAGACAAACGACCACGTCCCGAAAGAAACAACAGGCGACCTGGAAAGAAACAAAAGTCGACAGAAACGTCGAGTGCGGCGAGTTCCGGTGGGAGTCAACCGAGTACTTTTTCGAGACAATTGTCCGAAAACTCGAAAAGTATACACAAGCAAAAGATGCTCAAACGGCTTGTTACGAGGCGTGGAGGAAGAGGAAGGAAAAGACGTTCGAGAAAGAAGCTGCGGCGTTGGAGTGGCAGGATATGCAGATGCTAATGCTCGATCCAAACACGGTTACTGACCCGGTTAGAGTCGAAGTAATTCGCAAGAGACAAGCAAGAATAACTCAGAAATACCAAAGTCTCGACCGCGAAGATGACGCATAAAATGTTTAATTTTCATATTAGTATCGTATGTTTTTTTTTTCGTATCGTATTTATTTTTCCGTATTGTATGCGTGTGTTTTTTTTTCTCGTATCGTATTTTTTTTCGGTATTGTAACTTTCTTATTTAATGTAATAAAATTAGTATGTTTTGTTATTTTTAAGTATTTGTGAAATTAATTTAATTTATTTAATGAAATGAATAAAAAAATAAATGTGTAAGAGGTGGGGCCCTAATGGGAAAGTTGAGGTTTGTTGTTAGGTGAGGGGGGGGGGTTGTTTTGAAGAGTTGAAGTTGAGGTGTTGGGTGATGTGGCATAAATAGGACCCGAATGGGGAGATGAGGTTCCCCAACTACACCTAATGCTAAGAGATAACTTTTAAGCGAAACTGAGGCATAGTTGTCACCAATGTACTATGAAATACAAGAAAAAACATATATTTTTTCAAATAAATAAATAATAATAATAATCAAAACATAATATATGGATGTACCTGATATATAACAAAATATTAATGCAATTAAATTGTTGTCTGTGAATAAATGTAAATTTAAATGCAACATTCAGCTTTAGCAACTGTAAAAGTTTTAATGCAAGAGTAGGACAACGGTCATTAACCTCTTCTCACGATTCATTGTTTATGATATTGTACAACGAAACTTGTTTCTGCAAAAATGACAGATGCCATTTATATGTATGCTATCTAGTTATCCAAAGCACACGGTGTGTATTAGACCATATTGCATTTGCATATGAAGTTTGGGTAAACTGATAAATTTAAGTTTTACAAAATCATTATCTATGAATGTTTATTTTCAACGTGATTAATAAAATATGTTCACCTTTGTGCGCGAAAATAAAAATAAAAAAAAAATCAAAAATCAAAAAATAAAACTATGAAAGTTAGTAATTTGCCATACTTACATTAATCAAACCAAATCACTAGAAACAACGTGAGATGGGCTAAGCCTACTAAAATTAATAAAGCCCGCATGGCTAAATAATTTGTCAGTTAACACTTTTCACAGTTTAAGCGGGAGGAGATCAGACAGTCAAAATGATGCGAAACTCCTCAAACAATACCGTAGGTAAGTCTTTAGTAAAGATGTTTGCATACTAATAGCGTGATGACACATGAACAACGCGAACCTGACTCATGGCAACCATATCACAAAGAAAATGAATGTCAATATCAATATGTTTCGTTCGTTGGTGTTGAAAATGATTGGCAGTAAGATAAACAACATTGACATTGTAACAATAGACAATGGTAGTAGACAATAAAGGAGTATGAAGTTGGCAAAGTAATTACGAAATGAGGCAGTTTCAGCAACAATTTTTGCAACACCCAATATTCAGCCTTAGCAGTAGATCGAGAAAGAGTTTGTTAACGCTTAGAAGACCAAGGTAGTAAATTATCACCCAACAAAACACAATAACCAAATGTTGATCACCGAGTAGCAGGGAAACCAACTCAATCAGCATCTGAATATGCTATGAGAGTAGTGGAGGATGCATAAAACTGTAAACCAAAATCTAATGTCTCTTTGACATACCGAAGAATAAGTTTGAGAGCAGTCAAGGGTGGTTCACAGGAATCATGCGTATTGTAGGATACTCATAATCATAACATGTATGGTTTCTTGTGGTTATATGGATCGAATTAGAGGAAGAAACTAGAGAGATGTAGAAAGAATGTTGGGAGCCTTTTCTAGTGAGAGAAACAAGAGAAGTGTATTAGATTAATGAAAGGTCCAACCCTCCCTTGGTGGGAGAGGGGTATTTATAGTTACAAATAAAACGCCCACACCCGGGCTATGGATCAGGCATACAGTGGGTAAAGACCCGTCCTTCCTCCACGATTTTACTTAATCTAAACTAATACAAACTAAATATTGAACTAACTACGAGTTATCTTAATGCTATTACATCATTTGGGTGACCGAGTCTTCCATAGGAATATTTGTATTCCTAACACGTATAAAGACAAATATGTTGCACAACATGTGATAAATCAGGGCGAGTAAATGTAAGATATTGTAAACCACCTCCAAGACTATGTTATAGTGTAGGATCCGAGATGGGAACCCCGTCAGGACCAAGCTTCGTTTTGGTGTCTACAGGAGTCCGACCGAGATTACATGTAACCATATTGGCCCGCTCAAGAAGTTCTATACCATATTTCTTCTGAGAAAGAAACATTCCAGTAGTATCACGAGAAACAAAGATCCCCAAAAAATAATTAAGAGTTACAAAGTTTGTCAAATTAAATCCATGTGTAAAGATGAAATAATATTATTAAGCAATGATATAGAAGAAGCCATAAGTACAGTGGGTAAAGACCCGTCCTTCCTCCACGATGTTACTTAATCTAAACTAATACAAACTAAATATTGAACTAACTACGAACTATCTTAATGCTATTACATCATTTGGGTGACCGAGTCTTCCATAGGAATATTTGTATTCCTAACAATCTCCCCCTAAGCGAGGTCACCTTAGAAATTAAGTTCTTGTTCTTCAAGCATTCTTGTGTATTTGTAGCTCGTAGTTTCTGATTCTTCACTTTTGGCTCACTTTGTACATCAAGCAATAATCAGGTGATCAATGTTCCTTTGGAATGTGTGATCTTTGAGCATTCTTGGAGATCATCAGCCACCGTAAATCTCCAAGCTCATCCTTAGTTGTATCGCCTTCATGTGATGAAGTGACTTTAGGACCGTCATGCTCAAACTCTTCTGGTTTCGGAGACTTTTCATCAGAGTTGCAGAAGCATTGTTGTTAGTCTCTAGACATTTATGATCTTCAATCAGAATGAGTTGTCAGTGTGAGCATGAGGTATGGAATGACACGATTCAGTTGGAATTGTGTATCACCATCGCCATCTTTATATGTTCCTGAAACTAAGACAGTTAGCAATAAAGATAGAGAACGAATATGGCTTTGTCATTCGTTCTGCGAGGACAGACTACCCTCTGGTTCGGTGAGAACCGACCTGTGATCAGGTAGAGTCTCTTTTAAAGAAGACTCCCCTTGACAGGAATTTCCAGCTTGTAGTAATGAGTCTTCCAAAGAATCCACTTTGAAATCATCATACTAAGCATGTTATCTTACCGGAACGTCTCAAAGCAGACAGCACGATAGAGTGAATCGGTGAATTGATTTTCATAGATTGATGAGAAATTGATTTATAGAAATCACTCACGTGTCACATAAGAAACATTTTTTGAGACACGACGAGAGTTTTATACTTTGAATCACATTTCCATCAAAAATACTTTTGTTTGAAAGATTATACACAATCAATGTGCTCGAAAATTAGTTGGTGAGCACATTGAAAGGTTTTCGCAAAAGTATCCGTCAATCCAATTCTTGGAACAAGTTTGATTCAATGTTGAATCGCCCCATCGTTGCTTTCCAGTTGTCACTTGATCATTGATCCAAGACGGATCTCATATGTCACCTACCAAGAGCTTGAAAGATGTTCGCTCTAGAAGGATTTCCATCGTCATTGTGAATAATTGCATATCACTCTGATGTTCTGGCAATACCACAAGGATAATGCGTAGGACTCTTAATATATTATCTTACTTTCCACGGTGTATGAAACAGTAAGCATATTGGAAGTGTGTCCTAATGAGATTTATGGATGATCTCTTGGCTCTAGACTCAATTGTGCGTTTTGATCCGCTCCTAGAGACTGGGGAGGCGTCTCCTGTTTAGGTACCAACATGGCTCGCAGTGAGCGGTCGATACATTGCACAGGGTTCCCCGTGAGAATGAAACAAGTCCTTTTAAGAGAACTTGAGTGGCTAGGAAGTTTAGTGCAGTGCGTCACTGGGTCCATGACGTCTTGTCTTCAATACCGGTGTTACCTTAGTAACCACCAGTAGCATATGAATTGAACCCGGTTTCTGCCCTAAGGTTGAATAAATGGAAGGCTATTTCTTTTCACCCTTTCTCATTATATTTCTTTTTCATTCTTCAACTCCTTCAGTGCTTACCGAGACTTCATTACTAGAACCTTGTTGGGTTTGTTCCAGTTCTAGCTCCATCTCAGTCGGCACTCTTCCATTATCTCACTTTTCTCCTTTTTTTAATCATTCCTAAGGACTTCTACTCTAACTAGAGGATTGTCCCTGGGAAGATCCCTCCGGTTCTGGTGGATCATGGGAATTCATACCTAACCTTAACCATCCTTATAACTCCGTGCATTAAAGTAAATGGCCGGTCTTTGGTATTTTTCCACAAACGCCTTTTGCTCCCCCTTAATATGTGCATCGGTATTACGAAAGCGTTTAGCACATATTAGGGAGCCTATTATTGAGTCCAAAAGATCACATTTTATCAAATTTTATATTTAAATCACATTCTCTCCCCCGATCAAAAATATCAAGCCTTTTGAGATTTTGGATCTCAATTGATTTAAATAAGTTAGAAAACGTTTTTTGGGAGAAGATGTGATCAGGTTAAACTTTGTCTGGTAATAGGAACATTCATTGAGCTCCCCCTCAATCTATGAGGGGGACGGTTATGTGTCAGAACTGATGAGTTTATAAATGATTTGGAGTTCAATGAGAAACTCATGAAAAATTCATGTATTGATACATAACAATCACAAATTTGAAAGTTGCTTGATATGTACAAAGTGACGAAAGTTGCTTGATATGTACAAAGTGACGAGTTTTGATGTTTGTACTCTAGACATACTTTACATTCTAAATCAATTTCAACATGACACTCAAGTCTAGACATCTTATCTTCTAACATGATTTCATTTTCAAAAGTGTTTACACAAGATCTTGAAGTTTCATTGTTAAAGATAGTTTTTAGGTCCATATTGCATGAAAGTTTAGACTCATTTTCTATTATAGAAAACTCTAGGATAAATGTGTCAAAGCAAACATGCTTGGTTTCAAAATGTACCTTGCTTGGTGATTTAGCTAAGAGAGAATCACAAACCGGATGGTTGGCTACATCTTCATCCGTGATAGTCCATGAATCACAAGCAAGTCCACCAAAGAGCTCGATATGAGAAGTCATCTTCACTTACACCTTCATTTAAAACATTTAAACTAGTAGTACATGTATTAATCTCAACTAAATGTTTATCAATTAATTTTTCTAAGATCTCTAACTTAAATGTGAGATCAAATTGATCATCTTGGTTTTCAAATTTACTTTTCCATTTAAGCATGCTTTCTTTTTCAAATAGTGGTGGTTTTTGAATAGGTTGCCCTTCTTTGAGATTTTCAAAATCCATGGATCGATCCAAGTTTTAAAATACAGTTTATTTTAAGGAACTTGGGTAACGTAGCTCCTGATGCCAATTGTGGAAAACTAGAAGGGGGGTTGAATAGTTTACCTCTTTTTAAAATCCTTTTTAACATAAAAATCCTTTAATATCTTTATGTTTGCTCAACAATATAAACACACCATTATATGTTTGTTTCTTTCAAAAGCTTTTAGTGTAAGTATCAATTCTAATTATACTTGTTTCTTACTTTGAAAAGCTTTACTTGTGATGATCCTAACTTTGCTTGTTTAGTTCTTTGAAAAGCTTTTACACTTGTTTGAAAACTTAAAGATAACTTTAATAGTTTTACTTCTTTGAAAAGCTATATATGTAGTTAACGATTCTAACTAAACAATAACATGCAATAAGCAAAGATAGAAAAAGAAACGATCAAACCACAACACGATTGTTTATCGTGGTTCGGCTACAAGGACTCTTTTTCCTTGCCCTACATCCACGCCCCGAGTTTCCAACTCGAGAGTTATAAACACTAATCAACAAGCTCCTTTCACCGGCGGAGAAAACCTTACACGTCGCTTATACTTTTACCGACACAAAGCTAGATGTCGAGTTCTTTTACAAGGGTACAACCACTCCCACTCGTCGCTTACACTTTTACCGACACAAAGCTAGATGTCGAGTTCTTTACCAAGGGTAAAACCACTCCCGTTAGTTCTTTTACTAGGGTACAACAACTCCCAACATACTACGTATTTTGAGGCCTAAAATACTAACCAACAACTTCTACATACATGACACAAATGAAGTATAAACTACCGAAGCTTATACTTGACCAAGCTACCAAGACTTGCAACTTTAGAGTTGAAGCTTGCAACTTCTTGAATGATCATGTGGAATTCCTTGCTACATAAGAGAATCACACAAGTCAAGGGTTACTGAGTTAGTTTAGAGAATATGTGAAAATATGTCCTAAAGGGTTACACAAAACAAACAAATGGTTTGGTATTTATAGCAAACCAAACTGCAAGCTTGGCGGATCAGGCGGAACCCTCAGATGGGTTCCGCCCGTGTACCCCCAGGGTACCGCCGGGTCTGCAGTAGGTTTATGCAATAACTTCCCAAACCAAACAATGTTTTGTCTCATAACTTCTAGCAACCAAACAATGTCACATCACTTAAAGTAAGTCAAACATGATACTTGCAAGCAACATGAAAGCAAGTCAAACACATAACTTGCCATAAATACATAATGACAAAACTTGCCATAAATGTGATGTGACTATTTCTAATTTAAGAAATAAAACCAATGTTTAGTTTAAAAGGAAATGTAAACATTAGTTAAACAAGACTTAAACACTCAAAGTGATAATTTACTTTTAGCTAAAGTTCATACTTTGTTATTAACAAAACTTAGCAAAGATCGTAAAATATAAATAACGTTTTTAGGCGATATTTGTATTAACAATCTCCCCCTTTTTGTTGATGAGAAAACATAAACTTTATTTAAAAGTAAGTCATAAGATTTAGTGTTAAGTCTTATAAAGTTAGTAATGAAACTTTGTTTTTGCAAAGATTAGCTACGCGGAAGTTTAAAATAATAGAGCAAGTTTCATATAAATTCTCCCCCTTTTTGTCGAAACAAAAAGAAGAGTAGCGAAGCGGAATTATAGGCATGCTCCCCCTTGGTTGATACTCCCCCTAAATGGAGTGCCAAGAGAGGAGACATGGATTTTGAACCTACAAAAGAAAAGTTAGTTTCCGCACAAGATAAGTCATGAAAGCATTTCATGTTTAAAAACACAACTAAGAGTTGTGAAGCGGAATAAAGCAAGACTCATGCTCCCCCTTGAATGTTACTCCCCTAAATGGAGTTTTCAAGGAAGGAAAACATGAGTAATGAACCTACAAAAAGAGAGGTTAGCACAAGATTTATGTATGGTACCATATCAAGGTATAGTTCACTCATTATACCTAAATGGTCAACAAACCCTTCAAACCTTGTTGTAGAATTAATTACATTTAACTTGTAAAATTTTGACTCTTAGAGAGTCAAAGACACAAAATTAAGATGACAACATCCTACAAAGACAAACTAAAAAATAAACTAAGAACATAAAATGCTACAAGGAAATCATCATTTTCCTTAATGAGAAACATTATCCAAAAACAAGGATTGGGTTGTTTAGGGATGAAAATGTGGATTGAGGGTTGTAGCGGGTTTTATTTGGAGATGTGAGGAGGTGACTTGGTTTTGCTTTGTTGGTTAAAATGGGGACTTTTTCCAAACGAAACGGTTTTGTTTCATTTTGGAGACTCTAAGGTTGTGGTGGATGAGACAAGGATTGTAGACGCTCCAAAATGTGGTTTAGAATAAACCTCATTTCTTCGGATAACACACGAAGTTCCGTTCGACATCTTTCACTAATGTGAGCGGTTCTCTCGCAATGTCCGCAATCATGGCGGGGGAATGATGGTGGTGGATAGTTTGAACTTGAAGGAGCAAAGGTGGATGGTTGAGAAGTGTTTTTGCTTCCTTCACTTGTTGAGTGTAATGCCGTATTGAATTCCATAACATGGTTGATTTGAGAATCAACCATTCGTTTGAAGGCATTGAGGTGGCTTAAATGAGTGTTAATTTCCTCATTTGTGTTTGGAGGTTCTTGTGGTGATGGTTGTTGTTGTTGTTGTTGTTGTTGTGGTTGAACTAGGTGACGGAAACTTGGTTCTCCGTAAGGATCACCATGAAGGTTTTTGTAAATAGGATGAAACACAAATGAATGTGAGTGGGTATGACCTTGGTCATTTGAAAAAATAGTTGGTCTAGCATAACGGTAAGCCAACCGTTCTACCGTAGATGGGTAACGAGGTTCATCATTGAGTTGCTCATTATGTTGTTGTTGTGTTTCCATTTGAGCAATGGTGTCAAAAAGTGAGAAGGATGGTGGACTTGATGATAAATCATCAAAAGTTTCCAAATTGGGTGTTGGTGATGTTGGTGGTGTATGGAAAAGTTCCATTGGTGTAAGTGTGGGTGATTGAGGTGAAGAAGTTTTTGATTTAAAAGCTTGTTTGGAAGGTGAGGTTGACACACTCAAAAGTTTAGTTGGTGATGGATTAGAGGCTAGGTTTGAGTTGCAAAGTGGTGGAGAAGGTGGTGGAGTGGCAAGATTGAGCAAATCTTGAATGGTGATCACATTGATATTACAAGGTGTTGAGGGTGTAGTTGAGGTAGTAAGGTTAAGAAAATCTTGGATAGGTGAAGAGATGTTTAGTGAGGCATCACTTGATGATGATGAGCTTGACTTGGTGGATTTGTTGAAGCAACAAGGTTTCACACTAATCCTAGTGGGTTTAGCATATGATTTTGATGACTCGGATGAAGTGTTGGATTTGGTCATTTCAAAGGTTTTGGTTTTGATGTTTGAGGGAAGAAGTCTTGATTGGTGATGGTATGATTTGAATTGTTGTGGAGCTTTCAATTTTATAGGATGAGAAAGGTGTTAAAATAGTGTTTGGATTTGATGTTTTACTATTCAAAGATTGAGGAGTCAAATGATTTTCATGACCATGTCACATCATTTGAGGTCAATCCAATGAATAGGATGGAGTGAAAGACCAACCTAAGCACTCAATGCTTTGTGATCATGGGAAGTGGTTTGGTTGAAAATGTATCAAAGGTTTGAAGGATCCTTTAAAAGGGTTCCTTTGGGTAGTTATGTTTTGAATTTGAATTTTGGCGGGAAGTGTCTTCCTAATTGTTTTAGTGAGTGAGGTTTGTTCCAATATGGTTGTTGGTGTTAATGAAAGATGTTTCTCACTTGGGATAATGATTTGACACTTTACAAGTTATGTTCTTAAGAAAAATGTTCACAAATTTTCTGCAGGTACTGGCGGCACCCTGAGACTACACAGGCGGAACCCAGTTTTGGGATCCGCCAGGCCTGAAAAACTTCACAGTCCGCGTTTTTGACCCGCGAAACGATTTTCAAAATTTTCGGAAACTCTTGGAAATGAAAATTTACTATATGACAGATTAGGAAATGCAAAAGTTGGGCATATAGACATTCATCTCTTAGGACTTTGACTGGGGGCTAACGATTTTCACTTGACTTAGTGGATTTTACCATAAGCATGAAATTGACACATACCACCAATATTGTCATTAATCATAAAAGAGCATACAAAACATAATCCATCAAACGTAATAAGACATGAATATGAGAAGTAATACACATCACATAATTTCACATAGTTTTAACACAAAGACGCTTCTAAAGCACACATAAGACAAACGCTCCTTAATCTTCTCACAACCGGTCAATCTTCTTTTTGAGCTTGTTTAGGTACCTTCCAAAACACTTGAACATTCCTTTGGTTTGCTTGAATTCTTCGGAAGCATTGTCAATGATGGGGAGAGCTTGAAGATATTCTAAAGGAGGTAACTTAGAGTTTGGTAGATTATCATCGTCGCTCATGCCGGATGATGATGAAGATGGAGTAGGTGATCGAGTACGTTTGCCCTTATTTTTGAAAACTCGTTTATCACTTAGAGGAACGAAGATGTGAGGGACAAGAGAATAGTCAAGGTGCATTCCTTTTTCATTAGGAGGAATGGGTGAAATTGCTCTAAATAGCCGAGTAAGAAGCATTCCATATGGAAGGGCGGTTTTTCCAACTAAAGGTATGTCGGCCATTCGTCGGGCTAGGTAGTAGGCTAAGTTGAATGGTTGACCAATGGAAATGCTATAAAGCATGTAGCAAAGGCATGTGTTAACATGATCCCTATTTCCTATGGTACTTATGACATTGGCTCTAAGAATTTCTTCCCACTTCTTAAATTGTGGTTTAAGCTCATTGGTCTCCATACCAAATGGGTCCTTATCCACAATATTCCCCGAACGATTTTTCCTAGTGGTAGAGGCTCTAACAAAGAGATGTTCCTTAATTGTTTCCTTACTAACAAGAGGATTGTTGTATGGATGAAAACGCTCAATTGAGTCTAGGCTTGAAATAGGCCACTTATCCGTGTAAAGACAAGTACCTTCATTAGGAACACCAAGGATGATAGCTAAGTCTTTTAGGTCTATGAAATTTGGTATTTGATTTGTTTTGAAAGTTAATGATATCTTACCCGACTCATCGGTGAAGAGTTCTACGGTTGCATAGAATTCTAGTACGAACCTAGGGCAAATTGGCTCATTAATATCAAGAAGACAATCAAAGTTTATTGCGGCAAAGTTTTGGCGAATAGATGTTCCTTCTAGAAAGGATGGATCAATTGTTCTACCTTCATGAACATAGCGTTTTTCTAGTGCCTTAAAGGTTTCTACTTGAACTTTGTTAAGACCTTTAGTCCTATGGTGTTTGGGCAAGTACTTAAGGGTTTCCACGTGATCGGTTTGATTTGCGTTAGGCATGTTGATTCCTAGAAAACACAAGAATTATATGTTAATGACTTTTTAATCAATGTGCATGTTCTAATGTGTTCCTTTATGCAAACAATGAGGAGACTTGGTTATATTGACTCATTTTGATGCCCAAATTGTTTTGTTTGAGAAGTAATGTTACGAAAACAAAAGATAACCAAAAACTCTCCTAATTGAATATATCTTCGATTGAATGTACCCGAAAATACATATTGGTTATGTATTCCCTTTAGCATTCAAGAGATAATATGCAAGTGATGTTTCAATGATGTTTTTCATTTGTTTTAACAATGTGGTGATGAATTGTGTTGCAATTAGAAAAATAGTGCTCTTGGTGTGTTTGGTAAATTAAGGTAACAATGAAAAGATACATTTCTTAACTTAATGGAATACATAATTGACTAGCCACCAAGTTTTTCATGAATCATGAAGTTTTTATGCAAAAGCCCTAGGATTCTAGTTAATGATTGTAAGCAAAAATGTTATGATTAAATTAAAAATGTAGTTGTGATTGGAATACTTACAAAGTTAGTTGGATTGGAAGAGATTGGATTAGAAGCCCTAAAATTCGTATGGTTATGTGTTTTTGAGAGGGTAATGATAGTTTGAAGGTGAATGACTAAATGAGGAGGGTGTTTGGTTTTGAAATTTAGAGTAAAAACAATCTGTGGAATCGGCGGACCAGGCGGAACCAAAAAATGGGTTCCGCCCGTATGGTCTGAGGGTGCCGTGGGTGTCTGCAGGAAAAATCAAAAAGGGATTGTCTTGATTTTTGTGGTTTTATCCTAATGTTCAAACCTTAGATTTTAAGTCTTATTGTGTATGACTAAGCCTAGGAATGATGAATGTTTCACATTCAAGGGGTTTAGCGAAAACGTTTGATGGATTGATTAACGTAGAAAAACCTTCTTAGTTAAGATGTTCCTCAATGAACAATTTTAACAAGACGATGATGATGGATCACAATATGTCTGTAAAGACTGTGATGATTTAAATAGTTGCTGAAGTCGATGCATCCTTTGTTGACGAGATAACATTGTTGATGAAGAAATTCCTTTGTCGATAAGAATTAACTTGTTCAAGCGGAGCTTGTTGATGTGCTTCTTCATTAAATTCTCAAATGAGATCCTTCAGCGTTTTGGAGAATCATTGGGTAAGTAAGTATTAAAAGTGCAAGTACCACTTGTGCTTTTCTTATCAACTTATTACCGATGCAATTCTATTTGGCATACACTATGGTTTCTAATCCCATTCTTTTGGGACACCATAATCCTAGTGGTGTAGTACTTCTAAATGAATCCAAGCAAGCTCTTTCGAAAGAGTTGTTTAAGGATCTTCTCTAAAACCGAGCACATAGACAAGCACTAAACATAATGTTGGGTTACATTTGTTGTAAGAACAAGTATACTTCCAAACATATCTCTATGTTTAGCTCTACCTACGGATTTACTAATCTCATTCTTGATAAGTCATAAAGGACTTAATCATTGTGAACAAGTGAATAACTAGGAAAGTTTTTGAGTGATTATCCCTTACTTTTGGAGCTTGCTTAGGAAAATAAATAGTCTTTCAAAGATTAACATTCTTTTCTATTTTGAAAGTCTATTTTGTTTTAGTAATTGCTTTACACTAATGTTCAAAAACACTTTTTATTAATTTGTTTCAATTACTATTATGACCCATGTTTCAGGTTTTTATGACCTTGTTGATATTGCTTGACTCAATGTTTTATACAAGACGAAAGGATGTTGTTGTTCAATTTTTAATAGTCCATCTTCCTTGTTATTGATCTTGACATACTTGTCTTATCAATGTCGGGCTTTCGACTAAGTCATCATCTACCAAAGATGATATCTTAGAAGGAGGTGGTCTTTCATTGAATTTTAAACTCAATGATTCCTCGACTCTTTGGGTTTATTTTCTTAAGACCTCATAAGTGTAAATGTCCAAGATATGCAACATCATAAGACTATGGGTCGAATTTGATGTTCACATCCTAGAAGTTTAATAAATCATTTTCTCCCAATCATTCAAATAAAATTCAACTGATTTATTTTACTTTGTGTGTCTTTCGTGAAGCTTTTAGCAAAAGAATGATTGGACTTAGGATGCTATTGAAAATATAGGGTATAATACCAAAAGCCTTTTGTACTACAAGTGTTTATGAAACGTTTTGGTTTTGCTAGATTTGCAAGCATCACAAAAGTGTTGGTTGTCTTATCACTTAAGAAGTTCTTAGTTCACTCACTTGTAGATAAGAATTAAGTGAGACTTACTCAAGAGTTACTCGTGTATTTTCCCGAAAGATTAAGAGAGGCAAGACACCTTATATCTCCTACTAGAAGTAGCATCAAACTACTTTACCTATGAAGGATCTAATCCTTATTGTTACTCACACAATCATAGACACCTTATAGTAAAGACTACTACTAATACTTATGACAAATCATACTGTTAATCAACAAGAAATATTTAAAAGGTAAGTTGAAGAGACGTGTACCTTTTAAGCTCCATAGATTAGCCATCAAGAAGAAAACATAAAGCAAATAATCTTGATACGTAGAGAGGCTAAACACAACTTCTTATAAATCCAAGAAAGTTAGAAAGACACATAAAAGTATTGACCATGATATTTTTATCCCTTTATCATGTGTTCCTATTAGAGCTAGAGTGACTTCTACAATACACTCTTAGGTTTCACAAACACAACATGTTTTGTTTTACTTGTTGATGATTTATTAGAGTTAAATCCTAATCCGGTTCTATCTCTAAATGACCTTTGATTCTTCAAACAACTTTCAAGAGTTTTTGAACTTTCTTCAAATTTAGGAAGCATTTTTCCTTTTTCATTTTGTTTTAGAATTTCATGTTTGTACTCTAGACATACTTTACATTCTAAATCAATTTCAACATGACACTCAAGTCTAGACATCTTATCTTCTAACATGATTTCATTTTCAAAAGTGTTTACACAAGATCTTGAAGTTTCATTGTTAAAGATAGTTTTTAGGTCCATATTGCATGAAAGTTTAGACTCATTTTCTATTATAGAAAACTCTAGGATAAATGTGTCAAAGCAAACATGCTTGGTTTCAAAATGTACCTTGCTTGGTGATTTAGCTAAGAGAGAATCACAAACCGGATGGTTGGCTACATCTTCATCCGTGATAATCCATGAATCACAAGCAAGTCCACCAAAGAGCTCGATATGAGAAGTCATCTTCACTTACACCTTCATTTAAAACATTTAAACTAGTAGTACATGTATTAATCTCAACTAAATGTTTATCAATTAATTTTTCTAAGATCTCTAACTTAAATGTGAGATCAAATTGATCATCTTGGTTTTCAAATTTACTTTTCCATTTAAGCATGCTTTCTTTTTCAAATAGTGGTGGTTTTTGAATAGGTTGCCCTTCTTTGAGATTTTCAAAATCCATGGATCGATCCAAGTTTTAAAATACAGTTTATTTTAAGGAACTTGGGTAACGTAGCTCCTGATGCCAATTGTGGAAAACTAGAAGGGGGGTTGAATAGTTTACCTCTTTTTAAAATCCTTTTTAACATAAAAATCCTTTATCTTTATGTTTGCTCAACAATATAAACACACCATTATATGTTTGTTTCTTTCAAAAGCTTTTAGTGTAAGTATCAATTCTAATTATACTTGTTTCTTACTTTGAAAAGCTTTACTTGTGATGATCCTAACTTTGCTTGTTTAGTTCTTTGAAAAGCTTTTACACTTGTTTGAAAACTTAAAGATAACTTTAATAGTTTTACTTCTTTGAAAAGCTATATATGTAGTTAACGATTCTAACTAAACAATAACATGCAATAAGCAAAGATAGAAAAAGAAACGATCAAACCACAACACGATTGTTTATCGTGGTTCGGCTACAAGGACTCTTTTTCCTTGCCCTACATCCACGCCCCGAGTTTCCAACTCGAGAGTTATAAACACTAATCAACAAGCTCCTTTCACCGGCGGAGAAAACCTTACACGTCGCTTATACTTTTACCGACACAAAGCTAGATGTCGAGTTCTTTTACAAGGGTACAACCACTCCCACTCGTCGCTTACACTTTTACCGACACAAAGCTAGATGTCGAGTTCTTTACCAAGGGTAAAACCACTCCCGTTAGTTCTTTTACTAGGGTACAACAACTCCCAACATACTACGTATTTTGAGGCCTAAAATACTAACCAACAACTTCTACATACATGACACAAATGAAGTATAAACTACCGAAGCTTATACTTGACCAAGCTACCAAGACTTGCAACTTTAGAGTTGAAGCTTGCAACTTCTTGAATGATCTTGTGGAATTCCTTGCTACATAAGAGAATCACACAAGTCAAGGGTTACTGAGTTAGTTTAGAGAATATGTGAAAATATGTCCTAAAGGGTTACACAAAACAAACAAATGGTTTGGTATTTATAGCAAACCAAACTGCAAGCTTGGCGGATCAGGCGGAACCCTCAGATGGGTTCCGCCCGTGTACCCCCAGGGTACCGCCGGGTCTGCAGTAGGTTTATGCAATAACTTCCCAAACCAAACAATGTCTTGTCTCATAACTTCTAGCAACCAAACAATGTCACATCACTTAAAGTAAGTCAAACATGATACTTGCAAGCAACATGAAAGCAAGTCAAACACATAACTTGCCATGAATACATAATGACAAAACTTGCCATAAATATGATGTGACTATTTCTAATTTAAGAAATAAAACCAATGTTTAGTTTAAAAGGAAATGTAAACATTAGTTAAACAAGACTTAAACACTCAAAGTGATAATTTACTTTTAGCTAAAGTTCATACTTTGTTATTAACAAAACTTAGCAAAGATCGTAAAATATAAATAACGTTTTTAGGCGATATTTGTATTAACACAATGATACGTGAAGCAAAACCATTACTCCTCATTTTCTTCCTGAAGACGATTGAGGGATTCATGTGTCAGACTCTTCATGCCACGTCAGGGGAGAATAAATTGAAACAGCTCTCTCGGAAGTGCCGAAGTAAAGATATCTGCCAACTGATACTCAGTCCTCACGAAGTGTTGTTCTACCACACTTTTCTCAACTTGTTCCACCATTCCTTTGGAGAATCCGTTTTCCAGGAGAAACTTTAACAAAGAATCGTACCATGCCCTAGACCCCCGCTTTAGGCCATAGAGAGTCCTTTTCAGAAGGTAGACATGGGTAGGATGATTAGAATCCACAAATCCTTCAGGTTGACTAATATGAAAAACTTCATTCAGCTCGCCATTTAGAAATGCAATTATCACATCCATTTGATAGACTGTCATGTTCTGACTTGCAGCATTGGTGAGAAATATGCGGACCGCCAGAACGAAAGATTCCTTAAAGTCAATGCCTTGCTTTTGATGAAATTCCTTAGCAACAAGCCTCGCCTTGTTTTTAGAATGACATCATTCTCATCAAGTTTCACTTTGAAGATTCACTTAAGAGCTATAGTCATTGCACAGTCTGGAGGTAGTACCAATTCCCATACTTCAAGTCGATCAAACTTGTGAATTTCTTCTTGCATCGCATTAAACCAATAGTCTTTAGAGATAGCAGTCTTGAAATCTTAGGGTTCGACTTTGGTTAGTACGGAATTATAAAAGTACCACAAGGCATATGTGGCAATTTGCCTTCATGTGGACACTGGTTGAGAAGGATTCCCAATAATTTTCTCAATCGGATGATAATTGGTCCATTATCAGACATGCTCACGTGGTTGAGGGTAGGGAACTGATGTAGCCATGTGAAGATCTCCTGACGAAGATGCCTCAGATGAAGATTCAGGAGCAAGTATGTTATCGAACGAAGTCTCATCAGGAGGAGCAAATGAATTTACTTCAAAAGAATTGTCGACTACAGTGCCTTGATGTACTGAAGGAGATTGAAGATTTTACAATGATGGTGAATAACTTGCAGATTGAGCATCTTGATCAATTCAAGTAGACACTGATGGACCATTTGAGTTGTACCGAACCGGAACAGCGGCAGCTGGTGGTGTCATTGTATCATCAGTAGTTGTCTCAAAGTATTCAACAATCAATGGGTCAAACAAGATCTTCAAGATCTCATTTGTAGTTGGTACATAAGGTACTGCAGGAGTGGGATGTTGTAGAAGTCCTGAACTAATTGGTTTAGGAGAGAAAAGTTTAAATGCGGGTCCTGCATTGATGTGTACAGGAGCCGTATGCTCAATCAGCTCAACGAATGTGACGTGAAAGGTTTCCAAGCTTTACCAGGTTTGTATGTTGTAGATTTGGTATCCCTTGTGCGACGAGAACCTTTAAGAAGATCAACACCATCCAATTCTCTGACGAAGCATGTATGTTTACTGAGAGCAACTTCTACATCATAATCACAGTCTTGACCAATCAGAAAACAAATTATGACCCAGTCCTTCGACGTAGAATACCCTGGAGATTACACTGTCACCAAATACATAATCTCCATAACCCATAATTGCCCCAAAATGGTCGTTCCCGAATTTTAACTGTCCCACACGAAATTCTTGAGCTGTGAGCGATCCCCATTCATATGTTATGAGCAGCCTGAGTCCAAATGTCAAAGGATGATCTGTACGACATGCATTTGAAAACAGACGAAAGAAGAGAATTTAGAGTGTTGGATCCCCAATTTAAGTTGGGTTCCAGTTGGTTAGTGCAAACAAATTATGGAGCAACTGAGACCTTAGGTGCATTCGTTTCAATGGTAGAAATTTCACTAGTCGATGCAATGGGCCTAGTTAAAGAACATTGAGCTTCTAAAGGGAAGGTTCTACCAGTTGGCTTCCATTTCTTAATAGGCACAACTTTAGAGTTAGTCATCCTAGTTAAAGGGCACTGTTCTCCAAAATTGAATTTCCTTCCAGTGGGCTTCCACTGATAACCAACATTGTCAAACAGTTTTCCTATTGCTTTCCAAATTTGCATAACTTGTTTAGCTCTCCAAACTTTCTTAACTGGGGGTTTGTTAAATGACTTCAGAAATTTCTCAACACATTTATCATGATTACTCGAAATTAAACATTCATTACATGTTTTGCAAAGTGAATTAGGATTTGAATTATGATTCCTTTTGTTCAACTCAGACTTACAATTACTCATGTGGTCTTCTACTTTCTTCTTAGGAACACTTTTAGCTAGAGAAGTCCTATAATTTTTTATATTTCTCCTAGGTTTTGATTCGCTAGCTTTAGTGTCACTTTTAACTCCTGTAGAAGGACTGATGGTAACCTTAGTCTTTTTCACTTCTAGTTGCTGAACATGTTTTGATGTGTTGGGATTTGAAGTTTCCAAGGGTTCAGCAAAGGTAACATGCTTGTTTGTTGACATAGAGGATGATGCAGATGACCTATCTTGCGTGCTATCAATCTTAGGACATGTACCAATAGCATATTCGAAGAGTTCCTGAGATCTATTAGTGAGAAAGTAGGCACCTACAATAGCATCATCAAGTGGTTTTGCTATCCTATCCTCTTCAATGGTTTCACGAAGCAAGTCAAGGCACTCCTTAAGATGTTAAGATAGTCACTATGTACTAACTTATTATTCCTAAGGGGAAGAGGAATATACACAGCATCACATGCATATTTCTTACAAGCAGAATCCTTTTGAACAACATTATCACAAGTGATGATTGGCATTTTCCCTTTCACCAGAGTCTTTAGATTCTCAATCTCTTTAAGCAAAGAAGTTATCTTTTCATTTTTTTTATCACGTGTGATCTTAATCGAATCATATAACTCTTTGTAATGATGTTTAACTTTTGAATTTTCAGCACGAAACCAATCATTTTCATGTTGCAATTCATTGATGGAATCTTGAAATTGAAAATTCTGAGAATCTATAGACTGTGGTTTTTGGGTGCCAATCACATCACTATTGTTTGACTTCAATTGGGCAATTTGAACCCTCAGTTTTCGAATCGTGTTAGTGTGAGCTTGAATCTTTTCATCACGTTTGGCTAATTCAAAATATGCATCAAATTCAGGAGCATCCGAAGATGTCTTGGCATTTGAGATTTTAAATCTTTCTTCTAAATGTTGACACTTTAATTGCAAATTAAGATTATCAACCTCTAGTTTTGACAAATTCCTGACCATGTTATCATGGTCATCGTTTTGAATTTTCTCACACAATTTAAAATTCTCCCCCTTAAACTCAATAACACGATTCTGGAAAACGTTCAATGCAATAGACATCTCATGAAATTGGCAGGCAGATAATGCAGAATCAGTAGCAGTATAAAATACATCCTGTGCAATACATTTAGCAATCAAATTCTCATTCATGATGAGAATATTTTTCCTCTCAATTTCACTGCATTCAAGATCCATTTTCAGTTGTTTTCCCTCGTTTTCCACTTCTTTAAACACCTTTTTCATATTATCAACATCTTTATTTAAGGTTTTTTGAAGACCCTCAAAATGTTCCTTGAGAAGTTTAAAGAATAGCATAACCTCAGTTAAATAACAACTTTTTGTTTGTTCAAAACCCCTTTCCCCTTCAGTAATACCCGTTGGTGTAATTCTCTTTTTACATGTTTTATGAAAATCAGTGAGTAATTGACCAAGAACATATAGAGCAATTAGAGTATTATTTTGTGTGGGGAGAGTTAAAGGGACAAGATGCCTGGGTGTATTTAGTGGGTATAACGTTGGATCAGCTATCTTAAACATGGTACGGGTTTCACCCACAAATCTTACTGCATTCATTTTTTCCATGTCTATACTCCAAAATACTTGCTCTGGAGTGAACCTTTTTTTAGGGACAAAGGTTAATCGATTATCTTTAGAGTAGTCATAAGCGTACATAATTTTATTAGAAATGTACCAGGGATCCTTTAATTTCTCAGCTAGTTTTTCTCTGGTTCTATCTTCTATCTCATTACCCTCATCATCGGATGTAGCATTAGGAGGGGCATGATTAGGCTTAATCATAATGTTAGCATCATATAATGCAGGCTATGCACCTATACTATTTCTAAGGAAATTGGTTTTTGGCTTACCTATATCCTTTTCACTATGTTCATCACTTAACTTCCTAAGCTTTTGAATCATTTAAGCAGTTTGAATGGTTTGGCCTTGAGTGTACAACTTGTCTTCGAGCTTATTCTTCAACGTTTTTAGACAAGAAAAATCATTTAAGTGTTTTGTTTCTTTATCTTAAAAATCAAGTTTTAGTGTAATTACACTTTCCTGGATTTCCTGTTCTCGTTTAACAGACTGGTCAAGTTGTTTTTGTAAAGAAAATAACTCATTTTTCAACGTTTCTTCCCTTAAATTACGTTCTGTTATGTGTGCACGCATATGCCAGTCCATTTTTTGTTCACGCTCAGTAAGTTCAAATTTTGCACGTTGTTCAAACATGGTCACCTGATCTTTAAGGATGTTAAGTCTAGTGGTCAGGGTGTCATCAGGGATATAAACAGTGTGCTCATGCAAATCACAATCATTATCAACAACAGAAGATGCACTACTAGGTACAACCGACTCTTCGTTGTGTTTCACATATTGTTCACATGGGAACACTGTTGGGATCAAAGTTTTACTATTTTGTCAAGTCTCGGTCATTTGTAATAATAGGTTGCTTAAGTTATTATTTACTTGAATTTATGTAATCTTACATGTTTACTAGACTTAAGGTATTTTGGTCCATGGGCTTATAAGCCCACACGAATTGTCAAGAGGAAGGAGAGGGAGTGTTGCCCTAGCTCTTTCCCTATAAATAGAAGCCTTAGGTCTCATGTAATACTTGGTTGTTTATTTGATATCTTAAGGAAACTCTTTCACTTTTATTTCTCTCATTCAAATATTCACCCAAATCCTTATATCTATCTCATTCTTGTTTGTGTGAAATCAATATGGTGACCTAACAAGTGGTATCATTCGCCATATGAAGGTATAGTTATTGTTCTCTCTTAGAAATCGATCCAAAGTGTGTTTCTATCTCGTTATTTTATTGATTTTCTTGCAATTTCTTGTTTGTTTCTTGTTTTATATCACATCTTTGCTTACAAACTCGTGGTACAAAACACAACAAACAAAAAGTTTCAATATTTTCAATCAAAATACACGACTTAGATTTTGTACTATTTTTCGAAAACATTTTCATTTTTGAAAAAGTTTATCAAGTTTTCAACTTTCTTCAAGAAATCATCATTTTATACCTAAAAGTACAAGAATCTTTAAATAAAAACGCGTTTTTGGCAAGCTTTCTTTAAAAACAATAAACTGTCTCAATATCGCAATCTTCACCATACGACCAAGTTTCGAAATCGTGTGCCTGTGCTTCAAATCGACTTACGAATTGTGGACTCAGTCTTTTCTCTCTTGTATAAGAAAGAAAAGTACTTCGACTTTTGGATAACTTTCGAAATTGTATAATTTCGAAAGTGTGTTAGTGATTTTGTGTTTTCGAAAACTGCTCATTTTTCGAAATCACACTTTTTCGAAAACTTTCTTAAGTTTCGAAATCTCACAAACATTCACTTAGTTTCGCGAATACTTTCTTAAGTTTTGAAATTTACTTATTTCGCAAACCTAAGTTTCGCAAACCTAAGTTTCGAAATCTACAAAATTTTCGCAATCAAAAGTTAAAGAGGCAAAGTTTCGCAATCACTGTACGAGCAAACTTTCGCAAACATTTACTTGGGCAAAGTTTTCGAGATTTGGCTAAACCTATACCTTCTACAAGATCCATCTTTTTCACACAAGTGTTTCAATATGTCTCAACCACCGTACTACAACTTTAACCATCCTCAGCAACATCAGAATCAACAGTATCATCAGCAACAACAACAGTATCAACAATCACCACAATATTATCAACAACCGGTTTACTCACAACAACATATTCTCATGAAACAACATCAGATGGTTCCAATGCAACAATCCTATCCTATGTCACCACAACAAAGCCAACTTCCATCAAAACCTACTCACTGGTTTGACAGGATGTGCGAAGTCATTTCAACTCAACAATCCAGACATGAAGCAGGATCTATTGACACCCCACCAATGCTAACACCGGGTAATTATGTTCAGTGGGCAAGTCGATTCTTAAGGTTTATAGAACTCAAGAAACCCAATGGTAAGTACATGAAACAAGTTATCCTTGAAGGACCGTTTCCGTGGCCTGTTAACTACGTTGGCGGTGACCCATCTGCTGATCCTCCAGTAGCTCCAACTGCTGTGCTTGTTCCTGAGTCTTCACTTACTGCTGAACAACACCACCATCGTGAAGCAGATGAGTATGCTATGTCTTACATACTTCAAGGAATACCAAACATCATATTCAGAAGTGTTGATGCTCAGACAACTGCAAAAGCTATGTGGGAACACGTCCATCTACTTATGCAAGGCACACAACTGAACAAGGAAGACATGGAATCTAAACTTTACTTGGAATACACTAATATCATGATCGAACCAGGGGAATCACTTGTATCTTACTTTCATCGTTTCACCAATGTCGTCAATGACTTAGAGAGACATGAAGTACACCTTCCAAGGATCGCTGTCAATACTAAGTTTGTTAGTAGTCTGGGTTCTGAGTGGCAAAAGTATGTGACATTTGTGAGACAAGGTAAGAATCTTCATAGAGATCCATATGGTTTGTTGTACGACTATCTCAAGCACTATGAGTCTGAAGCTGAAAAAGATAGAGCCGCACGAGGAGGATATACACCACCACCTACTTCTAATCCCCTAGCACTCGTTGCTCAATCTCATGCTCCGATGTCTAATCAAGTTTATGATCAGGAACAGAACTATCTCAGTTACCAGCAACCTGCTACTTCACACAAAATGGTCCCATTTGAATCATCCTCGCATCACGCTTCTTCTCAACCTCCTCCATATGACAACCATGATAGCATGTATTATTCTAATCAGATTGAAGATGATGATGATGATGTCAATACGTTGAATCAAGGACTTGCTCTTGTTGCTCGGGCTTTTAGCAAATTCTCTAACAAAACCAACAACCGTCTTCGTTCTTCATCAAACACAAGAAATCAAGCTGTCGTTCAAGATGGTCGAGTTGAGATTCAGAACCGTAATCCTGGACGTTCAGGCTGAGGTGGGTATACTGGAAATTCTGCGTATGGACAAAGATTCAACAACAATGGGGGATTCAGAAACAATCCAGGTGCTCCTCAGCGAAGTAATGACAATGTTGCTAATAACAATACAGTATCTGGGAATGCGATATGGTGCTACAACTGCAACGAAAAAGGTCATATTGCAACAGCATGCCCTCAACCAAGAACCCATGGCAGTCAGTTTCAGAAGCAGGCATTACTTATGGCTCTCAAAGATGAAAAGGAAGGAACTTTCAATGCTCACGACAACAATTTCTTTGCTAATGCTTACAAAGATGATAATATGGAAGATCTTGAAGCCAATGCAGCTGTGATGCTTATGGCCAACATGCAGGAACATCAGTTGAATGATTCAGGCCCAGTGTTCAGCACTGATGGTTTGTCTCAGGTAAATGACCTAACCACATGCTCCATAGAATTTAATGCATCACCCTCTGTTTCTGAATCAGATCAGGCGCAAGTTGTTCCATCTGAACCATTTTTATCTTCTCAAGAGGATGAACAATTAGACACAGTTGTTATATTTGATGATGACACTATCGTCTCATTTGATGATCCTATTGAGCAAGATGAAAATGACTATATTGAACAACATGAACCTTCTTCTGATCCAGATCCTGCCTGTACAGTTATGGCCAAACAACTTAAAGAACAACTTCTTTCTAATCACATAATGGACGAGCAAACGAAAGTTTTGAAAGAAAATGCCGAGTTGAAAAAGGACATTGAATGTTATAAAATACAACTTTCAAATTTTCAAAATGCAGTTCATCGTGAAAAGTGCTTTGAAAAGTCATTTCAGGAATCATATGTCAAAGAACAAAATCTTCAAAAGCAAATATATGACATAATTGAGTCAAACGGTAAATTGGTTTCCAAACTGGAAAATGAAAAACATGATCTTCAAAAACAAGTTGTTCAACTACAACAGGAACTTTCAAAAACACAAACAGAGGTGACAACTTGCAAACAGGAATTTTATGAACATAAAGTGCAAAAACGAGAAAAAGAAAATACTTTAATTGAAGAAAATCTCGTTCTCGAACGTCAAATTAAAGCTTTTCAAAATATCGTTTATAAACATGGGGAATCTGTAACGACAATTCAAAAGTTTACTTTAAAACCAAGACAAGATAAAGGTTTTGCCCTTGGCGATTATAGATCCACTTTTCTTCGCACTGCATTCAAAACAATTCCCAAGCTGTACAGTATGGACCAATTGATGGATAATAATGTTGTGCGTGTTATTGTACATAATACTGAGGAAGAATACGAACTTGAAGAAAAGTGTCGATAAAAAATGAGTCAAGTTGAATATTGCAAACCATATGATTACTCAAAAGCTCCTCACATTTCAAAATCTTTTGTTCCGTCAAGAGAAATACCTGAGAAATCATGGTATGTAACTGAGTCTTATGTTTCATCTTCCGATGGAGCTCCTGTCAAACCCGTGGCACAAGTAAATGGTCCATTACCATCTACTGGTAATGTGACACCATTACCTACACGCTGTAAAGTTTTAGACTATTTTCAAACATTCATGAAAGGCATCGATAATTTGGAAAACGTCATTGAACATCATTCGCAAATTAAAATTGTTACTTTTCAATCAGCCTACGAGCGGGAAAAGCGAGACATTTTTCAAAAACAAATTATGCCTTTAGTTCAAAATTTGCGTTATTGTGCTACTCGTTGGGAACAGGAACTCCAAAAAGAAGTTAATGATATGAAAGATATTTTCGCTCTTAATGAAAATGCAATTTTGGTTCAACGACGCAAAAACCGATTTTTGAAAACAGATTCTGATCGACTCTTGGAAAAACTTCTCCATGCTGATATTTATACTCTCATCATGAATGATCTCTATTATTCCAGCAATGCTGCGGTATTTGAAGATTACTGTGGTGATCTTGATTTGTTGAAGTCAAAAAATGAAACATTGAAACATAAATATGAAACATTGCGTCAAAACAGTGATGATGTGATAAACAAACTTTCAAACGAAATTTGTCAACTCAAACAAAAGCTTGATTGGTGTCAAGCTCAAAGTATTGAAACCGAATTGCAACTACCTAGTAAAAATGCTTTTCTCAAAGACAAACGTCTTCAATATAAAAATGAAATTGCGGAGTTAAAAATTGAAAACATCGAATGGCAACAAAACCGCGATGACATTCGTTATTGCAATGGTTTACTTGAGTCTGAAATTCAGGACAAAAATCACATCATCATTGATTTGAAAGAGAAAATTAAGCTACTTCAAAAAGGAAAGTTTATTGACACCACTGTGATAGCACCAGGAATGTTTCAAATAGACAGAACAGATAAGGGTAATCATGCTAAGAGTTCTAATGTTAGTTCTTCCACTTCCACAGGACTAGTTTCCCCTAAGAGCGTTAGCAGCCCAAAGCCAAAAAGCGTTAAGAAGACTAAAAAGACTAGGCTCTCGCAACGTAGAAGAGGAACACTAGAAGTGCAAGAAGTAGAAGCTCACCTTAGGAACTCGAATAAAACTCATGTTGCATCTGATTTAGATTCTAATCTGGCAAATTGTAATCCAAATCTTAATGTAACGAATGCTGAACCTTCTAATGTTTTGAATATTAATGCATCTTGTGTGTTTTGTCGTCAAAGTGTGTTATCTGGTGATCATACCAAATGTGTTGCTAATAATCTCTTACATCGTAAAAAGAAACGTAGATCCGGCTTTCCTTCTAGGTCCACTAATGCCTCTAAGTCTACCTTAGGAAAAATGCCTACTACAGTTTCAAATGATGTTATAGTCAACCCAAGAGCTGAAATCAACAAATCTAGGAACACGCCAAAAGCTAGTGCATTCACTAAAAAGAAAGCAAAAACTAGTTGGAACTGGCAACGTTGGTTACAATACAAACCAAATTTTAAATGGATTCCTAAATTGTTAAATATTTGTGTTTCTAACCAAAAGGAACCCACCATTTCCTCGGGTTCCACCCTTACTTCTGTTCCATCTCTGTCGTCTTCTTTTGATGCAGGTGGTTCAGATCGTTCTCTGGATTGTTGATAGCGGTTGCACCCGACATATGACAGGCAATCTCAAACTGTTAACTAACTTTGTCTCAAAGTTTATTGGAACTGTCAGATTCGGGAATGATCAATACGCTCTAATCATGGGTTACGGAGACTACATGAATGGGAATATTGAAATTAGCAGAGTATATTATGTTCAAGGCTTGGGTCACAACCTCTTTTCAGTCGGTCAATTCTGTGATGGAGATTTAGAAGTAGCATTTCGAGAGAAAACTTGTTTTGTTCGTGATCTACAAGGAAATGACTTAATGTCAGGGAAACGTGGCACTAACCTTTACACAATTTCAATGTCTGACATGATCGCTTCATCTCCTATTTGTCTTCTATCCAAAGCTGAAACGACTAAATCCTGGTTATGGCACAAACGCCTTTCTCACTTGAATTTCAAAACGATGACAGATCTCGCTCGTCACAAATTAGTTGAAGGCTTTCCAAGATTCCGTTATGCCAAAGATCACCTATGTCCAGCCTGTGAACAAGGAAAAAGTACCCGTGCTCATTTTCCCTCAAAACCTGAACACAGTACTAATCATGTTTTACAAATGCTTCATATGGATTTGTGTGGTCCGATGCATGTTCAAACGATCAACGGTAAACGCTACATTTTAGTAATTGTTGATGATTACTCTCGCTGGACTTGGGTTTATTTTCTTCGAAGTAAAGATCAAGTTCCTCAAATGATCATCACCTTTCTCACCAAAATACAAGTTCAGCTACGTAACACAGTCAGAATTGTTCGAACTGACAATGGTACAGAATTTAAGAATCAGACTCTAAGGTCGTATTTTGAGAAAGTGGGAATTGAACATCAAACATCTATTCCACGAACACCCGAACAGAATGGAGTAGTCGAAAGACGCAACAGAACGTTGGTGGAAGCTGCTCGAACGATGTTAATCAATGCTCAATTACCAGATTACTTATGGGCATAAGCTGTTTCAACCGCTTGCTACACTCAAAACCGTTGTATGATCACAAAACGCCATCACAAAACCCCATATCAGATTGTTCGAAAAAGGAAACCGAACATTAGTCACTTTCATGTATTTGGAGCTTTATGTTACCCAGTCAATGATCGTGATGATCTAGGTAAACTTAAAGCTAAGGCTGACATTGGAATATTTATAGGATATTGTGAAAATTCAAAAGGCTTTCGGATATGGAATCGTCGTACTTGGGAAATTCAAGAAACTATTCATGCTAATTTCGATGAACTCACTCAAATGGCTTCTGAGCAAAACGGCTTAGGACCCGCAACCAACCGTCTTAACTTTCCGGTATCTTCGGCTAAACCATTGTCACTTTCTCGTAAAGAAGTGGAAACCTTGTTTGCTCCATTGTTTGATGATACGCCTGTTAACCGTCCATCTGAGGCCACACCAAATTCCGCTGCACATCTTGATCAACATCAAGTACCTGATACACCTCAACAAACAACAACTACTGTTGGAAGAGACGGTCCTCCAGTCATATCACCTACAACAACAGAACAAACCGGGTCCAACTCACGACAATCAGCTGGAGATTCCATACCTTTATCAGTTCCACAACCCGCAGAGCATGACCCAGAACCATTCATTAACCCATTTGCAAATGCTCAACCTGTCCCCGACATTGCTGAGTCATCTACACGCAATTTGGGTCCTACTCACTTGCGAGATACTTATCAACTTCATCCCTCGACACACAAATGGACTAGAGATCACCCCTTAGTTCAAATTATTGGCCATCCAGATGCACCAATTATGACAAGACAACGCCTTCACACAGACGGTGAAACTTGCATTTATGCACTCACAGTTTGTGAAACCGTACCTAAAAATGTCAAAGAAGCTATGACTTATGAAAACTGGATTGAGTCTATGCAAGAAGAATTCGAATCCTTTCAAAGATTAGAAGTCTGGGAAATGGTTGAAAAACCAGAAGGAATCATTGTCATTGGTTTAAAATGGATCTGGAAAAACAAACTGGATGCAGAAGGCACTGTCATACGAAACAAATCACGCTTGGTAGCAAAAGGTTACTCTCAAGAAGAAGGAATCGATTTTGAAGAATCATTTGCTCCAGTAGCTAGACTTGAAGCTGTACGGATATTCTTAGCATTTGCTGCTCATCGGAATATGATTGTTTACCAAATGGACGTGAAAACGGCTTTTCTAAACGGTCAACTCCGAGAAGTGGTTTATGTCAGTCAACCTGAAGGATTCATTGATCCAGAACGTCCAAATCATGTCTACAAGCTTAAGAAGTCTCTCTACGGTCTCAAACAAGCCCCCAGGGCGTTGTATGATAAGCTTTCTAAATTCCTGTTGGCTAATGATTTTACTCTAGGCTCGGTGGATCCAACACTGTTTACAAAAACATACGGAATGGACTTATTAATCGTTTAAATTTATGTCGATGACATTATTTTTGCTTCAACCAACAAAAATTACTCAATGGATTTTGCAAAATTAATGACAGATAATTTCAAAATGTCCATGATGGTTGAACTTACGTTCTTTCTAGGACTACAAGTTCATCAATCACCCCGTGGAATTTTTCTAAATCAGTCCAAATATGCTCTTGAGATTTTAAAGAAACATGGAATGCAAAGTTGTGATACTATGAATACACCGATGGCCAATTCCACTAAACTAGATGCTGATATACATGGGACTCCTGTTGACCCTACCAAATACCGAAGTATTATTGGGTCCCTCATGTATCTCACATCTAGCAGACCTGACATTGTATTTGCTGTCTTTATGTGTTCTCGCTATCAGTCTAATCCAATTGAAAAACACCTCAATGAGGCAAAAAGAATCCTTCGATACATAAAGGGAACCATCCACTTGGGGATCTGGTATCCGAAGGATTCTGGTTTTGAACTAATAGCTTTTTCAGACGCTGACCATGCAGGATGCTTAGACTCGCGAAAAAGTACATCAGGTGGCTTACAGTTTCTTGGAGATAAACTTGTGTCTTGGCAATCAAAGAAGCAGGACTGCATTTCACTGTCATCTACAGAATCTGAATACGTAGCTATGTCTGCTTGTTGTGCTCAAGTTATTTGGATGAGATCACAACTTAAAGACTATGGCTACCTATTCAATAAGATTCCGATCTACTGCGATTCAAAAAGTGCCATTGCAATCTCCTGCAACACAGTTCATCACTGTAAATCCAAACACATTGATCTCCGATATCATTTCTTCAAAGAGCATGTCGAGAAGGGTACAGTTGAATCATATTTTGTGGGTACTGAGTACCAATTGGCGGACTTACTTACAAAACCCTTAGCTCCATCAAGGTTTGCAAGTTTAGTTCACCAAATTGGTATGCGATGTTTGACACCAGTGGATCTGGAAAAGTTTCTAAAACAAAATTAACATGTCAAACATCAAAAATCTTAAAACTATCTTTGTAAAATAGTTTTTTTTTTCTCTTATCTTTCATTAATCACAAAAACACAAAAATATTTTTCCTGCACTTTTATTAAAAAATAAAAAATAAAAAATAAAAAAAATGCAAGTTTATCGCTTTCTTTCAACACCTTGTTATCTTACAAGTGTTGAGGGGGAGACACGCTCACATTTTTCTTATAATTTTTCAAAATCGGTATACTTGCATATTACCTTTGGATGCGTTGTTTCGGGATTTTATAAGATATTTCATATCACGTTTCCATTTCTCAAAATGGTGTCGTGATGAGGCAAAAAATGATCCGTTTTTAGGGGGTCATTTAAGCTCGAATCCGAATTTATTTGATCAAATATTGCCCTAAATCGTTCCTTTTGTGATTTTAGGTACTTTGGGAGTGAAATCTGGAAAAGGAAGCAATTCCGACGTTTTTGGAGCATAAAAGTGAAGAAAACGCCAAAGTCTTAATTTTCCATGCTGGGAACAGTGCATGACGGCGTCAAGAGTAGTTCCCTGACGGAGTCAAGAGTAAAATTCCATGACGACCCAGAAGAGTTTTGACGGCGTCATGAAGGTAGGGCGTCAAGAGTAAAAGTCATGACGGCCTGGAAATGTTTTGTTCTTGATGGCGTCAAATGTAGATCTAAGCAGTCCGAGGATTGTTTTGGCGGCGAGGTGACGGCGTCACCTATTTGGTCTTGACGCCGTCAGACCCCTTTTTCTATATATAGTTTTCTAATTTTTCACATTTAAGGAGAGAAGTTTTGGGAGAAACCCTAAGTACGATTTTGGTGTAACTTTACAGGTTTTTCAAGGGTTCCAACCCCTTGATACCTTGCATGATTAATCAAGATAAGTGTTCTTCTAATTCAATCAATATGTCTATGTGTTGGTTGTCTATATCTTGTTCTTGTCTTAATTCCATCATGCTAGGCTAGATCTATCTTGTGTTTGCTTAGATCTAATGAAACCTAGATATTGATTATGTGTTGATTACTTGTTTATTCTTGTCTTGGATGAATGATTTATATGTTAGGCTTAAGAAAACTGGCAGATCTCCAATTGGTAACATGCTTGAACGTCTTAAGAAACATGAACCAACGCGCACTAGGTCTTTATTGGTTGTATTTAATGCATGAGCCACTGTTTACAATCCCTATAGTTGTGCTGGGCATGGTGTAGGAGGAGATAAGAGCTCATAGAATTGGGGAGTTATGTGTGCCACCCCATGAATGGTATTAAGGAATACGATCCGTCATCCATGCAATTATAACAAGTAATTAACGTGTAAAAGATATCTAGGGAGTAGTGAAATCTAAGTAAACACATTTTCTCCAATTACTGCTCACAACCTTAGTATAAATTAGTTTATTTTCATTTCTAGTATTTTATTTTGATTGCATCTTAGTATTGGGTTAGTTGAATAGCAACTAATTCCGCCCAAATCCTTCAAACCCGAGATTTTAATTTGCTTTCCATAAAATATAAAAACACAAAAAATAATCATCCCTCACCTTTAGAACTAGTATTTAGGCTTTCTAATCCTATCGACACTATTCCTAAGCTGAACGATCAATCCCCCGGTACTTGTCACTATACTATACTAGAACGATCAGGTACACTGCCTGGTGGGGGTTGTAAGCTTCTCGAGATCCCTCGAGAGGTAAAGCCTGTTGCAATTCCCACGCATCATGTCGTAAGGTTATATATCTTTGATATTCTATAAATGCATCTAACTCTTGGACTTTTATTACAAAACTTGTAGTTAAGGGACCAAATGTGTCATTTTTCTAAACTACCATAATATTAATACAAAAACAAACACACCCGTTTTTTTTCTAAAACCTCAAAAACTATCAAAACCTTAAACCTCATTCGAAATCCATGGCTAAGATTCAAACATAAAATATGTGCAACCAATTTTCAAACCGTAAGTTTCTACGTTATCCTTACACAATTTCAAACAATGGTTTTCGTTTAATTGCAAAACTAACGGTTAGATTTCATGTTATATCGATTTGAATACCTAGGGTTTAGTGGATTTCAGAATTTATTAAAATGTGTTTGGGGGGTTAAATTTTCATAGGGGTTTTGATACATTACATGTTTCCAACCTTTCTACATTGTTTAATCTTACTTTCCTTCATGTTTTTGTTAAATTCGAAACCTAGGGTTTAGGTCGATTTGGGTTTTATGGTTTTGTTGTTTGTTTTTGTGTTTTTCTTGGTGGGATACGTTGCCATGAGTTTAAGAATCAATGTTGTGCTTATTAATTTGATCCATATCTATATGTGCTTGATTCTCGATGACTAGGGTGTTTCGTTCATCATGGACTTCTCTCGTTCTGTGTTTAAATGTGATAATGTCTGTGATTAACTTGTTCATATACATGATTTAAGATCATTGGTACAATGTCTATTAAGTGAATTCACATTTTTGGATTTTATCGAAATCATGTTCATGTCTAAGTTTCGAAATCAGTAGATATTGTATTATGCCATGTCACTAATTGTTGCATATCGTCATTTACAACAGGTTACAATATTTGGATCTCATTATTTCACAAGGAAACGTACGTTGGCCATATTTCGAAATTCTTGTATAAGAATTTTTTCGAAAATACATTCTCGCAATTACCAGCCTTTGAGAAAATCTTTCGAAAACACTGTATTTTCGAAAAATTTCAAAGTGTTGTATTTTATCGAAAATACTCACTTTGTTATTTTCTCGAAAATATTTAGGTGTTTGCGAAATTTTTTCATCCTTGGTCATATTTTCGAGATCACCATTCAAGTTAATACTTTCGAAATCCCTCATAATAAGTATTATCGAAAAACTCTTCAAGTGGCCTGTTCTCGATAAACGTTTATCGAAAACACACTTGGAAACTTTTTTCGAAAACACTCAGTATGCAGGTTTGCGAAAATATTACTTTATGTCTGTTTTTCGAAAATATTGGTACTTGTAAATGTTTTTCGAGAACATGTTATTTACTTATATGTTTGTGATAAATTTGGATATGTTTGTGATAAATTTGGCTTAATGTACTATTTAGAGAACATTGTAACTTGTAATTTCGAAAACATCTAATATGTGATAATGGACTTTAGTCGATGTATAATGTGATGATTCTGTGTGCATATGTAATCACATAAGTGCTTCATAGTTTCAATATATTATCTAAGTATACGTCACTTATCACTATACATGTAATAATCGAACCATCCGTGCTTAAACGATTCTAAATGCTTATCTATAATCAACATTGCAACCGTGCTAACAAGTAACAAATCTGGATGTTTTGGTTTATGATAATGCTTTTCAGATTAACTTGGCTGAACACAATGAGAATGTCCCTGAACAAACTCTTCCACTACTCACCATGAATGACATCACTCCCGCTGACTACAATGTTAAGATTGGCAACAACAATCCTCGAGTTGACTTCGACAAATTGAGAATCCCTGAGAACTCGTGCAGGATTGTCAAAGATATTCTACTTGCACATCCATGGAAACATCTACTCAACAGATCTACTTCAGTTCCTGTGTTTTACCTTCATCAGTTCTGGCTTACGGCTAAGGCTAATTTAGATGATGAGTCTTTCACTGTTGCGCTGGATCGACAAGTCTACACTGTAGATCACGATGTCCTTCGTACAGTCCTCCTCCTGCCTCAAACTGACAATGAATTTGCTCCAATACTACCTGAACTGGATCTTCTTTATTTCTTCATTGAGTTAGGATACGATGTTGATGATGACTTACCTCTGATCAAACATTCCAGATTCAATGCAAAGAATATACCTCAGCCCTGGAGAACATTCTGTCTGTTAGTTGTAAGATCTATATCAGGAAGAAAAAGTGGTCACGAACATCCCAGACTTGAGCATTTACAAGCATTTTGGGGAATGGTGACCATGACACCTATTGACTTTGCAGTTCCAATCATGAACGATATAGTCTATAGCATCCAAACCGGACGTGAAAAGACTATGATCCCGTTTACAAGATTCACCAAGCTTCTCATTGAATGTTTCTGCAAAGACACTCCAGAATTTATCAAAAGGATGGGAGATCCTAATGAGCCTAAGCACCTCTTCGAGGACGACTTCACCACCTCCTTTATCAAGACGACCACTTCCTCTACCAAGATTAAAGGAATGAGGCTTCCCGAATACCTTCTTGATGACAACATCAAGAAAAGTTTGAACTACAAATTTTATGATGATGCTTACAACGGGATACAGGAAGAAGCTACAATACAGACTCGAAGCAAAGGAAGTGTGAAATCTGGGAGTACTACAAGCACCACTGGCTCACCTTAGACTAAGTCTAAGCCTACTCCCAAGACCAAACCATCTGCCAAAACCAAAACTTCTACCAAACCTAAACCTGCACCCAAAACTAAGCCTGCAACCAAGCCAAAGAAGAAGGTAACACCAAAGTTCGATCTTCAAGATGAACCTACACCACCACCCTCTGAAAGCGACTCTGAGTTCGACACAGAATCTGAAGAAGAAGAGCAAGACTTTGAACGAAGAGTTAGAGTAATAGAAGAAGCATTTCCTGCAACGGAGATTGCTATACAGCAAAGTCTTGAAACTTTTGAAGCAGAGTCTAGAAACAGAAAAGGGATCACGATTAATGAACCAAATGATGATGAAGAAGACGAACTAATCGTTGAACAATTGGTCGACAAACGAAAATTGAAAAGTATAATTGTCGACACACGAGCCGAAGAAAAGCAATTTCACAAAGAACAAAGGGAAGCAGCACTCCAAAGCCGACTTCAGTCTCAACCTTCACCACCACCACCTGTCGATCAATCAGAACATAAAGGAGCTACAAGCAGCATGATTCCTCCCATTGTGTCCACAACTTTAGAACCAGCTTCACAACCTGATGACATAGTAAAAGACACAGATAATACAGGAGACATCACTATGACTGCAAATGTAGAGGAAAATGTTGGCGGACAGGAGAACATTGCTACGGATCTGGAATTTGACCACTTCATTACTCCAGAGTTTCTTGCACGGGAAGCAGAGGAACGCAGAAGAAAAGAAAATGAAGAAAAGAACGCTTTCGACACCAACATATTTCTTCAATCATCTTCGAAATCTAAGCAGACTTCTTCAGTGCAACCTCCACCTCCTCAAGACTTTCCACCAAAGGATCCGAATCCTCCAGCTTCTTCTTCAAGCTCTCACAACGAGTCGTCATCTGAATCATCACCTAAGCATTCATCTCCTACACCTTCTGAAACTGTATCAAAGCAATAATCAATCAATGAACCGAATAAACCAGTTGATCTTCAGGAGCAAGTCAACACACTCACAACCATGGTTACTGGTCTTGCCAAACAAGTTGAAGACTTTCAGGAGTCAAAGCAGCAGATCGATAAGTTCTTGAACGCTGATTTTTTAGGATTTATCAAGACTGTCACACTAGATTATCTTACTGAAAATCTGGTAGAAATTGTCACTCCTGAAGTAACAAACCTCATTGAACCAATCAGGGATAACTTGGATCACAGAATTAGAAGTGTCGTAAAGAAAATGTTGTCAACCACACCATTCACGCTTCACACTGCAAAAGCTTCTACTGCAACTCCAACCATTCCTGAACTATCTTTCGATGACCTGCTTGCTCAACTCTACGACAAAGTTTCCTACAAAACCACACAGACAACTAAAGAAAAAGCACTTATCGATGCTATCTCCGCCAACTTGTCCAAAGAGTCGTGCAAAGATGCTGCTGAAACCCTGAAAAGGTCAAGGAAAGATGACGACCCAGACCCGAACTCAAAAGGTAAGAAACATAAGTCTGGAACCGGTCCATCATCTTCTCAACAACCACGAAAGGATTCTACTCCTCCTGGAAATCAACAACACACCTCAGCTACCGGTCAAGGTCCAACAGAAGAGGAAGAAACTTTCATGCAACCAACTGATGACTACCAAGGTCAACCCGATACCAATTACCGTGCCTCCCCTATTCCCGATTCTCAAGCTGGACCATCGTCACCATCAAAGGCTAAAGACAAGGATGCCACATCCAAGTCTAAGAAATCAAAGAAAAGAAGACGTCATTCATGGCTCGACAATGATGACACACCTGAGAATGATTGGTTGACAGAATTGGTACAAGCTCAACCTCCTCTCGAAGATGACGAACCCCTTCCAGGTAATACACTACAATTTACTCAAGTCATTATGAAGGATCTTCAGATTGAGAAACTTACGAAGGCGGAGCTCAGAAGAATCAATAGGGATGCACAGGAATTCCTTAAGTCCAGATCTAGAAACAAGATGGAATACGAATATCACATGCAGAATATAGCTAGTGCAATGTCTGGCAAGTTTGACTGGCTAAACCCTGAAGTGAATATCGACATCAGGTCCAAAAACCACGAAAAGCCTTACTTCACCGAATGGACTAAACCATTACCTCTGCAAGGATTTCCGGAAAAACCCAAGTTACCTTACAGCTTCTTCTTCAATAAAGATCTTCGTAACCTCCAACTCACCCAAGAGAAATCCAAGAAGAAATATGCATCCTCACTTACAATCTCAGTACCAGCCGCAAGATACGAAGTTCCTGCAATTAAAGAGTCTACTCCAGTATTCAGCAAATCTATCGTAGCATACGACAGAGATGCTCTACACGGGATTCAGCACTGGCCAGAACGTCGTCGTCTCGGTTATACTCACAGATTAGAAGAAAAATCATTTGAAAATGTGAAACATAAATCTAAGATCATTGCTATCTTGGAGATTCAAGAGTCGAAACGGTTTAACTACATGTTCATGCGTGAGATTGTGGTTAAACGACAAGATGAAAAAAGTACAAATTCTCCGAAGCAGACTTTTCGGACCTTTATCTCAATGACATTGAAGACATGTATCTCGAAAAGGTTCAAGGAAGAATGCGTGGATTCGAAAGAGAAACTCGGTACAACTTCATGGCATCTCTACTTCTATTCATCCGACGATTGATAGTTCAAGAAAGAGTGGAAGATCTTCAGCTTGGAGTGGAAAGTTACCAACAGAAGATCAATTTGACAAAGCCACAATTCACATTTGATGGAATCTATCAAACGTCATAGTATACTCTCATCCAAGAACCGTCATTTGGTTTCACCTACATCAACAGCAAAAATCTGCAGAGCTTCATGCGATTCGATGAGATACACAAGTTCTGTGATGTTACGCTTAAAATCGTTCGTGATGGGCTAGTCAAAAGGTTGAATGATGATCGCAGAAAGATAGCAAAAGGTGAACCACCAAGATAGAAATCCAGCTCCAGAAGACAAGTTCGTAACTTTGTCCTGAAGATTGAAGAAAGGTTATTTCGACGGGAACAGATCAGGCGATTGGAAAGCTATATCGGTGTCAGACCTTCATTTCCCATCAGCCTCTTCAAAAGACCCGAACCTAAGTTCACTGAATTTGATGCTCCACTCACCGATGAAGCCTAAACTGGTACACATGGGTATTAACAGTTCAATATTACTTGTTTCATTTGATTAATCTGTTATCGCAATGGCTTGTGCACACATAACAGTGTACAACCCGTTCTTGTAAAGAAAGGACCCTGAGGTACGCATCAATGCCTCAATCCTGATATAAGGAGCGAAGGCTTCTTACTTTTGAGTAGAGTTAATCAAACATTTTCTAATTCTCATAACTCTGCTCAAAAGACAAGTATTTCACCTCAATGAGTATACACTTGTTGAGGGGGAGCACTTGAAAAACTCATCGTTTGAAATACAAAAGTTCTTGTTGATATCTCCCCATAAGACTCAAAAAGCATATTTTAATCAAAAGTTTATCAAAAACAACATCTCATATGCTATTTTTGAGGGGGAGAAAAGTGAAAGTGATTAAAATATGAAAGTTAAATGTTGCTTAAAAGTCAAATCTCATGCGAACTAGACTCAGATTCACCCAAGAATTAACGAAACATAAAAGTTAGTAATCTCGAAAAGACTCATCCTCGACGGGTAATAACATCAAGTTAGTTATTAGAGCTAGTTGTCACCTAAAAGCTGACAATGGAACTCTTTAACTAGCCACGTAAGCGTGTCTCAAAAAGGATTTGTCTTAGTAGAAATGTACCGTTTCGAGAAACTTTCTGTGGACTTGACCAGGCCGGGTAATAACTTCAAGCTAGTCTAACTAGTGATGTAAGCGTGTCTCGAATCAGTCAGGTTCACTGAAAGTGGATCAATTCAAAAAGTGCTTGTTCCTCCCGCATGTGCAAATTTACTTTAACACTTATGAGCACATGTGAAGGGGGAGCCCTTCAAAAGTAAACATAAAACTCTCAAAGTGTTAAACAAAATGTTTGATAATCACAAACACTTTGAGAGATTTTCAATCAAAGGTTTCTTGGCTATTGTCGGATAATCATGGAGTTATAAGGTGATTAAGATAGGAAATACAGTCCTATGATCCGCCAAAGCCGGAGGGATCTACCCAAGGACATTACCAATAGATAGAATTAGAAGTCCTTAGGTATGATACGATAAAAGGAGAAAAGAATGAAAGGGAAAGAAGGAGTTGAAGAATTAAAAAGAAAAGTAAAGAAAAGGGTGAAAAGAAATAGCCCTCCATATGTTCAACCTTAGGGCAGACACCGGGTTCAATTCGTATGCTACTGGTTGTTGCTAAGGCGACACCGATATTGAAGATAAAGTCGTCATGGACCCAGTAACGTAATGCACTAAACCTTCTTAACCACTCAAGTTCTCTTAAAAGAGCTTGTTTCATTCTCACGGGGAACCGGTGTAATCTATCGACTTATCTCTTAGAGATGGTTGGTATTGAAGCAGGAGACCCCTCCCCAGTCTCCGCATAGGAAACCTAAGTGTGCACTTTTCGAGTCTAGAGCCATGAGATACATCAAAGATCTCTTAGGAACACTTAGTATTTCTACAACTGGTGTTCTACATCAATGGACACCAGCTGTAAACTATCGAGTCCTTCGCAGATCTTAGCAATCTGCCGAGAACGTTTATGAGAGAATTTACACAAGTATTTCTCAATGATTGAACGGAAATCCTGCCAGGGTCAACATCAAACAGCCCTGATAGTAGGTCACTTCGGTAACTCCTTGTGGGTTACGCTTAGTGTTTGCGGTGGTTTCTTAGCGGTCTACAGTCGTGGAGTGATCCCCAACGACTCACCCAGTCATTGAGCTACTTAGTCGGTCTTGTAAGCTCCCTCAGGAGTATCTGACATGGGAACGGCCTTCATAAGGGTTAGAAGGAGTCTTCACACTATGCTGTTGACGATCTCTAATTCCTTATCTGTAAGTACCGGATGTTTTATTGCTAACTGTTTACCCGCAGGTACATATCATCTCCATGGCAATGGATTCCACATGCTCATACATGCATCTTGAAGTCATCAAAAGCTCCCTCAAAGATCAAAGCAACACAAAGTTCAAAGAAAGATTCTACGCCAAAAAGAAGAATCTACAAAGTATAAAGACTAAAGATCTTAAGTGAAAGAAAGGGACTACGTGCATGTATAAGTCAGAATTCAAAGATGTATGAGCATGTTGGAATGGCGGACTACCACCACAGACGCAGAAGTGACGAAAGGCAGACAACTTCATAACTTGATCACTATCACAACAACAACGAACAAAATACAAAGAACGATGAATGATTATTGACTCATGATTTTGAAAGACGTCTTAAGCTATGAAAGTCAAAGATGAAGAAATGACAAAAACGTCAAGCAACCGTGATGACCGACCCTTAGGGGGAGATTGTTGGGATCAAAGTTTTACTATTTTGTCAAGTCTCGGTCGTTTGTAATAATAGGTTGCTTAAGTTATTATTTACTTTCATTTATGTAATCTTACATGTTTACTAGACTTAAGGTATTTTGGTCCATGGGCTTATAAGCCCACACGAATTGTCAAGAGGAAGGAGAGGGAGTGTTGCCCTAGCTCCTTCCCTATAAATAGAAGCCTTAGGTCTCATGTAATACTTGGTTGTTTATTTGATATCTTAAGGAAACTCTTGCACTTTTATTTCTCTCATTCAAATATTCACCCAAATCCTTATATCTATCTCATTCTTGTTTGTGTGAAATCAATATGGTGACCTAACAAAAACAACGCTATTTCCCATATTAGCAGTATCTGAACCAACAATGTTTGTCAGTTGTACTTTTTTAGGAATCTCATGTTTATCGACCATGTCATACAGTTTGAGTACCTTAGCACATGATACCTGTTCTTTTACCGGTCTGATGTATGCATCCCCATCATGTGTAACAAGAGTCATTGAACTGTTGGTAGAGTCAAGCTTATCGGTCCCTGATCCTATGTCGTCGGTGACAACTGACCCAACATTCGATGCTTTACCCGAATCCACAATAACATTACTTGATTGCACCCGACATGCCTTCACCTTGTCTTTACATTTGAGTTTGTGTTGTGCTCTTTCCATAATGTACTCCTTCATATTACCCATGAGTTGGAGTAGTGTGACTCTGAACACGTCAACTTCGATTCCCGTGTAACTAGCAAAGCTCTTTTTCGTCATTTGACTCTCATGATCATACTCCTCAGTGAATCTCGAACCAATGAATGCTTGGAGTTGGTTGTCGATCACACAGAATGTTGCGATAGATCTGTCTTCAGAAAATTCACCTTTTTCAACTTGTTGTTGAAGTTGATCTAAGTATAGAGTCATATTGACTGTGAAGGTCTCAACATTTTGACCAAAGAGTGTTGCGAATGCATGATTGTAACCTCCCAAGTATCCAGGTTGTGCAAAGAGAACCTTGAGATGTGAATGAAGTAATCAAAAACATTCAATGCAACTATCCTTTGTTGTGAAGTTCATTCTCTTGAGACTTTGAGCACGATGATTCCATTGCAGCATTATCAGACTCAAACACGTTAATTTGTTGTGAAGGGATGGAAGTCTTATGTTCATCGATCATGTCGTACAGTTTGAGTATCTTAGGTATGACTGAATCTGAAGAATTTGACATGATGTGGACGTGCACGGGATTTTACACTTCTAAGATTTAAACCGAGAAATAAATTCTTTTGCGGGATTTTACAAAACCAAGAAGAACCCGTGAAGTGATTCTGAGTACTTAAGTGATTGAGTATGAGATGATAAACCTTGCAAGGTATAGTAAGTTATCTAAGTCAAGTCACAATGAGTCAAATCACACTAAGTCAAATCACAATTAGTCAATTTGCAGGAATCAACTTGCAACATCAGATTGTAATTGGACAAGTTGCAACAACTCAAATCACAACAATTCTCAAATCACAGAACTATTCAACTTACAGCGTATTATCAACTCATAACAACTTGATCACCTAGCAGTGGGTTATCAACCAACAGTGTGATTTGGTTCGGTTAATGCAAGTTGCAATGGTGAAATTATGGTCCGAAAACTTAAAACCTCAATAACTTCACTCCGGAGGTGATTTGGGCCTCGAAAAATTCATTTCACGACTTTGTGGTGAAACCTCACAATATTCAGCCTGTTCCGGTCGTTTTGACAGGTATTTCGCTGAAAACGGAGTTACGGTGCAAAAGTTATGGCCATTTGAAGTTTTGACGTAAAAAGTCAACTTTGGTCAAACTGCAACTTTGGGAAATCGCTGAAACGAGGTAATCGCTAGCTGGAGCTAATCACTGAAGAGAGGTAATCGCTAGCTGGAGGTAATCGCTAGTGAGAACTAATCACTGGAAGCAGGTTATCGCTAGCTGGAGGTAATCGCTAGAGTTAAACGCAAGAGTTAAACGCTAGAGTTAATCACTACCACAAACTGCCAAACCAATCGCTATCTAGCGATTTGTCTTTTTGTCCAAATATAATAAAATGAGATAAACGCTAGACTTAATCGCTACCTTTCCAGAGCTAATCGCTACAAAGAAACTCAAACAGTAGAGCTAATCGCTACTAAGAAAAACGACCCAAAATCCTTCAAAACTCCAAACTAACGAAAGATATAGCCTATCCAACTGAAGAACAAAGTAACTCTAACACCACTAATCACGAAAGTACACCCATAACACTTCATATATCATAAACAAGATCAAACCAAGATGTTTTCCTATAAAACTATTCTAACCAACTAAAACCAAAGAAAACCACACCAAATCAGAATATCCAAGGCCCTAAGATGAAACCATGGCTCTTGATACTAATTGTAGGATACTCATAATCATAACATGTATGGTTTCTTGTGGTTATATGGATCAAATTAGAGGAAGAAACTAGAGAGATGTAGAAAGAATGTTGGGAGCCTTTTCTAATGAGAGAAACAAGAGAAGTGTATTAGATTAATGAAAGGTCCAACCCTCTCCCTTGGTGGGAGAGGGGTATTTATAGTTACAAATAAAACGCCCACACCCGGGCTATGGATCAGGCATACAGTGGGTAAAGACCCGTCCTTCCTCCACGATTTTACTTAATCTAAACTAATACAAACTAAATATTGAACTAACTACGAGCTATCTTAATGCTATTACATCATTTGGGTGACCGAGTCTTCCATAGGAATATTTGTATTCCTAACACGTATAAAGACAAATATGTTGCACAACATGTGATAAATCAGGGCGAGTAAATGTAAGATATTGTAAACCACCTCCAAGACTATGTTATAGTGTAGGATCCGAGATGGGAACTCCATCAGGACCAAGCTTCGTTTTGGTGTCTACAGGAGTCCGACCGAGATTACATGTAACCATATTGGCCCGCCCAAGAAGTTCTACACCATATTTCTTCTGAGAAAGAAACATTCCAGTAGTATCACGAGAAACAAAGATCCCCAAAAAATAATTAAGAGTTACAAAGTTTGTCAAATTAAATCCCTGTGTAAAGATGAAATAACATTATTAAGCAATGATATAGAAGAAGCCATAAGTACAATATTATCCACACAAATCATTAAATACACAACCTCGATACCACATCAGTAAATAAACATAGATGAATCACAACGACTAGAAGTAAATCCAATATGGATAACAAAGCTTGCAAATCGCTGAAACTAAGCATAGGTGCCAGTTTCAATCCATATAATGATTGTTGTATATGACAAACATGATACGGAAACCGAGAATCCACAAAACTCGGTGGTTAGTAAATATACACAGTCACAGATATATCGCTTTGATAAAAAATGCATTCTTAACATCGAACTGTTGAACAGACCAGTGACGAGATAAAATCCAGGCTGAGTGAGATGGCCATAATTTTTTTTAATGATGAATACGTCGTATAGGATCTACTTTATACATCATATTGACCTGTAGTACGGAATACTGCAAAAACTAAATTCAGAACTAGAGCCCATTTCTAGTAACATGCAATTCTGAATTATATTTCATAATTAAAACATATAGTAACTGTACATGACTTTTATAAGCGGAAGCGCATGTTTCTACATAAAACAGGCTTATTCCAAACGCCCCTTTAAACTTACGGCTATAAACGTACATATAATTGACTACACAAACTTTTTGTCTACTCTTTCTCAGTTTGCTCATCAAGTTTTTGCTTTTTAGGCTTGATGCAGGTTTTACTGACCAGGTCTTATATTTATAAAGTCTCGTTTACCTAAGGTCTACCCTATTTGCAATAACATACAGTGAATCCGATCGAGTGTAGATTAGTAATTGGTAAAACCGAGGTCGTCTCAAGAGCTATGTGGTACGGATTTTATCTAAGTCTAGGTGTCACGTTTTTAAGGTGGTTTTAAAGGTGATTGATCAATTAAACTAAAAAGTAGAAATAAAATAAAACTGAAATTAAATTGAAGTTGTGAACAGTATGAGATAAGTGTACTAGCCTAGCGAATCATTCTAAATCATTTATTATTATGTTTTCTATTAAACTATTTTAACGCTTCAAGTGGGGAGGACATGTATCACTAGGTTCATATGGTCAAGTTCCCTAGCCTATCTCCCTAGAATCCTGCCGGGAACCAAACGCACTACCCTCTGTCATAAGGCGACGTACGGTAGACTAGTTTGAGTCACTAAGTACCATTACATGCTAGATTTATCCTCATATGGCCCGGCCTCTCGGATCTTAGACCATACTCTAATTACTTAAGTTTATCAAACCCGGAAAGTAGTCCAATGGTCAATTTGCACACAAGGTAGTTTGGCTAGTTGTCATCCCAACCATTTCCCTCGCAACCAAACTACGCTAGGGTCTTTTGGTCAATTCGTCTAGCATACTAGGTATAACCGGTTCATCAAAACTACCGCAACTAAAGGATCTATGGTAAACTAAGCAAGCATACACTAGAAGCATTATGAAAAGTACGAAAACATAATCAAAACAATAATGGAATCATAACTAGGCTAGCACCAGAGGTGCTTAGCCGATCATATTAATAACAACACTCAAATCAATGTTTAAAGTATACATGACTTCGAAATGTGAATTAAAGAATGAAAAGCTAAAACTTATGGTGTTATTGATGAGGCGAAAAGTGTACCGCTTTTAAGGGGTCATTTAAGCCCGAATTCGTGCTTATTTGATCAATTATTGCCCTAAATCATTCCTTTTGTCATTTTAGGTACTTTTGAGGAGAAATTTGGAAAAGGAAGCATTTTGGACGTTTTTGGAGCATAAAAGTGAAGAAAACGGCAAAGTCTCAAAATTCGTTGCTGGAACAGTACCTGACGACGTCAAGCCACAACACATGACGGCGTCAAGAGTGGAAAAAGAGGTGGATGTGGAAATTATAACGTGACGGCCCAGAGTGTTTCCAGTGTTATTGGCCTGACGGCTTCACGAAGGCCGTCAGGGTCCAAATACAAGTGACGGCCCAGAGCATATTTCTACATGAAGGTGTCAAGATTGGATTTAGGCAATACGAATTTCAACTTGGCGGCGAGTTGACGGCGTCAGAGGCTAATACATGGCGCCGTTAGGATGCTTAGTCTATATATATTGTTCCAATTTTTCATTGTAAAGTGTGGAACAAGTTGTGGAATACTAAACACAAACCCTAGGTCGAATTTCCTGCATATTGAAGGGGTTTCAAACCCTTCTTTCTTCCATGTTTTAATAAAGACAAGTTCTCCAAAATACAAAAAAAAAAATAATAATAATAATAATAATAATCATCTCTCACCTCTAGACCTAGTTTAGTAGGCTTTCTAATCCTAGCGACACTATTCCTGAGTTGAATGATCAATCCCCCGGTACTTGTCACTATACTATACTACAATGATCAGGTACAATGCCTGGTGGGGGTTGCAAGCTTCTCAAGATCCCTTGAGAGGTAAAACATGTTGCGAGGGCGCAATCCTACATATCAAGTTTTTGGCACCGTTTTCGGGGAATAGTTATTGTCTAGGTTAGAATTTCTTTTTATTAGGTCTACTTGCTAGATTCCTTTCTAGTAAGACTTTTTATTTTGTAGGTTTTCTTTAGTCTATCTTATTTCTTTGTTCCTTTGTTCATAACCATTACCATCCAACGTCATGGAAGGTGGTAATATCCTTGAACCCATCAACCCACCACAACAAAACCACCCACAAAACGCACCACTAGCAAACCAACCTCCTAGAACCCGAACTTTAGGAGAGTATTCCCATCCTAGCCACCAAGGCTATCGAAACACCATTGAGCTCACTCAAGGAGCCAATGTATCCCCCTTGCGATCCACCATCCGGTTGGTGCAAAGCGGATGTGCATTCCATGGACTTCGTTCCGAAGATCCTAATCAACATCTCAAGGATTTCCTAAAAATTGTAGATTCCATAGACCTTGATGTTGCAACTAGAGAGACAACCCGATTACGTCTATTCCAATTCTCTCTACGTGACCAAGCTAGTCAATGGCTTGAACATTTACCCGCGGGATCCATCACCTCTTGAGATGATCTTACTTCTCGTTTCCTTGCTCAATTTTTCCCACCGGGGAGAACTACCAAGCTTAGAAATGATATCTTGATGTTCCAACAACGTCAAGGTGAAACTCTCTATGAAGCATGGACTCGTTTCAAGGACTTACTCCAAAAAGTCCCTCATCATGGCATAGATCTTTGGCTCCAAGTCCAAATCTTCTATGACTATATCGATCTCTCCACAAGGCGAACCATTGACCAATCGGCCGGTGGCAAGCTACGTGATCTAAGTGAAGGAAGAATCATGGGAACTCATATAAGATCTTGCTCTCTATGACAACGAAAGTTGGAATGATCCCCGTGATTTGAACAAAACGGTCAAGGCAATATCTTTGCCTTCGAACAATTCTAGCACTACCGACCGTAGGATCATGGAACTTGAGGACCAAGTCAAGTTTCTCATGAAATCCTACGAAGCTCCTAAGCCTTCAAGCCAAGTGAACAAAATCACTTCTTCATGCGAATTATGTAGTGGTCCCCATGACACTCGTGATTGCGTGGAACTCCCCGGACAAGCTTTTGTGGATTACGCATCCTCTCGTACCAACGAAGCGGGAGACAAGTGGTACACTTTCAAACCTGAGCCAAACCCTTACGGTGACTCTTAAAATCCTTCTTGGAAAAATCACCCGAATCTTAGGTGGAAACAAAACCAAAACATGCCCCAAAAAAATTCTTCCAATCCACCTAATCGTTACCAACCAAACGGTCCACCCTCTAACCGTACTTTCAACAACAATCCTTCCAATAACTATGGTAGTACCAATAATCTTGAAGGATTGATGTCCAAGTTTATGGCATCTCAAGAAGCTCGCATAGCTAAGTTTGAAGCCGAATTCAAACAAAAGCAAAGTGAGATGACCAATAAAATTGACACATTGTTGAAAGTTCTCAATGACCGAGAAATGGGAGCACTCCCAAGCGACACGGTCAAGAACCCGAAACTAAACGTTAATGCCATATCATCGGTTTCGTCATCTACTTCTTGTCCACAATACCATTCGGTCAAAACAATGAACACATGTTTCAAGAAAACCCAAATTCTTCAAAAGGACCAATCAAATAAAACATCCGATATTAAACCAGTCAAAAGCATAATTGAAACACCTCCTACACAAAACCTTGACGATGAATTCAAGGAACTTCACCTTGAACGTCCAGTTATTGAAGTTTTAGCAAGAGCTCCTTACTACAACGCCCTTTTAGAGAAATATGAGGAGAAACTTAAATTGGGAAAGAATGGGACCGCCTTCGTTAGGAATACGTTGCCTATGAAATTAGATGATCCGGGCATATTTGTTTTACCTTGTAGGATCGGGAACTCCGAAGCTTTTGACACACTAGCCGATCTTTGGTCAAGCCTTAATTTACTTCCTTTGTCCCTTTACACCACTCTTAAGCTGGGAAAATTAGATGACACGGAGGTAATTATAGGTCTTGCGAATGGTAGTGTAGCTTATCCGGTAGGGGTAGTGAAGGACGTACTAGTGCATATAGGGAAATTAACTATACTAGCCGATTTCCACGTCCTTGATATGGTTAGTGACACTACATGCCCTTTGTTAATAGGAAGAGGATTCTTAGCTACCGCAAGTGTGATGATCGATTGTAAGGAATCTAGGATAGCGGTAGGAGAAGGAGACTCTTGGTCGGTCTATGATGTTAAGAAGCATGCTTATGATACTATTAGGAACCGACACCACATTGGGTAGAGATAAATAGGAGACCATCTAGATATGGACCTTGGATAGAAAGGAACTTTATAGGACCTCAACGCCCATTCTATCTAGAAAAAGATTTCATTGATAAGATACATTCGGTGGAACAACTCATAGCTAGAGATGAGGAACTAAACCCTTTTGAGGATCCCCTAGTCTTTAGGAAAATGATTGAGTTCTTAAGCGTAATGCCTATCAACCTAGAGATGAAGAAGTGGAAAAGGTAAGGTGATAAATGCAAGTGGAATTGGGACAAGCCACCTAAGGAAGGTGACGGATCATGGCAAATGAAGATGACTCTATATGATCCGGATGGAGAAAAGTTTGAGAAGTCATACCACACCAAGAAAACCGATAGGAAATTGAAACCTAAGTTTGATCCCACGGATGTCCTCGACAAGGAGCTTACACATATAGGATAGCCCATGACCTTGAGTCTAGCTACAAGACTCGTAAATAAAGAAAAGCGCTTCTTGGGAGGCAACCCACGTTTTGTGTGTTTTTATTTGTTTGATTTTATTTGTTTCCGTATGCATGTTTTATTTTTATTGTTGGTAAATCATGTTTCAAACTAAATTGTGAAAATGCTTTATTTTGTTTTTAACTTCGTCTTAATTACATATAAAGGTATTTTGCAAAAGCTAAGTGTAAGGGAGACCCAAACTTGTTTATAAGAACGAAAATGATCATGATTCGCCACAATATTAAATGAGCATGTATATTAGTAATTGTTAGAGTCAAATGCTTGTGTCGAGTCATAATGATGTTTTGCAGGATTTTCCAGGAAGTAAGGCATAAGTTTTTCCAGAAATTTTCCGGAAACTTAACATAAGATTTTTCCAGGAACATTCTGACGGCGTCAGGAGTTACAACCTAACGGCGTTAGGTACCAAAATTCTGAAAATTTTTGCGAGTTTTGTTTAAACCGGAGTCCTAAAGTTTTTGTTGATTCTTTAGTTTTATAAACTCCAGGAAATCTGCAAACATTCATTCCACAAGCATTATATCTTAATTTGCTTTCTAGGATTTGTTAATACATATAGATTGCCGCCTATTTTACGCGAGGTTTGCCTTGATTGTTTTCTCAGGTTTAACAGGTTATATATGACAAGAAGATGATTTATATTTCTGGAGGGAAGCTTTCAACGTTCATTTTCTTGGAGGAAGACCTAACCTTGTTGACACACTATCCACATCGAACGAATTAGGGGAGTATTTGTTTTCATTCTTTTACTTGTTTTACTTTTACATTCTTTAATTGAACATTGGGGACAATGTTCATCGTAAGTGTAAGGGGAGGGTAAATGATGATACCTAATAGGATACAATTGCACTTGAGTTTGTTTGTTCGATAGTAGGTGTGTAATAAAACAAAGAGAAATACTTGTTAGTGTAATTTTAGAGCCAAATTTAAAATTTTTTACAACATTTAGGAGTGAAACTTTAGCCTTAACAAGCGTCTCATGGATAAGAGTTGTATGACTAGCACAAAATCGTACCACTTAAAAAATTTTCCACTCAAATATGTGAGGTTCGCCTTTAGATTTGATAGGAAAAACATTCATTATTAGTGCTTATGAGTGTACCGGCAGTATTTAGATTCTAGAACTTGCGTTAGTGATGCATCCCGAGACCACTAGTGAGACTACATTCGTGTAGTAGGATTTACTACATGATAAGGGGAATTAGGATCACCCTTGTGTTAAACCCGTATCATAATTACTTGACCATTTAAGTCAATTACCTTGACTAATAAAGTCAATTAATTTCTCTCACACCTTTGCGATGTACTCATTTTTAGTACACGATACCCCTAGTACACCCCTCCGAGCATATCTTTTCATTTCTAACTTTAAGCATCTTACTTAAAGGAAGAATTTGTTACAACCCACCCAAATGTGCAACCAAATCGCCTTAGCCTTCCGTGTATGCACTCATCTTTAGTGCATTATTGTTATTTGTTTAAACCCTTAGTTAATTATCTAATTGATTACATGGTTGCTAAGTCGAGTCATATCTTGTACATATTGTTTTGGGATGATTGGGACTCATGGGTAAAGTACTAGTGTTATGGACTAATGGGGAAGAACATCAAATTATTACCCCCATATGTGCGTTAATCTTAAAAAGTACCTCAAGTGTTTTGATTATCTTGATTCGAGTCATTAGAATAGTTTATTGTAAAGTATGTAAAAATTCAAGTGTAAGGGGAATGTACATTCCCTATGATGTATTATTTTGGATGGTAGGGTAAAAGTGTATGCAAAAAAAAAAAAAAAAAAAAAAAAAAAAGAAAAAAAAAAAAGACATACGGACTACCATCCCGTTTCATTCTATGTTTATTTTTAAGTTTTTGTTATTTTTGATTTATTAGCTTAAGTCGAGTCGAGTCTTGGCTTAGCAACGCCATATTGTACATGTAATAAACCAAGATGATTAACTCGCCACCAGTAAATATTGCCTTTATCTAACAAAACCGTGTTTTCCATATCCCTACACCTAACGTTATAACCCTTTAAAAGACCTCTTTGATAGTTTATCCTAGGTGCTTACGCCAAGTGGTGGAGGTTTGATCCTTTCCCAAGCCTATGGTAATCTATTTGCTATGACAGGTAGTGAGAGATGTTTTCCATTTCCATATTGTGATATATACTCTATTACACCCGAGATATGTGAGTATCTAAACACTATTTGTGAGGTGCTAGTGTATGACCTCTGATTGATGCTAAACCGTCAACCAAAGTCAACCACGGATGTGGTCAAGATGGTCAAACAACCTAGAGTCAATGCTCCACGGAATATAGTGTTTCCCCGGGTCGTTATGTCCCGACGAGGTGTGGATGGTTATCAAACGGCTTTGTGATCGGGTGAATTTGGACGGAAAGGGATATAAGTGAGTTGTGATTGATTATACTACTGAAATATAAAAGAAAATAGCTTAAGTAAGCTATATTAACAAGTACGTAAAACTAGAAAACCTAGAAACGTTTAAAACCTAAAAACGCGTACGTTGAATTTAAATTTACGTTAACGTACGAAATAAAACGCGAGTTTTGTGAAATAAAATACCTATGGATATGAAAATTACATTTTTACAATCCTAATGATAAAAGAAAATTTTTAGAAAAAGAAAAATAATTTTTACACTATTTATATAATTATTATTAATTAATTACTATTTATTAATTACTTATTATATATTTAAATTAACCTAAATTATAACTAATTATGAATTTACACTAAAAATATGAAAAATAAATTTGGAAAAATCTAAAATATTATAAAACTAATTTTCAAACTGAAAATATATTTTTAAGACTTTTTAAATAATTATTACTAATTAATTACTATTTATTAATTAATAAAAACTAATTTAAATTATTAAAAATACTAAATGAAAAGAGAAAAATATGAAAAAATTACTGAAATTATTTTATAACTACAGGAACCTAGGAAAATTATAAAAATGAGATTTGCTTTTTGAAAAAGCTGAAAATAAGCCAAATGGCTTAAATAGAAGCTATCACTATTTGTAATTTTGTCTTTTTCTGGATTTTCTTTTTGAAAACTACTTAAATACTACTACCTCCGTCCCAATTTATTTGTCCACTTTTGATTTTCAAAGTCTTTCTTTGTCAACTTTGACCTTAAATATGTTTGTTTGTGTTATTTAATATTTGATGCAAAATATATGAATAGGTTGAGTTTTAAGTGTATTTTTAATTTGTATAATTTTCATAAAATATTATATAACACAAATAAAAATATTTACGGTCAAAGTTGATATATAAAGACTCAAAAAGTCAAAACTGGACAAATAAATTGGGACGGAGGGAGTAAAATTAACAAACTTTAATGAAGGAAGTTTTGCTGAATCACAAGATTAAGCACTTTGAGAAGCTAAATGATTAGCAGATGGGCTTATAAGCTTATTAGGACTTTGTGGTGTCTAAATAAGCTTACAATAAGCCACACAGTGAGAACCAAAGGTGAAATAAGCTATAGTAAGTTAAGTGTATTGAATACAAGCTAGAACATGCAAATTAGAACACTGAATAAGCCAAAACAAGCAAATAAGCACTCCAAAATACCCACAGATTCAGCAGGCCTGCAACTATTTCACAAGCAATCCCAGCTTATCAATTAAGCTAAGAAGCACAAAATAAGTATGGAAGTAGTAAGCTGGGTTGGTGACCTTTTCAAAAAGCCAAGATTCATAGGCTGGGGCCAACAAATAAGCTCTTGAGAAGCTTTGTCAGTTGGGTGATTAGGACAGGTATCATGGTGCAGGGCATGCAATTGCCCTGCAGCCCACTTTAAGCACCCCATAAGTCAAAATAAAATTAACTGAAATAAGCTATTGGTGGGATCTAAAAGTTAAGCTGATAGTACATCACTTGTAAAAAGCTCAAGGATTAAACTTGAACACAAAATTCATAAAAATTCTTTGAACTTTTGAATTTCTGCCAAACTAAGATTAATTGACTTTTTTGATTAAACACCTAAATTGACTTATTGAGATTCTACTGAGCCTAATTAACTAAAAATGGTATATTAAGCTATAAATAAACTAAATTAGGCTGTGACATCTAATTATGAATTGAGATTATGAGATCACCAAACCTAAAACCTAACAGTTAATATATGAAAAAGCTCCAAGGATGATTTTGACTTTATCTCCAAGGACACTAGGTTTTGAGACTTTGCTAGACCCTAACTGACCTAAGGTTATACATAACAAACATTAACTACAGCAATGAACTACTTGAGATCTCAACACAACAAGAACCAAACACCCCTTATCTTAACTGTCTTGAAAGATTGAGAGGCAAATGATGAACTAAGGCAATCCTACTGATGCTAATTAATGATATAAGCTATGGGGACAAGGTTCAAACAAAGTTGAACAGAAAACAAGCACAACACAAGGCTCAATGAGATGGTGCAATATTATGACTGAAATGGAAAATTTAAGCAAAATAAAAATACTATACTCACAACTGCTTCCTGCTCAAGAAAGAAAAGTTAGCTCCATAATAATCTTAGAACAAAGATTTAAGGTTCTAGGTAACTTCAGCTACAGAGAGTAAGCTCCAAAGCTTATTTTAACTAGTAGTTTGACTTTTTGACTTTTCTAAGATTGAGTAATTTGAACTGAATAAACACAGGCAAGCTTACAATAAGCTATATAGAGCTTATGTAAACCTGTAGAGACAGAAATTAAAGCTTATTGAAGCTTATGAGAATAATAAAAGATAAAATGAGGATTTAAGCAATTTCATATAAAAACTGAATTCAACTACAAATTTGAAATTAGTGTTAACAAAGGTTTACTTTACATTATAATGACTGAGTACAAGCTTTTTAATTAAAGGAAACAACTAGACTTGCAAATTACATAAAAACGATTCTACTCTAAACTATATTACTCCTAACTAACTACTCTCCTCTCTTTCTCATTTTTTTTCTTCATATATAAGGACTGAGGTGAGGTCCTGAGACTTTCCCACTTCTGTTTGGACCGTTGGATAGCCCCCATTTGATATCAACCGTTCAAAACGGTTTTGGCGGGAAAGCAGATATTGGGCAGTTGGGGGAGGTTTGGTGTGGGAATTAATTGAGGAGGGGGGATGTATGGGTGTAGGTGAAGTTATTAATGAGGGTTGGTGAGGAGGGGGGAGACAAGGTGCTGGAAATTAGGGTTGCATTAATGGAGGTTAAGGCTGGGAGGGGTGAAGGGGGATGAAGGTTTGACCTGGTCAAATGACCAGGTTTAATATAAAAGGGAAAATGGGCTTGGGGATTGGGCTTTGGGAGGGTGGTGTTGCTGGATCAGATTTGGATTATGGATTGGAGGGTGGGCTTTTGGTGGTAATAATTAAAAGGGGTCCATTTGGTATATAAGTTTAATCACAAGGACCATTTTTGTAATTTACCCAAAAGTTGAGGACTGAACATGGCATTATTCAAAAGTATTACAAGGACCATTATTGCCATGTTTAGATAATCCAAGGACCAAAATTTGATATTTTCCAAAATATAAATTTCCAGGGACCTATTTTGCAAATTTCCAAACTCCGAGGACCAAAAGTGTAAATTTTCCAAAACTTTTACCCAAGTGTTATTTTTGATAACTTTTTATTTTAAAAGGACTTGGGTTGACTTTTCTTGCAAAATAAATGCTCAGGGACTAATTTTGTAATTTTATGAAAGTCGGGGGACTGAAACTGCCAATTTTGCAAACTTTGTACGTTTTTCATCTGTTTTTACTCGTTTTGCATCTAAATCATATAAAACACAATTTTGAAATATTTTTAGTATTTTGATGCATTTCTGAGTGTTTTTGTATGTTTTGCAGTTCAGATTTGACCAAAAATGATAAGTGTTTGAGCACTCATCAATCCCCCACACTAAACTATTGCTAGTCCCTAGCAATAACTGTTTTGAAAACTTGATGGATTTTAAACTCTTTACCAAAAGCCATCACTTCTGGAGTAGCCAGGTGTAAGAACTGTGGCACACCTGATAACCGTGTGATTTTGAGCAAACCACCAGCTGTCAACGGATTTGAGTAGTCTTTACCAAAAGCCGTTTGCTTCTGGACTAGCCAGCTCTTGATGGAATAGTCAACATCTTGGTGAGCTGATTACCAATTATGGATTTTCCACTGCCTTTACCACAAGCCATAATCTTGCGGGCTAGCCAACTCATTTGTTTTTGGGGAGTTGAGGAACCATACAATTTTGGGCAAATTGCAAGCCATAAACGGATTTGAGATGTCTTTACCAAGAGCCGTTTGCTCCTGGACTAGCCAATCCCTTTTGTCGGTTAGACAAGGCGGACTGATAACCACAAAAGTTTTGAAGCACCAGTGAAAAAATTTTAAAATTTTTGAAATTTTGGCTACAACGGGGGTATTATATAGTAAAATGTGATAAAATTCGCTAGAATAGCGAATACCCCCCACACTTATCATGAATATTGTCCTCAATATTCAAAATCCCGGCTATTATGCCAACATTTTAAACGTAAAAGGGCAACATTACAAGCTAAGCGTGGAAAACACCATTTTGTTTTTCACTCTTGTAACCAAAGCATGGGGGACTCCCCCACACTTAGGGTGAAAACCCTATAAGCATGCTACTGTTTTTGTTTACCGAGTCGCTAGCTTGACTCGACCCCGAATTCATTTGTCCTTGGGGAAGCATGATGTGGAAGAAATAATCTCAATCGGACTTTCATTCAAGATGTTTGGACAAACATTTGAAGCACGTGAAAGTTCCACACCGATGAGATAAGTATCCGGCTCAAGATAATGATACATGAAAATGCCGGGATCAAATATAGTGTCTTCATTCCCGAAGGAGTGAAGAAGAGAGGAAGGCACCTCGAGAACAGGCTCATTAGCCTGAGTTTGGATTTCAAGGGTTAAGCTCAAAAACATCCCGGGAGGGTGGGTGGGAATTTGCAAATCCTCATGATTGAGTGCATCTCCCCCCGGGCTATCTAACTCCTGAGGAGTCATGATAAGGTGATCAATGATGGGCTCAGAAGGAATTTCATCAACATCACTAATGTCTCCATAAGATAAAGACTTTTCATTAGTGGGTGAATCACTAAGCCCGATATTGAGATAGGAATTAAGTGATGGATCATCATTCAATAAACTTTCAAGGAACAGAATATCCCCCTCAGAATCAAGATAGTTATCATCAACTTCATACGAAGTTGAACTATCTAGAGCAAGGAATGCTTCGACTTCTTCCATATCATCTTTGAAATCAAAGAGATAATCATCACCTCTCGATGGAAGTGGATTGGTGTGAGTGAGTTCATCGGCGAACTCCTCGAGAAGAAAGTCAACATTAGAGTGGGGAAGGGATGCATCAACATACTCAATGTCTCCATAAGATAAACAATCATCACTGGAATCAGAGACAATCTCAATTTGATCATTTGGATTATCATGGGGTGAAGGAATATCACACACTTGATCAAAAGTCCCCTGTGACTCTCTCGGGATTGGGACAAGGATCTCAACACTAGACTTTATTAATTCGTTCGATTCCTTATTAGGAACAGTGCTAAGATGCTCATCCCCCATGTTTAGAGAGTGAGTGTGAACTTCGGGTGTGATAACAACAGATTGAGGGAGATAAGAGGAGCTAGCACTCATGGATTGTACAAGTTCCATTTGATCTTCTGCTAGTAATTTCCCCGTCTCATTATTTTCTCCCTGATTTTCAATGGGATGAATCACAAATGATGAATCAGACGAACCCTTATAAAATTGAAGGATATCAAGGGTGTCTTCATTATCACTATCATCATCACAGTCTAGAAGAGCAGCTTGACAAAATTTAGCACGTGTTATAGTTGCTTGTTCTAAGACAAGTAATTCTTCCATGCTCAATTTGTTTCTAGCCTCTCGTTCTTCAGCAAGTAATTATGCCATAGATTTCTCACGAGAGTCTTGAAACGATGTAGTAACCAACTCCTCCTTAAGTTCTTTTAATAAATCAAGAGCCTTTAATAAAAGGTCTTGCTCAGTATCATGAGGAGTTGTGTGAATCATTTGGTACTGTGGAGGTGGGTCTGAAAACGAAGAGTCGTAATTGTTACAAGGAAATGGATTCCTTGTTTGACAATCCGAGCTAGAGTGTGGACCTCCACAGTAATCACAACAGTAAAACTGAGGTGGCTGTGGGTTGTATGTGCTTGAGTTATAATTGTAATCAGGAAACTGCTCATAGACAAGCGTGTTTTCCGATTGACAATCAGAACTGTAGTGTGAACCACCACAGTACTCACAACAGAAAAACTGTTGAGTCTCATGGTGTGGTAACTGATGGAATGAATCAGTCGTGTCATGGTAGGAATAGGGATTCTGGTTATAGACAGACCCGTTTCCCGACTCTACCATGCCACAACTGGGGCAATTGCCACCATTATAAGGATTACCACACCAATGGCAAGTAAGAAGGTGTGGAAGAGACATAGAAAGAATCAAAAGTGTATAGAGGGGTAGGGATGAAGAATCAAAGATGCGAAAGGGTAAAGGAGAATGTTTTTGGATTTTTGGATAAACATTTTGTACAGATGAGAAAGAAAATGTGTTTGTGTTTTTTGTGTTCGTTGAAAACTGAGTTTAAAAAGTTTTCGTGAACGGTTTTGTTTTGATAATGGGAAAATATGAACAAAGGATGGATAAATGTACAATGGAACGAATTCCAAAGACACTAATCAGAAAAACCGTTTAGAATAGCGCTTACACCTCCCCGGCAGCGGCGCCAAAATTTGATTTTCATGCTAAACCGTCAACCAAAGTCAACCACGGATGTGGTCAAGATGGTCAAACAGCCTAGAGTCAATGCTCCGTGGAATATAGTGTTTCCCCGGGTCGTTATGTCCCGACGAGGTGTGGATGGTTATCAAACGGCTTTGTGATCGGGTGAATTTGGACGGAAAGGGATATAAGTGAGTTGTGATTGATTATACTACTGAAATATAGAAGAAAATATCTTAAGTAAGCTATATTAACAAGTACGTAAAACTAGAAAACCTAGAAACGTTTAAAACCTAAAAACGCGTACGTTGAATTTAAATTTACGTTAACGTACGAAATAAAACGCGAGTTTTGTGAAATAAAATACCTATGGATATGAAAATTACATTTTTACAATCCTAATGATAAAAGAAAATTTTTAGAAAAAGAAAAATAATTTTTACACTATTTATATAATTATTATTAATTAATTACTATTTATTAATTACTTATTATATATTTAAATTAACCTAAATTATAACTAATTATGAATTTACACTAAAATATGAAAAATAAATTTGAAAAAATCTAAAATATTATAAAACTAATTTTCAAACTGAAAATATATTTTTAAGACTTTTTAAATAATTATTACTAATTAATTACTATTTATTAATTAATAAAAACTAATTTTAATTATTAAAAATACTAAATGAAAAGAGAAAAATATGAAAAAATTACTGAAATTATTTTATAACTACAGGAACCTAGGAAAATTATAAAAATGAGATTTGTTTTTGAAAAAGCTGAAAATAAGCCAAATGGCTTAAATAGAAGCTATCACTATTTGTAATTTTGTCTTTTTCTGGATTTTCTTTTTGAAAACTACTTAAATACTAAAATTAACAAACTTTAATGAAGGAAGTTTTGCTGAATCACAAGATTAAGCACTTTGAGAAGCTAAATGATTAGCAGATGGGCTTATAAGCTTATTACGACTTTGTGGTGTCTGAATAAGCTTACAATAAGCCACACAGTGAGAACCAAAGGTGAAATAAGCTATAGTAAGTTAAGTGTATTGAATACAAGCTAGATCATGCAAATTAGAACACTGAATAAGCCAAAACAAGCAAATAAGCACTCCAAAATACCCACAGATTCAGCAGGCCTGCAACTATTTCACAAGCAATCCCAGCTTATCAATTAAGCTAAGAAGCACAAAATAAGTATGGAAGTAGTAAGCTGGGTTGGTGACCTTTTCAAAAAGCCAAGATTCATAGGCTGGGGCCCATAAATAAGCTCTTGAGAAGCTTTGTCAGTTGGGTGATTAGGACAGGTATCATGGTGCAGGGCATGCAATTGCCCTGCAGCCCACTTTAAGCACCCCCATAAGTCAAAATAAAAATTACTGAAATAAGCTATTGGTGGGATCTAAAAGTTAAGCTGATAGTACATCACTTGTAAAAAGCTCAAGGATTAAACTTGAACACAAAATTCATAAAAATTCTTTGAACTTTTGAATTTCTGCCAAACTAAGATTAATTGACTTTTTTGATTAAACACCTAAATTGACTTATTTGAGATTCTACTGAGCCTAATTAACTAAAAATGGTATATTAAGCTATAAATAAACTAAATTAGGCTGTGACATCTAATTATGAATTGAGATTATGAGATCACCAAACCTAAAACCTAACAGTTAATATATGAAAAAGCTCCAAGGATGATTTTGACTTTATCTCCAAGGACACTAGGTTTTGAGACTTTGCTAGACCCTAACTGACCTAAGGTTATACATAACAAACATTAACTACAGCAATGAACTACTTGAGATCTCAACACAACAAGAACCAAACACCCCTTATCTTAACTGTCTTGAAAGATTGAGAGGCAAATGATGAACTAAGGCAATCCTACTGATGCTAATTAATGATATAAGCTATGGGGACAAGGTTCAAACAAAGTTGAACAGAAAACAAGCACAACACAAGGCTCAATGAGATGGTGCAATATTATGACTGAAATGGAAAATTTAAGCAAAATAAAAATACTATACTCACAACTGCTTCCTGCTCAAGAAAGAAAAGTTAGCTCCATAATAATCTTAGAACAAAGATTTAAGGTTCTAGGTATCTTCAGCTACAGAGAGTAAGCTCCAAAGCTTATTTTAACTAGTAGTTTGACTTTTTGACTTTTCTAAGATTGAGTAATTTGAACTGAATAAACACAGGCAAGCTTACAATAAGCTATATAGAGCTTATGTAAACCTGTAGAGACAGAAATTAAAGCTTATTGAAGCTTATGAGAATAATAAAAGATAAAATGAGGATTTAAGCAATTTCATATAAAAACTGAATTCAACTACAAATTTGAAATTAGTGTTAACAAAGGTTTACTTTACATTATAATGACTGAGTACAAGCTTTTTAATTAAAGGAAACAACTAGACTTGCAAATTACATAAAAACGATTCTACTCTAAACTATATTACTCCTAACTAACTACTCTCCTCTCTTTCTCATTTTTTTCTTCATATATAAGGACTGAGGTGAGGTCCTGAGACTTTCCCACTTCTGTTTGGACCGTTGGATAGCCCCCATTTGATATCAACCGTTCAAAACGGTTTTGGCGGGAATGCAGAGATTGGGCAGTTGGGAGGTTTGGTGTGGCAATTAATTGAGGAGGGGGGATGTATGGGTGTAGGTGAAGTTATTAATGAGGGTTGGTGAGGAGGGGGGAGACAAGGTGCTGGAAATTAGGGTTGCGTTAATGGAGGTTAAGGCTGGGAGGGGTGAAGGGGGATGAAGGTTTGACCTGGTCAAATGACCAGGTTTAATATAAAAGGGAAAATGGGCTTGGGGATTGGGCTTTGGGAGGGTAATGTTGCTGGATCAGATTTGGATTATGGATTGGAGGGTGGGCTTTTGGTGGTAATAATTAAAAGGGGTCCATTTGGTATATAAGTTTAATCACAAGGACCATTTTTGTAATTTACCCAAAAGTTGAGGACTGAACATGGCATTATTCAAAAGTATTACAAGGACCATTATTGCCATGTTTAGATAATCCAAGGACCAAAATTTGATATTTTCCAAAATATAAATTTCCAGGGACCTATTTAGCAAATTTCCAAACTCCGAGGACCAAAAGTGTAAATTTTCCAAAACTTTTACCCAAGTGTTATTTTTGATAACTTTTTATTTTAAAAGGACTTGGGTTGACTTTTCTTGCAAAATAAATGCTCAGGGACTAATTTTGTAATTTTATGAAAGTCGGGGGACTGAAACTGCCAATTTTGCAAACTTTGTACATTTTTCATCTGTTTTTACTCGTTTTGCATCTAAAACATATAAAACACAATTTTGAAATATTTTTAGTATTTTGATGCATTTCTGAGTGTTTTTGTATGTTTTGCAGTTCAGATTTGACCAAAAATGATGAGTGTTTGAGCAATTATTGCTTTTAAGGGGTCATTTAAGCCCGAATTCGTGATTATTTGATCAATTATTGCCCTAAATCGTTCCTTTTGTCATTTTAGGTACTTTTGAGGAGAAATCTGGAAAAGGAAGCATTTTTGACGTTTTTAGAGCATAAAAGTGAAGAAAACGAAGTCTCAAAATTCCTTGCTGGAACAGTACCTGATGACGTCAAGCCACAACACATGACGGCGTCAAGAGTGGTAAAAGAGGTGGATGTGGAAGTTATAACGTGACGGCCCAGAGTGTTTCCAGTGTTATTATCCTGACGGCGTCACCAAAGTCGTCAGGGTCCAAATACAAGTGACGGCCCAGAGCATATTTCTACATGAAGGCGTCAAGATTGGATCTAGGCAATACGAATTTCAACTTGGCGGCGAGTTGATGGCGTTAGAGGCTAATACATGACGCCGTCAGGATGCTTAGTCTATATATATTTTTCCAATTTTTCATTGTAAAGTGTGGAACAAGTTGTGGAATACTAAACACAAACCCTAGGTCGAATTTCCTGCATATTGAAGGGGTTTCAAACCCTTCTTTCTTCCATGTTTTAATAAAGATAAGTTCTCCAATAATCATTCAATATGTCTATGTATTGTTTGATTCTATCTAATGTTTATCATTCTTTTAACATGTTAGGCTAGGTTTTTATTGTGTTTGCTTAGATGTAGTGAAACCTAGATGTTGATTATTGGTTGATTGTTTGTTTATAATTGTTACGGATGATTTTATTCGATGTTAGGCTTAAGAAAACTGGCAGACTTCCATTGGTAACTTGCTTGAACGTCTTAAGAAACATGATCGGAGGTGTACTACGATTTTTGGTTGTATTTAATGCATAAGTGAATTCTAATGATCCCATGTTAGGAGCTTTTAGTCGGCTCGACATAGGAGTGAAGTAGGATCTTATAGAGTTAGGGAATATTGTACACGGCCCTACGACTAGTATTAAGGAATATAACCCGTCATCCATGCAATTGTAACAAGCTAATCAACCGGTAAAAGATATCAAGGGAGTAATGAAATCTAAGTAAACACAACTTTTCTCATTAATGTTTCCACCACATTAGTACATTAGTTTAATTTTCATTTCTGTTATTTTATTTTGATTGCATCTTTGGATAATTGGGTTAGTTGGCTAGCAACTAATTCCGCCCACTCCTTCAAAACCCGAGATTTTACCTACTTTCATAAAAAATATAAAAATACAAAAAAGAATCATCTCTCACCTCTAGACCTAGTTTAGTAGGCTTTCTAATCCTAGCGACACTATTCCTGAGTTGAACGATTAATCCCCCGGTACTTGTCACTATACTATACTACAACAATGAGGTACACTGCCTGGTGGGGGTTTCAAGCTTCTCAAGATCCCTTGAGAGGTAAAACCTGTTGCGAGGGTGCAATCTCACGTATCAGTTATGATCGTTATCTCCCTTGGAATAGCTCTGTATGCTGCTGTAGAATGCCTCTCTAAATGCTCCCTTCATTCTCTGACTTGTATGGTGAGATAAGTTATGAAAAAGGCAGAGATTAGGGTTGGTATTTATAGGCCCGACATGGCTATGCCATAACCCTAAGAGTTGGTTACGCCGTAGCTAGTGTAATCTTGAAACGATCTTATCCTTTAATGTTGGCTACGGCGTAGTTGTGATGTTGGTTACGCCATAGCTCCTTAGGGTTTCCACTTACGCCGTAATCTTGAAGTGTAGTTACGCCGTAATCTCAAAAAAATCTTGGATCACGTACTGTTTCTTAACTACGCCGTAACTCCATGAGTGGTTATGGCGTAGCCTTCATAGCTCTGAATTCATCTAAGTCTTCAAATGATTACGACGTAACTCCATAAGTTGGTTACGCCGTAACTCTTGATAAGCGTTGACTAGTCAATCCATATTTGAATTCCTGGCTACGGCGTAGTTGAGAGTGTGAGCTACGCCGTAGTTAGCTTCAGCATACTAAGATTAGTAATATCTTCAAGTACATTCCAATTTCCGCGTCTCTTTAGCTCCTATGCTCGTTTGTAACCTGGAAACGAAATATAGAGAAATCAAAGTATATATCCATAAAACAAACACAAATAACGAGCTTATTAGGGGGAAATTGATACATAGTTAGTATTCTATCATAGGCTTGGCGGTTACACAAATCTCCACCACTATAGCTAAGGTCAAAACAATCCTCGAAGGCAATATTGGGTGAACAATCATAAGGGTAAAGTTGTAGTGTCGTTACTAACATACCATGGCAAAAGTAACAAAGAGCATCAATACATGACCAGAATGGTGGCCAAGACACCAATGACTGCTCGACAATCACCTAGGTATGATTAACAACTATAGGGTAGGATAAGACTTGGGAATACACGTAATGGGTGAAAAATAAAAATAACAAGCAAATAGACTAAGCCTACAACCAAGTCATCACCGTTTACCATTCATCCAAAGTCGAAGCTTCAAAACTCAAAAACCGGATCATAGCAAGTACATGTGCCATTAGTGGACGTCATCATGGACACATTACTTGGTCTTCATGTTGGTATAGAAACATCACCAACTCAATTCTTCAAATGTGATCGAAGTGGCCTCCTCGATACTAAATCTTTGATACGCTCATAACACGGTGCTAAACATGGGTGCACCAATAATACAATTATTTACAAACAAAAATTCACATTTTTGTTTCAATCATAATTAAACACAGAAATATCAACATCCCCCCACTTGAGATGAATAATATATGAGAATTTGGTGGGTCTTCAAATGTATGTCTTTAACATAGGTGTGATTTCTGAATCTCTCTACTCAAACCTCGAACTTGGGCAAACAGTGACTTCTCAATCATAAACCAAGACTACACAGTAGGCTAAGGTTAATAGGAGTAACGAAACAATATATTGAGGGTATGAAACGAAAGGAAAGGCTCAAAAGGGTGCATCTAGGGGTATCTTGCACTAAAGGTAAGTGCAACAAAAGGGTTTAACATGGGGGTCGAGAAGTCGAGGTGACTAATCGATAAACGTACACACATGAGGCTATTTGGGTGATAATCCTAAAATATTACCTTCTTAAATAGTTCCTTCCAAATGTAACAAGCTACCTCGACACACTACTCATCTATGGAATCGAAATGATATAAAGGCCAAGTTCTAAAGTTAACAAACTACCGGAATACTCAATATTTAGTGGATTTGGGGTAAATAAGGGGAAATGGATAGGCTAAATCTCACCATAAGAAATCAAGGGATAAATGTGCTCGGCTAAGGTCCATCCTAGTTCGGTTCGGAAAAACATGTCAAAATTTTAAAACTGGCATAATTTTTCAAAATAAACTAGAAAAATGAGGGCAATAAATTTCAAGCAATAATTCTACTCCCGTCCCCCCACTTGAATTGTACAAAGTCCCTTTTGTACTAAGAATGAAATATAATAGAAGAGTAAGTAGAATTAGAGCGAGAACTTCCCTGAAATTTGCTCTAAAGATGAAAGAAAGATCACGAAAAGATTACGTGCCTTCGACTTGCTTCCATGAGCAAACTTCAAAACCCTGAAATCACGATACTACCACAAGCATAAACCTAAAAATAAAAAGAAAAAGAAAAAACAAACAATTTCTAACTCACTTTTGTAGGAATCACGGTTGCATTTAGCGTATGCAACAAGCCTTTTAAACCACTTGGTGTTCCAAGTGGACGAGTGTAGTCTCGTGAGGGTTTACAGTGAACACACCCACAAAGTTCATTTAGAGCTAATACAAGGTTATGGTAAGTTTAAATTTAATTAAGAGAAATTTGCTATAAAAAAATGGTTACGACGTAACTCAGAAATGAGGTTACACCGTAATTAGTTAAACCTGAAGAAACGTCAGAATGAAAATGATGGTTACAGCATAACCAAATTCCGGGCTATTCCGTAATGATGGTACAAGATCTGACAATTTCCAGCAAGAGTGAGTTTGACTCGATTCTTCTTGATTCAATTCCTGCAAAATATAAAAACAAACATACCAAACCCAAAGCTAAACTATGAAAATCAAAAAATAAAAGGGATAATACGGGTTGTCTCCCGCAAGAGCACTTTTGTTTATTAATGAGTATTTAAGTTAGACTGAATCCCACGGCGCATCATGTGGGCGATTGGGCTATTTTGCCTGTTCCATTGTCCCAACTAGTGTAAGAATGTCCCCAAAATGTCAGATCTATCATTCGATTTGAGCAAAGTTGATCTTCTTGAAAATTTTTAGCTTTGGCCCATTCATCTCGGCATTGAACCTCAATTTGCTTATTTAGTTGAACTTCCCCAAATTTCACTTTAACCCAATCTTCAAACGCTTGCCCTCTCTTGTGTGCATTAAAGCATGCCCATTCATAATGTTTGGCAATATTCACTTCGGGAGATTTTCCTCCATTACATTTCTTACGAAAAGGGTCACATGTAGGCCAGGCTTGGGTGGTTCCATTATTTTTCATCATAGCCAGTATACAGAAATGAACCGTCCATTCCACCTTCTCATCAAACTAGACCCCAAAAAGTGACTACGTAACCATGCTTCCTTGATTATTCTTGTATCTTCAAAACACCACCAAATTATTGCTTCTCTTTTTAATTGCCTAATCTTAACTTGGCTTCCTCCATTACAACTTTCCACAAATAGGTCACATGTTGGAAGTGTTAGTTTTGACCCATTTGTCCTAACTGTTGTAGGCGTACAACAATGAAGCCTTGTTGTAACTTTAATCGGACCCCCTTCAGCATCTCCTGTTTCAACTGCAGGATCCTCCATATCACTATCATTCCAAAAAGATCCATTGCTTTCATAAGATTCTTTTTTGGTGCATGGGATTGCGCCTACGCAAAAGGTTTTACTTCTCAAGGGATCTTGAGATGCTTGCAATCCCCACCAGGCAGTGTACCTAACCGATGTAGTATAGTGAAGTAGCAAGTACTGGGGGATTGATTGTTCTACTTGGGGAATAGTGTTCATTAGTATCAAAGGAATTAGTTGCTAGTCAACTAACCCAATTAACTACAAATGCAATGAAAATAAAATAACAAGAAAGTAAATGTTGAGAAAAACAATAATGAAAGAAACGTGTTTACTTAGATTTCACTACTCCCTAGCTATCTTTCATTAATTGACTAGTTTGTTACAATTGCGTGGATGATAGGTTATATTCCTTAATACTATTCGTGGGGCTGTGTACGATCTTCCCCAACTCTATAAGCTTCTACCTCTTCCTATGTCGAGCCGAGAACTACCTCCTAACATGGCATCCTTAGTAGTCACTCATGCATTAAATACAACCATTAAAATCCTAGTACACATCCGATTCATGTTTCTTTAGACGTTCAAGCAAGTTACCTATTGGAGATTAGCCAGTTTTCTTAAGCCTAACATCGAAATCATTCATCCAAAACAACTAATAACAAACAATCAATAGCTAGGTTTCATTACATCTAAGCAAACACAAACAAACCTAGCCTAGCATGTTAAAGTAAAGACAAGCATAAGATAGAATCAAACAACACATAGACATATTGAATGATTATTGGAAGACTTATCTTTATTCAAACATGGATGAAAGAAGGGTTTGAAACCCTTACAAGAAGGTGAAAATTCGACCTAGGGTTTGTGGTAAAGTTCCTCCAAAAGTTCTCTCCCTAATTAATTAAAATTAGAAAACTATATATAGAGATTACACGTCTGACGGCGTCACGTTTTACTTCTGACGCCGTCAACTAGCTGCCAATACTCTTCTCGGATTGCCTAGATCCAGATCTAAAGCCGTCACGTATGAATCTTCTCTTAGCCGCCACATGTTAAATTGCTCTTGATGGCCTAGGCTTCCCAAAGCATGACGCCGTCACTTGTTAAATCCTAAAAACATTCTGGCGCATCTCGTGTAAACTTTATATCTACCTCTTTGTCAACACATGACGCCATCACATGCAAATCGTGATGCCGTCAGGAACTATTTCCAGCTTTGATTTTGGAGACTTTGTCGTTTTCTTCACTTTTCACTCCAAAAATGTCCAAAATGCTTCCTTTTCCAGATTTCTTCTCCAAAGTATCTAAAATGACAAAAGGAACGATTTGAGGCAATATTTGATCAAATAATCACGACTTAGGGCTTAAATGATCCCCTAAAGGCGTAACACTTTTTGCCTCATCATTTTTCTTGTTCATATCTTAAACACAAAGGAGTTTTATAATGAAATAGGTCATCAGAGATTTCAAATATCTCTGGGTTAGTATCCTCAATCACAATGTCCGCCAAACTAGAATTGGCCACTTTCTTGCCTTTATCACATGAAACATGATTTACTTTGAAAACAACCCTATCATTATTAATCCCTAGAGAGATTTATATTTCAAATACCTTAATTCGGTGTCACAACTCACCATTTCAGGTCATTTCCCGAACTTTGGAAAAACACTATTCATCAAACACTATTCATCAAAACACTATTCATCAGTTTACTATTCATCGTTTTCGAGGTCAATTTGATATTCTGAGAAACTTTTGGGAAATTTACTATTCATGGAACACTATTCATTGCGGGAAAAGATTTCATCATTCACGTGCATTACACATTTCATCGTAAATTTAGTTTACGGGTATTCAAATTCGCGTAACCGGATTGGGTTAGGTGCGAATTCATTTCATTAGTGTTAAGTACACTGCATACGGACTGGAGATAGTCTGCGTATCATCAGTAGGTCATTTACATGTTATACCACTCTTAGGATTTTCAAATTACTATATTCAGTACATTTAACGTTTTTACGTATAAGTAATTATAGTAAACGTTAACACTCGGTTTATACACGACGAATATATCTAAATATTCCCACGATGGTCCCGACATATTTTTATATCCATTTTAACATCATAAAAGTTATAACATTCAGTTACCCAGTATTTTGGAAATTTATTTTATTTTTAACGTACGCGTATGAATATAACGTCGGTTTTCGTTAAAACTAAACATTAATCACCCGATCACTCAGTAAATGTACCCAACATATTTTTAATATGTTTTTAACATTATTTTAACTTTATTTCATCCCGGTATACTTCGTGAACATTTATTTCTAATAAAACCGATACCCGATCGTAACTAAAAACGCTAACTAGTGCAAATTTCTTACAAGGTTTCTAAATAACTACCAAGTACCCTAACCCCCCCCCCCCCCCCTTCACCCCTTTGTAAAACCGGCCATGTGCCCTTTCTTTTAACCCTTGGCATTAATTTTCCTAAGTATAATACTAATAAACACTAAAACATAACTTTACTAAATTTTCACAAATCATTATCTCACTTTTCACCAAGATCATAGTTCATCATTTCTTCTTGCTCTCTTCTCAAACCCACGACTCAAATCAAACTCCATGATCAAGTGATCATTTTTCATGAAGTAAAACACTAAAGTTGTTCATTTTACAAGTCTAATCAAGATACAAGCAACAAAAACACAAGAACATCAAGCATAATCATCCAATAATCATCTCATTTGGTCAAGTAAGTTTTCATCTTTATTTTTTTCATGAATCATCCTATTTTTACATGTATTACATAAGAATCATGCTAAAAACCATGTATAAGTAGCTATACTACACTTTATTTTGGCTAAAAACAAACATACAAACCCTAACTTTTTAGTTATGAATCCCCTTGCTCTAATAACTTGGTTAGGAGTCCATGGCACCCTAAGAAGGTGTATGGTAAGATTAGATTAGCTATGTGGTGATTACAAGAGGTTTGGTGATGGTAGAAATTAGTTTTTAACCTTGGAAACTTGATTTGGAACCTATTTTAGACATGCTGTCCCGTTTTGTAAAAATCTGGAAAATCAGTAAACACCAAGGAAACTTTGGCAAAATTTTTAGAAAATACTTTCAAAAACGAATCCGTAGGCGAAAGAACGGATTAAAAAGAGTCTATAACGAAGGAGTTATGATTTTTGCAAGATTATAGACGAAAAGTATTTTCTGGAAAAATAGTTGCTGTTGGACATTTTTCGTCGGTCAAAAAGAGGCTTTAAACGTAACCCGGAGGAGCCGAGCTTTCCAAAATATATTACTACATACTAAGACGAAACCGTGGATATAAAGAACAAGTAAAACGGACAAGTAACGACAAAGATATACTCGTTTGAATATCGGCTAAAACCCTTTATTAATTGACAGCTTTTAATATATTTGGCGCAAAAACTACGAAGTGCATTTTCAAGCTAAACATAATATCAAGTACCGAGCTTTATAACTAACGTAGTATTAGTTATTACGAGTATGTTTTCATCATTTCAAGGATTACAACCCGAGTATTTCAACGCTAACATGGAAACTTACGTTATATATATATAAGTATATATATATTATAACTAGCCATTTATATTTTCTAATAGCAATATTTTCCAAATTCTTGGAATATATACTTTTGATACCAACAAGTGTTTTCCTAAAGAGTAGAGTGGTATAGAAACATGAGCATGGTCATTCATAACATCATTTGGTGATCTAAATGAGATCATTCATCATTCATATTAGGTTGCGGCTAGTGTGCGCGCCTTGTTTTTCAGCTCAGTACATGTTCATGGTACCATCATATTGGGTTACGACAGCTAATTGTTCATTGGTGTTCATTTCATTTCATCACGGTTTCATCAGTTGAGGTGAGTTTTCATAGCCCCGTTTTCAATTCAACATTTTTGATTGTTTTCAAATCCCACGGGGGGAATACATTGCATCAATTATTTCAGTACGAGCCCAAGTATTCAAACATGTACATAGCTTAAGTTACCTTGCCAAGTGCTAAGTCCCCTGTAACATCATGAACCGTTAATTTCAAGTACTAAGCGAGAGTGAGTGGATAGATCTATCGAGGGTGACGCCTCCATCCGTGGTAGTGGATACCAACAGTAAGCGGATGCATGTCATGTCTTTTACATTTGAATGTTTCGGCAGAACATTCGGGAGGGGCATAGAATTTCATCAGTCATAGCTTCGGTGTCATGAGCTTAAGGCTATTGTACAATTTTCACGAGATTTTTATCTTGCATTTTTACTTGTGGTGGCCGTACATCAGTACATTTTACAAACCTATGGAATTCACCAACATTCGTGTTGACGTTTTAGCAATGTATTTCAGGTTATTAAGGTAGCTCATGTGACATGCATTTGGACCTTCATGGAGTCGCGGAGTCGACGCGTCTCATCATTATTTCATGCACTTATGTAAACATTTGATCTAGTATGGCTTGTTTTTCATGAACATGTAACACATTTTGGGGACCTCATTTTGTGAACTCTGAATTATTTCAATGATCAAATGCAGTATTTTCCAAACGACACTTTAGGTCGTTCAATGTAACTGTAACTGTGGTGCTATGACAGACACCCCCAGGTATTCCATTCCGCTGCAAGTCAGGTAAATTGGGGGTGTGACATTCGGGCATGTGATGTAGCAAGAAAAGGTCTTCCTAGGATAAGATTTTCCCTAGGTGTGTTTGCCATATCAATGACTATGAAATCGATAGGAAATGAAAATCTATCAATCCTAACTAACACAGTGTCCACAATCCCAACTGGTGTTGCTTTAGTCATGTTTTCAATTTCAATAACCAAACTCATTTTCCTAAGATTAGTCAATTTAAGGGACAAAAATAGCGAGAGTGGCATGACATTAATACTAGATCCTAAATCGGCTAAAGCAGATAAGTCAGAAGTATCAATGATGCACGGAAGAGCAAAGCTTTCCATCGCTTTCTTCTTTGCATGGTAATTACTTGGTTTTATCCTGCAAAATAGTGTTTTCACAAGATTCGTTATGGAAATTCTCAATGGATTCATTTACCTCATTATCAGCGAAAAGTGCCATGCAGACCCCAGCGGATTTATTTCTTTCCTCCTTATGTTTATGCACATCGTCACTAAGCTTTCCAATCATTGTCTCAAGGTTTTTAAGAGATTCATCATGACTGAGGAGGCTTTTTTTTGTGCTTTCTTGAAAGTCTTTTAACCACTCGTCTTGTTCTTTTTGTTTTTTGTTGATTCTTCTAAATATTTGTTGATAGTCTCCTCGAGGGTCGATCTTCTTTCCCCGTAAGGGGCACGATTGTAGTATCTAGGTGTGTTGGGATCATACTTTAGTATTTTAGTCAAGTCTCGGTCATTACCTTTTGTAATAGGTTGCTTAGTTATTTTATCTAACTAGTCTATGTTTCAAGGCTTAAGCATTTAAGACCAATGGGCCTTGAAGGCCACGAATTAAGAGATAAGGGAGGAAGGGAGTGTTGCCCTAACTCCTCCCTTATAAATAGTAAGCTTATGTAAACTTTTCATTTGTTGGTTATTTGATTATCTTAAGGAAACTCTTGCACTTTCACCTTTCATATTGTCTCATAATCAACCAATCTCATTTCTCATCTTATTTCTTTCTAAATCATACTTGTGTTTACAAAATGGTGACCTAACAAGTGGTATCATTCACCTACTAGAGTTTGAAGTGTGTTTCTTTGATTTAACGTGGGGATTTGGTGCTTATTTTTCATCTTTTTGCATTTTTCTTTGTTTCTTTCACTCAAATCTTGAAGCTTAGACAAGTTTCAAGGTTGATATAGTGATTTGAAGCTTAGTTTTTTGCATAAAGTAGTAATTTTTTAAGGTTTTTTAAGGTTTTATAGCTTCTTTGATATTGGAAAACTAGTTTTTGGAAGCAAAATCTTCAATAGTTAGTGTTTTCTAAGTATTGGTGAAGTTATTTAATCAAAAGTACCTTATTTCTAAGCATTTTTTTTTCAAAAATTTGAGATTTTTCAAGTTTCTGACCAGTTTACGCGTAAATTTGGTGAATAGTACGATTCTAAAGCTGTCAACAGTACTTTTTGTCCTTTTTACGCATAACTTTTGGCCTAAAACCCTTTTCTTACGCGTAACTAAGGTCAAAACCCTTTTCTTACGCGTAACTCTAGTCAAAACCCTGTTTTTACGCCTTAAAACTTACGAGTAAAGTCTCTTTCTACGCGTAAGTGTGAATTCCTACGCACAAGACAGATCCTACGCCTAAACTTTACGCTTAAGTCTATCTTACGCGTAAGTTTCAGATTCTACACTTAACCTTCAACAAAGATCTTCTCCTTGTGTTCCGGTGACTCAGTACTTCCCTAGCTTGGATAAGTTAGTGGATTACTTCAACTTCGGATATCTTTCAAGCTTGGATAAGTTTGGAAGATTTGTTTGGTTGTTTAAACCTTACGCATAAGTCTAAACTTACGCATAAGCCTAAGCTTACGCGTAAAGAGTAAACTTACGCCTAAACTTTGTGTTTACGCATAAACTAACTCTTTACACATAACCTAACAGTTTACGCGTAAGATTAAAGTTACGCGTAAGAATTGAACTTACCCCAAGGATTTTGGACTTAATCAAAGGAACGTACATTTCAATCTTCTACAAAGATCCATTTCTACACAAGTGTTCTAAGATGTCTCAACCACCTAATCACTACTTCCCTCATACTCAGCAACATCAACATCAGCAGTATCAGCAACAACAATACCTTCCGCACCAAATGAATCAACAACCTTCTCAAAAACAAACGTATAATCCACTATATCATTACCTAATGATGCAACAACATCAGATCATTCCTCAACAACAACCATATCAAGTGCCACTACAAAACACTCAGTTTTCCTCCAAACAACCTCACTGGTTTGACAGAATGTGTGAAGTTATTACAACTCAACAATCCCGACATGAGGCAGGATCACTTGAAACACCTCCAATGCTAACACCTGGGAACTATGTTCAATGGTCAAGTCGATTCTTAAGATTTCTTGAACTAAAGAAACCTCATCGGAAATTCTTGAAACAAGTGATACTTGAAGGACCATTTTAGTGGCCAACAAGATTTGAAGCTGGTGATCCAACTGCTGATCCTCCACGTCCTCCTGGTGATAGACCTCTTCCAGAAACTTCACTCACTGAAGAACAGAAACTACATCGTGAAGCTGATCAATATGCAATGGCTTATATACTTCAAGGTATACCCAATCCAATCTATCGAAGTGTCGATGCTCCGAAAACAGCCAAAGCTATGTGGGAACACGTTCATCTCCTTATGGAAGGCACTCAACTGAACAAAGATGACATGGAATCCAAACTCTACATGGAATACACTGACATCACAATTGAACCAGGAGAGACACTTGAATCCTACTATCATCGTTTCACTAATGTAGTCAATGATCTGGAACGTCATAAAATCACAGTACCAAGGATCGCTGTGAACTCCAAATTTGTTGGTAGTCTTGGCCCTGATTGGCATAAATATGTGACATTTGTTCGTCAAACGAAGAATCTTCATGATGCTCCATATGGTTTGTTGTATGATTTTCTGAAACACCATGAACCTGAAGTAGAAAAAGATCGAGCTCTACGAGGAGGATACACAACCACACCAACATCAAATTCTTTGGCTCTCGTAGCTCAATCTCCCTATGCTCCACCACCAATGTCAAATCATGCATATGTTCAAGAGCAGAACTACTTCAGTTATCCACAATCTTCCACCTCGAACCAAATGGTCCCTTATGATTCATCTCCACAAGATTCTTCTACTCAACTTGTTCCGTCAAACAACAACGATGCTGTGTACTACTCCAACTCCAATGATGATGACGATGATGACTTTAATACGTTAAATCAGGGACTTGCTCTTATTGCTCGTGCTTTCAGAAAATTCTCCAACAAAATAAACAACCGTCAACGTTCATCTTCTAACACAAGGAATCAAGCTGTTGTCAATGATGGAAGAGTGGAAATTCAGAATCGTAACTATGGTCGATCCGGTTCAGGAAATTATGGGAATGGTCAGAGGTTTAGTAACAATGGAGGTTCAGGAACAACTCAGGATCTTCTCAGCAAAGGTCTGAACCAGTTGTAACTAGGAACTCCAACTCAGGGAATGCAGTGTGGTGCTACAATTGTAATGAACAAGGTCATATAGCGACTGCATGTCCCAAACCGAGAACTCGGGGTAGTAAGTTTCACAAGCAGGCATTACTCATGGCTCTTCAAGATGAAAAAGATGGACATTTCCCTGAACAGGATAACAACTTCATGGCAAATGTGAACAACGATGATGACATGGAAGATCTGGAAGCCAATGCTGCTGTGATGCTTATGGCCAACATGCAGGAACTTCAGTTTAATGATTCAGGTCCAGTGTATGACACTGACGGCTTGTCTCAGGTACATGATCATAAAACATGCCTAATACATGAAATAGCCTCACCTTCTGCCTCTGAATCAGATATGGCGCAAGTTGTTCCATCTAAATCATCTTCATCATCTCAAAAAGATGAACAAATAAGCACAGTTGTCATATTCGATGATGACACCGTTGTTTCATTTGATGATCCTATTGAGAATGATAAACATGATAATTTAGAACAACATGAACCATCATTTGATCCAGACCCTGACCTCATAATGTTATCTAAACAACTGAATGCTCAGCAATTACTAATTGCAAAATGCAACGAGAAAAACAAAGTTTTAAAAGAAACTAATGCAGCACTTGCAAGAGATATTGAGTGTTATAAAATTCAGCTTTCAAATCAGGAAGAAAAGATTAAACATGCTAAAAGTTTTGAAAAAGCTTTTCAAGATTCTTACAACAAAGAACAAGATCTTCAACGCAAAATGCAAGATTTAATTGAGTCAAACGGAAAGTTGATTTCAAAACTTGAAAGTGAGAAGTGTGAATTGAAAATGCAAGTTGAACGTCTTCAAACAGAATTTTCAAAAACGGAAACGGAATTGTCCAATTGTAAAAAAGAGTTTTGTGAACATAAAATACGAAAAAGGAAGTATATTGACGATTTACTCGGCGATATTGTTGATCTTGAAAAACAACTCAAAGAATTTCGTAACATTGTTTACAAACACGGGAACTCAGTCACAACAATTCAGAAATTTACTTTAAAACCGAGACCCGATAAAGGTTTTGCACTTGGTGATTACAAATCAATGTTTCTTCACACAGCTTTCAAAGAAATTCCTAAAATTTACAGTATGGATCATTTGCTTGATAATACGATTGTGCGTGCTGTTGTTTTTGATACTGAGGAAGAAGAAGAACTTGAAGACGAGAGTCGATCAAAAATGAGTTATGTTCAAAATTGGACACCATATGATTACTCAAAAGCTCCACCAATTTCCAAATCTTTTGTTACTCAAAAGGAATTACCTGAGAAATCATGGTATATTACTGAGTCATATGTTTCATCCTCCAATGCGGCCCCTGTCCAAACTGTAGCACAAATAAATGGTCCTTTACCATCATCCGGTGAACTTACACCTTTACCGAAAAAATGTCGTGTCTTAAATTATTTCAAAACTTTTATGGAAGACATCGAAATTTTGGAGGAAACAATTGAACGCAATTCTGAAATTAAAATTGAAACTTTTCAATCCGCTTACGAGCGAGAAAAAAGAGATATTTTTCAAAAACAAATGCTGCCAATTGTCAAACATCTCCGTCTTTGTGCTACACGTTGGGATCAGGAACTTCAAAACGAGGTGAAAAATATGATTCACGTTTTCAACTCAACTGAAAATGAGATTTTGGCTCAAAAGCAAAGAAATATAGTTTTAAAAAATGATGCTGATCGACTCTTGGAATAAGTTCTCAATGCTGATATTTTGTCTGTTATCATGAATGATCTTTATAATTCTGGTACTTCTATGCTTAAGAATGATCATTGTGTTGATAATAATCTGTTGAATGAGGAAATTGAGACACTCAAAATGGAAAACGAAAAGCTGAGAATCAAAAATGATGATGTGACAAAACAATTTTCAAAACAAATTTGTCAACTCAATCAAAGGCTTGAATGGTGTCAAGCTAAAAGTCTTGAAAGGGAATTGAAGTTTCAAAGTCAAAATGTTTCAAACTCTTGTCAAAATTGCAAAAACAACGAGTCTTTAAAAGGTCTGTGTTTTCGATACGAGAAAGAAATTGCGGATTTAAAAATTGAAAATGCCGAATGGCAACAAAACCGCGATGACATCAAATATTGCAATGGTTTACTTGAGTCTGAAATACAGGACAAAAATCACATCATCATTGATTTAAAAGAGAAAATCAAGCTAATTCAAAAAGGAAAGATGGTTGACACCACGGTGATAGCACCAGGAATGTATAAATTAGACAAAACTGCCAAAGATTCTGTCATTCAAAACACTAATGTTGATAACTCCACTTCTACAGGACTAGTCTCCACTAATAGCGTTAGCAGACCCAAGCGAAAAAGTAAAAAGAAGAATAGGATCTTGCAACGTAAGAGAGGACAACTAGAAGCTCAAGAAGTAGAAGACCAACTTAGGAATTTGAATAACACTCATGTTGCATCAGATTTAGATTCTAATCTGGCAAATTGTAATCAAAATCTAAATGTAACGAATGATGAACCTTTGAATGTTTTGAATATTAATGCATCTTGTGTGTTTTGTCGTAAAAGCGTATCATCTAGTGATCATACAAAATGATTAGCTAATTCTCTTCTCAATCGTCTTAAGAAACGTAGGACACGCATTCCTTCTAGGCCCACTATTGCCTCTAAGTCTAACTTAGGAAAGCCGTCTTCTACGGTTTCTAATATAGTTGAAGTTACCCCCATAAGAGCCGAGAACAAATCTAGGACAGAGCCAACTAATAGTGCATTTAACATTAAGAAAGCAAGAACTAGTTGGAATTGGCAACGTTCCGCAATTTCTTTGGGTTCCACCCTTACTTCTGTTCCATCCGTGTCTTCTTCTGGTGATGCAGGTGGTACAGATTGTTCTCTGGATTGTTGACAGCGGATGCACCCGACATATGACAGGCAATCTCAAACTGCTACACAACTTTGTCTCAAAGTTTATCGGTACTGTCAGATTCGGGAATGATCATTACGCTTTAATCATGGGATATGGTGACTATGTAAGTGGGAACATCGAAATCAGTCGTGTTTACTATGTGGAAGGACTTGGATACAACCTTTTCTCTGTTGGTCAATTTTGTGATGGAGATCTAGAAGTTGCATTTCGTGAGAAAACTTGCTTTGTTCGTGACTTACAAGGAAACAACCTCATGTCTGGCTCACGTGGTTCCAATCTTTATACAATTTCAATGTCAGATATGATTGCAACATCTCCGATATGTCTTCTCTCCAAAGCGGAATCGACTAAATCTTGGTTATGGTACAAACGTCTTTCTCACTTGAATTTCAAAACTATGACTGACCTTGCTCGGTTCAAACTTGTTGATGGATTTCCAAGATTCCGTTTCACCAAAGATCACTTATGTCCTGCCTGTGAACAAGGAAAAAGTACTCGGGCTCATTTTCCTTCAAAACCTGAGCACAGTACGAATCATGTCCTGCAACTGCTTCATATGGATTTGTGTGGACCGATGCGTGTTCAAAGTATCAACGGTAAACGCTACATTCTTGTAATTGTGGATGATTATTCCAGATGGACTTGGGTTTATTTCTTACGAAGTAAAGATCAGGCTCCTTCAATGATCATCACCTTTCTCACTAAAATTCAAGTTCAGTTACGCAACACGGTACGAATAGTTAGAACTGACAATGGAACTGAATTCAAGAATCAGACACTTAGGTCATATTATGAGAAAGTGGGAATTGAACATCAAACATCTATTCCTAGAAGCCCAGAACAGAATGGAGTTGTTGAAAGACGCAACAGAACGTTAGTGGAAGCTGCTAGAACTATGTTGATTAATGCTCAATTACCAGATTACTTGTGGGCAGAAGCTGTTTCAACCGCATGTTATACTCAAAACCGTTGCATGATCACAAAATGCCATCGCAAAACACCATATCAAATTTTTCACAAAAGGAAACTGAACATCGATTACTTTCATGTATTTGGAGCACTTTGCTATCCGAAAAATGATCGTGATGATTTAGGTAAACTTAAAGCTAAGGCTGACATTGGAGTGTTCGTTGGATACTGTGATAATTCTAAAGGTTTTCGGATATGGAATCGTCGAACAAGAGAAATTCAAGAAACCATTCACGCTAATTTTGATGAACTCACACAAATGGCTTCTGAGCAACACAGCTTAGGACCCGAATTTAACCGTCTTAACTCTCCGGCATCTTCAGTTGAACCATTGCCACTCAACCGCAAAGAATTAGAAACCTTGTTTGCTCCACTATTTGATGACACAATTGAATATCGTCCTACTGAGGTCTCACCTAATTCCGCTGCTCAACCTGAAAACATTCCAGTACCAGACTCACCTCAACAAACTACCACAAGTGTTGAGAGAGACGGTCCTCCAATTGTATCACCATCAACAGCAGAACAAACTGGTTCTAACTCCCGCCATCCAGCTGAAGATCCAACACCACTATCAGTTCCACAACCCACAGAGCATGATCCTGATGCGTTCTTTAATCCGTTTGCACCAGCTCCTACAGTTCCTGATATAGCTGAGTCGTCAACACGCAATTTGGATCCTGCTAACATGCGAGATACTTATCAACTACACCCTTCAACACACAAATGGACTCGAGACCATCCACTAGTTCATATTATTGGCCATCCAGATGCACCTGTCATGACAAGACAATGACTTCACACTGATGGAGAAACTTGTATCTATGCACTCACAGTTTGTCACGAAGAACCTAAGAACATTAAAGATGCAATGACTTATGACAACTGGATTGAATCTATGCAAGAGGAATTTCAGCAATTCATAAGATTGGAAGTCTGGGAATTAGTTGAAAGACCTGATGGAGTCTTTGTCATCGGGTTAAAATGGATCTGGAAGAATAAGCTTGATGCTGAAGGAACTGTCATACGAAACAAATCACGTCTGGTAGCGAAAGGATACTCTCAACTGGAAGGACTTGATTTTGCTGAATCCTTTGCTCCAGTGGCTAGACATGAAGCTGTTCGGATCTTTTTGGCCTATGCTGCACACAGGAACATGGTGGTTTACCAAATGGATGTCAAAACAGCATTTCTTAATGGAGAACTCCGTGAAGAAGTTTATGTTAGCCAACCTGAAGGCTTCGTTGATCCTGAGCGTCCTAATCATGTTTACCGACTCAAAAAGGCACTCTACGGACTCAAGCAAGCCCCACGGGTGTGGTATGACAAACTGTCCACTTTCTTGCTGGCCAATAAATTTTCTAAAGGATCGGTGGATCCCACACTATTTACAAAAACCTACGGGGAGGACTTACTTGTTGTTCAAATATATGTCGATGACATTATTTTTGCCTCAACAAAAAGAAGTTACTCTAATGATTTTGCAAAATTAATGAAAGATAATTTTGAAATGTCCATGATGGGTGAACTTTCGTTCTTTCTAGGACTACAAGTTCATCAATCACCCCGTGGAATTTTTGTAAATCAGTCCAAATATGCTCTTGAAATTTTAAAGAAACATGGAATGATGTCCTGTGATACTTATAATACACCTATGGGCTATACCACAAAACTAGATGCTGATTTACATGGGATTCCAGTTGACCCTACCAAATACCGAAGTATGATTGGGTCCCTCATGTATCTCACAGCTAGTAGACCTGATATAGTATTTGCTGTTTACATGTGCTCTCGTTATCAGTCCAAACCAACTGAAAAACACCTCAGTGAGGTCAAGAGAATCCTTCGATACATAAAGGGAACCATTAACTTGGGAATCTGGTATCCGAAGGATTCTGGCTTTGAACTAATTGCTTTTTCAGATGCTGACCATGCAGGATGTTTAGACACACGTAAAAGCACATCTGGTGGATTACAATTTCTCGGAGACAAACTTGTGTCATGGCAATCAAAGAAACAGGACTGCACATCACTGTCGTCAACAGAATCTGAATATGTAGCCATGTCTGCCTGTTGTGCTCAAGTCATTTGGATGAGATCACAACTTAAGGATTATGGCTGCCTATTCAACAAGATTCCAATCTACTGTGATTCCAAAAGTGCAATTGCTATCTCCTGCAACACAGTACATCATTGCAAATCCAAACACATCGATCTCCGATATCACTTCATCAAAGAACATGTGGAAAAGGGTACCATTGAACTTTATTTTGTTGGGACTGAGTACCAATTGGCGGACTTACTTACCAAATCCTTAGCACCATCAAGGTTTGCTAGTCTAGTTCACCAAATTGGTATGCGATGTTTGACTCCAGAGGATCTGGAAAAGTTTTTAAAACACAATTGATCGTCAAACATCATAACTATCTTTGTAAATATTTTTCAAAAAAAAAAAATACAAAAATACAAAAATATAAAACCAATCAAAAACTCAAAAAGATTTTTGGTCTTTCATCTTAAAAAAAAAAAAAAAAAAAAAAAAAAAAAAAAAAAAAAAAAAAATGCAAGTATAAACCACTTTCAACACTATTTTATAAAATGTCTTCAAATATTTAAAACAAGTGTTGAGGGGGGGGAAAAGTAATGTTTTTCAAATTTCTCAAAAATATTTTGCCTTTTATACTTGCATTTTACTAAAAACAAATACGTTTTTATCATAAGTGTTGATTCAAAAGTGTTTCGGGTTACTCTCCTTGACCAATATAATTAATTTTTCAGTTTTTGACTACGGTCTAAGGTCGAGGGGGAGTAGCACAAGTTGTTCTTATCATGTCTTGGTGTTAACTAATGAAAGTTACATGTGATTAAGTGTTTAAGCATTAAGAATTAATGTTAGTTAAGGTTAAGGGACTAATAGTGTCAATACATGATTTTTGTTTAACTTTTGGTCAAAACCTAACTTGGACCGAACATTTACTTCACCTGCAAAATTATTTACTACCCTCAACAACCTAATCTACGATCCACAATCATTTGCTTGATCTAATCATCAATCTTCCAATCTGTAAGTTGTTATGTGTTTTGATCATGATTTCTAACAAAGGTTTTTAATCTTAACTTGATCCAACGGTTCAATCATTCACAATCGATTAATTTAGTCTAGGGTTGTGCGTAAACATTAACCCAGAAATCTGTGGTTGTTAGGATTGAATTGGTTGATGGGTTATGTTCATAGGATGTATATAAACATTTCTCTTAACTCTAATCACACCCAGACACACTAATCGATCGAGTTTGATATTAGGGTTCATACGAAGGATTTGGGGGATCTTGATTTTAGACGTTAGGATTGAAATTAGTGATGGGGATAGTGTTCTTGTATGCCTAGGATCATTTGTATATGGTTTAATTGCATCTTAATCGTGTAAAGATCATGAATCATAGGTTTAGGGTTCGTATGACACTAGCAGATTTAATCTTGAGATTTTGTGGATGATTTGTGTTAATAATTGGACCATATGATCCTTATGTTGTTAGAAACATTTGCCCCATGCTTAGACATACCCAGATTCATGTTTGATTGTGATTGTGATTGAATGTTCATACGGGTTTTACGCGTATCTTATATATATGCATGTTTACGCATAAAATAGGGATTTAAGTGTGTTATAATGGTTATTGATCAGTGGCTGTGTGTTACACTTTCAGGAATCAAAACAATCTTGTTACGAAAGGTGAATTTTCTGGAAAAGGCAACTTTACGCGTTAATAGTTCATCCTACGCGTTAATTGGTCATCCTACGCGTAAGATTGAATCTTACGCGTAAGATTCGACACATGGACAAACTGTGTCTTGGATAAGACATAGTTTACGCATAAACGTAACTCTTACGCATAAGTTCTAACCTTACGCATAAGTCTGGAACTTACGCATAAGTCATTACCTACGCATAAGTTACACTTTACGCTTAAGGGTAATCCTACGCGTAACTTCAATTTCTACGCCTAAGATTTATCTTACGCATAAAATTGATCTTACGCATAAGATTCACCTTACGAGTAATATTCTAACTTACGCGTAGCTTTTGCACTTACGCATAATTTCTTCTCTTTCGCTTAAGTCAGGTTACGCGTAAAGTTACACACGTACGCGTAAACTTGTCAAAATCCAAATTTTTTCTAAGTGTTGTGAAATTTTCCAAAGTATAACTTCTTGTAATGATAAACTTATGGTGTAACTGATTTGTTATAAGTTTCTCACAAGTATTATTACTCAAGTTTGTCATATATCAAAAGTTTTCAAACACACAAACCCCCACTGATCAATGTATAACATGCAATTCTAGATGTGTACATCATAATTAAATGCATATGCTAACCTAGTCAACAATTGCCATGTTTGTGTTTGTTTATGATCTATTCAGATGGCAGAACACAACGACATTCCATACGGACCCGAACCCGAACCTAAGCTTTCATGGGAAGAGACATTTCCAGACAATTACTCCAGGAAGATTGGAAAGAACAACCTCCGTATCAACTTCAACAAGATGACTTGCAACGAGTCCTCTTGTATTGTGGCTATAGATGCTCTTCTTTACCACCCGAATAAGCTGTTGTTCACCAAGTCTGCATCGGTTTCCTGCTTCTACATTCACCAGTTTTGGCATACACTACAGTTAGATCTCGGGGAGGCTTCCTTCACCTGTACACTTCATAACCGTGAGGTCTCTGTGGATATTGATATGCTCAGGAATGTACTTGGGTTACCTGAACTCGGCCCAAATGAAGAGTATGTTCCAGTCCCCACTGAAGAAGAGTTGATAATGTGGTTAAGGGATATTGGGTATGACGAATCAGAAGAGGTTATCACCAGACATTCTAGGGTCAACATTAGATATCTTACACAACCTTGGAGAACCCTATACATTCTGATTGCCAAGTCCTTATCTGGCAGAGATACAGGCCACGAACACCCAAAGCTCCAACACCTCAAGCTCTTCTGGGGTGTGGCTAATGTGAAGAAAGTTGATTATGCCAGCATCATTTGGGAAGACCTGGTATGGCACATTCAACACAAATCTACCAACATTCCGTTTGTCCGATTCACTAAACTACTCATCGAAAGCTTCCTTCGTGAGTACGATGATATCCCACAGAGACTCGATGACCAAGAAAAGAACACGTTCAGAAATGAACATACTCTCAGAGTCATCAAGAGAATGGACACCAGCACACGCAAGCAGGGAAAGAAACTTCCCGATTGTCTCCTGAATGCCAAAGTCAAGGCTTGCAAGAACTACAAGTATTATGAGCAAGCTCTTGAAGCTGAAAAGGTTGGATTCTTTGACGAAGTTGTTCTACCCTCATTCATGCAAAAGAAGGGTAAGAAAGGCACTAAGACTGGAAGCTCCGGCAGTTCCACTCAGTCTAAGAAGAAAAAGGGTACTCTTAAGAGAAGGATTCCTACCGAGAAGCCTGCATCTACTACAGAACCTGGGTGGTTTCCCTCACCACAATCTTCTCCAAAGCCGTCTGACTCTGAACAAACCGAATCTGACGAAGGTCCACAGTATAGGGAAGCATATGCTAATATTGAGAAAGATGAGAATCTTGAAGACATCGATTGGGATAAAGACATTGATGCGTTTGCTGACAATGCCGTATATCCATCATACCTCACTCAAAGACCATTTACCGAAGCTCAGACTATCTTGGAAGAAGAGATGATCAGGAGAAAGAAGATGAAAGAACAAGTGACTGCTGAACCAGAGACTGGAGGCCCTTCAGTCGAAGAAGAAAATGAAAGGGCTCTCAATCTGGGTCTCCTCCACAGCCGAATTGATGCATTCAATGCTGATTTACCTCCACCTCCAGTGTTCTGTCAGACCACCGAAGCTGGCGGATCAAGCAGCATTCCTGAGCCTACCACAGGAATCACCTCAGACTTAGTTGCTTATGACAATCCCTCAGTGTCTCCCACCGACATTGAAATGACTATGGGAGAGGAAGAAGAGGAAGATCCCATGGATACTGATGCTCCAAGGCTTATGACTATGGAAGAAATGGAGCTCAGAGAAAGGGCTCAGGAAGAGGAACTGAAAAGAAAACAAGAAGCTGAAGAGGCCAGGCTTGAAGAGCTCGCTCAAGCTAAACTGGAAGAAACTATTCAAATGGAAGAGAGCAGGAAAGCAGAGGAGGCAGCCAAGCTGGCTGAAAAAAAACTGAAAAGGGCAGAAGAAGCCAGGCTGGCTGAAGAATTAAGGCTTAAAGCTGAGGCTGACAAACTGGCTGAAGAAAAGTTAAAGAATGAAGTAGAAGCCAGGCTTGCTGAAGAACTAAGGTTTAAGGCCGAAGCTGTTAAACTGGCTGAAGAACAAAGGTTGAAAGAAGAAGCAGCCAAAGTCAAGGAAGTTGTACAACCCGAACCACAGAAAGGAGATGACAAAGACTCTACCACCATCATTGAATCCACACAGTAATCTCCTCCTGCATCTGAATCAACACATGACAAATCGATCAAGAAACCAAGCACCAAAGCCTCTGTTGCATCTAAGTTACTCAAGTCAGCTTTCAAGAGAGTACATGAGAAGAAGAGAAGCAGATTGGAAGATCAGGTTGCAACACTTGCAACCCAATTTGCTGAATTGACGAAGCTGAACTCAAATGTCCAAGAGCTACAAGACAAAGTTGATAGTTTCTTAGCTAAAGACGTACAAGAGAACTTGGAAGCCGCTCTAGCAGCTCAAGCACAAGAATACATGGCACAACACTTAGTTGTTGAGTTGAAAGATCTGCTGGCACCCATGAGAGATGAACTCACCAAGTTCGCAGAGCAAGCGGTCAAGAAAGTAATCCGATCAACAACCTTTACTCTTCGTGCCGACAAGTCTACTGCTCCTCTACCAGGACTATCTCTGGATGATTTGGAAGCTCAACTCTTAGAAAAGCTGGCAAACAAGTTCACCTTGACTCCTGAAGAAGCAAAAGTCCTGGAAGCACTGAAAGACAAGATGAACAAAGAGACATGTAGCACAGAGGCAGATAAGCCGAAGCGTCAAAGAGATGACGAAGACAGGGATCCGAATTCTCAGGCAAAGAAACAAAAACAAGCCGAAGGACCCTCATCTCATACACTGGTCATCCCCCCAACCACAACAACTTCCTCTCAACAACCGAAGGCATCAGGTTCTGCTCCCAAGGCACACGACCATTTCGAATACACCGGTGGTGACGACATTCCTCAACCCGATGAAGTTCCAGAACCGTCATCCAAGAAGAAGAAGAAAGCAAGAAAAGGAAAGGATCATCAACCCAAACCGGACACCTCATCAAAGGAAAAGGAACCTAAGAAACCTAAAACCGTCCTCCAATGGCTCGAAAAGGATGAGACTGCCGAATATTCCTGGTTTGAGAAGATGATCAATTCACAACCACCACTGGGAGACAATCAGGAACCTCAAGATGGTCGAACAGTGGAATTTGCTCAATTAATTCAGCACAAGTTTCAGATGAAAAAGATGAATAAGAAAGAGCTGCGAAGAATTAAGAATGAAGCATTTAAACTTCTCAAAGATCGGTCTGCTGACTCCATCGAGCTTGAGTATCATCTGGAAAATATTGCTCGAGCCATGTCAAGCGATATTGACTGGATTAACCCTGAATCTTTTGTCGATCCGGTCACAAAGAAATCTGCACCCTACATTACTGACTGGTCGAAACCACTACCAATGGTTGGGAGGCCTAATGAACCTAAGATCCTGTACATGGTCTTCTTCAACACAGACTTGGAATTTCTGAAACTCGGTAGTGCGATTGAGAAGAAGTACGTTACCTCACTCGCCTTTCTCCCTGCAGCTCGATATCTCAGCAATGCCATCGAAGAAGAAGCTACAGCATTATTCGTTGATAAAATTGTTGAATATGACCAGAACGCACTTTACGGCATTCATCATTGGCCAGAAAACCGGGCACAATACTATCGAAGCAGCAGACTGAATCAGACGATGGTTGATGTGGCAAGTGATTTGAAGATAGTCTCTATTCAGTTCATCTCGACTGTCACTCACTTTGGGTACCCCTTCCTCAGCAAAATCACACTCAAAAGACTTGATGAAAAGGAGTACGACATTTCCGAGTCTGACTTTCCACGACTACGTCTCAATGACATCGAAGACTTGTATCTGCTCAAAGTTCAAGGCAAACTCTGTGGCTTGCCGAAAGAGATACAACTTGCCTTTATCCAAGCTCTCCTTATATTTATCAGGAAAATAGTCATCAGAGAAAGAGTAGAAGATCTTCAGTTAGGAGTGGAAAGTTATCAGAAGAAGCTCAATCTCACCAAACCCAACATGTTCAACATCCCCGACCTTCAACATCTGCCTCAATACACCTTGATCAAGCATCCATTTGGGTTCACCTACCGCAGTGTTAATGGTCGCAACTGCTTCATGGCTTACACCGAAATTCAGAAGTTCTGTGATGAAACATTGAAGTTCGTCAGAGATGGAATCAAGAGCAAAGTCGATGACATTGCTTTGGGTAAATCGAAACGGTGGAATACGACAGAGGTCAGGGATGCCCGCAGATTCATCTTAAGAATTGAGAACCGAGTGAAGCGAAGGGATCAGTTCAGGAGATTGGAAAGCTATGTTGGAGGAAGATCTAAATTTCCGGTGTTGACATTTCAGAGACCTGATTGGTAGTAACATTGTAAGAATTTGATTTGATTTGTCAATATCATATCTCATAATGGCTTGTGCACGCATTACAGTGCATAACCCGATCTTGTAAAGAAAGGACCCTGAGGTACGCATCAGTGCCTCAATCCTAAATATAAGGAGCGAAGGCTTCTTACTTTTGAGTAGAATTAATCAAACCTTTATGATTTTCACAATTCTGCTCAAAAGGACAAGTATTTCACCTCAATAAGACTTAATCACTTGTTGAGGGGGAGCACTTGTCAAAACAAAATACTTTGCTCAAAATCAAAAGTTCTAAGTGAAACTCCCCGTAAGACTCAAAAGGCATATTTTAATCTAAAAGATTGTCAAAAACATCATTTCATATGCTATTTTTGAGGGGGAGAAAATGAAAAAGTGATTAAAATATACGAAGTCAAAGCTTAAAAGTTGTATCATGTGCGAGCTAGACTCAGTATTGACCCAGGAATTGACAAGACAATAAAAGTTAGTAATATCGAAAGGACTTATCCTCGACGGGTAATAACATCAAGTTAGTTATTAGAGCTAGTTGTCACCTAAAAGCTGACAATGCATCTCTTTAACTAACCACGTAAGCGTGTCTCGAAAAGGATATGTCTTAGTAGAAATGTACCGTCTCGAGAAACTTTCTGTGAACTTGACCAGGCCGGGTAATGACTTCAAGCTAGTTTAACTAGTGATGTAAGCGTGTCTCGAATCGGTATTGTTCACGGAAAGTGGATCAATTCAAATGATTGCTCCTCCCGCATGTGCAAATTTATTAAAACACTTATGAGCACATGTGCAGGGGGAGCCCTTCAAAAGTGTACACAAAACTCTCAAAGTGTTAACCAAAATATTTGATTATCACAAACACTTTGAGAGATTTTCAATCAAAGGTTTCTTGGCATCTGTCGGAGTTATAAGGTGATTAAGATAGGAATAACCGTCCTATGATCCGCTAGATCCGGAGGGATCTACCCAAGGACATCACCAATAGTTAGAAATAGAAGTCCTTAGGTAGGATATGAAAAAAGGAGAAAAGAATGAAAGGGAAAGAAGGAGTTGAAGAATTAAAAAGAAAAGTAAAGAAAAGGGTGAAAAGAAATAGCCCTCCAAATGTTCAACCTTAGGGCAGACACCGGGTTCAATACGTATGCTACTGGTTGTTGCAATAGACAACACTGGTATTGAAGACAAAGTCGTCATGGACCCAGTGACGCGATGCACTAAACCTTCTTAACCACTCAAGTTCTCTTAAAAGGACTTGTTTCATTCTCACGGGGAACCTGCGTAACCTATCGACCTATCTCTTAGAGACGGTTGATATTGAAACAGGAGACTCATCCCCAGTCTCCGCATAGGAAACCTAGGTGTGCACTTACAGAGTCTAGAGCTATGAGATACATCAAAGATCTCTTAGGAACACTTAGTATTTCTACAACTGGTGTTCTACATCAATGGGCATCAGTTGTAAACTATCAAGTCCTTCGCAGATCTTTGAAATCTGCCGAGAACGTTTATGAGAGGATTACTTAAGTATTTCTTAATGATTGAACGGAAATCCTGCCAGGGTCAACATCTAACAGCCCTGACAGCAGGTCACTTCGGTAACCCCACAAGGGTTACGCTTAGTGTTTGCGGTGGTTCCATTACGGTCTACAGTCGTGGAGTGATCCCCAGCGACTCACCCAGTCATTGAGCTACTTAGTAGGTCTCGTAAGCTCCTTCGGGAGTATCTGATATGGGAACGGCCTGGATAAGGATTAGGAGGAGTCTTCACAATATGTTGTTGATGAGCTCTAATTCCTTATCCGTAAGTACCGGTTGTTTTATTGCTAACTGTTTACTCGCAGGTACCTCACTTCCATGATGGTAGATTCCAACATGCTCATACATACATCTTGAAGTCAAAGAAAGCTCCCCCAAAGATCTTAACAGCACAAAGTTCAAAGAAAGATTCTACACCAATAAGAAGAATCTACAAAGAATAATGACAAAGATCTCAATGCATGAAAAGGAACTTCTTGTTCGTAAAAGTCAAAGTCCAAAGATGTATGAGTATGTTGGAATGGCGGACAACCACCACAGACGCAGGAGTGACGAACGGCAGACAACTTCATAACTTAATCACTACATCATCACCAATGAACAAAGACAAAGGGCAAAGTACTTTCATTATCATTCACTCATTTTGAAGACGTCTAGAGTTTTACATGTCACAAGTCAACGACAAAGATGAAGACGTCAAGCAACCGTGATGACCGACCCTTAGGGGGAGATTGTTGGGATCATACTTTAGTATTTTAGTCAAGTCTCGGTCATTACCTTTTGTAATAGGTTGCTTAGTTATTTTATCTAACTAGTCTATGTTTCAAGGCTTAAGCATTTAAGACCAATGGGCCTTAAAGCCCACGAATTAAGAGATAAGGGAGGAAGGGAGTGTTGCCCTAACTCCTCCCTTATAAATAGTAAGCTTATGTAAACTTTTCATTTGTTGGTTATTTGATTATCTTAAGGAAACTCTTGCACTTTCACCTTTCATATTGTCTCATAATCAACCAATCTCATTTCTCATCTTATTTCTTTCTAAATCATACTTGTGTTTACAAAATGGTGACCTAACAAGGTGGTCCAACGCAATATCCAATACTACCTTTTCCTTGAAAAGGTCTACCTTCTCCATATTTAACCTCTTTGACCTTTTCAACTTCATTATTCAATGGGCAATCCTTGGTCAAAAGAGCTCCTTCACAAGTATCGCATCCCACTTGTATGACATGCACACTTTCTTTAAGCTTCTTCATTTCCCTGCCAAGATTTTCAAGTTTGTTAGTTGTAATGTTCATACCTTCCAAACTTTTGCCCGTGCTCCTACAACTTTTGCCATCATGCCAATTTTGAGAGTGGTCTGCCATGTCTTGAATAGCGTCTAAAGCTTGAACAGGAGTCATCCCAGGGATCGGCCCCTGAGAATCGATCATTTGCCTAGTTGCAATGTTGATCCCCTTGTAGAAGATGTTAACCATATGCTGCTTGTTCAGATCATGAGTAGGGCACCTGTAAAGAAGATCATTGTACCTATCCCAAGCTTGGTACAATGTCTCAGCTTATTTCCTGAAGTTATGGATCTCCTCCAATTGTTTTTCCGTCTTTGAAGGAAGGCAAAATCGTTGAATAAAAACTTTATTAAGAAGACTCCATGTGTTGATGGTTCCAGCAGGCAACCTATCAACCCATCTTCTCGCGGCTCCAATGAGTGTCATTGGAAACACTCGGAGCATGACCGCATCATGAGAAACACCTAGAATGTTGAAGAGGCTGGTGATGTAAAGGACATTTTCCACGTGCTCATAAGCGTCTTCAGTCTGATTCCCAGCAAAGGGCTTATCTCGCAGTTCCCTCATAAACTATGGCTTGATCTCAAATTGGACATCCGCTCCAATTAATGGCCTAACAAGCCTCGGTCCTTGCTCATCCCTAGTCATTGCAAGGTACACTTCAAGAGTCAACGTATTGATGCCAACTACTTCCATTTCCTGAAACTAGAACAAAATGTGAGAAACACAAAACAAAAATCACAATTTAAAAACTTAAACAAAAATCCTAATATAGCTCCCAGCAGCGGTGCCAAAAACTTGATGCAGGTTATACTAACAAGGTCTTATATTTATAAAGTCTCATTTACCTAAGGTCTACCTATTTGCACTAACGGACAGTGAATCCGATCGTGTGTAGATTAGTAACTGGTAAAACCAAGGTCGTCCCAAGAGCTATGTTGTGCGGATTTTATCTAAGTCTAGTTGTCATGTTTTTAAGCTGGTTTTAAAGGTGATTGATTAATTAAACTAAAAAGCAGAAATAAAATAAAACTATTAAATTAAAGTTGTGAACAGTAGGAGAGAAGTGTACTAGCCTAGTGAATCATCCAAAATCGTTTATGATTATGTTTTCTATTAAACTATTCTAACACTTCAAGTGGGGAGGACATGTATCACTAGGTTCATATTGTCAAGTTCCCTAGCCTATCTCCCTAGAATCCTGCCGGGAACCAAAGGCACTACCCTCTGTCATAAGCCGATGTACAGTAGACTAGTTTGTGTCACTAAGTACCACTACATCGTAGATTTATCCTCGTATGGCCCGGCCTCTATGTTCTTAGACCATACTCTAATTACTTAAGTTTATTAAACCCGAAAAGTAGTCCTATGGCCAATTTGCACACAAGGTAGTTTGGCTAGTTGTCATCCCAACCAAACCAAACTATGCTAGGGTCTTTTGGTTAATCCGTCTAGCATACCAGGTATAACCGGTTCATCAAAACTACCGCAACTAAAGGATCTATGGTAAACTAAGCATGCACACACTAAAAGCATTATAAAAAGTATGAAAACATAATCAAAACAATAAAGGAATCATAACTAGGCTAGCACCAGAGGTGCTTAGCCAATCATATTAATAACAACACTCAAATCAATGTTTAAAGTATACATGAATTCGAAATGTGAATTAAAGAATGAAAAACTAAAACTTATGGTGTTGTGATCGTGATCACTCCCTTGGAATAGCTTTATATGCTGATGTTGAATGCCTCTCTAAATGCTCCCTTCGTTCTCTGACTTTTGTGGTGAGATAAGTTATGTAAAATGCAGAGATTAGGGCTGGTATTTATAGGCCCGACATGGCTACGGCGTAACCCTAAGAGTTGGTTATGTCGTAGCTAGTGTAATCGTGAAATGATCTTATCCTTTAATGTTGGCTACGGTGTAGTTGTGATGTTGGTTACCCCTTAGCTCCTTAGGGTTTCCACTTACTCCGTAATCTTGAAGTGTAGTTACGCTATAATCTCGACAAATCTTGGATCACGTACTGTTTCTTAACTACGTCGTAACTCCATGAGTGGTTACGGCGTAGCCTTCATAGCTTTGAATTCATCTAAGTCTTCAAATGATTACGGCCTAACCCCATAAGTTGGTTATGCCATATCTCTTGATAAGCGTTGACTAGTCAATCCATATTTGAATTCCTGGCTACGGCATAGTTGAGAGTGTGAGCTAGGCTGTAGTTAGCTTCAGCATACTAAGATTAGTAATATCTTCAAGTACATTCCAATTTCCGCATCTTTTTAGCTCCAATGCTTGTTTGTAACCTGGAAACGAAATATAGAGAAATCAAAGTATATATCCATAAAACAAACACAAATAACGAGCATATTAGTGGGAAATTAACACTTAAATATCAGGTTAATTTGATGTCATCAAGGATCTTCTTGCTCTAGCTCATCTCCTGCTTTTTTAGAACTACCTTCTTGTTCTTCCACTGCTTTAGCTTTTAAAGGACTCTGCACCACCTCTGTTTCCATAGGCACAAATGTGTTTACTTTTCTTTTAGCTGCTTCATATAACTCTTTAATCTTCCCATCATCAAAATGGTCCAATACTTTAAATCTCCAGCTAATTGTACAATAAATTGCACGACCAGGCCTTCGATGGTGATCAAAGGATATAGGGGATGTTGTGGTTGAGCCAAGCTTGTATCTAACCTGAAATAAGAAATATGAAGACACTACGTTAAGTGATTGCGCAGGGGTTGGGCCCTGCGAACCACCTCCGGCATGTGAATAAGTATTTGATATGAGAAGTTAAATAAAAATGTGGTAAAGTAGAATAGTGGAGATTGCATACCTGATTTATGACTCGTCTAAGACTATTTGTTGGGAATTACACTAACAGTTACCACTGTTAAGCATGGAAGAAGCCACTGCTGAAGAATGCACTAGCAGTGGAAACTCATTACCACTGCTAGTACATAATATTACCACTGCTGCAGGATAATTGTTAGGAAACGTGTATTAGATAAGTATAGAAACGATCTCGTGTATATTCTATTATTCTAAGTTAATACTTATCTTGTAAAGGACTCCTTGTGTCCTATAAAAGGAGGTCCTAGGTTTAGGTTTACGTAGGTATCAATTAGAGAGCTTGAAGGTGTAACCCTAGTGATAAGCTAGATCACTCGTATTATTATTCTTAATAATATTGGAGCTTAAAGTTTGGTTTACATTCTGTGTTCATATACAACTGTTCTCACTTACAAACAAACTCACAAACAAATCTTCTAAGTATTACTAAGTATATTCCGCGTACTTGTTAGTATCATTCTAAGACGAGGCGTGTGTTTAGATCCATCAAGTGGTATCAGAGCCAGGTTTCTGATACTTTGATTTAGAAGATCCAAAGTTTACTCACTTTTACAAGATCCAATAGAGATGGAGAACAGTCAGTCCAACATTGTTGCTAAGCTACCTAAGCTTAAACTGAATGACTTTGAGATGTGGAGAATAATGATTGAATAGTTCTTCTTGGTGCAAGACTATGCACTTTGGGAAATCATTATGTATGGTGATTCCTTTAAGCTAGGCACTTCCTAAGAGACTATTGATGGCAAGGTTGTGCAGAAGTTAAATACAGATCCAGTTACAACTGAAGAACGACTCCAGAAGAAGAATGATCTGAAAGCCAGAAGCTTATTGCTAATGACCCTTCCTAGGGATCAAATCTTAGCCTTCAGCAAGTACACAACTGCTAAGACCTTATTTGAAGAGATCTGCTCTGTTTTTGGTGGTAATGATTCTACCAAGAAAACTCAGAAGACCTTGTTGAAACAAACTTATGAAAAATTTTCTTCAACAAGTAACGAATCAATTGACAGCATCTTCACTAGACTTCAGAAGATTGTAACACAACTCACTATGTTTGGAATTGAGGTAGAAAGGGAAGACCTCAACTTGAAATTCTTAAGAAGTTTATCTTCTGAGTTTCACACTAATGTTGTTGTTTGGGAAGACAAGCCTGAACTAGAAACCATGAAGCTCAATGATCTTTACAATAACTTTAAAGTTATTGAACAAAGACTGAAGAAAGCTGGGAAGCTAAGTACAAGCTCAGGGAACTTAGCTCTTATCTCATCATCTGTGAATGATAGTTCTAATGATGAAAGTGATGATGATGAGGATGCTGCCCACATTGCTATTTCCACTAGCAGTGCAAGTGTTTCAACTGCTAGTTCTAAAAAGCAGATTGCTGGTCTTGGAGATTCTACTTTTTATGCTTATCTCTCAAGTCAAGTCAATGGTTCAATTCTAACACATGAATACTTCTATCAAGTTGATGAATATGACATGGAAGAGATGGATATAATGTGGCAAGTTGCATTGTTGAGTTTGAAGGCAAAGAAATTCTGGAAAAGGACAGGGAGGAAGATCATTATTAATGGTAATGAGACTGTAGGCTTTGACAAGAAAAAGGTGGAGTGTTACAACTGTCACAAGATGGGACACTTTTCCAGGGAATGCAGGAAACCAAAGAAGCCAGATACTAGGTCTACTTGGTACAAGTAGGATAAGAAGAAGGAGCCTACAGTTAAAGAACCAAAGGTGTTGTTGGCCATTGATGGTGTGAGCTATGACTGGAGCTACATGACTGATGAAGAAGAAGCATCTCAGGAATCTGCAATGATAGCAACTGAACTTGCTATTATGGCTTTCTCTGATTCTGAGGTACACTCTAATAATGGTTTTTCTAAATCATGTAAAGCTTTAAAAGAATATGAAAAGCAAAAAGAGCAATATGATGAACATAGGTTAGAGCTAAATCAAACTAGTTATAATCTAGCTAACCATAAGAGAGGTCTTGCAGTTTTAGAAGCACATATAGAACACTTTAGAGCTAATGAGTCTAAGTTTAGTGATGATATTGTTGTTTTAAGAAGAGACTTAGATTATAAGATTGATGTGAATGAGGATCTTAGAGAAGAATTAGAGAAGATTAAAAAGGCCAATGAAAATATTCAGATAACTTGTAATACACTAGATCATCAGTCTAAGTGCATTGACAAAATTTGGGTGGCACAAGTAGTCAATAAAGTCAAATCAGGTGTAGGATACAAGTCTGTTCCACCACCTCTAAGAGGTGTTCCATCACCTCCTGGTATTGACTTAGCACATACAGGGTTAGAAGAGTTTCAAGAACCAATTAGGACTTATGGCCCTAAATTTGTGAAAGAAGCTATTAATGAAAAGGTTAAGGTTGAGATTGAAGAATTTGAAAGTGCTAGTGATTCATCTCTTAAGGATGAATGTGTGAAAGTTGAAGCTAAAACAAGTGTTCCTGAAATTATTAAAGTGGAAGTTAAAACATGTGTTACTGAAGTTGTTAAAATTGAAAAAGAAGAGCCTAGGAAACAAATTAATAAACCTAGACCAACTATAAGGTATGCAGAGATGTATAGGCATAAGTCATCAACTCGTAGGGGTAACCAGAGGAGTTGGAATCATGTAAAATCTCAATAGTTTGGTAGTGATTTTGAATTTAACAACAAAGCATGTCACATTTGTGGTAGTTTTGATCACCTTCATGCTTACTGTAACTATCACAAGGGAATAAGGGAAGTTTTTAGGAATACAAGGGTGAATGAAAACAAGTTTCAAAAATATACTCACCCAAATCCACTAAGTAATATGATTCCCAGGGCTGTTCAACTAAAATCTGGCATCAAACCTCTTACATTTGCTAGAAAAGTGAACAATGCTTACTCTAAGTCACCTGTTAAAAGTGTAAGACCCAATACAGCTTCTGTTAAATCTGCATAAACAGGTAACAAGACCTTTTATGACAAGAGGATTTTACATAACCACAAGTGGACACCAAAAACACGAATTTCAAAATCAGCAGTTGCCATTGCTAAGCTAGCAGTTGCCACTGCTAGACCAAAAGTTCCACTTGTGGTTTAGTAAACAATAAAAGGGTGAGTGTGGGAAATGCTGTGAAGGCCTCAGCACGTTGGGAATGGAAACCTAAAGGAATTAACACCTCAGTCAATCCCAATGGTGTATCAATGACCTTTGATAGATATAACTATATTGATACACGAGGCAGATCCAAGTCATTTGTGGCTTGGGTCCCCAAAAAGAACTAATTCCTTTATTTTTTGTGCAGGGACATTCAAAGATTAAAGAAGATCAAGGATATTCAGATAGTGGATGTTCTAGGCACATGACTGGCAACAAGTCCTATGTTTCAGATTTCAAACCTTATGATGGACAATTTGTCAGCTTTGGAGGAGGAATTGGTGGCAAAGTTTCTGGAAAACACGCAATCAAGGCAGGAAACTCAGAAGATGAATGCTATGTCCTATCTAAGGATTATAAGTTACTTGATGAAAGTGAGGTGCTACTTAAAATCCCTAGAAAAGGCAATCTTTATAGCATTGACATGAAGAAAATTATGGCTAATGAAAATGATACTTGCTTGATTGCAAAAGCCCCTTTGGATGAATCAATGTTATGGCACAAAAGACTTGGTCATGTTAACTTTAAGACCATCAACAAAATTGTGAAAAATGGCGTAGTCAGAGGGTTACCTGAGAAGAGATTTGATAATGACCAAACCTGTGTTGCATGTCTCAAAGGCAAGCAACATAGAGCATCTTTTAAGAACAAGGCCTATAAATCTATTGCTCATCTTCTCTATATGTTGCATATGGACTTATTTGGTCCTACATCTGTGAGCAACATAAATTTGAAGAATTATTGTCTTGTTGTAACTGATGACTTCAGCAGGTTTACATGGGTTTTCTTTCTAAGAACCAAGGATGAACAACTGGCATCCTTAAAACTTTTATTACTGATGTTGAAAACCAAGTTGATAAGAAGATCAAGGTCATCAGGTGTGACAATGGGACAGAGTTCAAGAACAGAGTTATGGATGATTTCTGCAGAGAGTAGGGTAGTAAGAGAGAATTAAGTGTTGCAAGAACCCCTAAGCAAAATGGTGTAGCTGAAAGAAGAAACAGAACACTGATTGAAGCTGCTAGAACCGTGTTAGCTGATTCTAAGTTACCAATGACATTTTGGGCTCAAGTAGTGAACACTGCCTGTTATATTCAGAACAGGGTTTTGGTGGTGAAGACAAAGAACAAGACACCTTATGAGTTATTCAGAGGAAGACCCCCTATCTTGGATTTCATGAGACCATTTGGATGTCATGTTACAATTCTTGATGTACGTGGGGATTGCACACTCGCAACAGGTTTTACCTCTCAAGGGATCTCGAGAAGCTTACAACCCTCACCAGGCAATGTACCTGATCGTTGTAGTATAGTGACAAGTACCGGGGGATTGATCGTTCAACTCAGGAATAGTGTCGCTAGGATTAGAATGCCTACTAAACTAGGTCTAGAGGTGAGGGATGATTCTTTTTGTATTTTTTATATTTTTATGAAAAGCAATTAAAAATCTCGGGTTTTGAAGGAGTGGGCGGAATTAGTTGCTAGTCAACTAACCCAATTAACTGCAAATGCAATCAAAATAAAATAAAATAAATGAAAATGAAACTATTATACTAATGTGGTGGAAACAATAATGAGGAAAGTTGTGTTTACTTAGATTTCATTACTCCCTATATATCTTTTACAGGTTGATTAGCTTGTTACAATTGCATGGATGATGGGTTATATTCTTTAATACTAGTCGTAGGGCCGTGTACAATATTCCCTAACTCTATAAGATCCTACTTCACTCCTATGTCGAGCCATTAGAAGCTCCTAACAGGGATCATTAGAATTCTCTTACGCATTAAATACAACCAAAAATCGTAGTACACCTCCGATCATGTTTCTTAAGACGTTCAAGCAAGTTACTAATGGACGTCTGCCAGCTTTCTTAAGCCTAACATCGAATATAATCATCCGTAACAATTATAAACAAACAATCAACCCATAATTAACATCTAGGTTTCACTACATCTAAGCAAATACAATGAAAATCTATCCTAGCATGTTAAATAGAAGACAAGCGTAAGATATAATCACACAACACATAGACATATTAAATGATTTGAATGAATACTTATCTTCAATTGAACATGGAAGAATCAAGGGGTTCAAACCCTTGAAAAGCTGATAAAATTCGGACTAGGGTTCATTCCCTCAAAGTTGCACACTAATGAATGAAATTTGGAAAACTATATATAGACTTTACACTTTGACGGCGTCATGTATTAACTTGTGACATCGTCAACTCGCCGCCATGATAAAATCGTATTGCCTAGATCTATTTGTGACGCCGTCATGTGGAGAAATACTCTGGGCCGTCACTAATAATTAGACCCTGACGGCCTCGGTGACGCCGTCAGGCCATAAGCTTGAAAACTTCTCTAGGCCGTCACGTTGTAATTCCACATCCACCTCTTTTGTAATTCTTGACGCCGTCATGTGTAGATCTTTGACGCCGTCAGGTACTGTTCCAACATGGAAATTTGAGACTTTGCCGTTTTCTTCACTTTTATGCTTCAAAAACGTCCAAAATGCTTCCTTTTCTAGATTTCTCTCCAAAAGTACCTAAAATGACAAAAGGAACGATTTAGGGCAATATTTGATCAAATAATCTCGAATTCGGGCTTAAATGACCCCTTAAAAGCGGTACACTTTTCGCCTCATCAAATACCCTTACACTTGAGATTTGCTTGTCCTCAAGCAAATGCGCTTTTATTTTAATCAAAATACAAGTTAGGGGTCATTTAACACTAATAAAAAAGTAATTACAACAAATAATCGTTCCACTAAAAACCAAAAATAAGCACGGAGGTTATACACTAGCACCTCACAAATAGTGTTTAGATACTCACATCTCTCGGGTGTAATAAAGTATATATCACAATAAGGAAATGGAAAACATCTCTCACTACCTCTCATAGCAAATAGATTACCATAGGCTTGGGAAAGGATCAAACCTCCACCACTTGACGTAAGCACCTAGGATAAACTATCAAAGAGGTCTTTTAAAGGGTTATAACGTTAGGTGTAGGGATATGGAAAACACAGTTTTGTTGGATAAAGGCAATATTTACTAGTGGCGAGTTAATCATCTTGGTTAATTACATGTACAATATGGTGTTGCTAAGCCAAGACTCGACTCGACTTAAGTTAAAAAAATAACAAAAACATAAAATAAACATAGAATAAAACGGGATGGTAGTCCGTATGTTTTTTCTCTTCTTCTTTTTCTATATATATATATATATATATATATATATATATATATATATATATATATATATATATATATATGTATATATATATATACACATATATATATATATATATATATATATATATATATATATTTTTTTTTTTTTTTTTGCATACACTCTTACCTAACCATCCAAAATAATACATCATAGGGAATGTACATTCCCCTTACACTTGAATCTTTACATACTTTACAATAAACTACTCTAATGACTCGAATCAAGATAATCAAAACACTTGGAGTACTTTTTAAGCTTAACGCATATATGGGGGTAATATATGATGTTCTTCCCCATTACTCCATACCACAAGTACTTTACCCATGAGTCCCAATCGTCCCAAAACAATATGTACAAGATATGACTCGACTTAGCAACCATGTAATCAATTATATAATTAACTAAGGGTTTAAACAAATAACAATAATGCGCTAAAGATGAGTGCATACACGGAAGGCTAAGGCAATTTGGTTGCACATTTGGGTGGGTTGTAACAAATTCTTCCTTTAAGTAAGATGCTTAAAGTTAGAAACGAAAAGATAGGCTCGGAGGGGTGTACTAGGGGTATCGTGTACTAAAAATGAGTATAACGCTAAGGTGTGGAAAAATTAATTGACTTTACTAGTCAAGTAATATGACTTAAATGGTCAAGTAATTATGATACGGGTTTAACACAAGGGTGATCCTAATGCCTCTTATCATGTAATAAATCCTACTACACGAATGTAGTCTCACTAGCGGTCTCGGAATGCATCACTAACGCAAGTTCTAGAATCTAAATGCTACCGGTACACGCATAAGCACTAATAATGAATGCTTTTCCTATCAAATCTAAAGGCGAACCTCACATATTTGGGTGGAAAATTTTTCTGAATGGTACGGTTTTGTGCTAGTCATACAACTCCTATCCATGAGACGCTTGTTAAGGCTAAAGTTTCACTCCTAAATGTTATAAAAAAATTTAAATTTGGCGCTAAAATTACACTAACAAGTATTTCTCTTAGTTTTATTACACACCTACTATCGAACAAACAAACTCAAGTGCAATAGTATCCTATAAGGTATCTTCATTTACCCTCCCCTTACACTTAGGATGAACATTGTCCCCAATGTTCAATTAAAGGACATAAAAGTAAAACAGGTAAAAGAATGAAAACAAATACTCCCCTGATTCGTTCGGTGTGGATAGTGTGTCAACAAGGTTAGATCTTCCTCCAAGAAAATGAACATTCAAAGCTTCCCTTCCAGAAATATAAATCATCTTCTTGTCATATATAACTTGTTAAATCTGAGAAAACAAACAAGGCAATCTCGCGTAAAATCGGCGGCAATCTATATATACTAACAAATCCTAGAAAAATAGCATATATATCTTAAATTGCTTTCTAGGAATTAAAGGGATATAATGCTTGTGGAATGAATGTTTGCAGATTTCCTGGAGTTTATAAAACTAAAGAATTAACAAAAACTTTAAGACTCCGTTAGAAAAACAAAACTCGCCAGATTTTCATAATTTTACACGTGACGCCGTCATGAGTTAAACCCTGACGCCGTTAGAAGTGACCTGCAGAAATCTTTATGTTAAGTTTCCGGAAAATTTCTGGAAAAACTTATGTCCTATTTGCTGGAAAATCCTGCAAAACATCATTATGACTCGATACAAGCATTTGACTCACATAAATACTAATATACATGTTCATTTAATATTGTGGCGAATCATGATCAATTTCGTTCTTAGAAACAAATTTGGGGTTTCCCCTTACACTTAACTTTTGCAAAATACCTTTATATGAAGTTAAGACGAAGTTAAACAATAAAATAAAGCATTTTCACAATTTTAGTTTGAAACATTATCTACCAACAATAAAAATAAAGCATGCATACTGAAACAAATAACAATCAAACAAATAAAAACACACAAAACATAGGTTGCCTCACAAGAATCGCTTTTCTTTATTTACGAGTACGTCTTGTAGCTAGACTCAAGGTCATGGGCAATTACGTGACCTCGTCTCCAAATGTTACATCCTCCTCACTGATCATCTCATTACCACTTTCTTGATAATGTTTTACGCGTTGTATGTTGACAGTGAACTCTGTATTTTCATCGTCTATTAACACAACAGCACCCTTTTTAGAGGAACTTTTCACTGTAAAGGGCCCATACCATCTAGACTTAAGTTTCCCGGGAAATAACCTTAACCGAGAATTATACAATAGAACTTTGTCTCCTTCTGAGAACTCCTTAGGTTTCTTAATTCACTGGTCATGCCATCTTTTTGCCCTTTCTTTATATGTAACGGAGGATTCATATGCTCCCAGTCTTAACTCATCAAGCTCATGGATTTGCAAGAACCTATTCGTTCCAGCGACCGTATAATCCAAATTATATGTCTTAAGTGCCCAATAGGCCTTGTGTTCAAGTTCCACCGGAAGGTGACACGCCTTGCCATAAACCATGCGGAACGGGGTTGTTCCAATAGGTGTCTTGTAGGCCGTTCGGAATGCCCATAAGGCCTCATCAAGTTTAAATGACCAGTCCTTTCTGTTTTGATTGACCGTCTTTTCCAATATTCTCTTAATTGCCCTGTTGGTGTTTTCGACTTGATCGTTGGTTTGTGGGTGATAAGCGGTGGAGAACCGGTGGGAAACTCCATACCTCTTCATGACCTTTTTTCATTTGCGAATTGCAAAAGTGGGCCCCCTATCACTAATGAGAGCTTTAGGAATGTCGAACCTAGCAAACAGCTTTTTCAAAAAATGAATAACTACCCTAGCATCGTTGGTCCTAAGGGCTTGTGCCTCCACCCATTTTGAAACATAATCAATGGACACTAAAATGTATTCGTTCCCCCCTGAAGATGGAAAGGGTCCCATGAAATCAATTCCCCAAACATCGAAAACCTCACAAACTTGTATAAAATTCTGAGGCGCTTCATCTCTACTTGATATATTCCCTGCTCGTTGACATGCATCGCATGCTTGTATCATCTCCTTTACATCACGAAATATTGTGGGCCAATAGAATCCTGCATCGAAAATCTTTCGTGCGGTGGTTTTTATCCCATGATGGCCCCCAGAAGGGCCCGAATGACATTCTTTCATAATCTTCATCGCCTCTTTTCCCGAAACACAGCGCCTGATTATTTGATCAGGACATCTTCGGAATAAGAAGGGTTCGTCCCAGAAGTAGTATTTTAGTTGGGCAAAGAACCTTTTCTTTTCGTGTCTAGTCATGTGTTCCAGAATGAGCCTGCTTGCAAGATAATTAGCATAATCAGTGTACCATGGTTCAGAATTTGTTATTGACATGAGTTGTTCATCAGGGAATGAATCCCGAATCTCACTTTTATCAAGCTCACTAAGGAGGGGATTTTCGAGACGAGAGAGGTGATCAGCAGCTAAATTCTATGCCCCCCTTTTATCACGAATTTCAACATCAAATTCTAGTAACAACAAGATCCACCGAATTAGTCGTGGTTTAGCGTCTTGCTTAGCAAAAAGATATCAGAGAGCCGAATGATCAGTAAAAACGGCCGTCTTTGAAAGGACAAGATATTGGCGGAATTTTTCAAAAGCGAACACCACGGCTAATAGTTCTTTTTTGGTGGTAGAATAATTCTCTTGATTGGGATTCATAGTTTTGCTAGCGTAGTATATAGGTTGGAATTATTTGTTACACCTTTGGCCTAATACTACCCCAACAGCATAGTCGCTAGCATCGCACATGATTTCGAAAGGTAACTCCCAGTTGGGTGTAACCATGATTGGGGTTTGCGTGAGTTCCTTTTTCAAGATATTGAATTCATCCTTGCATTCTTGAGAGAAATCGAAAGGGGCATCCTTTACTAGCAATTAAGTCATTGGCCGAGCTATTTTAGAGAAGTCCTTAATGAACCTCCTGTAGAACCCGGCATGACCCAAGAAGCTACGTATTGCTTTAACAGTCGTGGGATAAGGTAGTTTAGATATAGCTTCAACCTTTGCTTGGTCCACCTCAATCCCATTTCCTGAGACCTTATGCCCTAGCACAATCCCTTCTTTTACCATAAAATGGCATTTCTCCCAATTTAGGACCAAGTTGGCTGCATCGCAACGTTTGAGCATTTTTTCAAGGTTAGTGAGAGAGCGGTCGAAAGAGCCCCAGAAGACCGAGAAATCATCCATGAAAAATTCCATGCTGTCTTCCATTAACTCGTGAAAGATTGCGGTCATGCATCGCTGAAAAGTGGCGGGAGCGTTACACAGCCCAAAAGGCACCAAGTCATCCTCCTCCATCTTCAAGATCACGAAGTCAACCGGAAATTTGAACTTCCCTACTTTGACTAGCACATTCTAGCATATCCCCAAGGCATATTTGACCGATCTATCGGCTAGCTGGATGTTCATACGGGTAGATTTTTGTCCGGAATATCCTAGTTTAAGGAACATGGAGTAGGGCATGAGGTTGATGCTTGCCCCTAAATTGGCAAGAGCATTATTTATCGATAAAGATCCTATGGAACAGGGCAAGGTGAAACTGCCTGGGTCGTCTACCTTTTTTGGTAGCCCTCGTTGGGTCACCACCGAACACTCTTCTCCCAGAGTCACAAGACCCTCGAGTTTCTTTCAGTTGGCAAGCAATCTTTTGAAGTATGAGCTATACTTGGGCATGTGATAGAAAGCATCAAGGAGAGGTATGGTGACCACTGAATCTTTTAGATATGACAAGAATCTCTTATTATCGTTTTCAATCTTCTGGTTTTTTAGGCGGGATGGAAATGGGATTCTCACAGGTTGTTAGGTGGAGTTGGTGGAGATGGGGTCACCAGAGGAGGTTGTTCAGGAGCCTCGTTGCTCACAGTACCTTCATCCTCGTGGGGATCGTTTGGCTCAATGGTGACAGGTTGTTGGCTAGGATAAGGAGGGTCCTTAGTCGTTGTTCCAGCTCGAGTAGTAACCACGAGCAGGGGATCTTTTTGGCTTACTGGGGGCCTGTTATGGCCATCAAGGGTGGCATTAAGTTTGTTGAACCATTTTTCCATGTCATTCTGTTGCTCAGCGATGAGCTCGTCAAGCCCTTTCAATTGTAAGCCTTTTTCCTAAGTAAAGTGCCCAAGGTCATCCTCAAAAGTGCTCTTGATTTGTATTCAGGGCCTTCCTCTCCTTCTTTTCTTTTCACCAGATTCCCCCAAAGGGTATAATCATCGTTTTGGTAAAGAGGCAAAAGGGAGGGGTCGGCGTAGATGTCATGTCCTGACAAACACGCATGTTCGGTCGTGGTTTCTCCTCCGCATTCCTCTACCTCGTGCGGGCCCCCACAGTAGTCGCAGATTAAGTAAGGATTTGAAAGTTGTTTAGTTGTTCGCGACCCTACAAGGTATTCCACCCTTTCATGAATTTTTCTTAGCCGATCTGAGGGTGTTTGTGTGATTTCGGATGTGCTCATAGTCGAATCGGGTTCATCCCAAGTATCGTCCTGGTCCTGATCATATTCCTCAATCCTATTCCACCCTTCCTCGGTGCTCAGATTAGCTATTTTCCCTTTTCTTGAATTATTGATTCCGTTCTCGTCGTTTGGGGAGACATTGTCGCAGAAGATTTGGACTAGAAGCCAAAGTTCGATGCCATGATGGGGAACTTGGCTTATTAAATCCTTGAATCTAATCCATGATTTATGGATGGGTTCGTCCTTTCCCTTTCGGAAACGGAGGATCCTATCCCTAAATACTGAGGTTTTCCCTGCTGGGAAGAACTTCTCATAAAACTTGGATATAAGTTGCTCCCATGTAAAAATAGACTCGGAGGGAAGTCTATCATACCACTCTTTGGCTTTTTCATAAAGAGTGAAAGGGAAGAATCGTAATTGGGACGTGTTTCTAGTGGCCCCATCCATATGGAGGGTGTCCACTATCTTCAAGAAATCCCTGATATGTTGAATTGGGTCATCGGTATGTAGTCCGCGAAACTTGCATAGACTTTGGACAAGCCAAACATCGCTTGCACGCAAGACCTCATCGGTGTGTTCGTTTGGGAAAACAGTGGCATTTGAGAAGCCACGAGGATTCGGGGAGGAGTAGTCCTTAAGGCGCTTAGGGGTGGGAGTTTCGGGGGTGCTCATATCGTTGTTGGATTGGGGGCTAGAGGGTGTGAGGTGATTATCTGAATCTTTTTCAGAAAGGGCCTCATCAAAGTTAATGGCTATGCTAGATGATTCGGGTGTGGAAAGAGATTGCTTTAGCTAATGCATTTCCCTTTCAGGTTCTGCATACGGCAAAACGAGATTTCTAACGGAACTACGACTCCTAGTGATTCTAAGGTTAGAGAGATCATCATTTGTCATGATGGCGGATGGTGAAAGTTACGAACAAAGGAACGAAGAAATAAGATAGACTAAAGAAAACCTAAAAATAAAAATAAAAATCTTACTCGAAAGGAATCTAGCAAGTAGACCTAATAAAAAGAAATCCTAACCTAGACAATAACTATTCCCCGGGCTGCGGCGCCAAAACTTGATGTATGTGGGGATTGCACCCTCGCAACAGGTTTTACCTCTCAAGGGATCTCGAGAAGCTTACAACCCCCACCAGGCAATGTACCTGATCATTATAGTATAGTATAGTGACAAGTACCAGGGGATTGATCGTTCAACTCAGGAATAGTGTCGCTAGGATTAGAAAGCCTACTAAACTAGGTCTAGAGGTGAGGGATGATTCTTTTTGTATTTTTTATATTTTTATGAAAAGCAATTAAAAATCTCGGGTTTTGAAGGAGTGGGCGGAATTAGTTGCTAGTCAACTAACCCAATTAACTACAAATGCAATCAAAATAAAATAAAAGAAATGAAAATGAAACAATTATACTAATGTGGTGGAAACAATAATGAGGAAAGTTGTGTTTACTTAGATTTCATTACTCCCTAGATATCTTTTACAGGTTGATTAGCTTGTTACAATTGCATGGATGACGGGTCATATTCCTTAATACTAGTCGTAGGGTCATGTACAATATTCCCTAATCTATAAGATCCTACTTCACTCCTATGTCGAGCCGTTAGAAGCTCCTAACATGGGATCATTAGAATTCTCTTACGCATTAAATACAACCAAAAATCGTAGTACACCTCCGATCATGTTTCTTAAGACGTTCAAGCAAGTTACCAATGGAAGTCCGCCAGTTTTCTTAAGCCTAACATCGAATACAATCATCCGTAACAATTATAAACAAACAATCAACCCATAATTAACATCTAGGTTTCACTGCATCTAAGCAAACACAATGAAAATCTAGCCTAGCATGTGAAATAGAAGACAAGCGTAAGATATAATCACACAACACATAGACATATTGAATGATTTGTATGAATACTTATCCTCAATTGAACATGGAAGAATCAAGGGCTTGAAACCCTTGAAAAGCTGATAAAATTCGGACTAGGGTTTATTCCCTCAAAGTTGCACACTAATGAATGAAATTTGGAAAACTATATATGGACTTTACACTTTGACGACGTCATGTATTAACTTGTGACGTCGTCAACTCGCCGCCATGATAAAATCGTATTGCCTAGATCTATTTGTGACGCCGTCATGTGGAGAAATACTCTGGGCCGTCACTAATAATTGGACCCTGACGGCCTTGGTGACGCCGTCAGGCCATAAGCTTGAAAACTTCTCTGGGCCGTCACGTTGTAATTCCACATCCACCTCTTTTGTAACTCTTGACGCCGTCATGTGTAGATCTTTGATGCCGTCAGGTACTGTTCCAGCAAGGAAATTTGAGACTTTGCCATTTTTTCACTTTTATGCTCCAAAAACGTCTAAAATGCTTCCTTTTCCAGATATCTCTCCAAAAGTACCTAAAATGACAAAAGGAACGATTTAGGGCAATATTTGATCAAATAATCTCGAATTCGGGCTTAAATGACCCCTTAAAAGCGGTACACTTTTTGCCTCATCAATTCTCAATACCATTGATCATCTGGGAAAATTTGAAGAAAAGTCAGATGAAGGCTTCTTTGTTGGATACTCTATGGTCAGTAAAGCATTCAGAGTATACAATCTGAGAACAAAGAAGATTGAAGAGAATCTACGTGTAGAGTTCCTTGAAAATAAACCTAACACTGCAGGTGCTGGTCTAGAATGGCTATTTGATCTTGAAACATTATCAAATACTATGAACTATGTACCTGTTGCTTCAGGTACTGGGGATAACAACTTTGAAGGTTCAGAAGAGTTTATTGATGAAGATAAACCTAATAAAGATTCTGAGGATGATAAAGATCAAATTGTTATACCACTTTGGGACTTTGTAGATAATGATCATGTTTCAAAGAAGAAAGATTCACAACCTTCAACAGATATTGGAAAAGAAGGTGATGCAGAAGTTGTGAATTTGGATGCTCAGAACAATGATATTCCTGAAAGCAGTGGTCATACAATTTCCACTGCTATACCAGAAGTTTCCACTGCTTAACCAAATGTGGAAAACTCTACTTCTGCTGCTCAGGAAACTATCATTAATGATGTGGAAATCACAAATATGCCTTATGCATATGATGTTTCACATATTCATCAAGATTCTATTCACAAGGTGCATCCACTTGACAATGTGATTGGTGATCTACAATTAAGAGTGAAGACCAGAAAACAAACAAAGATGAGCAATGATCATGGATTTATTAGTGAAGTTTATGAGTCCAAGAAGCATGCAGACAAGAATGAGTGCTTATTTTTCTGTTTTCTATCACAAGTGGAACCTAAAAATGTGTATAAAGCATTGGAAGAATCAAGCTGGGTAGAAGCAAAGCAAGAGAAATTGCTACAATTCAAGCTTCAAAAGGTTTGGGTTCTTTGTGACTTGCCTGATGGGATGAAGGTTATTAGTACAAAGTGGGTCTTCAGAAACAAGAAAGATGAAAGAGGCATAGTTATCAGGAATAAAGCTAGGCTAGTTGCTCAAGGATACACTCCGGAAGAAGGCATTAACTATGAAGAAGTTTTTTGCTCCTGTTGCAAGGATTGAGGCTATTAGATTGTTTCTGGCCTATGCATCTTTTATGGGTTTTACTGTATATCAAATGGATGTCAAGAGTGCTTTTCTCTATGGGAAGATTGATGAGGAGGTCTATGTTTCACAACCTCCAAGCTTTGAAGATCCTGAACATCCTAATAAAGTTTATAAAGTGGTCAAGGCTCTTTATGGCTTACATCAAGCTCCCAAGAAGTGGTATGAAACCCTTGCTACCTACCTACTGAATAATGGGTTTCATAGAGGGAAAATTGATCAAACTTTGTTCATCAAGAAAGACAAAGCTGATATCTTATTGGTTCACGTTTATGTTGATGATATCATTTTTGGATCCACAAAGCCAGAGATGTGCAAATAATTTGAGAAGCTGATGAAGGATGAGTTTCAAATGAGTTATATGGGGGAACTTACTTTATTTTTAGGACTTCAAGTACAACAAAGAAAATATGGCATTTTTATCAGTCAAGACAAATATGTGACTGAGATACTCAGAAAGTTCCATTTTTCTTATGCAAAGCCTTCAAGCACTCCTGCTGATAAGACTACACACTTACTCTTGAAGGATGATGGTGGAGAAGAAGTGGATGTTCACACTTATAGATCAATGATTGGCTCTTTGATGTATCTTACATCATCTAGACCAGACATTATGTTTGTTGTGTGTGCTTGTGCAAGGTTTCAAGTCACTCCTAAGACATCACACTTGATTGCAGTGGAGAAGATTTTCAGATATTTGAAGACATATCCTAATCTAGGATTGTGGTATCCAAGAGAATCTCCTATGGAATTGGTTACTTACTCAGATAGTGAATATGCTGGTGCAAGTTTGGATAGAAGGTCAACCACAGGAGGATGCCAATTTCTTGGATGTAGATTGGTGTCATGGCAGTGTAAGAAACAGACAATGGTGGCTACTTCAACAACTGAAGCAGAGTATGTGGCTGCTGCAAGCAGTTGTGCTCAGGTTTTATGGCTTCAAAACCAATTATTGGACTATGGGTACAATTTCATGAACACCATTATCTTTATTGACAATAGCAGTACCATATGCATAATTAAAAATCTTGTTCAACACACTAAGACTAAACATATTGAAATTAGACATCATTTTATAAGAGATTGTTATGAGAAAAAGCTTATTCAAATTGTCAAAATACATACTGATGATAACTATGCTGATTTATTAATAGAAGGACTTGATGTGGGAAGGTTTCAGTACTTGGTAACAGGTATTGGAATGCTTAATCCATAAAATTTTGATGTCTAATAGTTTTTAGTGTTGAGGGGAGGTTTTTTGGTACTAAAATTGTTATATATGTTTGTATATGTTTGTCCACTAACTTTTATGCACCGGATAAAGACAACAGTGGAAAATATAGTGCAGACAGTGGTAAATTTTGCTCTCACAGTGAAAAAGGAAACACAATGTAACTTTATTTCATTCAACCATTTAAGAGTTACATTACACAAACAAAGAGAGTAAAAACATCAACACATCAAAACACAAAATCCTAACAACCTACACCCTACACCAGCTACTCCATTGGCTTCTTTCCCTTTCCCTTGTAGTTGTGCTTAGTCTTTTGAGCACTTTTCCTCTGGTTCTCAAAGGTTGACCACATCCTTGGGCAACCAAGACCAAGAACTTGTTTGAGAGGCTTTGGGAGTCTTGCAGGCTTCTCTGGAACTGATATCTTCTTCATGTTTGATAGTGCTGATCCTAGAGCTTGAGTCAGAGCCTTTGGCAACTCCTTTTCCAGGGTGTATGTCTCATCATCATCATCAGAAGAGCTGGAGTAAAACTCAAGTGATGGTGCAGGTGTTGAAATCTTCTTATTTGGCTTCATAGTTGAAGAGCTTGAAGCACAAGGTGGAAAGTAATCACCCCACCCTGATCCTTCTGAAGAGTCAGACATATAAATTATTCATCAGAAGATGAATCAGAGGATATGTAAACAATGGTTTGGAAGTATACTCATGGTGATTGTGGATTTTGTGATGATGAAGAAAGTTTTTGTGATGATGGTTATTGGTGATCCGAGCCTCTTTTTATAGGTAAAGTCAATCCCAAGGGATAATTAAGAGGAATAATAACTCTTACCTGTTTTGGTAGATTTGAGAAGTAAATATGGATATTATTTACTATATCGGGTGGAATTTGAGGAGATATTTTTATGAATAGTGGCTTGGTCAAAAAGTTATTTTAGTTAGACACTTTGGTTATTCATACTATTTGCTTTATACTAACATGTGCAGGCATATAACCAAATTTTTGTTGGGTGTTGATTATAAAAGGTGTGTAACTGAGACACACAACAAATGGTTATTGATTCACCATGTCTAATCCACATAAGAATCAACTAGTCCAGAGCAAACGGCTACTGGTAAAGACTCAACAAATCCGTTTATGGTTGATAGTTTACCAAAAACTATATGGTCATCAACTCACCATATTCCATGTGATGAAGAGTTGGCTAGTCCATAGCAAACGGCTCATGGTAAAGACATATCAAATCCGTTGATAGCTGATAGTTTGCTAAAAACTATGAAAAGAGCAGTTCAATTTATAATCTTTACTTTTACCACTGCTCTTGGAAAATTTTTGTGAAAAGTTCCCACTCCTAGTTCACAGTTACCACTGCCAGTGTAATTTTTACCACTGATGAACTAGCCGTTACAACTGTTGTGTCAGTAACAATATTTTTACTAGCCATTGAGAGTAAACCGTTTTGTCCTTATTAATAGGGTGAATTTTTGGAGGATTATCCACTTACCTATTTTAATTTATTCTTTTCTTGAAGATAAATTCTTTCTAAAGATAATCTCTCTTGCACATAATTCTCAAACCCTAATAGTATATATTCTTTTTCTCTTAATAGGCGTGTTCACCATTCAATTCATACTCATACAATTTATACTTTTCTCATAACCACTATGGCAAGATTAAACTTTGCAGATAAGCACAACCAAGTGGCCTACTTGCAGAAGTCAAACGAAAAGAGTGGCCCTGTTTTTCATTAGATTGTGGACTTTCTCAATACCACTCACATTAGGTATGCTTTAACTCTAAACCCCACAATCTATGTCTCTCAAATCAAACAGTTTTGGAACTCTGTAAAGTCCATAACCACTTAACAAGGAGACACACATGAAACTGTGGATACTCTTAGAGCCACAGTGGATGGGGTAACTATTGATGTTACTGAATCATCCTTGAGGAGAATTCTCCAATTGGATGATCTTAATGGTATCATCACATTGCCCAATCCAGATATTCATAAACATCTCTCATCAATGGGGTATGACACATCTGACAAAAAGGTTACTTTCAGAAAAGGATGTTTTTGTCCCCATTGGAGATTTTTAATTCATACTCTTTTGCCTTGCCTAAGTCCTAAGAAAACTTCTTATGAACAATTTAGTTCAACAATGGCTTATCCTTTGGTTTGTTTAGCCACAGATAGGAATTTCAATTTTTCAAAGTTAATTTTTAATAGTATGAAAGGCAATGTTAAGAGTCCTTATAAATTTTTGATGTATCCAAGGTTTGTACAAGCAGTGCTAAATGAATTTCCACTGAAATCCCACAAAAGAGTTTATAAAACCCCCTGTCTTAAGCCAAAAGTTTTTCAAAATATGAATAAGGCTTCAGATGGATGGAATGGGGAATTCAAACCACTTTTTCCTGAAATTCTTGCAAAGATTGTACAGGTACAGGGTGAAGGTGCAGCAATCCCAGTTGTACCCCAACACACACCCCTATTACTGTTCCTTATATCCATTACACCCCACAAGTTACTCACACATATGAGAGGAGGCAAAAACAGCCACCTCCTCCCATCACAACATTGCATGATTCTGAACCTTTTGATCTAGGAACAAGCAGTGGTGGTTCCAGGCTTCAATCTAGTCCAACTAGAGAAGAGGCTGAACCAATGCCCTATGATTCATCTCACCCAACAGGTAATACAGTTGGAAGTGTTGAGGGCAGTGAGCAACCAATTGAATTGATGGAACTTTGTACCAAGTTAGTCAAACAGGTTCAAGCTTTGGAGAAAGATTTGGCACAGACAAAGAAGCAGCATGCCACAGATCTTATCAGTTTGAAATCAGAAATTCAGTCTTTGAAGGAAGAAGTGCAAGAGTTCAAGAAGCAAAGATCTGCAAAGATTGTGATCTCATCCTCATCTTCTACTCATGATGATGATTCTGAAGCATCAGATGATGATATGGGTGATTCTCCCAAACAGGGGAGGAAAACTGATGCTATATTTAAGGGGAGGAGGTTGGATTTTGAACAAGAGTTTAAAGATCTTGATGATCAGGGTGATGAACAAGAAGAGAAAAATGAAGCAGTGGAAACTCAAGAAGAAGCAGTGGACACTGTTGATGCAGAATTTAAAAGAAAAAGGCAAGAAAAAGGGAAAGTTCAGATTTTGGAAGAATCAACTGAGCAACCAAGAAAGATCTCCAAAAGAGAACAGGCTCAGATTGATATGGACTATGAATTGGCAAGAAAGAGTGAAGAAGAGGATGTAGTAAGATTCATGGAACAACAAAGGATTCAAAAAGAAATGGAACCTGAAGAAGATATTATTCCCATTCCAAACACAGAAGAAGGTGCTCATCAGTTTACCAATGAAGAAATTGAGCATATGATTGTTTCTGATCCAGTCATCAAGAAGAAGGCTATTGAGCTTGTTGCTGATGAAAGCTTAACAGCTGAACAAATATCAGCTCAACTAGCTAATTTTATCAACATGAAGAACAATCAAGCATTTGATTCTATGGTGGATACAATTAAGAAGACTCAGAAAAGACCAAGACAAGCATCTCAGGCTCAAGTCAATTATGGAATGAAGAAGTACTTGTGTCATGTTGGAGGATGGAAAATGCATCAGCTCAAAGGAAAATCTTATGAAGAAATTCAAAGATTGTATTATCAAGAATACAGAAGAGATAAAGATTTTCTTCCTATGCATTCAGAATCAGAAGCTAAGAGATACAAAAGATCAGGTGTGAATATTGAACCCAAAGATGTTAAGAGGTCTAAGACTCAAGAGTCATCTCAAGCTAAAGAAGAAGATGACAAGTTGACTGAAGAGCAATTCTCAAGCATGATCTCTATTGAAACTGATGTATTGAATGTAGAACCTTTGCAATCAAAGCATCCAGTTATAGGTTGGGAGATGTACACTGATGACTTTAGAGATGCATGGAAGATTATCAAAATTGGAGGAATCACAAGTATCTGCAGAGATTTTGAAGACCTTGTCAGATCTTGTGACAGGGAAGACTTGGATACTTTGTGGAGAATAGTCCAAGATCAGTTCGAGAAAGATGAGCTTGTTGATGTCAAAGCTAAAGAATTGTGGGTTCAATTCAGAAGACTTTATGAGCCTGATGCATCTGATAGATATTGGAGATTTGAAGCAGACAACTTAACTACATTATGGAAGTTTTATGACTCAAGTGTTGTGCATCATGAGTCTACATAAGCTGGTGTTGATGTGTTTATGCTAGCTGAGAAAGAATATCCATTAAGATCAGGTATTCTTACTGTGATGATATCTGTGAAGTTAAGATGCTGGGAAAGAAATGAAGTCATAGAAGATCTGCTACAAAGAATATATGATCAAAGTGTAAGAGCTGATAAAGAGTTGAGAAAAAGGAGATAAATGTTTGGAAGAATCCCCATGAAACTTAGAAACTTGCTGATTTGCATAGAAATCATAAGTTTAGGGGAGGATTGTTGGGAATTACACTAACAGTTACCACCGTTAAACATGGAAGAAGCCACTGCTGAAGAATGCACTAGCAGTGAAAACTCATTACCACTGCTAGTACATAATATTACCACTGCTGCAGGATAATTGTTAGGAAACATGTATTAGATAAGTATAGAAAAGATCTTGTGTATATTCTATTATTCTAGGTTAATACTTATCTTGTAAAGGACTCCTTGTGTCTCATAAAAGGAGGTCCTAGGTTTAGGTTTACGTACGTATCAATTAGAGAGCTTCAAGGTGTAACCCTAGTGATAAGCTAGATCACTCGTATTATTATTCTTAATAATATTGGAGCTTAAAGTTTGGTTTACATTCTGTGTTCATATACAACTGTTCTCACTTACAAACAAACTCACAAATAAATCTTCTAAGTATTACTAAGTATATTCCGCGTACTTGTTAGTATCATTCTAACACAAGGCATGTGTTTAGATCCGTCACTATTTATAGGTGATAAAATAACCTTGGAGAGTGTTCACACATTTATTGGAGATCATGGGGGCATCCCATGATTTATGGTAACCACTAGGGTTTAGTGCCCCACTCTTCCTGGTTTAGCGGGGGAGCTAAGGAGGAAGAGGAGACGTGGGTAAGACTTGGTCTTACCAATGTTTGGACTTGGCATTGTTCTATCCTTACAACTTATTGAAGGATACGCCGAAGGGCTTAATCCTTCGACTGGCGAATTCCCACTTGGTAACTAGATCACTGGTGATTAGTTTTACGCCATTGAAAGTTTTAGGAGGCTAGCTAAAGCCTTCGATATGTAGGTTGCGATAAGGCTCGAAGAGGGGGTCCTTCGAGCTAACCGGAGAGTACATCATCAAGCCCCCCAGTTGAAAGTTAGATATGCGTACGAGGATATATGATTTTCAACTCTATCACAAGCTCAAACGTAGTACATCATATCGTAGAGGTATACGAAACGAGATAAAAGAAATGTGTAATTTTCTCAAACACGCATTAAATGCGCTTAAATACCATCTAACCACTCACATAATATACCACTTGCCTAAACATCGGTAATCCTCACATGTCCCTTCAAAATTTAAAAATCGATTTGAAGTACGGGTAGATAAGTATGTAACGACACGTGTACGGCGAGGATTAAAACAAAGGACGGTATAAACCCTTATTACCCCCAACCCTAAATCATTTTTACTCCTGCGCCCAAAATCCACTTTCACTTACTATGTGCAAATCCGATCAAAATCCATCCATAGCAGTACGCGTGATTAATCTTTGCGAGCAAAAAAAGTAATTTCCCTTTTGTCAAACTCAAGTTTTTTGTAACAACATTGCTCTATTTTAGTAATTATGGCCAAAAATTCCAAGTTTGTTATCAAAGAACAAAAATGTACTTTAACCAAAGATGAATTACATGATTTTCTAAAAGATTATCCCATTCCCAAGAAGTATAAAATCATGCTTCCCACCAAACATTAAGCTATATTCGATGCTCCTAAGGGATATGTAGGGCTTTATACTCATGCTTTTACTTTGTCAAACTTAAGAATACCACTTCACCCTTTGATTCTAGAGTTTATGCAGTATTACAAAGTACACATATCTAGGTTCAACCCGTTTGGCTTAGCCAAACTCACAAAGTACATAGTGATGTGTAAAGCTTATGGGTATGAGCCTACATTGACAGTGCTTAGGGGCTTTATGAACCTATACCCCAGTGGGGATTGGTTGACATTAGCCAAAAGGGGTGACTTTGATGTTCCAACTATACTTTTAAAGCCGTTTTCAAATATTACGGACTGGAAAGGGAGTTTCTTTTACATTCAAGACACAATAATACCTCTGGAGTATCCTGCTATATTGGATTAAGCATACAAGTTTGACAAAAAAAAACATTTCAAAGATGAGTTGCCTTACACTGTTCGGAGGAATCCATTGTATCAACGTCTTGTTCGCTATCCAGTGAATGTACAAACGTTCCCTGAGCCCATCCTTTATATGGCTGGTATAATTGATCACTGGGAGGGTTCTCCGTTGAAGCCTGAAATAGAATGTGGTGGACAAAGTATGTATATTCTCATTTAAATATATTAAATAACTTGTCTGATGATATTTTTCTTTTCTTTTCTGTCTGTAGAAAGGGCTTTCTGAAATTTTGTCTTTTCTGGTGGTGCGAAGGAAGTGAGTTTCCTGCCAAAGGATCCTAATGAGGTAAGCTATGGAGTTGGCTCACCCTCCATTTCAGTTAATAACCAAGAGCGTGATGCTCAAATGATTGAGCCCATAGCGTCTGTCCAACCAACCAAGCCTTCGATGTCATCGAAGCCCGTGGATGTAAAGGGAACTTCTCAGCTGGTAGAGAATGTCGCTGACTCTGATGATCTTCCTTCGGAGGATGAGCAGGTAACCATCCTTGGTACTGCGTCTGGGATTGCTGACAGGGTGCGAAATAGGAAAAGCTCAAATGCGAAACCTGTTAGGCTACTCCAAAAAGGAAATTTATATTGCCAACCCCTCCCCCCAGGAATACTAGGCAGAAGGGGCAGCTTTCCACCCAAAAGGCTGTTGAGATGGACGAGGACATTCATGGTAAGCTTATGTTTGTTTGTTTAACAAGATTATAATTATGTCTATCTCACAATTGTATGCCATACAGGTCTTTCCAATACCAAGGAGCTACCCAACTCTCTAGCTAATTGATACGCGGGATTGCGCCCTCGCAACAGGTTTTACCTCTCAAGGGATCTTGAGAAGCTTGCAATCCCTGCCAGGCAGTGTACCTGATCGTTGTAGTATAGTATAGTGACAAGTACCGGGGGATTGATCGTTCAACTCAGGAATAGTGTTCGCTAGGATTAGAAAGCCTACTAAACTAGGTCTAGAGGTGAGGGATGATTCTTTTTGTATTTTTTATATTTTATGAAAGCAAGTAAAATATCAGGTTTTGAAGGAGTGGGCGGAATTAGTTGCTAGTCAACTAACCCAATTAACTAAAGATGCAATCAAAATAAAATAAAAAGAAATGAAAATAAACTAATGTGGTGGAAACAATAATGAGAAAAGATGTGTTTACTTAGATTTCATTACTCCCTAGATATCTTTTACCGGTTGATTAGCTTGTTACAATTGCATGGATGACGGGTTATATTCCTTAATACTAGTCGTAGGGTCGTGTACAATATTCCCTAACTCTATAAGCTCCTACTTCACTCCTATGTCGAGCCGACTAAAAGCTCCTAACATGGGATCACTAGAATTCACTTATGCATTAAATAAAACCAAAAATCGTAGTACACCTCCGATCATGTTTCTTAAGACGTTCAAGCAAGTTACCAATGGAAGTCTGCCAGTTTTCTTAAGCCTAACATCGAATACAATCATCCACAAAAATTATAAACAAACCATCAACCAATAATCAACATCTAGGTTTCACTACATATAAGCAAACACAATAAAAACCAAGCCTAGCATGTTAAAAGAAAGACAAGCATAAGATAGAATCACAAAACACATAGACATATCATATGATTATTGGAAAACTTATCTTCAATTAAGCATGGATGGAACAAGAGTTGAAACCCTTATTTTTACATGAAATTCATCTAGGGTTTAAGCTCTCCAAAGTTCTCCTAATGTTCCACCCTTTACAATGAAAATTTGGAAAAATATATGTAGATAAAACATCCTGACGGCGTCACGTTGTAGTTTCTGATGCCGTCAACTCGCCGCCAAATTAAGGATCGTATTGCCTAGATCCAATATTGAAGCCATCAAGAAGGAATAAAGCTCTGGGCCGTCACATACATTTTGACCCTGACGGCCTTGGTGATGCCGTCAGGTCAATTGCACTAAAAATGTTCTGGGCCATCATGTGTATTTTCCACTTCCACCTCTTTTGCCAAGCTTGACGTCGTCATGTGTGAAGTCTTGACGTCTTCAGGTACTGTTCCCAGCAAGGATTTTGAGACTTTGCCATTTTCTTTACTTTTATGCTCCAAAAACGTCCAAAATGCTTCCTTTTCCAGATTTCATCTCAAAAGTACTTGAAATGACAAAAGGAACGATTTAGGGCAGTAATTGATCAAATAATCACGAATTCGGGCTTAAATGACCCCTCAAAAGCGGTACACTTTTCGCCTTATCAAATACCCTTACACTTGAGATTTGCTTGTCCTCAAGCGAATGCGCTTTTATTCTAATCAAAATACAAGTTAGGGGTCATTTAACATTAATAAAAAAGTAATTACAACAAATAATTGATCCACTAAAAACCAAAAACAAGCACGGAGGTCATACACTAGCACCTCACAAATAGTGTTTAGATACTCACATCTCTCGGGTGTAATAAAGTATATATCACAATATGGAAATGGAAAACATCTCTCACTACCTGTCATAGCAAATAGATTACCATAGGCTTGGGAAAGGATCAAACCTCCACCACTTGGCGTAAGCACCTAGGATAAACTATCAAAGATGTCTTTTAAAGGGTTATAACATTAGGTGTAGGGATATGGAAAACACTCTTTCCCTACCATCCAAAATAATACATCATAGGAGATTTGCAATCCCCTTACACTTGAATTTTTACATACTTTACAATAAACTACTCTAATGACTCGAATTAAGATAATCAAAACACTTGGAGTACTTTTTAAATATTAACGCACATACGGGGGTAATAAATTGATGTCTTCCCCATTACTCCATATTACTAGTATTTTACCCATGAGTCCCAATCGTCCCAAAACACTATGTACAAGATATGAATCGACTTAGCAACCATGTAATCAATTAGACAATTAACTAAGGGTTTAAACACATAACAATAATGCACTAAAGATGAGTGCATACAAGAAAGGCTAAGGCGATTTGGTTGCACATTTGGGTGGATTGTAAACAAATTCTTCCTTTAAGTAAGATGCTTAAAGTTAGAAACGAAAAGATAGGCTCGGAGGGGTGTACTAGGGGTTTCGTGTACTAAAAATGAGTACAACGCTAAGGTGTGGAAAAATTAATTGACTTCGCTAGTCAAGTAATATGACTTTAATGGTCAAGTAATTATGATACGGGTTTAAATACAAGGGTGATCCTAATGCCTCTTATCATGTAGTAAATCCTAACCACAAGAATTTAGTCTCTTTAGCGATCTCGGGATGTATCACTAACGCAAGTTCTAGGATCTAAATACTACCGGTACACTCATAAGCACTAATAATGAATGCTTTTCCTAACAAATCTAAAGGCGAACCTCACATATTTGGGTAGAAAATTTTTTTGAGTGGTACAGTTTTGTGCTAGTTATACAACTCCTATCAATGAGACGCTTGTTAAGGCTAAAGTTTCACTCCTAAATGTTGTAAAAAAATTTAAATTTGGCACTAAAATTGCCCTAGCAAGTATTTCTCTTAGTTTTATTACACACCTACTATCGAACAAACAAACTCAAGTGCAATTGTATCCTATAAGGTATCATCATTTACCCTCCCCTTACACTTAGGATGAACATTGTCCCCAATGTTCAATTAAAGGATGTAAAAGTAAAGCAGGTAAAAGAATGAAAACAAATACTCCCCTGATTCGTTCGGCGTGGATAGTGTGTCAACAAGGTTAGATCTTCCTCCAAGAAAATGAACTTTGAAAGCTTCCCCCCAGAAATATAAATCATCTTCTTGTCATATATAACCTGTTAAACCTGAGAAAACAATCAAGGCAAACCTCGCGTAAAATCGGCGGCAATCTATATATACTAAAAAATCCTAGAAAACAAATTAAGATATAATGCTTGTGGAATGAATGTTTGCAGATTTCCTGGAGTTTATAAAACTAAAGAATCAACAAAAACTTTAAGACTCCGGTTTAAACAAAACTGGCAAAAATTTTCAGAATTTTAGTACCTAACGCCGTCAGGTTGTAACTCCTGACGCCGTCAGAATGTTCCTGGAAAAATCTTATGTTAAGTTTCTGAAAAATTTCTGGAAAAACTTATGCCTTATTTCCTGGAAAATCCTGCAAAACATCATTATGACTCGATACAAGCATTTGACTCTAACAAATACTAATATACATGCTCATTTAATATTGTAGTGAATCATGCTCATTTTCGTTCTTAAAAACAAATTTGGATTTCCCTTACACTTAGCTTTTGCAAAATACCTTTATATGTAATTAAGACGAAGTTAAAAACAAACTAAAGCATTTTCACAATTTACTTTGAAACATGATTTACCAACAATAAAAATAAAACACGCATACGGAAACAAATAAAATCAAACAAATAAAAACACACAAAACACGGGTTGCCTCCCAAGAAGCGCTTTTCTTTATTAACGAGTCTTGTAGCTAGACTCAAGGTCACGGGCAATTACGTGACCTCGTCATTGGTCACATTCTCTAGGTCATCCTCAATTTTAGTTTTGTATTCCGGACCTAGTTGCAAACATTCCTTGTAGAAACCGAATCTTCTACTCATGACATAGTCTACTCCTCTACATCTATCCTCATCATTCCTATAGTAGACCGCTTGCTTGTGTTCCTTTTCAAGGTTTGATAGAAGACGGAATTGTTCAATCTTATAGGGCATTTGGTAAGCTATTTCATCGTTCTCATCCTTGAATCTAACTATCCCTAGGGACGGGTCATAATTCATCTTAGAGGCCTCAACAAATGGCTTTCCGAATACTACTTGACCTAAACAACCATCTATTATCGGACGAATATCCTCTACAATCACAAAATCGGTAATATATATAAAGTTTCCTACAAAAACGTGCAATCCCTTCACTCCTCCCACAAAGTTACTCATCCAACTCGTGTTGGGCATCATCCTATATCCAAGTTGCTTCTTCATTACCCAATTGTAATGAGTCCTAGTCATAATGTTTATGGAAGATCTAAGATCGATGTAGGCTTTCCACACATGCACATGTCCAATGTTGCATGGTATGTTGATGTTAGAGGGATCACCAGCTTTGATGATTGGTGAACCAAGGACGTATGGTGTCTCGGGGTCATCGAATAGATCCTTATGGTTTTCCCGTTCTTCCTTGGTGGGTAACTTATCAAAGTATTCCTCTACATTTTCTACTTCCTCTAACTTTTCTTCCTTTTTATCCTCAACTTCCTTAATCTCATCTTTAGGTCCAATTTCTATTCCAACTTCATCCTTGTCACTTTCTTCTATATTCTTATCTATTGGCTTAATGGTGACAACATTGACAAAGTGGACGTGTTTGGATGATGAGGGATCCTTAATTTGGATACTGCTACTTGTGCCCTTAGTGTCCTTCCTAGGTGTAGTTAGCACTTGGTTGTTGAGGGCTTTCAACAAGTTGTCAATTTTATTGGTCATCTCCGTTTGTTGTTGATTAAATTCGGCTTCAAAATTAGCTATGCGAGCTTCTTGAGATGCCATAAACTTGGACATCAATCCTTCAAGATTATTGGTACTACCATAGTTATTGGAAGGATTGTTGTTGAAAGTATGGTTAGAGGGTGGACCGTTTGGTTGGTAACGATTAGGTGGATTGGAAGAATTGTTTTGGGGCATGTTTTGGTTTTGTTTCCACCTAAGGTTCGGGTGATTTTTCCAAGAAGGATTGTAGGAATCACCGTAAGGGTTTGGCTCGGGTTTGAAAGTGTACCACTTGTCTCCCGCTTCGTCGATATGCGAGGATGCATAATCCTCAAAAGCTTTTCCGGGGAGTTACACGCAATCACGAGTGTCATGGGGGCCACTACATAATTCGCATGAAGAAATGATTTTGTTCACTTGGCTTGAAGGCTTAGGAGCTTCATAGGATTTCATGAGAAACTTGACTTGGTCCTCAAGTTCCATGATCCTACGGTCGGGAGTGCTAGAATTGTTCGAAGGCAAAGATATTGCCTTGACCGTTTTGTTCAAATCACAGGGATCATTCCAACTTTCGTTGTCAAAGAGAGCAAGATCTTCTATAAGTTCCCATTATTCTTCCGCACTTAGATCACGTAGCTTTCCACTGGCCGATTGGTCAATGGTTCGCCTTGTGGAGAGATCGATATGGTCATAGAAGATTTGGACTTGGAGCCAAAGATCTATGCCATGGTGAGGGACTTTTTGGAGTAAGTCCTTGAAACGAGTCCATGCTTTATAGAAAGTTTCACCTTGACGTTGTTGGAACATCAAGATGTCATTTCTAAGCTTGGTAGTTCTCCCCGGTGGGAAAAATTGAGCAAGGAAACGAGTGGTGAGATCATCCCAAGAGGTGATGGATCCCGCGGGTAAACGTTCAAGCCATTGACTAGCTTGGTCACGTAGAGAGAATTGGAATAGACATAATCGGGTCGTCTCTCTAGTTGCAACATCAAGGTCTATGGAATCTACAATTTATAGGAAATCCTTGAGATGTTGATTAGGATCTTCGGAACGAAGTCCATGGAATGCACATCCACTTTGCACCAACCGGATGGTTTCGGATCACAAGGGAGATACATTGGCTCCTTGAATGAGCTCAATGGTGTTTCGATAGCCTTGGTGGCTAGGACGGGAATACTCTCCTAAAGTTCGGGGTCTAGGAGGTTGGTTTGGTAGTGGTGGGTTTTGTGGGTGCTTTTGTTGTGGTGGGTTGATGGGATCAAAGAGATTACCACCTTCCATGATGGCGGATGGTAAAAGTTACGAACAAAGAAACAAAGAAATGAGATAGACTAAAGAAAACCTAAAAATAAAAATAAAAATCTTACTAGAAAGGAATCTAGCAAGTAGACCTAATAAAAAGAAATTCTAACCTAGACAATAACTATTCCCCGGCAGCGGCGCCAAAAACTTGATACGCGGGATTGCGCCCTCGCAACAGGTTTTACCTCTCAAGGGGTCTTGAGAAGCTTGAAATCCCCGCCAGGCAGTGTACCTGATCGTTATAGTATAGTGACAAGTACCGGGGGATTGATCGTTCAACTCAGGAATAGTGTTCGCCAGGATTAGAAAGCCTACTAAACTAGGTCTAGAGGTGAGGGATGATTCTTTTTGTATTTTTTATATTTTATGAAAGCAAGTAAAATCTCTGGTTTTGAAGGAGTGGGCGGAATTAGTTGCTAGTCAACTAACCCAATTAACTAAAGATGCAATCAAAATAAAATAAAAAGAAATGAAAATAAACTAATGTGGTGGAAACAATAATGTGAAAAGATGTGTTTACTTAGATTTCATTACTCCCTAGATATCTTTTACCGGTTGATTAGCTTATTACAATTGCATGGATGACGGGTTATATTCCTTAATACTAGTCGTAGGGCCGTGTACAATATTCCCTAACTCTATAAGCTCCTACTTCACTCCTATGTCGAGCCGACTAAAAGCTCCTAACATGGGATCACTAGAATTCACTTATGCATTAAATACAACCAAAAATCGTAGTACACCTCCGATCATGTTTCTTAAGACGTTCAAGCAAGTTACCAATGGAAGTCTGCCAGTTTTCTTAAGCCTAACATCGAATACAATCATCCACAACAATTATAAACAAACCATCAACCAATAATCAACATCTAGGTTTCACTACATATAAGCAAACACAATAAAAACCAAGCCTAGCATGTTAAAAGAAAGACAAGCATAAGATAGAATCACACAACACATAGACATATCATATGATTATTGGAAAACTTATCTTCAATTAAGCATGGATGGAACAAGGGTTGACACCCTTATTTTTACATGAAATTCGTCTAGGGTTTAAGCTCTCCAAAGTTCTCCTAATGTTCCACCTTTACAATGAAAAATTGGAAAAATATATGTAGATAAAACATCCTGACGGCGTCACGTTGTAGTTTCTTACGCCGTCAACTCGCCGCCAAATTAAGGATCGTATTGCCTAGATCCAATTTTGACGCCGTCAAGAAGGAATAAAGCTCTGGGCCGTCACATACATTTTGACCCTGACGGCCTTGGTGACGCCGTCAGGTCAATTGCGCTAAAAATGTTTTGGGCCGTCATGTGTATTTTCCACTTCCACCTCTTTTGCCAAGCTTGACGTTGTCATGTGTGAAGTCTTGACGTCGTCAGGTACTCTTCCCAGTAAGGATTTTGAGACTTTGTCGTTTTCTTCACTTTTATGCTCCAAAAACGTCCAAAATGCTTCCTTTTCCAGATTTTATCTCAAAAGTACCTAAAATGACAAAATGAACGATTTAGGGCAGTAATTTATCAAATAATCACGAATTCGGGCTTAAATGACCCCTTAAAAGCGGAACACTTTTTGCCTTATCACCTGTCATCATCTTATTGAGCACATCACTCCAGCTAATTGGAGGAGTACTTTGACCAACATTCCCATCGAGGAACTGTGTGATTTGTACAACAAAAGCTATACAAGGCTGGCCGTGTTGGACAATCACTTGAATGCTCGAACGAGGGAGGTAGTGCATACCCTTGAGACTGCTAGGGAGAAAATAGATGCCATTCTGGCAAGGGAAAAGAAGAAGGACCAAGAATTTTCTGCAATTCAGTCCAAGTGTGAGGAGGCTTTAAAAGATCTTGAAAAGAATCCCCTTGTGCAAGAACTCCATTCTAATATCCATGATCTGGAGAAGGAATTAAAAGAAACTAAAACAGAATGTAAGAAGCTGCGAAAGGAGGAGGCTAAAATTTCAGGGTATAAGGAGGAAATTGCTGAGCTAGAATCTAAGTGTGAGGGCTTCGAAGAGGAGAGGTTGAAGCTGGGTGAACAGGAGACCAAGCTACGTGAAGAGTTGGATGCTTCAGGCATAAGTATAAAGTTCTTATTAAAGATAGGGCTGTGATGGTCTCAAAAGTTGTTCCTTATATAGCAATGGAGCTATATCACAGCGACGAGGTAGGGAAAGTGATTTCATATCTTGTGAATGCTGCTATCTATCACGGGAAATGCACCACATTAGAGGAGATTGCGGAAACTGGTAAGCCTGTGGATTTATCGAAGGTACCTTACTACAGTTCCACCCACGAGGCCAAATATGATAATGCTAGCAATGCCTTCACTACGGCAGAGTACCCCTTCCTCGCTGAAGCTACCAAGGATCCAATGGCTTCTATCGAGGTTCTTCTTTCTAAAAAACTTCGCATGGTGAAGCCACCTTCTGCAAGCAAGAAGGATACACCTGTGAAGCCTCCATCTGTGAAGACCACTACTGAGAAACCAGTATCTCTGAAAGGAACTCCTGAGAAGCCCAAGTCTCCAAGCAACAAGGATTCCATGGTGCAGCCTCCATCTCCTACCAACAAGGCAGATCTTGAGAAGCCCCCTTCTCCCAGCAAGGCAGGCTCCGAGGAACTCATCTCCCCCAATCAAGGAATTCCCTAATCTGATGGTAGGTGAAGGCTGCAATGTTTGCAGTAATTTGGCCCCGAGGGTGGTATGTACCCTCAAGACAATCTTAACTCGTCCTCTATAGGTTATGACCTACGCTTTAAACAATTTATGTTGCATGTTTAAGTGGCTTCGGCCCAGACAATATTTGCTACTATCTTTTGAGCAGCTGCCTCATATGCTGCATTTGAAGATATGTTATATATATATCTGATGCAATAGGGAGATGTATTCCCACTTTTGTTTATGTGTTTCTTCTCTTATCGTTTATTAATAAACGTTATCGTATATGCTAGGGTCATAGTAGGCACCCTTGTCGTTTGTAATGTTAACTAAGAGTTTTTGGCAATCGTATAATTTGACTGCTGACGGAGGGTCGCGACCCACTCCATCTTTATCCTTTTGGTGCATAGGGCTTTGAGTACCCTAAGAATCTTAGGAAAGTTAATGTGAGTTACTTGGGATGTTATTAATAGTCAGGACAAGAGTGTCTTGATACATCCTTCGAACATTAGAACTTTAATTACTTGGTTATTCAAATCTTTGTTGTATGAAACAGAACAAGAGATTCGAGGGAAATATGTTGTATCATTAAATAGGTAGGGAGAATTACATCATTTTAAGAAATGAAAACTAAGACACCTACCATTAATGCTTCTTTCCCATAGTGAGAAGAAATCGATACATAAACTAAAATAATCTAACTGCAAGTCTTGCATTTAAAACTTACGAAGGGTATGGCATTCCGTCTGTGTCTTAGAGGAACGTTGCTAGGTTGTAGATCTGATTATAGTAGCCTGTAGCCTGCGACATGCATTCTTTATTAAGAGGGACCCTTCGTTTTATTATGCTTGAAACCTAAACTGATGGTAGTGGATCACCAAGTTCCTTTTTGCTATGAATTTTAAGTCTTCGATAACAAAAGGTTGTTACTTCATGACTATCGGAAATCATCCTGTTGAGTCTTGCTGCTCAACTTCATATTTAAAACTAGGCTCGAGGAGATGATTATTTTCTCTTGGATTAGGCAAAGTTATGCATGTATTCGAGTCACCAAAGTGTGGCTTTCCTTCTCCTTCGAACCTGAGGGCTTCTTTGTTGGAAGACATACAAGGTTTGTCAAATTCAAGACGTGTGGGCCGGTCCTTTGGCAAAGTTATGCATCTCGTACTCTATATCGTATTCTTCCAATTCCATGGCCCACTTGGTCATTCTTCATGATCTATCAGGCTTCAGGAGCTCCCATTCGATTGGTTTATCGGTGAGTATCCTAATCGGGTGGTCCTTAAAATACCTTCGAAGTCGTCTCGCCGCATGAACCAAAGCCTGGGTAAATTTTTCTGATTCTGTATAGCTCCATTCAGCTCCTTGTAAGGCCCTCCTAGCGAAGTATATTGGTACCTGTACTTTTCTTCTTTCCGCCAAGAGTATGGCACTAACATCATCGATGGGTATTGCAAGATGTAGGAATAACATCTCTCCTTTGGCTGGGGCCGTAACGGTTTGCAAGATTTCCATGCATTCCTTCCACTTTTGGAAGGCTGTTTCGGCTTCTATGCTCCATCGGTAGGATACTTCTCTAGTGCCTTCATTATGAACTTTGAAAAGTGATGAAGACCTACTGACACCTTTCGATAAGAATCCTATAAGTGCTTTCAACCTAACTTCTAGGCTATAAGCCCTTTCTGACGACCTTTGAGCTTGTGTTTTCGAGATAAATTTCTCTTCAGACGAAATAGCCTGGATCCTCTGTTTTGTGGGTGGATGTTCGTTAGGATCATCTCTTTCAATACCCAATGAGTACATCCTTGGATTTAGTTTTAAATTGATTTTTCTCAACTGCGCAAACGTTTCTTCGACATCATAGAGTAGGTCCTCCTTCGTCTTGATTTTTGTGATTAGGTATCCATCACAAATTTTCAGGTTCCTCACTATTTGTTTTTCAAAAGCCCTTCCTATTAACCGATGATACGTAGCCTCAGCGTTCTGTAAACCGAAGGGCATCCTTTTGTAACAATAGATGTCATGTCCTACATGAAAGGCTGTTTTTTCTTCGTCGTCTTCTGCCATTTGTATTTGGTGACATCCTTTGTTTGCGCTGAGAAAACATTTCCAATGAAACCTAGTGGATTGTTGCATTTTTCCCGTTGGAGGGTAGCTTTCTTTTTGGCAAGCCTTATTAATGTCTTCGAAGTCCACACGTATTTCCCATCCCTCGTCTCTTTGCCGGGTTGCAATTGGGTTAGTGATCCATGATGGAGTTTCTACCTTTCTCAGTATGCCAGCCTCCATGAGTTTGCCTACTTCTTCATGTATAGCTATACCCCGTTCAGGTGTCACACTGCGGGGCTTCTGTTTAGTTAGCTTAATGTAGGTGAACTCATTAAGCTTGTGTTCCGTGTTAAGAGGCTTGTTGTCGATTACGAGTGTTTTTGGTACCCCTGTCTGTCTGAGTATTTCCATGTGAACACATCTTCGTAGGCTTTTAGTAGTTTTTCCAGCTTCCTTTTGAAGGCGGTGGGAAGTTGCCTTCCAATTGTCACCCCCTATTCAGGATGGGAGTCATTTATTACAATTTGTTCCTCAGGTTCCTCTACATTCTTTGTAGATTTTCGGTTACCTTCTTCATCTTTCTTTCCTACCTCCTGTGCTCTTCTTTTGTTGTAACTAGAAAAGATAGTTCCCACGCCGTGCGTTGCATGGAATTTAACCATGGCGTGTATGGTGGAGACTACGATACCCATCTTTTCCATAGCTTTCCTTCCAATTAGCATATTGTAGGGAGATTTGGACCTTACAATAGCGAAATTGAGGATCTCCGTTCTTACGAGTTTTCCTTCTCCTATCGTTACTTCCAAAGGTATTTCTCCCAGAGGCCATGAACGTTCCCCGGAGAATCCTACCAGAGGTATCTTCGACTCTACTCGCTTGGATCTAATTGAGGGTTTGAGCTTCATGAAACAATGTTCGTAAATTATCTCGCAAGAGCTTCCACAGTCCATATAGACTTTATCAACCTCCATGTTCGAAGGGGGTTTTCCTGCCTCGATTGGGAACGTTATTTCTCCTGCTTCGAGTATTTCCCTTTCAGATACCCTCCTTTTCATACTGGAAGAACCCCATCGAACCATGAGGATGGGGGCTTCCTGGGGAGTCGTGTCTTTTCCCAGCTGTGTATTGGTGGTTTTTTCCTTTCCCCTCTTTATTCCCTTCACGAGGTGTGTCAGTTGCCCGGCTTTCACCGCCTCTTCTATCTGTTTTTTCAGCTCTCGATAGCTATTTATTTCATGACTGTAATCTTCATGAAAGTGGCAATACTTAGTTGTATCCCTATTTTTTCCCTTACTGGTCATGCGTGGGGGGTGTCTCGAAGGCTTTCGCAGCCTTTTCCGTCGCCAATATTTCCTTGGGGTATTTTGTGAGGCCTCCTAACAAACCGTGTTTTGGACCTTTGTTATAAGGAGTGAACCTGTTATGATTCTTGTTTTTGTTCTTCGATCCCTCCCATGAGGAGTGTTTCGCTATTTTGTTGCTTTCCACCGGAGCCCCGTTGGTGGATACTTCTTTGGCCTCAATCCAAGTGTACGTCCTTTCCATAAGACCCTTGTAAGTCGCAAGAAGGTCTGTGTATAGGAATTCCACCAGGTGACGGTTTCGTAGGCCATACACGAAACCAGAGATACGTTGCTCTTCATGTAAGCCCAGAATTTGCAGGGCTCGTCTGTGTATCTTGTGACGAAACTCCTCATGCTTTTGTTGTCCTTCTGCTTAATGTTATGCACTGTAAGGTGAGTCCTTGTGAATTTCTTTTGTTGACTAAAGTGTGACCTGAATTTAGCCTTCAGATCATCAAGGTTAACGATGTTGCCTGGTTTCTGCACATTCCACCAGATACGGACAAAATCTCAGAGGGTATAGGTAAACATGTGGCAGGCTACTGGCATAACCCACTTTTGCATCCTGATCGCTCCTTCGAACAAGTGTATAAAGTTTTCCGAGTCCCCCTTTCCATCATAGGTGCCTATGTGCGAAGGCATCTTCAAACCATCTGGTAAAGGATAGTCTTCGATCCACCTTACAAAAGGCGTCGAAGGGCCTGTAGGATCTGGATATAGGCAATTGTAGGGTGGTATGTTTGCGGAGACAGTGTTATAGGGATTGTGAGGAGGAAGTGCCCCTAAAGGGGTTTGGTTAGGATAAGGAGCATAAGGGGTATTCATGTTAAAAGGATAGTTGTTAAACATGGTGTACGGAGGGTATATTACGAGCTGTCCGTAGGGTATAGTAACTTGTGGGGAATGGTTATTACTAGGTTGACTGTTTATGGAAGGATAAAGGTTTTGAGGATAACTCTAAGTCTGGAACATAGGGTACATACCATTGTGAGGGAGGCTTCCCCCCATATTGAATTGAGGTTGATGGCCTTCTACACCGGATGCGTGAGAAGGTTGTAGAGGCATCCCTGTCTCAGTTCTCCCCAAATGAGCAGCTAGCAAAGGGGGTAGGTTTACCCCCGAGTTATCCCTTCGTTAGCTCCTTCCATTGAAACCCTCACCTGCAACTCCTTCCCTCCTTGTGGGAGCCCTCTAAGGGACCCTGATGAAGCGAAAAGTGTATAGCTTTTCGGGGGTCATTTAAGGCCAAAGTCGAGATAATTTGATCAAATATTGCCCTAAATCGTTCCTTTTGTCATTTTAGGTACTTTTGAGAGGAATTTTACAAAAGGAAGCATTTTGGACGTTCTTGGAGCGAAAAAGTGCAGAAAACGACAAAGTCTCAAAAGCATGCTGGAAATTGCCTTTGATGGCGTCACAAGGTACTAGTGACGGCGTCATGAGTTGACAAAAGGGTGGATAAATCAAATACACGTGACGCGCCAGAATGTTTTGTGAAGAGGATCTGACGGCGTCATGAACAAAAATTCCAAGGCCATCAAGAGTAATTGTAAAGAGTGACGGCCCAGAACCCGTATATAGTGACGGCGTCAGAAGTGGATCTAGGCAATACGAGTTTAATTTGGCGGCGAGTTGACGGCGTCAGAATTAACTCTTGACGCCGTCAGATTGCAAAATCTATATATAGTTTTCTAATTTTCATTCATTGTGTGCAACTTTGAGGGAATAAAACCCTAGATGAATTTTCCAGCTATTTGAAGGGTTTCAACCCTTTGTTTCTTCCATGTTCAATTGAAGATAAGTACTTTACCAAATCATTCAATATGTCTATGTGTTGTTTGATTATATCTTAAGCTTGTCTTCTTTTTAACATGCTAGGCTAGTTTTCTTTCGTGTTTGCTTAGATGTAATGAAACCTAGATGTTAATTATTGGTTGATGGTTTGTTTATAATTGTTGTGGATGAATGAATTCGATGTTAGGCTTAAGAAAATTGGCAGACTTCCAATTGGTAACTTGCTTGAACGTCTTAAGAAACATGATCGGAGGTGTACTATGATTATTTGGTTATATTTAATGCATAGGTAACTTCCAGGGATACCATGTTAGGAGCTTTTAGTTGGCTCGACATATGATTGAGGTTGAAGCCTATAGAGTTAGGGAAGATCGTACACGGCCCTACGACTAGTATTAAGGAATATAACCCGTCATCCATGCAATTGTAACAAGCTAATCAACCGGTAAAAGATATCTATGGAGTAATGAAATCTAAGTAAACACACTTTCTCTCATTATTGTTTACACCACAAATTAGTTTAAGTTTATTTTATTTTATTTTGATTGCATCTTTAGTTAATTGGGGTAGTTGACTAGCAACTAATTCCGCCACTCCTTCAAAACCCAATATTTTACTTGCTTTCCTTAAAATATAAAAATACAAAAAGAATCATCCCTCACCCCTAGACCTAGTTTAGTAGAATTTTAACCCTAGCGAACACTATTCCTAGAGTTGAACGATCAATCCCCCGGTACTTGTCACTATACTATACTACAACGAACAGGTACACTACCTGGTGGGGATTGCAAGCTTCTCATGATCCCTTGAGAAGTAAAACCTTTTGCGAGGGCGCAATTCCACGCATCAGACTCCCTCAAAGCTAACAGATCTTCCTCATGTCCTTCGGCCGATAGGGGATCCAATGCGTAGGGCAGAAGGAGTAGCCCCTGGTACCGAAGGCCTTGGATCCATCTCTATTTCTTCATCGTACTCATCACTGGAGTATTCCAGCTCCCTTCGCATATCTGTGTTACAAATTTGCCTCCTACGGTCCCTTAGCAAAGATTCCAATGCTTCGTAATTAGCCTCAACGAAAGTAGGGCTAATGGCTGGTCCGGATTGGCCGATGTTAAGGCGTGATTATTGGGCATTGCTTCAAGGTGAGATCGTGTTGTGAATGTGGACACCATAATTGGTGGGAGACCGTTAGGGTCAGTTGCTGGTAATGGGGTCAAAGTCGAAAAACCCGGTGGGGTGTAACTTCTCTTTCTTGATTCATGCCGAAAAAATAGTGAGTATGTTTGACTGGTTATTTGCTTGGGAATAACGAGACCAATTGTAGCGGGTCCCACGGATGGCGCCACTAATTGTACAATAAATTGCACGACCAGGCCTTCGATGGTGATCAAAGGATATAGGGGATGTTGTGGTTGAGCCAAGCTTGTGTCTAACCTGAAATAAGAAATACGAAGACACTACGTTAAGTGATTGCGCAGGGGTTGGGCCCTGTGAACCACCTCCGACGTGTGAATTAGTAATTTATATGAGAAGTTAAATGAAAATGTGGTAAAGTAGAATAGTGAAGATAGCATACCAGATTTATGACTCGTCCAAGACTATTTATAGGTGATGAAATAACCTTGGAGAGTGTTCACACGTTTCTTGGAGATCATGGGGATGTCCCATGATTTATGGTAACCGCTAGGGTTTAGTGCCCCACTCCTCCTGGTTTAGTGGGGGAGCTAAGGAGGAAGAGGAGACGTGGGTAAGACTTGGTCTTACCAATGTTTGGACTTGGCATTGTTCCGTCCTTACAACTTATTGAAGGATACCCCGAAGGGCTTAATCCTTCGACTGGCGAATTCCCACTTGGTAACTAGATCACTGGTGATTAGTTTTACGCCATTGAAAGTTTTAGGAGGCTAGCCAGAGCCTTCGATATGTAGGTTGTGATAAGGCTCGAAGAGGGGGTCCTTCGAGCTAACCGGAGGGTACATCATCACCAGCTTTCCATATTACTTAGATAAGTACACATAAGTTTCCATCTTTGAGCTCTAGTGGGTGGTCTCTTCCTTTTTTCCTCTACTCTTTGTGCTACAAAAAAAATTCTCTTCTTTTCAAAGAACTCTTTTAGCATCTTAGCCCTTTCATCAATGGTGATTTGTGCTTGCTCTTTATGTTGAAGTTTTTAAGTCAGCTCCCAATCAGCATCACATTGTATAGGACCGTAGAACAACCTAAATCACTTATGAATCTTGCATAAACCTAGAGAGAGAAAGTAAGTAGAGAGAGAGAGTGGAAGGGATCTCCTAGTGTGTGTAAATGAATAACCTTGATATTACTAAGAGAACCAACCTCTCAAATGAGGTTTACAAGAGTATTTATACTAATAGTCTAGGGCATCGCTAATCTTTTACTTTATTACATTAATGGCCCTTAGACTTTTACAAAACATGAGTACTAAGCATAAACTTCATCATAATGATATTCTAAAGCAACCTATAACTACACATTAATGACCGACACTTTTTATAAATAAAAATACGATTCTAACAATCTCCTCCTAAGTGTTGGTCATTGAGGTTTCGCGACGTCATCATCTTTGTCTTTAAACTTTAACATTCATAGCTCTTGACGTCTTTAAGAATCACTAGATGAAACATAGTTCCAGTTCATCATGCTTCATTGTTGTTGAAGTGATCCGATGATGTCATCTGCCTTTCGTCACTTCTATGTTTGTGGTGGTTGTCTGCCATTCCAACATGCTCATACGTCTTAAGTCTTTGTCATACATACATTTGTTATTCCCGTTCTTTCATGTTGATCTTTGTCACTTTACTTTGTAGATTCTTCTTTTTGGCGTAGAATCTTTCTTTGACTGTTGCTATCCTTTGATCTTTGTGAGAACTTTCCTTTGACTTTGTTGATGCATGTATGAGCATGTGGAATCTTTCGCCATGGAGACGATGTATAGCTGCAGGTAAACAGTTAGCAATAAACAACTGGTACTTACAGATAAGGAATTAGAGATCGTCAACAGCATAGTGTGAAGACTCCTTCTAACCCTTACCATGGCCGTTCCCATATCAGATACTCCCGAAAGAGCTTACGAGACCTACTAAGTAGCTCAATGACTGGGTGAGTCGCTGGGGATCACTCCACGACTGTAGACCGTTTGAAACCACCGCGAACACTAAGCGTAGCCCATAAAGAATTACCGAAGTGACCTGCTGTCAGGGCTGCTTGATGTTGACCCTGGCAGGAATTTCCGTTCAATCATTGAGAAACTACATAAGTAAATTCTCTCATAAACGTTCTCGGCAGATTGCTAAGATCTGCGAAGGACTCTTAGGTTTACATCTGGTGTCCTTAATGATGAACAACCGGTGTAGAGATATCATGTGTTCCTATGAGATCTTTTGATGAATCTCGGGGCTCTAGACTCGATAAGTGCACATTAGGTTTCCTATGCGGAGATTAGGGAGAGGTCCCCTGCTTCAATATCAACCATCTCTAAGAGACAGGTCAATAGATTACACCGGTTCCCCGTGAGAATGAAACAAGCTCTTTTAAGAGAACATGAGTGGCTAGAAGGTTTAGTACAGTGCGTCACTGGGTCCATGACGTCTTTATCTTCAATACCGGTGTCACCTTAGTAACAACCAGTAGCATATGAATTGAACCCGGTGTCTGCCCTAAGGTTGAACATATGGAGGGCTATTTCTTTTCACCCTTTTTCATAACTTTTCTTTTTAATTCTTCAACCCCTTCTTTCTCCTTTCTCATTTTCTCCTTTTTTCAATCATACCTAAGGACTTCTAATTCTAATCTATTGGAATTGTCCTTGGGTAGATCCCTCCGGCTCTGGTGGATCATAGGACGGTTTTCCCTAACCTTAGTCACCTTATAACTCCATGAATCCTATAATTGCCATGAAACCTTTGATTGAAAATCTCTCATAGTGTTTATGAATATAAACACATTTTTGTTGACAATTTGAGAGTTTTTGTTTCTTTTGAAGGACTCCCCCTTCACATGTGCTTATGAATTTTTTAAGAAATTTGCACATGCGTGAGGAGTTTGCACTTTTTGAATTGATCCACTTTCAGTGAACATGAACGATTCGAGACACGCTTACATCACTAGTTAGACTAGCTTGAAGTTATTACCCATCCTAGTCAAGTCCAAAGAAAGTCTCTCGATACGGTACATTCTACTCAGACAAGTCCTATTCGAGACACGCTTACATCACTAGTTAGACTAGCTTGAAATTATTACCCGTCCAGGACAAGTCTTTTCGATTACTGACATATTAAGTTTCGTCAATTCATTGGTACTTTCTGAGTCGAGCTCTTTTGAGATTCAGTCACAATCTTTAAACATCTTTGATCACATTTTAATCATGTCTTCTCCCCCTAAAAATAGCATATCGTGATATTTTTTATATCATCTGATTAAGAAAAAGCTTTTTGGAGAGATAGACAGATTTCATTTTGCATGAATTCGGAACAATTTTGTTTTTGTACTCCCCCTTAATGATAGCACATTTAAAAATCAATTAAGGGTTTTGAGGGAGTTATCTTGAGCACTCATTTTGAGAAATCGTTTGAACAATATTGAAGAAGTGCTCAAGAATTCTGTTTGAAAACGAGTTTTTGTTTGAAGTCTTTTTCGTTTGTTTAGACTCGAACTTTTTGAAAAAGATTTCGTCCTTGAAAATACGAGTCCATGATTTGAAATAATCAGAAGTCATCATTAAGGTCCGGGTTTCGTACTGAAGTATACGAAAGCCATTGTGAAGAAAGTTTTGAGAAACGACATGTTTTTAGAAAAACATATAAAGAACTCCCGTTCAAGCATCTGTACATGTCTGTATCATTGTTGAATGACATTTCTAGAAACGTACAGAATATTGATTTATACGAGAGACATGTCGTGAGAAGAATATTTTTGGATTTTTTGATTTTATATTGTTTTTGTATTTTTTGAAATTTTATATTTTTGTATTTTGTTTTTGTTGGATTTTCAAATTTTGTATTTTGTTTTTTCAAAAATATTTACAGCGAAGCGATTTTGAAAACATTTTTCAAGAAGATTCGAGAAGACGTTCTAGCTCCTTAGGAATTAGGCTTCGCATGCCAATTCGTCGAACTAAATAGTCAAACCGTTCTTTTGGAAGGGCTTTAGTAAATAGATCGGCGAGTTGGTAATCAGTCTTAACGAAAAATAATTCAACAGTACCCTCTTCCACGTGTTCTTTGATGAAGTGATAGCGGACTTTGATATGCTTCGTCTTAGAGTGATGTACGGGATTGCACGAGATGGCTATGGCACTTTTTGAGTCACAATACATAGGTATTCTATCAAAAGTAAAGCCATAATCTGTGAGTTGTGTCCGCATCCAAAGAACTTGGGCACAACACGCAGATAGAGACACATACTCAGCTTTGGCGGTTGATAGCGCAGTACAATCCTGTTTCTTTGACGACCAGCTTACTAGCTTTTCACCCAAAAATTGTGCTCCACCTGATGTACTTTTTGCAGTAACTTGATCTCCTGCATGGTCGGCATTTGAAAAGGCTGTTAGAGTAAACCCCGAATCCTTCGGATACCAAAGTCCCATGTTAATGGTTCTTCGTAGGTACCGAAAGATCCTTTTAACCTCTTTGAGGTGAAGTTCGGTAGGCTTTGCCTGAAACCGTGCTAACAAACAAACAGCAAATTGAATATCAGGTCGACTAGCAGTTAAGTACATGAGAGAACCGATCATGCTCCGATATTTCTTCGGATCAACGGGTTTCCCAAACAAATCAGCATCAATTTTTGGTGAAGTGACCATTGGAGTACCAACAGAATCACAATTTTCCATTCCATGTTTTTTCAAAATCTCTATTGTATATTTAGCTTGATTGATAAAAATACCACGAGGGGATTGATGTATTTGTAAACCAAGAAAGAATTTTAGTTCCCCCATCATGGACATTTCAAATTTGCTTTTCATGAGATTTTCAAAATGTTTTGAATGGTTAGGATTGGTTGATCCAAAAATTATGTCGTCCACGTAAATTTGAACGATCAAAATGTCATCTTTGTATTTTTTGATAAACAAGGTGTCATCAACCGTTCCTTTTGTGAAATTGTTTTTGAGCAAGAAAGATGATAGTTTGTCATACCACGCTCTTGGAGCTTGTTTTAAACCATAGATGGCTTTCTTAAGCTTGTAGACGTAGTCTGGATGATCTTTGTCAATGAATCCCTCTGGTTGACTCACATACACTTCTTCTTTCAGAGTTCCATTCAAGAAAGCTGTCTTAATGTCCATCTGATAGACTGTGATGTTTTTGTGAGCTGCATAGGCTAAGAAAATCCGGACTGCTTCAAGTCTAGCTACAGGCGCGAATGATTCTTCGAAATCTATCCCTTCTTCTTGTGGATATCCTTTAGCCACGAGACGAGCTTTGTTACGAATTACAGTCATTTCCTCATCCAGTTTGTTCTTCCACAACCACTTGAGATCAAGAACGCGTTTATCAAGTGGTCGTTCAACAAGTTCCCAACTATCATGTAACAGGTATTGAAGAAGTTCATCCTGCATCGCTTCTATCCAAGGGTATTCTGCCATTGCTTCCCGAATGTTCTTTGGTTCTTTGAGGCTGATTGAGCAAATATAAATGCACAATTCGAGATCGGTGGCAAGTTGTCTCCTTGTCTGAACTGGCTTTGAAGGTTCACCAATAACATGTTCTATTGGATGGTCTTTTGTCCATTGAAACGTAGAAGGGTACCTTGGGTGTAACGAATGTGTGTTAGATGGTTCTTGTAACCGTGAAGAAGATTCAGCAGAGTCTGTTGCAAACGGGGTTTCAAATATTTCTTCTTCTTCTAACGCATCATTGTTTGAATTATTTGTTGGTTCTTTTTGAAAATTTGTGTTTTGATTTTGCTCATCAACTCTTGGTAGATCAGTTTCAATAACTGGAGTTGCTGGAGTAGATGTTGATGATGTTGATGTAGTTAGTGCTTCAGCTTCGATTGTGGTAGATGCATCCTGTGGTGGTGGTGGTGGTTGATGGTTTTGAGCGGGTGCAGCGGAATGTTGTGGAGATGCATTTGTCGAAGTTCCACCATAATATTCATCAAACATTAACTCGAAGAAATTTTCCAGTTCTTGTACTGAAGGTTTATCCATGTTTGTTGACTGAGCTCCTTGAGGTACGAGTCCTGAACTGATGTGTCCAGAAGTCTGACTGTTTGGTGCGGGTCCTAATCTGGTTTGATTAGAAGCCATCGGATTAAGCGCGGGTTCTAGAGCGTATCTCTCAGAAGCCATTTGTGAAATCTCGTCAAACTTCACATTCATCATCTCCATAATCCTTTTCGTTCTTCTATTATACACCCAGAATGCCCTCGAGTTTTCTGAATATCCAATGAAGATTCCAATATCACCCTTAGCTTTTAACTTTCCTAGATCTTCTATGTCGTTCGTCGGATAGCACAAAGCGCCAAACACGTGAAGGTAAGAGATGTCAGGTTTACGGTTGTTCACTAGCTCATATGGGGTTTTATTGAATCTTGGATGTACTAGGGATCGGTTTTGAGTGAAACAAGCAGTGGCAACAGCATCAGCCCATAAGAATAGTGGTGCACTAGAATAGATTAGCATTGTGCGAGCAGCTTCCACAAGAGTTCGGTTTCTTCTTTCAACTACCCCATTTTGCTGTGGAGTTCTAACAACTGATGTTTGGTGTGTGATTCCAACATCTTCAAAATAGGTTCTTAACTCCTGATTTGTGAATTCTGTGCCATTATCTGTTCTTACAATCCTTACTGGAGCTTGAAGAAGAACTTGAATACGCTTCAGAAAGGTGATGATGATGCCTGGTGCTTCGTCTTTTGATCTCAAAAACTTTACCCATGTATATCTTGAATAATCATCAACGATAACAAGAATATACTTTTTCCCATTAATGCTTTCAACTCTCATTGGGCCACATAAGTCCATGTGCAACAAATGTAACCTTGCTTCCGAACTAGGTACGGTTTTGGGTTTATATGATGCTCTTTTGCTTTTTCCTTGTTCACATGATGGACATAGATGATCCTTGGTGTATTTGAACTTAGGAAGTCCGGTGACGATGTTGTCTTTGGATAACTTGTTGATGGTGTCGAAATTGAGATGGGATAAACGTCTATGCCACAGCCAGGACTTAGTTTCGGTTGCCCTTGTCATAAGACAAATTGGTGATGTAGAAGCCATTTGGTTGATGTCGATAGCATACAAGTTTGTACCACGATTACCGGTTAAGAGATCATCACCAACCAAATTTCTAATAAAAACCGTGTTTCTCCTGAATGCAACTTCTAAATCTGCATCACAAAACTGCCCAACTGAAAACAAGTTGTGTCCCAACCCTTCGACGTAGTAAACTCGAGTGATCAAAAAATTCCCAAACTGAAGATCTCCATAACCCTGAATAGCTGCTACATGATCATTTCCAAAGCGTACAGTTCCCATGAATTTCCAGATGAAATTGATCAGCAGCTTTAAATTCCCGGTCATGTGCTTGGAGCAACCCAAGTTGACGATCCAAAGACATATTTCAATAACCTGCCAATAACAGAAGAATTTGTATTTGGAAACCGTTTTGAATTTGGTTCCATGGGGTTAGGGGTACATTCTAAATCACACTCAAAGACAGTTTCTACTTGTTTAGCTTGAACTATTTCAAATTTGCCATCGTTGAGTATAAATTCTCTACCCGTTGGAATCCAAACACAATACTTAAGATAGTTCCTAGGCGTGCGACTATTAGTGGTGTTCCTAATTCTTTTAATTAGGTTTCCAACAAATCTAGATTTTGCACTAGGACCTTTCGAAACGCTCTTCTGTTCAGGCGTAACATTCACATTCTTAGAAACACATTCATCATGAACATCATTAATTAAACATTTCTTGCATATTAAACAAACAGTGTCATTACATGCATTAGAACCAGTACTCTCGACATTACATTCAGATGAATCATGTTTCTTATTAAAAAACGATAAATTCCTAGGGTGTTCTTCTACTTCTTCAACTTTATTCTTGCAACTACTCTTAGAGGCAGGCGAGACTCTATTGTTCCTTGTATTGCTCCTAGGCTTTAGTCTGGTGCTCCTAGAGGTGCTGTCTAATCCTGTAGAAGTTGAGGCACACACATTAGGATTTATATTGTTGTCCTTTTTAGCATCACTAGACTCTTTAGAATTATCCTTTTTGCACGCATTTGTCTTAGAAGTGGAGGCAGACGCATTAGTGGGACTAATCCTAAAAAGACAAGGTGCTATCACTTTTGGTGTATCGACAACCGCTTTTCCTTTATCAACAATTTTAACATTATCACTTTGCTTGGGCAAGGGTGTTGGAGTGACTGGTTTTGTAAAATCCTTTTGCACATCGACTTTTGGAGCAAACCTTGAAATTGACATTTTTGGTTTTGTAACCGTGTTTGAAACATTTGGTTTCTCCGAAGTCGATGGTTTTGCAAACTTAGTTTCCTCACCTTTCCCTTTTTGACTTTCAAGCTGAGCCCTCAAAAGATCATTTTGCTCTTTCATGTTCTTGAAGGCATGCTCATACGACAATTTGTCATACTTGCATTCTTCCTTTTTTCGATCAAGTTGTTTAAAACATGACACATTTTCTTTTTCAAGCTTTATAAGAGCATTTTCATATTTGGAAACAATTTTGGAGGTCTCAGCTCTCAGTCTTTCATCGTCTTGAACCGAATATGTTTGTATGATGATAGACATTATATCAGTAGACAGAACTGCTTCGAAGAGAATCATTTAGGTTTTCCAAAACATTCATGTTTTCACGAGTATCATTAGCTTCGTTTACCAGGGATTTGTGGTCCTTGACAAAGTTGGCCGTTTCTTTTAAGAAAGTTTGTTCAAAATGGATTACCCTCGCACTGATGTTATTTAGTGGGATAGTAATTTCGTTTTCAAACACCTTTTTCTGTTCGATATGAAAACTAGAATGCCAGTTGTTAATATTGATGGAAGTTTTAGATTCAACAATATTTTGAAGTTCTTGAATTCTCTTTTTAACGTCATCTAGAATGTCTCTAGCCTCACTTGTGTTAAAAGTGTTGTTAGAGGACATTTGTTCTATTTTTTAAAGAGATTTAGAAACAACTGTCTTTTTAGAAAAGAATTTCGCGAATGGACGTTTTATGGAAAACACAGATGGTTCTTTTTGTGGAACAAAAGTAATTCCCGAAAGTTTGTTCAATTTGTTGTAATCAATGGGTTTCAAATCCTTTTGTTTCATTTTATTTATGCTCTCTTCGACATGTTCTATCGTTTGCACAGAATCCCGAACGACGGGAGGATCATGTTTAGTGTATATCACATTACCATTATACAAAACATTATATTCTTGCTGAGCTTTCTTGAGATTACTGGGGGTGTTGTTACCAAGAGCCACTTTATGTTTCGTATGGTAAATCGGATTAGTTTGATTTGAAATCATTTTCATTGTATGACTTGACTGACCCGACTTAACCACTAATTCATCTAAATGTGCAATCATGTGTTCTGACTCTACGATTTTGGCCAAAAGTTTGTCTTCTTTCTTTGCAAAGTCCTTTTTCAACTCATCCCATTCTTTGTCAAGATTGGTATAAGCTGTTTTTTGTTTAGAAAGTTGGTTTTGTAAATCAGAAATTTCCGCGTTTAAAGATTTTATCTTTTCGAAAGAATTAACATCAAGTGTATCAAACTTGAGTTGCAATTGTTGTTCCCTTGAAACGGAATTTTGATAACCAGTTTCTAATTCAGACAATCTTTTGTTATGAAACTCAAAAGCTTTAGCGTTTTCCTTGTAACTCTCAAGCTCAGTGGTCAATTTAACATTCGCGGCCTTAACATCGCGATTGACCTTTTTCACTTTCTCGATCCACAATTATTTAATAATGATTCAAATAAAGCACGTGTTTCCTCATCATTCTCAGCATGCTATGAAACGAAGCCTCCATTATGATTCACATCTGGAGTTGCTAAAGGAGTATTGCTACTACTTGGCGTATCCAGAAATTTATCATAATTAGGTGCTAGCTTCTCAGAATGATGTTCCTCATGAGGAGACATATCAAATATATCATTATTGTGACATGTGTTGAAGTGTGATACCTCAGAGATTGCATTGATGTCATAAACAGGAGGTGTGTCAGAATCCGTGTCATACTTAGCTTCCTGAAGATTTGCCATGAATATGCAGTTCGCATCGATATCCTCTCTATCTTCCATGTCATCCATAAGAGCCATAAAATCATTTTCCTCTGCGTTCAACTGAAATCCTGCCTCATTCTTTTGTGCCAACAACACTGCTTTCTGCAAGTATGCTAGGTCTCTTTTGTTCGGCTTAGTAGCATAGTTCCTTGCCATATGACCTACACCCTGACAGTTGAAACACTTTACCGGATTACCCTGATTCACATTTCCCAAATTCCCAACAACTGGGGCTGCAACATTCCTATTCTGATAACCCATTGCCTGATTACCAACATTCTGACCCCTCTGATTTCCAACAAACTGACCCATCTGATTCCCTGCATTCTGACCTACATTCTGCATATTCTGATATCCCTGCTGATTCCCATAAACTCCAACCATTTGGCCTTCATTGCCCATATTGAAACTCGGCTGAGCAAACTGCTTGTTGCGAGTGTTCGATGAGATCCTTTGGTTGTTGTTTGTTGGTGTAGAATAACGTCCTTGGAATGCCTTTGACAGAAAAGCAAACGCTTGGGACAATGCTGCAGAAGCCTCATCATTGTCAGTGAATTCCGGTTCTTAGAAGTGTGGGTATTGCTGTTGTGGAATAACTTGTTGTTGTTGTGGGTAGAACTGTTGTTGATAGACCGGTGTTGGTTGTAGAATGCATGATGGTTGCATGTAGTTGTGAGTGGAAGATGATGATGGTTGTTGAGTGTTCACTGGTAATGGTGTTGGTGTATTAGCAATTAATGCGAGAGGATCATGATTCTTAGCCAATCTTTCTTTCCTTACTTCATTAGCCTCAGCTTGGTTTTGCTTCAAAAAGTCATAGAGTTGATCATAATTCACCTTGTGTAAATCCTTTGTTTGATTGACAATTGTAACATAACGACCTCATTCTTCTGGAAGGTTATTGATGAGTTTGATGTTTGTTACAATTGTTCGTGGTGTCAACTTGTTTCTGATTAACTCATTCATCAGAGTGCAAAACCTTGTGTAGTATGATTCAATCTGTTCACCTTTAGTGGATGTAAAGTTCTCCCATTCCGTGAGAAGTTTGTTCTCAACGTCTTGTTGTCCAATCTCTGTTCCATGACATATCCTTCTAACACGTTCCCATATAGCATGAGCAGTTTCACAGCTGTCGACCGCAGCAAAGATCTCTCGTGGTAATCCAAGTTGGATTAAATGCATTGCCATATCATCAGCTTTGATCTGCGTCTTGTCTTCATCTGTGTAATTTGCTTCTGTTTGTACACGCACGAATGGTTGAGTAGGAGGTGTTTCATTTGGATTACCTTCAATTTGAACTTGTCTTGGCTGAAATGGACCTTTTTCTATGGATTTGATCATTAATTTGCCATTATCTTTAGTTTTGATGTAACGAAGCATGCGGCTTGTCCATGGAAGATATCCACCTTTTTCTAGCATTGGAGGTCGATTTTCGGCACCGGCAGCATGAATGTCTTGTTGAGTTGCCATGATATGAATTCAAAGTGAAACGTTGTTCTGAGGATCTTTTGAAAGATAACAAAGGTTGTTGTTGTAGATTAGATGTTTTGGTGAAGTTGAAAGTTCGTTCTCGGTTGATCTCAGTGATTACGTAATTTTCCGCCAAAAATAAAATTTGAAAAATTTTCTCGCCCAAATTTGAAAATCACTATTAAATGCAATTCTAAAGTTACTAGAAAATTTTGAGTTTTAAAAATTTTGACGCCAAAAATTTACCGAAATTTTTTGAATTTTGGCCTAAAAATTTGAATTTCGGGCCAAAATTTTCAACCTTATACCAAAATTTGAATCTCGCGTAAAAATTGAACGTTAAGTCTCGTGTAAAAAATAAATTTTACTCAAATTTTCCCGCCAAAAAACTCTTTTTTTTTTTTTTTTTTTAACTCGGTAAGATTTGTGATTGTCTAACTCGGTAAGTCTGTAACTTTATCATTGCTAACTTTTGAGCCTCTTTCTCAGCTGCAACTCTTCTTTTCTCATCAATTTGCCTATTTTCTTCCTCATACTCTGCAGCTAATTGTTTTGCAACCTCTTGATCATGTATCTCTTGCTCTTTACTTGATAAATGTTTCACCATAGGCTCTTCAATCATAATAGCCTTGCCTTTGCCCTGTGGTGGTGGTTGTGATTGTTTTGTGGTTGTTCTTGTTGTTGAAGATGGTTCTTTGATCACTACACCTTTAACTGGTGGTTTTGTGCTCTTTAAGGAATTTAGAGCTTGAGCCAATGTAGTTAAGTCATCTTCATTAGTTACTTCAAACTTGCCTAGGTGATCTATGGTATTTAGAAAAGTAACAGGACACCCAAATGGTCTCATAAAGCTTAAGGATGGGTTTCTACCATGAAAAAGTTCATAAGGGGTCTTGATATGAGGCTTAGCCACCAACATTCTATTTTGCACATAACAAGCAGTATTAAGTTTTAGTCTGGCAGCACTAACTACTTAGTGTATTTTCTTGAAAGTCTTCAGCATCAACAGAAGTAGTAAAATACACTAGCAGTCTTAATATTTATACCACCAGCACAAACACACTTAGAGCATTTTCCTTTTAAGCACTTGAGCAGTTGTAATCACATGAGCAGCTTTAACCATCTTGAGCAACATTAACACCTTGGAAGCTTTAATTCCCAACACTAAGTTTGTGAAGGAGATGTTTAAACAAATCTAGTTTTAACCCTTAAGCCATATCATAACCCAATTTACCGCTTTAGACTTGTCACTCCTTAGCTTTAGTGGTGGAGATGTGTATCCTTGCCAAGCTTATGATAGAATATTCATAACAACTGAGCAATTGAGTGAATTACTTAAATGTTACCACATAGATTAGTTGAGTTATTTGAGTGATTTCATTTTCCTACTTCATGAGGTATTTGGTTATGTAATTATGATTAAAACGAATTAGTGCTTAAAACTATAAAAATAAATCCTAAGTTGTATTTAGGATACATTTTCATAAGTTTAAATCTAAGGTTTACTTGAGGACAAGTAAAGTTCAAGTGGGGGTATATTTGATGATATCAAATAAGTACATTTTATTGGCATCATTTATCCTATGTTATTCGCTTATTTTCTGTTATTTTATATGAGAATCGATACTTAATCACTTACTTTTGTAATTCTCAGTTATAAACAAGCATTTGGTGAAAGTTAGCTATTTTGGACGTAAATTGGAGCAAAATGGATCAAGTTGGAAAAGTCTACTAAGCTGAAGGAAGATGCGCCGCATCATTCTAGACAGATACGCCGTACATCAAGACTTAGACGAATATGAAGATCATTGTCTGACTTTAAAGCATGCACCGTATGAATTTATCTCATACGTCGTATATGAAACCTTGGTCAACAAGAAGATCTGACTTATTTTGATACGCCGCATGACACTCCAGATATGAGGCGTATCAATCTCAAGACTTCACCATAATAATCCAATATACTGAAGAACATGCGCCGCATGAAGACTGAAGGTACGATGTATCTTACGGCGGTGTATATTCCTGAATATTATAATCTTGGACCCTACACGAAGTTACCTAGATGTGTCGTATCAACTTAGTTGATACGCCGTATCGACCCTGCTGACACAAAGTATAAATACCCCATTCGACAGCCACATTCGGTGTGACAAAAACCCTAAGGAGCAGAATACAGACGAATTGAAAGCACAAGACACAACCTAAAAGAAGAATTCAAAGCAGTAATAAGGTCCTGCTAGTAGTTTAATTCATAGGAAAACTTGTTTACTTGTATTAGCAATCTGTTAAAGGTCGAGTTATTGTCTTTTTCACTATTTGATCAGACTTAATATTTTCCAGCTGTTATAAAGAGTATTTGATGTTTATTCGGTTTCTTTATGCATGTGCTTTGATTACGTATTAGTATTTATCGCGCCTTGTCAACGTAGGCTCGCGCAATTACTTCATTAACATCATTTGAATAGTTAATGTAAGCCTGTAAAAGTGATAAATAATACATAAACCTAGTAATCATTAAGTGTTTACATGCCTGTAACTAAGACTCCACTGAGAGAGAATAGATTTTAGCACTCATCTTATAGAACTAAGCAATTAAATGTGTGACAAGTTTTCCTTCTTTCGGCTAGACCTCTTATCTGTGTCTGTTTTCTATATGTGTACGTGTTTGCCATTCGCTTATTCACTTCTTTAGTTTTAATTACTATTTACTTAATCTACACAATCATGCCAATCTCTCAGGTTGAAAAAACCCCTTGCGTTAGATTAGGGCATTAGAACTAACTTAGGATTAAATACGGATAAATATCTAGGTATTGACGTTCCACTCTTTGTGTTCGACACTCTACTTACCAACTAGCGACATTGATCGGGTACACTGCTCGTTAGTAGGTGTTAGGGGTGCTCACGGTCCAAAAACCGGACCGGACCGACAAAAACCGGACCGGACCGAGACGGAATCCGGCAAAAATCCTAGACCGAGACCAGAACGAATGTTGGTGGTCCGGTCCGGTCTCGGTCCAAATAGGCTAAATGTCCAGTTTTTAAGCCGGACCGATCCGGACCGAGACCGAAACTATGAAAATCCCTAGACCGAGACCGGACCGAATGTGGTCGGTCCGGTCTCGGTCCGGTCGGTTTTGTCGGTCGGTCCGGTCCATCCGGTCCGTTTGCTCACCCTTAGTGGGTGTTATAGGATAAGTCGTCTAAATATAAATTTAAAACTTGATAATTTAATTTATTCTACAACGATATCCACACACATCAGCATCTATAGCATTTTTGATCACTTTTGCCTTTCTTGTCTTCTTGGCTTTTCCGAGTTGACTTCTTTTCGTCTCGAGGTTGTGTAACAAATCTACCTCTTCTCTTGAAGTCCTTCACGGCCATTGCGTAATCCTCATCATCATCGCTATCTGATGACGAAGTTTCCTCATCACTTGACTCTTTCTTAGCTTTCAAGGCAATCGACTTCACCTTGTCTCTTTACCTCTAACTTCTAAATCTTTCTCTATGATCAATGATAAGGATTTATTTGATACCATTTTAAGGGGTCATTTAAGCCAAACATCGTGATTATATGATCAAATATTGCCTCAAATCGTTTCTTTTCGTATGTTAGGTACTTGGGACGTGATTTCTGGAATTTGGAGCATTTTGGACGTTTTTGGGCTTAAAAATGAAGAAAACAGCAAAGTTGCGAAAAACCTATCAGGAAATACACCTGACAGCGTCACGCCTTAATAGGTGACGCCGTCACTTGAAGAATCTAGAGCTTGGAAATTAACACACGTCGCCTCAGTGAACTTCTGAAATGTAATTACATGTAGGACGTCTAGTGTTAAAGTTATAAGAGACGGCTCAGAAGGCTTAAAGCATGACGGCGTCAGACTCAACCTGACTGTGTCAGAAGACAATGAATGACGGCATAAGAAGGTTGACTTGCACAAGAAGAAACCCTAATCACGGCGGTCTGACGGCGTCATGATCTATAACCTGACGCCGTCAGCTTTGTAAATCTATATATACTTTTCGATTTTTCATTCATTAGTGTGAAACTTTGGAGACTCAAACCCTAGGATGAATTTCACAGCTTTTGTAAGGCTTACATAGCCTCTTTTCTTCCACGTTCAATTGAAGTTAAGTTCTCTTTTAATCATTCAATATATCTATGTATTGTTTGATTATCTGTTTATCTTTTATTCCTTTTAACATGCTAGCTTAAGTTATTTAGTGTTTATGTAGATCTAATGAAACCTAATTATTGATTATTGTTGCGTTGTCTATTGTTTAGTTGATTGCTTCATGTTAGGCTAAGCAAACCGGCTGACCTCCTTTGTGTAACTAGCTTGAACGTCTTAGAAAACGTAACCTATTGTGCAACTAGGTTTTTCTCGTTGTATTTAATGCATGAGTTGAGGTTTATGATCCTATGATTGCGTAATTGACTTACGGTTGTAGGTGAAATTGATATTCATAGAGTTGGGGAATGTAGCACACCCCCACGACTGGTATTAAGGAATACAAAGCTTCAACTAAAATAACTGCATTGTGACATTCAACAATTCAGTACAAGATAACTAGGGAGTAATTAAATCTAAGTAAACACGTTTGTCTCACCATAAGAAGTTCACCACATTTACTTTTGTTGTTATTTTAATTTATGTTTAATATAAGTAGCTTTTGGGTTAGTTGACTAGCAACTAATTCCGTGCACTCATCTAAAAACCGAGATATTTACCTGCTTTCATAAAACTAAAAAATACAAAAAGAATCATCCCTTACCTTTAGGCTTAAATTGTCATACACTTCAACCTAATGACACTATTCCCATAGAGAACGATCAATCCCCCGGACATATCTATGCTACACTACAACGATCAGGTACACTGCTTGGAGGATTTCAAGCTTCTCATGATCCCTTGAGAAGTAAAATCTTTTACGTGGCTGCAATCCTCGCATCAAGTTTTTGGCACCGCTGATGTGTGATTTTGCAACCTTGCAAAAGCTTTTACTTCTCAAGGGATCTTGAGAAGCCTGCAATCCCCACCATGCAGTGTACCTGACCGATGTAGTATAGTGAGTGGCAAGCACAGGGGGATTGATCATTCTCTAGGGGATTAGTGTCGTTAGGATTGAAAACTAAGTCACTAGGTATAAAGGTGAGGGATGATTCTTTTTGTATTTTTTTTTTATGTTTTTATGAAAGCAAGTAAAATCTCGGTTTTGAAAGAAGTGGACGGAATTAGTTGTTAATCAACTAACCCAAAAGCTACTAATTAAACTAATGTGCAAGTGAATTAGGGTTCTACAAGGTGAGTGAAGCGTATCTACCTATGATATTACTCTTTGCTAGCTATCCAATTCTACCTATTGAATGTTAACCTTGTTTTAATTGAAGGGTTGTATTCCTTAATACCAGTCGTGGGGCTGTGTATGTTCTACCCCACTCTATAAGCTTCTATCTCTTCCTATCAAGGCCTCGTAAACAATTACTTATGCATTAAATACAACCAATAACATCATAGTACACATCTGATGACGTTTCTTAAGACGTTCAAGCCTGTTACCATATAGGAGTATAGCCAGTTTTCTTAAGCCTAACGCGAATCAATCAATTAAACAAGAGACAATAGGAAGCAAGAATTATAAACTAAACCAATTAGATTTATTGCAGTTGTCACACCTTAATTGATGAAGATAGACACAAACATCAATCAAGAAAACAATAAGATCTAATTAATTATAAACAAGTTTCATACAATAATAGGTAAACACTAGGTGAATTAGCAAAACATAATCAATGAAGAGCAAGCAACAATAATAATAGAAGACATAATTAAGATAGAATCAACAAAACAATACAAGATGTTTATGGAGTGATTGAAACCCTCTAAGTTGCTAGAAAAACACCTGCCCTAACCCTAGAATTGGACTTAGGGTTTGGGGCTTACAAATAGTGAAGTTCAGAGGTTATATATATAGGTAGTTTTCTGTCCGGCCCACTCTGACGGTGTCAGCCTTAACAATTGACAGCATCAGCACGCCTTTTTCACCAAATCGAAGATTTTTTCGTTATCTTCGTGTGCGCTTTTGAATCACCTAAATCCGAGTTCGTATAAAGATTTTATGGCCAAAACAGTAACAGCTACTCCGCGCGCAAGTTGTGATTGTCTTGATTAACTTGTGACGGTTTCACTAGGGTTTCTTCTTGTGCAAGTTGTCGTTCTGACGTCGTCACTCTATATCTTCTGACGTCGTCAGGTTGAGTCCTGACGTCGTCACCTTCAAGGTCTTCTGGGTCGTCTCGTGTATCATCAAAGCCAGATGGCCTCAACATATTTGCACCTGACGTCGTCAGGTACAAACTTCCAACTTCTTTACTGGGGCGTCACGTGTAAAATTCTACCACTTTCATCTTCAAGTGACAACGTCAGCATCCAAAGCCTGACACCGTCAGGTGTAAAATCCTGACTTTCCTTGGTTTTCTTGTTCTCTTCATTTTTTAGCATAAAAACGTCTAAAAAGCTCCAAAATGCTTCATATTCCAGAAATCACGTCCCAAGTACCTAAAATGAGAAAAGAAACGATTTGAGGCAATATTTGAAAATAAATTCATGAATTAGGGCTTAAAAGACCCCCTAAAAGCATAACAAATATCTCCTTATCAGCCGCTGTCGGGGAATAGTTATTGCTTAGGTTTGATTTCTATTTCATTTAAGTCTACTCACCAGATTCCTATCAAGTGAGACTTTTATTTTCTTTTTCTTAGCTTTCTTTAGTCTATCTTTTTATTCATGTTTTTGTTTGTAATTCTCCTCATTTGTCATCATGATGAATGATGGTATCTTTGATCCCCTTGTCCAACCACAACCACCACCACAAGACCCACAAAACCACCAAAACTCACCCGAACAACCTAGAGCCCGCACTTGAGGTGAATACTCCCGACCTAGCCACCAAGGCTATCGAAACACTATTAAGCTCCCTCAAAGAGCCAATGTGTCTCCCTTGCGATCCGACACCATCTGGTTGGTGCAAAGTGGATGTGCATTCCATGGACTTCATTCCGAAGATCCAAACCAACATCTCAAGGATTTCCTTAAAATCGTTGATTCCATAGACTTTAATGTTGCCACTCAGGAGACGACACAGTAACGTCTCTTCCAATTCTCTCTACGTGTCCAAGCTAGTCAATGGTTTGAGTGTTTACCTGTGGGATCCATCACCTCTTGGGATGATCTCACTTCTCGTTTCCTCGCTCAATTTTTCCCACCGGGAAGAACCACTAAGCTAAGGAATGACATCTTGATGTTCCAAAAATGTCAAGGTGAAACTCTTTACAAAGCATGGACTCGTTTCAAGGACTTACTCCAAAAAGTCCCTCATCATGGCATTGATCTTTGGCTCCAAGTCCAAATTTTCAATGATCATGTCAATCAATCCACAAGGCAAACCATTGACCAAGCGGCCGGTGGTAAGCTACGTGACAAGAATGCGGAAGAATCGTGGGGAATCATAGAAGATCTTGCTCTCTATGACAACGAATGTTGGAATGACCCCCGCGATTTGAACAAAACGGTCAAGGCAATATCTTTGCCTTCGAATAACTCAAGCATTCCCAACCGTAGGATCATAGAACTTGAAGACCAAGTCAAGTTTCTCATGAAATCTTACGAAGCTCCTAAACCTTCAAGCCAAGCAAACAAAATCACTTCTTCATGTGAATATTGTAGTGGTCCTCATGAAACTCGTGATTGCATGGAACTCCCTGAACAAGCTTTTGCGTACTACACATCCTCGGGTACCAACGGAGCAGGAGAAAAGTGTTTCACTTCAAACCCGAGCAAAACACTTATGGTGATTCCTACAAGCCATCTTGGAAAAATTACCCAAACATTAAGTGGAAACAAAACCAAAACCCTTATTAAAATAATTCTTTCAATCTACCTAATCATTTCCAATCAAACGGTTCATCCTCGAACCGTACCTTCAACAATAATCCTCCCAATAATTCTAACAATTTGGAAGGATTAATGTCCAATTTTATGGCATCTCAAGACACTCATTTGAACAAGTTTGAAGCCAATTTTAGACAAAAACAAAGCGAGGTGACAAATAAAATTGACAACATGTTGAAGGCTCTCCATGACCGAGAATTGGGAGCACTCCCAAGTAACACCATCAAGAACCCAGAACTAAACATTAATTCCATTTCATCAGTTTCATCTCCTAGTTCTTGCCCACAATTTTATTTGGTCAATGCTATGAGCACGTGTTTCAAACAAACTGAAGCTTCAAAAAGACCAAGATGATAGAACATAATGAAAATGTCGGTCAACCAAGAAATTCAAACACCTCACAAACAAGACCTCGATGATGAATTCAAGGAACTTCACCTTGAACGCCCGGTTATTGATGTCTTAACCCATGCTCCTTACTATAATGCCCTTTTGGAAAAATATGAGGAGAAGCTTAAGTTAGGTAAGAATGGGACCGCTTTTGTTTAAAACAAGTTTCCTAAGAAGTTAGATGATCCAGGTATATTTGTTTTGTCGTGTAAGATAGGGAATTCTAAAGCTTTTGATACATTAGCCGATCTAGGATCAAGCCATAACTTAATTCCATTATCCCTTTACACGACTCTCAAGTTAGGAAAACTAGAAGAAACGGAAGTAATAATTGACCTAGCGGATAGGAGTGTTGCATACCTGGTTGGAATAGTAAAGGACATGTTAGTGCATATAGGGAGATTAACTATGTTGGCATATTTCCATGTACTTGATATGGTTAGTGACAGTACATGCCCGTTGTTAGTAGGAAGAGGATTTTTAGCTACCGCTAGTGCAATGATCGATTGTAAAGGATCTAAAATAGCAGTAGGAGAAGGGGAAACTAGGTCCATCTATGATGTAAAAAAGCATGCATACAATAATGATGAGGAACCAATACCCCATTAGGTAGATGTGAATAGGAGACCCTCTAGATATGGATCTTGGATTAATGGAGACTTCATAGGACCCCAACACCCATTTTACTTAGAAGAAGAGTTTGTTAACCGAACACATTCGGTAGAACAACTTTTAGCTAGGGATACCGAGTTGGACCCATTCGAAGATCCTTTAGTTTTTAGGAAGATGATTGAATTCCTAGGAGTTTTGCCAATCAATCTAGGAATTAATTAGTGGAAGGGAGAGAGTAAAAGGAATAAGTGGAATTAAAATAAGCCACCGAAAGAAGGAGATGGATCATGGCACATAAAGATGACCTTGTATGATCCGGATGGAGAAAAGTTTGAAAAGTCATACCGAACAAAATGTACCAATAGGAAATTAAAAGAAACGTTCAACCGTAAAGATGTCCTCAATGAGGAACTCATTCACATAGGGTAGGCGTGACTTTGAGTCTAGCTACAAGACTTGTAAATAAAGAAAATCGCTTCTTGGGAGGCAACCCAAGCTTTTAATTGTTTGCTTGTTTATTTTTTTTTTTTATTTGATTTCATATCCATGCTCCACCTTTCTTTGTTTATTATTCATGTCTCATTTATTTTGTGAAAATGCTTTAGTTTGTTTTTAACTTTGCCATAATCACATGTAAAGGTATTTTACAAAACGATAAGTGTAGGGAAGATCATATTTGTTTTTAAGAACGGATTTGACATGAATAATAACAAAGATTGATTTAGCATATATATTAGTGTGTTTGTTGAGTCAAATGCTTGTATTGAGTCACAATGAATGTTTTACAGAATTTCTAGGATTTAAAACTCATATTTTTCCTGAAATTTTCCAGAAACAAAAATATAAAAATTCTGTCAGATCATTCCTGATGGCGTAAGGCATTACAACCTGATGGCGTCAGGTACTGTATCTGCACAATTTTCCAGGTTTTGTTTTTCTGCCGGAAATCTTACATTTTTGAAAAATTTTAGAATTCTAAATATCCGGGAATCTGGAAACATTTATTTTGCAAGCATTATATCCTTTTAATTCCTAGAAAGCGAAGTAAGATATATGTGCTTGTTTCTAGGATTTAAACTTTATGTAGATTTTACCGCCAATTTTATGCGAGGTTTTTGTGTTTGTTTTCTTAGTTTACAGGTTATATTGGACAAGAAGATGATTTATATTTCAGGAGTGAAGCTTATCATGTTCATTTTCTTGAAGGAAGATTTAACCATGTTTCCACATCGTCTATACCGAGCAAATCAGGGGAGTACTAGTTTCTTTCATTCTCTTTTATCTTTACTTTTATACTTTTTAGGAACATTGGGGCAATGTTCGGTTTAAGTGTAGGGAGGTAAATTGGGATACCTTAGAAATTGTAACTCCATTTGATTTTTGCTTTGTCTTAGAGTAAATGTATAATAAAACTAAGAGAAATACTTGTTAGGGTAATTTTGGCACCAAATTTAAAATTTTTTACAACATATAAGAGTGAAACTTTAGTATTAATAAGCGTCTCATGGATAGGAATTATATTACTAACACAAAAACCGTACCACTCAAAAATTTCCACCCCAAATATGTAAGGTTCACCTTTAGATCTTTAGGACAAATCATTCATCTTTGATGCTTATGAGTGTACCGGTAATATATAGATTCTAGAACTTGCGCTTGTGATGCATCCCGAGACCACTAGTGAGACTACATTCGTGTAGTTAGGATCTACTATATGATAAGAGGCATTAGGATAACCCGTGTTCTAAACCTGTATTATAATTACATTGACTATATTGGTCAAGTAATTCTCCTATGCATTTGCGATGCACTCTTTTTTATTACCCGACACCCCTAGTACACCCCTCAGAGCCTATCTTTTTCGAGGTTCTCTTAATATTTCGGTGGATTCCAAAATATTAATGAAGAACATTGTTTACAATCCAACCCAAATATACACCCAAATTGCCTTAGCCTACCTTTTATGAACTCATCTTTAGTGCATTATGTTACATGCATAAACCCTTTGTTAATTGTCTAATTGATGACATGGTTGCTAAGTCGAGTCATATCTTGTATATATAGTTTTAGGATGATTGGGGCTCATGGGTGAATGTACTAGTCGTTACAAAGTGAAAGGGAAAATCATTAACCCTTATATACGTTAGCGTTTAAAGTACTCCAAGTGTTTTAATTTTCTTGATTTGAGTCTTTAATTTAGTTATGTAAAATTTCAAGTGTATGGAGGAAACGAGCTCCATTTGATGTATTATTTTGGATGGTAGAGTAAGAAGGTATGAAAAAAATGCAAAAAAAAAAATAGAAAAAAAAAGAAAAGTGAAAAAAACCATACGGGCTACCAACCGTATCTTTTACTTATGTTTAAAGTAAAAATAGTGTCTTGAAAAATACAAAAAGAGTTGTAGTTAGTATAAGTTGAGTCGAGTCTTAGCTTAGCAACGCCTTTTTGTACATGTAATTGACCAAGATGATTGACTTGCCACCAGTAAAAATCCCTTTATCCAACAAACCGTGTTTTCCATACCCTTACACCTAATGTTACAACCCTTTAAAAGACCTCTTTGATAGTCTACCCTAGGTGCTTACGCCAAAGTGGTGGAGGTTTGATCATTTCCCAAGCATATGGTAATCTATGTGCTATGACAGGTAGTGAGTATTATTTTTCTCGTTTCCATATGTGATATATAACTTTATAACACCCGAGATATGTGAGAATCCAAACACTTATTGTGAGGTGCTAGTGTATTCCGTGCTTTATTTTGACTAAGGTGGAACAATTGTATGTTGTAATTACTTTTATATTAATGTTAAGTGACCCCTAACTTGTAAATTAATTAGATAAAAAGCTCATTTGCTTGAGGACAAGCAAATCCCAAGTGTAGGGATATTTGATAAGGATTTATTTGATACCTTTTTAAGGGGTCATTTAAGCCTAAAATTGTGATTATATGACCAAATATTGCCTCAAATCGTTTCTTTTCGTATTTTAGGTACTTGTGACGTGATTTTTGGAATTTGGAGCATTTTGGACGTTTTTTGGCTTAAAATGAAGAAAACAGCAAAGTCGCGAATAACCTGTCAGGAAATACACCTGATGACGTCACACCTTAATAGGTAACGCCATCACTTGAAGAATCTGGAGCTTAGAAATTAACACACGTCGCCTCAGTGAACTTCTGAAGACTTTACACCTGACGGCGTCAGGTGTAATTACATGAAGGACGTCTACTGTTAAAGTTATAAGAGACGGCTCAGAAGGCTTAAAGCATGATGACGTCAGAACTCAACCTAACGGTGTCAGAAGACAATGAATGACGGCATCAGAAGGTCGACTTGCACAAGAAGAAGCCCTAATCAAGGCGGTCTGACAGCGTCAGGATCTATAACCTGACGTCGTCAGCTTTGTAAATCTATATATATTTTTTGATTTTTCATTTATTAGTGTAACACTTTGGAGACTCAAACCCTAGGACGAATTTCACAGCTTTTGTAAGGCTTTCATAGCCTATTTTCTTCCATGTTCAATTAAAGTTAAGTTCTCTTTTTATCATTCAATATGTTTGTGTGTTGTTTGATTGGCTGTTTATCTTTTCTTCATTTTAACATGCTAGCTTAATTTATTTAGTGTTTGCTTAGATCTAATGAAACCTAATTATTGATTATTGTTGCGTTGTCTATTGTTTAGTTGCTTGCTTCATGTTAGGCTAAGAAAACTGGCTGACCTCCTTTATGAAACTGGCTTGAATGTCTTAGAAAATGTGACCTATTATGCAACTAGGTTTTTCTCGTTGTATTTAATGCATGAGTTGAGGTTTATGATCCTATGATTGTGTAATTGACTTACGGTTGTAGGTGAAATTGATATTCATAGAGTTGGGGAATGTAGTACGTCCCCACGACTCGTATTAAGGAATACAACGCTTCAACTAAAACAACTGTACTGTGATATTCAACAATTTATTAAAAGAAAACTAGGGAGTATTAAGTCTAACTAAACGAGTTTGTCTCACCATAAGAAGTTCATCACATTTAATTTTCTTGTTATTTTAATTTTTGTTTAATATAAGTAGCTTTTTGGTTAGTTGCCTAGCAACTGATTCGGCCCACTCATCTAAAAACTGAGATATTTACCTGCTTTCATAAAACTAAAAAATACAAAAAGAATCATCTCTCACCTTTAGGCTTAAATTGTCATACAGTTCAACCTAACGACACTATTCCCCTAGAGAACGATCAATCCCCCGGACATACCTATACTACACTACAACGACCAGGTACACTAGCTGAAGGATTGCAAGCTTCTCAAGATCCCTTGAGAAGTAAAACCTTTTGTGTCTCCGCAATCCTCGCATCAATCAACTCATAGACTTTCAAGTTGCCAATGAGATCATCAAGTGAAAGTGTCGTCAAGTCTTTAGATTCTTCAATAGCGGTGACTTTAGGTCTCCACTTTGGATGAAGTGCTCTAAGAAACTTAGGAACATAGTTTTTGCTAGAAAAACTTTCGTCAAGAGCTTTCAAACTAGTTATAATAGTATTAAACCTAACAAATCCACTATCAATAGATTCATCCTCAGCAATTGAGAATTTCTAATATTGTTGCAAAAGTAAGTCAATCTTGTTATCTTTGACTTGGCTATTACCTTGGTGAGTGGTTAACAAAGTTTACCAAATTACTTTTGCCGTTTTACACATGAATTTTTTTTCATATTCTTTATTGGGTAAAGCATTGTAAAGAAACATTTTAGCTTTGTTATTTTTGGCAAGGTTCCTTTTAAGTTCACCTGATTGTTTTTCAAAAGGTAAAATTTATTCTTTGTTAGTAGTTTCGTTTATTATGGTAGGTTGAAAATCACCCTCGGTAATAACATGCCAAAGGTCAAGATCTTTTGATTTCACATAGGTCTCAAATCTATTTTCCAATAAATAAAGCCATCGCTTTCAAAAAGTGGTGGTGGTTACATACATTGGCCCTCTTTGTAGTTTTCGAAATCTATAGATCGATTCAAGTTTTAAAATCCAACAAATTTTAAAAATCTTGGTTGGCGTGGCACTGGTACCAATTGTGGAAAACTAGAAGGGGGGTTGAATAATTTTTTTTACCATTTTTAGTTGTTTACAAAAACTTTAGATTCGATGACTTGATATAAAATCAATACAACACTGTCACAACTCGTAATTTCCGGTCATTTTCCAAACCTCGACAATTTACTATTCATCAGTTACTATTCACCTATTACTATTCATCATGGTACTATTCATCATTTTTGAGGTCAACTTGATATTCCGAGAAGCGTTCAAAAATTTTACTATTCACTTGATACTATTCATTTCCGGAAGAAATTTCACTATTCACGTGCATTACTCATTTCATCGTAAATTTAGTTTACGAGTATTCAAATTCGCGTAACCGTATTGGTTCGGGTGCGAATTCATGCATTATCATTTGGGACATCTCATACAGACTAGAAATAGTCTGCGTATTATCATTGTGTCACTTGCATACTATTCCACTCGTAGGATATTTAAAAATAGTACTTTGGGTATAATTAACTTTTACGTATAATTATTTCTAAATAAACGTTAACAAACGACCAATAATGTAACTAACACGTCCGACACTCCTGACTATGATCCCAATATATTTTTATATTTATTTTAATAATATAAAAATTATTATATTAATTTACCCGGTATTTTGGAAATTTATTTAAATTAATATCGTACGTCTAATTTAAACTACGACGGATTTCGTGGAAACTAAACAATAATCACCCAAACTCTCCATACTTGTATCCAACATATTTTTACAACTTTTACGACTTTATTATGTTCCGAATAACTTTGATAAAATTTATTTCTAACAAACCCGGTACCCGATTATAACTAAAACTAGCTACAACTACACTAAAACTACACTAATATTCTAATTAAATCCTAGACAAGTTTCCCCCTTTTCCCTCCTTTGTGAACCGCCCCCCCCCCCCCCCCCTCCTAGCCTCCTAATGAGCTAATCTCACCAACCAAATTTATTACAAACCTAACTTTTGTCTCCTAAATATAAAATACACCTTTTCATCCCATTTTATCACAAATCATTTTTACAAGTGTAAGTAAGAACTCTTTCTCTCATTTTCTCTTGGTGTGAATCGACCTAGGTGATCCAAGAAGCAAGAACAACAAATTTTCCAAGATCTAGGTGTAAACTTGTTCACTTAGTCATCCTTGTTGGAGTTTTGAAATAGAAACTCAAGGATTAGTAGATTTTTCATCATCTAAACTCCCTAAACCTTCAAGTAAGTTAACAAACTCATTTTTATAATTTTTACAAGTTATTACTACGGTTATATACTTTTCTTACAAGAACTCATGCATATAATGATTTATACCACTCTATTTTGTACATATTTAACTTTGAACCCTAGAAATGAAAACATGAGAAACCCTTGTTAGACCTAGTGGATTGATGATGTTTAGGAACCCATGACACCCTAAGAAGGTGTATGGTAAGATTAGACTAGATTTGTGGTGATTGAAAGTGGTTTGGTTGAAGTTGGAACAAGTTTGAAACTAGGAAAATGGTTTTTGAAACTACATATTGACCTACTGTCCCTATTTTTATTTCGTGGGAAAATCAGTAGATGGTGGTTAATTTTTGACCAAAGATTTAGAAAATACTCTCCGATACGAAACTATAGCCGAAAACGGGGATAAAAACGAGTTAATAACGAAGGAGATATGATTTTCCGAATATTAAGAACGAAAAATACTTTCAAATATAGGTTCTGTCCCAAATCACCAATTTCAGAAAACTCAGGGGTTTCTGGGTAACATTGGGTTAGATATTCAGAAAATACTTTCAAAAACGAAACCGTGGCCGCTTGAATCACTAAAATCCGAGTTACGACGAAAAAGATATACTATTTTCAATTTTAACGACGAAAACTATTTTCTGAAAAATACCTTGCTGTTGAGCAGATTTTTATGGACTGTTTCGAGGCCTAAAACTTGATCTAGCCGTCCCGACTTATCAAAAATATATTAGTATGTTGTCCCACGATTCCGGGGATATAAAGAACGTAGAAAACGAGCTTATAACGAAAAAGATACAAGCGTTTGAACTTAGACGATTTTTACAAATTTCCATCAGCTTTTCTATTATTATTTTGCCGTAAAACTGTCTTTGCGAGACACCACTTTCTCGGCTGTTTTTCTTTATGATCGGATCAGTTTGAGTCCGAGCCGTAGTTTTATGAAATCTAGATCTTCCAACAAGCTTTTCAAATCAATTGGCCGTTCGTCGAATAGATTTATAACGAATAAACTACGACCTCATCTATATACCCGATAAACTATATATATTTTGACAGCTTTTACTATAATGAGATTTTCTAAGTATTGAACATAATACTTTCAAGTAACAACAATAAGAGTCGATTTTCTCATCGATCGAGACCCGTATCGCCAAAGGTTAAATGACGCGACTTCTAGATATTGTTACAAGGTTTTCAAAAACGCCGAGCTTGACCATTAACACTTAACGTACAATATTTCGCGACTAGTTTTACGAGGCCATTTTGGGCATTTTTTTCAAGTAACGAAAATGCTATTTTGCGACGAAAACCTTATATTTGCCGATAGAACGCCAAACAAGGATCGTGGAGTACCGTTTCAACATATTTACATGGAAAGTGATTATTAACTAACGAAGTACGTACGACTCAAGGTTTATTACGCGACTACTAGACACTATTATAAGGTTTGCAAGACGAGGAATATAACACTAACATTTTTTATACGATATACTACGACAAGTTATATACTTCTATATTTGGACTTATTTTCCTAAGTATGAAAACTATTATACTTTGACAATAACTAGTATTTCCAAGTTACGAGTGGTATAGGCATCATGTGCATGTGCATTCATTTCATCATGTCATGATCTAAGGTAGATCGTTATTACTCATATTAGGTTGCGGTTAGAGATCGTGCCTCATTTCAGTGTATCCATTCTTGTCATCGTAGCTATCGCACCAGGTGAGTCATAGCCCCTACTTTTTCAATTGTTTTGGTAAACTCTTTGGGGGAGAATACATGCTCGTTTTACTTAAAACGCATTACTTGTTTTACCTGGTTGATTTCTCAAATATTCCCAGCTTTATCTAAATATATATTTGATCACCTGCACTTCATTAGTATGCTTGACTACCGGTATTTCTTTGGTATATTTAACCACCTGCATTCATTGGTATGTTTGATTTTCTTGTATTTCATGGGATTGATTATCCTTGTTTACATGACCACATTGTCATAATTTGTTTATCTGGCGACATTGTCAGTATTGTTTATCTGGCGACATTGTCAGTATTGTTTATCTAGCGACATTGTCAGTATTATTTTATCTGGCGACATTGTCAGCGTTATTTATCTGGCGACATTGTCAGTATTGTTTAGATAACCTCATTGACTGAATCATTTTATTTATATAGCCATTTTGCTATGTTTATCTGGGAATTTGGATACCATTATTACTTTTGTTCACGTAGACTTTAATACTTTTGGCAGTGGGTTGTAAACACACAGGTTGCAAGTCTCTTATGGCGGGACTTGCAACTGAGTGGATTTACAATGCCTTTGCTGGGCGATCATTTCTCTATAGACATTATTTGTTAAACAAACTCTATGAACTCACCAACCTCGTGTTGACACTTTAGCATGTATTTTCAGGTTTTAAGCATATGGCACGCTACAGGAGGTTTTGGCAGGGCATGGCATGGTCATAGAAGACTCTGATTATTTATATGGGGACCGTTTTAAACTACTTTTAAGGGCCTACTTCCGCACTAATTTCAAACAATGTAAACTCAATACTTTTAGTTAAACGATTTTACTCTAAATGATTGAAGTGAAAACCAATTTTGTACTTGTGCTGTAATACCAATTGGGTTACACCCCAGCTACATGTATGCTTCCGCTGGACCCGATTTTGGGGGTGTGACAAACACACAATATATAAATATAAATAATAACTAATAAGTAAATGCGGAAATATAAAGGAAATATCAAACTAATAGACACGGTTGTTTATAGTAGTTCGGCACGAAACTCTCTTCCTCGCCCTACTCCACTCCCCGAGTACCCAACTCGAGAGTTTGAAAGCACTATATCAACAAGCTCCTTTGTGGCGGAGAAAACCTTACAACATCGCTTTACTTCTTTACCGATACTAAGCTAGATATCGAGTCTTTCACAAGGCTAGACCAACCTTATCACTCAACGCATTTTAAGGCCTAAAATACTAACCGAACTCTCTAGGTTGTTGTATGATGATCACTACCCAAGTTGGTAGTAGATGGTGAGGTACAAAGACATACAAATGATATACTAAGTAATACAACTAACTATATGATGAAACACTACTAGCTACAACACTTGAAGGCTTGGAAAACTTCTTGTGTTCTTCACTTGAATTCAAAGTAGAATCGTTGGATCACTTTGAATGTTTTATAGGTCAAGTGGAATGATCAAAGAGTGTTATTATGATGTTATAAGATGAGAGAAATAGTAGTAGTAAGCTTAGAATGGTTGTGTTTCATTAGTTGGGATAGTTAGATAAATGTTCTATTTATACTACCACATTTTGTCTCAATAACGGCTATCGACGGATCCGTGGAGCGTATTTGGACAGCCTTTTATCTTATGAACTTTAAGTTGCATTGTACTAAAACTAATTAAAAATCTGCCCTTATGGAATTACTTGGGCATGAAAGAGTTAATTTTAGTTTAGCATTCATTTAATTAAATATGAAAGTAAAATGTCTAGTTAATTTACTTATGTATATTATGTATATTTATTTAATTAAAATAGGTTTAAGTTGTATTTCAAGTGTGTTTTGAAAACATTTATTATTTGGCTTCTTTGATCATTCGACGTGAGGTATAATCACATTATTCATACATGAAGTGATATAGTCGGAATGTAAACTTACAACTTATAACTTGATTACATAAATATTTGTTTCGTATGAATTTATAATTGCCATTATCAAAACCTTGAGAGACCATAAAATATAGATAACATTTTTACGCGATATTTGTATTAACATCTTTTTTGCAATTTTATATAACTAGGTCGCATTTTGCATTATTGAACCTCAGTTGAACATAGCCTGCACATCTATGTCTAACTTAGGAAGAATATATTAGAGTTACATTTAGATTGATTTTCGTATGTGAATTGTCAAAAAGCAATAAAAATTTGTCTGTGTGTGCAGAAGCATTACATAATATTAGTGCGAGTAGTAACTAGGTACACTTTTCTAACAGCTTTATCATGTCATAGTCATTATCATCCTACACCATATACTCGATCGATGAGTTGAGTTACATCATTGGCCGTCCTAGGAACAAACCACGTACATCTTACAACCCAACAGAGGACATGGTCATGGGATAAATTTTGTTGGCTCTTTGATCCGATTGACCAGCTCAGGCAATCCTCCAGTATATACGATATTAATTTTTATTAAAAAAAATAGCATGTCATATTTACTGGTAAAATTTTGATTATATTCAATGCTTCTATGTGAAGGCGATAGATAAGTACCCTGTGTCTCCCATTAGGTAATGTCCATTTGACTCCAAGTTGTTGGAACATTTGGGAACCACTGGGAGTCCTGATGATCTTCCTTGTCAATATAGCTTCTTAATTTTTAATTTTTTACAACTTGCAGATAGTTTCGTTTCTTATGTTACCTAATAGATAAGTGATGTTGTCATGTTGTAGGTGCATAACAGTGAATGCTAAAGTAGAAGCTGTTATTATGGAATTGTCATCCTTAATTTGGGATGCAAAGAGTGTCGGCTGTTGTTTTGGGAGTATTTGGGTTTAATACCAGTCTATACTTCACATGATGTCAACTAAACTACACTTTAATCTCCATTCATTCAATTAATAACCAAACATATTTTCAGCATCTTTTACTTGGTCTTGATGACTTTACCTCCTGTAATCGCTTCTTTCATCAACTAGCAATGTTCCATTGTGTAATATTCGTACTTCTGCTTCCCATCCCATTTTATCCCACTTTTCAATGCATTGTACAATATTGGTTCTTATGCTTCCCATCCCATTTTATCCATCTTTTCAATGCAAGCACCCATTATGGTGAGAAAGCTTTATTTATAGTTGGTGCAGTTCCTAGAGGAAAAAAATCATGCTTCACATGCAATTTCACCCAACGTTTCAATGCAAACACCCATTTTGATGAGAAGACTATGTTTACAATCGGTCCAATTCCTAGAAGCAAAAAAGAAATTAAGGGATCTGAATTCATCAGGGGCCTTAGTACGACGCAACTGTATCCATCATTAGTTGGTGTATCTGTTTACACTCTCGACGACACTTTTCTTACGTTTTGTGCATTTTCATTGTTGTTCTTGAAACTGTTAATTTAATCTACAGATTCTCACGAAGTGCTGAGGTGCTTGATATAATCTTAAGCTTCACAGCGTAATGCTTTAAGATTATATCGAGCACACTCAACAATTCTTGAGAATTTTTAAAGTTAATTAACATTTTCAAGTATAATAGTGAAAATAAGCGGAATTTAAACTATTAAAATTAATTAATTTGTTTAGTTTTTTAAATTGTATTTCTTACAATTATTTTTTACTTAATTTTTGTTTCTATTTAGAATTTCACAGAGATTAAGAAAATTGTAATTTTTCATTAAAATTATATGATACGTGATAAAGATTTATTTGATACGCTTTTAGGGGGTCATTTAAGCCCCTAAATCGTGTTTTTATGGTCTAATATTACCTTAAATCCCCATTTTAGGTACTTGGGACGTGAATTCTGGAAAATGGAGTATTTTGGAGCTTTTCGGACGTTTTTATGCTCAAGAATGAAGAAAACAAGAAAAGTCAAGAAAGTCGGGATTTTACACCTGACGGCGTCACGCTTTGGAGCTGACGCCGTCACCTTATGACGTGAAGAGATGGATTTTTATAACATGACGCCCTAGAAGAATTTGTCAAGTTTACACCTGATGGCGTCAGGTACAAAATCCTCGAGGCCGTCAGGTACAAAGTTAAAGAGAGACGGCCCAGAAGTTTTAATAAGTGACGATGTTAGAGATCTCTTGGGCGATACGAAACCCTAAGACACGGCGATCTGACGGCGTCAGAAGTTATAACCTGACGTCGTCAGAGTTGTAAATCTATATATAGTTTTGGTATTTTCATTCATTAAGTGTGGAACTTTGTGTGTAACTTTGGAGAAAAACCCTAGCACGATTTTCTCAGCAACTTTATGGTTTCAAACCCTATTTTCTTCCATGTTTAATTGAAAGATAAATACTCCTTTAATCATTCAATATGTATATGTGTTGTTTGATTAATTGTTTGTCTTTTCTTTTCATTAACATGCTAGCTTAGATTTCTTAGTGTTTGCTTAGATCTAATGAAACCTAGTTATTGATTGTAATCGGATGTGTACTACGGTTTTATTGATTGTATTTAATGCATGAGTAGTTGTTGATGATTCTATGGTAGGACACTAAACGTGTCATCATAAGAAGAAATAAATACTCATAGAGTTGGGGAAGGACGTACACGCCCCCACGACTGGTATTAAGGAATGTAATCCTTCAATCAAACAATTGTAACAAACCAATAAATCAGTAAAAGATAACTAGGGAGTAGTGAAATCCAAGTAAACACAATTGTCTCCTATAAGTAATCCGCCGCATTTATTTTCTTGTTATTTTATTTTATTTTGTTTATTAGTAGTTTATGGGTTAGTTGACTAGCAACTAATTCCGCCCGATCTTTCAAATACCCGAGATTTTACTACTTTTATAAAATATAAAAATACAAAAAGAATCATCCCTCACCTTTAGACCTAGTTGACATAGCTTTCAATCCTAATGACACTATTCCTCTAGAGAACGATCAATCCCCCGGTACTTGCCACTCACTATACTACACCGGTCAGGTACACTGACTGGAGGATTGCAAGCTTCTCAAGATCCCTTGAGAAATAAAACTTTTGCGAGTCCGCAATACCGCATCAATACGACCCGTTGAGGTTGTATCGATAGTATGCACCACTTCAAGCGGGCGCAAGCTCATTAAGAATATTGGAGTGCAGAAGACTAGAAAGTTATTTGACAAATCATGACTTTCATTAATGAATGACGCGACATAAATACCGAATAACCCTAACTTGTATCACAAGTCGAATACAAGATAAACTCTCAAAACAATTGACACTTTCCTAATACGACACAAAGACATATATTCTAACATGACTCGAATACGACTTAGTAACAAGATAGTTATCTAACTATACTAGGCGTATCATTCCCCACTCCTTCAAAAATCACCTTGTCCTCAAGGTGTTGCTTCAAGATCTTGCCTCATGTAATTCCCGGATCCCACACTTTCACCTGTATTTCACCGGAAAGCAAGTTGTTTGCAAGACTCAAAGCAGTGAGGTGAATCAAACTCGATATAGAAGGGGAAATACATCAACTAAAACTATTATTCAACAGATTAAGAACCGAAAGATTATTCCAATCTGATAAGTTCACCGGTAATGGACCAGATAAGCTATTGCATTCGAGATGCAGACCTGTCAAGTTCCTCAGATTATAAAAATCAGAAGGAAACATACCCGATAAGTTGTTTGATCTCAAACTCCCAAGTTGAAGATTCGACAAGCGACCAAGCGTATCTAAAGGTATAGCACCAACAAAACCAATAGCGGGCAAACGAATAGCAATAACTGATAACTGGTTATGATCACATGCTACCCCAGTCCCGTTTGTACAAGCCGATAAATCTATGCTCTAGTCAATCATACAAGAGTAAGATTTTCTTTTCTTCAGTCGATTCAGTCCTAACCATAGACAAAACAGTCCCAAACACGAAACCACAACGAAAATGATTTTCGTCTGCATCTTCACCATCTCAATTTTTCTCTTGATATCCACTGAGTGTAGCGCTGGTTGTAGCCGGCAATTGGTCCTCAAAACGTGCTTCTATTATGCGAGCTAATGAAAAAGCTTCGCATAAAGTTGTGGGGTTTGACCTTAAGAGTGTACATTGTAGAGCCGGTTTAAGTCTAGAGATATAAAACGATTTAAGTAAGTTTTCAGAGATCCCCGTTACTCGGTTTATAAGTATCTCAACTCACTCTAATATTGGGCCACTATACCTGTTTGCAAAAGCTTAGATAGAGTGTCTCAATCGCTGTTGCCCGATGCCATGAACAGTAACTCGAAGAACATAAAAATTTTCTGATGTACAGTAACTTCACGAACAGTACTCGTGAATAGTGATCGATGAACAATTTTTATTATTATTATTTTTTAATTTGTTAAATTTTAATTTTTATTGGAACCCTAATTTGGTAGCCCTCTCAACGAGGACCCTCAATGAAAGCATCAATTGATACGACCCGTGGAGATCGTATCGATAGTATGCACCACTTCAAGCGGGCGCGAGCTCCTTTTATTTTTTGCTATTATTTTTTAATTTGTTAAATTTTAATTTTTATTGGAACCTTAATTTGGTAGCCCTCTCAACGAGGACACTCAATGAAAGCATCAATTGATTTGACCCGTTGAGGTTGTATCGATAGTATGCACGACTTCAAGCGGGCGCGAGCTCCTTAAGAATATTGGAGTGGAAAAAACTAGAAAGTTATTTGACAAATCATGACTTTCATTAATGAATGACGCGTTATAAACCGAATAGCCCTAACTTGTATCACAAGTTGAATACAAGATAAACTCTCTAAACAATTGACAGTTTCCTAGTACGACACAAAGACATATATCCTAACATGACTCGAATACGACTTAGTAACAAGATAGTTATCCAAGTATAGTAGGGGTATCATTATATGCTTCATCAAAATTATCAGATAATTATAGATGACAATTTCTACAACTTCGCCGTAATGCGCGATAGCCTAATTATTCGTTTGCAGCATAAACCATCTATTCTGATACTTTTTAAACACTACTTTATCACTAAACAGCCTTGAAGATGTATCATGTGAAAACTAAGGCAGTGTTTGTTTTTTTCTTTCAGATCTGAATGGCGTCTGAAGTCTGATTCGGTCAGACGTAATCAGATTCAGACTGTTTGCTTTTTTTCAGAGCTGAAGTCTGAATACATCTAAATAGGGTCTGATTCGTTCAGACATTGAATAACGTCTGATTACATCTGAAAAGCCTAAACTTCACTGATACTTCTTTTCAATCCTTATCTCCTCATCTTGGTCTTGATTTTTTATTAATAATCACGAATGGAGGGTCGTTTGGTTTGTTTTATAGCGAAACGATTGTTTTTTTGTTTATTCAGATATTCAGATTCAGACATAAAAACAGACAGTCTAAAATAATTCAGATTCAGACTTTTTGACCACTCATTCAGATTCAGAAGTGGTATTCAGATTCAGACCCTAAAACTCTTAAAAAAACAAACACAAACTAAAAAAGAAGAAAAATGATTTGCAGACCTAAATGGTTTGCCTAAAAATAGACCTACACCTATGATTGGTGAAATTGAAATTTTGATTGTCAAAATGTGAATGGTGTAGGCCTATTTGTAGGTGTATTATGTAGGCCTATATATCATAACTCAAGAAAGAATATGCTGCACAAATTTGAAAAGATTTTAGTCATTTTACCAACCATTAAATACAATTTAGTGATTTACTAACCGCAGTTAAGATTAATCACCGACGCTCCACCAAGATTCTTTTATCCCTATATTTTCTCTCAACATTTTTTATTACACATTTTATTAACTGCCCTGAAATAAATATAAAAAATATTTTAATTTTTTTAAAGCCGCTGTCACACAACACACACAAAGACAGACACAGACACAACACAACACAACACAACACAAACCCTTTTACATTTGAAACCAAAAAAAGATTCTTAATTTAATCCAAAGATCCATTCTTATGCTCATTTTAAAAACACCCTTTTGATCCCATGTTCTAAAGATCTTTGTTTCATATTTACTTACTTACTTACTTGAGGTAAGTGGTCACCATTTTCTTGAAATGTGTGCTTTTTTATCGCTGAATCTGTTTAGGGTTTATGTATAAATGTATAATATGATGTGGGTATGTTGAATCTTTGGATTTAAGTTGATGTGACTGTGGATCTGTTAATTTGTTTGAAGATCTAGTTGTGGGTAGTTGTTTGTAGTATTTTTAGTGTTTTGGTTGATTTGATGAATCAGTAGTTGTTTTTTAGTGTGTGTTTTTGTTTGGATTTGTGTTTTGTTGGAAAAAGTTTTGATCTTTAATTAATTTGGTTCAAATGTGTGGGAAATGATGAAATGAAGAGTGTAAATTAGGTTTTCTGATTGAATCTGATGTCGTGTTGTTGTATTGGTTGGATCGAGCAGAGATTATATGCCTGTTAACTGAAAACTAGTTTAAATGATGAGGCATTGAGTACATACATTGCTTTGATGGTTAATTTGGTTTGGATTTGGCTTTTTGTTAGTGGTAGATTTTGACTTTTCGTGAGTCATTTGAGTAGGTTGATGTGTGTAATTGGTGTTAATGTGTTTTTAGAGTCTGATGATATAAGTCTTCAAATTGTTTGACTAAAAGTTTGATATTTGTAGCTATGGCGGATGTTGACGATATAACGGTTGCGTCTGGAAATGGGACTACTCATGATGCAGAAAATGATCAGTTTTCGAACTATGATGAGGAAGATGATTCTATGGAAATCGTAGCCAGAATTCCTAATTATAATTCTGAAAGTAAAGAAGGACAGAATTCTAGCGAGCCGTTTGCTGAACAAGTTGAAGAAAGCAACAATCTTGATGGTTTTAAGGTACTAAAAAGGGTTTATTTTGAAGTGCAGATTTTAGTATGATACGTTACAGTGTGCTATAAGTATGATTATTCATTCTCCTGTTAACGATTTTAGCTACTAGATTTTGATCAAACAAGCAAACTTTCAAGTTTGTTAGTTGTCACTGTTTTATTAAGTTTGTCTTTTGATAACCACATTGCTAAAGATTGATGATTTTCCTTGATAGATTATTGCTAAAGAGTAGATGCCTAATGTACTTTCAGGAACTTCAAGTAAAAGACACTGATGTAGCAGCTCAACCCAAATGTCAAAATGACACCGACAACGACGTGGAAGTTAAAAATGATAAGAAAAACAAAATAAATGCTAATGGTGCAAAGAAAACTACTTCGGCTAAAAGTGGGTCAGTCCCTGCTGAAAAAAAGAGTGTCAAATCAAAACCGGCAATGGTTCAAGTTAAGGCCCCTCTTTCTAAGGTACTTTAACTTCCTTTTAGAGATTGACAAGTGTCTTGAATAAAAAATACAAATAATAACCGGACGTTAACGTTTGGCTATATGTGTACTTCAGCCACACGGAAAGTCGGAATCCTTAACGTCAACTGCAAAAGTGGTGCAGTCTGAAGGCGTCAAGTACGTTTTCTTTAATCTTAAACTATGCTACTAGCTTTTTGTGCATTTGAGCTTTGTGCTTATTTGAAATTTTTGGCTCCCTAGTTTAAGGAGGAAGTAAGTGATTATATGAATTTTAAATAATTAGATGTAACAAAACTGGTTGCGGGCGATGATATTTGGATGTGCTTTTCTTGTTTGAGTTTGTTAAATGGAAGGTGATTTGTAAACCATTTCTTTTACAAGTAACAATTCTGGATTAGATCCTAATACCATTAACCACCTCTTGATAGTGGTTTACTAGTTTTAGTATGAGGGTATTAGGGTCAAAAACGAAGAAGTTAGTGATGTACAAAAGAAAATGGTGTACAAATCAACCTCACATGTAAATTCTGATTATTTTTGTTGTAAATTAATGCATAAAATGACACAAGAAAATACTTATGAGAAAAGGGGACGCGTCTTGTGAGATTGGATTAGAAATGTATCAAATTAGGCTAAAATCAAGATTTTATTTATTTATTTATTTATTTATTTTTATTTGTTTTTTGCAAATTAATACATGAAGTGACATTATCACTTAATACAGGGAGAAGAGTAAGGTTAAGTCAGCGAAAACAGTTCATGGAAGCACGACTGAAGGAAGAGCACATTCTTCTGAGTATCCTAGTTGTCACAGTCTTTTTAGTATACTCGTGTTTCGACCCATTTGAATTTTTATGTCAAATCTGTTTATTTTCATGCTCAAACTTGATACTTAGTTGCAATGCATCACCAATCTCCATGATTTAACGTAACTATTATATTCTTGCCACTAGCACACTAGCTTGGAAGAAGTTATTTACTTCCTTTTGCCATGTATTAGTTATCATGCCTTGACTTGTTGACTTTGAATGTCAAACTTGGATCTGCCAATACTTATTGTCTATAGATAGTTTCAACATTGGTTCTTTTCAGAATTATAATAGTTACTTTCCATTTGATCTCACTATTGTTTGTTTCGGAAAAAGATGCTTATTTATATTAGTTTCGAAATTCAATTCAGTTTGTTTGACAAAAAGTTGAAATATAAAAGTCAAAGTAGGACTTCATGATGCTTAGTTTACCCTTAATTATTTGAATAGAAGCTCCACAACAGGAGATGAGAAGCCGCAAAGACTGGGTACCTTGCCAGCCTATAGTTTTAGCTTTAGGTGTAATGAAAGAGCCGAAAAACGCAAAGAGGTAGGAAATATGACTTTTGACTTTGTGGGTCATGTAAGTGCGATTCACTCTTGAAAACTTAGAATTTCTATGATATTTGCAGTTCTATTCAAAGCTCGAGGAGAAGATCCATGCTAAAGAAGAAGAACAAAACACAATGCAAGCGAAAAGCAAGGTATGTTTGATTATAAGCTGCATATTAAAATGTCAAGACCTCATGGTGGTTGACTATAACAAGAAATTTATGTACTTTACATCTCCTTTTCTATTGCTATAGGAACATCAAGAAGCTGAGATTAAAATGTTAAGGAAGAGCCTTATGTTCAAAGCAACACCTATGCCGAGTTTTTATCATGAAACTCCTACTAAGACAGAGTTAAAGAAGGTAACTTTGCTACAAAATACTAGTAATTACTACTCCTTGTATATGTTATTAGGTGTCATACTTTGACTATTAATCACTAAATGATGAATAACCTATTATAAATTTCAAAATTGATGGTAGTTTGTTCACTAAATATTTGTAATAAGGAAACCGGAATTAAACGTATTTATAGTACTAGGCAAGTAGCTTGACAATATCTTGTTGGAGATGGTGCGTTAGATCTAGTTTGTTTTCTAAAGTAGGAATAATCAAACAATGAACTATTAGACTGTTTTGGCAAATCCGCGTCATATAAGAAAGTAGCCCTTAAAATGACCAAAAGGGACATTCTTGTGAGGCAATTTTGGGGGATAGGAATAAAAGTCTGGCAAACCAGGATAAAAGAAGGGACAATAATGTGATCTTATTTTACCGCATATCAGTTTGTTAAAGTTGGTTTGCAACTTATTATTTAGCATTTGACCCCTAAATAATAAGATAATCAGTAGCAAGTTCTGTTTATCAAAAACCTGTAAAAGTGATCACAAAGTTTTAAAGCACAAATCCAATCACCACCATTAAAAACATTTTGGTGCTGATTACTTGTATGTCATACCAGCCTAAAATTATTGATTGGTGAAAAAATATGTCAGACTGGCTAACGTTATGAAACTTATGATACTGCTAAATGGGTAAGAACTCATGTTATATTTGTCCTTTTCATATGACAAATGGTTCTGATTGATGTAGATACCCACAACACGGCCCAAATCACCAAAGCTTGGACGGAAAAAGGACTCTCCAACAGCAGAGATGGAAGCCAATGGTGCTAATACTTTCCGACCTGCTATCTCTGCTCGACTAAGTTTGGATGCAAAGAAATCGCTAGACAACAAACCAAGCGCTAAAGGTCCATCTGCTGTTCTTGCAAAGAAACCGATAAGGAAATCTCTTCCTAAGCTACCTTCTGAAAAGACCAAATTGCCCTCCGACTCTAAAGGCAGAAAAGAAGTCCATCCACGCGAAATTACAGTATCGTCCAGTGAAACAAAGGAACTTGAAACTCAACCGAATAATGATTCATCACATGTCGAGGAGGCAGTGGTGCTAGCCAACTGAAACAATGAGAATATGTATTTCGCTGCACTGTCGGTTCAATTTCGCCCTCAGAAGTATATAAACAGAGGCATCATCTGAAAAGGTAGTGGTGGGAACACTTTCTTTTGTTGCAAGTTAAAGGGGTTGTTTAAATCTTATGCCATTGTTTAAATCATATTCAGCTGCCTACAAAGTTCGGTAAGTGTTTTGTCGTACTTTTTCGAGTATGGTGGTGTGACCATTTTGCCCTTATTGAGCATTGGATGCTTAGTTTCTCCTTTGAACAATTGATTCCAGAACTGTAATCGAATGTGCTTTAGTTTACGAATTATCAAGAAACTGGTGCGAAGTTTGTCTGTTTCAGATCTTAATTTGACAGACACTTGGAACTGTGTTGGTAGTCAAGACTCTTGTCGCATTGATATCAGTTTGTTATATTCCTGTCCTTTATAGCTTCATTTGCATCTTAATACCCTTTCAAACATAATACAAAACTTATGACTAATATAATATATGATCTCTCACTTTCCTCGTCACATTCCACATTTGAGACATCAAATACTTGAGCATTGATCAATAACAGAATCTCTTGTGAACTTATTCTTATAATCTCCTTTATTGGTATGTTTAGAGCCGTAAACGAACTGAACGTTTAGTGAACATTTCATGAACCGTTTAGTAAAAACTTCGTTTATGAACATGAACAATATATTTTATGTTTGTTTAGTTAAATGAACGAACATGAACAAAAGTCACGTTTGTTTGTTTATGTTCGTGAACATCCGATTATGCATTCGTTAACGTTGGTTTTATGGTCATTTAATTGTTTATGTTTGTATATCATATCTTTTAATTGTATAATTTTAAAATTGGGCTATTTAAACAAAACAACACTTATAAAACAATATATTGTACATAATTTAATAAAGTTTGTGTTTGTTTGTCTATGTTCATTTATGTTCGATCGTTTATGTTCGATTAATGTTCATTTAGTGTCTTAATGAACGAACATGAATAACTTATTTTCTTAATAAACAAACATAAATAAGAAAATTCGTTCGTTCAAATATTCGTGACCGTTATGAACAAGGTTCCATTGGTGTTCTTCCGGTTCGTTTACACCACAATGTATGGTTGATTGAAAAGTTAGCTTTAATATCTATAATCAAAAATAATTTTACATTTTGACGTTATAGTACAAATGAGTGACTCAGTTAAGGCCTAAGGGTGACAATTTTTATACAACATGAAACTTGACTCAAAACAATACTGACACGGAAATTAACTTAGACACAAAAAAATTAACTCGACACGAAATAAATGGTTTCGACTCAATACTGACACGAAAATTAAATTGACACAAAAGAATTAACTCGACACGAAATAAACGACCTAGGGTTTAAGCTAAACAGGTTCGGTTTGTAAATGAGTCGGGCATGACATGTTTAATAGATGAGTTACGTTTGAGTCAAGTTTTTTAGTCCGACTTTAACCTGTCAACCCGCTTAAAAATACTAATCAAACATCAATATTAAAAGCTTATTTATTATTTATTTTTTTATTTTTTTGGGTTACCTAAGTTTTTAACTCGACATTGCGAGTCGACTAATCTCAGAACCACTACCTTTTTAGATAGTCCGGAGTCCGTGCAAATAAACCTCCGTAGCCACAAGAGAATTAGTTTTCTCCCACTTAAATTCGAACCGTTGACTTCCTCAAAGGATAAGTATTTTTACCGCGGAGTCACCCGGTTATCAAATATTAAAAGTTAGCGTATTCAATGTAATGACCCAACGCTTTTAATTATATACCATATCAACACAACTGACTTTAGCTTTTCGACACAAGTAGCTAAACAAGTTGGGTTAGGCTTGAGATACATGAATCCGTCAATCCATCAAACCAAACACGCCAACCCTGACACGACACAAAATAGCCTTCCTAACTCGGTATATAGCTTACAAAATGAGCAGTCAGGCAATAAGACAACATAACAATGTAAAGAAGGGTATATGACACAATACAAATTTATTTCATTTATTACACAATACGAATTTATGGGACTTATTACACAATACATAAGTACAATACAAAGTGAGGCAGATATCAACTCCCATTACATACCTGACAGGTTACAAAAAAAAAAAGTGAAGCTTCGGAAAAATGAAAAAACAACCCTAAATTGGGTTGTCATGACAACCAAATAACTTGCTGTCATGCTCAAAGCCCACCAAAAACAAGGCACCAGAGCGCCCTGAATGTAACCTAATCTATGCAAGATCGATCAATATCTACCTATCCGACAGCAATACTAGAATGACAAAGAGAAATCATACATGTGAAATGACACACACTCGATAATAAAGCTTCACGATAAAGCTAAAACATGTCTAGGACCATTGCAAAAGATGTCTCAAACAACCAGAAGAAAGTGTCGGGATTCTCAAGGATATATGGCTGTGAAGAATAAAAGACCTTCATCAAAAAGGCCAAAAAATTCTTATAGCAGTTAATCGCTAAGCAATTAACTGCAAAAAAAGAGGTACCAGCCGAATCCCCGGAAAAACTAGAACCAACTCCTGGATTGCTGAGCAACCTGTTACAGGACCTATGAAAAACTCGACTCTAGTACTTTTGGCGACTTCAAATTTTAGTAAAGGATATCACAGTCCCAAAGATGATCAACTATAAGACCAACTGAGGAATTGCTGATACCGTGACAATGCTGAATGTTCAATCCGACAAGTGTCTTACCTAGCTTCCCCAAATAAGGTAAGCTCTTATCTGACACTAGACCACAACTTGCAATAGCGAGAATCCGAAGATTCAGATGTACTGCACAAGCCAAGGCTGAAATCCCGGAATCAGTGATTGTGCATCCGGAAACATCGAGTTCTGTAAGCAATGAACAGTCGGATGCAATGGCGACCATGCTTGCGTCTGTGACAGATCTGCAACCGTTAAGATTTAGAACCTCAAGTGTCCCACCATGCACTTTTAATAATTCAGAAACCATGTTGTCGGTCAGATTGATGCACCCACTAAGGTTGACTTTGACTAGACCGGCTTCACAGCAGTTGATGAGTTGAGTAAACCCGTTGTCGGTAATTCCATGAAGCCCGTTTAGCTCAACATGTTGAAGTTCAGGGCAAAGCTGACCCAATAACATCAAACTATTGTTTCCAAACCCTGGGCAGTTGCTGACAGATAAAGATTTCAGGGAATTGCAGCGAGAGGACAGAATTCCAAAAGTTAAATCCTTCATTCCGAGACAGTTTTCCAAAGTGAGACTTTTCAATTTACTTTCAGGGTTTACAAGCATACTAAAGATACCACATTGAGTGACACGGTGGCATTCTTCAAGAAGTATGCTCTCGAGTGAAACAGCCGATTTAGCAAAAGACGCGACCCCATTGTCGGATAAGAACGCAGACTTGCGAAGGTGAAATTGTTTCAGATTCGGGCAGCCTTTGCCGACTGCTTCAAGACCGACATCAGTGAGCCCGTAGCATGAGGTGATTGTTAGAGACCTTAGCTTTTGTAACCCTTGACCGTTTCCCATAACCCAGAACCCCTTCTCAGTTACCTTACAAAGACCAGTGAAAGTCAAGTCAGTAATTGCGATCCCATAATGCCCAATAACAGCAAGCGACATGTCACTAACGTTCAATGCTTGTAGCTTTAGTTTCGTTAAAGAATAGCTTGTTGATGACAATAGACTTGCAATTCCTTGATCTCCAACTAACGGACAGTTCTTTATTGATACTGACTTCAAGTTATGGCAGCTTTGACCGATCGCTTGAAGGCCTTCATTTCCAATGTTTGAGCAAGAATCTATCGATAGCTCTGTGAGGTTAGGGCAGTTGCTTGCAATCGCCATTAAAGATTTGTTGGATATATTTGGGATTTGACAAAGGTCGAGTTTTTCCAACTGATGACACTCGTTAGCGATTTCTACTAATCCTTCATCTGAAATTGAAGATAGTTTCCATAGTGAAAGATCGGTAAGAGACGGGCAACCACGAGCAATAGCTTTAAGTCCGAAATTCGTGACACGACGAGTAACATTGTTTCCACGAACAGAAAGTTTCCCAAGTCCTCCACGACTAACAGCTCCAACCGCAATGGCTGCCAGTCGGACATCAGTAGCTTTCTTTCCAATTAGGGATCTCGCGAGGTGCCCATCATCTTTTGTGGTTGACTTTTCATCTGAAGTTTGACTAATCTCATCCTTACGGATCATGCTTAAAAGCATAAGCCAATGCTTTGAAACAGACGCACACGAACTTCTTTCTTGGTTTCCATCAAGGCGTCTAAAGATCTCGAACAAACATTCATCAGGAAGCACGTCAATGCTCGTTTTCTGTTTCTTGCAAATTTCCTCACTGAATACAAACGGAGCACTGACTCTAGACCTCTTACGAGGTAAAGAAAACACCTCCACATGTCCAAGAGACAAGAAAATACTCGACTCCATTGGAGTTGCGAACATCGACTTCCCAATAGAAAAATCACCCTCCACTGAAAACAATGAAAAAAGATGTAAACATACGTCCCAATTCAATCTTATACAACTTTGTTTAATAAACACGTGGCGTTCAAAATTAGCTTATTTTGTGGGTTTATCAGCTTATTAAAAGTTGGAAAAGCCAATAAGCTTACTTATATAAGCTTATCAAGTTGAGCTTATGGACTACTCCATAGTCCATCCATAACCTTAGAAGCTCAAAAAAAGTAAGCTTATCGGATTTACAAACTTCAATAAGCTAATAAGCCAATAAAAGAAGCTAATCCAAACACCCTCACAGTCCAATTCATTTCGCCGTAAAAAAATATCATATCCACCAATTCCATACTAAATAACAAAAGGGTCATGTAGTTTCAACACTTGATTACCAAAAATCATCTTAGCTAACATAACTTAATTTCCTAACTACTCGAAACCTAAACCGATTATTACGCGACTAAAAAGGTATCATCTTTACATCAAATTTAACCAATTAAACAATCTTAACATAAGATCTACACCAATCCTATTATAGTAATATCTAAATACACCCAATATTAAAAGCCCATGCTTTCTATAAATAGTAATAAATCTAAACATACATAAATAACCAAATCAACCATAAATAACACCACAAAAACAAAATTAAACAGTTAAATCAGATTCTCACCACTGTAATTAACGAAGTCCTGCATGATTTGAATTGAATTAAAGAAACCCTAATAAAAGTAGCAAAAAACCCTCGATTGAGAGATAAAAAAAAGCGAAATTGAGACTGAAAACAAGACGATAATGATGATTGATTGATGAATTGAAATGGGTCGCATGTAATTTTGATTAAAATTGATGGAAATGAAAAACCCTAAATTGAAATTAGGGCAAAAAGAGGGAATTTGGGGGGAGGATGAATGTGAATGGGTTGTCGGGGTGAGGGGCCAGTTGGTGGGTTTTATATGATGAGGAAATGCATGTGCAATGAACTTAGTCCTAAATTGTGTTTTGGGTTTTGTTAGTTGATGTTTTTAAATTAAGTTATTTGCTTGACTCTAAATTTAGCTTTAAGTTAAATCTTGTATTGTGATTTTCTTAACCACAAGTTGATATCCTGCAAGATGACTTAACCGCAATTATTTAGATGTTGAACTTCTTATACAATTTAAGGTACTATTAGAAATATATCTAATATATTTTAGACTATTTTATAATTAGAAATGATTAAAATTCAGATTTTTTTCTTCATTAATATAGAAGATTTCAAAATTAATTTGTTAGGAAACAAGTTGGTTAGAGGACTGGGAGTGGGTACGTGAGCATGCGGTGCGGGATCCCTCATGCACGGGAACACCGCCGCCGGGGTACTCCTTACCGCACGGGGAGATCCCGTTGAGTGAAGAACTATTTATATAGTTAACCCACTCATATATATTGTCTAAATTTTTTGATTGGAGACATAACACAGAACTATTTATATAGTTAACTCTATTAAGTTTTTTAGTTTTTAAAAAGAATTTAAAAAAGAAAAAAGAAATGAGTGAAGTGGCGCCTCCAAAAATATGAGTGAGTGATGAAAAAAGTGGGAAATGATGTTGTGTAAGGGGATTGGTTGGGAGTGAGTGAAGGGAGAAAGGGTGAGTGAACCACTCCCTCCTCCTTAGGAAGTTTGTTAGGAAGCAATTGGTTGTTCAAACTAAAATTATTTTGCTTATAGTATCTCTACTTATAAAGCATGAAAACAACTAAACGTCTAACCAAATAACACAAAATATAATCACACAGTAACCGCCGCCGCATTACGCGGATATCATTCTAGTATGTATGTGTGTGTGTGTGTTTATATATATATATATATATATATATATATATATATATATATATATATATATATATATATATATATATATATATATATATATATATATATATTAAGTTAAAAAAAATAAAACATTTCCTAACTTTTCTAACTTTTACACAGAATTTACATTAAATAATATTAAAGTAAAAAATAACCTGTTGCAAGTCTCTTGTTCACTGCCACACAATTTCACACACTATACAATACACACACAATAACACCATTTTTATTCCATTAAAAAAAATTAACACTAATATACGTCGTAAAATTATGCTTTGGAGGATTAAGTATTCAACATGGTATCATGAGCGACTCTTTTTCCAAGACCTAGTTGGCAGACAAGATCAATTGGTTCTATGGCACCTACTCCATTAAAAATAAATGCAATTTTCGACCAAAACCTTATTTGCATGTTGTTTTTGACATAACATTTTAACCGTTTCGAGTTAACTAATGTCAGCAATGCCATTCTTTGGTTTTTCAGTTCTTCACAAAACCTCACCAAGATCACCTCTGTCAGACATATGACGCGCTATCAGATTTTGGTTGGCGTTTTAGTAAAAGAAGATAAAATTCTGGTCAGAGATGTCGCTGTTATCGACAAACGACCTTTAATGTCCCTTTGCTTGTTTTTGCTTTTGTTATTGCGTTTTGAAGATTTCCGTCTCCGCTTGCTATCAGATGTCTGCAATAACAGATTAATTATTATTGTTTATGCTTTTGCTACTTATTTTCAATTCGCTTTTGATGCTGTTATTGAAAGATTTACTCGTTGGCTATCGGATGTCTTCACCAAATAATTAGTTATTGCTTTCATCAACAAAAAATTATTGCGTCTATGTTTTTAGTTTTCTACCTCATCCGAGTCTTTACGACTTCGCCGTTTGGATTTGATACGTGGGAATCGCACCAGGCTTTACCTCTCGAGGGATCTCGAGAAGCTTACAACCCCCACCAGGCAGTGTACCTGATCGTTGTAGTATAGTATAGTGACAAGTACCAGGGGATTGATCGTTTAACTCAGGAATAGTGTCGCTAGGATTAGAAAGTCTCCTAAATTAAGTCTAAAGGTGAGGGATGATTCTTTTTGTATTTTTATATTTTATAAAAGCAATTAAAATCTCAGTTTTTGGAAGAGTGGGCGGAATTAGTTGCTATTCAACTAACCCAATAACTAAAGATGCAATCAAAATAAAATGACAGAAATGAAAATAAATCTAATTAAACTAATGTGGTGTAACAATAATGGGGAAAATTGTGTTTACTTAGGTTTCATTACTCCCTAGATATCTTTTACAGGTTGATAGCTTGTTACAATTGCATGGATGACGGGTCATATTCCTTAATACTAGTCGTTGGGCCGTGTACAATATTCCCTAACTCTATAGGATCCTACTTCACTCTTATGTCAAGCCGTTAGAAGCTCATAACATGGGATCATTAGAATTCTCCTACGCATTAAATACAACCAAAAATCATAATACACCTCTGATCATGTTTCTTAAGACGTTCAAGTATGTTACCAATGGAAGTCTGCGAGTTTTCTTAAACCTAACATCGAATACAATCATCCGTAACAACTATAAACAAACAATCAACCCATAATTAACATCTAGGTTTCACTACATCTAAGCAAACACAAAAGAGATCTAGTCGAGCATGTTAAATTGAAGACAATTGTAAGATATATTCAAGCAACACATAGACATATTGATTGAATTGAAAGAGTACTTATCTCAAATTGACATGAAAGGTTTCAAAAGGTTAAAACCCTTGAAAAAGCTGTGAAAATCGGACTAGGGTTTTTCTCCAAAGTTGCACCCTAAAAGTTACACACTAATGAATGAAATTTGAAAAACTATATATAGATTTTACAGGGTGACGGCGTCAAGAAGAAATCTGTAACGCCGTCAACTCGCCGCCCATAATGAAATCGGATTGCCTAGATCCACTTTTGACGCCGTCATGTGTAAAGTTGTTCTGGGCCATCACTAATACTTGGACCATGACAGCCTTGGGTGACGCCGTCATCTCCAATGTACAAAACACTCTGGACCGTCACGTGTATCATCAACTTCCACCTCTTGTATTACTCTTGACGCCGTCATTAAGGAGCAAGTGACGCCGTCAGGTACTGTTCCCAGCAAGGAAAAATTAAGACTTTGTCGTTTTCTTCACTTTTATGCTCAAAAAACGTCCAAAATGCTTCCTTTTTCAGATTTCACTCCAAAAGCACCTAAAATAACATAAGGAACGATTTAGGGCAATATTTGATCAAATAATCTCTACTTCGGGCTTAAATGGCCCCTTAAAACGGTTCATTTTTCGCTTCATCAGGATTACGGAGGAGTATTACATATAATTAGTGTCTTTTTTTTTTTTTTTTTTTTTTTTTTTTTTTTTTTTTTTTTTTTCAAACTCATGTCCGATTATTAGCTTTGGATCCCATAGGTTTTGAGGTTTTTATATTTTTCTTGTATCTATAAGGCAGGATACAGTAAGGCAACCCAATTCTCCGTATTTTTTCTGCCACGTCAGCTTTCTCTCTCCAGCGACCTGCAGGCGATTGGATGCCCCAGTAAGGGCGACCAAATTCAATTTTTTTTTTCAACTTTTTCAACTAAAAAAATTTAATTTTATTACTTTTTTTAGAACAAATTACAAATAATATTTTAAAACATTCCAAAAATATTTTTTTTTAAAAGGAAAAAAAAGTTCAAACTATTATCACAGCCCAACTACACACTAAAAAAAAAAAAAAAATCAAACTTCATCTTCAATACACACACTGAAAACACAGACACACACTAAACACACACAAGAGGGAATTAAAGGGAAAAAAAAAGAAAAACAAAGATGCAAATTACTCGATCGCAAACTCGACCAAGTTCCAAAAAAATCGCCAGGCGATCGAATCTTTGCAGTAGGGCGATCGACTTGTGATCGATCGTGGGTGTCAATCGACCAAGATTACTGTGAGTAGTGGTGTAAACGAGTCGAGTCGAGCCGAGTACTGCCAAGCTCGAGCTCGACTCGAATACTAAAACTCGAGCTCGAAACTCGACTCGAGCTCGGTCGAGCTTTATATTTCGAGCTCGAGCTCGACTCGTTATATAAAACTCGAGCTCGAAGCTCGACTCGAGCTCGATTATTTTCATATTTAAGGCTCGAACTCGATTAATACTCGACATATCAAGCTCGGCTCGGCTCGATTTGTATGAAAATTAAGTAAATATATGTATATAAAAGGGTAAAAGTGTAATTTAATTGAAGCTCGTTAAGGCTCGTGAGCTTCACGAGTAGAGTATTTTCGAGCTCGAGCTCGACTCGAAATATACTCGAGTAGCTCGAACTCGAGCTCGACTCGTTTACATCGAGTCGATTTCGAGTAGTTTATGAGTCGATCTCGAATAGCTCGTGAGTTGTCTCGTCTTGTTTACACCCCTAACTGTGAGTAGCCTAAAATATCATACTAGGAAGACAATGTTCCACAAAATGTGAATAAACATGTTGAGAAGATAATAGAGAATCAAAAGTTTACCTAACATGTTGAGAAGATAATGGAGAATCAAAGAGTTTACCAATTATAGTAAATAATAGTTTTTTCATAAATTTGAGTTAGCTTATGTTTTAACAATGTGTGAATAACATGTTGAGAAGATAATGGAGAATCAAAAGTTTACCAATTATATTAGAATAAAGAAAAAATTACACGGATCGTCTTTGTGATTTACACAGATTGCATGTTTAGTCCCTATTTCATTTTAATTACACCAGTCGTCCCTATTTTATGAAACCTTGCACATTTTAGTCCCTAATTTGGATAGGCCGTTAGTTTGGCTGTTAAATTATTAGCACCGTTAGTCCTCCGTTAATATTTTTTGCACCGTTAGTCCTCATTTTCTAAAAAAGTCCTTATTTTTTGCACCGTTGGTCCCTACGTTAATATTTTGCACCGTTGTCAATCTTTTTACGTTTCCGTCCATTTTTTAACGTTCTCGTCCGTTTTTTAACGTTTTCGTCCATTTTTTTACGTTTTTGTCCATATTTTTACGTTTTTGTCCATTTTTTTTACGTTCTTGTCCCTTTTTTTAAACATTTTCGTCCATGTTTTACATTTTTGTCAATCTTTTTACGTTTTAGTCTATTTTTTTACGTTCTCGTCTATTTTTTACGTTTTCATCCGTTTTTTTTACGTTTTCGTCCGTTTTTTTTTAACGTTTTCGTCCATTATTTTTACGTTTTTGTCCATCTTTTTACGTTTTCATCCATTTTTTTACGCTCTCGTCCATTTTTTTACGTTTTCGTCCATTTTTTACATTTTTTTCAATCTTTTTACGTTTTAGTCTATTTTTTTACGTTCTCGTCTGTTTTTTTTTTACGTTTTCATCCGTTTTTTTACGTTTTCGTCCGTTTTTTTAATGTTTTCGTTCATTTTTTTACGTTTTTGTCAATCTTTTTATGTTCTCGTCCATTTTTTTACGTTTTCATCCACTTTTTTATGCTTTTGTCGATCTTTTAACATTTTTGTCGATCTTTTAACATTTTTGTCAATTTTTTTACGTTTTCGTCTGTTTTCTTATGTTTTTATCGGTTTTTCCCATTTTTTTTTTTACTTTTTCGCCTATTTTTTGTGATTTAGTAAGTATACTAAAAGAAAATTTGATGTAAAGTATTATTTCGGTAGTAAACATCCCTTGTTTTGCATTTTCTAGTTAAAACCACGCGAGTCTTGATGTAAAGTATTATTTCGGACAACTTTCATGTTTTACAATTTTGATTATTCAGACCAGAAAGGGTTAAAATCGTGATTTAAAATCAACACGGACACATTTTTATCAAATGTCAAATTTTCTTTTAGTATACTTACTTAATCACAAAAATAGGCGAAAATGTAAAAAATAGCAAAAACCGATAAAAAAATAAGAAAACAGACGAAAACGTAAAAAAATAGACGAAAATATAAAAAGATTGACAAAAACGTAAAAAAGTGGACAAAAACGTTAAAAAATGGACGAAAACGTAAAAAACAGACGAGAACGTAAAAAAATAGACGAAAACGTAAAAGATTGACAAAAACATTAAAAAAACGGGCAAGAACGTAAAAAATGGAAGAAAACGTAAAAAGATGGACAAAAACGTAAAAAATGGACGAAAACGTTAAAAAACAGACGAGAACGTTAAAAAATGGACGAAAACGTAAAAAGATTGACCACGGTGCAAAATATTTACGGAGGGACCAACGGTGCAAAAAATGAGGACTTTTTTAGAAAATGAGGACTAACGGTGCAAAAAATATTAACGGAGGACTAACGGTGCAAATAACTTAACGGCCAAACTAACGGTCCATCCAAATTAGGGACTAAAATGTGCAACGTTTCACAAAATAGGGACGATTGGTGTAATTAAAATGAAATAGGGACTAAACATGCAATCTGTGTAAACCACAAGGACCATCCGTGTAATTTTTTCTAGAATAAATAAATGTTTTGACAATTTGATCTTTGTTTTATGTCCTTTTACTATTTGTTCTTACTTATATTTTTACTTACAGAATCTTGACAAATGTTTGACGGTTTAGATGTAGAGAAATAATGAGTGATTTTTTTTTTATTAGTAATATTGTTATGTGTGCAGGAAAATAAGTATGCATATAATTTAAGAGGATATAACAAAACTTTTGTTGTATATGTTTCCTTCTTAAATTTGATCCAACATTTTCTGGCAATGTCATGGTTTTTAGCTTTGAATTGCCATTTAATTAAAGTCCTTAAGATATTTTTAGTTAAACAAAATAAAATGATAAAATATATAAAATGAAATGAGATTGATCATTGTCCTTCCATCATCATGTTTTATGATCATTCACTCATTTCTAACTGCATATATTTTCATTGTTATTCTCATTGCCATTTGTATTTCTAGTTTATTTCTTCATAACCAAGTAAGTGACTGTATTACTTTGTAACAAATGATCATATATGATAATATCTATTACCTACAATACCTTGCCTTGCATTTGTTTCATTATTATTTTTTTCCAAGATTTATGACTTTTACACTCTATTACTGTAATTATTTTTCATGTGCAATACATCTTAATTGAAAGGTTACTAAAAAACATTTATATGAGGGATCTTATAAATATTCGGGAGAATAGCCTATATAATAAAAATAAATAAAAATGAAGGTTTACATACATAAGAGCAATGGGTGTGGTATTGCCGTGGTGATATGGCAGCTCGCCGAGCCTCGCCATGACACCTCCCAACTCGCCATTTGAAGGTTACTCGTCTGCAGGACGAGCTTATTTCACTGGCAAAGATCAGGTTTTTTTTTTTTTTTTTTTTTTTTTTTTTTTTTTTTTTAGTTTTATGTTGTGTGTGTGAGTAAGTGTGTATGTGGGGCCCAAATAAGTAACTGTTGGTTTGTTATGATAAATGGGTTGTAAAGGAAGGTATGTTATGGTGACGTGCAACCCCGTGAGACTCTAATGAGGAGTTTTGGGATGTCATAACATCCACTACTCTAAGATACAAAATATACAAGAGAGGGTTGTGGGAACCCTATATATTGATTAGGTAATATTTTATTAAGACTCTTTAATACATAATTTAGAATATTAGCCACTAACATAATTTTCCATATAAAATGCAAGTTGTAGATTATTGCAATTTAGTTTAGTATATGATAGATCCAATGAACCACCCAATAATTAAAGTTTTAGTTTGTATGTAAACGAAATACATAAATTCTCAATTATTATTGTGTATCTTCTTTATACTTTATTGTATAAATTAGAGGTGCACAAAATTTGGACCTTGATAGCGTTTTGAATCGGACTCAGAGAAACTCACGCCCAGAGATGCAAACGAACCCTATCTTGATAGACTTTGTGTTATTCAATATAAGTATTTGTAAATCTTTTTGGAGGTTATAATTGTTTATGTCGTACTACATCACTGAGTTAGTATAAAATGAGAACAAGAAATCATAATCATACATTTAAGATGCACTTACAAAAAAGTGATGCATCTTATTTTAAATTCTTTTTTTATTTGAAATGTGTGGCTGAAAATCCTTCTTATTATTCTTATTTTAGTTTTTCTTCTCACCAAATTCTTTCCCATCATAACTAAACATTTTTTTTAAAAAAAATAAATAAATAAATTGTCTTCATTGTGCAAAACTCTTTATAACTATCTATATCACACATATGCATTTAAATATACAAAAAAATTTAGTCTTATTATTATTATTTTTTTTCATAAACATAAAATAAAGACTGAGTATGAATGAAATATGAGCTAAACTTTTTAAAATATTTTAAGGAATTTCTTAAACTCATTTTTTGTGAAACAAATTTATATGTCAGAAACAAATATTTTACTTTTTCTGAACAACAACTTTATTATTAAAAAAAAAATCCTAGCAAAGAGCTAGAATATAAACGATATTACATACTAATAGTTAAGAAAAGACTTTGAAGCCAACTAATGTTTCTCTTATTTCTAGACTTGCACCAAACAAAAACTTGACTAACAATATTATCAAAAAGCACCGCCTTCGAAAAAAATCAAATGTGCCACCATGTAATAAAAAAAAAAAGTAGCATCCAAGTACTCCTTTACCAATTTCTTTATCTTCAGTGAGTCCATCCAAAGATATCAGTCTTGATAAGATGAGAAGAATGTAACAGATAACCCCCACCAAGTGAATATCTTCCTCGTTAAATCCCGAACACATGACAAGAGAAAACAAAAGTTCCGTGGATTCAACATAAGAATTGCATATCGGACAACTAATAGACGACAATTCCATACCTCTCAAAGACATATTAAGTTTAGTTGGAAGTTTGTTCAAAGCTAACCTCCAGGCAAAAACGTTAACTTTAATCGGCACCAATCGAAGCCACCAAGTAGGACTCCCTCTACGAACACAAAGCTGATCCTCTATATGTCTTTTCGTCGATGCAACAAAGATACATCTCGTAACATCCAAGGCCCATATCCAACTGTTTGCTTCATCCCATAGAATAATTGAATTCATTGCTTGAGACAAATAATCCGTCTGAGTACTTTTTGCTCCACCGCTTGGATTTCTTCCTAATGAACTCAACAACCCATTTACCAACTTCTCTTGCACTGAAATTTGTTGTTGGATTCCAAAGCAAACAATATAGGGAATTCATCTTTTAACAATCTATCATCCCTCCAATGATCTAACCAAAACATTGTGTATTTGTGTTACCAATAACCCCACACGTTTAATGACATTCAATATTAATTCTACACCTTTCTCTTTTAATTGATGAATACCATGAACACAAGCTATCCATGTAGATGAGTTACTATGATGTGGAGGCTGATCACAATATAGATGAGTGCCATGGATAGCCTTAATAATCCTCACCCATAAAGCATCGTGTTGTGTTTTGAATCTCCACATCCATTTGAATAAAAGAGTTCGATTCATATTAAAGAAACTCGAGGCCCCTAAACAACCAATCTCTTTATCAGCCAACACCATATCCCAACTAACCAGTGCTAACTTAGGTTCCTCCATTTTGGACCCTCTACAGAAATTACTTGAGATAAATTCCTTTCATAACTCTAATGACGACTAAATGTACATTGTTGAAGTCCACCATCACATAAAGAACATGGATGGACGTGGGTGTCGGGTGTGACACGAATTACACTTAATTTTGGATCACGAAATATAAATTTCTTTTGAAAATATGACCTTTTTTATGCGTACAAACCCCAATAATAGTTTTGTGTTACTTTCCTAATTTTACAAAGCTTTAGTACTTGTACCTTTTCAAAAATCCTAAGCACACTACATGCTTAGAAACTTTCTTAAGGAACTAACACTACCTATAAGATTAATTAATCGAGTGTAGGTAGTGGTCTAGGGATGGCACCCGTGGGTAATGGGCACGGGTACCTCGAACCCGTCACCCGCCCACGTAGTTTTTTTCTCACCCATCACCCACCCGTCACCCACCAATGGGTAAAAATTTCTACCCATGCCCTTACCCGCGGGTATTTGTTGCCCATGGGTAAACCCATGGGTTAGTGTTATGCAACAAAATTTCAAAACGATGATATGAAAACTAACTATGAAATTGCGTAATAAGACACCAATCAATTTGCCAAATACAACTTTGATTATTTGATCTTTCATACTCTCTTTTTAGTCTTGAAACTCAAACAAACTTTTAGGTTAATGTGTTTTTTTAAAACTTGGTAGTAACTATTAAATGTATACCTGCAACATCATAAATATTTTAATTAGTATAATTAATTTTAACATGGGTTTATGGGTATTTTGACGGGTATACCCATGGGTTTTTTAAATGGGTGTCATGGGTTTACCCGCGATGGGTATGCCTTACCCGTCACCCACCCGCCACCCACTGATGGGTAAAGATTTTCACCCACGACCCACCCGTGGGTGAAAATTGACGCGTTTACCCACCCATTTATGGTGGGTACCCGCGGGTTGTGGGTTTTTTCTCGCCCATTGCCATCCCTATAGTGGTCACCCCTTTAGGGTTAATTGTAAAGTTTTATATTATGTTCGTTTGATTAAATATATGTAACGCCCGTAATTATGGTAAGCAAGTAGGCCACCTTTGTTTCAATCGATGATTACAGTTTTACTTATAAAATTATCAAAATGATTAGGACATTTGACTAATCCACTAGAGCTTGGCTTAAGTTACAAGAGGCATACCTATAGTTCTAATAATCACAATAAGCCACTTAAGTTTTGATTCTTTTAAGTTTATGAAAAAGAACCCTTGTTGGGTTACTCATTGGTCGATTTTGTGTTCTTCAAGTTGGTTAAAAAGTTACGATAAGTACAGTAATGTTTCGATTCGACAGTGTAAGTAATACTGTAATGCAATGTATGTATAAAACTTGACAGCTTTATCTTAACTTCTTCTCCGAGTAATATTCGAATAAAACTGACTTTCCTTTGGTAAAAACTTGTCATGTTAAACACTACAAATAAACATTCTAATATGATTTATACAATATCAAATATACATTCCTAATATGATAAACAAAAACTCTCATACCATATGAGAACTTTTTCTTTATCATACATTTTGCTTTTAGTACTTTTCTCTCTCGTCTCGTTACCTAAGATGATCGTGTACATTATTTTTGTCTCCTTTTCGCTTAGTATATGGCAACATCTATCTGTATATTAGTACTCGGATACTTGATTCATCATAGATATTAGGCTGGACACAGTAAGGAGATTCAATCCCCCTATTTTTCTTTGTCACGTCAGCTTTCTCTCTCCAGCGACCTACAGGCGATTGGGTGCCCCAGTAAGAGCGACCTACACTATAAAAAACATACCTCACAAAAATACTTTTTATATTTAATTAAACACACACACAAAGAAAAAAAAAAAGAATCGTTTGTCGATCGTGTAGGTGACCAAGTAGGGAAAAAATCATGGGGTCGATCGACTGGGATTATTTCCCACAGTAAGGGGATTGGGTGATGATTGATTGGGGACAAAAAAAATAAGTCAATCCCCCTTCTTACTGTCACTAGCCTTATTCCATTTTGCAATTTTATTTCTATAAGCTTGATGCGCCTTTTTTAGCTAAAGTAAACCAAATCAAATATCTTTATATGACATATGATGCATTATCGATCTCCTAAATGCTCCAAAAAAGTTGCTATCGCCACAAACGAAATGTTATCTTCCAAGAAACTTGACAATCTTTGTCCTCAAATCGGCCATGGAGATGAGAGATGTGAGAGACACATTTTGGAAAACCATGAGCCGGAGTTGCTACATATATACAAGCAAAGCGTGAACATGATCTATATCGAGGTGTTACAAATGTTAACATTATAAAACACACAATCTCAAAAAAATCGACATATCGACAAGGATATCTAAAATAATATAAAACAATATCATTTATCAATCATATCTTGGGTCTTTGTGAAGTCTTCGAATATAATCTCCAAAATGCAACCTGTAAAGTTATCACGTTGATTATTGAATCTAACTATTTATGCAAAAATAAAATATAATTTGGTGCACCTTCTTCAGGTTTTCTTTTAAGATAATTGATTGCAATTTGTTAAAGAGTATTCATGCAACTTGGATTCCCACGTGAAATTTCAATTAAATTGTCATAACATATTGATGATAAATAAATTGTTAGCACTAGCTAGCTAGTTAAATTTTATTTTTGAAACAGTGAAAACTGATCGAATATATTAATTTTAATGAACTTTTCGATACTATATAACTTCTTTCATCTCAAAATAATTGTTAAACTAAATAAATAAATAAATAAATATCATCACTATAGTTTTTATCTATTTATTTTTTGGCAGAATGATAATTTTTACCTATAAAAATTAATGTAAAACTTCTTTAATGTTTGTAATAATAACTTCAAATGAGGGTAATATGTAGAACTAAATTCGTATCTATTTATATAAATGGACAATTAATTTGAGACAACTCGAAATAGAAATGTGGATAATAAATATGAGACGGAGAGAGTATTAGCTAGTTAAATGATTCTAAGAATAAGACATAAATTTTGCGAGCTATAACTGTCGAAAATATTTTAGGCCAGGTTATGACAAAAATAGCTTTTAGATTGGTTTCAAGAATCATGAACAAGCAGCTAGAAATAATGATATTTCAACAATCTTATGGTGGTTGCTTGTTATCAAAATGTAGTTTCATGTACACCACAGTATACGACATCGTTGGTCACGATGAGTTTCTATTGGTCATATCGCTTAGGCAACAGCAAATTTCAAATGTGAACTTTTGTGTTTGATTTCAGTGGCGGACGCAAACATTTGTCTTGTGCTATGGCAAGGTTATAAAAGGCGTAAGGCGTGGCGTGGTGGCAAGGCCGCGCCTCAAGCCTTACACGCCTTGGCGAAGCCTTTGCATTTTATAAGGCGTCACTAAAGCGGCAAAAAAATATTTATAGATTTATGTATTTATAAGGGTAAAATGCAAAAATAGTCCCTAAATTATCACGAAATCGCAAAAATGGGACCGAGACAAAAAGTCACGTAAAACAGCCACTAACATTACGAAAATTTGCAAAAAAGCCACCGAGAGGCATTTTCCGTTAGTTTTTCAGTTAAGTGCCATGTCACCGAGGGCATTATCGTCATTTCATGGATCTTCTTATCTCCCGCCAACCTTTCGAGGACTATTATGACATGACCTCAATGGCTAATTTACAAAGTTATTTTCATGTTTTCATATTAAATTATCAACGCCTTCACACACACACACACACATAAGCAGAAACACACACACACCCGTAATCAAATAATTATCATTTCCTTTTCCAGTAACATGTCTTGCTGTCTTGATCTTGTGATTGCCTGTAGTTCGTTTGTCATATCTGAAATGATGTTAACCCATTACCAGGGAGGATATTCATCATGCACAAGAGTTGACGAGTATGTGCCAAAAGCTGTCTAATATGCTCCGTATTAGGGGGACCTGATTTTGGAGCTCCAAAACATAAGGGGCTCGAGAACTGCAAGGGCCAATGTGAACAAGCTTAGGAGGATTCAGTCAGCTGATATGAGAAAGATGAGGGGGTTGATGAGGATGCTTAGGTAAACAAACGACAACATTGTTTCCAAGATTGAGTTTGCTGTGAGGCAAACGTACATGTGAAGGGGTTAGGTGCTGGAGGCTGTGATCGGTTCTTTTGTTGTGTTTGTTGTGTATGATGAATGTAGGTAGTAGGTGGTTGGGCACTTGTGGAGTTGTGGTTTCTTTTGTTCGTTTTGGTGCCACTGTCGTAGTGTCGTAAGCTAGGTAGATGTAGGTAGGGGTTGTGGGTTCCCATAAGATTGTAAATGTATCCTTATGGTTTATGAATGGAAAGGGTCGTTTGATCCCGTTTGTCTTGATATACATTGTTCAATTCGTATCACAAACACATTCACAAACATGAAACTGGCATAATTGAAACCATAATACAATACACAAACACAAACACATACGTTTAAATGCTACTAATCGAAGCAAATAATAGAACCACAAAACAAACACAAACATATTCATAGTAAAATGCTATTAATCGAAACAAATGACAGAAACACAAAACAAACACAAACATATTATGCATAGGAGTCAAGCTTGACTAAACATTTAACCCCATATGAAATACTTCACTTTACATAATATTGTTCGGATGTACCAAAAAGTTTAACCCATCACAATGCCTGCCCACACCCTTTGGTGTATTCGAAACAGAGATAGAATAGTTCAAGTTACATTAGTCAAATTACATTACTAAATACAACCAAATTAAAATGTTTTAGTTTCTACACATTACATATTCCCAATAGATGAACCCATATGTCAATCTTCAAACCTTCTACTGGATGAATCTTCAAACCTTCTACTAGATGAACCAACATGTGATCAACAACACCTGCACAGTCAATATATGCAATGAAATGAGGTTACTATAATAGGCAATGCAGTGTGTCCAAAATATTTGCTAAACAGTTCATTAGACTCACCTAGTCAAAATAACACCACATTGTTACCCATTGATCTTGGTGCCCGTAGACCCAGTACACAATTAGTTATTCTTGGTCTCAAAATACCACCACCCTTTGCTCCCACATTCACTGAACCAAATGTTAGGAATTATTGAAGTCAACATATAGATTCTGCTGATGGATACTGCTGACAGGATTATGCTAAAGCATATATGGATTCTGCTGATGATATAGTTTTTGCGGATATAGTTAATCCGTAGATAGAGTTTGTTATTTTAGGATAAGATATGTAGAATATTTTTTATAGTTTAATGAATATTTGTTTCTTGTAAAAGAGGTTAGGGTTTCTTATAGTATAAAAGGAACCCATGGTCAATGTATTATGTACGTATTAAAAAACATTCTTAGTGAATAATAAAAACGATCCATAGAGGATCAAAGTGTTTAGTATATTGTTTGTATTTATATTCCTCATAGATACAAGCATACAGAGATTGTCCATATAGTTTTGATAGTAATTACATTAGTAAGCTATCGATCCATAGGCTCAAGATATATCAAGGGTAGATCCTACAAGTGGTATCAGAGCCACAGGAGAATCTCTGTAATCAAACCTAACTTCAACACCTTTTCATTCACTTACCATGGCGATATAGACTCTTTAGAAATCACTCAGAACAACAACAACACCCTCACACAACAGCTTCAGCAGGTTGCTTTTTCCAACAGTAATGCCAAGTTTCCATATCTCAAGAAAGATGAGTATGAGATATGGGCTATGAAGATGCAGAATTGGATTACTAGTGTTGACTTCAATCTCTAGAATTTGATCTTGAATGGAAACAGTCCTAAGAAGACAGGAAAAGACTCTTATGGTAATATTACCATATATCCTCCTTCTACCGCTGAAGAAATCATTGCTGTACAAAGAGAGAACAAAGCAAGAACCATCTTGCTTCAAGCCATCCCAGATGATCATATGGGAGACTTTCACTTTCTTGATGATCCCAGAGACACCTGGTTGGCTATAAAAGCAAGGTTCGGGGGCAATGAGGAATCTAAGAGAATGAGAAAATCCATGCTTAAGCAGGAATTTCTGGAATTCAGGATATCAGAGGAGGAGGGCATTCACAAGGGTTATGATAAATTCCATAAGATTTTGAGTCAGCTGCATCAGCTTCAAGCCAAACCTGACAATGAGGAAGTTAATTCCAAGTTTCTAAGGGCTTTACCTCATTCTTGGTTCCAGGTCAGTATCTCACTAAAAACCAAAGGAGGCCTGGACTATCTCTCTTTTGATAATTTATATAACAAGCTCAGAAGACTGGATCTTGATATCAAGGGGCACTCGACTTATACAGCAACTCCATCACACTCTGCATTTGTAAACACTACTTCAAACAGGGTGACACATGCTCCAAGTCCAAGTTCTTCCTCTACAACATTATCTTACACATCTACTGGTCCAAAGAACCATCCTCAGTCTAGTAATGTGATAGAAGATGTACTTCATTCGTTTGTTGCTGAGTATGAACAAAAGCAGCAAGTGGCTTATGAATATTTTGAGCAGATTGACAAGATAGATTTGGAAGAGTTGGATTTGAAGTGGCAAATGGCAATGCTTACTGTCAAGGTCAGAAGGTTTGAGCAGAAAGCTGGGAGAAAGCTCAACTCTAGAAGAAGAGATCCAGCTAGATTTGACAGGAGAAAGGTCAAGTGCTATTCATGTGGAGAGACAGGCCATTTTTCAAGAGAGTGTAATGCTAAGAAGGCTGAAGACAACACAAGGTATTCAGCCTACAAGAAGAAGGAGCTGGAAGCAGGAGATTCAAAGGCCTTGGTGACTGCTGTGGATGCTTGCATTGATTGGAAGGAACATGATTATGAAGATGCTGAAAGCAGTACCTCTCAGCAATTTTCTTTCCTGGCTAGTTGTGATGAGGAATTTGCCTTAATGGGCATTTCTCCTCAGGTATCTGATTGTGTTTTTGGTTGTGATAGAAAATATAATGCACTTAAAGAAGCTTATGATGATTTGGAACCAAAATATAAAGACTGTTTTATTCAGGCTCAAGCTTTTAAAGAAGCCGTTAGAACATTAGAAAAACAAAAGGTTTGGTTTCAACAAAATCAATTGGCTTATGATGAGAAAATTAGAGTGTTAAAAAGAGATTTAGAGATGACTAGTAATGAGTTAAAATTTTCTGAAAAAGAAAAGGCTAAAGTTGAATTAGAATTACAAGAGTTGAAGGTTAAGTTTGATAATGAAGTTGGAGGTCGTAAGAAGTGGCAACAGGGTTCTAAAGTTTTTGAAGTGCTAGTCCTAAAAGGAGTTGAAGTAATACCAGCCGGTTTGTTCCTATTAACAACATCAACCTCATCAACCATCTATCATTTTCCCTTATCCACAGACCTCTTCACCCTCTTTTTATGCTTCCCGAATTCTGGTTGTGAAGAATCAACATCAACCACTTTCCTATAAGTTTTTGAAGTGCTAGTCCTAAAAGGAGTTGAAGTAATAGAGCACCGCAAGCTAGCATCTTCTTCTACCCACCCGACAAACTCCCCACCATCACCCTCTGCATCAATGTTGTTTAAATAGTAGGGAGATAACACCTATTTTGTGTGAGCAACAAACAAGTCTACAAAACCGGCACAACAACCTAGCTCAATCATTGTATGCACACCATTGTCTGTGTGAATCAGCTTCAAACCTTCTTCTAATGATTTGCCAGGCACACAAAAGAACACAGCCCATTTTTCTCCCCTAATGCGTGAAAACATATCATCCAGACCTAGGAAAAAGGCATGTCTATCACAGACAAAGCCACACATTGTAGAAACATTCCCTTGTACATACCTTAATGGACCAAATTCAAAGACTCCATTATTGTACATGCGGAATAGAACTTCACCCCCATAACCAAGTAAATCTGCCACATTTTAAATTCAAACTGTAAAGACATACCAGCACCTACAAAACTAATGGTATACATGCTAAAGTCAATGCAGAAGTAATCAATGAAACAATTATGCAGGCTCAAGTGAAGCAGTGCAATGCAGTGTTGTATATCTCACCACATAGTTGTAGTTTAGTTAATAAGTTAATGTGGTGATATAAAAACCAATTTATTTTGTTCCTAAGACACTCAAGATACACAATGTGAAGACTTACTTAGAACCAATGTGAAGACTTACTTACAACCAATGTGAAGACTTACTTACAACAAATGTGAAGTCTTACTTACAACCAATGAAAAGACTTACTTATAACCAATGTGAACACTTAGTAACTGTAGCAGTACTTTCGTAATGCAAAACACTCTCTATAGCAGTACTTTAGTAATGCCAAACACTCTCACTTATGATATTCTAACACCCTACTTAAAAACATAATACTCTGTTTATCCTAAACCTAGGAAAATGGATGCATATAAAAGTCTATCAAACATATCATAGCATCATACGTAAACAAATTTAAAATGGCACATAAATGAAGTATACTACAATAACATACCAAGATCCGTATGCTCTTCCTTCACCTTTCTCTTCTTGCCAGTCCCATTTGCCCTTCCCCTCTTCCTTTTTTTCAGTAACTGTACTCGGATTAGAACTCCCCTCTTTCTTCTTCTTGCCAGCCTCCTTCTTCTTGCCAGTCTCAACAAGTCTTCCCCTCTTCCCTTTTTCTGTAACTGTACTCGGATTAGGACTCCCCTCCTCCTTCTTCTTGCCACTCCCAACAGGCCTTCCCATCTTCCTTTTTTCTGTGATTGTAGTCGGAATAGGACTCCCCTCCGTCTTCTTCTTGCCACTCCCAACCGGCCTTCCCCTCTTCCTTTTTTTCTCTACAACTACCTCATTGGAGCAACGACTACCACTTCCAATGGTAGGAATAGATATGGCACCGCTAGCACCCACATTTGGTTTGTTGAAGGTTCTGTTCCACATTCATTGAAGAATTTCTTCAATCATCTCCTTCCCTATGTTTGTATACAAACCATACTTGGCAATAACTTTATCACCAAATTCATCCAAAACATCCTCAAAGACTTCATCATTTAATAAAACCTTGCCCCACGACTTTTCGGATGATTCCTCCCCCCCCCCCCCCCCCATCAACAAAGACTTATCATTCTTATCATTATTCGCCATAGCTGGGTTTCGTTCCGATTTGAATTTTTTTTTTATGTTAGGGTTTGATGGTTGATTTCCTTTACAACGGATATGAATTTCTGGGTTGGTTTTGGGAGTTAATGTACTCTGAAAAAGCAAATCTTGTAATCTAGTTACTTTAACTAAATAGTTTACGTTGTTTGCAAAAATAGTCCTTGAAAGGTTGGCGGAAGATAAGAAGATCCATGAAATGACGATAATGCCCTTGGTGACATGACACTTAACTGGAAAACTAACGAAAAATGCCTCTCGGTAGCTTTTTTGCAAATTTTCGTAACGTTAGTGGCTGTTTTGCATGACTTTTTGTCTCGGTCCCATTTTTGCGATTCGTGATAGTTTAGGGACTATTTTTGCATTTTACCCTATTTATAATTTTAGATCATATTACTCGTACTATATTAGACATTTAGACTACTACTTACTATATAATTACCAAGCTCATATATCAAATAGCCCAAATTCCAAATACTAGTTCAAAACATTTCAAAAAAAATAAGAAATAATAAAAATAAATAAAAAATAAACTGGTTTCAAAAATGGCGCCACGCTTTACCAAAAGGCGCGCCTTTTCACGCCTTTTCTCACCTTATTTCACGTCTTTTTGAGCCACGCCTAGATCAGCCGCCAAGGTCCATTTCGTGGCGGCGAGGCCACGCCTCGCGCCTTGGCGACGTCTTTGCGGCGCTTTGGCGCGCCTTTTAGTTCATTGCTATGCACTCTAAAAAATTTCCCTTTATTCACTAGATCATGTTATCCAAGTAGAGCGTGTGAACTAAATTTGCAGCAAGGTGTTCGTCAATTGTAAAAAAAGGTATGCACTTAGTGTTAAACTATAAAAAAATCATTGAATTTTTTTGTTTTGCACTACGAATGCTTTTCGAAAGGTATGCACATGCACACCCCTGCCTCACGTATGCCCGCGTCTGTTTGATTTCCGGATCTCTTCCAGATTGATTACACAGAGTACTGAATCTTTGTAAACAGCAAATAAAGTACTTGTTATCAGTTGAGAATCACAATAATATTTGATCCATCAATAAATTAGTTTATAGTACATCACACCTGATAAGACTTATGTGTATCCAACACATTATGGGCTTTTTAACTTGGAACATGCCCTCATGGTTGATTGGAGTATCCAACACATTCCAACTCATGCACCTTGCATGTTGCAACTATTTTTATATTAGTTTCTTGATTATCTGATTTGTATTTGATTATTAAAAAGTTATCAAGTGGTACTACTACATAGATTTTTATTTGATCTAATTAGTTGTAGATGCAATTTGCTAATAAGTAACAAAAATAGTACTACTATAGTTGTATACACTGTACATGGATAGATTCAGTTAATACTATTTTGGTTCTTTCAAAAAGATAAGAACATTATGCTAGCCACTTTATATAAACCACTAATGATGTTTAAGCATAAGTGTACATCCATAATAGTCATTGCCATGATAGAATGCTATTTTTAAGTTGCAATTTGCTGATAAGGTACAAAAATAGTACTGTAAGTGTATACCTGTACATGTATATAGATTCAGAAAGATAACAATATGCTAGCCACTCTGGAGAAAATAATGATGTTTTAGCATAAGCTTACGACATTAGCCTAATTTCTATGATCATAAAGTCTCGCAACACTATGATCACGGCATATCTTCCACTTTTATTTTTGCATAGCCTTAGATTTTCTAAAGTAACATCAACACATTGTTATTTTGTTTCCTATATGTTTTTCGTTTGACTTGTTAGTGACTTACAACATCCCGATGTCTACATTTAATGAAATGATGTGGTCGTGACTCGTGAGGTAGACGCTGAAAATGTGATAATTAGGAAATTAGTATTTCACTTTAGCATCTGCAATAACAAGATTCAACTAATACAAGTCACAATCTTGTTACATTTTGGTTTGATGTTTTATTGAACACCTGAATTGGATAACTGTCATTGTTGATGAATTAATGCATGCTTTCAGTGTTCCAACAATCATCCAGAGCCAGAGTGTCTCCATGCCAACGAGGCAACAAACATGTGGCCTAGCGATATCAGATGTGTAACTAAGACGCCCTTTAACAATTTGGCTGAGAATTCTAATGTCGTCCTGGGACATAGTTAGGATGTTAAACAAAGACCCGAGCCTTCAAATTCAATTTTGTAAAAATTATCAGTTATGAGATTATCAACCATTTAAAAGAGTACATGGATTTCAGTATAATACTTGCAACTTCTTCCTTTTGTTTACAGTGACCCTGCGAGTCTGTGACACTTGGGTTATGTTTGGGTTACCATGTTGGTGTAACACAAGATACTTTGGTATTCTTACGTTTAATTCAAATGACACAAATCTAGTTTTCCGGTTTTGTTAAGTGTCCGATACCAAAATTGTGAATTTAAGGGCAGCAAGACGATAGAGTTTTATTCTAGCTATATTAGCGAAAACATCAGTCCCTGTGCATTTAGTCATTTAAATGGCGGTTGCCTGTTACTACGGTTATAAAATGTTAGATCATTTTGGTGCAACACGGTTAGGACTAAGCTTTATACAATATCAAAAAGCGTATTAGACAGCGCAAGGCCTCCCGGTCTCAAATAGGTGGTTGCCTGTTACTACGGTTATAAAATGTTAGATCATTTTGGTGCAACACGTTTAGGACTAAGCTTTATACAATATCAAAAAGTGTATTAGACGGCGCAAGGCCACCCAGTCTCAAATAGGAGGGGGCTTACCTCTTTTTGATGAGGTTTTGAGCATTAAAAGAGTATTTGTTTTGATCATTTACGTTGTACAACCGAAATTTTGACATGCATTCATTAATGAAAATCTAATAACCAGTTAACTTGTCTTTCTGTTTAAGAAAACTTTGAACCAATATATTGATTAACCTACAGTGGCATGTTCAAGTAAAATTGCCTAATCAGAGCATTGATTCATGCAACAAAATCGATTTGCCGCATCTGCAATGATTCACCAACACAGAGCTAAAGTTAAATTCCAAGATTAAAAATTTCCAACAAAATTTTCCAGATAAAATTGTAGACAACTTTCAGTTTCAACTAAAAACCCAATAGTCGGTGCAATTTATACTCGCCTTAAAAGCAATAACAGAAGACATTTAAGTTTTGACTATGACCCAGTTTATAGGTTTAGTGTAGTCTCCTTCCAATCCAAACATATATAATTAAACATTGCATGATCATATGGACATAATAATAGAAGTTGTGTAGTTGGTCAGAGAACTTCTATACATGCAATAGGATCCGAAAAGCGACCGATCTTATGTTTGGCAGCAACTCAGTCATATAATCCCTCTTGCTCCCAGATATCGACAAGAAAATTTACCATTTCCTGAAAGAAAGAAGTTGGAGTCAGAAACAAGCATTGTAGCCATTTTTTGACTTCTACCCATCTTTTATATAATAAAAGAATTGTACATCATTTCGTACTGTTTTTTGCAAAACCTTCTTATTCAAAAAAAAAAAAAAAAAAAAAAAAAATAGACTAATAGGAGATCTTGATTTTGCCACGTAGGCAAAATCAAGCAATATGATTGGTCAATAGAAAGTCAAAATTGAATTGATTTTGGTCAAACTTTAATAAATTTGATGGAAAAATTTGGTTGAGAAAAAAACATATAAAAATATTTGTGTCAAATTTGTGAAAACAAAAACTTAAAAAAAGAGGAAGTAATCAATAAAACTTTAGTGGTTGAATTTTACATAAATTAAATAGAGTTAAGTGTACAATTACAAGTTTTCATATTTTTAAATAACTTTAGAAAAAAAATAAAATAAAAAATAATCCTTATATTTTATACCCCCTATACTTTATAATACAAACTTTGTTTAAAATTACATGAGTATTAGTATTATTTACAGACTTTCATCTATTAAAATTACAAAATTTTGTAAATATACGAATTAGTTTTAATATACGTTAAATATTTTTTAAAACTAATATTAGTTTTAGACTTTCATCGATTAAAATATTTTTTTTACGATATACGTTAAATAAGGACTCATGTTATTTTATTTTAAAGTTTAATTTATGCGTACATGGGCTTGAATATTAAATATATTATTAACGGGAATATACATATCAAATGTAAGCACGGATTACTCTAATATGAAAATAAATATATGCTATTGTACTTATAACGACGACTCATGAAATTCTTATTTAAAATCTATATATGGATATCCCGAAAAACATTTTATAAAAACTTTACGGGGCATATTTTAACTTCATCACCGCTGATTATGTGCTACTAAACTCGCACATTTTGTACAACAGGATATGAATAGTTAAAGTTAAACATCTATGTCAGTTAAACAAAGTTAAATCTTTCAACCAACAATTTTTTTATAAAATATTACTGTAATAGATAATAATAATAATAATAATAATAATAATAATAATAATAAAATAAAAAAAAAAACCCTCTTGAACATTTATCACAATTTTCATGGGTAAATTATTATATGTCTATAGACCAAGGATCAAATGAGAAGAAAACTTAAAATGAGAAGTAGGGGTGTAAACGAGCCAAGTCGAGTCGAGTATTGACAAGCTCGAGCTCGGCTCGACATATAATACTCGAGCTCGAAGCTCGGCTCGAGCTCGACCGAGCCTCAAAATTCAAGCTCGAGCTCGGCTCGATCACTAAAACTCGAGCTCGAGGCTCGGCTCGGCTCGACTCGTATATATTAAATAAAATCAAGTTTTTGAAAAAGTCACTATAGAAAAGCTCGAGCTCGGCTCAAAATTCAAGCTCGAGCTCGGCTCGTATATTCTTGAAGGGCATATATGTAATTATAGAAAAGCTCGTTAAGGCTCGCGAGCTTCACGAGCCGAGTAACATAGAACTCGAACTCGACTCGACATCTTACACGAGTTTAAAATCGAGTCGAATCGAGTATTTTTCGAGTCGATCTCGAGTTACTCGCGAGTTGTCTCGGCTCGATTACACCCCTAATGAGAAGGATGAGAAATAATTATAACTACACATTTGAGATGCATCGACTTGAATTAGATGCATCCCTAGTCTTTTAGATGCACCATAATATATTTTCTAGCAAAAAATTAGATGCATATGCATATATTAGATGCATTTCATCAAGTTAGACGAATCCTATACATTTTTCGTCCTCTGCGAATCAAATTTGTTTTTAGTACTACTTTTCATCGTTTTTACTTCAAAATCACTTTCGAAACTAATTGGGATGCATCTAAATGAATAGAGATGCATCTAAATTAAGTCGATGCATCTCAAATGATTGGTTATAATTATTTCTCATCCTTCTCATTTTAAGTTTTCTTCTTACTGGATCCTTACCCTCTATATACTAAAGTAAGATTTTAAAATAAATTTGATTCATGTGTAAACCCAGTGCGTGCACGGGACTTATAACTAGTAACTTTAAACAGAAAAGACTATAATAGACTAGTAAATTTTACTCATGTTGGTGATTCTGAAATTTGTAATCGTTTTAAAGCGAAGCCCATATCTTTTGTAACTTGAACTATAATTTTAGATTTTCTAAAATATCGATTTTTTTTTATTGGATGGAGTAGAAAAATAGGCAAGACTTACAGGTAGAGGGATAGGGCGGGAAAAAGGCTTGTTCGTCCCAAGCAAATTATCATACGTTGCATTCCAGCTGCACCAAAATATGTACACAATCAAAACTCAAATCCAACACATATGAGAAATCAGCATTTTTTAGATTTACTAGTCATATATAAGTCAAACATAAGTATTACATGGAGCTGTTTATGTGAAGCAAGTTTTTAGACAACAAAATCACTTTAATGATAACTTAAAATTAGAACTTAAATCTATTGTGTTTCAAAACTTAAATTTGTTATTCCGCAAAAAAAAAAAAAAAAAAAAAAAAAATAAATAAATAAATAAATAAATAAAAAAAATTAACAAAGTACATTTAAATGATACAAGTATGTAACTATACCCCCACGCATATGCTCATAAGTAAACGAAGCTTAACCTTAGCATTTAACTATTACGTAATAAACTAGGTAAAGTTGTAGCTATTACCAAGGTATAAAGGTACAATTGACATAAACATACAAATCCAAATTACTGAAAATGGGCATAATTGTTATCAAATCACAATTGGAGAGTTAAAAGTTTTGGTTACCACTTATAAACTAGGATTCCAGAAAGGAAGCTCCAAAAGCTATATCTCCTTTCTAACTATAACTTCATCTCATCAAATGGCAACATCTTTTACTGCTGACTTTCACATTTTCTTTTTATAGTAGAGCTAGTCATTTTTTGCGGCATTTTTCAGATACACTATGCTAATTCGGCAAATGACATAGTACTTTTTACAAATATTGAAGCTTTCGTATCAATTGTTTCAATCAGCCCAAATAGTGACTAGACTAATTGCTTTCTTAATGCCACTATGATAAGCAAATGGTTTCCGAGACAGATTTTTTTTACTATGTGCATTTCGACGGATCAAATCAAGATTTATAAGTAATGTTGTTCTCAACTTCTAAAGTTATGACTTAATAAAGGTGTTACCCACCCTATAACAGGCTGTCGAGCCTTTTTATTGTCAGCAGACGCCTTATTTTCTGTCCATTGTTGCCTTGTCTGGTTCCAAAGAAGAAGGCCTGCACAGGGCACACAACAAAAAGTTACTATCAATTTCACATTTGTAGAGACGGATAACTGAAAAACATACCACGATTGACAAATTCTGAAGGATTGATGCCAGAACTAGATTGGGCATCCATTGCCGGGTTGCTAGTTGATGAGGCGCTTATTTGAGACTGAGGTACACTATAATCCATATCATATGTGCTGGTACTGTAAAAATCCTCTAAAATACTATGTCTATTCGTGTTTTGACTTTTTCCAAGACTTCCTGCTTGCTTATTATCGTTAGTCACAAATGGTGTCTTAGTACAACATCCAAGACACCCTCTGCTCTGTTGCAAATAAGGTTTACAACCATAAATATGATTAGGAAAAAAAATCCAAAATTTATAGCAACAAAAAGTAATCATAGTACCAAATGCTTTCCATACATTAAATTGACATAAATGCTTATATTTTTTACTGTGAAGAATTACAAGTATGCAACCACCTTCTCAGTGCAGTGAATTAATTGCAACAGATAAAAGTTGGTGCCCACGTAAACTATAGCAACCATTTGACATGGTCATTGGACACAACACTTATTCTATTGCTGATATTATAACTTAGCCAATAATGTGATCCGTAGTTATAAAGTCACCATATAGGTGACAGTTTATGCTGTTTTGCAATATTGTAGCATTCTTATCCCATTTTGCATTTATTTCTAATACTTATACTAGAAACTGGGAACCAAATTATGGTAGTTCTTAAATCTCAGGTTCTGTTTCCAATATTACAAATTTGGAGACAACGAGGTTCAATGATCTAAACACAATGACCCAAGTAGATGAATATGCAACAAATGATCATAAACTGGCTTATACTTATATCGATTTACAAAGTTCAACTAGGTTCGATGTTATGGGAAGTCATTATTTGCAAACAATATAATCTTACATGAAGAAGACCTAGACTTATTTTTCAACTTTTTCAAATGGAAGAAGAGCTAGAGATTATTATTGTAAAATTACATAAAACGAGATTAAATTAAATTCACATATATTTCAAGCTCGGGCGCATTAATCCATAATATTTTGAAGGGAATTTAAGTAATTTGACTAAATACAAGCTCCACTCATTTCTAAAAGCTCATTTCCATTAGATTGAGCTCATTGGAGCTTATATCTTATGGAATTTTTCATAACACTGTGTAACAAACAAAACTTATTTTAAAAAGCTCAAGCACTTATAAGCTCGCTCCCAAACACACCCGTGTATATAAATGTCCTTTCATGGGTGTGTTTGGTTAAAAAGGTTGTAGCCGGAGCTTATTTAAAAGCTACTTGAAGGAGCTTTTGATTTTAGGAGCTTAAGTTTTGTTTCTAAGCTCTTGTAACCTTTGTCAAAAACAAAGCCCAAATTTTATAAAAGTTTATTTTCAAGCTTAAGCTCTTATATGCTTGAAGTGAATTAGCCAATTTCTTTCTACTAAATGTTCTCATTAAAAATAATAATATGTGATTTGATATCAACCAGAAAATTAAATATGTGACTTGAGGTGAATTAGCCAATTTCTTTCTACTAAATGTTCTCATTAAAAATAATAACATGTGACTTGATATCAACCAGAAAATTAAATATGTGACTTGAAGTGAATAGTCACTTTCTTTCTACTAAATGTTCTCATTAAAAATAATAATATTTTCATACTTTTTATCGATTTTAAATCATACACATATATGAACGTACTTATTCATTTGTCGAGATTTACTAATTGCATTTTCTTTTGTCCATCTGAGTCATTAAAAGGTGACTTTGTGTCCCGTTTGAGAAACCCACAATTCAATAAAAACACTCAACCTTACATATGAAAACTAACACTTATACACTTAAATTCTTTCCACATTATCTATATCTATATCTATACTACATATGAAGAGTGAATGACATAGTTGAAAATATCAGTATCAAAATTACAATTTTGCCCTTGATTATCATTTTAATAATTTCGTTTTAGATATTCTGCATGCCACCCATTTTAAATTTCCAGCCAAACTTCCATATTACTATACTTTCCTAACTTAGAACCGTTGCAACATTAAGAGCATAGAATCAAATTACATACTACAGAATTTTAATCTTTTTGGGGGAAAATCAAAATTACAGATTACAACATGCTACGTTAGATCCTAGACATTGCAATTTCGCAAATTATCACGACCATTCATTGATTATTCACTCTCTTGCAGCCAAATACTGATTCAACATACCACTAAGCCCCAATCGACCCACAACTTAAAACATTAAGACATGCGAAACTTAGAAATATTATACACGTGCAAACAAACCTAAAAGCATGGTTTTGGAAAAGAAAAATTCGTTGAGATGAAGAATGAAACAGTAGCGACAATATATTCATGGAAGAACTAAAAACCTTAAAAAATGAAGACAGAAAAATTTTTCTTTCATAAGGGGTACCCTATTATTTTATAGGAAAAATAGGTTGCTATAGCTTATATATATTTTCCAACCTAAACTTATCGTCATCCATAAAGTTCTTCTCACGGAAACATGTAGTCGAAAAACATTGCTCGCAAAAAAAGTTTAATTACAGGGTACCCTCCTAATTATAGAAAAAACATCATCATTTCCATACAAATGACCCAAAGTACACAAAAGTCATCTTCTAACGAATAAAAAAAAAAAGTAACGAAACAGCTCAAATGAAGAAGCGCAAATATTTAATGGACATATGCCTAAACCTATGTGTCAGCATCGTGTTATTGACAACAAGTGGACCCACTTCTTCACAAACCAATAACTTATTGTCACATCTATTTAGGCACACAATTAGTCATACTTTTAGGCCTCCTAATCATTTTCCATGTATACAAACCTCAGATCAGTGAGAAATGTGACTAAACAATATAAAAAGTAACGAAACAGAGAAACACTGACCCCATGAATTCAAATATCTTGCAGATGCAGCTTGTAATTGATCTGAGTATTTGCATCTAATAATTATATGTCAAACCAAATCAAACAAACGTCAAAGAACACTGCAGATCAAATCCAATAGCCACTCAACACCTGCAAATATTACTTTTATAAATATTGAGAAAAATTATTATAAATTTGGATATTGGAAATGAAAGAGAGAGAGAATTACCCAAGAACATGATAGAATGGAATGATGGATTTATTGGTTGATTTGATTAAGTGTGTGTGTGTGTGTTTTTTTTTCTTCTTTATTCTGTTTGGTTGTTTAACGCCCACTGATGAGAGAGTCTTTTGCTTTACAACTATCCGGTTTGGTTTTTTTTTTTTTTTTTTTTTTTTTTTTTCTTTTTCTTCCTTAACCTTAAAGTAATATGTCGGACATTTTCAGTTCACATCTTTCTAGTTTCTTCATTTTCTAACCACCTAATATGTTTTCACCTTCCGCAAAACAAGGTGTAGGCCAATTTGTGATATCATACTATCAAAATAATCAAAAAAATACTTCATTCATCCTATATTAAGTGTTCACTTTTAAAATACACAAATTTTTAAGAAATTCCACTATAATATGGACGGAGGAAATATATTCTTTCACTTTTTGTGTAGCAAAGGTAACTTTTGCAAAATTATCCAATAGCATGTTGACACGCGTCAATCTATGAACTTTGAAAATGTAAAAGTTGCTATTAGTGAACAAAAAGTGAAGGTTGATTTTTTATTTTATTCTTTTTTAATCATTTTATTAGTATGATACTTTAATTAGAAATTGGCTTCTAAATCGATTTTTTCTTGGTAAAACGCGAGTAATAATGGTTAGCTCATCTATTAGCATTAGTGAAAAGGAAGTGATTGTCACACTCCAAAAATTTATTATAACACTCACTGTACAAGCACTTAAAGCAGATTATACTTAAAGTACAACTGACAACTACATAGATTGAAATGTCTTAATAAAATTTTATAATCACTTCCCTTAATCAAAGTTAACCTATTTAAATCTAAGCTAGTATGATATTTGGGCAAAGATGGGACTATTAATAGATGTGTACGGTAGTTTGTTATTTTGAAAGATTCTCAAAGGCCAACATATTTTGAGCTTGTAGTGTAAGAGAAGAGGTGGACATTACGAAACATGTATGATAATACATCATTTAACTTTAGTTGTCGACATGCCATCTTTGAAAAATCGTGTTAAATATCTTAAAACATTTTAAAATAATTATGAAAAAGAGCATGAGGGTTGAAACCTAAAGTATGATAATTAAACACTCTTGAACTCTTTGATTATTTAGAAAATGATATTATTATATATACTGTAAGAGTATTTTCATGATATAACATAATTAAATACTGCTGTTAATATATGATATTATGGGATCACACACAATGGCTCGAGATTACGACTTTATATATTTATCGTAAATATATAAATTATTTAAATACACGAAAAAACATTATGCCTAATTAGTTGGATTAGATTAAGTTAGAATGGACTTGGAAAATCTAAAAGGGGCGAACCCTTTTTGGGCTTGGTGTATGGTCGGTCACCCTAGGGGTGTGTGGGGCTTGGCTTGGTTCATTAACTTGTTTAACAAGATAAATACATTATGAGATAATATCAAATCATTTAAACTTGATAATTATCTCTTTGTATTTATAATGATTGTCCTATTTTGAATATGATAATCATTTAAGGGGGCCTATAAATGTAAGATGATAATTAGGGTTTCATAATTAATTGATAACTTACAAAACCCTAGCATCCCTCCTCATGTGTCTCTTTCGGCCAAAGCAACACCAACACCACACTAATTCGTGTGTTGGTTCTTATACAATTGGATTGTTCATGATTGCTCGTTAGATCAACGGCTAGCAAGCTGCTGTAATTGTTTGGGAGCTAGTGTGCAAAAACTGTCAGAAGATTATCCTAAGACCATTAAGTCTATGTTGATCTTCCGTTCCAAATAAAAGGTATGCAAGTGTTGTTGTTTTATTTTGATTAGTCATATAATCGTATTTGGATCACTAGCTCTTGGAAAACTGTTGTAGCCTACATGTTTATGTTAATTGTTAAAGAAAAATTAAATTTTATCCCTACGTTTTCATAGTTGTATCAAAGCTAGTTATTCACGTTTATGAGTATCTGTGATCTGTTTTAGTTACGAGTTTTATGATCATATTGGATAGATCTGATTCCTGTTGGAATTTCGAATGAAGTTTGGTAATACAAACACATATCTGATTTGATGACGCATAAATAAGTGTTGTAGAACTTATCATATTTCCTTTTATTATGATTTGTATTTAATTGATGGATCTGGTGTTAGATCTGTCGTATTGCAGTATACATGATTATAATAAAAGACGGAAATTAAAATATTGTATTGAATTATTGATATTGGCTTGTTAAATTGTATGATTTAACTTTCTGCATTATCGGGATTAGCCTCATGCAAAGTTGATCATGAACAAGTCAATGGTAGTTTATTAATTGTTATTATTTGTCATGTATAGCCCGTCATGCCCATATCCTTTTTGTCATGATTGATTATTTGATAATTAGTTTTTATTCTTGGGGTTAAGGCATTTACAGTTCGGCCTCGATGCTAAGTTGTAATTTACATTTTGTTTTTGTTTTTGTATTTATCTCAATTGTAAGTATTAGAATATGATTGTACTTTTCAATTTTAAAAATGAAGAAGGAGATCAAGGCTAGATAAAATGAGCAAGATGGCACAAGCTTATGCTCTATTTGACAATGATATTAGGATCTTGAGTTAAGTGGGAGCATCAGAGTAACCATAGATGACCATTGTATCTGTGTTGGCTTACAAATAAAATTATAGGATTTGGATAGGCTATACATGTTTGTATTTGCATGAATGTGTTTATTTATATTGCTTAATTTAATTGCCGCATGATGAACACAATTTTGGGTTTAAGTTTTAAAAGTTAAACGCCAAAACCCTTTTTAAAAGATTTTAAAACTTGTTAATACAAATAATCACGTAAAACGTTTATTTATATTTTACGATCTTTTTAAGTTCCAAAAAGTTTCATCCTAAAAACCCTCTTTTCTTGTAGTGACTCATCACATATATCACTAAAAGGTATGAATAAAAGAATGTCTAAATACTCTAGTAATGATCAATTAAAACATATCTATTTGCACTTGCAAGTATTTTTTATAAACACATTACTTGCTTTTAGTTTTTTTTAATTAATTGTGTCTACAACATTTTAAATGAGTTACTTACACAAAGTAACTATACAATTCATTTCTTACAAGTGACTAAACTTTTTGACAAGTCTATTGGGATAGGAAATAGTGGTTACATGACAGTTAAACGTGGTCTTTAAGTTGCAGTTAGAACTGCCATAGAATAGGTCAAATTCGTTACAAGTAAGTTTGAATTCAGTTCCAGCGTGTTTACTCGCTGATGAACATGCTCCCTGAAGGAGTTGTTCAGTTCCTAAGTTTGCTCACTGAGAATTTCACTCGTTGAAGAGATGAACCTTCGTACTCCCTTATGAGATCCTTCAGCTTACTATTCAAAGAGTATATAGCTGAACTCATCAAGCTGATGAATACCGTGATGAGTACCATTCAGAGTTACACTCACTGAAGATTAGCTCCCTGAACTTCATCAACGACCTGAATCATACTTTACCACTATCAGAGTTAGGGAAATCAGCGACCTGATGGGTATACACTCCATACCTCCAAGCCTATTACCAAGCGTGGCCTGAACCCTAATGAAGTAAATTTCCAACACAACTTCAATCTGTAACCACCTTCACATTACTATGCCTTCACACTATAATGCTTCACTTTAACGACCTTATATGCTAATGTGGATCACATATATATGCTTTAAGAATTTCAAGAACTAAGAACTACTCTATAACAACAACAAGAAGACGTAACCGTCAGTTTAAAGAACTTAGGGGTAACCATTAATTTGTTTATTGTTTCTCGCTATCTTGATGTTGAGGTACCAAAATAGGTAACAACTCATAATGAGCTCTTAAAAAAAGGCATGTCTTCCATATTCAGTTAATTTTGTGATTATTTGTTGTTGCTGTTGAGTTGATCATTACAGTAACTACCTTTTTTTTTTTTTAAAGATGATTGTCATTCTATAGTAGTTTTAAAGAGTAGTTGTTATGAGGGGTTGTTTGGCATTATGGTTTGAACGTGATTATTTAATATAAGAACTAAATAACATAATGGTTTTGAAGTTAATGCTTAATATATGATCTACTTTTTATATTGCATATACTGGTAAGGATGATAATAAGTGATCATAGAATATGTGTTATTGCTTTATATCCTCATTTGTTCAATATGTTCAACATCTTTTCCACTTAATAGCGTACTAAGTTTGTTTTTTTGTTTATTTTTTATTTTTTTTCTTCAAACTACATGTCTCATGTGAGTACAACTCATATATTACTTCATATAAGTCAGCTCCCCTTCCTAACATTAGATTTATCTGCATTCATGTAAGAACCCGAAAATTTCAAGTTATTTATTTCCTGTAAGACCGAAAAAAATTATTATTTAATGAGATATTCAGCTGTTTCACTTATTCTCATATTTAAACTTTTGCTTTCATTTATACTGTAAAGCAACGACGACTATTACCAAACAAACAATGTGGTGAACTCACATTCCATTTTACTAAAACCGCACGTGTACCGACACCGTGATAGTATGGCATAGGCTTAATACTTACATACCGAGATTCGCTTAGTTCCCACTCAAATATTACGAAATCCAAAACATTTACCACAACACACTTTTAATCCACTCCTTACCTTTTATTTATACACACACTTTAAAATAAAAACCTAAAACAAATAATACAAATAAATAAAATACAAAATAATAATAATAATAAGAGATAAACTACAAATCGTCCTTGTGAAGTTAAGCACAAACCGACCCACCCTTGACCACTTTACCAAATCCATAAACCAGTATAAAACTACATGTGCTCCTGCTCCTCTTTCTCATTCTCAAAGGAGTAAATGTTGGATCGATATACTCTGACCAAACTAATTATGTAGCTTGTAAAGGTTTAACAATCTTGAATAACTCCAAAACTATTAATATTGAAACACTGATATAACTTTATTAAGTATGCGGAATCTACTTCAACAAAGCTAAGAAGAACTTCAATGATTATATTAAAACCAAACTTTGAACCTGCTTTCTATACAAATTCACTAACAACCCTAATAACTCTTTTATCGTATTCTAAAGTATTCGTACGTCTAATACCACCCTAAGGCTCCTTTTATAGGCACAAGAAAAACCTTAAGTCGGTTTATAATACTTGAACGACAAGTAAACTAATTCTAATCTTAATTAATTCTAGAATATTCTAATAACTTTACATAATAGTCCTTTAATGATTTGGCATAACAATCCTTTATTAATAGAAGTACTTTGACTTTCTTCATGCACGAGCAGTACTTTGACCATAATACACAAGCAGTACTTTGAGCTTCAGAAGTACTTTGATCTTCATATCCCAACAATCCTCCCCTAACTTGAATTCTACTTGCTTGATTTCAAGTTTCTTTGTGATTCTTTAACATCAACATCTTTATCTTCAAGGAATGATTGAATCTTTATCTTCTTTCTGACTTGTGTATCAAAGTACTTTTCATCAGCAACAGATGATATCTTCACAGCAACTCAGCAACATATGGCAAATGTACATCAAATCATAGAGTTTCATACTATTCTCATCACTTCCAGGTGTGTAAACTCCTGTGAGTAGAGATGGCAAAAAAATCCGTACCCGACGGGGACCTGATCCCCAAATCTGATTTGACTGGGGAATCCCCGAGTTGACCGGGGATGGGGATGGGGAATCCCCGAATTATAAAACCGGGGATGGGGGTGGGGATGGGGATAACAAAAATCCCCGACCCCGAACCGAACCCGAACTTTTAATGTATAAGTAAATACTGTATAAGTTATATGTATATTAATACTACATATACTTGTATATGTATATATTAGTGAATAGTGGCAAGTATTATACTTGAAGTATATATGTATGTATATATGATATCTAGTGGATCAAATACTTTAAAAATGTTAAGCACTAACTACATATTATTCTACCAATATTTTGTCCGAATACACACATTCGATACAGATTTTTGTATTATATGTTATGTTTTAGTATTTACGATATTTTAAAGTTGAATGACATTTTAATTAATCCAACTATGTACGATGTATGCTTTTTAAGACATTTATAGATCAGTTCTTTATAATTTCGATTACTTATGTAATTTTTACGCTCAATTTATAAGGCCGGAAAATTCCCGAATCCCAGTGGGGATCCCTGATCCCCATTGGTGATGGGGATGGGGTTGTAAAACGATTCCCCGATGGGGATGGAGGCGGGGATGGGGATGGGGAGTGAGAAACGGGGATGGGGATGGTAAATACAATCCCCAATAATCCCCGCCCCGTTGCCATCCCTACCTGTGAGAGGTGAATCATTGAAAATTTAATGGATTTAGATGTCTCTTTACCAAAGCCAGTAACTCTGGAGTAGCCAATGTTTAGGTTTAGATTAAAAACCATGGTATATTGATAACCATATGATTTTTAGCAAATCATCGGCTATCAACGGATTTTTTTAGTCTTTGCCAAGAGCCGTTTGCTTTTGAACTAGTTAGTTCTTTTAGTACAATCACAACCATGGTGAACTAATTCCCATATAAATGGTTTTTCCACAGCCTTTACCACAAGCCATTTTCTTGTGGGCTAGCCAACTCTTCACTATTACAGATATGGTGAGTTGAAAACCATACAATTTTTAGTAAATTGTCAACTAAAAACGGATTTGATAATCACATCAGAGCCGTACCCTTATGATGAGTCAAACTCTTTCTTGTTTGTTAAACATGGTGAGTTGATTACCATTTGTTGTGCAGTACAAGTACTAACACCATGTGTTCCTCTCAAAACATTTTGTTGATATCATCTTGTGCATAAAAAAGTTTTTCTTGTTATTTTAAACTTAATCAAAAGACTTTACTGGTTTTATGCAGCAAGCAGTACTTTAAGAAAGTACTGTTTGTCTGGCAGTACTTTGAATAAAGTACTTATTATTCAAAAGATTTATACACTAAGAACCATACCAGTAATCATGCATCATCATCTGAAGTAGTCCATTTGATAAACAACTCTATCACCATAAGTGCTATTTCATTCTCAGCTTCTACTTCCATACCATGATCTAGCATTCTGATCATGAGATCTCTTGTAAGTGGATATCTTTTCTCTGCTAGCATGTAAATCATGGTCCCATCTTCTAGCTCTAATGAATGCACTCTAGATGATTCAAAAAATCTCCATCTTGTAATCTCCCAATTCTCTTGATTATTCCAGAGAGCATCATTACTTGTTTCATTTGTCTTCCAGATGGTTGTAAGATCTCCCAGCAAGATCAATCCCACTCCTGTTGGCATAGTATTCTCAAAATAAACTTGCACATGCTGATAGAAATGATATAGATCTTCTTTGTCTATCATATGCAGTATATCCCACAACAGGTTGAATACTCTGAAACTTTCATCTTCTCTATGAAATATGAGATAATCTCCTTCAGATGATTCTACAACAGAAAATGTAGAGATCATGGACTTTTCAGCATCTTCTGACTTCTTTGGATTTTCAAAGTCAACAACTCTTAAGTAGTTTCTCAATCCATCAACTGTGTCAGTTCTTAACAATTTGAGCTTCTTTGATAATTGATCATCCTGAGTTGTCCTCTTTCTCTTTGACCTTCTTTTATCAACTTGTTCCTTCATTACTTCCTCCAGTTTCTTTTCATTTTCAGAATCCATAGGAACAAAACTATCCAGTTCTCTTTGAATGGACTGTTGAACAGTATCATATAGAGCTTTCACATCTGGATACCTTAACCTCTGTAAACCTTTATATCCTCTACCCTTCGGAAAACTTATCATGGAATTTCTTTCTTGAGCAATGGATAGTGGCCTTCTTGTTTGAACAACTGTTTTCTGTAATTCTCTCTCATATTCAGCATCCAAATCAGCTTGATACTTTCTAGCAGCTTCTTCATTTTTAGCTATCTCAAAAGCTCTTAACTGTGCTAAAGTAAACTTCTTCTTCTTCTTTTTGGATTCCTTCATGATTCCCTTTCCTTTATCTTTTGGATCCAATTCCCCAGTAGATTTAGAAGAAGATTGTGAAACTTGAGCCTGTTCAACACCAGGAATACTTATACCTCTTGGTGTTGAAATATTAAGCATAATTTGAGCAATAGTCTCATCATCACTAGCAGTATTTTCTTCTTGCTGAATTGGATTAGAAGGACCAGCTTCTTCATCCAAAGTTCTTGTTGAAGGGCCAATTTCATCAACATTCAAAGCAGCAGTACCTTGATCCACAGTACTTTGAACACTAATACTTTGAATAACATTTTGATCACCATCACTACTTTGAACATCAGCAACCACATTTTCTTCTTCCATAACAACATTCTCATCACTTTGTCTTTCAACAGTACCTTGATGAGCAATGTCTTCAACTAGTTCTGTATCTTCATAATGAGGTTCAGCATCTTCATTCAGATTCTTATCTTCCAAATTACTCCCCAATGTGAATGAAGGATGCTTTCTAAGCTTCTTTTTCTTAGACTTAGATGCCTTCTTAGATGTCTGACCACTCCTTCTTTGTTGCTTTACCCATAATCTGTGATGCTTAACTAGTGACCAAACAAACCTCTTCAATCTTCTAAACTTATCTTGCAACCTTTTTATCTGATCAGCTTGAGTATTAACCACCTTCTTCAACTATCTAAACTCTCTAGTCAAAGCATAAGTATCCATCTCTCCCTCATCTCCTCCAGATGTTTGAGACCCATATGTGGAAGTATAATCATTGGGAGATTGTGGTGGATTCACATCATACTCTAAATCAGGATGACGAGTACCTTGCAGGGAAGTAGTATGTTGAGAAGTACTTTCCCTTGAAACAGTACCTTGCAAAGAAACATATATTTCCTTTGAAGCAGGAACTAGCAAAGAGGTAGTCCTTTCACTTGAAGTAATAGGTTGAGGTGATGCATGAGATGGTGTTGGAGTATGTGCTGAATCAGAATGCTCAGAATCACTAGATGCATCAGCTTGATCTCTAATAGCTTGTGCTACTTCCAAGATATGATCATTCAAAGGTGTATTGCGCCCAGAAAACTTAACACTCTTGTTAGCCATGAAAGTAAACACCTTTGCAGGAAGTGCAACAGAGGGTAAAAAATGTTGAGGTTTAGGTAGATCCCCAAGCTGTTTGTTTAAAAATACTTGAATAAATCTAGGGTACATCAAGAATTGTGAACCATTATTGATATGAGTAAGCATACCATCAAGAATCATATTTGAAAAGTTAAAAGGTTGATTGGTAGCTAAGCCCACTAATGCTGAAGCTATGTATTGACCAAACTGATCCTAAGCAGTAATTTTAGGACTCAAGCAATGAAGTAAAACATGAACAAGGTACTTCCAATTAGGGCTAAACAAAGGTTTCTGAAAAGTAAGTTTATTAAGAGCACCTTCATACCCTATTGCTCTAAGTGTATCCCAAAGTACTTGTCTATCAAAAAGAACAGTACCTTCTTCATCAGTAAATAGTAAGTCCTCTCTGATTGTAGCCTCAGTGATACAAATTTGCCTTCCAGCAACCATAGCTTGAATAAAGGCTTCATCTTCTTCCAATCCAGATGTAGCAGTAGCCCATAATTCTTGACGCCATGGACCAATGATGTCAGGATTAACCAAAAGAGCATAGTTAATTGAAGACCCAGTGATGAAATCAATTATACCATGAAAATCAACATTCAATTGCGTCTTGTCCAAATTAGCAATCATGTTGTGCTTGTTGACAGTTGGACGATTAGCCATGGATTGGTTTTGGAAGAAATATGTGCGTCAGTGATTAATTTGTTTGAAGTTTGAATATTTGGAAAGGAATAACGATGAGAGTAAAAGTATATGGAAGAGATAATCTCAAAGATGGATAATATTCAAAAAATCGCGGCCTAATAAATGCGTTTACCGTTATTTTTGGCATTTATCTCCTCCGTAAATTAGTTATCCCTTATTTTTGACCGTTGGAACAGTACCTTGACAAAACAGTACTTTCCACTAAGTACTAGGCAGTACTTTCAAACCAATACTAAGCAGTACTTTGCCCAAAAGTACTTTCCACCCTTTTGGACTAAAGTATGTTGCCTCCCCTCAAACAAAGAATAGGTACTAATGCCTCCCCTAAAATATAGCTTAATAATTAATCATACCAATACTCACCACTAAATGGTTGAATCTTGAAACATCAAATCCCTTTGTGAGTAAGTCAGCTACATTATCATATGTGTAGACTTTAACCACATTAATAAGCCTGTGCTCATAGCAATCTCGAATAAAATGATGCCTAATTTGAATGTGCTTGGTCTTGGAATGATAAACAGGATTCTTCACAATACAAATTGTACTCTCATTATCAATGTTGATAGGAGTATTCTTGAAATTGAATCCATAATCAAAGAGTTGATTCTGCAACCAAAGTACTTATCCATAACAACTTTCAGCTGCAACATATTCTGCTTCAGTGGATGATGTTGCTATAATTGTTTGTTTCTTACATTCCCATGATACTAATCTCCTTCCAAGATATTGACATCCTCGAGTGGTTGATCTTCTATCATAATTGTCCCCTGCATAATCACTGTATGAAAAAGCTTCCAAGTGAAAAGATGAATCCCTAGGATACCACAACCCTAACTTAGTGTAACACCCCCAGTTTTGAAAACATGCAGCGGAAATTAGATTTGGTGTTACTTCATAGCGCACAGTTTATTAGTAGAAAATGATTGTCATTTTAGTCATTTTAAAGATCTATCATTCGAATATAAACACCAGAGTTTTAAAAGAGGTCCCCATTTGTCCCAAAGTTTATTAAATCAGTTTTCGAATGATAGGAAAATTTATAGCCTTTATAAGTATCCGTACTCCTCCGTGCCATCCTTGCTCATTATGGACCTGAGATAAACACATGCTAAAAGTGTAAACACAAAGGTTGGTGAGTTCATAGAGTTTATAGTTTCGAATATCGATTTCCAAAATCAAAGAGTTTATGAGTCCACAGTAGTTATAATAACAGTTGATTATCAAATTAAAGTGTGAGTAAATCCATAATGTTCATAGCTTAAATCGTTGATTAATCAAAATCAGAAAATGAGTGATTTAACAATTTAATACGAATTATTCCATTGGTTTGACCTTCACTGGGTCAACACCAAAATAGTAGTTTGTTTGACCTAACCGGGTCAACACCAAAATATTAGTTTGTTTGACCTAACCGGGTCAACACCAAAATATTAGTTTGTTTGCCAATTATTAGTAGTTTTTCCTGCTATATAGTGAGCACAATCTCGGGGTTTGATAAAACAGTGGGCTACAGCATTGTACACCCCTAACATCGGTCATTGTAGTACTGTATCATGACTACAATACTACCGTTCTATTGCTCTAAGCTCATGACACGCAACGATTAACAAACATCAAAATAACCATAATAATGATGTGAAATAGTGGCCCTCAGGATATGTATTTACCAGTAACCTATGAAATCAAATAGAGTGCATTTGGTGGCTTTCCTCTAGCGACCAAATGGGGATTGTCAATCCCTAATAGATCTATCCACAACTACTTACGCTCACCCTGCGAGTGATTAAGGTGCATGAACGAGGGACTTTTGGTTATAGGTAACTTAGGCAATAGAGGTCAAATATAGCATATCGTCGAACAGTCACTTGTAATCATGTCTATAGCAGGTATCTCCTTATGAGATCTAAAAATGTGTAAACTAGTAAAGTTTATATGAAATATAGTCATGTATTTAGTTAATGATTACTCGTAAAAGTAAAATAGTAGTTAAGCATGTATCTCCCCCAAAGAGTTTACAAAACAATTAAATGAGAAAAGGTGGGGCTATGACTCACCTGAGAGTTATGATAGACAAGGATAACGTAATGTCAGAGGTAGAATGGTAATGACTTCAAAGATAACCTGAATGATATGGAAGTTCGAGATAAGTTCGACTTATTGAGAATCGTGATTCGAATAGTGTTAGATGACAGAATGATTTGTGGCAGAGGTGGCTTGCGTGGCAAAATGCTTAAAGTTTAGGGAACAAAGTTATATATAACTTGTCTTTATGTATAAGTATCGTTTATTATTTATATTTCTCGTCATGAATTTATGATATGTATCGAAAGTTGGTGAATGATAAATTTGTAGTAAATTTAATTAAATGAATGGATGAGTTTTTGAGAAAATAATCATCTCTTAACATGTGTTCAAGTTAACCGATAATAACGTCAATTTATATAATTTACGTTATAATTTTATATATATATATATATATATATATATATATATATATATATATATATATATTCAGAAATATATAGTTATTCTTCATTATCGCCTCAAAATGTAGGTCTCGGTATATGTTTTTATGATATATTCATAAAATATTAACTTTTCAACCGTTATGTAAACCTTTAAGCTATGCCCACGTTACTCTTTTAGTAGTTAAATGATTTTCGTGTTTAGTCCAAAATAAATATGTTTACAAACTTATAAAAGTTTTCAAGAAAATGATGATATGTTTCTAAATTTAAGGGTTGAGAGTGTAATGTAAAGTATTTATATTAATGTTAAACTTAAAAAAGTCTTTTAGGAAATAGTAAAGGTGCAAAGTAGAGGGGCTGAAGTTGTCATCATGTGGAAGTTTGTAAATTAACAAACTAAAAATAATACTACTACGTGAAGGATTTGAACTCAAGACCTCTCCTTCAACTTCCTAACGCTCCAACCAACTGACCTAGTGTAGCGTTTGATTATTCTTCTCATTAGACTCTTTTTAAGACCTCGTTACAGTACTTCTATTTTGTGTAATTTTTACTCATTATGTATAATGTCGTGGGTTTGTATATGTTTATAAAATCATTTGTGTCTCATCTTCTTAAACTAAAACAGAGCTTGTGATTATCTATGTTCAAGTAGTTGTCTTTTGTTAAGTTGTAACTCGTTCAGTGTTTACTTGCGACTCAACTCAAGAAAATATGGTACTCGACCCCTTTAAAACAAAGCCAAAACTTCTTAGTCCGATTCGTATAAGCTTTTATTAGTTCATTTGTTGTTTTTTCGTCTTGCATGGTTATCCAAGAACAAAGATACGTTTTTAAACATGAGTTTTTATGTTAAGAATCACCACATAAGCTTATCAATACTTTTAGAATGTTGACTAGTTCATAAATGTGAAGGTTTCAATGGTGTTTTTATATATTGTATTCGAGAGCATGTATGCATCGAATACAGAAAATCGAAGGCACAAGTTAAATAAAAAGTTGGTTTCCTTACAGTGAGGTTGTGAGTGTCGAAATGAAAAGGAAGAAACTAAAGTGAAATCTTATCAATCCAAGTTTACTAACCCCAAGTACTCCAAAGCAATTATCTCCAAATCACCCAAGACCCTTTTCTTTTTAAGTTCTAACCTTTGATTACGTTTGTAGTTTTGATGGTAAAATGTGAAACAATATTGAGGGTGTTTGGTCTTTGGATCGTTAGTCACAGAAAAAGCAGCAACATGGTTTAATGTTTTAAACCTTATGAACTTGTCATTCGTGGCTTTTAAAACATGTCATGAAAACTTGTTATATGTTATAATAGTTATATATATTTTTGTGTCACCTTATGCATAGCCATGCAAGAAATGAGAACGCCACATTCATATCCAAAAATGATTTCGAGAGTTCATGGATTAAGGGTGCAAGCTAGAGTGATTATATACATATGAAGAGAATAGGAGAGACTTACCACGCAAAGAAGGGTGGTCCAAAACACGACATGGGGACAAGTCATGGACCGAAAATTGGTGCTACTTGATTAGCAGCTTATCAAGGAAACGAAACCCAACACAACTCCATAGTTTCCAGCTTTCGAATCCGTCGTGTAGCTACACCGAATCGTCTAAGAACTAGCAAGAAAGTCCCTTGGCACTTCCTTGTTCTGCTTCTCGATCCACAGAAATCAAAAGAAAGTGAAATGTTTGATGTGTTTGTGTGTGAGTAAACTGTCATTTGCATGGCTCTCTTATAAGGATATGTTTAGAGTGCAGACAGGGTCGGCCCTGGCTATGGGCAGCGCAGGCGACGGCCCTAGGCATCATAAAAATAGAGGGCATCAAGCTTCTAGTGTCGTGCAAGGCCAATTTTGAGCAAAGGGCTCACTTAAATTTTGTTTTAACGTAAATCTGATTAAAATGCATGCTTAAACTTAATATATGTTATTTTTTACATGATATATGTGAAACATGGTTGAGTTTTAATAATTCAAATGGAAAAAAATAAAAGACAGAAAATAGAGGTTTGTGTTATGCGATCGGAGAAGAAGAGCATTTTGAGAGATATTCGGTTTGCACCCTAAGGTTATTAGGTTTTACACTTTTATCCTAATCTTTTAATTTTATTTTCATTTCTACATATATTCAAACGAGTTTACATAATTGACACTTTCAACCCAATCATGAAAACATTGTTAAAATGGGTTCGATGTTTTTAAATGATACTGTTTTCTACACTTTTTTCAATTCTTTTTAAAGGATATTCAAAATTTTTAATGTGATAGATATTAACATATCATACACCTTTGTTTCATGATATAGATACCTAGCATTTTTTTAGATGTTTATATTTACATATAATAAAATGGCTACGTTTTATTTAAAGGTGAAATTAAACATGTAGAAAATATTTCATTGTTTGTTTACAATATTTAGTGGGGGCATTTTTTTAATCGTCTCGCCCAGGGTAGCAAAATACTCAGGACCGGCCCTGAGTGCAGATAACCCAAGAGTTGAGTGTTGGATCGTTTGGATTGCATGTTGCCTCCCCTAGTGTCAAATCGAGAAGTTACAAGCGTAAATGGACAATGAGAGGTGTGAAATAGTTTCTGACAGCTGACATAACGTTTCGTGATGATTGAGTTTTCTTAGGTTGTATTCGAGGCAGTAGTATTCAAGTTTGAGTCCAGGTCGTATTTTACAGATAACAGCCTTGAATTGCATTTTTGGTTTAAAATCTCGCGAGTCTAGACGTAAAACATTATTTCAGACATCTTTCGTGTTTTACGCTTTTCCTGGTTCGGACCAGAAGGGCCTTAAAATTGAGATTTAAATTCGTTACAGAAAGTTGGTGGTTCATTAGAATTTATACTAATTGTCATTGGAACAAAATTATTATTTGTGTCAAATTGAGATGAAACGTGTAAGGTGCCTTAACTTGATCAAATTCTAGTATAGTAATTATATTTGAAAGTTGATAACAATTGTCATTTATGATACTTAGAAGCATGGACAAAAATAAAGTTGTGAGTTAAAAGGGGTATGTCGTGTGTAAAAGTTATGATCAACTGAGCCAAAGCAAACATGTATTTGTGACTTGTAAAAATAATAGTTAGATGTGTGCTTAGGCGGTGGAGCTTGGTGAGCTTGTTAGTGAATCAGGTCCAAAGGAAGGGAGCCAAAAAAAAATAAGGAGTCCGTTTGGTTTATTAATGAGGGGTTAAGGCCTTTTAGTTCTTAGAGGTCCATTATTATTAGTGATTACACATGGGAATTTGTGTAGGCTCGGGATTTATATAAATTGTATTTGGTAATTATTGAAATGTATAATTATTAAGTACCAACGTTTTAAGCCATCGATGTTATCTAGGTCATTAAGGTTCAGGTGTAAACGTCGTTTCAAGGTAGGAGTGAATAACGTTGCAATTGACAAAGTATATATATATATAAAAAAAAATTGTTATGGGTAAAAATGGTTAATTTATGTTGTAATAATGTATTAATCGTAGGAAAATTTTACGGGATGTTATATTACCTACCCGTTAAACTGAATCCCGTCCCGGGATTCCAAGATAAGGTAGTTGTTGGAAGACTTGTAATTAAACAGTAAAGGTGAGTGGAAGGGGTGAACAAATAGTCATTCCTAACGATCTAATCCCTGAGCGGTTTTAATTGTTCTTTCTAGCTTAACGTATCTGCTACTACATTAGCTTTTCCTTAATGATGGTGGATCTCAATGTGATTTTTAGAGAAAACTTGGGGAATTTTGATCCAAAAATATAATTATTATGTGGCAACATTATATGTAGTTTTTAAGGTGTAAACAGTATTTTACCACAGTAGTGCACAGTACCCAATCCCTTTTTCCCTTTTTAAATCCCTCACATGTAAACCCCTTTTTACCTAAATTGTCTTTTTCTCATTTTATCATTTTCTGTCGACATGCCGCACTTCATCACCATCCTTGCGATCTTGTATGTCATTGTTGCTGCTATTCACTTGGTGTATGTTTCGAGAGAAGATCGTGCTATGTTGGTCGGAATTTTAATGTTTCTTGTACCACTCGTGGTTCTATCGATCATCATTGACAAGTTCTGGAAGTGAGGGATAGTAGCGTAGTGTAGTGGTAGGAATGTTGAAATAAAGGTTCGTTGTGTTTCCATGTAACTTCTAGTGTATGAATGAAATTTATTTTGTTTTATGATGCCTTAGCTTTTGTTGATTTTTCGCTTGTTTTTACTGCTTATGAATCGTTAGTTTTGTATTTAGAAGGTCATTATGTGTCAAAAACATTGGTTGGTTTGATTGTAGTTAAGTTTACAAAGGTGGGTTTTAATGAATTACAACCGATATTATATATGGAAGTTTGATTGGCTTCGAATACTTAGATTAATATGATCTTTGGTTACAATTAAGTGTAGCAATTGGGTTGAGCTTTGATGAAATTTTGACCATCGAATGATCGATTAATTGAAAGAGATTCGTCATACTTGATTCTTGGGTACACGATAAATTGAGACGCACAAAAATATTGATAGGGTGTAAATAAAAGGTCACTAAAAATGGTTCGAACTAACGGGCATGAGTCGGTTGGGAGTAATATTTAGGTTCTAGGTTTGAGCAATGCCGGGCTCAAGTTAGTGATCAAGTCCAATGGTGCGTTGGGTTATTGTGAGAAATGGGTTAAGGCCCAATGTCATTAGGGTGAGTTGTCATACGAAGCAATGGCCAAAGTCCAATTTAAGAGGGTGTATTTGATTTGGTTTTTTGCGAGTATGTTACATCGACATGCGTTTTATTATTCTAAGATACATGAGGTTATGAGTTGGTCTGTGATCGTTGAAATTTCGTATAATGTTGGAGAGTTCATAAAGATTATTGATAAGTTCATAATTTCTTAGAGGCTGAGGGGTCAATTCGCGTGAGAGTGTATTATTTATACGTGACGCGTTCATGATTTAAGTTATGGTGTTACGTGTTTAACGCGATCTGCTCCTGCCACTTGTGTTGAAATGCGAAAGCCAAGTTAGAATTTTACCACATATCCTAAAAACTGGTTGCTAGTTTTAAATAGACACAGATTTTGAAAGTTTTATCGTTTGAATACAAACGGTTATATTTAATAAAATAATTGAAAAATATTTTTCAATCCCTTATAAATACCACTGGTACGTTTGTGTTATCCCCACAAAAAAAAAAAAAAAAAAAAAAAAAAAAAAAAAAAAAAAAAAAAAATCAATGGCTTGCAAATTACCATATACCGCTGAACAAATTCAACAATATATCAATGCAGAAGCCGAGAATAGTAATGTGGATCATCAAAATGCTATTGTGAAGGTCATCCTGAAGTTTGAGGTCGCGAAACAACTGAAACAATGACTTAGTGAATGCTACGTAGAGTGCACGGACATATCAGATGATAGAAAATATGTGATCGACACGTTCTTGCATGACGAATATCGTAAGGATGCTGCGGTTATTGAATCGCTATGGGCTTGTGTTCATCAGATAGAGAATCAGATTTCCAACAAGATCCATTGGAGTTTTGAAGAGAATGTTGAAGCGGCTAAGGTTGAACAACAACAACAACAACAACAACAACAACAACAACAACCACGACAACAACAACAACAACAAAATCCTCTACCACCACCACAACAACAGAAACAGCAACAGCAACCACTACTACAACAAGGTGCATCAAGTTCATCTACACCAAAAGTGGTTGTGCAACAACAACAGTTGCCTCATCTGGATCACTTCCAGCCAAATTTTGAGGAAAATGTGGCAGTTGATGATGGTGGTTGGACTTCTGACATGGAGCGGGAACTGAGTAGGATGGAAGCTCAATAAGAAGAAGAGAGGTTGGAGAGCTTTGATCCTTATGATGATGGATATGACTCCAACAATTCTCAGACTTGGGATCACCCGGATTACAACTGAAGTGTGATGTTTTAATTCAGCATCGTTTGTAATGTTTTAAGTATTTCTGTCAAGTATATTTTTAATAATATGTTGTTTGAATGTTTAAGTCAAAATCCCTTGTGAGCATAATTTGGACGAGAATTTATTTATTCATTTAGATTTTCTTCAAAATTTATAATTACAAAAATCTGTGCGGGTAACCTACCGGTTAAACAAAAGAGTTTTGTTGATACAGATTTTTACAAAGAGAAGAGTGTAGAGAAAACTCTTGAATTATCAGCTCTCGTAGATAGAAATTTGTTTGGGGAATAATGAATGCACGTGGCTAAAATAGTGATTTATGGCTACTTCCCTATATATACGCCCTGATTTTCCTCTTCATCGTTCATTCTTTCTTCAAGCAAAATTTTTAAAATGTCTTACGTCTATATTGTTCTCGTAATTGTGTATATTGTTGCAACTCTCTTCCCAAAAGAAGATCTCGAGTCCTTGGATTGGATCATAGCACTTCTCATGCTAATCGTGGTTTTAGCCGTTAGTGTGGATGAAATATGGGGGTAAGAAATTTTGTTTATAAAAGGAGTGTTGTTTTGAACAAGTATCATCATGCATTAGGCATTAACGTTCCATTGTGTGGTTTTGTCGTACAGAGTATTCGATGTATTACATCCCGTCGTGGTTCTTGGTTTCATATGACTGTTATCTCAGAAATAATTAAACCTATTTATCTATATTTCGTTATTTACATAGAGAAGCGTCCTAAACTATGTAACTAAGGAAATATAGACTTATGGTTCAATAATTTACAATTTCTTGATTTGAATAAAAGGGCGTGATACGTGGGAATCGCACCAGCCTTTACCTCTCGAGGGATCTCGAGAAGCTTACAACCCACACCAGGCAGTGTACCTGATCGTTGTAGTATAGTATAGTGACAAGTACCGGGGGATTGATCATTCAACTCAGGAATAGTGTCGCTAGGATTAGAAAGCCTAAAAACTAGGTCTAGAGATGAGGGATGATTCTTTTTGTATTTTTATATTTTATAAAAGCAATTAAAATCTCGGTTTTTGGAAGAGTGGGCGGAATTAATTGCTAGTCAACTAACCCAATAACTAAAGATGCAATCAAAATAAAATAACAGAAATGAAAATAAATCTAATTAAACTAATGTGGTGTAAACAATGATAGGGAAATTTGTGTTTACTTAGGTTTCATTACTCCCTAGATATCTTTTACAGGTTGATAGTTTGTTATAATTGCATGGATGACGGGTCATATTCCTTAATACTAGTCGTAGGGCCGTGTACAATATTCCCTAACTCTATAGGATCCTACTTCACTCCTATGTCGAGCCGTTAGAAGCTCCTAACATGGGATCATTAGAATTCTCCTACGCATTAAATACAACCAAAAATCATAGTACACCTCTGATCATGTTTCTTAAGACGTTCAAGCATGTTACCAATGGAAGTCTGCCAGTTTTCTTAAGCCTAACATCGAATACAATCATCCGTAACAACTATAAACAAACAATCAACCCATAATTAACATCTAGGTTTCACTACATCTAAGCAAACACACAAGAGATCTAGCCAAGCATGTTAAATTGAAGACAAGTGTAAGATATATTCAAGCAAAACATAGACATATTGATTGAATTGAAAGAGTACTTATCTCAATTGAACATAAGAGGTTTCAAAGGGTAAAAACCCTTGAAAAAGCTGTGAAAATCGGACTAGGGTTTTTCTCCAAAGTTGCACCCTAAAAGTTACACACTAATGAATGAAAATTGGAAAACTATATATAGATTTTACAGGGTGACGGCGTCAAGAAGAAAATTGTGACACCGTCAACTCGCCGCCCATAATGAAATCGGATTGCCTAGATCCACTTTTGACGCCGTCATGTGTAAAGTTGCTCTGGGCCGTCACTAACATTTGGACCATGACGGCCTATGGTGACGCCGTCATGTCCTTAGTAAAAAACTTTCTGGATCGTCATGTGTACCATCCACTTTCACCTCTTGTATTACTCTTGACGCCGTCATTAAGAATCTTGTGACGCCGTCAGGTACTGTTCTCAACAAGGAAAATTAAGACTTTGCCGTTTTCTTCACTTTTATGCTTCAAAAACGTCCAAAATGCTTCCTTTTCCAGATTTCTCTCCAAAAGTACCTAAAATGACAAAAGGAACGATTTAGGGCAATATTTGATCAAATAAATTCGAATCCGGGCTAAAATGACCCCCTAAAAATGGTTCATTTTTCGCCTCATCAAATACCCTTACACTTGAGATTTGCTTGTCCTCAAGCAAATTCGCTTTTATTCTAATCAAAATACAAGTTAGGGGTCATTTAACACTAATATAAAAGTAATTACAACAAGTAATCGTTCCACTAAAAACCAAAGACAAGTACGGAGGTCATACACTAGCACCTCACAAATAGTGTTTAGATACTCACATCTCTCGGGTGTAATAAAGTATATATCACAATATGGAAATGGAAAACATCTCTCACTACATGTCATAACAAAATAGATTACCATAGGCTTGGGAAAGGATCAAACCTCCACCACTTAGCGTAAGCACCTAGGATAAACTATCAAAGAGGTCTTTTAAAGGGTTATAACGTTAGGTGTAGGGATATGGAATACACGGTTTTGTTGGATATAGGCAATATTTACTGGTGGCGAGTTAATCATCTTGGTTAATTACATGTACAAGATGGCGTTGCTAAGCCAAGACTCGACTCGACTTAAGCTAATAAATCAAAAATAACAAAAACATAAAACAAACATAGAATGAAACGGGATGGTAGTCCGTATGTTTTTTCTCTTTTCTTTTTCTATTTTTTCTTTTCTTTTTTTCTTAATTTTTTCGATTTTTTTATTTTTTTATTTTATTATTATTTTTTGCATACACTCTTACCCTACCATCCAAAATAATACATCATAGGAAATGTACATTCCCCTTACACTTGAATTTTTACATACTTTACAATAAACTAGTCTAACGACTCGAATCAAGATAATCAAAACACTTGGAGTACTTTTAAGATTAACGCACATATGGGGGTAATAATATGATGTTCATCCCCATTACTCCATAACACAAGTACTTTACCCATGAGTCCCAATCGTCCCAAAACAATATGTACAAGATATGACTCGACTTAGCAACCATGTAATCAATTAGATAATTAACTAAGGGTTTAAACAAATAACAATAATGCACTAAAGATGAGTGCATACACGGAAGGCTAAGGCGATTTGGTTGTACATTTGGGTGGGTTGTAACAAATTCTTCCTTTAAGAAAGATGCTTAAAGTTAGAAACGAAAAGATAGGCTCGGAGGGGTGTACTAGGGGTTTCGTGTACTAAAAATGAGTACAACGCTAAGGTGTGAGAAAAATTAGTTGACTTTACTAGCCAAGTAATATGACTTAAATGATCAAGTAATTATGATACGGGTCTAACACGGGGGTGATCCTAATGCCTCTTATCAAGTAGTAAATCCTACTACACGAATGTAGTCTCACTAGCGGTCTCGGGATGCATCACTAACGCAAGTTCTAGAATCTAAATGCTACCAGTACACTCATAATCACTAATAATAAATGTTTTTCCTATCAAATCTAAAGGCGAACCTCACATATTTGGGTGGAAAATTTTTCTGAATAGTACGGTTTTGTGCTAGTCATACAACTCCTATCCATGAGACGCTTGCTAAGGCTAAAGTTTCACTCCTAAATGTTGTAAAAAATTTTAAATTTGGCGCTAAAATTACACTAACAAGTATTTCTCTTAGTTTTATTACACACCTACCATCGAACAAACAAACTCAAGTGCAAGTGTATCCTATAAGGTATCATCATTTACCCTCCCCTTACACTTAGGATGAACATTGTCCCCAATGTTCAATTAAAGAATGTAAAAGTGAAATAGGTAAAAGAATGAAATTAAATACTCCCCTGATTCGTTCGGTGTGGATAGTGTGGTAACAAGGTTAGATCTTCCTCCAAGAAAATGAACATTCAAAGCTTCCCTTCCAGAAAAATAAATCATCTTCTTGTCATATATAACCTGTTAAACCTGAGAAAACAAACAAGGCAACCTCGCGTAAAATCGGCGGCAATCTATATATAATAACAAGTCCTAGAAAGCAAATTAAGATATAATGCTTGTGGAATGAATGTTTGCAGATTTCCTGGAGTTTATAAAACTAAAGAATTAATAAAAACTTTATGACTCCGTTAGAAAAACAAAACTAGCAAAATTTCCAGAATTTTACACATGACGCCGTCAGAAATTAATTCCTGACGCCGTCAGAAGTGACCTGCAGAAATCTTTATGTTAAGTTTCCGGAAAATTTCTGGAAAAACTTATGTCCTACTTCCTAGAAAATCATGCAAAACATCATTATGACTCGATACAAGCATTTGACTCTAACAAACACTAATACACATGTCCGGTTAATGTTTTGGAGAATCATGATCAATTTCGTTCTTAAAAACAAATTTGGAGTTTCCCCTTACACTTATCTTTTGCGAAATACCTCTGTATGAAGTTAAGACGAAGTTAAACAACAAAATAAAGCATTTTCACAATTTTAGTTTTGAAACATGATCTACCAACAATAAAAATAAAGCATGCATACGGAAGCAAATAACAATCAAACAAATAAAAATCACACAAAACATGGGTTGCCTCCCAAGAAGCGCTTGTTTTTTTTCGAGTCACGAGCCTGACTCTACCCTTATTTAACAGAAATAGGGGAGGTTTTCCCTACACTTAGGATTAAGTACGGGTGGAAGTAGCGATACACACCCTTAGGGTGGAAATATGCCACGTGAGGAAAAAGTGGTGGATGGATTATATGCTCAAAGATGTGTGCTCCTATCATCATAACCTTACCTAATTCAATTGGGTTAATGGGTGGATTAAGATTTTCTCCTAGAAAGGGATCATTTTTAATCAACTTCAAGAGATTACTAGTTGGGGATCCATCTTGACCTAATAAACCCGGTTTAAACCCATAATGTTTCTTGTGATCAAACATAAATGGGTGATGTAAGCATGTAAGGTCATTTTCCACTCCTATATTGGTTTCCTCTCTTAAAGGCTTAGAGTCCACTACCTTTATCCTAAGACTACCCGGACTATATGGTTTGATGGGTGGATCGGGACCTATTTCAATTCCTAAATTTTCATCCAAGGATGGAAGATTAGGTAACGGTTTTGGTTGAGGCTCCGGTTCATCAAAACTAGGAACTTCCCTAGAACTAAGAGTAAGGTTATCATTATAAGTATTCAAACCTATATCCTCTAGTTGTGTTTGGTTCAAAGGTTCTACCTCAATTGGGATTCCTAAAGTCTCATCTACTTCATCCGAATAAGTCACGGGCAGTGTGTATGCCTCAAATGATGGTAGGACTTGTGGGGTACTTGGTGGGCTTAGATTTTCAACTCTATCCTCCATCTTATCAAGATTACCAATGTGCTCAGCTTGTATTGTGGTGAAATCAAACCACTCCGTGTACCCAGTTATCTCATCTATAGGTTTATTATCCCCAAACAAACTTCTTGCATGTTCCCTCAAACTTGCTATCAATTGATCCGTAACAACATTTGTTGGGTTGTCCATTTTTTTTCGCAAGTATGGCACAATTCTCTATGGTTTCCCATGCTTCATCAGCACTTAATCCCCAAAGGTCCCCATCTGCGGCATGGTCAATATCCATTTTGGTGTAGTGGTCGACACGATGGTAAAATATTTCAATTTGGGACCACAGATCGAAATTATGATGAGGGACTTTTCGGAGTAAATATTTAAAACGAGCCCATGCATCATAGATAGGTTCATCTTCATGTTGTTTAAACATCAAGATGTCATTAGGAGTGGGTGAATTTTGTGGTCGGTAGTATGGTGGATTCGCGTTCTCCATAATGGTGAACGAAATAGTCAATGAAAATTACGAACAAACACACAAAGAAAAAGATAGACTAAAGAAAACCTAGAAATAAAAAATAAAATCTTACTAGAAAGGAATCTAGTAAGTAGACCTAATAAAAAGAAATCCTAACCTAGGCAATAACTTTTTTCCCGGCAGCGGCGCCAAAAACTTGATACGTGGGAATCGCACCAGGCTTTACCTCTCGAGAGATCTCGAGAAGCTTACAACCCCCACCAGGCAGTGTACTTGATTGTTGTAGTATAGTATAGTGACAAGTACCGGGGGATTGATCGTTCAACTCAGGAATAGTGTCGCTAGGATTAGAAAGCCTAAAAACTAGGTCTAGAGATGAGGGATGATTCTTTTTGTATTTCTATATTTTATAAAAGCAATTAATATCTCGGTTTTTGGAAGAGTGGGCGGAATTAGTTGCTAGTCAACTAACCCAATAACTAAAGATGCAATCAAAATAAAATGACAGAAATGAAAATAAATCTAATTAAACTAATGTGGTGTAAACAATGATAGGGAAAGTTGTGTTTACTTAGGTTTCATTACTCCCTAGATATCTTTTACAGGTTGATAGTTTGTTACAATTGCATGGATGACGGGTCATATTCCTTAATACTAGTCGTAGGGCCGTGTACAATATTCCCTAACTCTATAGGATCCTACTTCACTCCTATGTCGAGCCGTTAGAAGCTCCTAACATGGGATCATTAAAATTCTCCTACGCATTAAATACAACCAAAAATCAAAGTACACCTCTGATCATGTTTCTTAAGACGTTCAAGCATGTTACTGATGAGGCGAAAAATGATCCGTTTTTAGGGGGTCATTTAAGCCCGAATCCGAATTTATTTGATCAAATATTGCCCTAAATCGTTCCTTTTGTGATTTTAGGTACTTGGAGAGTGAATTCTGGAAAAGAAGCCATTTTGGACGTTTTTGGAGCATAAAAGTGAAGAAAACGGCAAAGTCTCAAATTTCTATGCTGGGAACAGTGCATGAAGGTGTCAAGAGTTGCTCTTGACGGCGTCAAAGTCCCAAGAATAAAATACCGTGGTTGATGACGACGTCACATAGGCCGTCATAAGTAGATCAAGGCCGTCCGAGGAAGTATTTGGCGGCGAGATGACGGCGTCACACCCTTGCTCTTGACGCCGTCACCTCGATTTTCCTATATATAGTTTTCTAGTTTTTTACATTAAAAAAGAGAAGTTTTTGGAGAAACCCTAAAGACGAATTTGGTGCAACTTTTACAGGTTTTTCAAGGGTTCCAAACCCTTGATACCTTGCATTGTAATTGAGATAAGTGTTCTTCTATTTCAATCAATATGTCTATGTGTTGGTTGTCTATATCTTGTTCTTGTCTCAATTCCATTATGCTAGGCTAGATCTCCTTTGTGTTTGCTTAGATCTAATGAAACCTAGATATTGATTATGTGTTGATTACTTGTTCTTGGATGAATGATTTATATGTTAGGCTTAAGAAAACTGGCAGATCTCCAAATGGTAACATGCTTAAACGTCTTAAGAAACATGAATCGAGGCGTACTAGGTCTTTATTGGTTGTATTTAATGCATGAGCCACTGTTTACAATCCCTATAGTTGTGCTGGGCATGGTGTAGGAGGAGATAAGAGCTCATAGAATTGGGGAGTTATGTATGCCACCCCATGAATGGAATTAAGGAATACGATCCATCATCCATGCAATTATAACAAGTAATTAACGTGTAAAAGATATCTAGGGAGTAGTGAAGTCTAAGTAAACACATTTTCTCCAATTACTGCTCACAACCTTAGTTTAATTAGTTTATTTTCATTTTTATTATTTTATTTTGATTGCATCTTAGCTTTGGGTTAGTTGAATAGCAACTAATTCCGCCCACTCTTTCAAAACCCGAGATTTTACTTGCTTTCTAAAAAACATAAAAACACAAAAAATAATCATCCCTCACCTTTAGAACTAGTAATTTAGGCTTTCTAATCCTAGCGACACTATTCCTAAGCTGAACGATCAATCCCCCGGTACTTGTCACTATACTATACAACAACGATCAGGTACACTGCCTGGTGGGGGTTGTAAGCTTCTCGAGATCCCTCAAGAGGTAAAGCCTATTGCGATTCCCACGCATCAAGTTTTTGGCGCCGCTGCCGGGGAATAGTTATTGTCTAGGTTAGGATTTCTTTTTATTAGGTCTACTTGCTAGATTCCTTTCTAGTAAGATTTTATTTTTATTTTTTTTAGGTCTTCTTTAGTCTATCTTATTTCTTCGTGCCTTTGTTCGTAACTCTTTACCATCCGACATCATGGAAGGTGGTAACATCTTTGAACCCGTCATCCCACCACAACAAAACCCACCACTAGAACCCCTTAGGCCCCCGAACCTTAGGAGAGTACTCCCGACCTAGCCACCAAGGCTACCGAAACACCATTGAGCTCACCGGAGCCAATGTGACCCCCTTGCGATCCGACACCATCCGGTTGGTGCAAAGCGGATGTGCATTCCATGGACTTCATTCCGAAGATCCAAACCAACATCTTAAGGACTTTCTCAAAATCGTAGATTCCATAGACCTAGGTGTTGAAACTAGAGAGACTACCCGTTTACGCCTATTCCAATTCTCTCTACGGGATCAAGCTAGTCAATGGCTTGAGCGTTTACCCGCGGGATCCATCACCACATGGGATGATCTCACCACTCGTTTCCTTGCTCAATTTTTCCCACCGGGGAGAACTACTAAGCTTAGGAATGACATCTTGATGTTCCAACAACGTCAAAATGAATCTCTTTATGAAGCATGGACTCGTTTCAAGGACTTACTCCAAAAAGTCCCTCATCATGGCATAGATCTTTGGCTCCAAGTCCAAATTTTTTATGACCATATCGACATCCCCACGAGGCGAACCATTGACCAATCGGCCGGTGGTAAGCTACGTGATCTTAGTGCGGAAAAATCATGGGAACTCATAGAAGATCTTGCTCTCTATGACAACGAAAGTTGGAATGATCCCCGTGATTTGAACAAAACGGTCAAGGCAATATCTTTGCCTTCGAACAATTCTAGCACTCCCGATCGTAGGATCATGGAACTTGAAGGTCGAGTCAAGTCTCTCATGAAATCTTACGAAGCTCAAAAACCTTCAAGCCAAGTAAGTAGAATCGCTTCTACATGCAAACTATGCAATGGCCCTCATAAGACTCATAACTGCATGGAACTTCCAAAGCGTGCTTATAACGAATTCACATCATCGCACGTAGGTCAGGGTCCTCGAACTTCTGCCGAAGCCTATGAGGCATGGAAGGATAAACCTGATTATAGAGGGTACCAAACGAGAAGCGTATCCTTCAATGACTCCTCACCACTCACTTGGTCCGAGCATTTTCCATCACAAGGCATTCCTAGGCAAAGCTGTGAAGATACTTTAAAAAAATTCATTCTCTCTCAAGAACTACAGCTCGCTACGCTCGAGGCCAAATTTAAACAACAGCAGGATGATGTAAGCAACAAGATTTGTAATCTGTTGACTGCTATCAAAGAGCATATTGATAATAAGCCCATTCCCGTTAATGAGGTTAAATCTGCTACCGTCATGAGTTCACCAGCCTCCCCTGTAAAAATAAAAAGCCCTAGCAAGTTATTCAAACATCTATCTCCTAACGGAGAAGAACCTGTCAAACCCCCTGGACCAATCCACTTCGTAAACACCATCACCACAATATCTGCCTCAACACCTAACCCAACCCAACAACAAACTAACAGATTCAGTCAGACAACAAAAGATGAGACCTCAAGGGTCGACCATGCTTCGGCAAGGAAACCTACCGACTCACCCGAGCAATACACCGTGCAAGAAACCGGCAAACCAGATGAAGGGAAAGAGAAATCGGAAGAGCATGAGAGAGATCCAACCATTTTGGGTAAATCTATTATAGAAGAACCCGAGAGAAAAATGGAGGATGTTATTAATGTGGGTAGCAATCAGACTAAGGGAAGTAACCATAAAGTTTTCAAGATCCCCTGTACCATTAAAGAAAAGCTCTTAACCGATAGTCATATAGATCCTAGCTTCCCAGTCAACATAATCCCCCTTTCCCTATACCACAAAACCTTCCCAGAACACATTGCTTGCGAGGGAGTAATAGAAAATTTATCAATTAGGATTGGAGAGCTTGTTTACAATACTGACCTCACCATGGTTGATGATGTGGACCCTCTCACCAATCAAACGTTAACCAACCTTGTCCTTGGGATGCCATTTATCAATGAATCGGGAGCAATCCTTGATGAGAAAGATGGTAGTGTATTACTCACCGATGGTGTTAGGAAGGTAATTTTTCGTAAGGATAGTGAGGAGGTATACGAGTATCGTCCCTCCCTTGAGGGGAATCTATATGGGTTAAAGGATGGAGAGTTGAGGAAGATAAGACGGCGTGATCCAAGTAATCTCAAAATCCCCTGCATGATCGGTCATAAGTATTTCGATAACATTTACATAAATGTATTCATGCCTAAGAATGTTATGTCCCTATTCCATTACAACAATATCTGCAGATGGGGAATGATTTACAAAGGAGAGAAAGTGGTTGGTAAGGATCATGAAATCCAGGTATTCGTAGGAAATATGGCATTCTCTATGGAATTCACAATTGTGGACAACATAGAGGACTATGTCGACCCTAGGTTATCACAAGTCGTCTTTGGAGCACCCTTTTGTGAAATCACTAATTTGATAGTGGATGACTTGAACGGAATCATGACCTTCACTGATGGGATTAGGAGGATTTCATACCAAACGCCATACAAGAGAAAAGACCTTAAGGAAATAGATTGTGACGGGCTTGATATGATGAGCTCCCAACTTGTCTTGTGTGATGAAGATGTTAGGAGAGGGTGTAGAAATATTTCTGATTTATCATGTGGATTCTTTAAGAATGTTAGTAAGCTTGGTTCTAAGTATCGACAAGATATTTTCGAGTTCGAAGATCCGAAGTACTTGCACTATGAAAGCGACACTGGTTTAGAAGACGACCTAGAGAGTGGAACCAATGATGGAATCACGTAGTAACCCATGACTTTGAGTCTAGCTACAAGACTCGTAAATAAAGAAAAGCGCTTCTTGGGAGGCAACCCATGTTTTGTGTGATTTTATTTGTTTGATTGTTATTTACTTCCGTATGCATGTTTTATTTTTATTGTTGGTTGATCATGACTCTTAATTAAAATGTGGAAATACTTTACTATGTTGTTTGGCCTAGTCTTAACTCCAATCTAAAAGTATTTTTGCAAAAGATAAGTGTAAGGGGAAACCCCAAATATGTTTTTAAGAAACAAACCGATCATGATTCTCCACAATAATAAATGAGCATGTATATTCGTATTTGTTAGAGTCAAATGCTTGTATTGAGTCATAATGAAGTTTTGCAGGATTTTCCAGGAAGTAGGACCAAGTTTTTCCAGAAATTTTCCGGAAACTTAACATAAGAATTTCTGCAGGTCCATTCTGACGGCGTCAGAGGTTTACTCTTGACGGCGTCAGGAGTCAAAAATCTGGAAATTTTACCAGTTTTGTTTTTCTAACGGAGTCTTATGGTTTTTGTGAATTATTAAGTTTTATAATCTCCAGGAAATCTGCAAACTTCATTCCACAAGCATTATATCTTACTTTGTTTTCTAGGATTTAGAAACTTATATAGGATGCCGCCGATTATACGCGAGGTTGTCTTGTCTATTTTGTCAGGATTTACAGGTTATGTTCGACAAGGAGATGATTTATATTCTGGAAGGGAAGCTTTGATTGTTCGTTTTCTTGGAAGAAGATTTAACCTGGCCAACCTATAATCCATACCGAGCGAATCAGGGGAGTATTTGATTTCATTCTCTTTACTTTTTCACTTTTACATTCTTTACTTGAATATTGGGGACAATGTTCATCTTAAGTGTAAGGGGAGGGTAAAAAGATGATACCTTACATATGCACTTTCGCTTGAGTTTGTTTTGTTTGATAGTAGATGTGTAATAAAACTACGAGAAATACTTGTTAGTGCAATTTTAGCGCCAAATTTAAATTTTTTTACAACATTTAGGAGTGAAACTTTAGCCATAGCAAGCGTCTCATGGATAGGAGATTGTATGACTAGCACATAACCGTATATTCAGAAAAATTTTCCACCCAAAAATGTGAGGTTCGCCTTTAGATTTGATAGGAAAAGCATTTACTATTAGTGCTTATGAGTGTACCGGTAGCATTTATATTCTAGAACTTGCGTTAGTGATGCATTCCGAGACCGCTAGTGAGACTACATTCGTGTGGTAGGATTTACTACATGGTAAGAGGCATTAGGATCACCCTTGTGTTAAACCCGTATCATAATTACTTGACCATTTATGTCATATTACTTGGCTAGTTAAGTCAACTAATTTTTCCCACACCCTTAGCGTTGTACTCATTTTTAGTACACGATACCCCTAGTACACCCCTCCGAGCCTATCTTTTCATTTCTAACTTTAAGCATTTTACTTAAAGGAAGAATTTGTTACACCCCACTTAAATGTACACCCAAATCGCCTTAGCCTTCCGTGTATGCGCTCATTTTTAGTGCATTATTGTTATTTGTTAAACCCTAAGTTAACTTTCTAATTGATTACATGGTTGCTAAGTCGAGTCATATCCTTGTACATATTGTTTTGGGACGATTGGGACTCATGGGTAAGTACTTATTTATGGAGTAATGGGGAAGAACATAATATTATTACCCCCATATGTGCGTTAATCTTAAAAGTGCTCCAAGTGTTTTGATTTTCTTAATTCGAGTAACTAGATTAGTTAAATGTAAAGTATGTAAAGATTCAAGTGTAAGGGGAATTCTCATCCCCTATGATGTATTATTTTGGATGGTAGGGCAAAAGTGTATGCAAAAAAAAAAAAAAAAAAAAAAAAAAAAAAAAAAAAAATAGAAAAAGGAAAAAAGAGAGAAAATATATACGGACTACCATCCCGTTTTTATTCTATGTTCATTTTATGTTTTTCTTATTTTTCATTTATTAGCTTAAGTCGAGTCTAGTCTTGGCTTAGCAACGCCATATTGTACATGTAATTAACCAAGATTGTTAGCTCGCCACCAGTAAAACTTACTTTATCCAACAAAACCGTGTAATTCATATCCCTATACCTAACGTTACAACCCTTTAAAAGACTTCTTTGATAGTTTATCCTAGGTGCTTACGCCATGTGGTGGAGGTTTGATCCTTTCCCAAGCCTATGGTAATCTATTTTGCTATGACAGGTAGTGAGAGATATCTTCCATTTCTATAATGTTATATTACTTTATTACACCCGAGAGATGTGAGTATCTAAACACTATTTGTGAGGTGCTAGTGTATGACCTCCGTGCTTGTCTATTGGTCTTTAGTGGAACGATTATTTGTTGTAATTACTTTTATATTAGTGTTAAATGACCCCTAACTTGTCTTTTGAGTAGAATAAAAGCGCATTTGCTTGAGGACAAGCAAATCTCAAGTGTAAGGGTATATGATGAGGCGAAAAATGATCCGTTTTTAGGGGGTCATTTAAGCCCGAATCCGAATTTATTTGATCAAATATTGCCCTAAATCGTTCCTTTTGTGATTTTAGGTACTTGGAGAGTGAATTCTGGAAAAGAAGCCATTTTGGACGTTTTTGGAGCATAAAAGTGAAGAAAATGGCAAAGTCTCAAATTTCTATGCTGGGAACAATGCATGAAGGTGTCAAGAGTTGCTCTTGACGGCGTCAAAGTCCCAAGAATAAAATACCGTGGTTGATGACGGCGTCACATAGGCCGTCATAAGTAGATCAAGGCCGTCCGAGGAAGTATTTGGCGGCGAGATGACGGCGTCACACCCTTGCTCTTGACGCCGTCACCTCGATTTTCCTATATATAGTTTTCTAGTTTTTTACATTAAAAAAGAGAAGTTTTTGGAGAAACCCTAAAGACGAATTTGGTGCAACTTTTACAGGTTTTTCAAGGGTTCCAAACCCTTGATACCTTGCATTGTAATTGAGATAAGTGTTCTTCTAATTCAATTAATATGTCTATGTGTTGGTTGTCTATATCTTGTTCTTGTCTCAATTCCATTATGCTAGGCTAGATCTCCTTTGTGTTTGCTTAGATCTAATGAAACCTAGATATTGATTATGTGTTGATTACTTGTTCTTGGATGAATGATTTATATGTTAGGCTTAAGAAAACTCACAGATCTCCAAATGGTAACATGCTTGAACGTCTTAAGAAACATGAACCGAGGCGTACTAGGTCTTTATTGGTTGTATTTAATGCACGAGTCACTGTTTACAATCCCTATAGTTTTGCTGGGCATGGTGTAGGAGGAGATAAGAGCTCATAGAATTGGGGAGTTATGTATGCCACCCCATGAATGGTATTAAGGAATACGATCCGTCATCCATGCAATTATAACATGTAATTAACGTGTAAAAGATATCTAGGGAGTAGTGAAGTCTAAGTAAACACATTTTCTCCAATTACTGCTCACAACCTTAGTTTAATTAGTTTATTTTCATTTTTATTATTTTATTTTGATTGCATCTTAGCTTTGGGTTAGTTGAATAGCAACTAATTCCGCCCACTCTTTCAAAACCCGAGATTTTACTTGCTTTCTAAAAAACATAAAAACACAAAAAATAATCATCCCTCACCTTTAGAACTAGTAATTTAGGCTTTCTAATCCTAGCGACACTATTCCTAAGCTGAACGATCAATCCCCCGGTACTTGTCACTGTACTATACTATAACGATCAGGTACACTGCCTGGTGGGGGTTGTAAGCTTCTCGAGATCCCTCGAGAGGTAAAGCCTGTTGCGATTCCCACGCATCAGTTACCAATGGAAGTCTGCCAGTTTTCTTAAGCCTAACATCGAATACAATTATCCGTAACAACTATAAACAAACAATCAACCCATAATTAACATCTAGGTTTCACTACATCTAAGCAAACACACAAGAGATCTAGCCAAGCATGTGAAATTGAAGACAATTGAAAAAGCTGTGAAAATTGAAAGAGTACTTATCTCAATTGAACTTAAGAGGTTTCAAAGGGTAAAAACCCTTGAAAAAGCTGTGAAAATTGGACTAGGTGATGAGACAAAAAATGATCCGTTTTTAGGGGGTCATTTAAGCCCGAATTCAACTTTATTTGATCAAATATTGCCCTAAATAGTTCCTTTTGTGATTTTAGGTACTTTGGGAGTGAAATCTGGAAAAGGAAGCAATTCGGACGTTTTTGGAGCATAAATGTGAAGAAAACGCCAAAGTCTTAATTTTCCATGCTGGGAACAGTAGGTGACGGCGTCAAGAGTAATTTCCTGACGGCGTCAAGAGCAAAAGTCCATGACGACCCAGTACAGATTTGACGGCGTCACGAGGGTAGGGCGTCAAGAGTAAAAGTCATGACGGCCTGGAAATGAGTTCGTCTTGACGGCGTCAAATGTAGATCAAGGCAGTCCGAGAATGGTTTTGGCGGCGAGGTGACGGCGTCACAAGTTTTGTCTTGACGCCGTCAGACCCCTTTTCCTATATATAGTTTTCTAATTTTTCACATTTAAAAAAGAGAAGTTTTGGGAGAAACCCTAAGTACGATTTTGGTGTAACTTTACAGGTTTTTCAAGGGTTCCAAACCCTTGATACCTTGCATGTTTAATCAAGATAAGTGTTCCTTTAATTCAATCAATATGTCTATGTGTTAGTTGTCTATATCTTGTTCTTGTCTTGATTCCATCATGCTAGGCTAGATCTATCTTATGTTTGCTTAGATCTAATGAAACCTAGATGTTGATTATGTGTTGATTACTTGTTTATACTTGTTTTGGATGAATGATTTATATGTTAGGCTTAAGAAAACTGGCAGATCTCCAATTGGTAACATGCTTGAACGTCTTAAGAAACATGAACCAACGCGCACTAGGTCTTTATTGGTTGTATTTAATGCATGAGCCACTGTTTACAATCCCTATAGTTGTGCTGGGCATGGTGTAGGAGGAAATAAGAGCTCATAGAATTGGGGAGTTATGTGTGCCACCCCATGAATGGTATTAAGGAATACGATCCGTCATCCATGCAATTATAACAAGTAATTAACGTGTAAAAGATGTCTAGGGAGTAGTGAAATCTAAGTAAACACATTTTCTCCAATTACTGCTCACAACTTTAGTATAATTTAGCTTATTTTCATTTCTAGTATTTTATTTTGATTGCATCTTAGTATTGGGTTAGTTGATTAGCAACTAATTCCGCCCAAATCCTTCAAACCCGAGATTTTAACTTGCTTTCCATAAAATATAAAAATACAAAAATAATCATCCCTCACCTTTAGAACTAGTATTTAGGCTTTCTAATCCTAGCGACACTATTCCTAAGCTGAACGATCAATCCCCCGGTACTTGTCACTATACTATACTACAACGATCAGGTACACTGCCTGGTGGAGGTTGTAAGCTTCTCGAGATCCCTCGAGAGGTAAAGCCTGTTGCGATTCCCACGCATCAAGTTTTTGGCGCCGCAGCCTGGGGAATAGTTATTGTCTAGGTTAGAATTTCTTTTTATTAGGTCTACTTGCTAGATTCCTTTCTAGTAAGATTTTATTTTTATTTTTAGTTTTCTTTAGTCTATCTTTTTCTTTGTGCCTTTGTTAGTAAATTAAAATTCATTGACTATTCCATTGACCAATATGGAAAACGCGAATCCACCCCTTTCCCCTAGAGAAGTGGCTTTGTTACGTAAACAAATTGAGAGTGAGATTAGGGAACTTAGGGAGCTTAATAGGTTGATTAAGGTTGAGCTCGAACGTGCATTTAGTGACCTAGCAATCGCCTTGTATTCAAATGAGGACCTAGGGCCTAATGACTTTGTGAATGTTATTGAGGGACTTGAAGAGGGGAAAATAGATCCGAAGCTTAATGACTATTTTAATCTATACCCAACTAAGGAGGAGATTGCATATTATAATAATCTTATTGATAACCCGCGATCTCCTTTCACCATAATTGAACCTAAGATCAAGAAAGGCGATCCTAAGAATGCTAAGATACCATGTATGATTGGGTATAGGCACATTAGCAATGCTTACATTGACTTTAAATCTCCAATCAACATTATGTCCTGAATTGTTTATAACGATATAGTGAAAGCAAGACTTGAACCTAGAAGAGATCCCAAATACCCCGGTGGAGTTTGTAACTTTGTCGGGAGAGTTAAAGGTTTACATGTCTTTGTTGGTAATTTCACTTTTGTCACTGACTTTATGATTGTGGAGGATCTTGCTAATGTTATTGATTGTCGATTATCCAATGTTGTGTTTGGCAAATCATTTGTTGAGGAGTCTAAGTTGGAATATAATGAGATAGAAGGAACGATCCAATTCGCAAGTAACACCGATAGTATCACTTATAGGATGCCTCATAGGATGAAAGAATTTCGCTTTATATCCCGTTTTGATAAGGACAACGTTGGTGCTTTTGAGGATACTAATGAGGAGGATAAGAAAAAGGGCATGGATTATGTATGGGAAAAAAGGAGTCTTTATTACAAAGATTGCTTGGCCCTTGGACCTAGGTATAAAGTCGATAAAGAATTTGCCCAAATGATTATGGGGGCGGTTGAGAAAAAAGTGATTGGTTTCTACAAGGAATATCTACAATTAGAGAGTGAAACCAATGATGAGATCACGTAGTTAACCCATAACCTTGAGTCTAGCTACAAGACTCGTAAATAAAGAAAAGCGCTTCTTGGGAGGCAACCCATGTTTTGTGTGATTTTATTTGTTTGATTATTATTTGCTTCCGTATGCATGCTTAGTTTTTATTGTTGGTTGATCATGTTTCTAAACTAAATAGTGGAAATACTTTACTTTGTTGTTTTGGCCTAGTCTTAACTCCACCTAAAAGTATTTTTGCAAAAGATAAGTGTAAGGGGAAACCCCAAATATGTTTTTAAGAAACAAACCGATCATGATTCTCCACAATAATAAATGAACATGTATATTCGTATTTGTTAGAGTCAAATGCTTGTATTGAGTCATAATGAAGTTTTGCAGGATTTTCCAGGAAGTAGGACCAAGTTTTTCCAGAAATTTTTTGGAAACTTAACATAAGAATTTCTGCAGGTCAATTCTGACGGCGTCAGGAGTTTACTCTTGACGGCGTCAGGTGTAAAAATCTGGAAATTTTACCAGTTTTGTTTTTCTAACGGAGTCTTATGGTTTTTGTGAATTATTAAGTTTTATAATCTCCAAGAGATCTGCAAACTTCATTCCACAAGCATTATATCTTAATTTGTTTTCTAGGATTTAGTAACTTATATAGGATGCCGCCGATTTTACGCGAGGTTGTCTTGTCTATTTTGTCAGGTTTTACAGGTTATGTATGACGAGAAGATAATTTATATTCTGGAAGGGAAGCTTTGATTGTTCATTTTCTTGGAGGAAGATTTAACCTGGCCACCTTATTATCCATACCGAGCGAATCAGGGGAGTATTTGATTTCATTCTCTTTACTTTTTCACTTTTACATTCTTTACTTGAACATTGGGGACAATGTTCATCTTAAGTGTAAGGGGAGGGTAAAAAGATGATACCTTACATATGCACTTTCGCTTGAGTTTGTTTTGTTTGATAGTGGATGTGTAATAAAACTATGAGAAATACTTGTTAGTGCAATTTTAGCGCCAAATTTAAAATTTTTTACAACAGTTAGGAGTGAAACTTTAGCCATAACAAGCGTCTCATGGATAGGAGATTGTATGACTAGCACATAACCGTATATTCAGAAAAATTTTCCACCCAAATATGTGAGGTTCGCCTTTAGATTTGATAGGAAAAGCATTCATTATTAGTGCTTATGAGTGTACCGGTAGCATTTAGATTCTAGAACTTGCGTTAGTGATGCATCCCGAGACCGCTAGTGAGACTACATTCGTGTGGTAGGATTTACTACAAGATAAGAGGCATTAGGATCACCCTTGTGTTAAACCCGTATCATAATTACTTGACCATTTAAGTCATATTACTTGGCTAGTTAAGTCAACTAATTTTTCCCACACCCTTAGCGTTGTACTCATTTTTAGTACACGAAACCCCTAGTACACCCCTCCGAGCCTATCTTTTCGTTTCTAACTTTAAGCATCTTACTTAAAGGAAGAATTTGTTACACCCCACTTAAATGTACAACCAAATCGCCTTAGCCTTCCATGTATGCGCTCATTTTTAGTGCATTATTGTTATTTGTTAAACCCTAAGTTAACTTTCTAATTGATTACATGGTTGCTAAGTCGAGTCATATCCTTGTACATATTGTTTTGGGACGATTGGGACTCATGGGTAAGTACTTATTTTATGAAGTAATGGGGTAGAACATCACTTATTACCCCCATATGTGCGTTAATCTTAAAAGTGCTCCAAGTGTTTTGATTTTCTTAATTCGAGTCATTAGATTAGTTGATTGTAAAGTATGTAAAAATTCAAGTGTAAGGGGAATATTCATCCCCTATGATGTATTATTTTGGATGGTAGGGTAAGAGTGTATGCAAAAAAAAAAAAAAAAAAAAAAAAAAAAAAAAAATCAAAAAATCAAGAAAAGAAAAAAAAATAGAAAAAGGAAAAAGAGAAAAAACATACGGACTACCATCCCGTTTCATTCTATGTTTATTTTATGTTTTTGTTATTTTTCATTTATTAGCTTAAGTAGACTCTAGTCTTGGCTTAGCAACGCTATATTGTACATGTAATTAACCAAGATTGTTAACTCACCACCAGTAAAACTTCCTTTATCCAACAAAACCGTGTATTTCATATCCCTACACCTAACGTTACAACCCTTTAAAAGACATCTTTGATAGTTTATCCTAGGTGCTTACGCCATGTGGTGGAGGTTTGATCCTTTCCCAAGCCTATGGTAATCTATTTTGCTATGATAGGTAGTGAGAGATATCTTCCGTTTCCATATTGTAAATTACACTTTATTACACCCGAGAGATGTGAGTATCTAAACACTATTTGTGAGGTGCTTGTGTATGACCTCCGTGCTTGTCTATTGGTCTTTAGTGGAACGATTATTTGTTGTAATTACTTTTATGTTAGTGTTAAATGACCCCTAACTTGTCTTTTGAGTAGAATAAATGCGCATTTGCTTGAGGACAAGCAAATCTCAAGTGTAAGGGTATATGATGAGACGAAAAATGATCCATTTTTAGGGGGTCATTTAAGCCCGAATTCAACTTTATTTGATCAAATATTGCCCTAAATCGTTCCTTTTGTGATTTTAGGTACTTTGGGAGTGAAATCTGGAAAAGGAAGCAATTCGGACGTTTTTGGAGCATATAAGTGAAGAAAACGCCAAAGTCTTAATTTTCCATGCTGGGAACAGTAGGTGACAGCGTCAAGAGTAATTTCCTGACGGCGTCAAGAGCAAAAGTCCATGACCACCCAGAACAGATTTGACGGCGTCATGAGGGTAGGGCGTCAAGAGTAAAAGTCATGACGGCCTGGAAATGGTTTTGTCTTGACGGCGTCAAATGTAGATCAAGGCAGTCCGAGAATGGTTTTGGCGGCGAGGTGAAGGCGTCACAAGATTTGTCTTGACGCCGTCAGACCCCTTTTCCTATATATAGTTTTCTAATTTTTCACATTAAAGAGGGAAGTTTTGGGAGAAACCCTAAGTACGATTTTGGTGTAACTTTACAGGTTTTTCAAGGGTTCCAAACCCTTGATACCTTGCATGTTTAATCAAGATAAGTGTTCCTTTAATTCAATCAATATGTCTATGTGTTGGTTGTCTATATCTTGTTCTTGTCTTGATTCCATCATGCTAGGCTAGATCTATCTTGTGTTTGCTTAGATCTAATGAAACCTAGATGTTGATTATGTGTTGATTACTTGTTTATACTTGTTTTGGATGAATGATTTATATGTTAGGCTTAAGAAAACTGGCAGATCTCCAATTGGTAACATGCTTGAACGTCTTAAGAAACATGAACCAACGCGCACTAGGTCTTTATTGGTTGTATTTAATGCATGAGCCACTGTTTACAATCCCTATAGTTGTGCTGGGCATGGTGTAGGAGGAGATAAGAGCTCATAGAATTGGGGAGTTATGTGTGCCACCCCATGAATGGTATTAAGGAATACGATCCGTCATCCATGCAATTATAACAAGTAATTAACGTGTAAAAGATGTCTAGGGAGTAGTGAAATCTAAGTAAACACATTTTCTCCAATTACTGCTCACAACTTTAGTATAATTTAGCTTATTTTCATTTCTAGTATTTTATTTTGATTGCATCTTAGTATTGGGTTAGTTGATTAGCAACTAATTCCGCCCAAATCCTTCAAACCCGAGATTTTAACTTGCTTTCCATAAAATATAAAAATACAAAAATAATCATCCCTCACCTTTAGAACTAGTATTTAGGCTTTGTAATCCTAGCGACACTATTCCTAAGCTGAACGATCAATCCCCCGGTACTTGTCACTATACTATACTACAACGATCGGGTACACTGCCTGGTGGGGGTTGTAAGCTTCTCGAGAGGTAAAGCCTGTTGCGATTCCCACGCATCAAGTTTTTAGCGTTGTACTCATTTTTAGTACACGAAACCCCTAGTACACCCCTCCGAGCCTATCTTTTCGTTTCTAACTTTAAGCATTTTACTTAAAGAAAGAATTTGTTACACCCCACTTAAATGTACAACCAAATCGCCTTAGCCTTCCATGTATGCGCTCATTTTTAGTGCATTATTGTTATTTGTTAAACCCTAAGTTAACTTTCTAATTGATTACATGGTTGCTAAGTCGAGTCATATCCTTGTACATATTGTTTTGGGACGATTGGGACTCATGGGTAAGTACTTATCTTATGGAGTAATGGGGAAGAACATCACTTATTACCCCCATATGTACGATAATCTTAAATGTGCTCCAAGTGTTTTAATTTTCTTAATTCGAGTCATTAGATTAGTTAATTGTAAAGTATGTAAAGATTCAAGTGTAAGGGAAATGTTCATTCCCTATGATGTATTATTTTGGATGGTAGGGTAAGAGTGTATGCAAAAAAAAAAAAAAAAAAAAAAAAAAAAAAAAAAAAAAAAATCGAAAAATCAAGAAAAAGAAAAAAAAAATAAAGAAAAAGGAAAAAGAGAAAAAACATACGGACTACCATCCCGTTTCATTCTATGTTTATTTTATGTTTTTGTTATTTTTCATTTATTAGCTTAAGTCGAGTCTAGTCTTGGCTTAGCAACGCCATATTGTACATGTAATTAACCAAGATTGTTAACTTGCCACCAGTAAAACTCCCTTTATCCAACAAAACCGTGTATTTCATATCCCTACACCTAACGTTACAACCCTTTAAAAGACTTCTTTGATAGTTTATCCTAGGTGCTTACGCCATGTGGTGGAGGTTTGATCCTTTCCCAAGCCTATGGTAATCTATTTTGCTATGACAGGTAGTGAGAGATATCTTCCGTTTCCATATTGTAATTTACACTTTATTACACCCGAGAGATGTGAGTATCTAAACACTATTTGTGAGGTGCTTGTGTATGACCTCCGTGCTTGTCTATTGGTCTTTAGTGGAACGATTATTTGTTGTAATTACTTTTATATTAGTGTTAAATGACCCCTAACTTGTCTTTTGAGTAGAATAAAAGCGCATTTGCTTGAGGACAAGCAAATCTCAAGTGTAAGGGTATATGATGAGACGAAAAATGATCCGTTTTTAGGGGGTCATTTAAGTCCGAAATCAACTTTATTTGATCAAATATTGCCCTAAATCGTTCCTTTTGTGATTTTAGGTACTTTGGGAGTGAAATCTGGAAAAGGAAGCAATTCGGACGTTTTTGGAGCATAAAAGTGAAGAAAATGCCAAAGTCTTAATTTTCCATGCTGGGAACAGTAGGTGACGGCGTCAAGAGTAATTTCCTGACGGCGTCAAGAGCAAAAGTCCATGACGACCCAGAACAGATTTGACGGCGTCATGAGGGTAGGGCGTCAAGAGTAAAAGTCATGACGGCCTGGAAATGAGTTTGTCTTGACGGCGTCAAATGTAGATCAAGGCAGTCCGAGAATAGTTTTGGCGGCAAGGTGACGGCGTCACAAGTTTTGTCTTGACGCCGTCAGACCCCTTTTCCTATATATAGTTTTCTAATTTTTCACATTTAAAAAAGAGAAGTTTTGAGAGAAACCCTAAGTACAATTTTGGTGTAACTTTACAGGTTTTTCAAGGGTTCCAAACCCTTGATACCTTGCATGTTTAAGCAAGATAAGTGTTCCTTTAATTCAATCAATATGTCTATGTGTTAGTTGTCTATATCTTGTTCTTGTCTTGATTCCATCATGCTAGGCTAGATCTATCTTGTGTTTGCTTAGATCTAATGAAACCTAGATGTTGATTATGTGTTGATTACTTGTTTATACTTGTTTTGGATGAATGATTTATATGTTAGGCTTAAGAAAACTGGTAGATCTCCAATTGGTAACATGCTTGAACGTCTTAAGAAACATGAACCAACGCGCACTAGGTCTTTATTGGTTGTATTTAATGCATGAGCCACTGTTTACAATCCCTATAGTTGTGCTGGGCATGGTGTAGGAGGAGATAAGAGCTCATAGAATTGGGGAGTTATGTGTGCCTCCCCATGAATGGTATTAAGGAATACAATCCGTCATCCTTGCAATTATAACAAGTAATTAACGTGTAAAAGATGTCTAGGGAGTAGTGAAATCTAAGTAAACACATTTTCTCCAATTACTGCTCACAACTTTAGTATAATTTAGCTTATTTTCATTTCTAGTATTTTATTTTGATTGCATCTTAGTATTGGATTAGTTGATTAGCAACTAATTCCGCCCAAATCCTTCAAACCCGAGATTTTAACTTGCTTTCCATAAAATATAAAAATACAAAAATAATCATCCCTCACCTTTAGAACTAGTATTTAGGCTTTCTAATCCTAGCGACACTATTCCTAAGCTGAACGATCAATCCCGCGGTACTTGTTACTATACTATACTACAACGATCAGGTACACTGCCTGGTGGGGGTTGTAAGCTTCTCGAGATCCCTCGAGAGGTAAAGCCTGTTGCGATTCCCACGCATCACTAGGGTTTTTCTCCAAAGTTGCACCCTAAAAGTTACACACTAATGAATGAAATTGGAAAACTATATATAGATTTTACAGGGTGACAGCGTCAAGAAGAAAATTATGACGCCGTCAACTCGCCGCCCATAATGAAATCGGATTGCCTAGATCCACTTTTGACGCCGTCATGTGTAAAGTTGCTCTGGGCCGTCACTAACATTTGGACCATGACGGCCTATGGTGACGCCGTCATGTCCTTAGTACAAAACTTTCTGGATCGTCATGTGTACCATCCACTTTCACCTCTTGTATTACTCTTGACGCCGTCATTAAGAATCTCGTGACACTGTCAGGTACTGTTCCCAGCAAGGAAAATTAAGACTTTGCCATTTTCTTCACCTTTATGCTCCAAAAACGTCTAAAATGCTTCCTTTTCCAGATTTCACTCCAAAAGTACCTAAAATGACAAAAGGAACGATTTAGGGCAATATTTGATCAAATAAATTCGAATCCGGGCTAAAATGACCCCCTAAAAACGGTTCATTTTTCGCCTCATCAGGGCGTCCCAATCCATTCAAATTAAGACGTTGTAAATCATTTTAAGATTCTGACTTAACATCCATACTAATCGACAAAGTAATTCATGCGCGGATTTTCTGAGAGTACGAAAAGAGTATGTCATACGCATCTATAATGATGAGAGTGAGATAGTTAAGGAGGATTGGTATAGTACTCAGAATAGTTGGTAAGCATATATATCAATATATTAGAGTGTTGGTGTAGCATAACTATCTAGAAGTCACATAATCGTCTGGCGGATCGAAAGCACGGAGAGCGTAAGGCTATAAAATGTTTTGTTTATAAAAACGGTTATAGTTCGGATCTAACTTAGACCCGTTTCGCTATAACCAAGGCTCTGGTACCACTCTGTAACACCCCCAGTTTTGAAAACATGCAGCGGAAATTAGATTGGGTGTTACTTCATAGCGCACAATTTATTAGTAAAAAATGATTGTCATTTTAGTCATTTTAAAGATATATCATTCGAATATAAACACCAGAGTTTTAAAAGAGGTCCCCATTTGTCCCAAAGTTTATTAAATCAGTTTTCAAATGATAGGAAAATTTATAGCCTTTATAAGTATCCGTGCTCATCCGTGCCATCCTTGCTCATTATGGACCTGAGATAAACACATGCTAAAAGTGTCAACACAAAGGTTGGTGAGTTCATAGAGTTTATAGTTTCAAATATCGATTTCCAAAATCAAAGAGTTTATGAGTCCACAGTAGTTATAATAACAGTTGATTATCAAATTAAAGTGTGGGTAAATCCATAATGTTCATAGCTTAAATCATTGATTAATCAAAATCTGAAAATGAGTGATTTATCAATTTAATACGAATTAATCCATTGGTTTGACCTTCACCGGGTCAACACCAAAATAGTAGTTTGTTTGACCTAACCGGGTCAACACCAAAATATTAGTTTGTTTAACCTAACCGGGTCAACACCAAAATATTAGTTTGTTTGCCAATTATTAGTAGTTTTTCCTGCTATATAGTGAGCACAATCTTGGGGTTTGATAAAACAGTGGGCTACAACATTGTACGCCCCTAACATCGGTCATTGTAGTACTGTATCATGACTACAGTACTACCGTTCTATTGCTCTAAGCTCATGACACGCAACGATTAATAGACATCAAAATAACCATAATAATGATGTGAAATAGTGGCCCTCACGATAGGTATTTACCAGTAACTTATGAAATCAAATAGAGTGCATTTGGTGGCTTTCCTCTAGCGACCAAATGGGGATTGTCAATCCCTAATAGATTTATCCACAACTACTTACGCTCACCCTGCGAGTGATTAAGGTGCATGAACGAGGGACTTTTGGTAATAGGTAACTTAGGCAATAGAGGTCAAATATAGCATATCGTCGAACAGTCACTTGTAATTATGTCTATAGCAGGTATCTTCTTATGAGATCTAAAAATGTGTAAAATAGTAAAGTTTATATGAAATATAGTCATGTATTTAGTTAATGATTACTCGTAAAAGTAAAATAGTATTTAAGCATGTATCTCCCCCAAAGAGTTTACAAAACAATTAAATGAGAAAAGGTGGGGCTATGACTCACCTGAGAGTTATGATAGACAAGGATAACGTAATTTCCGAGGTAGAATGGTAATGACTTCAAAGATAACCTGAATGATATGGAAGTCCGAAATAAGTTCGACTTATCGAGAATCGTGATTCGAATAGTGTTAGTTGACAGAATGACTTGTGGCAGAGGTGGCTTGCGTGGCAAAATGCTTAAAGTTCAGGGAACAAAGTTATATATAACTTGTCTTTATGTATAAGTATCGTTTATTATTTATATTTCCCGTCATGAATTTATGATATGTATCGAAAGTTGGTGAATGATAAATTTGTAGTAAATTTAATTAAATGAATGGATGAGTTTTTGAGAAAATAATCATCTCTTAACGTGTGTTCAAGTTAACCGATAATAACGTCAAGTTATATAATTTACGTTATAAAGTATATATATATATATATATATATATATAGTTATTCTTCATTATCGCCTCAAAATGTAGGTCTCGGTATCTGTTTTTATGATATATTCATAAAATATTAACTTGTCAACCGTTATGTAAACCTTTAAGCTATGCCCACGTTACTCTTTTAGTAGTTAAATGATTTTCGTGTTTAGTCCAAAATAAATATGTTTACAAACTTATAAAAGTTTTCAAGAAAATGATGATATGTTTCTAAATTTAAGGGTTGAGAGTGTAAAGTATTTATATTAGTGTTAAACTTATAAAAGTCTTTTAGGAAATAGTAAAGGTGCAAAGTAGAGGGGCTGAAGTTGTCATCATGTGGAAGTTTGTAAATTAACAAAATAAAAATAATGCTACTATGTGAAGGATTTGAACTCAAGACCTCTCCTTCAACTTCCTAACGCTCCAACCAACTGAGCTAGTGTAGTTTTTGATTATTCTTCTCATTAGACTCTTTTTAAGACCTCGTTACAATAGTTCTATTTTGTGTAATTTTTACTCATTATGTATAACTAGCAGGGTCCCTGCGCGATGCAGCTGCGGGCACCCTGTAATTTAATTTTTTCGACTAATAATTTATTTTATTTGTACATTTTTTGGCAATAGCTTTGCTGATTAGTTTTTTATGGCAAAAGGTTGATGAAATTTTGCTTAGTTTGTATTATTTTATTTATTTATTTTTTGTTTAGTAGTTTGCTTGGTTTGTACTATATGTGAATATATTTTAGTTTATTATGTTCTTTTTGACAATAAATTTATGGATATCAAAAATTTCGTTTAGCTCGTGTCCGTTCGGGCTCGAGCCCGTTTGACCCGTGCCCGTTCGGGCTCGAGCCCATTTGGCCCATTGCCCGTTCGGGCTTGGATATTTGTATAATATGTTTTATTATTTGTATTAGTGACATTTAATGCAGGAATTTTATTTAAGTTGGTTGTACAATATACTTGATAATTTGTATTTCTTATGTAAGGGGTGTTTTAATAAGTGAATTAATTGTATTTATTGACAAGTTAATTAATTGTATTTAATGTACATAATAATTTATTTATTGTATTTAATGTTAGTATTAATTGTATGTTAGAATTAAATATGAGTGAAATTTCTTTAAGTAGTATTTGTTGTTGTACTTATAGCTTTAGAAGTTGTAAGGCTTAATTTTAAGTATTCTATTAATAGTAGGCCTTCATGCTTTATAATATAGTATGATGTCGTGGGTTTGTATATGTTTATAAAATCATTTGTGTCTCATCTTCTTAAACCAAAACTGAGCTTGTGATTATCTATGTTCAAGTAGTTATCTTTTGTTAAGTTGTAACTCGTTCAGTGTTTACTTGCGACTCAACTCAAGAAAATATGGTACTCGACCCCTTTAAAACAAAGCCAAAACTTCTTAGTCCGATTCGTATAAGCTTTTATTAGTTCATTTGTTGTTGTTTCGTCTTGCATGGTTATCCAAGAACAAAGATACGTTTTTAAACATGAGTTTTTATGTTAAGAATCACCACATAAGCTTATCAATACTTTTAGAATGTTGACTAGTTCATAAATGTGAAGGTTTCAATGGTGTTTTTATATATTGTATTCGAGAGCATGTATGCATCGAATAAAGAAAATCGAAGGCACAAGTTAAATAAAAAGTTGGTTTCCTTACAGTGAGGTTGTGAGTGTCGAAATGGAAAGGAAGAAACTAAAGTGAAATCTTATCAATCCAAGACCCTTTTCTTTTTAAGTTCTAACCTTTGATTACGTTTGTAGTTTCGATGGTAAAATGTGAAACAATATTGAGGGTGTTTGGTCTTTGGATCGTTAGTCACAGAAAAAGCATCACCATGGTATAAAGTTTAAACCTTATGAACTTGTCATTCGTGGCTTTTAAAACATGTCATGAAAACTTGTTATATGTTATAATAGTTATATATATTTTTGTGTCACCTTATGCATAGCCATGCAAGAAATGAGAATGCCACATTCATATCTAAAAATGATTTTGAGAGTTCATGGATTAAGGGTGCAAGCTAGAGTGATTATATACATATGAAGAGAATAGGAGAGACTTACCACACAAAGAAGGGTGGTCCAAAACAAGACATGGGGACAAGTCATGGACCGAAAATTGGTGCTACTTGATTAGCAGCTTATCAAGGAAACGAGACCCAACACAACTCTATAGTTTCCAGCTTTCGAATCCGTCGTGTAGCTAGACTGAATCGTCTAAGAACTAGCAAGAAAGTCCCTTGGCACTTCCTTGTTCTCCTTCTCGTTCCACAGAAATCAAAAGAAAGTGAAATGTTTGATGTGTTTGTGTGTGAGTAAACTGTCATTTGCATGGCTCTCTTATAAGGATATGTTTAGTTGAGTGTTGGATCGTTTGGATTGCATGTTGCCTCCCCTAGTGTCAAATCGAGAAATTACAAGCGTAAATGGACAATGAGAGGTGTGAAATAGTTTCTGACAGCTGACATAACGTTTCGTGATGATTGGGGAGCAAGGGTGGTCAGTGTAAGAGTTTGCTCATAAGTTTTCTTAGGTTGTATTCGAGGCAGTAGTATTCAAGTTTGAGTCCAGGTTGTATTTTACAGATAACAGCCTTGAATTGCATTTTTGGTTTAAAATCACGCGAGTCTAGACGTAAAACATTATTTCGGACATCTTTCGTGTTTTACACTTTTCCTGGTTCGGACCAGAAGGGCCTTAAAATTGAGATTTAAATTCGTTACAGAAAGTGTGGTTCATTAGAATTTATACTAATTGTCATTGGAACAAAATTATTATTTGTGTCAAATTGATATGAAACGTGTAAGGTGTCTTAACTTGATCAAATTCTAGTATAGTAATTATATTTGAAAGTTGATAACAATTGTCATTTATGATTCTTAGAAGCATGGGCAAAAATAGAGTTGTGAATTAAAAGGGGTATGTCGTGTGTAAAAGTTATGATCAACTAAGCCAAAGCAAACATGTAATTGTGACTTGTAAAAATAATAGTTAGAGGTGTGCTTGGGCGGTGGAGCTTGGTGAGCTTGTTAGTGAATCAGGTCCAAAGAAGGGAGCCAAAAAAAATAAAAATAAATAAGGAATCCGTTTGGTTTATTAATGAGGGGTTAAGGCCTTTTAGTTCTTAGAGGTCCATTATTATTAGTGAGTACACATGGGAATTTGTGTAGGCTCGAGATTTATATAAATTGTATTTGGTAATTATTGAAACGTATAATTATTAAGTACCAACGTTTTAAGTCATTGATGTTATCTAGGTCATTAAGGTTCAGGTGTAAACGTCGTTTCAAGGTAGGAGTGAATAATGTTGCAATTGACAAAGTATATATATATATATATATATATATATATATATATATATATATATATATATATATATATATATATATATATATATATATATATATATATATATATATAAATAAATAAAAATTGTTATGGGTAAAAATGGTTAATTTATGTTGTAATAATGTATTAATCGTAGGAAAATTTTACGGGACGTTATACTTAGGTTGATGCTTGAGATACCTAAGAATTCTCTTGACTGCATTCATATGAGAAACTTTAGGTGAGACCTGATATCTTGCACATAAGCATACATCAAAGGTGATGTCAGGTCTAGATGCAGTTAAGTACATAAGACTACTGATGAGTGTGTAAATACTCACCATTTTTATCGTATCTGAACTGCCAAAACATCCAAAAACACTCAAATACGCATCAAAATACAAAAATTATTCCAAAAGTGTGTTTTATATGTTTTTGATGCAAAATGTTTAAAAACAAATGAAAAACGAACAAAGTTTGCATAATTGGTAGTTTCAGTCCCTCAAGTTTCAAAAATTGACAAAACTAGTTCCTGAAGGTTTAAAACAAAAGAAAAGTCAACCCAAGTCCTTTGGAATTAAAAAATTATCAAATCAAGTCCTTGGGTGAAAAGTTTGAGAATTTACAGGTTTGGTCCCTGGAGTTTCAAAAATTGACAAATTTGGTCCCTGGTGGAACATTTTGGAAGAAAATGTCAACATTGGTCCTTGAAAAGTCATAAGTGTCATAATTGGTCCTTGGGAGCAAAGTTTGAAGGTTTAACAAGTTTGACCCCTCAATTTTGATAGTTGGCATTTTTAGTCCCCGGAGGTTATAATTTTGGAAAAATGCAAATAGTGGTTCTTGGAATTTGGATATGAAGCAAGAATGGCCCTTATAGCAACTTTGGAAAGTTGCCATTTCAGGCCCCTCAGTTTTCAGATTTTGCACACTTAGTCCTTGAAATATTTACTAAACCAAATGGAGCCCTTTGTATTATTTCAAACCTTACAAATCCAATCCAAACCAAAACATTACCTAAGCCCAATCCAGCCCACCACTAATAATCCACTTCCCCCGTTTTTTTATATTCCCCAGTCAAACCCCCCCAACGTAGACCCATCCTTTCCACATCACCACCCCCACTACCTGCTACAAACCAAAACCACCCATCATAACCCCTACACTGCTACAACCCTGCAACACTCAACCTCAACCCCCCTTGCTACTCCAAACCAAACACAAACCTCCAAATAACTCCCTGGCATCAATAATATCAAGAAACAGCCAAAAACCATTTTGGCGCCAAAAACCTTTCAATGGTCAAGATTAAAATTCCCTTATCTAAAGGCCAAGATTGTTGCTGGGATATGCTCACAAGACTCCAAGAAACCCTAATTTTTATATATAAATGGAGCATTGAAGCTGTGAGGGAGGTGTTAGAATTTTAGTTTAATTTTCATTATGTCAAAGTTATGTTCAAATCCTTTGTAATCAAAATTAGTTAAGTAAGTGTAATCTCAGTTGTACTATTGCAAGTTTGAACTTCTCATTAATAAAATTTTAAGTTTCAGTTGAATTATGTACCTGTGAAACCCATTTTATTTCAAAATCTTCAAGTAAGTTTATTTGGTATTGATAGTTGTTTCTTTGGACAAATAGGGCTCACATAAACCATCATCAGCTTATTTAAGCTAGTAGAACCATAAAAACTTAGTTGGTTATAAAAAAGCAAAAACAAAAAAAAGATAGTGAAAAGCAGAAAATGAAGAAGAAGCAAGAAGCAGTGGAAGAATGGTATGGTTTAGAGCTTGGGTAAGCTTTAGGATAAAAGCTGAGTTGTGATTGAGCCTTGTTTAAGCAGTGGACACATTGTAAGCATAATCACATTTTCTTTTTTTGGCTATTCACTATACAATTGCTTAATAGTGCAAATTTGTGATAAAATGTACTTGTATCAGTTTGTTAATAATTGTTATAAGCTTGTTTGATGATTTTCATTTAGAATAATTCATGTTTGTTTATTGTTGGAAATTTAGTATAATTTTGCATTACTTGTTTTAGTTCATTACATTGTCACTTCTGCATCATATTAGATTTTGAACACTTTAAATAGCATGTAGGATCAGTCTGTATAAGTAGTTTAGGCTAAAGTCATCTTATCCTTTTGAAAACCACAAGACAGTAAAAAATAAGGGGTGTTTGGTTCAGGGTTTCAACATGTGTTCTTGTTGTTATTTTGTTGTTGTTGGGGCATAGGTAGACTGCAATATGATATATTAGGGTAGTAAAGGGTTAGAATCCAGGGTTCATAGAAAGAAAAGTCAAAATAAGTGTTTATGCTTAATTTTTAGTTAACTGTCATAGGTTCAAAGGCCATACTCATCTAAATTATTTCTTTAGTTGTTAAAATAGCTTAACATCACCTCATTATAGCTTAATACATCAGGTTAAGTCATTAGGATCCATTCAAAACTCAGAAAAGTCAAACAAGTAGTTTTTATCAAAAAGTCAATTTGCATGATTTCAGATTTTTCCCAAAGTTCAAAGAATTTATTTGAATTTTGTATTTGCTTTCTAGGATTGAAACCTGTTCCTATGTGAAGCCCCCCAACTCTATTTTAAGTTCCTATAGTCATTAGGTTTTTAGTAATTTTTCTGTGGGCCCCACTCTCACCCAAAGTCAGTTGCAGGGGAGGCATACCCCCTGCTGCACCAGCAGACATCAGCACCACCATCATTTGGTGGTGGTTTCTGGCCACCATAGTGGGTCCCAGTTCCCATTTTTGGCTCCTTTCAATCCCCCTCCTACCAGGCTTCTAATTTTGACCAAAGGTTTGACCTTGAAACCTGTGGACCCCACCTGAATCAAGGCCTCAACTTTGTCCCATTTCTGAGGTGGCTGTGGTATATATAAGTGCTTAATTAAGCTTATTTGCTTATTATGTGGACCCCACTTGCTTATTCTTGCTTAAACATGTTCCCGCAACTCAATTGAATCAGAATCATCCATTGTGGGTCCCACTTAAGCTCATTTGAGCTTATTTCCCCACTTGGTCAACAAAAGTCAACTGTTGACCCAAAAAGCACTTCAAGTGCTTATTTTTGATTTCCATAAAAGTTGTTTTTGTAAAAGTTTCTTGTTTTTAGGTGTAAAATAGTTTTCTAAAAGAAAAATCCAGAAAAATCAATTTAAAAATAAGTGATAGTTTCTATTTAATGTAATTTAAATTATATTTTTCATTTTTAGATTTTTATTAAGTACTTAGCATTTTTATATTTTTATTAATTACCTTTTATATTAAAGTATTTATAGTAATTTTCTCAGATTTTTATTTTGTCATTTAGTATTTATTAGATTTAATATTAGTTTTATTTATAATTAATTAATAATTAAGTTTTAAATAGCATAATTAGTTTTTATTAAGTAAGACCTAGTTTTTATATTTTTCCTAGCTTTTATATAATGTAAAATAATTTTAGGAATTTTCTTAGAATTTTTACTGTTCATTTTCTATTTTTCTTAATTTAAAATAGTTTAATTAGGGAATTAGTAATTAATAAGTGATTAATTAATAGAAAAATCACAAAAAGACAAAAAATACTTATTTTTAATTTTAAAACTTATTTTTAGTTATTTTATAATTTTAAAAATTTAATTTTCATTTTTCTAGTATTAAATTAATATTATATTGTATTTAAGTATTTTAAATATTAATAATTAATATTAATTTAACTAATAATAAATAATAAAATAGTGTAAAAATTTATTTTCTTTTTCCAAAAAATTTATTTTATCTTCTAGTTTGTAAAAAAGTCATTTTCACCCCCTGGGTGTTTTCAGATTTCATTTTTCACGTTTTATTTTGTACGTTCGCGTTATTTCAAACGTAAACGTACGCGTTTTTAGATTTCAAGTGTTTTTAGGTATCTTACTTTCGCGTAATCATCTTTATAGCTTGTTTAAGCTATTTCTTTGTAGATTCCTTAGTGTAATCACTCACAAACCTTTTCCTGTCCAAATTCACTCGATCACAAAGCCGTTTGTTAACCATCACACCTCGTCGGGACATAACGACCCGGGGAAACCACTATATTCCGCGGAGCATTGACTCTAGGCAGTCTGACCTCGTTGACCATTCCTTGGTCAATATAAGTTGACGGTTTAGCATCAATCAATTTTTGGCGCACTGCCGGGGAGGTTGTGCACGTATTCTAAACGGTTTTACAGATTAGTGAATCTGGGTATACACTCACTGTATATTTACCATCCTTTGTTCATATTTTCTTATTATTAAAACAAAACTGTTCCTGAAAACTTTTTAAAATCAGTTTTCAACGAACACAAAAACACAAAAAGATTTTCTTTCTTATAAAATGTTTATCAAAAATCCCAAAAATATCCATCTTTACCCTCCTACCTTTTTGATTCTTCATCCCTTTACCCTCTATCCTTTTGATTCTACCTTCTTCCACTTGTCCCATAATTGATTCTTATGGCATCTCTCGATGACGATTTCTTTGAACAAAGGGCCTTTAAAAGCAAAATTGAAAAACTTATGGCCTTGTCAAAAATGTCGAGATGTCGTGTTGATTATGATGGACCTTCGATCCCTATTCCCTCTCCGGTGAGGGAAAGAGATCAAGAAACCGGGGTGACAAAGGACCCTGTACTTTCCTCTGACGATGGAAGTGCTAAATACGTCCAACCTACGGTTGTCCAAAAACCTAAGCTCACAATTGCTCCTAAACCGTCAAGAATTGATCCTAACCTTTCACGGTTTATGGTTAAAAGTTTGTCAAACAAACGTACAGAGCTTAGGGCAGTGACTGAAAAGAATGACTTACCCAATCTTCACGATTATCATAAACAAAAACCTGAGACCATAACGGAAGTGGTGGAAATTCCTAGCTCTAAAAGCACACCACTTGTCCCACCTCCGGATTTTATTCCTTGTGTTGGTTGTGGTGAGCCACTTTTTGGTTTACCATGTCGTTGGTGTACATGTGTACAATGTGGTAATGATATTCGAGACGGAAGTTGTTTGTTTTGTGGTTCGAGGAATTCATATGCTTATGATCCTAATCAGAACTCATTCAACGACTCTTCAAATTTTTCCAATTACCCATCACATTCATACGAGCAAGAATCATATTATCCAAATCACAATGATGCTTCGTATCAAAATACACCAAACATTTCTTGTGAGTATTGTGGAGGTCCTCACCAAGGTTTTGATTGTCATAATAGTCAAAATGTTGGTTACGACCAATATCCATACAACTCACCAAACCAGACTCAACAATTTAACTGTTGTGAGTACTGTGGTGGTCCACACTACAGTTCTGATTATCAATCGGGCAACACGCTTGCCTATGAGCAGTTTCCTGATAACAATTATGACTCTAGCACATACGACTCACAGCCACATCAGTTTTACTGTTGTGAATATTGTGGAGGTCCTCACTTTAGCTCGGATTGTCAAACAAGGAATCCATTTCCTTGTAACAATTATGACTGTTCAATTCAAGACCAACCTCCACAGTACCAAATGATCCAAGTAGCTCCTCATGATACCGAGCAAGACCTTTTACTAGAAGCTCATGAAATTTTGCAAAAATTTAAGGAGGAGTTTGCCACTACATCGTTTCAAGAATCTCATGAGAAATCAATGGCAGAATTACTTGCTGAAGAACGAGATGCTAGAAACGAAATGAGCATGGAAGAATTAGTTGCTGAGCAAAGAGCGGCTAAAATACGTGCCAATCTTCGCTACGCTGCTCTTTATGATGACGATGATGACAGTGATGATGATGAAGATAACATTGTCATTATTCAAAAAGATTCATCAGATTCATCAATTGTAATTCCTTCCATTGAAAATCAGGGAGAAAATAATGTGACAAAGTCACTAGCCGTTGATCAAATGGAACTTGAAAATTCCATAATTGCTAGTACTTCTAAACTCCCTCAGTCTATTGATATCACACCCGATGTTCACACTCACTCTCTGAATATGGGGGATGAGCATCTTAACACTGTTCCTCAAAAGGAATCGGACGAATTCATAAAGTCTAGTGTTGAGAACCTTGTCCCAATCCCAAGAGAGTCACAGGGAACTTTTGATCATGTGTGTAACTTACCTTCTCACCCTGAAAATCCAAAAGATCATTTTGAGACTTTCTCCGATTTTAATGATGATTGTACATCTTATGGAGAAGTTGAGTATGAGGAGGCACCATTGCCTCATTCGGATGTTGACCCTCTTATTGAGGAGTTCACAAATGAACTTACTCATATCAATCCACTTCCATTGGGAAGTGATGATGGTCTCCTTGATTTTGAAGCCGATATGGGAGAAACCGAAAATCTTTTAAACTCTAATCCCAACATCGAGCTTAGTACTTCACATGCTGATGAAAATTCTTTATCTTCTGGAGACATCAGTCATGTGGAAGGATTACCTTCTGAGCTAGTTAGCTTAGAAGAAGTGAATGATGAGACTGACACTGAAATCAAGGATGAAGCACTTCGTGCAACATTATTGAATGTCAGTCTCCTCATTGCAAAAATCGAGGCTTTCAAAGAGAAACCTATTTCATCTCCTATCCCCATTAAGGATAGTGACATTTTCTCCGATGATTCTATTCCGGAGTTTGCAGCCTTTACTTTTGATCCCATGGGAGAGAAGATTAGTGGCAGTACCACTTCTCATTCTCATAATTCTCTCCCCGATTATGAATCATTTACCTTCGATGAGTTCTCCTGTGAACTCACGCACATCAGTCCAGAATATGATTCATTCACATTTGATGAGCTCTCCTGTGAACTCACTCATATCATGACTCCTCCGGAGTATGATGACCCGGGGGGAGATGCACTCAATCATGAGAATTTGCAAATTCCCACCCACCCTCCCGGGATGTTTACGAGCTTAACCCTTGAAATCCAAAATCAGGCTAATGAGCCTGCTTTCGAGGAAGAAGATCTTATCATGATTTTCATCATGGTTTTCTTCCTTTTCTTCACCTATAGGGTGACTTCTCCTATTCTTCACTCCTTCGGGAATGAAGACATTATCTTTGACCCCGACATCACCGCTTATAGTTTATACTATTTTAAGCCGGGATTATATCTCATCGGTGTGGAACTTTCACGTGCTTTAAATGTTTGTCCAAACATCTTGAATGAAAGTCCGATGGAGATTGTTTCTTCCACATCATGCTTCCCCAAGGACAAATGAATTCGGGGTCGAGTCAAGCTAGCGACTCGGTAAACAAAAACAGTAGCATGCTTATAGGGTTTTCACCCTAAGTGTGGGGGAGTCACCCATGCTATGATTACGAAAGTGAAAAACAAAATGGTGTTTTCCACGCTTAGCTTGTAATGTTGCCCTTTTACGTTCAAAGAGTCGGCATAATAGCCGGGACTTTGAATATTGAGGACAATATTCATTCTAAGTGTGGGGGGGGGGGGGGGGGGGGGGTATTTCGCTATTCTAGCGAATTTTATCACATTTTACTATCTTATACCCCCGTTTTTGGCAAAAATTTTAAAAAAATTTTCACTAAAGTTTCAAAATTTTTTGTGGTTATCAGTCTGCCTTGTCTAACCGACAAATGGATTGGCTAGTCCAGGAGCAAACGGCTCTTGGTAAAGACATCTCAAACCCGTTGATGGCTTGCAATTTGCCAAAAATTGTATGGTTCCTCAACTCCCCATATTCTCAAAAGCAAATGAGTTGGCTAACCCACAAGATTATGGCTTGTGGTAAAGGCAGTGGAAAAACCATAATTGGTAATCAGCTCACCAAGATGTTGACTATTCCATCAAGAGCTGGCTAGTCCAGAAGCAAACGGCTTTTGGTAAAGACTAATCAAATCCGTTGACAGCTGGTGGTTTGCTCAAAATCACACGGTTATCAGGTGTGCCACAGTTCTTACACCTGGCTACTCCAGAAGTGATGGCTTTTGGTAAAGAGTTTTCAAATCCATCAAGTTTTTCTCAAAAGATTGCTAGGGACTAGCAATAGTTTAGTGTGGGGGATTGATGAGTGTGTAAATACTCATCATTTTTATCGTATCTGAATTGCCAAAACATCCAAAAACACTCAAATACGCATCAAAATACAGAAATTATTCCAAAAGTGTGTTTTATATGTTTCTAATGCAAAATGTTTAAAAACAAATGAAAAACGAACAAAGTTTGCATAATTGGCAGTTTCAGTCCCTCAAGTTTCAAAAATTGACAAAACTAGTCCCTGAAGGTTTAAAACAAAAGAAAAGTCAACCCAAGTCCTTTGGAATTCAAAAATTATCAAATCAAGTCCTTGGGTGAAAAGTTTGAGAATTTACAGGTTTGGTCCCTGGAGTTTCAGAAATTGACAGATTTGGTCCCTGGTGGAACATTTTGGAAGAAAATGTCAACATTGGTCCCTGAAAAGTCATAAGTGTCATAATTGGTCCTTGGGAGCAAAGTTTAAAGGTTTAACAAGTTTGACCCCTCAATTTTGATAGTTGGCATTTTTAGTCCCCGGAGGTTATAATTTTGGAAAAATGCAAATAGTGGTTCTTGGAATTTGGATATGAAACAAGAATGGCCCTTATAGCAACTTTGGAAAGTTGCCATTCAGGCCCCTCAGTTTTCAGATTTTGCACACTTAGTCCTTGAAATATTTACTAAACCAAATGGAGCCCTTTGTATTATTTCAAACCTTACAAATCTAATCCAAACCAAAACATTACCTAAGCCCAATCCAGCCCACCACTAATAATCCACTTCCCCCATTTTTTTATATTACCCCAGTCAAACCCCCCCAATGTTGACCCATCCCTTCCACATCACCACCCCCACTACCTGCTACAAACCAAAACCACCCATCATAACCCCTACACTGCTACAACCCTGCAACACTCAACCTCAACCCCTTGCTACACCAAACCAAACACAAACCTACAAATAACTCCCTGGCATCAATAATATCAAGAAACAGCCAAAAACCATTTTGGCGCCAAAAACCTTTCAATGGTCAAGATTAAAATTCCCTTATCCAAAGGCCAAGATTGTTGCTGGGATATGCTCACAAGACTCCAAGAAACCCTAATTTTTATATATAAATGGAGCATTGAAGCTGTGAGGGAGGTGTTAGAATTTTAGTTTAATTTTCATTATGTCAAAGTTATGTTCAAATCCTTTGTAATCAAAATTAGTTAAGTAAGTGTAATCTCAGTTGTACTATTGCAAGTTTGAACTTCTCATTAATAAAATTTTATGTTTCAGTTAAATTATGTACCTGTGAAACCCATTTTATTTCAAAATCTTCAAGTAAGTTTAGTTGGTATTGATAGTTGTTTCTTTGGACAAATAGGGCTCACATAAACCATCATCAGCTTATTTAAGCTAGTAGAACCATAAAAACTTAGTTGGTTATAAAAAAGCAAAAACAAAAAAAAGATAGTGAAAAGCAGAAAATGAAGAAGAAGCAAGAAGCAGTGGAAGAATGGTATGGTTTAGAGCTTGGGTAAGCTTTAGGATAAAAGCTGAGTTGTGATTGAGCCTTGTTTAAGCAGTGGACACATTGTAAGCATAATCACATTTTCTTTTTTTGGCTATTCACTATACAATTGCTTAATAGTGCAAATTTGTGATAAAATGTACTTGTATCAGTTTGTTAATAATTGTTATAAGCTTGTTTGATGATTTTCATTTAGAATAATTCATGTTTGTTTATTGTTGGAAATTTAGTATAATTTTGCATTACTTGTTTTAGTTCATTACATTGTCACTTCTGCATCATATTAGATTTTGAACACTATAAATAGCATGTAGGATCAGTCTGTATAAGTAGTTTAGGCTAAAGTCATCTTATCCTTTTGAAAACCACAAGACAGTAAAAAATAAGGGGTGTTTGGTTCAGGGTTTCAACATGTGTTCTTGTTGTTATTTTGTTGTTGTTGGGGCATAGGTAGACTGCAATATGATATATTAGGGTAGTAAAGGGTTAAAATCTAGGGTTCATAGAAAGAAAAGTCAAAATAAGTGTTTATGCTTAATTTTTAGTTAACTGTCATAGGTTCAAAGGCCATACTCATCTAAATTATTTCTTTAGTTGTTAAAATAGCTTAACATCACCTCATTATAGCTTAATACATCAGGTTAAGTCATTAGGATCCATTCAAAACTCATAAAAGTCAAACAAGTAGTTTTTATCAAAAAGTCAATTTGCATGATTTCAGATTTTTCCCAAAGTTCAAAGAATTTATTTGAATTTTGTATTTGCTTTCTAGGATTGAAACCTGTTCCTATGTGAAGCCCCCCAACTCTATTTTAAGTTCCCATAGTCATTAGGTTTTTAGTAATTTTTCTGTGGGCGCCACTCTCACCCAAAGTCAGTTGCAGGGGAGGCATACCCCCTGCTGCACCAGCAGACATCAGCACCACCATCATTTGGTGGTGGTTTCTGGCCACCATAGTGGGTCCCACTTCCCATTTTTGGATCCTTTCAATCCCCCTCCTACCAGGCTTCCAATTTTGACCAAAGGTTTGACCTTGAAACCTGTGGACCCCACCTGAATCAAGGCCTCAACTTTGTCTCATTTCTGAGGTGGTTGTGGTATATATAAGTGCTTAATTCAGCTTATTTGTTTATTATGTGGACCCCACTTGCTTATTCTTGCTTAAACATGTTCCCCCAACTCAATTGAATCAGAATCATCCATTGTGGGTCCCACTTAAGCTCATTTGAGCTTATTTCCCCACTTGGTCAACAAAAGTCAACTGTTGACCCAAAAAGCACTTCAAGTGCTTATTTTTGATTTCCATAAAAGTTGTTTTTGTAAAAGTTTCTTGTTTTTAGGTGTAAAATAGTTTTCTAAAAGAAAAATCCAGAAAAATCAATTTAAAAATAAGTGATAGTTTCTATTTAATGTAATTTAAATTATATTTTTCATTTTTAGATTTTTATTAAGTACTTAGCATTTTTATATTTTTATTAATTACCTTTTATATTAAAGTATTTATAGTAATTTTCTCAGATTTTTATTTTGTCATTTAGTATTTATTAGATTTAATATTAGTTTTATTTATAATTAATTAATAATTAAGTTTTAAATAGCATAATTAGTTTTTATTAAGTAAGACCTAGTTTTTATATTTTTCCTAGCTTTTATATAATGTAAAATAATTTTAGGAATTTTCTTAGAATTTTTACTGTTCATTTTCTATTTTTCTTAATTTAAAATAGTTTAATTAGGGAATTAGTAATTAATAAGTGATTAATTAATAGAAAAATCACAAAAAGACAAAAAATACTTATTTTTAATTTTAAAACTTATTTTTAGTTATTTTATAATTTTAAAAATTTAATTTTCATTTTTCTAGTATTAAATTAATATTATATTGTATTTAAGTATTTTAAATATTAATAATTAATATTAATTTAACTAATAATAAATAATAAAATAGTGTAAAAATTTATTTTCTTTTTCCAAAAAATTTATTTTATCTTCTAGTTTGTAAAAAAGTCATTTTCACCCCCTGGGTGTTTTCAGATTTCATTTTTCACGTTTTATTTTGTACGTTCGCGTTATTTCAAACGTAAACGTACGCGTTTTTAGATTTCAAGTGTTTTTAGGTATCTTACTTTCGCGTAATCATCTTTATAGCTTGTTTAAGCTATTTCTTTGTAGATTCCTTAGTGTAATCACTCACAAACCTTTTCCTGTCCAAATTCACCCGATCACAAAGCCGTTTGTTAACCATCACACCTCGTCGGGACATAACGACCCGGGGAAACCACTATATTCCGCGGAGCATTGACTCTAGGCAGTCTGACCTCGTTGACCATTCCTTGGTCAATATAAGTTGACGGTTTAGCATCAATCAATTTTTGGCGCACTGCCGGGGAGGTTGTGCACGTATTCTAAACGGTTTTACAGATTAGTGAATCTGGGTATACACTCACTGTATATTTACCATCCTTTGTTCATATTTTCTTATTATTAAAACAAAACTGTTCCTGAAAACTTTTTAAAATCAGTTTTCAACGAACACAAAAACACAAAAAGATTTTCTTTCTTATAAAATGTTTATCAAAAATCCCAAAAATATCCATCTTTACCCTCCTACCTTTTTGATTTTTCATCCCTTTACCCTCTATCCTTTTGATTCTACCTTCTTCCACTTGTCCCATAATTGATTCTTATGGCATCTCTCGATGACGATTTCTTTGAACAAAGGGCCTTTAAAAGCAAAATTGAAAAACTTATGGCCTTGTCAAAAATGTCGAGATGTCGTGTTGATTATGATGGACCTTCGATCCCTATTCCCTCTCCGGTGAGGGAAAGAGATCAAGAAACCGGGGTGACAAAGGACCCTGTACTTTCCTCTGATGATGGAAGTGCTAAATACGTCCAACCTACGGTTGTCCAAAAACCTAAGCTCACAATTGCTCCTAAACCGTCAAGAATTGATCCTAACCTTTCACGGTTTATGGTTAAAAGTTTGTCAAACAAACGTACAGAGCTTAGGGCAGTGACTGAAAAGAATGACTTACCCAATCTTCACGATTATCAAAAACAAAAACCCGAGACCATAACGGAAGTGGTGGAAATTCCTAGCTCTAAAAGCACACCACTTGTCCCACCTCCGGATTTTATTCCTTGTGTTGGTTGTGGTGAGCCACTTTTTGGTTTACCATGTCGTTGGTGTACATGTGTACAATGTGGTAATGATATTCGAGACGGAAGTTGTTTGTTTTGTGGTTCGAGGAATTCATATGCTTATGATCCTAATCAGAACTCATTCAACGACTCTTCAAATTTTTCCAATTACCCATCACATTCATACGAGCAAGAATCATATTATCCAAATCACAATGATGCTTCGTATCAAAATACACCAAACATTTCTTGTGAGTATTGTGGAGGTCCTCACCAAGGTTTTGATTGTCATAATAGTCAAAATGTTGGTTACGACCAATATCCATACAACTCACCAAACCAGACTCAACAATTTAACTGTTGTGAGTACTGTGGTGGTCCACACTACAGTTCTGATTATCAATCGGGCAACACGCTTGCCTATGAGCAGTTTCCTGATAACAATTATGACTCTAGCACATACGACTCACAGCCACATCAGTTTTACTGTTGTGAATATTGTGGAGGTCCTCACTTTAGCTCGGATTGTCAAACAAGGAATCCATTTCCTTGTAACAATTATGACTGTTCAATTCAAGACCAACCTCCACAGTACCAAATGATCCAAGTAGCTCCTCATGATACCGAGCAAGACCTTTTACTAGAAGCTCATGAAATTTTGCAAAAAATTAAGGAGGAGTTTGCCACTACATCGTTTCAAGAATCTCATGAGAAATCAATGGCAGAATTACTTGCTGAAGAACGAGATGCTAGAAACGAAATGAGCATGGAAGAATTAGTTGCTGAGCAAAGAGCGGCTAAAATACGTGCCAATCTTCGCTACGCTGCTCTTTATGATGACGATGATGACAGTGATGATGATGAAGATAACATTGTCATTATTCAAAAAGATTCATCAGATTCATCAATTGTAATTCCTTCCATTGAAAATCAGGGAGAAAATAATGTGACAAAGTCACTAGCCGTTGATCAAATGGAACTTGAAAATTCCATAATTGCTAGTACTTCTAAACTCCCTCAGTCTATTGATATCACACCCGATGTTCACACTCACTCTCTGAATATGGGGGATGAGCATCTTAACACTGTTCCTCAAAAGGAATCGGACGAATTCATAAAGTCTAGTGTTGAGAACCTTGTCCCAATCCCAAGAGAGTCACAGGGAACTTTTGATCATGTGTGTAACTTACCTTCTCACCCTGAAAATCCAAAAGATCATTTTGAGACTTTCTCCGATTTTAATGATGATTGTACATCTTATGGAGAAGTTGAGTATGAGGAGGCACCATTGCCTCATTCGGATGTTGACCCTCTTATTGAGGAGTTCACAAATGAACTTACTCATATCAATCCACTTCCATTGGGAAGTGATGATGGTCTCCTTGATTTTGAAGCCGATATGGGAGAAACCGAAAATCTTTTAAACTCTAATCCCAACATCGAGCTTAGTACTTCACATGCTGATGAAAATTCTTTATCTTCTGGAGACATCAGTCATGTGGAAGGATTACCTTCTGAGCTAGTTAGCTTAGAAGAAGTGAATGATGAGACTGACACTGAAATCAAGGATGAAGCACTTCGTGCAACATTATTGAATGTCAGTCTCCTCATTGCAAAAATCGAGGCTTTCAAAGAGAAACCTATTTCATCTCCTATCCCCATTAAGGATAGTGACATTTTCTCCGATGATTCTATTCCGGAGTTTGAAGCCTTTACTTTTGATCCCATGGGAGAGAAGATTAGTGGCAGTACCACTTCTCATTCTCATAATTCTCTCCCCGATTATGAATCATTTACCTTCGATGAGTTCTCCTGTGAACTCACGCACATCAGTCCAGAATATGATTCATTCACATTTGATGAGCTCTCCTGTGAACTCACTCATATCATGACTCCTCCGGAGTATGATGACCCGGGGGGAGATGCACTCAATCATGAGAATTTGCAAATTCCCACCCACCCTCCCGGGATGTTTACGAGCTTAACCCTTGAAATCCAAAATCAGGCTAATGAGCCTGCTTTCGAGGAAGAAGATCTTATCATGATTTTCATCATGGTTTTCTTCCTTTTCTTCACCTATAGGGTGACTTCTCCTATTCTTCACTCCTTCGGGAATGAAGACATTATCTTTGACCCCGGCATCACCGCTTATAGTTTATACTATTTTAAGCCGGGATTATATCTCATCGGTGTGGAACTTTCACGTGCTTTAAATGTTTGTCCAAACATCTTGAATGAAAGTCCGATGGAGATTGTTTCTTCCACATCATGCTTCCCCAAGGACAAATGAATTCGGGGTCGAGTCAAGCTAGCGACTCGGTAAACAAAAACAGTAGCATGCTTATAGGGTTTTCACCCTAAGTGTGGGGGAGTCACCCATGCTATGATTACGAAAGTGAAAAACAAAATGGTGTTTTCCACGCTTAGCTTGTAATGTTGCCCTTTTACGTTCAAAGAGTCGGCATAATAGCCGGGACTTTGAATATTGAGGACAATATTCATTCTAAGTGTGGGGGGGGGGGGGTATTTCGCTATTCTAGCGAATTTTATCACATTTTACTATCTTATACCCCCGTTTTTGGCAAAAATTTTAAAAAAATTTTCACTAAAGTTTCAAAATTTTTTGTGGTTATCAGTCTGCCTTGTCTAACCGACAAATGGATTGGCTAGTCCAGGAGCAAACGGCTCTTGGTAAAGACATCTCAAACCCGTTGATGGCTTGCAATTTGCCAAAAATTGTATGGTTCCTCAACTCCCCATATTCTCAAAAGCAAATGAGTTGGCTAACCCACAAGATTATGGCTTGTGGTAAAGGCAGTGGAAAAACCATAATTGGTAATCAGCTCACCAAGATGTTGACTATTCCATCAAGAGCTGGCTAGTCCAGAAGCAAACGGCTTTTGGTAAAGACTAATCAAATCCGTTGACAGCTGGTGGTTTGCTCAAAATCACACGGTTATCAGGTGTGCCACAGTTCTTACACCTGGCTACTCCAGAAGTGATGGCTTTTGGTAAAGAGTTTTCAAATCCATCAAGTTTTTCTCAAAAGATTGCTAGGGACTAGCAATAGTTTAGTGTGGGAGATTGATGAGTGTGTAAATACTCATCATTTTTATCGTATCTGAATTGCCAAAACATCCAAAAACACTCAAATACGCATCAAAATACAGAAATTATTCCAAAAGTGTGTTTTATATGTTTCTGATGCAAAATGTTTAAAAACAAATGAAAAACGAACAAAGTTTGCATAATTGGCAGTTTCAGTCCCTCAAGTTTCAAAAATTGACAAAACTAGTCCCTGAAGGTTTAAAACAAAAGAAAAGTCAACCCAAGTCCTTTGGAATTCAAAAATTATCAAATCAAGTCCTTGGGTGAAAAGTTTGAGAATTTACAGGTTTGGTCCCTGGAGTTTCAGAAATTGACAGATTTGGTCCCTGGTGGAACATTTTGGAAGAAAATGTCAACATTGGTCCCTGAAAAGTCATAAGTGTCATAATTGGTCCTTGGGAGCAAAGTTTAAAGGTTTAACAAGTTTGACCCCTCAATTTTGATAGTTGGCATTTTTAGTCCCCGGAGGTTATAATTTTGGAAAAATGCAAATAGTGGTTCTTGGAATTTGGATATGAAACAAGAATGGCCCTTATAGCAACTTTGGAAAGTTGCCATTCAGGCCCCTCAGTTTTCAGATTTTGCACACTTAGTCCTTGAAATATTTACTAAACCAAATGGAGCCCTTTGTATTATTTCAAACCTTACAAATCTAATCCAAACCAAAACATTACCTAAGCCCAATCCAGCCCACCACTAATAATCCACTTCCCCCATTTTTTTATATTACCCCAGTCAAACCCCCCCAATGTTGACCCATCCCTTCCACATCACCACCCCCACTACCTGCTACAAACCAAAACCACCCATCATAACCCCTACACTGCTACAACCCTGCAACACTCAACCTCAACCCCTTGCTACACCAAACCAAACACAAACCTCCAAATAACTCCCTGGCATCAATAATATCAAGAAACAGCCAAAAACCATTTTGGCGCCAAAAACCTTTCAATGGTCAAGATTAAAATTCCCTTATCCAAAGGCCAAGATTGTTGCTGGGATATGCTCACAAGACTCCAAGAAACCCTAATTTTTATATATAAATGGAGCATTGAAGCTGTGAGGGAGGTGTTAGAATTTTAGTTTAATTTTCATTATGTCAAAGTTATGTTCAAATCCTTTGTAATCAAAATTAGTTAAGTAAGTGTAATCTCAGTTGTACTATTGCAAGTTTGAACTTCTCATTAATAAAATTTTATGTTTCAGTTAAATTATGTACCTGTGAAACCCATTTTATTTCAAAATCTTCAAGTAAGTTTAGTTGGTATTGATAGTTGTTTCTTTGGACAAATAGGGCTCACATAAACCATCATCAGCTTATTTAAGCTAGTAGAACCATAAAAACTTAGTTGGTTATAAAAAAGCAAAAACAAAAAAAAGATAGTGAAAAGCAGAAAATGAAGAAGAAGCAAGAAGCAGTGGAAGAATGGTATGGTTTAGAGCTTGGGTAAGCTTTAGGATAAAAGCTGAGTTGTGATTGAGCCTTGTTTAAGCAGTGGACACATTGTAAGCATAATCACATTTTCTTTTTTTGGCTATTCACTATACAATTGCTTAATAGTGCAAATTTGTGATAAAATGTACTTGTATCAATTTGTTAATAATTGTTATAAGCTTGTTTGATGATTTTCATTTAGAATAATTCATGTTTGTTTATTGTTGGAAATTTAGTATAATTTTGCATTACTTGTTTTAGTTCATTACATTGTCACTTCTGCATCATATTAGATTTTGAACACTTTAAATAGCATGTAGGATCAGTCTGTATAAGTAGTTTAGGCTAAAGTCATCTTATCCTTTTGAAAACCACAAGACAGTAAAAAATAAGAGGTGTTTGGTTCAGGGTTTCAACATGTGTTCTTGTTGTTATTTTGTTGTTGTTGGGGCATAGGTAGACTGCAATATGATATATTAGGGTAGTAAAGGGTTAAAATCTAGGGTTCATAGAAAGAAAAGTCAAAATAAGTGTTTATGCTTAATTTTTAGTTAACTGTCATAGGTTCAAAGGCCATACTCATCTAAATTATTTCTTTAGTTGTTAAAATAGCTTAACATCACCTCATTATAGCTTAATACATCAGGTTAAGTCATTAGGATCCATTCAAAACTCATAAAAGTCAAACAAGTAGTTTTTATCAAAAAGTCAATTTGCATGATTTCAGATTTTTCCCAAAGTTCAAAGAATTTATTTGAATTTTGTATTTGCTTTCTAGGATTGAAACCTGTTCCTATGTGAAGCCCCCCAACTCTATTTTAAGTTCCCATAGTCATTAGGTTTTTAGTAATTTTTCTGTGGGCGCCACTCTCACCCAAAGTCAGTTGCAGGGGAGGCATACCCCCTGCTGCACCAGCAGACATCAGCACCACCATCATTTGGTGGTGGTTTCTGGCCACCATAGTGGGTCCCACTTCCCATTTTTGGATCCTTTCAATCCCCCTCCTACCAGGCTTCCAATTTTGACCAAAGGTTTGACCTTGAAACCTGTGGACCCCACCTGAATCAAGGCCTCAACTTTGTCCCATTTCTGAGGTGGTTGTGGTATATATAAGTGCTTAATTCAGCTTATTTGTTTATTATGTGGACCCCACTTGCTTATTCTTGCTTAAACATGTTCCCCCAACTCAATTGAATCAGAATCATCCATTGTGGGTCCCACTTAAGCTCATTTGAGCTTATTTCCCCACTTGGTCAACAAAAGTCAACTGTTGACCCAAAAAGCACTTCAAGTGCTTATTTTTGATTTCCATAAAAGTTGTTTTTGTAAAAGTTTCTTGTTTTTAGGTGTAAAATAGTTTTCTAAAAGAAAAATCCAGAAAAATCAATTTAAAAATAAGTGATAGTTTCTATTTAATGTAATTTAAATTATATTTTTCATTTTTAGATTTTTATTAAGTACTTAGCATTTTTATGTTTTTATTAATTACCTTTTATATTAAAGTATTTATAGTAATTTTCTCAGATTTTTATTTTGTCATTTAGTATTTATTAGATTTAATATTAGTTTTATTTATAATTAATTAATAATTAAGTTTTAAATAGCATAATTAGTTTTTATTAAGTAAGACCCAGTTTTTATATTTTTCCTAGCTTTTATATAATGTAAAATAATTTTAGGAATTTTCTTAGAATTTTTACTGTTCATTTTCTATTTTTCTTAATTTAAAATAGTTTAATTAGGTAATTAGTAATTAATTAGTGATTAATTAATAGAAAAATCACAAAAAGACAAAAAATACTTATTTTTAATTTTAAAACTTATTTTTAGTTATTTTATAATTTTAAAAATTTAATTTTCATTTTTCTAGTATTAAATTAATATTATATTGTATTTAAGTATTTTAAATATTAATAATTAGTATTTAACTAATAATAAATAATAAAATAGTGTAAAAATTTATTTTCTTTTTCCAAAAAATTTCTTTTATCTTCTAGTTTGTAAAAAAGTCATTTTCACCCCCTGGGTGTTTTCAGATTTCATTTTTCACGTTTTATTTTGTACGTTCGCGTTATTTCAAACGTAAACGTACGCGTTTTTAGATTTCAAGCGTTTTTAGGTATCTTACTTTCGCGTAATCATCTTTATAGCTTGTTTAAGCTATTTCTTTGTAGATTCCTTAGTGTAATCACTCACAAACCTTTTCCTGTCCAAATTCACCCGATCACAAAGCCGTTTGTTAACCATCACACCTCGTCGGGACATAACGACCCGGGGAAACCACTATATTCCGCGGAGCATTGACTCTAGGCAGTCTGACCTCGTTGACCATTCCTTGGTCAATATAAGTTGACGGTTTAGCATCAATCAACTACCAATCATAGATCTGTAAAGCTTAACATCCACAACATCTCCATCTTCATCTTTTCCTAATGGTTTATTAGCATCAATAGGTGTGGAGGCTGGCTTGACAGTGGTGAAGTTAAACCTTTTAAGAATGTCTGTGACATACTTAGCTTGACTTATGAAGATTCCACTACTAGATTGTTTAACTTGAAGCCCTAAGAAGAAAGTTAATTCACCCATGGAACTTATTTGAAACTCTTGTTGCATGAGCTCTTCAAATTCTTTCACCATTGACTATTTTGTGGCTCCAAAAATGATGTCATCCACATAAACTTGAACAAGCATAATATCCTTTTTGTCTCTTTTGATAAACAAAGTCTTATCAATTGCACCTCTCCTGTAACCATGTTTCAAAAGAAAAGTGGATAGTCTCTCATACCAAGCTCTAGGAGCTTGATGGAAACCATACAGAGCCTTAATAACTTTATAGACTTTGTTTGGATATGCAGGATCTTCAAAACCAGGAGGTTGTTTAACATAGACTTCCTCTGTAATTGTGCCATAAAGAAAGGCACTCTTGACATCCATTTGGTAAACAGGAAAGCCCATATATGATGCAAAAGCCAGAAACAACCTTATAGCTTCTATCCTTGCCACAGGAGCAAATACTTCATCATAGTCCACTCCTTCTTCTTGTCTGTATCCTTGTGCAACCAATCTTGCTTTGTTCTTGATGATATTCCCTCTTTCATCTCTCCTGATTTTGAAAACCCATTTTGTACCAATTAATCTCTTACCATCTGGCAGATCGCATAATACCCAAACTTCTTGAAGTTTCAATTGTAAAAGTTCTTCTTGCATGGCTTCAACCCAACTCTCTTCAGCCAATGCTTGAGATACCTTCTTGGGTTCTACTTGAGATAGAAAGCAAGCAAACAGGCACAATTGTTGATCCTTATGATTTACCCTGTTTTGTTTATAGACAAAGCTAAGTAAAGCATTATGTTGCTTAGAGATATTTTTAGCTTTTGTCCTTGTGAGCACTCCTGAAGTGGAAGGCCCAATGATTTTGCTAGTAGGATGATCTTTATGAATTCTTAATGTAGGAGTTGGTGGAACTTCAAGATCATCCTCTAAATTTGTGAGATCAGGATCTTCATTGGAATTTGAGAAAATGCCTTCCTTAGGAAGCTCAGCATCAATGTCTTGTAAATTAGGCATGGTTGGATCATTTAAATCATCAGTGTTGATCCAATTTGATGTATCTAAGACATTGGAAGTACTGTAAACTGGGTCAGCAGTACTTTGATGCAAAGTACTGTCATAGTTATCTGTGACTTTATCCTTTTTCTTTTCTGCTTCATAAGCTCTCCTTTGATCATCTTCATAGGATTTTGCAATGGTTTTTTGAAACAGCATCCTATTAAGTTCATCTTGAATAGCTTGATCTTCATCAGAAACTATGGTAGTTGGTTGAACAGTACTTTGTGGTTCAACAGTACTTTTCTTCTTTGGTTCTTCATCAGGAATATCATTAGATCTAATATTTACTCCATGAACAATCACTACTACAAAAAATCTCACAGAAACCGGTCAAAATGGCCCATGAAGTAGGGATGGCAAAAGCACCCGAAACCGACGGGGAAAACCGAAACCCGAACCGGTTGGGTCGGGTTCGGGGGCGGGTTGGCGGGTTTGGATGCGGGTTTGGGTATTGATATAATTGTTTAGCCGGGTACAGGTTCGGGTACGGGTTCTGGTAATACCCGCCCGATTACCCGTACCCGTACCCGTACCCGTATCCGTATCCGTTTACCCGAATTTATACCCGCTTTATTGATATTATAATTAACTAGAATATATATGTATTATATATAATATCTTCCATTACATTTTTTTTATATATGTATCTCTATTACATAACATATTTTATTTTGTACATGAATTATTCAAAAGCATTAAATCATTTGATACTATATTCATTTTCTTTAACTTAAAAAAAAATGATTATATTAGGGTGTTTTCTTTTGTTTTTCGGTGTATTTTAGTGTCACTTAATGTTAATACCGTCATTTTATCTATATATTATTCAATTATATATTATTCAATTGGGGATAACCGAAACCCGCGGGAAAACCCGAAAAACCGATGGATAATATTAATCGGGTACCCGACGGGTTATGGGGCGGGTTTGAGTATGGATATTATAAACGGGTACGGGTTCACTAAAACCCGACCCGTTGCCATCCCTACCATGAAGAGTGGTTTTGGAACCACTCTCTGAAGGGGGGTATCTCCATGATCGAAACATATAGAAACCGGTTTCGCAACCTATCTCTATTTGAAACATCAACACTGGTTTTCTCCTTAAAATCGGTCTCTGTTATAGAGTAAACAAACATATTTTTATTGAACATTGACACTGGTTCTCCCACAACCAATCTTTATAAAAGTATCCAACCTATCTTTTTATCGAGTAAAAAGATATGTTTTTAACTAAAAACCTGTCTTTTTTGTGTTTCAATTTTATTAAAAAAAAATCCTTTTTGAAATTTTCCAGTAAATTGGAAAATTTTAAAAATGATTTTTTTTAATAAAGAAATATATATAAAAATGCAGCAAATATATATAAAAATGCAGCAAATATACCACAAATGTCGAAATCAACAAAGTAAATTAAGATAATACGTCAATTCAACTAAACATAAAACAAAATCCAAATTAAAACACTAGAATTCAACAAACTATAAACAAAAACACTAGAATTCAACATAATTGAACATTATTATTTGGGCTCAATCGCGCCAAAATGTAAACCATGCATCAATGATGACGTTCAGCTCTTTGTTCTCAAACAGACGCTTGTTACTCCAATGTACCTATACGTTAATTAATGAAATAAAAACATCAGCAATATAAAAAACAATAAGCTCTAGAAAGGATGAAACTATTGGACGTCTAGTGAGTTATTTAAGAAGAAAATTGTAGAAAATACTCTAATGATTTGGATAACTTCAAGTGTCTAAACAATCATGTTCCTAGGGGGTGCTCGACACTATACATTGAGAATGATTATCTTATAGAAATAATCTAAATCAAATAACCATTTTGCAAAAACCTGTAGTTGACTTTGCTTTAAGGTCATTACAATGAAATAAGTTGAGGTATTTACATATGAAGTTATCAAATAACCAGTCAACTTTTTCGCAACTTGCTACTCCTTAACTAAAGGGATTGCTTTAAAAAGTGCTTATAGCATTTCAATCAGTTAAGCTATTTTGAGGGTCAAAGTTCCTTAACTAACTTGCTTATGTGGTTTACTAAACATGCCTAATTATCCAAAACTAATTATTTTTGACACTTACACAAAAATTACTATTTAAAAAGAATTCAATGACTTGGACTTGTGATGTGAAGGAAAACAAAATATAAAACGCTAAAAAACATGACCTGAGCTAAAGCAAATATCTCTAGCTTGATGCATACGACGTAAGAAGATCAGCCCCAACAATCCTCCCAAAAGCTATGTTTCTGACGTGGGTACAATAGATTCATAGAGTTTTTCCTTTTTACAAAGATACATTGCAATTCTTATGTGTGTAGTTTGTATGATAAAGCAACTAATCAATAAATAAGAATAAATATAAGATATTTAGTACCTGATGATCCATAGCCTAGATTGTAGCGAACGGAAACTCAACATCGGCAAAAGTAACAAAGCCTCTAGCCTGCCAGTTTCTTTACTGGTGATGACCTCATCTGTCGCATACCATACAAAAATGTATAAGTAATTAATCGTGAAATATAACTTTAATTTAAAAACAGGCAGTTCCAACATTGCTTAAATACTCAAATAAGTATAAAAGAAATTATGCAGCGGTCAAACTGCTACATATATTTACCTTGCCACTTATTTCTCAATGCCACTCAAGCACTGAGTTATTATACATTCCAAGTACATTTAAAGATAACAAAAAATTGCACTATAGTTTTCCACAAGAAATTGCTTATCCAACCATTGATGTAGCAAATAACCTAAGACAACAGTACAAGTATCAAAAATATTTATGCTTGATTAATCAAGTAAAATATAACCAATCGAGTCTAAGCACAACTAGGGGTGTAAACGAGCCGAGACAACTCGCGAGTAACTCGAGATCGACTCGAAAAATACTCGATTCGACTCGATTTTAAACGAGCCGAGACAACTCGTGAGCTACTCGACTCGACTCGATTACACATTTACACCCCAAAATATATATATATATATATATATATATATATATATATATATATATATATATATATACATATATATATATATATATATATATATATATATATATACATATATATACATATGTATATATGTATATATATGTATATATGTATATATATGTATATATATATATATATATATATATATATATATATATATATATATATATAGGGGTGTAATCGAGCCGAGACAACTCGTGAACAACTCGAGCTCGACTCGAAAAATACTCGACTCGACTCGATTTTAAACGAGCAGAGCTCGAGTATGTCAATACTCGGCTCGACTCGGCTCGTTTACACCCCTAAGCACAACCATTGACTTTTAAGAACAAAAATTAAGTTACTATTTTGCATATTGCAAACAACTACATGAAATTGAAGGACAAAGCACAATACCTCTTGAATATTTATTTCTAACCTGAATCAAGTCCATTTGTATGATTAACCTGGGAGTAACTGGCCTAGTCATATAACCCTAAATGATGGGCCTGAAATGACGTTGTTAGGTCTATTCGCACTTTGTATTGAACAACCCTTTCTGAAATTTATGGTGTTGTATATGATTTCGATTACTCTGTCTCACTTTCACCTAACCGATTTCTATGCATACATCCGTGAAACAATGAAATTACTACAGTAGTACCCACTTGTGCCTCTTTTTAAGCACTTCTATACCCAAATCACTGATCACATATGTAAAGTTGTACATCGATGAACACGCACATAAGAAAATATACCACTTAGAGGGGAGGGAGTGGGCTCGGTGAAGGCTCGGTGAAGCTCGGCAAAAATCGGCAACACCGCCGCCGGACCTTCGGCAAGATTCGGGCAAGGACCCAATCGGTGACTTTTGCCGATTGTTTCATCCATTCCAACGGTTATATTTTTTAAAAATTGGCCGTTGGCCATTATTGCAAATAAAAAAAAAAAAATCCCTTATTTTTTTTAAGTATATATACATACCATTTCACATATAATTTTCTTCCCCAAAAATCTAAAACACCCTTTTACCAAAAAATGTCTTCCGATTCCTCATCCGGATCCGAATACGTTTTCCCGACTTCGTCCGACGAAACTCATGGTACCTCGCTTCAATTTATGTTATCCGTCGTTGAACATCTTCAAGACACGGCGAGCTCTAGTTTTCATCCCCGTCAATCTGTAGATCGTCATCGGGACGTTGGTCTTGAAACTCTTCTTAATGACTGGTTCGTTGAGGAACCAAAGTATGACGAGGATTATTTTCGGAAAAAATTCCGAATGAATAAAAACATGTTCTTACAAATAGTATCCGACATTGAAGAGAGATACCCGTATTTTCAAGAAGGTTATGATGCGCGGGGGAAAAAAAGTTTCACGGCCATACAAAAATGTGTTTCGGCCGTTAAGCAACTCGCAACCGGCAATCCCCCTGACGAGTATGACGAGTATTTGTGTATGGCGGCAAGAACGTCACGTGACACTCTTGGTCATTTTTGTGACGCCATCATTCAGTTGTACGGTCGAGAGTATCTACGTAGGCCGACGGCACACGACATAGCATGCATTTTCCAGGCTCATGAGGCTCGACATCACATACCCGGGATGCTTGGTAGCATCGATTGTACGCACGTTGAATGGTTAAATTGTCCAAGACATTTGAGAGGGCAATACACGAGAGGTGACCATGGTGTTCCGACTATTATGCTTGAGGTTACGAGTTCACAAGATTTATGGATTTGGCATGCTTTTTTTGGTCCACCGGGGTCGAACAACGACATCAACGTGTTGAATCAGTCTGATTTGTATCTTAACGAGCGAAATGGAACGGCGGCGAATAGCTCATTTTATATTGGTGAACGCTTTTATAAACGTGGATACTATCTTACGGATGGAATTTATCCTAAGTGGTCAACGTTAGTTAAAGCTTACCCGTATCCGACCGACCCAAAGGAAAAGAAGTTCAAGAAGTTACAAGAGGGGGCAAGAAAGGATGTCGAGCGAGCCTTTGGTGTTCTCAAAGGAAAATGGAAAATTCTCAGTCGACCTCTCCGGCCTATGACCAAAGAAAAAATAGGGAAAATTGTTCACGCTTGCATTATTTTGCATAATATGATCATAAAAGGCGACGGGCGAGCAATCTCATCGGTTCATATAATGGATGAGCCGGTACAGCCAGTGTTTGATGATAATGTCCTAGGCGAGTTACTAGACGAAGACGTCCATCATCGTCTTCGGTATGATCTCACGGAGTACGTGGCCGCTCAAGACTTGCCATACCTCAATGACGATTAGTGCTTTTTTTTTAAGTATTATGTAATGGTTTGTTTTAATTTTATGTAGTTTTAATTTTATGTAGTTTTTTTTTTTAAGTATTGTGTAATGTTTTTTTTTTGTTATTAATAAAATGTTATGTTTTAATTTTATATATTTTTTGTTGGATTATATGTATTAAAAAAATATGATGTGGAAAATGTGGATTTGGTAAACTTTGGTGACCGCCGCCACCATTTTGGTAAAGTTTGGTAAAGTTTGGTAAAGTTTGAGTTGGAAGGTTGTGATTGGTAGATGATGATGTGGCAATTTGGCAAAGTTTGGTAAACTTTGGACCACTCCCTCCCCCCTTATGTTTGATGCCTTCTGCCTATGTGTATTAGCTTGCTATTAGAACTTGTATAAAATACAATTAATGAAAAGCAAAGCAATAATGATTTACAGAGTACCAAAACTAAAACTAATGTTATGAACTATTTTACTCTAAATTCTTCTACATCAATGGAACATGTACTTTAAAAGCCTATACACAAAATCAAATATATCTAGAACCTAGGAAACAAATTCGAAAAGACTGCACATGGAAACAATTTCATTTGCTTTTAATATTTGTTTAATAAATTTCATTTGATTGGCTAATATGATTAAATTAACCTTTATTTTGTTAGCCGTTTCTACATTCATTCTTCATCCGCTTTTAGTTAATTAACTCAATTTTTTAATCAAAGAAAAATAAAAATAACAAAACAATATATATAAAATTGAAATCAATACATATAAAAACTACCTGGTATTTTTTAAAAAGAAGGGTGCTACAAATGTGTGTGTTGTCCAGGAAGAAGACGAGATGTGATGGCGGGTGGAGCGACAGCGACCGTGAAGATGTGGGTTAGGGTTCGGAGGCTGATAGGGGTCATGGTGTGAAGGTGGCTATGATATGTAGAGCTGGCAAATTGGGTACCTGTTAGGACTTGTTAAGACCTGTTAAGGGAAAAAATGTACTATGCAATTTTTTTATTTTTTAAATTAATTGTTTTTAGTATTCTAAGGTTCAATATTTAACTTTTTTGATACATAAAACGTATATCTGTCATACTCAAACCACCAAAACCAAGTGTTAAACAAGTCGTTTTCATGTTTGAAACTTATGTTATTCGCGCACTCAAAACCTGTTAAGACACGATTTGCTAGCTCTAATGATATGATTTGGTGGAAGCAGATATTATAGAAAAGGGGTTAGGGTTCTTTTAGATGAAAATTTTGGTTTTGTTTGAAGTGGGAATGAAAAATAAGACTTTTTTTTTGAACACATGAATGAAATATAAGATGAAAATTCAACTTTTCAACTCCCGCCGGTGATTGAATGGAAAGAGTTCTTTTTGGTCATGTCCGATGTTTTGAAAACCCGGTTCGGTCGAGTCACCTGGTTCGAACACCGGAACAACCCGGTTTTCTATATAAAAAAATAATCTTTTTTCAACATATGCGAAAAAGAAATATATATAAATCATGTCAAATACATATATTGGCTTTAGAAAAACATTTAACAACAAAGATGACGTTAAAAAATAAAATTACGTCATAAAAATTAAGGTTGCAAAAATCGTGAATCGGTAGTCGGACGGTCGATCACCTTGTAGCTTGTAATCGGTCTAGGCGGGATTAATCGGTGATTAATCGGATTGGCAATACTGACAAATTTTGGTTATTTCCTGCAAGTTTTGCGTATTTTCGCTGAGTTTTAGGTATTTCTGCCAAGGTATTTTCTAAAAACAACTTGTAATAGACTTAAACAGTTACTATAACTGATTAAATTAAGTTTACAGTGAGTTTTGGATACTTCCGGCAAGTTTTATAGGTTTCCGAAAAGTTTGACCATCATTGACCGCCGTTGACCATGGTTGACCTATGTGTTTGACCCAGTTACATAAATCGGCAAGGTTGGTGGCCTTGTAGCACCTAATCGGTGATTAATCGACCTTGTACGCCTTTTTTTGCAACATTGATAAAAATATATAATTAAGTTGTTTTATGTCAAAAAAATATGAAAAAAAAAACAAAAAACAAATCCGGTCCGGTTTCGAGAACCGGGTTGACCCGGGTTACTTAAAACCCTGCGGGTCTAACTGGGTTTCAAGAATTAAAAATCCGGTTCAATATGACCCTTTTTTTTTTGCCGAAACCGGTTAAACCGATTGACGCGGCCGGGTCGAACCTGGTTTCAAAACATTAATCATATCCCTACTGATTCTCAAGTAATTATACAGTTATCCTTATAATTTTAATCATAGCTAAAGTCAAACAACTTAATAAGTTATAGAAAGAGTAAAAAGATACGAAAACATCAAAATAATGGGTATTGCACAAAATATGTCATCTTTAGGTTTTCTTGAGCAATTATGACTTTAATTTATTATTTTATAAGCATTTATGGTGTGTTTTAGATTTTATTCAAGTAAACGACCATTTTTTAGAAATAATTATTTGCACATTATTTTCAGAAGTTCAAAATAGAGAATACCCACATCGTTTTTTTTTTTTTTTTTTTTTTTTATTATTATTATTATTATTATTATTATTATTATTATTATTATTATTATTTTAATGGTGTCTAAAACATAAATATATAGAGACATGGTGTTACTTATACACCGGTAACTTTGATTGTGTTAAAAGACCGGTTTTTACCCGCAAACCCGGTTTTCATGCGTTTTGTATTATGAAAATTGGTTATTTTAAGAAAACCAATCTAAGTTCCTTCCATTCCAGCTAGATTTTTATCATTGGAATAGGGTTTTATGTAACCGGTCTCTATTTGGGGGTGTTTATAGCCTTTTGTGTAGTAGTGAATGTACTGTAAAGCTTCTTCATTATGAACAACTTGATTTTCTTCTCTGACAGGTACATAGTTCATAGAAGAAGCCAAGATATCAAGATCAAACATCTAATCAGGGCCTTTGCCTTTTTGACTGTCTTGATCTTCAAGAAACTCAACATGAAGACATTCTTGAACCTTTTTGGTAACCTTGTTGTACACTCTAAATCCTTTGCTATTGGTACAGTAGCCCAATAGATATCCTTCATCTGACTTGCCATCAAATTTGCCCAGAAAATCAACAGTATTTAGAATAGCCAGAGGACAGCTAAAAGGTTTCATAAATTTAATATTTGTTTTCTTTCCCATAAGCAACTCATAAGGTGTCTTCATCTGAGGTTTAGTGACAGATACTCTATTTAGCACATAGCAAGCAGCACTTACAGCTTCAGCCCAAAACTGAATAGGTAATTGAGAATCTGCAAGCATGGTTCTTGCTGCTTCTATCAATGTTCTATTCTTTCTTTCTGCAACACCATTTTGCTGTGGAGTTCTAGCAATGCTAAACTCCCTCTTTATTCCTTTCTTAGCACAAAACTCATCCATAAGCTGATTCTTGAATTCAGTCCCATTATCACATCTAATGGATCTTACTTTGAGTCTCAACTGATTTTCAAGGGCTATTATAAGATCATGAATATCATTAAAGGTTTCATCTTTAAATCCCAAGAAAAAGACCCAACTAAATCTGCTACAATCATCTGTTATAAGTAAGCATTATTTCTTCTTGTTTAAGCTAGCCACTGAAACAGGTCCAAGTAGATCCATGTGCAACAACTCCAAAGGTTCTCTAATGGTTCTTTCTTCAATCTTCTTGCATGAAGCTTTGTGTTGTTTACCCTTCTTGCAGGCCAAGCATGAATGATCATTCTTGTATGTTTTAGAAGGTAAACCTCTAACTAAATTGCATTTAACTAACTTGTTGATATTCTTGAAATTCACATGTCCTAATCTTCTATGCCATAGATGTGCTTCTTCCATTGTTGCCCTTGCTACCAAACATGTTGCTCTTTCAGTAGGATTGATATTCTTCAAATCTAAGTTGTACACATCATTGGTTCTTGGTACTCTCAGCATTACCAAGTTTTCATCATCTAACTTGAACTCAGGGGAGAGAATAAGACATTCTGTGTCAAGGAATAACACAGGATATTTCTTGTCACAGATATGAGATACTGACAAAAGATTGAATTTAAGCTCCTTCACATAACGAACATTCTCAAAATCAATACATCCAGTCTTGATGGTTCCCTTGCCAGTAATTCTCCCTCCATTAGGATCATTCCCAAAAGCAACTCTTCCTTTAAAATATGCCTTAAAATCTGACAAAAGCTCCTTGTCTCCTGTCATGCTGCCAGAGCAACCACTATCAATGATAATATGATCCTTAAGCTCCTCTTCTGGGTTGTCCTGCATAAAGATGAAAAGGGTTAGTTTCCATTAGGAACCCAAGTCATTACTGACTTGTGTTCCCCTTGTGGAGTGACATACTCAAATTCTTTGAGTATGTAATCACCAATGCTTTTGAAAACATTATCAAGAATTAGTGTCTTTGATCCCAAAATCTATGTTGGATTTTCATCAACACTCCCTTTTTCTCCCTTACTTGTTGAAAGTACTGTTTGTCCCCCATCAGTACTTTCTTTCTTAACCCATTTAGTTTTAACAGTTTGTGGTGGGTTCTTTGATCTAGGTACTCTTCTTGAGGTGTAAGGCCTTCTAGGTTTATAGGAATTGAATCTCCTTGGTCTTACATTAGAACTAGTGTTAGCAGTACCTTGATTGGGTAAATACTTAGCAGTACTTTGGGAAGGTACTGATGGTTTGGAAAAAGGTCTTCTATGGTGAGGGTACCTATAGTCTTTTGAGAAATTACTATGGTTAACCCTATGTGAATGATTCCAAACTGGTTTATTCTCCCTTGGCTTGTGGTTAGTGGACTTTGGGAATTTACTTAAATATTCTGAATGAAAGTCACAGTCTTTAATCAAATGATTAGGACTATAGCAAACAAAACATAACTTTTGATCCCCAAATCCTCTCCCATTAATTCTATGACCAAAACTAGCTTGACTTTTTGGTGAATTATGAAAAGGTTTTCTAAAGGTAGCAGTATTTTGAAAAGTTTTTCTTGAAGATACTGCTGGTTGTCCAGCAGTACTTTGAGAAGTTTTTGGAAGTACTGCTTGTTTGGAAAACACTTTACCACTCCCTGAACCCTTGTTATTATCCCTAGGTTTCTCAACTCTCTCTCTTAAGGATTCAGAACTAGATGGACTTGAATTAGATTGACCTGTAAGCTTCTTCCTAAACTCCAAATTGTCTACTCCAAAACAAGAAATATCTGTCTTAGGTGGTTGAAAACTACCAGTGGGTGGAGGAACTTCATTGTATCCTTTTTCTTTCTTAAATTCAGGAGGTTTTTGACTAATTGATTCCTCATCACTAGATGTGTTTTCTTCAAAGCTAATGAATTCTTCATCACTAGTTGAAATCTCCTCTGAATTTATTTGTTCCTTATCACTAGTTGGGTTCTCTTATGAACTACTATACTCAACATCATAACCTAGGCCAGTTTTAATGTTTGCTGTTCTTTGTTTCTGATGAGGCGAAAAATGATCCGTTTTTAGGGGGTCATTTAAGCCGAAATTGGAATTTATTTGATCAAATATTGCCCTAAATCATTCCTTTTGTGATTTTAGGTACTTTGGGAGTGAATTCTGGAAAAGGAAGCATTTTGGACGTTTTTGGAGCATAAAAGTGAAGAAAACGGCAAAGTCTTAATTTTCCTTGCTGGGAACAGTACCTGACGGCGTCAAGAAGGATTTGATGACGGCGTCAAGAGCAATTTTGGTGACGGCCCAGAGAAAATGTGACGGCGTCAGAACAAGGCCGTCAAGAGTAAAAGTGGTGACGGCCCAGAGCAGAAATACACATGACGGCGTCAGATCTGGATCTAAGCAATCCGAGAATTTTATTGGTGGCGAGATAACGGCGTCAGAACTTTTCTTTTGACGCCGTCACCTCATGAAATCTATATATACTTTTCTAATTTTCATTCATTAAGAGAAGAACTTGTGTAGAGAATTTTAGGGCCGAACTTAATAAATGTTGATATAAATAATGCTTAAAAAGGTTATTAATAACTCTCAATAAACCTATGTTTTGATAATCACAAAACTTAAATCAAATTAAGTCAAGATTAAGAAGTAAAGAAGTATTTGGTAACAAATATTTACTTCTATATCTAATATCACTTAAGGTATGCATAAACTAAGCATCTTATGCATTACATGATCAAAGGAAATTTTGTCTTAAGACATAACATCTTATAAAATGATATAAACATTTTATATATATTTGTAAATCATTTTTGGTAATGCTATATTAAACCACAAAGATATGATTTCAAATTTCCAACCAAAAAGGGCAAATTTTATCCAGAAAAACTTTTCCAACGTTCAGGAGGGCGGCCCCCTTAATTTTACTAGGCGGACCCCTTAATGATTAAGGGGACCTGCCTCTAATTAAGGGGACCGGCACGCTCCCGAACAGTAAAATCTGGCCCTATAAATATTGGATCATTTCACACATTTTCCTCACCTTTTTGCACTATAAACTTTCTGATCCAACTTCCATTTCTAGATCTAAAATCCTTTGATCATATAATTCATAAGTCTTTGTTTTCAAGTGATCCAAAGCTTCATCCATTCAAGTGCAAGAAGAAGAACACTTCTCTACATCCATCAAATTGTAGTAGTGTTGTGAATAGCTAGTTTCATATTGTAGTTGTGTTAGATATTTGTAAAAGTGTTGTGTAAATTTGTTGATTGTAGAAACTAGGTGTGTTGTAAAGTAGTTTAGTAGTTGTGAATTAGTTGTGCATAGAAGAAGGTGTGAAGTTGTGAAGGTGTGAAGAAGGTGTGAAGCCTTGAAGAAGTTGTGAAGTTGTGAAGAAGGTGTGAAGCCTTGAAGAAGTCGTGAGATTGGTTCTAGCTACGATTAGAACTCGACATTTAGCTTAGTGTCGTTAACTCGTGTAAGCCAAGGTGTGTAAGGTTTCTCCACCATAAGGAGTTTGTTGACATAGTGAAGAAAACTCTCGAGTGTGGTACTCGGGGAGTGGAGTAGGGCAAGGAAGGTGTCCTTGTAGCCGAACCACTATAAATTCGCGTGTTGTGGTTTTATCTTTCTAACTCTATCTTTTTTTCATTACATTTCAATACTTTCATTATTACATTAGAATTGCTTATATTAGTTGTCATTTGAATTCACTTGAGATCGAATCGAAAGTTTTTAATAAGCTACAAAATATTTTGGTAATAAACTTTTAAAAGGACGTAAAACTATTCAACCCCCCCCCCCCTTCTAGTTTTCCACAATTGGTATCAAGAGCCACGTCTAGCAAGATCTTTAAAATATATTGTATTTTAAAACTTGTAACGATCTATGGAATCTGAAAAATATTTAGAGGGGCAATCTATGCAAAGACCACCACTATTTGAAAGTGATGGATTTTTATATTGGAAAAATCGATTCGAAACTTATGTGAAGTCAAAAGATCTAGATCTTTGGCATGTTATTACTAATGGTGATTTTTTACCTATTCAAAATAACCCGGAAACTAAGAAAGATGAAATCGTACCTTTTGAAAAACAAAATGATGATTTAAAAAGAAAACTTGCTAAAAATAATGAAGCAAAAATGGTTATTTATAATGCGCTACCACGTAAAGAGTACGAAAGGATCTTTATGTGTGAAACCGCAAAAGAAATTTGGAACTCTTTACTAATAACTCACCAAGGTAATAGTCAAGTCAAAGATAATAAGATAGATCTACTTGTTCAACAATATGAGCAATTCACGATTCCGGAAGAGGAATCAATTGATAATGCTTTTGCTAGATTTAACACTATCATCACAAGTTTAAAAGCACTTGATGAGAATTTTTCTAGTAAGAATTTTGTTAGGAAGTTTCTTAGGGCTCTTCATCTAAAATGGCGAGCTAAAGTGACGGCTATTGAAGAATCGAAGAATTTGTCAACATTGCAACTTGATGAATTAATTGGAAATCTAAAAGTTTACGAAGTCATCATTAAGAAGGACTCCGAAATGGTCAAAGAAAAACGAGAGCAAAGCAAGTCAATTGCCTTGAAAGCTAGAAAGGAATCTAGTATCGAAGATAGCTCATCTTCCGAAAGTGATGACGAAGAATATGCCATGGCCGTAAGAGACTTCAAGAAATTCTTCAAAAGGCGAGGAAGATTCGTAAGACAACCGTATGATGAAAAGAAAACATTTCAAAAGAGTAAAGATGACAAGAACAACAAGATTGAAAGAAAGTGTTTCAAGTGTGGTGATCCAAATCACCTCATCGGAAAATGTCCAATGATGACAAGAGATCAAAATCAAAGAGCCTTTGTTGGAGGTGCTTGGAGTGATAGTGATGAAGATGAGAAAGAAACGACAAAAGAAGAAAAGTGTCTTATGGCGAATACATCAAATGAGGTACGTTCCGAAACCGAATATTTTAGTGATGAAAGTTTATCATTAGATGAAAAAGATCTAGATAATGAATATAATAGGCTATGCAAATTAGGACAACTAGTAATGGCTAAAAACAAATCACTAAAATACATAAACAATCAATTGGAAAGTGAAGTACTTGAACTAAAAATTAAAATACATCAACTTGAAAATGGTAAAGAAATTTTTGAAGAATGCAAGTCATGTCAAATGCTTAAAGATGAAAACGAAATACTTAGGGAAGAAATTCGCAAACTTAATAAATTTGAAAATAGTAGCCGCTCACTTAATAAAATAATAAGTGTTCAAAGAACATCCAGAGATAAAACCGGTTTAGGATTTAACTCAAATGAAGCTTCAACAAGCGAGATTAAAAATGTCAAATTCGAAAATGAACCTAACGAACAAAAACCTCTAAAATCTAATCCTAAGTATATACTTGTAAATGATAGAAAAATACCTCTTGCCAACAATGAAGAAGTAAAAGCGTTTTATAAACCGTCTTTAAAAAACGAGGTAGGATCTTCTAAATCTAAGACAAGATCTAAAACACCACCACCTAGAAAATCAAATAATTCTAAACCTAGGTCTAAAACACTTCAACCAAGAAGAAACCAAAATAGGCAAAACTATAATAACAATAGTAATCAAATGTGGAACTACCAACAAAGCTACAATCCTTGGGGTATACTACCACCTTTCATGCATCTTAGTCAAATGTTAAACATGTTTGGACCAAACAACATTGGACCAAAGAGACAATGGGGATCGAATGGCTAGATGAACTTTCCTTGAGGCAATCTTGAAGTTTCTCTCAACATAGACTTTTTCAAAGTCTTTATGTCATATTGATGATTTTGAAGATTTTTTTTGAAGACCACCGGGTACGCCATTCTTTCATAACTCATTGTCATGCTTAGATAAATATGCTTTAGTTGATTACATTGTTTGCATAGATATAGTTTGCTTTCTTCTCTCTACTTGTTCGATCATATATATACTCTTATACTTAATACATACATATATATATATATATATATATATATATATATATATATATATATATATATATATATATATATATATATATATATATATATACATATATATATATATATACATATATATATATATATATATATATATATATATATATATATATATATATATATATATATATATATATATATATATATATATATACACACACTTATTCACATATTCCCGAACACACCTCAAACCCTTCATCAACTTAACACTTTGATCATTTTATCCAAAATTGTCAAAGGTATATTTTAATTATCGAAACGGTAATTAAAAATTGTTAAGAATTTTATCATCGTGCCAATAAACGTTTACGTATTTTTGATATATTATAAATCTAATTATATACGTATAAATATTTTTGTTCCAGAAACTAATTCCGCGAAATTTGGAAAATTTCAAAGGCGGCCCCCTTAATAATTAAGGGGACCGGCTTGTTATCGAGGGCGGTCCCCTTAATGTTTAAGGGGACCGGCCATCTGACACTTCTTAATCCGTTTCTCCTCCTTAATTCCATTCTCAAACACTCCATTTACTCATTTGTTCTTCCCCACTGCTGCTGAGTACGAACCAAAACACCCAAAAATATCAAAATCCTCCATCATATCACCAATCCGGGGTTGTTTCGCAAGGGGCAAACATCAACCAAACATATAATAACATCTTTTGTAAGTTTTCCAACATGCATTTCATCACATTTCATTCGATTTGGTGTCTAATCAATTATTATGCATTTTATTAAAATTTATTTTAATTCGAATTTAAGTGCAATAGAAGCTAGAAATTGAACTACCAAATGCTTCCAATAGGATTAGAATGATGTATTGCAACTCAAATTTAGTATAACATATCATTCTGTCAAAATCATTAATCGCCCATAAACCCTTGTTAAATTTTATTTTTCAAGAGGCACATTGTTGATATAACTCTCAAAAACCACTTAAAACTTACTACATTACATTGTTTCAACGTCCTAAACAATCAAAACATACTTTTCAATTTGTTAGAAAATGGTTCATGAAGACAACATGGGCGTTTGGTTCATGAACAAACTATAACTATATGTAGTTATTTGAAACTTAAAACTTGTTCATAAAACTTGTTAATACTACTAAAATCAATAGACGTCATCAAGATATATAATCAATATATATATATTGATGCTTTAGGATGTTTTTATCTAGTTAAGGGAGCGTTTGGTTTATCTCGAAAATGATATTTTTGAAAACTAAAATTCGCATTTTAATATTTTAAACAAGCTTACGTTGTGTCAAACTCTTACGAAATGGAAGATATATAATCTAATATATATCTAGCCGTATTTCAAAATGGATTATGATATCATACTCCTTGATATTATATATTCTAAACGAGTTTAAAATCAAAATAAAAGGAACATTATGAAACTACTTCATTGAATATTTTTTTTGTGTCGAAGTAGAATTTGGAGGGAAAAAGAGGGGAATGGAGATAAGGGTTTGGCGGTAGGTATTAGCAGGGATGGAGATAGGGTTGTGTTATTTGTGTGGGAAAAAGGGGAGGTACGTTTTATTAAAACGTATCGTGGATTGGGTGTTGGGCTTGTGAGGGGTACTTGGGCTAGGGGATAAACAATTGGGTGGGCTTGGTTTTGTTATTTGGATTGGGAGTTAAGTGGTGGGCTGGTGATGGTTGTGTATTAGTAACAAATTGCTGTTGTGTTGATATTACTTCCACAAAGGACCATATTTGTACTAACTTAATTTTGAGGGTCCTTTTCTGCCAATTTTTCAATTTATCACCAAGGGTTAAAATTGCCCAGTCATTAATTCCCAAGGACCATGATTTGCGAATTTTCCACTTTAAAATGCCCAGGGACCAAAACTGCCAAAATTCAAAGTTAAGGGACCAATCCTGTAAATTTTGAAATTTCAAAGGTTTAACCTGCAATCTTTTGAAAACATTTTACCCAAAGATCATTTGCGATTCATTTTGACTTTTAAAGAGCAAGGGTTGACTTTTCTTTGAAATAACTGACTAGGGACTAGTTTTGTCAAAATTTGAAAGTTGGGTGACTGAAACTGCCATTTATGCAAATTTTGTTCGTTTTTCGTTTGTTTTCATTCGTTTTGCATCAGAAACATATAAAATACGATCTTTGGGATTTCCTTCGTATTTTTGTGCGTTTTTGAGTGTTTTTGATCGTTTTGCAGTTCAGATTTGACTAAAAATGATGAGTATTTACACACTCATCAGTGACCATCAGGAATAGCAGACAACAGTATGTTTAGAGCCTTATCTTGATTTCTTTTTGTAACTACTGGCAGGGTTGGCTTAGGTGGTGTAGGTTGTCCTTCAACTGCTACAGGTTCTTCAATAACAACATTACCATTGACAATCACATCCCATAGAGCATGGTCTGTGATAACAATGTATTGCCTCATCTTCATGCTCCATAGATCATACTCTCCCTTCTTGACAATAGGAATTCTGATTGAGGTGATGGATGGAACTTGTGCAACTTCAGTCGACATCTTTTAGGGTTTGTTGTAAAATCGGTTTTAAGGGTTTCTTCTTAATCAGAGTTTCCACACAAGCTCTGATACCACTTGTTGGATCGATATACTCTGACCAAACTAACTATGTAGCTTGTAAAGGTTTAACAATCTTGAATAACTCCAAAACTATTAATATTGAAACACTGATATAACTTTATTAAGTATGCGGAATCTACTTCAACAAAGCTAAGAAGAACTTCAATGATTATATTAAAACCAAACTTTGAACCTGCTTTCTATATAGATTCACTAACAACCCTAATAACACTTTTATCGTATTCTAAAGTATTCGTACGTCTAATACCACCCTAAGGCTCCTTTTATAGGCACAAGGAAAACCTTAAGTCGGTTTAAAATACTTGAACGACAAGTAAACTAATTCTAATCTTAATTAATTCTAGAATATTCTAATAACTTCACATAATAGTCCTTTAATGATTTTGCATAACAGTCCTTTAATAGAAGTACTTTGACATTCTTCATGCACGAGCAGTACTTTGACCATAATACACAAGCAGTACTTTGAGCTTCAGAAGTACTTTGATCTTCATAACCCAACAGTAAAAGATAAAACCTCCTGCTACCTTGCTCCTGCTACCCCTTCTGAATACTCAATCGATCCCCCTCTTCCCCGTTCAGACAGTTCTAGCGCAACAGTTGGGATTCTGATGAGGCGAAAAATGAACCACTTTTAGGGGGTCATTTAAGCCCGGAATTGAATTTATTTGATCAAATATTGCCCTAAATTGTTCCTTTTGTGATTTTAGGTACTTTGGGAGTGAAATCTGGAAAAGGAAGCAATTCGGACGTTTTTGGAGCATAAAAGTGAAGAAAACGCCAAAGTCTTAATTTTCCTTGCTGAGAACAGTAGGTGACGGCGTCAAGAAGGAAATCCTGACGGCGTCAAGAGTAATTTTCATGACGACCCAGTACAGAAATGAAGGCGTCACAAGGAAGAGCGTCAAGAGTAAAATATGTGACGGCCTGGAAAATGTTATAACGTGACGGCGTTTGAAGTAGATCAAGGCAGTCCGAGAAGTATTTTGGCGGCGAGATGACGGCGTCACCAATTTGGTCTTGACGCCGTCAGCCTCAATTTCCTATATATAGTTTTCTAATTTTCATTCATAAAAAAAAGAGAAGTTTTGGAGAAACCCTAAGGCCGAACTTAGTACGAATTTTACAGGTTTTTCAAGGGTTCTCAGCCCTTGAACCCTTTCGTGTGTAATTGAGATAAGTGTTCTTCTAATTCAATCAATATGTCTATGTGTTGGTTGTCTATATCTTGTTCTTATCTTAATTCCATCATGCTAGGCTAGATCTATCTTGTGTTTGCTTAGATCTAATGAAACCTAGATGTTAATTATGTGTTGATTACTTGTTTATGGTTGTATTGGATGAATGATTTCGATGTTAGGCTTAAGAAAACTGGCAGATCTCCAATTGGTAACATGCTTGAACGTCTTAGGAAACATGAACTGACATGCACTAGGTTTTATTGGTTGTATTTAATGCATGAGTAAATTCTAATGATCCCATGTTAGGAGCTTCTTAGCCGGCTCGACATAGGAGTGAAGTAGGCACTCATAGGATTGGGGAATTAAGTGCGCCACCCCATGAATGGTATTAAGGAATACAATCCGTCATCCACGCAACTATAACAAGTAATTAACGTGTAAAAGATATCTAGGGAGTAGTGAAATCTAAGTAAACACAACTTCTCCACTTATTGCTCACAACCTTAGTTAATTTAGTTTTATTTTCATTTCTAGTATTTTATTTTCATTGCATCTCTAGTATTGGGTTAGTTGACTAGCAACTAATTCCGCCCAAATCCTTAAAACCCGAGATTTTTATTTGCTTTCTAAAAAATATAAAAATACAAAAATAATCATCCCTCATCTTTAGAACTAGTATTTAGGTTTTCTAATCCTAGCGACACTATTCCTAGCTGAACGATCAATCCCCCGGTACTTGTCACTATACTATACTACAACGATCAGGTACACTGCCTGGTGGGGGTTGTAAGCTTCTCAAGATCCCTTGAGAGGTAAAGCCTGGTGCGATCCCCACGCATCAAGTTTTTGGCACCGCAGCCCGGGGAATAGTTATTGTCTAGGTTAGAATCTCTTTTTAATAGGTATACTTGCTAGATTCCTTTCTAGTAAGATTTTATTTTTATTTTTAGGTTTTCTTTAGTCTATCTTATTTCTTTGTGTTTTTGTTCGTAACTCTTCACCACCCGACATCATGGACGATGGGAACATCTTTGAACCCGTCATCCCACCACAACAAAACCCACCACTAGAACCTCTTAGGCCCCGAACCTTAGGAGAGTATTCCCGACCTAGCCACCAAGGCTACCGAAACACCATCGAGCTCACCGAAGCCAATGTGACCCCCTTGCGATCCGACACCATCCGGTTGGTGCAAAGCGGATGTGCATTCCATGGACTTCGTTCCGAAGATCCAAACCAACATCTAAAGGACTTCCTTAAAATCGTAGATTCCATAGACCTAGATGTTGAAACTAGAGAGACAACCCGATTACGCCTATTCCAATTCTCTCTACGGGATCAAGCTAGTCAATGGCTTGAGCGTTTACCCGCGGGATCCATCACCACATGGGATGATCTCACCACTCGTTTCCTTGCTCAATTTTTCCCACCGGGGAGAACTACTAAGCTTAGAAATGACATCTTGATGTTCCAACAACGTCAAAATGAATCTCTTTATGAAGCATGGACTCATTTCAAGGACTTACTCCAAAAAGTCCCTCATCATGGCATAGATCTTTGGCTCCAAGTCCAAATCTTTTATGACCATATCGATCTCTCCACGAGGCGAGCCATTGACCAATCGGCCGGTGGTAAGCTACGTGATCTAAGTGCGGAACAATCATGGGAACTCATAGAAGATCTTGCTCTCTATGACAATGAAAGTTGGAATGATCCCCGTGATTTGAACAAAACAGTCAAGGCAATATCTTTGCCTTGGAACAACTCTAGCACTCCCGACCGTAGGATCATGGAACTTGAGGACCAAGTCAAGTTTCTCATGAAATCTTACGAAGCTCCTAAGCCTTCAAGCCAAGTGAACAAAATCACTTCTTCATGCGAATTATGTAGTGGTCCCCATGACACTCGTGATTGTGTGGAACTCCCCGGAACAGCTTTCGCGGACTACACATCCACGCGTACCGATGAAGCGGGAGATAAGTGGTACACTTTCAAGCCCGAGCCAAACCCTTACGGTGATTCATACAACTCCTCTTGGAAAAATCACCCAAACCTTAGGTGGAAACAAAATCAACCCAATTCTTCCAATCCGCCTAATCGTTACCAACCAAACGGTCCACCCTCCAACCGTACTTTCAACAACAATCCTTCTAACAACTATGGTAGTACCAACAATCTTGAAGGATTGATGTCTAAGTTCATGGCATCTCAAGAAGCTCGCATATCTAAGTTTGAAGCCGATTTCAAACAAAAGCAAAGCGAGATGACCACCAAAATTGACGCATTGTTGAAAGTTCTCAATGACCGAGAAATGGGAGCACTCCCAAGCGACACGGTCAAGAATCCGAAACTAAACGTTAATTCCATATCTTCAGTTTCGTCACCCACTTCGTGTCCACAATACTACTCGGTTAAATCAACGAGCACGTGTTTCAAACAAAACCAAATTCTTCAAAAGGACCAATCAAGTAAAACACCCGATATAGAACCGGTCAAAAGTATAGTTGAAACACCTCTTACGCAAGACCTTGACGATGAATTCAAGGAACTTCACCTTGAACGCCCCGTCATTGATTTCTTAGCGCGTGCTCCTTACTATAGTGCCCTCCTAGAAAAATATGAGAAGTTTAAACTAGGTAAAAATGGGACCGCCTTCGTTCAAAACAAGTTGCCTAAAAAGTTTGATGATCCGGGTATATTTGTTTTGCCTTGTAAGATAGGAAGATCCGAAGCTTTCGACACACTAGCCGATTTAGGGTCAAGCCTCAACTTGATTCCCTTATCCTTATTCACCGCTCTTAAGCTAGGAAAGTTAGAGGAAACAGAGGTATTGATAGGGCTAGCGGATGGGAGTATTGCCCACCCGGTTGGAATGATTAAGGATGTAGTTGTTTACGTAGGAAGGTTGACTATATTAGCGGATTTTCACGTCCTAGACATGGTTAGTGACACTACATGCCCATTATTGGTAGGAAGAGGATTTTTAGCAACCGCTAGCGCCATGATAGATTGTAAGGAGTCTAAGATAGCGGTAGGTGAAGGCGATACTTGGTCAGTGTACGATGTAAAGAAGCATAGTTATGATTGTGATGATGAACCGACACCGCATTGGGTAGAGATGAATAGGAGACCATCTAGATATGGACCTTGGATAGAAAGGAACTTTATAGGACCTCAATGCCCATTTTATCTAGAAAAAGATTTCGTTGAAAAAACACATTCGGTGGAACAACTCATAGCTAGAGATGAAGAGCTAGATCCTTTTGAGGACCCCTTAATCTTTAGGAAGATGATTGAGTTCTTGAGCGTAATGCCTATTAATATAGAGATGAACAAGTGGAAAAGAGAGGGAGACAAGTGTAAATGGAGGTGGGATAAGCCACCTAAAGAAGGTGACGGATCATGGCATATAAGGATGACTTTGTATGATCCAGATGGGGAAAAGTTTGAAAGGTCATACCATACTAAGGAAACCGATAGGAAGTTGAAACCTAAGTTTGATCCAAAAGATGTCCTCAATGAGGAACTCACCCGTGTCACGTAGTAACCCATGACCTTGAGTCTAGCTACAAGACTCGTAAATAAAGAAAAGCGCTTCTTGGGAGGAAACCCCTGTTTTGTGTGATTTTATTTTGTTTGTTTGTTATTTGCTTCCGTATGCATGTTTTATTTTTATTGTTGGTAGATCGTGTTTCTCAATTAAATAGTGGAAATACTTTACTTTGTTGTTTTGGCCTAGTCTTAACTCCACCTAAAAGTATTTTTGCAAAAGATAAGTGTAAGGGGAAACCCCAAATATGTTTTTTTTTAAGAAACAAACCGATCATGATTCTCCACAATATTAAGTGAACATGTATATTCGTATTTGTTAGATTCAAATGCTTGTATTGAGTCATAATGAAGTTTTGCAGGATTTTCCAGGAAGTAGGACCAAGTTTTTCCAGAAAATTTCCGGAAACTTAACATAAGAATTTCTGCAAGTCACTTCTGACGGCGTCACGAGATTACTCTTGACGGCGTCACTTGTAAAAATCTGGAAATTTTACCAGTTTTGTTTTTCTAACGGAGTCTTATGGTTTTTTTGAATTATTACGTTTTATAATCTCCAGGAAATCTGCAAACTTCATTCCACAAGCATTATATCTTACTTTGTTTTCTAGGATTTAGTAACTTATGTAGGTTACCGCCGATTTTATGCGAGGTTGTCTTGTTTGTTTTCTCAGGATTTACAGGTTATGTATGACAAGAAGATGATTTATATTCTGGAAGGGAAGCTTTGATTGTTCATTTTCTTGGAGAAAGATTTAATCTGGCCACCTTATTATCCATACCGAGCGAATCAGGGGAGTATTTGATTTCATTCTTTTTACTTTTTCACTTTTACATTCTTTACTTGAACATTGGGGACAATGTTCATCTTAAGTGTAAGGGGAGGGTAAAATGATGATACCTTACATGTACACTTTCGATTGAGTTTGTTTTGTTTGATAGTAGATGTGTAATAAAACTATGAGAAATACTTGTTAGTGCAATTTTAGCGCCAAATTTAAAATTTTTTACAACATTTAGGAGTGAAACTTTAGGCATAGCAAGCGTCTCATGGATAGGAGATTGTATGACTAGCACATAACCGTATATTCAGAAAAAATTTCCACCCAAATATGTGAGGTTCGCCTTTAGATTTGATAGGAAAAACATTTACTATTAGTGCTTATGAGTGTACCGGTAGCATTTAGATTCTAGAATTTGCGTTAGTGATGCATCCCGAGACCGCTAGTGAGACTACATTCGTGTAGTAGGATTTACTACATGATAAGAGGCATTAGGATCACCCTTGTATTAAACCCGTATCATAATTACTTGACCATTTATGTCATATTATTTGGCTAGTTTAGTCAACTAATTTTTCCCACACCCTTAGCGTTGTACTCATTTTTAGTACACGAAACCCCTAGTACACCCCTCCGAGCCTATCTTTTCGTTTCTAACTTTAAGCATTTTACTTAAAGGAAGAATTTGTTACACCCCACTTAAATGTACACCCAAATCGCCTTAGCCTTCCGTGTATGCGCTCATTTTTAGTGCATTATTGTTATTTGTTAAACCCTAAGTTAACTATCTAATTGATTACATGGTTGCTAAGTCGAGTCGTATCCTTGTACATATTGTTTTGGGACGATTGGGACTCATGGGTAAGTACTTATTTTATGGAGTAATGGGGCAGAACATCATTTATTACCCCCATATGTACGTCAATCTTAAAAGTACTCCAAGTGTTTTGATTTACTTAATTCGAGTCATTAGATTAGTTTATTGTAAAGTATGTAAAAATTCAAGTGTAAGGGGAATTTTCATTCCCTATGATGTATTATTTTGGATGGTAGGGTAAGAGTGTATGCAAAAAAAAAAAAAAAAAAAAAAAAAAAAAAAAAAAAAAAAAAAAAATCGAAAAAAAACAAGAAAAAAGAAAAAGAAAAAAAATAGAAAAAGAAAAGAGAAAAAACATACGGACTACCATCCCGTTTCATTCTATGTTTATTTTATGTTTTTGTTATTTTTGATTTATTAGCTTAAGTCGAGTCTAGTCTTGGCTTAGCAACGCCATATTGTACATGTAATTAACCAAGATTGTTAACTCGCCACCAGTAAAACTTCCTTTATCCAACAAAATCGTGTATTTCATATCCCTACACCTAACGTTACAACCCTTTAAAAGACCTCTTTGATAGTTTATCCTAGGTGCTTACGCCATGTGGTGGAGGTTTGATCCTTTCCCAAGCCTATGGTAATCTATTTTACTATAACAGGTAGTGAGAGATATCTTCCGTTTCCATATTGTAATTTATACTTTATTACACCCGAGAGATGTGAGTATCTAAACACCATTTGTGAGGTGCTAGTGTATGACCTCCGTGCTTGTCTATTGGTCTTTAGTGGAACGATTATTTGTTGTAATTACCTTTATATTAGTGTTAAATGACCCCTAACTTGTATTTTAATTAGAATAAAAGCGCATTTGCTTGAGGACAAGCAAATCTCAAGTGTAAGGGTATATGATGAGGCAAAAAATGAACCACTTTTAGGGGGTCATTTAAGCCCGGAATTGAATTTATTTGATCAAATATTGCCCTAAATCGTTCCTTTTGTGATTTTAGGTACTTTGGGAGTGAAATCTGGAAAATGAAGCAATTCGGACGTTTTTGGAGCATAAAAGTGAAGAAAACGCCAAAGTCTTAATTTTCCTTGCTGAGAACAGTAGGTGACGGCGTCAAGAAGGAAATCCTGACGGTGTCAAGAGTAATTTTCATGACGACCCAGTACAGAAATGAAGGCGTCACAAGGAAGGGCGTCAAGAGTAAAATATGTGACGGCCTGGAAAATGTTATAACGTGACGGCGTCAGAAGTAGATCAAGGCAGTCCGAGAAGTATTTTGGCGGCGAGATGACGGCGTCACCAATTTGGTCTTGACGCCGTCAGCCTTAATTTCCTATATATAGTTTTCTAATTTTCATTCATAAAAAAAAAAAAAAGAGAAGTTTTGGAGAAACCCTAAGGCCGAACTTAGTACGAATTTTACAGGTTTTTCAAGGGTTCTCAGCCCTTGAACCCTTTCGTGTGTAATTGAGATAAGTGTTCTTCTAATTCAATCAATATGTCTATGTGTTGGTTGTCTATATCTTGTTCTTATCTTAATTCCATCATGCTAGGCTAGATCTATCTTGTGTTTGCTTAGATCTAATGAAACCTAGATGTTAATTATGTGTTGATTACTTGTTTATGGTTGTATTTGATGAATGATTTCGATGTTAGGCTTAAGAAAACTGGCAGATCTCCAATTGGTAACATGCTTGAACGTCTTAGGAAACATGAACTGACGTGCACTAGGTTTTATTGGTTGTATTTAATGCATGAGTAAATTCTAATGATCCCATGTTAGGAGCTTCTTATCCGGCTCGACATAGGAGTGAAGTAGGCACTCATAGGATTGGGGAATTAAGTGCGCCACCCCATGAATGGTATTAAGGAATACAATCCGTCATCCACGCAACTATAACAAGTAATTAACGTGTAAAAGATATCTAGGGAGTAGTGAAATCTAAGTAAACACAACTTCTCCACTTATTGCTCACAACCTTAGTTAATTTAGTTTTATTTTCATTTCTAGTATTTTATTTTGATTGCATCTCTAGTATTGGGTTAGTTAACTAGCAACTAATTCTACCCAATCCTTAAAACCCGAGATTTTTATTTGCTTTCTAAAAAATATAAAAATACAAAAATAATCATCCCTCATCTTTAGAACTAGTATTTAGGTTTTCTAATCCTAGCGACACTATTCCTAGCTGAACGAGCAATCCCCCGGTACTTGTCACTATACTATACTACAACGATCAGGTACACTGCCTGGTGGGGGTTGTAAGCTTCTCAAGATCCCTTGAGAGGTAAAGCCTGGTGCGATCCCCACGCATCAGATTCCCCTCTTCTTGTCAAGACTTCAAGGTCCACACCACAAGCCAAGGTGTGACTAGGCTGTGATTAAGCATTACCCCATTAGGCTACATGGTCGACTGAATTCAAGAGGAGGAGGAATCAAAACCCCCTTGTATTAACTCTATTTATACCGCTCGATTCCCATGGGTTTTCTACACATCCTACAACTTTCACAATCAAAATACTAGTAGCTTTTGAGAGAGAAATTTATGAAGATTCGAAGGGTGTGTGGATTTACTTGTGGCGGATTCGAGTTTCTAATTCTCTTTGGTCTCCTTGTTACCTGACTCTATTGTTGTAAGGTTCTAAATCCTTCTTGTTGTTTTGTTTATGAGACTACTCTTTTTGTAGCTTTAAATCTTCGCTTGATATAAACTGTTAGCAATGTTTGAAGGTATGCGAAAAGTAATTATGTTGGTTTTGATAAATCCAAATTAGTCATTGATCATGGTGGTGAATGAGTTAAGTTTTGTTATTAATGAATCGGTTAAGTAATATTAGTGATAAAAACTTTTGTGTTACAATCTTGTGTGGCGAAATATGTATGACAAACTAAAAATCGGATGATATTGGCTCGAATTAGAAACGCTATACTATTTGGCATAAATCTTGGATTTTGGTTGTTCTGTTAACTGGCGCGTTAATTCGATTCGGACCCATAGTTTGGTTTGTTCTTAGTCGACGAAGACCCACATAGGGTGTGTTGAATTTGTTTGTCTCGGATTTGATTTTGGGTCTGCTCACTCTTTTTAATCTCTCGACTTGTTCTTGAATCTGAGTGCGAGTAATGATATGTGATTTATTTGTGTGGCGTTGCGTGTTCGAATAGCCTAAGTCCTTGATATTCTTTAGTTACGTCATAGCAATGTTATAATGGTTTGCGTTGGTTTGGCTAAGCCGAAAAGGGGTGAGTCCGTTTGAAAGTTTTCCCACTTGGTGGTGCCATTCATAGCTCTTAAACCTGTGTCGAATCGCATAGCTCATAGTAACATGTTTAACGTCCGTTTTGGTTAACCATCGTGGTCGAGCCGTAACCTATATCGTCTCTCTTGTAGTAAATTTCTTTGGCACAATGAGTCCTTGGTCAAGTCGAGAAGTAGCTAATCAATAATTGACGAAACATATCTTTTCTTTGGTCTAAACCTTGTGTCGAGTCAAACGGTTGGGAAGGCCCTGGTGCAATATTCAAATGAAACACAGAAGCGGTGTAAACAAAATTGCTAGGGAATAATGGTTTAGGCTGAAGCCCAGTTAACCAAGGGTCCTTTTGGTTTTTGTCAGCCCAACCATGGCCCACCTCACATAAACATATAGCATGTGTATGAGTTACTTGTGAAATTTCGACTTTCCGCGACTCATTCTTGACTCACTAGTTTTACTCGCCCCGACATTATTTTATGACGTACTCAAATTTACTAAACATATTTTCTAAACCATACCTCGTAACCAAAACTTATTATTTTCACATCATTAAAACTTTTAACGATATCGAACTAATAAAAATGTAATACTAACTTATTTTGATCATAAATACTCCTTATAATGGTTCTTTTAGACTTAACGAAACGTATTTTGATTATAAGAACTTATGAGTTTGGAAAATAATACAAAACGGCTTGTTATATCAATATAGAAATCGTGACATATACAAATTTATTTGAGTTTAATAAATATGATATAAAACTATTTAACTTTATTTTATTTTAAATGCAAACACTTTAGATAAAACTTTTACCTAAAGACATTTACTTACACATTTTCATAAACTAATATTTACATATAAATACTTATAAACATTTAGATATATACATACAAACTTTTAACAACACTATTCTCATTTTCCAACAACATCTAATATTCGTTACCTTCCACACTTTGTCTTTCAGTTATCGTCGAATCAGAATCCTATTCGTACTTAGTACTTTTGCTATACGATACTTTAATTCTTAAGCACTTCCCAGAGCCAATATTTACAAAACTAATTTCAAACTTATTTAATGCCACACAAGCAACAATAACAAAAACATTTTGAAAACTTTTAAACTTATCAAGCCTTAATATAGAACTGCGAACTAAATTATGCCATACTAATCTAGGTCACGCGTCGGAGCTACCACCTACTATTTGACACTATTGCATTTCAGACTACTACTGCACTAAGGTGAGTTCATAGTCCCACTTTTTACTATTTTCAAATCCCGTGGGGAGATACATGCTATAAAACTGAACACAAGTTTTTTTCTGTATGCTACCCTGATTGATATTGCCTAAGTTAACACCCTTGCCAAAAGTCCCTCATATCATGAACCACTAATCACTTGCGAGTGAACGCGAATTTAGTGAATAGATCTATTGGCAGTTGACGCCCCATTTGAAGTTAGCCTGAAATGGTTACCAAATGCACTTTATTCGAATATAAATAGGAAGTTAGCAAACTCCTACGACGAGGGCACTATCACCTACATCATTTCATGATGTAGGCTATTTATATCATTTATGATATCACCCTATGTTAAGGTTTGCGTGTCATGAGGCTTAGGGCAATATATCACACTACGATGCTATTGTTTTTACTACTATTTAACTTGTGTTCAAACTATTACTAACTAAACACTATGGATTCACTCAACCATTGTGTTGACCTTTTTAGCATGTTTTATCTCAGGTAACTAAGAAGCATATTTGGCACGGAGTGGACTGGGGCCCCTTTGAACGACGTCCAAAAATGTTATCATTCGTTTTAAATTAAAACTTTTTCTCTATGTATTTCTAAACGTTATGGAACCATTGTTGCAAACTCTGAATTTTATCTTTGATGAATGATAACAAATTTTCTCAAAACGTCTCTTTTGAGTCGTTTTCTATGATTATGAGATGATCCGAAATGTAATACCCCAATTAGACTTCCGCTGTTTTCATTGTTTGCAATGCACAGTTATGTTCTTAGAGCATTGGGTGTGGTGGTGACATGGCTTCAAGTCGTGACCTAAAAAGTGATGCCACGTAAGCAAAAATCTCCACGGCACCAGAAATCCCACGGCACAACATTCTAGCCGTATCCGTTGGCACCAGAAATTCTGGTGCCGTCGGCCAATATATATATATTTTTCTTTTACATAAAATAAAACATACACAATATTAACTAAAATAAACTTCATTAATTAAAAAAAAACAAACATTACATTAATAAAAAAAAAAATTGCATAAAAATAAAAACCTAGTATACATGCTCCACAAAGTAAATTTAAAATAAAGATGACAATGAAATTAAACTTCAAAGGTATAAAATGTAAATTAATTGTTTATACTAAAAAAAAAAAAAAAAAAAAAAAAAAAAAAAAAAAAAAAAAAAAAAAAACCCGCAACTTATAATAAACACAAACACAGCATAGAAGCACAACATACAAGCACAAACCCAAACAAACCCACCAAAAAAGAAGAAGAAAAAGAAAAAAAAAAAAAAAAAAAAAAAAAAAAAAAAAAAAAAAAAAAGTAAAACAACCATGGCGTGGGCCGGCCACCACGGCGCGAGTGGCCATGGCGCCAGTCGTGGTGTGGTGCGTCGTCATCCTTTTTGAGCTGGTGGTGATGGCGCCAGCAATGGCACGACCACACCTCTTGCTCTTAAGTGGTGACTTTAAAAACATATTTATTGATACAATCATGTGATGTAAAAAGAATGTACTCTAAACAACATAAATTATAAAGTTTCAAACATAAATTACAAAGTTTCAATTTTACTTGAAAGACTCGTACGTTAGATCAATGATTAGCTATACTATTTACATGTGCAGTGGTGAACTGAATTTGCATGTTTACAAAACGGATGTGAACTTTCTCTGATCAAGATTAGATAAGAACTTTATATCATTGAAGCCAACACGAAAGCTCCGCGGCAACGGGCAAGCTAAACGACTTGTTATTTACATTACACACTTCATAGTTCATAAATTCGTTTTGAAATAACATTTAGGAGTATTGTATGTATGTCATGGTTCTAAAAGGTGCGCAAAAGCTTCACAAAGGCGTGAGGTTTGGTCATACCGCCACGTCACGCGTTATGCCACCTCTTTTTGTAAACTCGAAATATATGAAATATAATATAAGTATATAAATATTTTCATATTTTGTGCTGTTTTATGTCACGTTTTATAAACGCAAAAGTTTCGCCTTAACCACTAAGGCATGAGACTTGGTCATGCCATCACGCTACGACTCGCGCTATTTATAACCTTGAATTATATATATGCGCAAAACATCTAATTGTATTTATGGCTAAATAATTATTAGCATTAATTTGTTTTTCGAAAACAATGATTACCAGACTTTTATAACTTTAGTGACGTTTATTTGGCGACCGTTGATGTTAACATTTTCACAACCTTTCATGGTCAATGTGATCCAAAGCAGTGATGACTTGCACCCCATTAGTAAGAAAGTCTTTTTTGACGAAAGATGTTGTCAAAAATTTGGTGATAACTCTCATTTTCTCGCTTGTTAATTATGACGAATTTTTGCATTTCGTCTCTTAAAAAATTAGTGACGGAGCATTGACGACCTCGGTTTTTGTCACTAAGTAAACTTTTTAATGACTATTTGTTGTTAGTGACGAAATAATACTTGTCACTGAAAGCATTTTTTCTGTTTGTTAAGTTATCACCTTTTTTTACGAGAAAGGTAAATTTGATACTTATTGATAGGAAAGAAAAATTACTTGAGCATTGCCATTAATACAAAATATTGACATCAAAAGAATTCTTAATTAATCATCACAATACCTTAGACGTACATCTTGAAGTGATCACAGTACACAGATTTCAAATGTAAAGCATATGTTTCTTGGGCTTAAAGAGATACTTAGAACGATATGTCGTGTAGAAAACATCCTTTAAAAGAGGAAATTGTAGTATGGCAAATAGAATGACCGGAAAGGCAGCAAATCCGGTGGCAATGAATGGCAACCATTTCAAATTGTTATGATAAAGAACAAAGAAACTGGCACTGAAAGTGACCATCATGGTCATGATAGAAAGAAAGAGTGTAGCTAGACCAAACATTAGCTTTTTAGGCAAGGATTCCAAGAAATCATCTTCAGCATAACGAGATGTGAGGATAGAAAGGAACATAAGGACCGAAGCCGAAGATAGCATCAAAGAAATGGCATCTGAGATTACAAAAACTATCAAGGCACTCTTCGGGATGAAAAAAGGAATACCAGTAGTTTGATTGTATCCACCGGGGAGTGTAAATGCAGCTGCAAATACTATTGTGGCTATGAGTGTTGCAACAACCATACATTGAGCAGCTGTATCCTTCATCCATTTTTCTCCTCTGCTCACCAAATCTGTGTGCATCTCAGTAAATAACTCGTGGTGTTTTACCATCATTGTTCATCGTTTTTCTACTACCTGGAGGGACCATCTGCTCTACTTCCTACAAAACATACACATTAATCATTTATCTACTTCAAGAACCATTTTCCTTATCTTTAATTACTTTAAGTATTTAACATACTTCATTGTCATATTATACAGGACCTAAGATTTATCGTGTGTAACATAATTAGTTTCTTGCATGTTGGCATCTGTCCATCATACTTACATGTGACACGACTTTGGATAATATGAGGAAGCAAATTTTATAATATCTTAGGCTAGCTAGTTCATAAAAGAGGTTGTTAATCATGGCCGGGAACTGGAGAAGTAATTAATAAGCTACTAGCTTGCTTTTATAAGAAATTATAATTACTAGCAATTTACTATGTAAAAGGTAACTCAAAGACACTAAAGTAATGATTCCAAATATGGAGTCCCTTTTCTATCACTTTTTTTTTTGTATAAGCAGTGACTTGTTTTTCCAATTTATTATTGTTTCATATCGTTATAACATACTGTTCATCTGTAACATCTGAAGACTTGTTTGTAGTCCACTTATAAATTGTATGTTAACATAAAAAAGGGGTTGGCAGAACGAAAGAAAAACAGAAGGATCATTCATAAGCTTTGGGAGAAAGATATAAAGATGTACCTTAAACCATATTAATTCTCGTTGCATTTGTAGAGAGACTCCTGACACAGTCTGCAATCGTTTGAGTTTAACACTCTTTCCAACTAAATGCAGCATATTGTTGCCATCTATATCTTTTAGAGGAGTTACCAAATCTTTCATCGAGCCTATCTCGTATAATAGAGTGTAGATCCTTTCATGACGACGCTTCACAGCAATGTGAAATATACTTCGTTTATTATCATCTAGATTCCGTATTAGATCAGGATACAATCGAATGAGCTCAATTATAAATCTCGAGTTGCCCATTTTTGCAGCAACAAAAAGTACCCCCAAAGAGTTTTTTTGTTTATTATCTTCCCCATATCCCACTCCGGCAGGATTGGGTGTTGTTGTTGTTGTTGTTGTTGTTGTTGTTGATGTTGTTATTGTTTCTGTCGTTGTTGTTGACGTTGTTATTGTTGTTGTTGTATCTCCCAGTGTTTTACTTTCCAGAGGTGGTGAGGCTGAACCTCCGATTATGCCATCAATATCGTTCTTAGGCATTTTGGCAACATTTTTCCAAACTTTTTTTAGTAATTGTAGGGCTTGGGTATCCCTTTCGGCAGGTCCTACCTTGATATTAAACACTTCAAAAACTGAAAACAAGAAGCAAGTATATCATTTTACAAAATACTGAGTAAACTGATTATTAAAAGTTGGCTAAGCTGGTAGTTGGTTAATTAATCAATATGAAAATGTTGATTGATCTAAGAGATCGATAAGCAATGTGTAATATCAAACCACTATGAGAAGATTATTTTCTGTAAATGAACCCAAATACTGGCCATGATGGGTATATGTCAGATTGGTTTTTTAAGGAATCGTTTCATAACTCAAGCATTCAAGGACTTCTAACTGCTATCTTTGAGCAAGTCTATATAACTGAAGTATAGCTATTTATGTGTCGAACATAGATTAGAGAAAATACAAGCTATACACAAAAGAGTCCATACTTACATGACGTGATAATTCTGCAGATCTTATGTGGTTTTGTTCCATCAAATTCTTCAGTCTTTGGAGCCAAAGCTGAGAGAACTTTTCTAAGTATATTCTTATCCGTAACAAGTTCAGGGCGGTCATTCACTATTTTCAATGCCACATCTACAAAAAGAGATTTTAGTTCTAATAAGACTACTCACACTCCAGACAATAAAACTGTGCAGGTCCAAACACACTCAGTTGAAAGTATGCAGAGTTGCAGGCAAAGCTCACACAAGATGAAGCTACTTCTGGACAACAGCTTAATTCCTTGCAAAGAGATGTGATGTATTTGATATGTATTTATGACTAGATTCAATGCAACAGTAGAATAGTCAATAGTGTAGTCAAGTAGTATAAATACCTTTCTATTCCTGTATTGTACTTAACAATTTCATTAATACAACTCATTTTTCATTTCCCTCTCAACTCATATCAAGTTCACTTAAAATGAGACTATCATCAATCAATGCATAAACAATCAGCCAAAAATTTCCTAGAAAAAAGACATAATGATTTTGATTGCATGTTTAGTTCGCGTAGGCATAAGCTCTTGAGACTATCCACTTTTCTTTAAATTCCAAACATGATTGGAGTCATCTATGACAACTCTAAGCAATGCATGGAAATCAAGGAGCAAATGGACATTAAACGTCACCTAGAAACTAGTAACATAAGAAGAACACACAACCATTGAACTACGTACCAAAAAGATCATTTTCAACAGATTTTACCAGAACTGAACTCCTTTTCTTATGTGTCCAAAAATCGCCAGTCATTTCTTTAGAGCTATTGTAGAGGTACCTCGCCATATTATGCCTTCCAAACAAAGCAGCCTGATATAGTGGCATCTGGTCTTGATCACCAGGGATTTCCAGTATGAATTTGTTTTTGTTCACCATTATCTTTGCCATTTCAACGTTCCCAGCCGCAGCTGCTAAATTGAGGGCGGTGTTGTAGTCTTTGTTATGTAGCTCCAAATCAACACTATCCATCAAGTTCACCAGATTTTTCACAAACTCTTCCACCTTTTTGGTGCTTTTTGCTGATGCTGCAATGTGAAGTGATGTTTCACAGTTTTCAGTGATGGCAGCCCGTATTAGATATGGATGTTTATCAAGGATACGTTTTGCCGCTTTCCAATCGCCATTCATTGATGCTTCATATAATGGAACACCAAGTTCGATGTAGTTCTCTCTGCTACCTTCAAGATTCAAAACCATTCATGCAAATATATTTTACTCTTTCACCAACTCTCAAGATTGTCGTTATACATGTCAGGTATGGACTACAACAAATTACAGTTCCTACATATGTAATCTACGAGAAGTGACTGCATCTTGTGTGGAATTATCATTCAGGTTGTAAACAGGTGCACACATCACACAAACGGTTAGAATATTTGTTATATATAGTTTTGGGATAATGGTATCTTACTTGTCAACCTATCCTTTTATATGTATCAAATTAATTTTTTTTTACTATTCTATGTAATAAACTTACATTTTGTGTCACATGTGTGTATTTTATGACTTTTTTGTCTCTTTCATGTAATAGGAGTGTTAATAAATTGAAGGGTAGAAGCAAAATGCAAGTTGGGTACATAGAATAGTAAAAAAATTAATTTGATACATTTAAAAGGATATAGTGACAAGTAAGATACATTTACAATCTATTATCTCTAAGGGTCCGTTTGGTTGACTCATTTTAGCATTGGGTTTAAGACAGATGGTAGAGAATTGATGTTTTGTTGGTTATGGTGGGTCCTTTCGTTGGAGTTGGGAGTGAAGGATGAATATTAGCCGTGTAGAAAGGAGGAGGATCTTCTAAAGTTGTATAAGACAACTTTAATAAAGTTGTGAGATTGTAAGCCGATTAGATCTAATGGTTCAAATAAAAAAAACTTCTTTTAATTTGAGCCATTGGATGAAATCCAATGGCTCACAATCTCATAACTTTACTAAAGTTGTGTTTACAACTTTAGAGGATCCTCTTCCACAAGGACGGAACTTCATAGAGGCCAAGGGGGGTTGTGCCCCCCCCCCCCCCCCCCTCCCAAAAAATAAATAAAAAAAAAAATAAAAAAAAATAAAAAATTACTCTTAAGTACCGGTTACTACAATGTTAGTCATTAGTTGTGCAAAATATTAAAAGTTTGTAGTTTGGCCCCCCTAAAATAAGTATTTCATATTTTGGCCCTTCCAGCAAAAGTGTTCAAGTTCCGTCCGCTGCTCTTCCGTGTAGAAATCTTAAGCGAGGAGAGATGATACAATTCAATTCCATATGCAATTTGTCATTTAGTATAAAAAGTGGGGCACATTATCTTTTATAATAATATTTTTTTTTCTTTACTTATATAAATTTTAAAATACAAATAATATTTTAAACAATTATATTTTTCTCTCGCATCATTAATACTAAATCCAAATCCAAATTTGAATCTAATGGACCGTTTGGTTTGGGACTTTTAATTTGAGGGAATGGTATTATTTCAAAATTATGTTGTTTGGTATGCTACTTGTATTCTTTAGAATGATACAAAACCCATAAACCCATTCCTTACATATTTGGTAGCTTTGAAAATTTTCATGTCAGACTGACTTTAATTTATTATCTCTTTAAATATGGACCACACACTTTGGATCTTATTTTTTATTTTACATTATTTTATTATTTTTATGAAATTAATTAATTAATATATGAAACATAAAATTCATTTTTAATTAAATTAAAATAATATTTTATACTATCATTTCTTTTTCTCTCTCATACTTTTTATTGAAACCATTCTCAAATCAAAATCCAATTATAAACCTACCTACAAACCAAACGGGCCCTAAATCCAAATCCAAATCTTAAAACCCTTCTACAAACCAAACGAGCCTTAAGCTTTTCTTCTTTTTCATATTTACGACAAACAAAAGTAGTACAACTTTTTTATTAAAGCTAATTAATGTTGGATCAAAGTATAGATTGGCAAGGACACCTCAACCCTGTGTACCACCATAATGGTACCCACGAGACCTACCCAACAAAGGTTTGATGCCAGTGAAATACATCCACCCAATACCCAACCATGTTGCGGAACGGATTCAAACTCACATCCTTTGTTGGATCAATACATCACATGGCTGGCCGAGGGTTCTAAGGTAGTTGGTGGCCAACTGCACTAGGCAGCTGGTTAAAGCTAATTAATGTTAATAAACGTTGATGGTCAATATGAACAAAACTACATGGTAAAGTGAAACTTTTTTGTGAATAAGGACATTTTCAAGTGGATGTCGAAATGAAAATGTTATTTTGTTATCCATTCTCATAGCACAAACGGATCCGCAGTTCCTATATGCGAGAAATTGGATAACTGGATTCAACTTTAACCTTAGATGTAAGCATGTAGCCATTTATAATTTCTATTTCTGATTTGGGATTGTGATTGCATGCAATAGTCAAATACTAACTTCTAAGTATAATAAGAAGAGATCTAAAACCAAATATTGCCACCATTTGAGGAAAGCAAGAAGCAAGTTTCTTAGTTACAACGATAATTTTTTATTTTTTGATTCTTATTTCAAAGCAAGCATCTAGAGATGTACTGTAGCAACTGATAAATTACCTACAAGCAGAACTTGACTTGGTAGATTTATTGGTAGCCGCGGTGATGGTGTCTGAGCTAGCGGAATGCAAATTTGGATCATCTCTTGTTGGTTTGTACTTGACCTCATTGCTCCCGGGCTCCCGGCTACTTATATTTTATTTTCTACTTCTCTATTATTTGTAAATAAGAGCTCATCACAACAATATCATGAGAAAAGATAGTAGTTTATTCTAAACCAATACATCGGTTTATCAAGGCGATATTTCCTGAGGTTAGGTTCGGAGCAGTTTCTCTTTAATTACTCTCGAAACCATATGGAAATAACTCGGAAACCATATGGAAATAAGTCAAAGTCCATAAAAATATATAAATGTCTAACATTATGGAAATAACTCGGCAAGTGGTATTCAACTATTCACCAAGACATTTGCTTATTTATTTCTTCAAAAAAATAATAATAATAATAATAATAATAATAAAAGGTCTAACATGTTGAGTTAACAAGGCCTTCATATTATAGCATAAACTAATATGATAAGCTTCTGAAATAAGGAGTTCGTAAGATAATCTACTATCCTGGATTGCATTATATAGTGTTTTCCTTTTAAAGCATAGAGTAAATTACACCGTTCGTCCCTATACTTGGCTCAGATTTCAAACGACATTAAAAAACGCTGATTTTTTCGTTTTTGATTCAAAATCAAAAATATATTACGCCGATAGTCCAAAATCCTGACGGTCGTTAGATTTCCCAGTTAAGTCAGTCCTCACGTGCATGTCACATGCGGGCAGTTTGGTCCGAACATTTTTTTTTTTTTTTTTTTTTTTTTGTCCAATCTTTTCAACGAGACTAAAAATACTTTAGCACTTGTACGATGTGATTTTTTTCCCTTTGTATGCATTTTTTATTCTTTAATTTTTTGTACTTTAATTCATTTTTTATTTTTTATTTGTTTTGTCATTTTATTATTTCTTTGTACTTAGATATTTTTTGTCCTTTAGTTTATTTTTAATTGTTTTCCTTTTTTCCTTTTCATCGATTTTTTAATTCTTCTATTATTTTTTTTACAGTAGCAAGTAGCAGGTTACTTGCCAGAAATAAAAATTCATACTTTAGTTTAAGGGGAATGTGAATGATTTGTACACAAGCTTGTATGTATATAACCAAAACTATGTTGTTCAGTTTCTTTGTTTTTTTCCTTGCAGCATATTATTCCAACTCTTTTAAAATATTTTACACATATTATATAACACAATTTATTAAAAATATTACAAACTCATAAATAAATTTATAAAACAAATTTACACACCAAAATAAAAATTAAATCTACCCAAAAAAGAAACACAATCTTATTACATAATTACATACACTTTATAACAAAATTTATACAAACTTTACATGAACTTTAGAACAAAATTCATACAAATTTTATAACAAACTTTTACGTGAAGTTTACACCAATAGCGGTGGAGGCGACCCAATCCGACGAGATAGCGGCGGCAACAACTTTTTCCAGCAAACATTCCCGTCTACATAAAAAAACATACATTTTCATACATAAGTACGTAATGTAGAAAACTAATTGAATATCCATGTTATCAAATAATACAATTTATATATACAAATTTTATAAAATCATTTATTGTCGAGCAACTAAGTTTTTTGATCCAAAAAGTCAAACTTCACTATAAGTCAAACTACTACACTCTTATTTTAACCTTCTTTATCTCCTCCCTAGACTCTTTTCTCGACAATATGTAACCTAGTTCAAATATTCTACAAGTAAATTCCACTTTGTTAACAAAAATTATTCGCCCAAAATAGTCAAACACATACATCAGAAAACATTAATACCCCATTATCCTAACCAATTTATATCATTCCTATGTAAAATTCTAACTCCGATAGCATTTAGTAGACAATCATTTAATTCTAATTGAAGATATCAACAAGATTCAACATTACCTTTTCATCTTTTTTTTCTTCTTCTTTTTTTCTTAATTTGTCCTAGCTAACCGTTCTCAAAAGATGTAAATCTACACATAAAAACTATAGATCTACAAAAGAAATCCTTCAAAAACTTGTAAATAGTCATAGATCTATAAAAAATTTCAAAAAATACCTTAAAACTTGAGTTATCGGTGGTGGTGCGGGTGTCGGCGGGGGTGAGGTCCGGTGGTGGTGAGTTCTGATAACATCAAATAAGTCCGTTATTCTTAGTGTCAATTTCCCCCGATATGTCATCATTATATGTTTAAGTACCTTCATTTATGCTCTTATTACTTTATATTTCATTTCAGGACAATAAATGAGCATTTTTTATGATTATTTTGCATTGTTCCACCGAAGATTGGAATTCACTCTCAAAATTATTCTGGAGACACGAAGACTACGATCTAGTCGAATGATGGGACTACACCGTTTGATGATTAATACTTCCATTTGAAGAAGATTACGTCGTAGCATGCAATAAGCTACGGCGTAGTAGTGACCACTATCAGGCTACACCGTAGTTTGTAATTGGACCACGGCGTAATAGTGAAGATAAGAGCTCTACGCCCGTAACAAGTCATTGAGTTACGGCGTAGATGAGATTTTATGAAGACTACGACGTAGCAATCCATCAAGCTACGCCGTAGAGATTATGAACAAAGACTACGGCGTTGTCCTACATTATAACTACGGGCATTATAAATACCAAAGGAATTTCGTTCATTGAGGAATATCCCCTTTCCCAAACCTTCACTAGGGTTTGGGGAGAACGACCCAGAAGAAGAATGAAGACCAAGAAGACTGAGGAGATAGCGTTTAATGAGACTAGGAGCATCCTAGTCTAATCCATGTTTGAATTCTATTATGTTTTACATTCCATGAATTCTTTCTATTAATTAAGAGTTGGTTTAGTTTATCATTTATGTTTATCTATGTAGAAGTTTTCTTTGCGTGTTTGTAATCCTTACGTTTCGTTAGTATTGAAGCTTGGTAGTATCTATTAATCTAGGTGAATTAACCCTAGGACCCTAGACGAGTAGGTTGTGGGGATTGGTAAGAATTGGCCATAGTATTATTTTTCCTTGTGTGCGAATTAACCCTAGGACCACCTACCAATTGGATATACTTAAAAAGTTAGAGGGAATCTAAGATCTGACCATGCCAGGTTCCACTAGAACAAGTCTATTAAACATGGCACTTAATGACTCTCGAATCTCGTAGGTTCAGGGCGACCGATGAACTCTTACATTTACAATATGTGAGAATAGGACAAGGTGTAAGATAGGGTGGGTGATTTGACCATTTGACTCCTGTCGACTTTCACCCACTACATAGAACTTTGGAATATGAATGTTACTAAACTTTAATATCTTAATAACCTATTCCTAGTTATCTTACCATTATTTCCAATTCTGTTTAATTATGTCTTGTTACTATTTAATCTATCCATCTAATACCCTTTTTTAGTATCTTGGGAAGACACTCGGATTTATCTAAGGCATACTACACATGACCGGGTACACTGCCCGTTAGTATGTGTTAATCCTTATAGCTCTAAGTTTATAAATGTAAAACAGGATGAATATAACGCATAAAGTTCGCGCCGTGGTGAGGTCAGGCGACGGTGGAGGTCGTGGTTGTGGTGGTGGGGATGGTGGTGGGTTTTTGTGGTTGTGGAGGAGAAAGAGGATGATGAGATGATAGTGTTTATATTTTGTGTTTGTTTTGGTTAAATGTAAATGGGTGGAGAAAAATTTATAAGTGGTTAAATGTAAATAGTTATCTTATACTTAATTTCATAACCAATAAATTTAAAATGAAACAATAATAATTTACACAACATAACAAGAAAAAAATTAAAAAATAAAACAAAGTTAAAAAAAAGTACAAAGTGCTACAGTAGTCCGCATTTTTAGTCAGGTTGAAAAGATTGTAAAAAGATTAAAAAAAAGTGTTCGGACCAAACTGCCCTCATGTGACATGCATGTGAGGACGACTTAACTAGGAAATCTAACGACCGTCAGGATTTTGGACTAGCGGCGTAATATATTATTGATTTTGGATCAAAAATGAAAAAATCAACGTTTTTGGATGTCGTATGAAATCTGAGCCAAGTATAGGGACCAATGGTGTAATTTACTCTAAATTATACGTTATTTTTTATTTGGAAGGCGTTTATATGTTATTTTTGTTGAGTGAGTGTTGTGCGGTCTCTTTGATAGATTCTGCAATGTTTCTGTGGTTTGAATTTTGGAATTTATTATTGGCATCCAAAGATATGCGCTTAGTCAAATAGAAGACTTTTTTGATACGGTGTTTATATACGTACTAAACTATTCCATCCGTCTCAAAATTATAGTCCACATTTTTTTTGGATGTCTCAAAATAATTGTGCACTTTCATTTTTAAGTAAAAACTAGATAATATATTCTTTTTGAGTGGTTGAGATTTATAGTGGTCTCATTTTTATTAAACTTTGTGATTTCTCTCATGACAATAATTTTGAGACGGAGGGAGTAAATACGAGTACTACATATATTAATATAGAGAAAAGACTTGATTTAATAAAGAGACTGGGTTTGCAATTCTCTCACAACTTACAATATAAGGTATTTCATTATTAAGCTTAAATACGGGTACTACATAATAATGATTAAGATAAGATGTAGATCATTTACTTGACTTGGCTGTAAAGTGGGTTTGGTTTTAGAATTAATAACTTTCACATTTTTATGGAGATCCCCCAAGCGTTGGTGATTTTGTCATCCCTACCTATTACTGCTCCTTTGAGCAGTAACGAGGGATTTTTTTGAGATCAATTAACATGGGACATATCGTGGAGAATCTTTCATTCTTTTGATCTCTTTTTATAACTGAGTTACATTAAGGTAAAGGAGAAAGAGCTAAAGCTGCTGAACCAAACACTCAAGACAGTGCAACAGTCAAAGGGACACACTACTACAATAAGTCCTTTCGAGACCTGTTGTAGAATCCATCGAGACCTGTTTTACATGAGGTCTCTAAGTGGGGGGCTCTCCATGTGAAAACCATGTCTAGACCGGTTTAAAAACGGGTCTTGTTATCACAATCGAGACATGTTTCTATCTATATACCCGGTCCAAATTTCATTACCTAGACCTATTTACGAGTGTTTCACAGGTCTTGTTTCACATACAGAGACCTGTTTCTATCAATAAACCTGTCTATTACCTTCTTTTTAAAAAAAAGAAAAGAAATGTTTTTAATTATTCCAGTTTCCAGCACCAGATTTCAATCCCAGATTCCAGTTTCCAGCAGAATCCCATTTTTCAATTCCAGATTCCATTTCCACATTCCAGTTCCAAGCAATACATAAACAACTTTTAATCCATAAATTACCAAATACATCATACATTCCAAGTTTAACTAATAAACCATAAACGTCAATACATATATTCCAGAATTTAACTTAGATGATAACGAGTTCTAGCATTAAACGTATGTACGTTCCAAAATGCCTTTTACAAAAAAGTAGTTCGTACATATCATCTTAACTTAAATACTAGAGCGTTCAAATGCCTAAAACAAAAGACAACGGCATAACCAACTACCTATCAGTAATGTTAATCAGATTGGACATAACTGATGCCACTTTTTGATGGTGTCTTCAATCTGATTCATGGAGAACGGAAGATTGTCATGCCAAGGGATCTACATTTAAAAAAAAGTATACAATATATGTTAAGAGTTGTAACAGAAAACAAAATGAAGCATACTTGTTTGATCCGTTAAGTATGGAAATTTCGTTTACATATTCTACAATCAACATTCAGGATACTACTTACACTATTAGGGAAATGATCTTGATGAGCGGTTACGAATTCATGCATCCATTTGAGTATATAATATCCACATTCCCATCTTTCAGCTTGTTGATTACACTACATTTTAATAAACCAAGTAGTGTACATGTTAAAAGTTGTATAACACAACAATTTGTTTGAATGTATCTAATGATAGTGAGACAGTTTACCCTGACAACTTTGTAATTTGCAACGAACTTATTCAAACAGCTTGTAAGCCAATAACTTCGCTCGGTCCTTTTCTTATCCTTTGGCTGATATGAATCCAAGATGTAGCACATGCGTTGTTTAGGGCATACAACAAACAACATCCAATGGTTCCCCCTGATAAAATTAAAACAAAATTATTGACCAAAAAGAATACGCACATAAGCAATTAAACAATTTAGCTAATAGTGTATCATACTTTTCTATAAATGGCGCAAGGAAAATGTCGTAGGTAGAATTGAATGCTCTCGCCAAGTAATCTTTATCACCTGAAGTATTGTTAAGGCATTCACTTCCTTGAATCACATATGGGTTTAATAGACCACAACGGCTAGAACTTGACTGCATCAACTTGTATAACCCCCTAAAAACAAAACAAAAGTATATAATCAGGTGCGCAACCACAATTTTAGATTAAGGGGGGCCGAAATTATTTATGACAGTAGCAGTATATAACCTACTAAGAATGTACAACGGTTCCCTTTCTAATAACCGATGATTTCACTAATACGAGTCAGCCTAAAATCATAAGAATGAGGAGCTCGATCTGCTACTATTAGTTTTGATTTTACCAAAAGTAAACAATAATAAAGTACATCTCGAGTTGAAAAAGCGTTAATATAACATCATGTTGCCATTTATCTAACACCTCAGGGTCGATCACCTTCGAGTGAATCATGTTAAAAAACAAACAAAGATTTGTAATGGCATGTCGGATGTGGTTTGGTAGTATTCCACGAATTGCAATAGGAATTATTTGCGTCATCAACACATGACAATCATGTGATTTCATACCAGATAACTTCAAGTCTTTCATCGAAACTGATACGTTGGGATCGCACCCTCACAAAAGGTTTTACCTCTCAAGGGATCTTGAGAAGCTTACAACCCCCACTAGGCAGTGTACCTGATCGTTGTAGTATAGTATTGACAAGTACCGGGGGATTGATCGTTCAACTCAGGAATAGTGTCGCTAGGATTAGAAAGCCTCCTAAACTAGGTCTAGAGGTGAGGGATGATTCTTTTTGTATTTTTATATTTTATAAAATCAAGTAAAATCTCGGGTTTTGAAAGAGTGGGCGAAATTAGTTGCTAGCCAACTAACCCAATAAACTGAGATGCAATCAAAATAAAATAACATAAATGAAAATTAAGCTAATTATACTAATGTGGTGTAAACAATGATGAGGAAAGTTGTGTTTACTTAGGTTTCATTACTCCCTAGATATCTTTTACAGGTTGATAGCTTGTTAAAATTGCATGGATGACGGGTCATATTCCTTAATACTAGTCGTAGGGCCGTGTACAATATTCCCTAACTCTATAGGATCCTACTTCACTCCTATGTCGAGCCGTTAGAAGCTCCTAACATGGGATCATTAGAATTCTCCTACGCATTAAATACAACCAAAAATCGTAGTACACCTCCGATCATGTTTCTTAAGACGTTCAAGCAAGTTACCAATGGAAGTCTGCCAGTTTTCTTAAACCTAACATCGAATACAATCATCCATAACAATTATAAACAAACAATCAACCCATAATCAACATCTAGGTTTCACTACATCTAAGCAAACACAAAAGAAATCTAGCCTAGCATATTAAATAGAAGACAAGCGTAAGATATAATCAAACAACACACAGACATATTGAATGATTTGGAAGAATACTTATCTTTAATTGAACATGAAAGATTCAAGGGGTTGGAACCCTTGAAAAAGCGGTAAAATTCGGCCTAGGGTTTTTCCCTCAAAGTTGCACACTAATGAATGAAATTTGGAAAACTATATATAGATTTTACAGGGTGACGGCGTCATGTGTTAAGTTGTGACACCGTCAACTTGCCGCCATAATGAAATCGTATTGCCTAGATCTATTTGTGACGCCGTCATGTGTAAAATTGCTCTGGGCCGTCATTAATACTTGGACCATGACGGCCTTGGGTGACGCCGTCATCTCCTATGCACAAAAACTCTCTGGATCGTCACGTGTATTTTCCACATCCACCTCTTTTGTAACTCTTGACGCCGTCATGTGGAGAGCCTTGACGCCTTCAGGTACTGTTCCAGCAAGGAAAATTGAGACTTTGCCGTTTTCTTCACTTTTATGCTCAAAAAACATCCAAAATGCTTCATTTTCCAGATTTCTCTCCAAAAGTACCTAAAATGACAAAAGGAACGATTTAGGGCAATATTTGATCAAATAATCACGAATCCGGGCTTAAATGACCCCTTAAAAGCGGTTCACTTTTCGCCTCATCAAATACCCTTACACTTGAGATTTGCTTGTCCTCAAGCAAATGCGCTTTTATTCTAATCAAAATACAAGTTAGGGGTCATTTAACACTAATATAAAGTAATTACAACAAATAATCGTTCCACTAAAAACCGAAGACAAGCACGGAGGTCATATACTAGCACCTCACAAATAGTGTTTAGATACTCACATCTCTCCGGTGTAATAAAGTATATATCACAATGAGGAAATGGAAAACATCTCTCACTACCTGTCATAGCAAAATAGATTACCATAGGCTTGGGAAAGGATCAAACCTCCACCACTTGGCGTAAGCACCTAGGATAAACTATCAAAGAGGTCTTTCAAAAGGTTATAACGTTAGGTGTAGGGATATGGAAAAACATGGTTTTGTTGGATAAAGGCAATATTTACTGGTGGCGAGTTAATCATCTTGGTTAATTACATGTACAATATGGTGTTGCTAAGCCAAGAGTAGACTCGACTTAAGCTATTGAAATCAAAAATAACAAAAAAATAAAATAAACATAGAATGAAACGGGATGGTAGTCCGTATATATATATATATATATATATATATATATATATATATATATATATATATATATATATATATATATATATATATATATATATATATATATATATTTTGCATACACTTTTACCTTACCATCCAAAATAATACATCAGGGAATGTACATTCCCCTTACACTTGAATTTTTACATACTTTACAATAAACTAATCTAATGACTCGAATTAGGATAATCAAAACACTTGGAGTACTTTTTAAGATTAACGCACATATGGGGGTAATATATGATGTTCTTCCCCATTACTCCATAACACAAGTACTTTACCCATGAGTCCCAATCATCCCAAAACAATATGTACAGGATATGACTTGACTTAGCAACCATGTAATCAATTAGATAATTAACTAAGGGTTTAAACATGTAACAATAATGCACTAAAGATGAGTGCATACACGGAAGGCTAAGGCGATTTGGTTGCACATTAGGGTGGGTTGTAACAAATTCTTCCTTTAAGTAAAATGCTTAAAGTTAGAAACGAAAGGATAGGCTCGGAGGGGTGTACTAGGGGTTTCGTGTACTAAAAATGAGTACAACGCTAAGGTGTGGGGAAAATTAATTGACTTTACTAGTCAAGTAATATGACTTAAATGGTCAAGTAATTATGATACGGGTTTAACGCAAGGGTGATCCTAATGCCTCTTATCATGTAGTAAATCCTACTACACGAATGTAGTCTCACTAGTGGTCTCGGGATGCATCACTAACGCAAGTTCTAGAATCTAAATGCTACCGGTACACTCATAAGCACTAATAGTGAATGCTTTTCCTATCAAATCTAAAGGCGAACCTCACATATTTGGGTGGAAAATTTTTCTGAATGGTACGGTTTTGTGCTAGTCATACAACTCCTATCCATGAGACGCTTGTTAAGGCTAAAGTTTCACTCCTAAATGTTGTAAAAAAATTTAAATTTGGCGCTAAAATTACACTAACAAGTATTTCTCTTAGTTTTATTACACACCTACCATCAAACAAACAAACTCAAGTGCAATTGTATCCTATAAGGTATCATCATTTACCCTCCCCTTACACTTAGGATGAACATTGTCCCCAATGTTCAATTAAAGGATGTAAAAGTAAAGCAGGTAAAAGAATGAAAACAAATACTCCCCTGATTCGTTCGGTGTGGATAGTGTGTCAACAAGGTTAGATCTTCCTCCAAGAAAATGAACATTCAAAGCTTCCCTTACAGAAAATAAATCATCTTCTTGTCATATATAACCTGTTAAACCTGAGAAAACAATCAAGGCAACCTCGCGTAAAATCGGCGGCAATCTATATATACTAACAAGTCCTAGAAAACAATGTAAGATATAATGCTTGTGAAATGAATGTTTGCAGATTTCCTGGAGTTTATAAAACTAAAGAATTAACAAAAAAAACTTTAAGACTCTGTTAGAAAAACAAAACTTGCAAAATTTCCAGAATTTTACACATGACGCCGTCAGGTGTTAATTCCTGACGCCGTCAGAAGTGACCTGCAGAAATCTTTATGTTAAGTTTCTGGAAAATTTCTGGAAAAACTTATGCCCTACTTCCTGGAAAATCCTGCAAAACATCATTATGAATCGATACAAGCATTTGACTTTAACAAATAATAATACACATGTTCATTTAATATTGTGGCAAATCATGATCATTTTCGTTCTTAGAAACAAATTTGGGGTTTCCCTTTACACTTAGCTTTTGCAAAATACCTTTATATGAAGTTAAGACGAAGTTAAACAACAAAATAAAGCATTTTCACAATTTTAGTTTGAAACATGATCTACCAACAATAAAAATAAAGCATGCATACGGAAGCAAATAACAATCAAACGAATAAAAATTACACAAAACATGGGTTGCCTCCTAAGAAGCGCTTTTCTTTATTTACGAGTCTTGTAGCTAGACTCAAGGTCATGGGTTATTACATGACCTCATCGTTGGTCTCATTCTCTAGGTCATCTCCAATGTTAGTTTTGTATTCCGGACCTAGTTGCAAACATTCCTTGTAGAAACCAAGTATTCTACTCATGACATAATCTACCCCTCTACGTCTATCCTCATCATTCCTATAGTAAACTGCTTGCTTGTGTTCCTTTTCTATGTTTGATAGAAGACGGTATTGTTCAATCTTATAGGGCATTTGGTAAGCAATCTCATCGTTCTCTCCCTTGAATCTAACAATCCCTAGGGACAGGTCATAACTCATCTTAGAGGCCTCAACAAATGATTTTCCGAACACTACTTGACTTAGGCAATCATCTATTACCGGACGAGTATCCTCTACTATCACAAAGTCGGTAACATAAGTGAAGTTTCCTACAATGACATGCAATCCTTTCACTCTTCCTACAAAGTTGCTCATCCTAATCGTGTCGGGCATCATCCTATACCCAAGTTGCTTCTTCATTACCCAATTATAATAGGTCTTAGTCATGATGTTTACAGGAGACCTAGGATTGATATAAGCTTTCCACACATGCATATGCCCAATGTTGCATGGTATGTTGATGTTAGAGGGATCACCTACTTTAATAAGGGGTGAGCCAAGGATGTATGGTATCTCGGGATCATCGAATAAATCCTTGTGATATTCCCGTTCTTCCTTGGTGGGTAACTTATCAAAGTATTCTTCTACGTTTTCTACTTCCTCTTACTTTTCTTCCTTAATAACCTCAACTTCCTTAATCTCATCCCTATCCCCGGTTTCTATTCCAACTTCATCCTTGTCACTTTCTTCTATGTTCTTATCTATTGGCTTAATGGTGACAACATTGACAAAGTGGACGTGTTTGGATGACGAAGGGTCTTTATTTTGTGATTCCGCTATTAGTGTCCCTAGTGTCCTTCCTAGGTGACAGATGTTTAAAGAGTTTACTGGGACTTTTATTTTCACATGAGAGGTTGGTTGATTCATGATGGTTACAGATTTGACTTCTTCAGCCTGAATCGGTTTACTAATAGCGTGCTCTTTAATAGCGGTTAACAGATTACAAATTTTGTCATTCATATCGGCCTGCTGTTGTCTAAATCGGGTCTCGAGCATGGAAAGCTGTAATTCTTGAGAGAGAATGAACTTTCGCAAGGCATCTTCATAGCTTTGCTTAGGAGTGTTCTGAGGTGGAAAATGCTCGGACCATTCGAGTGGAGGGGAATCATTGAAGGATACGCTCCGAGTTTGGTATCCTCTGAAATTTGGTTTATCTTTCAATGCATCATAGGCCTCGCCAAAGTTTTGAGGACCTCGATTAGTGGCGAGCTCTCTATTCTTTGTCTTATCAGCGTGTGACGATGTGAATTTCTTAAAAGCATGCTTTGGAAGTTCCATGCAGTTATGAGTTTCATGAGGGCCATTACACAACTTACACGAAGAAGTGATTTTGTTCACTTGGCTTGAAGGCTTAGGAGCTTCGTAGGATTTCATGAGAAACTTGACTTGGTCCTCAAGTTCCATGATCATACGGTCGGGAGTGCTAGAATTGTTCGAAGGCAAAGATATTGCCTTGACCGTTTTGTTCAAATCACGGGGATCATTCCAACTTTCGTTGTCATAGAGAGCAAGATCTTCTATAAGTTCCCATGATTCTTCCGCACTTAGATCACGTAGCTTGCTACCGGCCGATTGGTCAATGGTTCGCCTTAGGGAGAGATCGATATGGTCATAAAAGATTTGGACTTGGAGCCAAAGATCTATGCCATGATGAGGGACTTTTTGGAGTAAGTCCTTGAAACGAGTCCATGCTTCATATAGAGTTTCACCTTGACGTTGTTGGAACATCAAGATATCATTTCTAAGCTTGGTAGTTCTCCCTGGTGGGAAAAATTGAGCAAGGAAATGAGTGGTGAGATCATCCCATGAGGTGATGGATCCTCGGGTAAACATTCAAGCCATTGACTAGCTTGATCACGTAGAGAGAATTGGAATAGGCGTAATCGGGTCGACTCTCTAGTTGTAACATCAAGGTCTATAGAATCTACGATTTTAAGGAAATCCTTGAGATGTTGGTTAGGATCTTCGGAACGAAGTCCATGGAATGCATATCCGCTTTGCACCAACCGGATGTTGTCGGATCGCAAGGGGGACACATTGGCTCCTTGAGTGAGCTCAATAGTGTTTCGATAGCCTTGGTGGCTAGGACGGGAATACTCTCCTAAGGTTCGGGGCCTAAGAGGTTGGTTTGCTAGTGGTGGGTTTTATGGGTGGTTTTGTTGTGGTGGGTTGATGGGTTCAAAGGGGTTACCACCTTCCATGATGTCGGATGGTAAAGGTTACGAACAAAGACACGAAGAAATAAGATAGACTAAAGAAAACCTAAAAATAAAAATAAAATCTTACTAGAAAGGAATCTAGCAAGTAGACCTAATAAAAAGAAATCCTAACCTAGACAATAACTATTCCTCGGGCTGCGGCGCCAAAAACTTGATACATGGATTGCACCCTCGCAAAAGGTTTTACCTCTCAAGGGATCTTGAGAAGCTTACAACCCCCACCAGGCAGTGTACCTGATCGTTGTAGTATAGTATAGTGACAAGTACCGGGGGATTGATCGTTCAACTCAGGAATAGTGTCGCTAGGATTACAAAGCCTCCTAAACTAGGTCTAGAGGTGAGGGATGATTCTTTTTGTATTTTTATATTTTATAAAAGCAAGTAAAATCTCGGGTTTTGGAAGAGTGGGCGGAATTAGTCGCTAGCCAACTAACCCAATAAACTGAGATGCAATCAAAATAAAATAGCATAAATTGAAATTAAGCTAATTATACTAATGTGGTGTAAACAATGATGAGGAAAGTTGTATTTACTTAGGTTTCATTACTCCCTAGATATCTTTTACAGGTTGATAGCTTGTTACAATTGCATGGATGACTGGTCATATTCCTTAATACTAGTCGTAGGGCCGTGTACAATATTCCCTAACTCTATAGGATCCTACTTCACTCCTATGTCGAGCCGTTAGAAGCTCCTAACATGGGATCATTAAAATTCTCCTACGCATTAAATACAACCAAAAATCGTAGTACACCTCCGATCATGTTTCTTAAGACGTTCAAGCAAGTTACCAATGGAAGTTGATACGTGGGAATCGCACCAGGCTTTACCTCTCGAGGGATCTCGAGAAGCTTACAACCCCCACCAGGCAGTGTATCTGATCGTTGTAGTATAGTATAGTGACAAGTACCGGGGGATTGATCGTTCAACTCAGGAATAGTGTCACTAGGATTAGAAAGTCTCCTAAATTAAGTCTAAGGGTGAGGGATGATTCTTTTTGTATTTTTATATTTTATGAAAGTAATTAAAATCTCGGTTTTTGGAAGAGTGGGTGGTATTAGTTACTAGCCAACTAACCCAATTAACTAAGATGCAATAAAATGACAGAAATGAAAATTAAACTAATTATACTATTGTGGTGTAAACAATGATAGGGAAAGTTGTGTTTACTTAGGTTTCATTACTCCCTAGATATCTTTTACAGGCTGATAGTTTGTTACAATTGCATGGATGACGGGTCGTATTCCTTAATACTAGTCGTAGGGCCATGTACAATATTCCCTAACTCTATAGGATCCTACTTCACTCCTATGTCGAGCCGTTAGAAGCTCCTAACATGGGATTATTAGAATTCTCCTACGCATTAAATACAACCAAAAATCATAGTACACCTCTGATCATGTTTCTTAAGACGTTCAAGCATGTTACGAATGGAAGTCTGCCAGTTTTCTTAAGCCTAACATCGAATACAATCATCCGTAACAACTATAAACAAACAATCAACCCATAATTAACATATAGGTTTCACTACATCTAAGCAAACACAAAAGAGATCTAGCCGAGCATGTTAAATTGAAGACAAGTGTAAGATATATATTCAAGCAACACATAGACATATTGATTGAATTGAAAGAGTACTTATCTCAATTTGACATGAAAAGTTCAAAGGGTTGAAACCCATGAAAATGCTGGAAAAATTCGTCCTAGGGTTTTTCCCTCAATGTTGCACCACTAATGAATGAAATTTGGAAAACTATATATAGATAATACAAGGTGACGGCGTCATGTGTAAACATGTGACGCCGTCAACTCGCCGCCCATAATGAAATCGGATTGCCTAGATCCACATTTGACGCTGTCATGTGTGATTTTGTTCTGGACCGTCACTAATACTTGGACCATGACGGCCTTGGGTGACGACGTCATCTCCTATGTACAAAACTTTCTGGATCGTCACGTGTATCATCCACTTCCACCTCTTGTATTACTCTTGACACCATCATGTAGAAGCATGTGACGCCGTCAGGTACTATTCCCAGCAAGGAAAATTAAGACTTTGCCGTTTTCTTCACTTTTATGCTCCAAAAACGTCCAAAATGCTTCCTTTTACAGATTTCACTCCAAAAGTACCTAAAATGACAAAAGGAACGATTTAGGGCAATATTTGATCAAATAAATTCGAATTCGGGCTTAAATGACCCCTTAAAAACGGTTCATTTTTCGCCTCATCAGAAGTCTGCCAGTTTTCTTAAGCCTAACATCGAATACAATCATCCGTAACAATTATAAACAAACAATCAACCCATAATCAACATCTAGGTTTCACTACATCTAAGCAAACACAAAAGAAATCTAGCCTAGCATGTTAAATAGAAGACAAGCGTAAGATATAATCAAACAACACATAGACATATTGAATGATTTGGAAGAATACTTATCTTTAATTGAACATGAAAGATTCAAGGGGTTGGAACCCTTGAAAAAGCTGTAAAATTCGGCCTAGGGGTTTTCCCTCAAAGTTGCACACTAATGAATGAAATTTGGAAAACTATATATAGATTTTACAGGGTGACGGCGTCATGTGTTAAGTTGTGATGCCGTCAACTCGCTGTCATAATGAAATCGTATTGCCTAGATCTATTTGTGACGCCGTCATGTGTAAAATTGCTCTGGGCCGTCACTAATACTTGGACCATGACGGCCTTGGGTGACGCCGTCATCTCCTATGCACCAAAACTCTCTGGATCGTCACGTGTATTTTACACATCGACCTCTTTTGTAACTCTTGACGCCATCATGTGGAGAGCCTTGACGCCGTCAAGTACTGTTCTAGCAAAGAAAATTGAGACTTTGCCGTTTTCTTCACTTTTATGCTCCAAAAACGTCCAAAATGCTTCCTTTTCCAGACTTCTCTCCAAAAGTACCTAAAATGACAAAAGGAACGATTTAGGGCAATATTTGATCAAATAATCACGAATCCAGGCTTAAATGACCCCTTAAAAGCGGTTCACTTTTCGCCTCATCAGAAACCAACTTCTTTATGTTAGCAGAATAGCCAGATGGAACCTTAATACCATGCAAGCATTGGCAGAACTTAGTTTTCTCGATCTTAGACATGGTATAACACGCTGGTGGAAGATACGTACCATGCTTTCTAGGAATCACTTTAGCAGCAAGCTCTGGTCGAATCCCATATCTTCCATGTCATTTCTAACATTAAAACCATCTTTTGTTTTCCCTAGAATGTTCAACAAGAGGCCTACTAAACTTTCACAAACATTTTTCTCAATATGCGTAACATCAAGACAATGTCGAACTTGCAGATGCTCACAGTACTCTAAATTCCAAAAAATAGATTTCTTTTTCCAAATACCTTTAGGAGGACCAGGGTTGTCTTTTCCTTTTCCTAAAACAATGTTCAAGTTTCTAACTCGAGAAAATGTAGCATCTCCATCCAACGGTGGTCACAACACTCCACGCTCTATTTTACCATCAAACAACTCGTTCTGTCTACGATACGGGTGAAACCTTGAAAGCGATCTTCGGTGTCCCATATATATCGTTTTCTTACAATGTTTTAACCAAACAGAGTGGGTACAATCTTCACAAACAAGACATGCCATTTTCCCTTTTGTACTATATCCTGATAAATTCCCGTACGCTGGAAAATCACTAATGGTGCAAAAAATCATGGCTCGTAGTTGGAAATACTCTTTCGAATATGCATCATACACTTCTACCCCATCTTTCCAAAGCGTTATCAAGTCATCAATTAAAGGTTTCAAGTACACATCAATGTCGTTCCCGGGTTTTTTTGGGCCTTGAATTAACAATGACATCATGATGTATTTTCGTTTCATGCATAACCAAGGTGAAAGATTGTAGTTTCATAAAAGAACTGGCCAACTGCTGTGACTTCTACTTAGGTTTCCAAACGGATTTATTCTGTCTGAACTAAGTCCTAACCGTACATTTCTAATATCCTCTCCAAATTCTTCAAATGTGTTATCGATATTTCTCCATTGAAGAGAATCAGCTACATGTCTCATTTTTCCATCTTTTTTATGCTCCTCGGCATGCCAACGTAACAATTTCGCTTCCTTCGCATCTGCATATAATCGCTCGAGTCTCGGTATAATGGGAAAATACCACAACAATTTAGCAGGAGGGCCATTCTTTATCACATCACCGTTAGGTCCTTTTTGTTTTATTTGCACATACTTTGACGTTTTACATACCTTACATACTTGTAGATCACTGTCATCGCCTCTATACAACATACAATCATTTGGACATGCATCTATTCTTTCAATTTCCAAATCCATGGGGCACATTAGTTTTTTAGCTTGGTATGTTGAAATAGGCAATTCATTGTCTTCAGGGAGCATTTCTTGATGCAAAAACTCTAATAGATTTGTGAAACTTATATCGCTCCAACTAGATGATGCTTTTAACTTGTACAACTTTATCACCGCAGAAAGCACGGTAAGTTTCGTGCAACCGGCAAACAATGCTTTTTCAGCGGCGACAAATAATTTTTCAAATTTAGCGTGCTCTTTTTGTGCAACGTTACAATCCAAATCATGTAACATGTTAGTCAAATTATGACGATCATTATTAATTGGCAAATCATTGTTATTACATTAAGAAACTGACGTGTTATTAGCAACTCTTTCTTCACCATGAAAATCCCATAAAGTGTACCCTCTCGTAAACCCATCTCTTATAAGATGGTTTTTAACTATCTTTAGCGCTCTCATACAATACACCATTTCTTACAAGGACAAAAAATTCCATCTTTTCCGCTCATCACCCGATCATCCTCAGCGGCTTTCATGAACTCGAACAACTTTTCCATGTATTCGGGGGTAGCTCGCTTTATATTGTACATCCATGTATAACGATCCATCTGTAACACAATTAGAATATATATATATAATAAGATGTATGCATCTAATGATTACGTACGATTTTGTTTTCGTTTAGTCAATCCTAACCCACTTTTACAACACATTGTCTCATATGTGGATGCTTATTATTAGATTGAGTATTATTTTTTCTTAAAAAAATCGACAACATTTCCCCTTAACTCCCCAAGTATACGTATAAGTGCATACTCGTAGGAGTAAGGGAAAAATGCTATCGATTTTTTTCTAAAATAATACTCAATCCAATAATAAGCATTCACATCCTAAATGAAACAATATGTTATAAAAGTAGTCCCAAATGGGGACAATCCAAGATTAACCTCTAATAGGTTAATATCGGACGGGTGTTAAACTATATATTCATCTATGTTTTTTTTACTTAGTTGTACTACATGGATGTTAAAAGAATATACATGTTTGCTTAAAGATAATTGGAAATAATACCTTACTTCAACGAATCGTAAGTCAAGCTATCCTAAAAATATTTTGTTCGGCATACATGATTTCCGCAAATGAACCTACACATATGAAAGAAGATTCAAAGAAATGAACAAGCTTCAAAACTAAGAAAGTAAAATACTAATCTAAATTAAAACTTGATAATTAAGATGTATTTAATACCAAGGTTATCAAGATCGCGATCCTACCTAGGATCGTTTTCGTTTTCGCAAGATCGAGATCGTAAGATCGAATCGAGATCGTAAGATCCTACAAAAATGTTATTTTTTTAATAGCATTAGTAGTTTTAAATAGTTCAATATATAATTCTATCAAAATAACCACTTTAAATGGATAGAATGAAAATTTGAAAGTTCAAACGTCGTGATAATTTATATATATGCAAATACATGCAATTAGTTCATATTTCAAAACATTAGATGAACGATCTAGGTACAAAAAATACAACACGAATCGTATATAATAAAAGTTATTTAAGCGTCCTAACCTAAATGTCAAAAGCCCAAAATTTCAAAGCATTAGTCATCAATGGTCAATCTATCATTTCGAACGGTGCATTAACTTCATTTCGCCCTTCAAAATCGTATGTGCTTCTTCTCTAAACTCTTCATCGTCACCGACAATAATTTACCAATTTAAAATTTAATTCTTTTACTAATTTGAGTTGTGATGTTGGTTCATGTATATGGGTAAAAATGGGTCAAGTTGGCTTATTTTTATGTTTAATAATAAAATTAAGCTTTTTACTAGGATCGTGATCAATAGCGATCCTACGATCTTACTAGCTATCTTACGATCTTACTTCGATCCTATGTTATCTCCGATCCTACTCCGATCTTGCAAGGTTTTCTTTTGTAGGATCGTAAGATCGTACGATCCTACGATCAAGATCGCGATCTTGATAACCATGTTTAATACCTTTAATTTGATACTGAATAAGATGTATTTAATGTCTTTGATGATAAATGAGATGCATTTAATACATATGAAATTTGTGTTTGGAAGTTAAAAAGAATTTGAGTAGGTAAGTTGTGAGTTTAAGATAACACTGAATATGTATTTGGGTATAAAATTCGTGAACCAGGCCTGTGACTCTAACGGCAGGATTTCAAACTTGTATCGAGACTGGTTTTTTATAAAATAACAGGTCTCCTTTCAATACATAATCCAGACGTGTTTTTAAACATAAAACCGGTCTCATTTAATTTTTTATAGACCGGTTTTTTTATAAAATAACCGGTCTCCTTTGTATACATAATCCAGCTGTGTTTTAAACAGAAAACCGGTCTCATTTAACTTTTTCTAGACCGGTTTTCATAAGACTAACCGGTCTAGGTTTGTTTCCTCAATCAAAACCGGTTTTCTTGGTAAGAACCGGTCCAGATTATTTTTGGAGGGGTGGATTCCTGGTTTTGAGACCCGTTTCTTTAGTATCCGGTCTCCATATGGGGGTCTTGATGCTTCTTTTTGTAGTAGTGACACAAGCTAACCAAGTCAACTCAATGCACTCATCAACAACAACATCAGAGCCTTTGAAGTACAAGTTATGCAGAGCAACACAAGTCCATTGTAATAGTTTCTAGAAGTTTCTAGAACAATCAGTTAGTTATAGAAAGTCAATGTAAAAGTCAAAGTAGCATTGTATTCTTCATTTCATTTCAATACAGTAATACAATTACATCTTTTTCCCTGCTTTACAATTCTCTCTCAACATACAATATAAGGTATTTCATATTAAGCTTAAATACGGGTAAGGGTTAAGGGGAACCTGGACCTTCTGTGGGTTCAGGGCTGTCCCTTTTGGCTGTCCAACTGTAACACGTACATTCAATCCAAAGTGAACCACCAAACAAATCAACTCATGTTTAGTATTTCTCGCCGGCTGACACTTTTTTTACATGCAGTTGATGAAAGGCACATATTTGATCTTAGAGAATTATGGCAACACTTAACATTTCAATGTGTTTCGCTCAAGACCTTAGTGTAACTTAATTTAAATTATCTCAGTGCAGATTTTGTGCAGTTTGGTCGAAAAACTACTTTTTAGGAGTGTATTCAATACATTTAAGTTTTATCCAAGTGGATCATTGATTATTACCAATCACTAGGGAAATATATATTACACCTTGCACTTAGTCTTCGTCCTAATATGGTCATCAAAGTTTTAACTTGCGTGCTCTTATCAGCAGTAAATGATTGCACTTTTTATCATAATTAAAATTCACTTGTAATACTAAAACTACAAACTGGGAACCAACTAACATAGTTCTTAAATCTCAAGTTCTGTTTTTGATGATTCAAAACGAATGTTAAATAGTTGAAGACACTGAGGTTCAGCTGAGATCTGCACACGTTAAAGCAATTAGACAAATATGCAACAAATTATTATAAATTGGTTTAAATTTATATGGACTTACGATTTCTACTAGGTTTGGCGTCTTGGTTATAAGTTGAAATTGCAAAGATTAAGATCATACATGTAACAAACCACCAAAGATCTCTTTCTTAAGTTTTATTATAAGATATGTAATAATAACATTGTTATTTCTCAAAGTATTACCTCACATGACATCACCACTACTGCTTGGTGAACAATAAGCCAACAATTCATGGTCTTGTTCAAAGATGACCATTACATCTTCCTCCAAATTGGCCCATACTTCAATTCCATTTCCTTCTTTTGTATCCATCATCATGATACCATTCTTGAATGGTGTATTTGTAACACTAATCCACCTTGGCTTTCCCCATCCAAAATCAATCTTATACAATGGGAAGCCACACCAACTACTAAATGTAAACACTTCTGTACCATTCCTTTGCAACTTCTCTCCAATCTTTTTACTATAATTCAAGATTGCCAAGGCCCCATCTTTGGAATCTTGAACTTGTTTCATGTAACCATCACAAAATTCTTCGAAACCATGTCTCAACTGAGCCACCAAGTCACACAACTCGATCTCTTTGTTATCTTCTAAGTTTTTCTCGGCTAAAAATGACCCCACGAAGTTGCCAAAAGAGGTTTCAGTTAAGGGTGGGCTGAGCCGGCCACGCATGTTCACAAGTGTCATTGCTATGGATGATGTTATTTCGGGCTTATTGGGCCCCAGATCAGCCTTCTTGACCGCGTTCATAGCACATTTCCATACGAGCGCTGAAACAGCTTGAACTCGAGAAGAAGAAGCTGTTTGGCCCTTGAGTAATGATATGCTTGATGCACTAAAAACAAACCTCTTTCGAATAAGCTTATTGTTCATTGGGATGTCAATTCCTGTGTTAATATTCAAGAAACCAATCCTTGGGAATAAAGATGAGATAGTAAACTCTGGAATTAAAACCTTGTTATCATTCAATGAAATGTTTGCCCATTCACGAATAAACATAAAAAAGTTAGATGCGTCCCCAATTTTATGGGAAGAACATGCACCAATGGCAATTCCACCACATTTAAACAAGCTCACTTGGACTAGCAACGGTATCGTGTGATCAAGATTCACAGACTCTTCAGTTAGAGGAACAAATTGTTTCATCAAACTTAAATCACACTCTTTAAGTACATCAGATAAAGAACAATCAACAATGGCCTCAGAATATGGGATTCCAGCATCATTGCAATCAATAAAAACATCTCCATTTATACGTCCAGCATACGGATAAAACGATGACAAAACTCTTGACAAAGAGAACTTGAGCCGAGGGGGTAGATTCGAGTCTGACTTGGCTTCGTAGAAGAAGATTATCGGAGGGTATATTGAAGGTGATAATTGGTCTAAAAGAGATAAGTCGTGGGTCTTAAGGTGGCCGGGAGTTGGGGACGATGGTTTTACGATGTAGGTTGATGTTATTTCGACCTTTGGCGCCATTAGCTTTGAGTTTTTGTGTTATATGAGTTACTAGTATTCTTATGTCATGAACATTGTTGCGATTTATGACAATTTGGGTGATAAGTCTTATATTACGTTTTGTGTGTAGTTGTTTACAATAACTTTGCTACATCCGATAAAAAGGATTCTTGCCGAAAGGCATCTACACGATTAAAAATGTGATTATGCAAATCTTACATAGATAACGTCACCGCATAGCAATTCAGCCATAAAAATGCTTAAAGTGAGTTTGGTTCAATAAAGATTAAAAAAATAAAGGGCAAATGTATTTAACTTTGCCACTTTTTAACATAGTATGTAGCAGTTTTTTTCCTATTGTGTGACTAAACTTTCGAATTTGATATATTGTGTGTATTTTGTGACTTTTTAGCCTTGTAAAATGACCATTTTACCCTTCAAAATTTTGAAAATGTAATGGTAAAATGGTCACAAAATACACACAATATACCAAATTTGAAAGTTTAGTCACACAATAGAAAAAAAAAGATGGCTACATACAATGGTAAAAAGTGTCAAGTTAAATACATTTTCAGGTAATTTGCCCAAAAATAACATAAAATAAAAAATCGAAGGGGACAATCTTAGAGGTACACTCATTTCAATCGAAATGAAAATGTCACTTGCATCCTCATTTTATAAATTAAATATCTCATAAACCCTAGCTTGATAGTTACGTAAAACTAATTATACCATTATGTAGAACATAAAATCATCTTTTGTTAGTGGGGAAATTTTATATACTTTCGACAAAAAAAATAAAAAAAATTGAGGGTTCTTTTTTGTGAGTGATGGAATTTACGCTATAAAAAATCACCAAATCACATGTGATTTATGATTTGAATTTAAAAATCGCATCAATCATATATGATTTCTTATTGTTTAAAATTTAATACCCATATAAAGTTCTTGTCGTAATTGTGTATTTTTTGTCGCTTAACGATTTACAATTTGTAAGATATTTTATTTTGAAAAAAAAAGATCGAAAACGAGCTTTTTTTTTTTTTTTTTTTTTTTTTTAAATTAAAATAAAAGACTAGAATTTGTCATTTGATCTTTGATTTTTACTTTTATTTTTTTTAATCTTTATTGAAATCACCCATGATTAAAGTATGAGAGATAATTTGCACACTCTAATATTTTTATTGGTACATTTCAATGTACAAGTAGTTAAAGTAGTATGTTTTTATACTAAAAAAGTATCTGATGCATGGATTGAAATATCTCAATTAATACTCAACGTATGCAAATCAAATTCCCAGTACTTTAGAAAGGCGAGATAAATGAAAATGATAGACCACCGAACTTAAATGCTACCAATATATTGCAACTAAGTGCATTGACGGCTTCGCTTGTTTATGCCATTTGATCACAATGGTAAGAGGTTTTTTTTTTTTTTTTTTTTTTTTTTTTTTTTTTTTTTCAAACTTTGTTTAGGTGGTTTGCACACAGATGCACCTTTCGTCCCAAGTTTAAACGTTTTTTCACTATTCATCTCAATTCTGTTCAAATCTTGCACATTTTGTCCCTGTTGCCAACGACCGTTAGCCTGACCCGTTAACTCCCCTACGTCGTTACCCCACTCACGTCCTTTTGGTCAACGGTCATTAGCATTTCACTTAAATAATCAAAACCAACTACGACCTCCACCACCACCGCGCACCACCACACCTCACCACCACCCCCAACACTACCACCATCACCACCCACTACAACAACAACCACCACCACAACCCACTACCACCACCACCACCACCACCTACGGGTGGTGGTGATAGTGGGTAGTGGGATATTGGGTGGTAGGGTGTTAATCGGCCAGGGTCGGTCGGGTTCGAGTCAATTCGGGTCGGGTCAAAGTTGAAAATATTTGGCTAACTTGGGTCAACTCTATGGACCATTGGTGTGACTCGCCAGTTATTTGTGTGTTGCACAAACTGTCATATACACAAAAATCCGTCTCTACATTTTTTGTGTGTGCACTTTTGTTTGGATGATGTGTTCTCCTCCATTTTCTTGCCCACATCATTATGCATGCACGATATTAAGTACATGTACCTTCTTTCTGGTTAAGTCTTAATAAAGTGTACTTGCAAAATGTATATCTATTAGAGCAGAAGGTGTGGAACTCCTCACCCTTCGCCACATTGACGTGGCATGCTCGCCACCATTCGCCGCCATACCGGTTGAGCTCGCCACCATTCGCCAAATCCAACCTCTTCACCTAGACGGCGAAGCAAATTAACTGACATGTGGGGCCCAAGTTTGTATTAAACGTTTTAAAATTTTCGTTTCCTTTTTTGAGTGTGTGTATGAACTGTGTATGTTTGATGAGATGAAGACGAAGGTATTGGGGTGAGAGATTAGGTTTAACTATTAGAGCATGCACATCAATAACGTGAGTTAAGTTTTAACACGGTGCCACGTCAGCGCCACATCAGCTTTAACACTTTCACCTTAACTCACAAAAAAAAAAAACACCCAAAACAATAACTCAACCTTAACTTAACATTTAGACCCCACTTTTTTCTTCTTTTTCAATTATTTAAACAAAATACAAATTAAAACAAATTACATTTTATTTAAACAAATCACTAAACATACAAATGTTATTTACTTAAAAAGAAAAATAAAATAAAAAAGGACTAAACTGTAAATACAGAAAAGCCATAACCACAAGGACAAAACCATAAAAACCATAACCACAAGGACGGAATGTGTAACTTTACAAAAGTTATATATATCCTTCTTCTTCCTTTGAAACCTGCAATGACACACACACACTAAAACACACACATAACACACACACACGTTATTATATAAACACACCAACAAACCCACCAAAATTTATTTAAATCGGAAGAAAAAAAAAAAAAAAGAAAAAAAAAACTATTAACGCCGCGTCAAGCCACTAACGCAGCATGTTAAAGACCCTTAACGCAAGCCTTAACGCAACATGGTGCAGTGGTAACGCAGCCTTAACGTGAGTTAAATAGATGCCACGTAAGCCTTAATGCCGCGTTAGCGTTACCGCTGCGCATGCTCTTAGGGTGGTGTATAATTTTGGAAAAATACTAGATCCACAAAAACTTTACAAAATTTTTCCCACTCGCTGATGTGTCAGAGTGTTGATTGGTTGGTTTTCTGTGGGCCACAGAAAACCAACCAATCAACACTCTGACACGTCAGCGAGTGGGAAAAGTTTTGTAAAGTTTTGGTGGGTGTAGCACACCTCATAATTTTGGGTTGGACTTAATTGGGTTATATACAATTGATGGAACTTATAATTTTGGGTTGGTTATTATTTTATTTTATTTTATTATTATTATTTTTTGTATTGTTTGTTTGCTTTGTATTGTATTTTTAATTTTAATGAATAAATATTATGTTATTTGATAAATTGAAAAAAATAAATAAAATAGAAAATGATTTGACATAAATGAGTAAGTTATGGTTATTTGTGATAAGGGGTTTGTCACGGTGATGTGTCACACAGTGCGACCCAAATGAGTAGTTTTTGCTACTCATGACACTTTTTGCTCTTACTAGAATCATTTACAACATCAATAGAAGTACAAAATTTGTAGTTGCATGTACAATAGTGATATAGGTTCAATATACTTTAATATAATAATGACAAAAATAATTTACTCAAACTTATATATCATCATATTATGCAGATTTTGTGAATCTCGTAACATGTATACATAATCTAACATTTTCTCACTATATATACAAATTCTGTAGAGAAGTCTGCATTACAGATATCCTCAATTGCTTTCAAGAAATGGTAAGTTATGCTACATTCATCAGCCACTTTAGTGCCAGATTATTCATTATAATTATAGTTATATATCATTCGTGTTGACTTTTTTTGTTTTTTTGTTTTTTTTTTAAACGGCAATTTTTTTCGCACACAATACCACCTATCTCACAATGCCTCGTGTTGTCTTATTAACTATTTTGCAGGGTTTTATAATTGTGGTGTTCTTGAGCTTTTTCTATGTTTCATCTGGCTCGAAAACCACAAGTGAAGAAGCCACGTTTGATGTAACACATTATGGTGCAATAGGAGATGGGAATACATACGACACTGATGTATGTAAATAATATTACGTAACAAATTTGTATAAAAATTATGATTGTTTTATAACTAGACCTGTGATTCAGGCTTTTGTTCAAGCATGGGCGGATGTATGTGCATGTGAGTCAGAGGAGCCAACATTGCTCGTGCCATCAGACTTGACGTTTTTATTAAGATGTGTTTCATTCTCGGGTCCATGCAGATCACCCAGCATTTATATTCAGGTACGTACTAAGATTAGGACTTAAATGATAGCAAAAACTCTGATTATGTTTGACATTTGATTAAAAGGCAGATTCCATTAATATCCTCTATTCCTCTGGATCACATTTGTGCTTTAAAATCTCGAAATTTTGTTGTGTAAGGTTAAACCGCTCAATATTTAACAGATTTGTTTTACATGTTATAATTCCTTACTTGTTAAAAAGGACAACTTTTTTTAATTTCTAACAAGTGATTAAATGATGGAAAAACAAACTTTTTATTTAGTTAATTGCACAAAACGTGAAAGTTCATTAGATTTTTTGTTTCTTTCTAAATTTTACTCACTAACTTTTAATGATTCTGATTCATATTATAATTTAATTATATGTTTTTGGTGGGTAGCTGTTGGGGGACATTACTGCCCCCAAGAGTCTAGATGGATGGGAAGGTTGCGATACGAATGGCTATATGATAATATTTGATTCTATCGATGACCTCACCATTGAAGGACCTGGCCAACTAGATGGTCAAGGTTCTATCTGGTGGCCGGGCTCGGAAGTACAGGTAAAGTTATTCAACCATTTGATCGGTTTTTTTACCCTTGTAGTTAATTATCAATGCATCTTTTGTTAATTTTCGCAGCCCACAGGTGCAGATTGCAAATGCCCATCGGTACGTGCTATTCATATCATAGTGAAGTACAATCAGTCATTACTAGATCTGAATACTAATATGTAAATATTACTATTTAAGATGTTACATTTTCAAAAATGCAATGGGCTTCAACTAATTGGTACAAGACATATAAACGGTCCAAAGAGACATATTAGCATTAATGGTTGTCGAGATGTAGAAGTCCATGATCTTCATATTTCCGCACCCGAATACAGCCCCAATACTGATGGAATCGATGTTAGTTTGTCGTCACATGTTTACATTCATGATTCTACAATTGAAACGGGTATATGACATAAACATAAAATTATTCCTTTTACTCTATTCTACTCTGAAACATTTGATTTGCTTATTGTTTCCCATATACGTAATTAACAGGTGACGATTGTGTTGCTATTGGTAGTGGCGCTTATGATATCAACGTAACACTAACAAGGGTCTTTTGTGGACCTGGTCATGGCATAAGGTACCATATTATAAGCTAATTTATTTAGCTCAATCGCCCATCAGTAGTGGATTGAAAACATTTGTGAACAGTACAAAATTTTGTGGCCGCGATGTTTTATTTGGTGCTTTTGTTACCCTGCCATGCTCAATTGACATGTTTTGGCAGCATTGGAAGCCTTGGAAAGAATGGTCGCACTTCAACAGTCGAAAAAGTAATAGTAAGAGATTGCAATCTCACTGGAACGAAAAATGGACTAAGAATCAAGACAGTACCGGTATGATTGCATCAAACTTACCTACGTTAAGTTAATTACTTCTTTTTTGAGAAATTATTACATTTATATTGATTAATTGGTTTCTTGTATTATACTAGCATGGAGAGGGGTACGCTAAGGGGATTACATTTAGGGACATTAATCTCGAGAATGTTAAAAATCCGATTATAATTGATCAACATTACTGCACTAGTACGGCAAATCATTATTGCCCTGCACCGGTAAGCCTTTTTATTCCATAACGTACAATCTCATAAGTATTACTATATTTTAACATATAAAACATGTACTAATATATATTTTTTCTTAATTTGTATTAGCCGGGGGCATCAGCAGTTCAAGTGAGCCATGTAACATATAAGAATATATATGGTACCTCAGCATCAAAGAAAGCGATTACTTTTGATTGCAGCGAAGACTATAAGTGTCATGGAATAGTGACAAAGAAAGTTGATATCACTGGAGAAGATGTAACTGCTTATTGCGAAAATGTTTATGGAAAATTTTATGATACTAATCCTAGTATTAACTGTCATTAGATTGTAGCCTCATTCCATTGGGGATTATATATGTATTGACTAGCTTTAGATTTTTCATATAATAAATGACTTTGAGGATTCTAATAATCTGCAAGAAAACAACATTGATAATATGTGAGATGCACTAGTACAAACGAGGTTTTCCCCGGCGACTTTTTTACCCCATTTCCGTCGACATGTCGACGGAACCATACCATGTCGACGGGAACATAAAGACGGTTGTGCTTCGCCGGGAACAGTGTTCCCGTCGACAATCACCGTCGACATTGTAGGTCCCACATCGTTTTCCAGTCAAAGGAATTTAATGTCCGTCAAATTCTTCCCGTTGACATGTCGACGGGAACATATAACTAATTAACGTTTTAATTAGTTGATTATAATTATATTTTATATGATACCGTCGACATGTCGACGGTATCATTAAAACAAAAATATTGTGTTTAATATTATGTCGTCGACATGTCAACGGCATAATATTAAAAACAATATTTTTGTTTTAATGATACCGTCGACATGTCGACGGTATCTTAAATACCCAATATTTATGTTTTAATGATGCCGTCGACATGTCGACGGTATCATTATTACCATCCTGCTAACAGCAGGCTGCAAATATTGTAATTTTCCAGATTTTTTCCGGATTTTCTGGAAAAAATCTACCAAAACCTGTAACTGTAATAGCACCTATAACCACTCAATATCAACATGTCCTAAACGTATAACTCGCCATCGGCTATAACACTTGCAAAATATCGCTAAACACCCTCAAAATGCATAAAAACATATAAAGTCTACAAAACGGGGTGTGGTAATATCTAAACCTAGCTGCCATATCCACAAATGTTTTAAAGACGTCGACGTTCAAGTCGCCAAAAGGTTAAACTATACAATACTAACATATGGGTCGCCAAAATATTGTTTCAAGCATAAGTACAACACAAAATACTCAAGTTTGTACCTCTACATCCAAAATCACTCGTGATCATCAGTAGGACCCTCATCATCGCCAGAACCATCCTCATCGCCTCTGCGACTCCCGCTCCCTCCAGCTGAGCCACTACCTCCAACGCCACTGCCTGAGCCATCCACGTGCTGAGAACCCATCTGACTAACATACTCGTTCCATCGCGGGTTGGAGGAGATAAAACCTGTGATCAAATCAATCTCCGCCTTCAAGGCCTTACGCTCTTCAGCTTCTCGACGGCGATTCTCCTCGGCCTCAGCAATCTTCTTCTCGGCCTCAACAAGCTTTTTCTCCATCTCAGCGTATTCTGAAAATGAAACAATCAAAATTAAAAAACATCTATTGCAATACTTAATTTGAGTCATGATCGAGTAATCTATAATTAATATATTATCAAACTGTACATACCTGGAGGTGGAGGCGGGGTGTATGGTAACGGTGGCCTGGAGAGCCCGGGTACGACCCTACCCCGTCCGGCGATGTGGCCCCGCTGCTTGCCTTTCAAAACCATCGCAAGTATCTGCTCCTCCGTGTACGCCACCCCTTCCGACGTATTCGCTCCCAGATCTCGCAGCCAGACCATCTCTTCCTATTTAATTGAGAAAAAAATTAAGAAAATGTATATATATATGTAAGTGTATATATATATATATATATATATATATATATATATATATATATATATATATATATATATATATATATATATATATATATATATATATATATATATATATATATATATCGGGTTAATTACAAGATTATGTTTCAATGAATCATTAAAGTGCGTGTTTGGGGAAATAAATAATAAATTAAAAAAATATATACTTACATATTGAACACGGGCCTCATCCTGCAACCACATACCATCTTTGTCGCAGTGTGTGTCATAAAACGACTGGATGAGTGACGGGTATTGTTTTTCCTTGCTGTTCTCAAACTGTATATACACATGCATATATATAAGATGAAACAAATTAAAAATGGCAAATCAAACACCATATTTATTTTAATTAAACTTAAATACTTTTATAAAATCAAAATTAATTACTTTTATATAATTATAATTAAATAATTTTATAAAAATAAAATACTTGTATAAAAATAAAATGTGTCTTACGTAGTCGTGGCGAATAGCGGCCAATGACTTGGAACCGTGGCGGCTGTACACCTTCAACTTCTTTCGGTTCTCCTTGTTCATAGCAGCACGCTTCAGGTTCTTATCATTCATGTAAAACTTGATATGCTCCTCGCACACAGATGGCTCGACGTTCGGAGGAGGGTTTCTTCGTATCTCATCCACTTTTTCAGGCCCACCCTCCCCATCGAAGTAAACCCTCTTCATCGTGCCCTTGTTGTCGGAGTAGACATTAGCAATGTACGCATTGAGGCCCGCCGAAATGGTTTTCTAATCGGGTGAGCGCATGTGGGTCTGCAAGTCGAAGAATTCCTGCAAACAAATTTAAACAAATATACACAATTAAACAAATTTAAATAAATGTACACATTCAAAGAATTAAATATAAAGATATAATTAAAAGGAAAATAAAATAACTGACCCCGAGTCGGTTCATGAAGCCCTGTCGAGTCGCTTCGTCAAGTTTGTGCAAGGAGGGATAGTGCAACGGCAAGGACCTAACCAGCTTGCCAACATAGTTACTGAACCATGCACGGTTGGGCCCAAAATGATTAAATGTCCTCTGATCACGATACTCGAACTCGATCGATTGCGGGCCCGAGGCAGTCACAGCTTTCCTGAGGTCTTTGTTTTTGTTGGCTTCACGGACCTGTGCCTTGCCGCCATCCCGACCTCCACCCCTGTCGCCAGCTTGTCTCGCTCTACCTCCTCGTCAAGGTTTTTGTGACGAACCTACAATTGAAGTGAGTGAAAACGGTAAAAAATAACAAGTAACAAAATTCAAATTATCAAGTTTAATTTTCTTACCACTACGGTGACCGCTAGTAATCGAACGATAAGGTGGTGGTGGGTCATCGGCACCGTCACCACCGTGACCTCGCGCTACTACTGCCATCTGTAAAAGTACAAGTTGAATTAACATATAGAAATTCGGGAACAAATTAACATAAGCATGCACACATTCAAATACATACTATCATAAACAGCATGAGTCGTATCTTTAACTTCATCATCAGAATTGTTTGCATTAGAGTCTGCTAAATCATAAGGATCTTCGTCCTCATCATCAATAAATTCATCGTCGTCATCAACATGAATGATTGATGGTGGTGCCTCAACTAACGTTGATCGACCATCGATATTTAAGGTTTCAAATGCCAAATCATTCAAATTAGCATACAGTTGGAGGTTCGATGAGTTGTTGCCATGTATCACATCATCATCGTCTTCTGCCACAATGACATCCCAGGTTGTGTTGTGATTCACTTCTTGGACGACCTTCCAATGGAGTGGTTGTCTGGCAGGATCTTCAAGGTAGAAGACTTGTTTTGCTTGTGTTGCAAGAATGTAAGGTTGATCTTCAAACGCTGTGCTACATGCCCAAATTTATGTCATGTTGTTTCTAGTGTTATAACGTTCGACTCTACCTCTTTTGACCAAGTCAAACCACTTAACTCGAAACAGCGCAACTTTGAACTGGGTATACGCGAACTCCAAAATTTCTTCTAGCTGACCATAATACATTTCTCCTTCCTTCTCGCCAGGAGAACAAATTCCGCTATTCTGAGTTGTACGTTTTACATCGCGGCTGTGTACAACAAACTTCACACCGTTGACTACGCAAGAGTGAACTGAGGTTACGGTCGATAATGGTCCACAAGCCAAAGCGAATAAGTCGGGAGTACAACTTGGGTCATTGTCTGTGTAAAGTTTACCGATCTATGAACAAAGATAAGAATATATGGAGATGAGTAATATATATAGTCGTTATTTATACAAGGAAATACATATAATAAGTTTACCTTCGTCTGAAACCATCTAGGAAATTCTTGTTGCATGTCGCTATCAGGATGTTCACTGAAAATGGACATGATATTAGAATTAATCGAAAAGATAACTTGGGAAAAAGAAATTTCAAAATAAAAACGCGTACCTCTCGAACTCGTTCATGTACGCGTCAATCTCAGGACTGTTGTGAAGTACATACCATATCACTTTCTTCATTTCTTGGAGACCTAACCGAATAATTGTCACTTTACCAGACGTTTTACATAGTGATCGGAACACCTGGAAATCACTTGTTGGGCGAGGACAGCCCTGAGATGCAGTGGGACGATTAAATTTCGTCCCAATTTCGCCCCAAAAATAAAGAGAAAAAAAAGTTAATGCTTCGTCTACAACATAACCCTCCGCTATTGAACCTTCCGGCTTAGCTTTATTTCGTACATAGTTTTTTAGCTTCTTCATGTATCTTTCAAATGGATACATCCACCGAAATGAAACAGGCCCGCCTTGAAGAGCCTCTTCAGGTAAATGCATAACCAAGTGAATCATAATGTCAAAAAAAGCAGGAGGATATATTTGCTCGAGACTGCACAAAATTTTGATCAACTGGTCTTTAGCTTTCACCATGTCATTCACCATCAAAGTTCGGGCACAAATTTGCTTAAAGAATGAACAAAGCTCGATTAATGGTGTATAAGTCGGTGTGTCCAGGTATTGCTGAAGTCCATAAGGAAGTAACCGTTGCATCATTATATGATAGTCATGAGACTTCATGCCCGTTATATTGTTATCATCTTTGGTCACTTTCGACTTGAACTTGGATCCGAACCCATCTGGCAGTTTAATTGTTTTGATGTATTGACAGAACAGTTTTCTTTTATTGGGTGTGATGGAGTACTTAGCTTGAGGCTTCGAGCACTTCCCGTTTTGTTTGTTTCCGAGCCACAACTCCTGTCGAATGCCCAAAGCTTGCAAGTCTTGTCTTGCCTTAGCGGTGTCTTTAGATTTGTCATTCATTAACAAAGTGTTCAAGATACTCTCCAACACATTTTTTTCGATATGCATGACATCTAAGTTGTGTTTTAGAGTAAGAGAAGACCAATATTCAAGCTCGTAGAAAATAGACCGTTTAGTCCAGTTCAGGTCGGTTGTAGTATTACGTTTTATCTTCCCACCCCCATAATCTGGATGTTTCCCCGAGAAACGTGTGGGCAATATTGCAAGTTGAGTCAAGATATCAGCCGGAGTATCTTTTTTAGGAGGATCTGTAAAATCAGGTGCACCATTGAATGTAGTAGTATCCCTCCTCCATTTATGGTTTTTTTTAAGAATCTTCTATGGCCAACATAACCTATTTTGCTTATCACACACGTAGCCAGAGTGCCTACTTTGCATGTAGGGCATGCGTAGTAACCTTGCCCACTCCAACCTTACAAACTACTACGAGCAGGAAAATCATTGATGGTCCATAAAAGCATCGCTATCATGTTGAATACTTTACCTGTAACAGCGTCCATAGTCGGGACACCTGGTATTTTCCATAATTCCTGAAGGTCATCAATCAAAGGCTTTAAGTAAACATCAATGTCCTTCGCGGGTGATTTAGGTCCAGGAATCAACAACGTCAGCATCAAAGTAGTCTCTTTCATGCATAACCACGGAGGCAAGTTGTATGTTGTTAAGACAACAGGCCACATGCTATAAGTCTGACTAAGGTTTCCGAACGGATTGAAACCATCAGCAGCCAACCCTAATCGAACGTTTCTCGGTTCGTTAGCAAATTCCGAATATTTACCGCTGTCAAACTTCTGCCATGCTTCACCATCAACCGGGTGTTGCATCATACCGTTTACCATAGACTTTCCAGTAGCATGCCAAGTCATATGTTTTGCGGTGTGAATAGATTTGTACAAACGTTGTAGCCTAGGAATGATAGGAAAGTAACGCAACACCTTGTTAGGAACTTTCTTCCCCGTTGTGTTCTTGTCTTTCCATCTACTCGTTTTACAGACCGGACAATACTCCAAATCTTCAGCATCAGTCCCTCGATATAAAAAGCAATCATTTTCACAAGCATGTATCGACTCATACCCTAACCCGACCTTTTTAAATGTTTTTTTTATAGCAGAGTATGATGGTGGGAGATTGTAACCTAACCTGAGAGGAAATACCTCCTGGAGAAATTTTAGCGTATTGTTAAATGAAGTATCACTCCATTTACCGCTGACCTTGAGATGCGTAAACTTTGACATAAAATCCAAGGTTGTCATAAAGTCACAACCCGGGTAAAGAGGCTGGTTGGAACTGGCAAGTAACTCTTCATACTCGTTACGTACAGGAGGTGTCGTTGCTTGAGCTGGCTCGTTACTTGTCTCGCCAATATTTGGAAGAGTTGGCTCATTTTGTTCATTATTTGGAGGAATATCAAAAATATCATTAATGCACGCACGCATGTCACTCATCTCACATTGTGTTGTGTTATCTTGTATAGGAAGAGGATCCGGTTCACCGTTTTCACGCCATTGTGTATAAGTTGGGTCCCACCCATTTTCGCTTATGTGGCTTTTAAGTAAGTCGAGAGATACCCATGGAACATTACAACAAAGACGACATGGACATTTTATGTTGCCGTAACTATTCAATAACGGCTTGCAATGTTCAACGAATGCGGCAAGACCATCAAAAAACTCTTTTGAAACACGACTGTCTAAACGGGTCCAACTCTTATCAAGTATCATAACTGCATATTGTTTTGTTCAACTCTTAGTTATTACACATTCAAAATATTCGACACATAAACACATATAACCATGGAATAAAGGAAAGTTGTTTTGTTCACCTAGTGCAACTATGGAAGGCAATCCTAACCCACTCTTTGAATGATTCATCTCATATATGAATGCGTATAACTGATTTACTATCTGAGAAAATTTCGGCAGCATTTCCCCTCAACTCCCCAAATATGTGCATTAAAGACATATTCGTAGGAGTAAAGGAGAAACACTGTCGAAATCATCTCAAATAGTAAATCAATTATACGCATCCATATCCTAAATGAGACAAAACATTCAAAAAGCAGTCCCAAACAGGGGACTTTCCGAAATTAATTTCTAATAAATTAATTTCGGACGGGTTTTCTATAGGATGATTAACTTTGGACGGGGACTTTCCGAAATTAATCACTAAAATCCTAAAACATTCACAAAAGTCTAACAATAGCATATATTTTAAGTTAAACAATTAGACTATAAACAATTGTTTGGTTTTCGGTTTATGTTTCATAAAACTATTTTGTTATTTTGAAACTTGTTTTTGAAACTATTATGAAACATAAGCCGAAAACCAAACAATATATCTACGGGCTTATGGCTTATTTGGTTTTCGGCTTATGAAGCCGAAAACCAAACAATATATCTACGGGCTTATGGCTTATTTGGTTTTCGGCTTATGTTTCATAAGCTTATTTTTTTTTTACTTATTTTGAAACTATTTAAGTTAAAAAGTTTCAAAATAAGCCATAAAAATTAAGCTTGTGAAACATAAGCCGAAAATCAAACAAACCATAAGCCCGTTATATAAGCAGAAACATAATCAATCCGCAAAAATTCTAACGCAAAACATAAGCCATAATATTTTTCAAACCCTTACAATTAACCAATATATTAAAACTAGTATACCATATATACTAACCAAACACCAACTAAGCCATAATATTTAACCAATACTAACTTCACATTTTTAAAATACTAACCAATATATACTAACCAAACGCCAACTAACATTTAACCAAACGCAACCAAACAACTAACCAAACGCAATATCTACAACTACTAGTTCAATACCAAGTCCCCACCCAATATCCTACGGCTAGTTCAATACCAAGTCCCCCAATGTGCTATTTGCACCGTGGGTACACAATGAGCACAACCGACCTTGGTTGTGTCGTTAAAAAAACCAAACAACTAACCAAACGCAATATCCTACTTAATACTTAATCCGTAAACTAATACTTAATCACATTTCACAATCCGCAACAATCCCTTTTATATCAAAACCTAATATACTAACCAAACTATACATACGGCTGCAAGCACTAAACTAGTAACCAAACGCTACGGGATACGAAACTACAACAAAGCATAAATATGAAAAAAAAAATAAAAAAAAGGAATACATACCGTCTCGGCTACTGTATCGGCTGTGGTATCGGCTGTGGCTCGGCTGTGGTCTTGGCTGTGGCTCAGCTGTGGCTCGGCTGTGGTCTCGTCTTGGGCTCGGGCTATAATAAAAGAGATGCAATATATAATGGTTATATCAAAATTTTAAAAAAAAAACTGTTGTCGTCGACATGTCGTCGGGATACCAAAAGTTAATAAAAAAAATAAAACGAGACTCTCACCCTGCTGTCTTGGTTGTCTCGGATCTCACCCTCGGCTCTCACCTGCTGCTAATGTATAAAAAAGAAATAACAAAAATTAACAAAATTTTAATAACAATTTTATTAACAAAATTTAATTGCAATTTTATTAACAATAATAATAACAATTTTTAAACAAATTTATTAACAAAATTTTATTAAAAAAATTACCTGCTGCTGTCTTGGTGGATCTGTGAAGAAGAAGAAGAAGTGGGGAAGAAGAAGAATTAAAAAATGGAGGGGTAGAGGAGAGAATTAAATAATGGAGGGGTAGAGGAGGAGGAGGTGCACAGTGGTGCGAGTGTCGGAGCTGTGGTGGTGTGGTGAACAGGTGGTGTGGTGAGCTGTGGTGAAGGTGGTATAATGTGGTTGGGGTGAAGGTGGTATAATGTGGTTGGGGTGGAGGAGTGGTGGAGGTGATGGAGATGTAATCGCCGGCGAGAGGGGGAGGTGATGGTTTTTTTTTTTTTTTTTCTAAGTTATAAGAAATAATTGACCAGATCTGGTTTTGGTATTGCTTTTTATTATCCCGTCGACATGTCGACGGGAATAGAAAGGAATTTTTTTATATTATTAAGACTCCCGTCGACATGTCGACGGTAATATTACGTTATTTTGTCGTTTGCGTTTGGCGGGACGTATTAAATTTTCGCGAAAATTTTGGCGGTTTTATTCCCGTCGACATGTCGACGGGAAAATAACTTTTATTAAAAAAAATTATTTATAATAAATACTTTTATAAAATTACTTTAATATAATTAAATAAAATTATTTATTATAAATACTTTTATAAAATATTAAAAAATAAGTTTTATAAAATTAATAAACTAAATTTATATAATTAAAAAAATTATTTATTATAAATTCTTTTATAAAATTAAAAAAATATATATATTTAAAATTAACTACTTATATTATAATTAGAATATCCCAACCATTATATAACCTCGAGATCACAACCGGTAAAAATTCAAGTCTTGTATCCTTGACCCAATGTTTTATAAAAATTCAAGTCAAGATGGAATGGTTATACATGAGATGTTAAACGAACGAGTCGAGATGCAATGGTTATACATGAGATGTTAAACGAACGAGTCGAGATGCTATGGTTATACATGAGATGTTAAACGAACGAGTCAAGATGCAATGGTATGGTTATACATGAGATGTTAAACGAACGAGTCGAGATGCTATGGTTATACATGAGATGTTAAACGAACTAGTCGAGATGCAATGGTTATACATGAGATGTTAAACGAATGAGTCGAGATGCAATGGTTATACATGAGATGTTAAACGAACGAGTCGAGATGCTATGGTTATACATGAGATGTTAAGCGAACGAGTCGAGATGCTATGGTTATACATGAGATGTTAAACGAACGAGTCGAGATGCAATGGTTATACATGAGATGTTAAGCGAACGAGTCGAGATGCTATGGTTATACATGAGATGTTAAACGAACGAGTCGAGATGCTATGGTTATACATGAGATGTTAAACGAACGAGTGGAGATGCTATGGTTATACATGAGATGCAATGGTTCTACCTAACAACTTTTTTTCTACCTAACACCTTATCCTCACAATATAAACACACACACACACACATACTCATCTCACTATATCTCTCTCTCTCTATCTCTCTCTAGCAGTTTCTGTTATCTGGCGACACCAGCATTTTCCGGCCGCCGGAATCTTTTTCTGGCCACCACCTTTTATCACCTCAACTTGTAGATCGGGCCACCCCGGTCACGATTCAACCACTCAACCTCACAACCACAAACATACACTGTTATCATGGTGAAGAAGATGGCAGAATTTGAAGCTTTTCCTTGTCCTTGTGAACGAGGAGACGTGATTCTGCGAGAATCGTGTAAATCTTACTCCCGTGGTAAACTATACTATGCGTGTCCTTTCTCGCAGGTGAACAATTACATATTTTTTCGTGTATTATATAAATAATTTGGTTAGTTGTTAAAAATAATAGTTTTTACTCTTTAACAGCCTGGGACAGAAGACCATGGATGTAATTTTTTTTTATGGAAAGAGGAACGACTCGCCAAAATGATGATCGGTTCTCTGAGAGCTTCAACATCAAGCGGTTCTGGAGGCACAAAAACAGGTGCTAGAGACAAAATTAAGGGTGCTGGAGGCAAAACTTGACATGGCAACGTATCCCAACCACGACCACGCATGTCAGTCGGATGCAATACTCCGTGACCTTTTAGGTGACATGGATAAATTTCATATGTAGTATTGTTATCGTTGTTGTTTGCTGTTGTTGTTGATGTTATTGATGTTTAATAAAATGTTGTTGTTGTTGTTTAATAAAATGTTGTTGTTGTGGTAACTGATGTTGAACGTCTTTTATATTTTAAATTTGTACGCACAAATAATAGAACTGAAGGAGCAATAATTATCAAACACAAAGGCAAACTGTTTATTTAAAACAAGCAAGAGTTCTTAACCACATGCATTTTCATACAGTCTCAAACTAAACAACTCGACAACCAAACTAAACAACTCAACAACCAAACGAAACAACTCAAACTAAACAACTCGACAACCAAACGAAACAACTCAAACTAAACAACTCAAACTAAACAACTCGAAAACTAAAACAACAGATCAAACGAAACAACCCGTTTATTTTTTTTTGCGGCTACTTCCCGCTTTACTTGAACTCGCACCATCTTTTCCCTTCCTTGCTCTCATTTCCTTGATATGTGCAAACGTAGCTTCAAGATTTGTGACCCTATTTCCCAGATTATTAAGTTTGGTTTCCAACGTACTTTCAGCTTCGTCGTCACCTCCAACAGCAACAACTTGAGCTTCAGCAGCAGCTTGAGCTTCAGCAGCATCTAGCTCGTCCATGTACTCTTTGTAGTACGACTTTTTCCTACACCATTCGATAATCTTGTCTCTCATCCACGGTTCAACGTTCTTAAAAGAACCATATTCCTCATAAACTGCATGACCAAAAGTTAACATAACTTCATTAAAGAGGAGCTCCTGTGACAAGATTTTTGAGTACTCCTCTTCAACTGTGCAACTACGCCAAGTCATGTGTGTCTTGTAAGAATTGACGATTGAATTATTTGTGAGATGTGTAAAATGAGACGGAAATAATTTTGTGAGAATGTATATATAGGTAAAAAAATGAGACGGGAATGTATTTGTGAGGATATATATAGCCTGATTTTTGAAGATATATTCCCGTCGACATGTCGACGGGAAAAAGAACGCGGGAAAAAATCCCGCCCAATATATTACCCATTTATTAAAAATATTTATAATTAGTAATATACTCCCATCGACATGTCGACGGGAATCTCAAAACAAATAATTATTATGCTTAATCACACGTTAATTGTGGGAAAAAACGTGATTAATATATTCCCGTCGACAAGTCGACGGGAATATATTAGCGGGTAAATTTCGCGCCCAATTTTGGTGAATTATTGAGGCTAAAAAAATATGTTAAAATGTTCCCATCGACATGTCGACGGGAAACTACGATTATGAAAAATTCAACGCAGTGGGGCTCGGTCAAGCGTTTTTTTTGTCGTTTTCTGCCTTATGCCGTCGACATACTATCGACGGGAAAACCCTCGACGCCTGTTCTCCTTATCCTTGTAGTGTGGTATCAAAACTATATCTAAACCACAAATCAAGAGCAGATCTTACTAAGAAAACAAACTAGTTGGCAAGATTACCAACTGAACGATTACACAATGTTTAATTCACAAAAGATTACTATCAAAGTGAACAACCAAACGAATACAATGAAACGAGAGCAGATCAAGATGATCTGATCAAAAGACTATGAGAGAGATTTGAGAGATGAGAGACGTGAGATGTGACAGATATCAAAATTAATCCTAGATCAGGTTATAGTGATGTATATATAGCCATATTATTTTCTCATTTAGTCTTTCATCTTTGAGCTATTTAATACTTCAAGCAACAACTTCCAATAAGCTTTAACATTCTTTTATTTGTCTAGCTCCTTCAGAATAATTCCAGAATTTCTACAAAACAAAAACACAACTAGAACAAAAAAATAAGTATGGAGAAATAAGAAGATGTTTAGCATAGATCATTGTAAGCTGATTTTAGCTTATTTGAACATACCCCCTAGATCTAACTGCTAAACATATTAAACATTTTCAATTTTTCACAAAGAATTTTATGTTGATAAAATGGAAGATGCTTTGTGAATATGTCTGCAATTTGGTTTAAAGAATCAATCTTCTTGGTACTCAAAATTCCTTTTGCAAATTTTTTCTCGGAAAAATGAACATCAATTTCAAAGTGTTTTGACCTCTCATGAAATACTGGATTCACAGCCAATTGTAAAGCATAACTGTAATCACAAAACAGACTTACAAGTAAAGTAATTTTTACATGTAAGTCTTTCAGAAGTTTTGAATCCAGATATTTTCATAAGCAGCAGAAGACATAGATTTGTACTCTGCTTCAGTAGAAGATTTAGAGAGGGTGTTTTGTTTTTTTACTTTTCCAAGAAATCAAACACTTATTGAAAAAGACACAATAACCAGTGACTCATTTTCTGGTTTTCAAACATTTAGCCTAATCAACATCACTATATCCTTCTAGAATATTATCACAGTCACTATAACAATACCTTATACCCTTACCTGGTGCTCCTTTTAAGTACCTCAGTACATTAAGAGCACAAGTTAAATGAGACTTCAAAGGAGAATGCATATATTGTGCAAGACTGTAAACAAAATAAGAAATATCTGATCTTGTATGAGTAAATACTAGGCGAGTACCCGCGCCTAGCGGCAGACAATTACCGATATGCGATATTGTGGTAAGTGTTTCGTATAGCGTTCAAAATAGAACATGAAAAGATCAAAATGTAATTGCAAACAATTGTAACATGTGATAATTCAACTCAAACAAAAATTCTTAACATGTATCCAAGAACATATAACTATCTGTATTTGTAGCATTGGGGAATTCCTAGCGGCAGCGTTGTATAGTTTTGATAAAATCCGAAGGCGTCGAAATTTTAGTGTGTTAATTATTAAATTTAATTTGTGTATCTGTAGGTGAGGTTTAGATGCAAGAATTGTTGTTTATGTACACACATAGCGCTGACGATGACTAAATTTATGTAAAATACGGTTGCGCGGGTGTAGATTTCTTTTCTTTTTCTAATTTGGAAAGTACTGTGAAGCAAGTTGTAACTTTGTAATCAAGAAATGTGAAAGAGAAAAAAAATGCATCTCTTTCAAAATGAAGGAGAAAATGTTTTTTTAAATGGACATGCAATAAAGTGCCGCTAAAGTAAAATTATTAAATTCAAACAAAAGATCGTTAGTTATTTTAAAATCTTACATCTCCTATGTCATTTCGTAATTTTTTTCTTTCAATTTACACAATTCGATGGTACTTGTAGCTCACAACTCAACTCGTTTAGTCTGTACCCATTTTTATATTATCCTTTCTTTTTCTATTAATAAATTTAACTACAAGCATTATCTTTGAAAGAAGTCAAATAATCAAGTTTGTAAGTTTTGCCTTTGCATCACTATCTTTGAAAGAAGTCAATATCCTGTCACATATCCTCATGCTTTTTCCACACATCCTCATGTTGTAGATAGAATATTAAGTTCAATAATTTCCTTAGTTAAAATTCGGTATGTAAGCTAGACCACCTGTTAGTCTTTATTTTTTTATGTGTTATTGGTCATATATTAAGTGAAATAGCTACAGTATAATGAGAATACTTGTGCCATGAGAGCTATAAGGGTTTTGAGTGACTGATCATGTGGGTTTTAATTTTTTGCGTTTGAGATAAATGAATATTTCATCTAACGTCATAGATAACCCGTTAACAAATTAAGCTTCCAACCACATTCTTGCGATGAAAATACACTACATGCTATTGTATATCGTCACAGGTAAATTTTGCTCAAATGATTGCGTGGTCTAGTTGGATAGGTGACCCAAGGCGTTGTTATATGTAATTCCCCGGTGTTCTCTTTAGGTGTTTTTGTTCCCGGGCTTGGGGTGTTTTTTGTATGATCTCCGTCTTGGAGATCTTGTACTCTGTTTTCTTTGTGTTTCCTTGGCCAATTGTACCTTATAAAATCTTAGCCTTTCGAAAAAAAACATGTAAATTTTGCTCGAATGATTGCATCCTTCTACTTTGCTTGTAACATGGCTTTTGATCTCAACAATCATGTGGAAATTTAAATCATTGAACACTTGATCATATTGTTGATAGAAATAATATTCAGATCAATACCATGATCATTGAAAATGTTTATGACATGCTACTTTGATATCAACCACCATATAAGTAAGAAACCAAATCTCTACACATTCTTTATCATACTATCCAAATTTAAAAATTTACATTAGAAAATTATATGATTTACCTTTCTAAAACAATGATATGGTTTAGATGACCTAGGGTACTTGAGTTTCTTGGACTATTTTGGATCCATGTTGTTAGCCTTGCTATTTTATAAAAGATAACGTCACACATAAAGAAATGGACTAGATATCATACATATAGTACTTTAGGGACTACTATTGTAATATAGGCAAACATGTGATGTAATGAGCCTATAAATACCCCTCATGTCTCTCCATGAGGGGTGTGGGAAAGTGTGTGTAAAGTTTCATTTCATTTCTTCTTTAATAAACACATAGTTCTTCACCTTTCTCTCTCTACTTTCTTTCTCTAGAAACATGATGTATTTCCATCAACCTCGACCTCCGGAACGTGTTTCTTGGTAATAACACATGTGATAAACATGCTATGTTGAACACTTGCATAGTTGCATCTTTATTAATATACATATGAGTCAACATGGGGTTTATTTTTAAACATCTTTCTTTGATTTGGCATATATGTTAAAAAAAAGGGAAAATTACTAAAATGGCCCGTTGCCCTACGAGTTAGGCATATCTAGCTCTATTTTTGAAAATTCTCGTTTTAGCCTGGGTTGCCCAGGGCAACCCACATCCAACCAACAAGGGGGTGACATGTGTCCAGCCATAACAGTTGGTAATAGGTACATGGAACGTATTGTATTTTGGGCAACTTTGGTATTTCGGGAAACTAATACATGAGCAAATGGGTATTTTTGTCATTTTACCTAGATTAAAATAATAAACTTTAACACACAAACATCTTCGTCTACAATTGTAAAATTTTATTAATAAACTGAATAAAAATATCAACACACTAACCCATTCGTCTACAATTGCGAATCATCACACCAGTACCAAATCACAAGTCATTAAAACCCTGTTTTCATACATTTTATGTAATTCGATATGCCAATTACATTGTATACCTGTAAAATCGCTGTTCAATCTACTAAATTGCTTAAAGAAATAAAAAAAAAATCTTGTCAAAGAATGAAAAGCAGGAAAGGTTGTATAGGAAGACGGTCTTTGGTCCGTGGTTGGACATTCGGGATTGCGATAATGACTCCCGTTTGATGCATCACGTTTTACAACATCAGGTAAAAGTTTCAAACATAAAATTCGATTCCCCACCATTGCAATTCAAATTTTGGGATCATTTGTTAGAGTTTGGGCGGAAAGAGTTCTGTTTAATAACAGGGTTTTGATTTGGGCAAGTTGTTGTTAGTGAAAAGAACCAAATTGCATTTCGTGACGGTGTATTTCCGGAAAAAAGAGCAAAAGGTATAAATTCTGTATATGCATATGATTGTTTGGAAATACTTAAAGATGAAAATAGGTTTGAAGCTCTTTCAGATGATGATGCTGTTAGGCTGTGTCTTTTGGTAATTGCTATTTTGGTGTTTATGGGTAACGAAGACAGGAATTGTATCCCCAAACATTTACTGTCTTTGGTGGAGGACATTGATGCTTGGAATGTTTTTCCATGGGGGGAATACATGTGGGATAAATTTTACCAACGGACTGTCAATATTGTTCACAGGCATAGAAAAGATCATTTGGCAAAGTTGAAGGAGAATCGAAAGTTCAATGCGACATATAATATGTATGGTTTTGCTTGGGCGTTCAAGGTATGCCATATTTACTATAATCAACTAAAGTGCACCAGGATGGAGTAAACTCTTTATGCTGTGTGTCACAATATTTCGAAAGAATGTCTATTCTTTATACTTTTGATTAATGTTGTATTTACTCTAAATTCTTTCCAATTTCTTCTAAATATATGTATCTGGTGTACACAATGTTTGTTATTGTGTTGCATACATTTCCTAATTATACCAGTAATATATACCTTCGCCATATACCTATACATTTCATTTGTAAAAGTTTTAATTGAGTTTTTTTGCCACTAGATATATGGTTTATATATATACTTTTGAACTAGTGTTATAACCTGTACTTTCAAAAGCTTTATTGAAGAAACTAAACAATGTAAATAAATATCATATGTACTCCAATTTATGCTGCATACATACACACCTACATTGTACCAAGTGCATGTTACATATATGGATATTGGAGACTTTTCCTAAAAGCAGAACTTGGTGGAAGAAAGACAAGAAGGTCATTCCACGGGGTCTTGCTTGGTATAAACGTGAAAAGTTTGGAAGATTAGACTAGGCCATACTATTTGGCCATGTATGCACCACACTATCGTCGAAGGCACATTTATTGGAAATTTATTTAAATTTTTGCACAGACCCACGTATATTGTATTTGTTTTTTTTAGGAGTCAATTCCCCTGATCGGACTGTATGCAACAAATATAGAACTCAGACAACCATGGTGTAATGATAGCATCCCTTTTATCAAGGGTTTGGCAGATCCAGACCCGACACTTCAGGGTGAACATGCTGATGATGGACAACAAGCTAATAGCAGAGACGATTACCAAGTAGCTGACATAGCAGAATCTGACGAAGAAGATGTTGTCGCAGACAAACAGCAGCATGGACCGTTTTTGCAAAATTTAAATGAGGGTGATGTTGAAAACGGTAATCGTGTCAAATCAACGGAACCGCAAAAGGAAATGAATGTTTCAACAACTGCTATTTACAGCGAGTTATTGCATTTGCAATCAAAGCTGACGTTCATATCCAAGCACATTACGTCTGTTACAAAACAAGACGTCGTCGACCTATTTGATGATGTGAAAACAAGAGTTTCAGAGATAGAGACACTTATGAAGGCTAACCCTGATGGTGGTGTTGTTAATGACAAACAAAATGCTGTTGACCCAAATGCTAGGGTTACCACCAAAGATCTACCATTAGAGACTGATGTCAACCCCGATACTGACTTGGTTTGTATTTACCTTTTATGTTTTTTCACCCAAGTTATATTGAATGTCAATTCCTCTTTAACGTTTACACTTATATCATTTTGTCAACTACAGACTTTGGCACCACCTTGTGAAGCGTCTCTTGATGTTGGTGTTGTAAATCATTATACTGACCGAATAATTGAATAGTTGATGCTGATCATACTGATAGAGTCATTGATGATGATCTTCATGTTGATCCCAATTCAAAGGAAGTTGACAATCCTTTTCATTCCAAGGTATGTATTTAGTTTTATGTTATTTCCATACTTTTATTAGTATCTGAATTTCGCGTTGATGTATAGCCTTATCGAATTTTGTTGACGTCTAAACTTATATCATTTTGTCAACTACAGACCTTGGCTTCACCTTGTGAAGCTGATCTTGATGTTGGTGTTGATAACTATGTTACTGAGCGAGCAGTTGATGTTGATCATACTGACGAAGTCATTGATGATCATCATGATGTTGATCCCGATTCAACGGAAGTTGACAATCCTGTTGTTTCCCAGGTTTGTGTTTCATTTTATGTTCTTTCCAAACTTTGATTACTATCTGAATTTTGCGCTGATGTTTAGTCTTATCGCACCGTATTGACCATAATTTTAGTCGTTAATTTGATTAGTTGAATTTTGAAATGTATGTTCAACTGCAGCCGACGTCATTAGGTTGTGAAGGTGTTAATGGTGTTAAGGACAGTGACAGTGATGCAACCCTTCACATGGAAACTGACAAGGAATGTGGGACGGTAGGGGTAAAGGAATCTCAGCTGGGATTGATCGACGTTCTTATAGAAGCAATACAGTTTGGCCAGACCCCTGACGTCCCTGTTCTTGATGCACATGAACCAGTTACTCAAGTCGGTGCATTTCATGACAATGCCATTAAACAAACATCATCAATCCACCACGTTCATGTATGTTTTATTTAATAGATACTTTTGCAACATTCAATGTTAAATACTTGACCATTTATGTATACATGTATATTGTACCAGGATGACATGTTCCATGATGATGTAGCGATGTTACTAAACGATGATGCTGATGCCGATGCCAATATGGTTTCATTAGACACAATTGATGTGCATTTTATTAGTACAAGTTTTAAAATTTATAAACACGATTTATCCGATTATTATTTAGCACATACGAGCAAGTATACTCGTCCGATGTAGTAAATGTGGGTAAGTCGAGATCGTCCCAAGAGATTTGATGGTTTTAGTAATAAGAAAAACATTTGTTAAATAAGGGTTGTCAATCCAAATTTATGTAAATATCAATTTAAAAGAAACTCAATAAGAACTAAACATATACTTGTGTATAATTCCTTGATTGGTAATTAGGAGTATCATGACAATTTAAGTATAAAGTTTGGTGTAAAACTTGTTATGATGCAACGACACACACACTAAAACACACACATAACACACACACGTTATTATATAAAGACACCAACAAACCCACCAAAAATTATTTTAATCGGAAGAAAAAAAAAAAGAAAAGAAAAAAAAACTATTAACGGCGCGTCAAGCCACTAACGCAGCATGTTAAAGACCCTTAACGCAAGCCTTAACGCAACATGGTGCAGTGGTAACGCAGCCTTAACGTGAGTTAAATAGATGCCACGTAAGCCTTAACGCCGCGTTAGCGTTACCGCTGCGCATGCTCTTAGGGTGGTGTATAATTTTGGGTTGGACTTAATTGGGTTATATACAATTGATGGAACTTATAATTTTGGGTTGGTTATTATTTTATTTTATTTTATTATTATTATTTTTTGTATTGTTTGTTTGCTTTGTATTGTATTTTTAATTTTAATGAATAAATATTATGTTATTTGATAAATTGAAAAAAATAAATAAAATAGAAAATGATGTGACATAAATGAGTAAGTTGTGGTTATTTGTGATAAGGGGTTTGTCACGGTGATGTGTCACACAGTGCGACCCAAATGAGTAGTTTTTGCTACTCACGACACTTTTTGCTCTTACTAGAATCATTTACAACATCAATAGAAGTACAAAATTTGTAGTTGCATGTACAATAGTGATATAGGTTCAATATACTTTAATATAATAATGACAAAAATAATTTACTCAAACTTATATATCATCATATTATGCAGATTTTGTGAATCTCGTAACATGTATACATAATCTAACATTTTCTCACTATATATACAGATTCTGTAGATAAGTCTGCATTACAGATATCCTCAATTGCTTTTAAGAAATGGTAAGTTATGCTACATTCATCAGCCACTTTAGTGCCAGATTATTCATTATAATTATAGTTATATATCATTCGTGTTGACTTTTTTTGTTTTTTTGTTTTTTTGTTTTTTTTTTAAACGGCAATTTTTTTCGCACACAATACCACCTATCTCACAATGCCTCGTGTTGTCTTATTAACTATTTTGCAGGGTTTTATAATTGTGGTGTTCTTGAGCTTTTTCTATGTTTCATCTGGCTCGAAAACCACAAGTGAAGAAGCCACGTTTGATGTAACACATTATGGTGCAATAGGAGATGGGAATACATACGACACTGATGTATGTAAATAATATTACGTAACAAATTTGTATAAAAATTATGATTGTTTTATAACTAGACCTGTGATTCAGGCTTTTGTTCAAGCATGGGCGGATGTATGTGCATGTGAGTCAGAGGAGCCAACATTGCTCGTGCCATCAGACTTGACGTTTTTATTAAGATGTGTTTCATTCTCGGGTCCATGCAGATCACCCAGCATTTATATTCAGGTACGTACTAAGATTAGGACTTAAATGATAGCAAAAACTCTGATTATGTTTGACATTTGATTAAAAGGCAGATTCCATTAATATCCTCTATTCCTCTGGATCACATTTGTGCTTTAAAATCTCGAAATTTTGTTGTGTAAGGTTAAACCGCTCAATATTTAACAGATTTGTTTTACATGTTATAATTCCTTACTTGTTAAAAAGGACAACTTTTTTTAATTTCTAACAAGTGATTAAATGATGGAAAAACAAACTTTTTATTTAGTTAATTGCACAAAACGTGAAAGTTCATTAGATTTTTTGTTTCTTTCTAAATTTTACTCACTAACTTTTAATGATTCTGATTCATATTATAATTTAATTATATGTTTTTGGTGGGTAGCTGTTGGGGGACATTACTGCCCCCAAGAGACTAGATGGATGGGAAGGTTGCGATACGAATGGCTATATGATAATATTTGATTCTATCGATGGCCTCACCATTGAAGGACCTGGCCAACTAGATGGTCAAGGTTCTATCTGGTGGCCGGGCTCGGAAGTACAGGTAAAGTTATTCAACCATTTGATCGGTTTTTTTACCCTTGTAGTTAATTATCAATGCATCTTTTGTTAATTTTCGCAGCCCACAGGTGCAGATTGCAAATGCCCATCGGTACGTGCTATTCATATCATAGTGAAGTACAATCAGTCATTACTAGATCTGAATACTAATATGTAAATATTACTATTTAAGATGTTACATTTTCAAAAATGCAATGGGCTTCAACTAATTGGTACAAGACATATAAACGGTCCAAAGAGACATATTAGCATTAATGGTTGTCGAGATGTAGAAGTCCATGATCTTCATATTTCCGCACCTGAATACAGCCCCAATACTGATGGAATCGATGTTAGTTTGTCGTCACATGTTTACATTCATGATTCTACAATTGAAACGGGTATATGACATAAACATAAAATTATTCTTTTTACTCTATTCTACTCTGAAACATTTGATTTGCTTATTGTTTCCCATATACGTAATTAACAGGTGACGATTGTGTTGCTATTGGTAGTGGCGCTTATGATATCAACGTAACAAGGGTCTTTTGTGGACCTGGTCATGGCATAAGGTACCATATTATAAGCTAATTTATTTAGCTCAATCGCCCATCAGTAGTGGATTGAAAACATTTGTGAACAGTACAAAATTTTGTGGCCGCGATGTTTTATTTGGTGCTTTTGTTACCCTGCCATGCTCAATTGACATGTTTTGGCAGCATTGGAAGCCTTGGAAAGAATGGTCGCACTTCAACAGTCGAAAAAGTAATAGTAAGAGATTGCAATCTCACTGGAACGAAAAATGGACTAAGAATCAAGACAGTACCGGTATGATTGCATCAAACTTACCTACGTTAAGTTAATTACTTCTTTTTTGAGAAATTATTACATTTATATTGATTAATTGGTTTCTTGTATTATACTAGCATGGAGAGGGGTACGCTAAGGGGATTACATTTAGGGACATTAATCTCGAGAATGTTAAAAATCCGATTATAATTGATCAACATTACTGCACTAGTACGGCAAATCATTATTGCCCTGCACCGGTAAGCCTTTTTATTCCATAACGTACAATCTCATAAGTATTACTATATTTTAACATATAAAACATGTACTAATATATATTTTTTCCTAATTTGTATTAGCCGGGGGCATCAGCAGTTCAAGTGAGCCATGTAACATATAAGAATATATATGGTACCTCAGCATCAAAGAAAGCGATTACTTTTGATTGCAGCGAAGACTATAAGTGTCATGGAATAGTGACAAAGAAAGTTGATATCACTGGAGAAGATGTAACTGCTTATTGCGAAAATGTTTATGGAAAATTTTATGATACTAATCCTAGTATTAACTGTCATTAGATTGTAGCCTCATTCCATTGGGGATTATATATGTATTGACTAGCTTTAGATTTTTCATATAATAAATGAAATGACTTTGAGGATTCTAATAATCTGCAAGAAAACAACATTGATAATATGTGAGATGGTATCAAAACTATATCTAAACCACAAATCAAGAGCAGATCTTACTAATAAAACAAACTAGTTGGCAAGATTACCAACTGAACGATTACACAATGTTTAATACACAAAAGATTACTATCAAAGTGAACAACCAAATGAATACAATGAAACGAGAGCAGATCAAGATGATCTGATCAAAAGATTATGAGAGAGATTTGAGAGATGAGAGATGTGAGATGTGACAGATATCAAAATTAATCCTAGATCAGGTTATAGTGATGTATATATAGCCAGATTATTTCCTCATTTAGTCTTTCATCTTTGAGCTATTTAATACTTCAAGCAGCAACTTCCAATAAGCTTTAACATTCTTTTATTTGTCTAGCTCCTTCAGAATAATTCCAGAATTTCTACAAAACAAAAACACAACTAGAACAAAAAAATAAGTATGGAGAAATAAGAAGATGTTTAGCATAGATCATTGTAAGCTGATTTTAGCTTATTTGAACATACCCCCTAGATCTAACTGCTAAACATATTAAACATTTTCAATTTTTCACAAAGAATTTTATGTTGATAAAATGGAAGATGCTTTGTGAATATGTCTGCAATTTGGTTTAAAGAATCAATCTTCTTGGTACTCAAAATTCCTTTTGCAAATTTTTTCTCGGATAAAATGAACATCAATTTCAAAGTGTTTTGACCTCTCATGAAATACTGGATTCACAGCCAATTGTAAAGCATAACTGTAATCACAAAACAGACTTACAAGTAAAGTAATTTTTACATGTAAGTCTTTCAGAAGTTTTGAATCCAGATAATTTCATAAGCAGCAGAAGACATAGATTTGTACTCTGCTTCAGTAGAAGATTTAGAGAGGGTGTTTTGTTTTTTTACTTTTCCAAGAAATCAAACACTTATTGAAAAAGACACAATAACCAGTGACTCATTTTCTGGTTTTCAAACATTTAGCCTAATCAACATCACTATATCCTTCTAGAATATTATCACAGTCACTATAACAATACCTTATACCCTTACCTGGTGCTCCTTTTAAGTACCTCAGTACATTAAGAGCACAAGTTAAATGAGACTTCAAAGGAGAATGCATATATTGTGCATGATTGTAAACAAAATAAGAAATATCTGATCTTGTATGAGTAAATACTAGGCGAGTACCCGCGCCTAGCGGCAGACAATTAACGATATGCGATATTGTGGTAAGTGTTTCGTATAGCGTTCAAAATAGAACGTGAAAAGATCAAAATGTAATTGCAAACAGTTGTAACATGTGATAATTCAACTCAAACAAAAATTCTTAACATGTATCAAAGAACATATAACTATCTGTATTTGTAGCGTTGGGGAATTCCTAGCGGCAGCGTTGTATAGTTTTGATAAAATCCGAAGGCGTCGAACTTTTAGTGTGTTAATTGTTAAATTTAATTTGTGTATCTGTAGGTGAGGTTTAGATGCAAGAATTGTTGTTTATGTACACACATAGCGCTGACGATGACTAAATTTATGTAAAATACGGTAGCGCCGGTGTACGTTTCTTTTCTTTTTCTAATTTGGAAAGTACTGTGAAGCAAGTTGTAACTTTGTAATCAAGAAATGTGAAAGAGAAAAAAAATGCATCTCTTTCAAAATGAAGGAGAAAATGTTTTTTTAAATGGACATGCAATAAAGTGCCGCTAAAGTAAAATTATTAAATTTAAACAAAAGATCGTTAGTTATTTTAAAATCTTACATCTCCTATGTCATTTCGTAATTTTTTTCTTTCAATTTACACAATTCGATGGTACTTGTAGCTCACAACTCAACTCGTTTAGTCTGTACCCATTTTTATATTATCCTTTCTTTTTCTATTAATAAATTTAACTACAAGCATTATCTTTGAAAGAAGTCAAATAATCAAGTTTGTAAGTTTTGCCTTTGCATCACTATCTTTGAAAGAAGTCAATATCCTGTCACATATCCTCATGCTTTTTCCACACATCCTCATGTTGTAGATAGAATATTAAGTTCAATAATTTCCTTAGTTAAAATTCGGTATGTAAGCTAGACCACCTGTTAGTCTTTATTTTTTTATGTGTTATTGGTCATATATTAAGTGAAATAGCTACAGTATAATGAGAATACTTGTGCCATGAGAGCTATAAGGGTTTTGAGTGACTGATCATGTGGGTTTTAATTTTTTGCGTTTGAGATAAATGAATATTTCATCTAACGTCATAGATAACCCGTTAACAAATTAAGCTTCCAACCACATTCTTGCGATGAAAATACACTACATGCTATTGTATATCGTCACAGGTAAATTTTGCTCAAATGATTGCGTGGTCTAGTTGGATAGGTGACCCAAGGCGTTGTTATATGTAATTCCCCGGTGTTCTCTTTAGGTGTTTTTGTTCCCGGGCTTGGGGTGTTTTTTGTATGATCTCCGTCTTGGAGATCTTGTACTCTGTTTTCTTTGTGTTTCCTTGGCCAATTGTACCTTATAAAATCTTAGCCTTTCGAAAAAAAACATGTAAATTTTGCTCGAATGATTGCATCCTTCTACTTTGCTTGTAACATGGCTTTTGATCTCAACAATCATGTGGAAATTTAAATCATTGAACACTTGATCATATTGTTGATAGAAATAATATAGAAATAATATTCAGATCAATACCATGATCATTGAAAATGTTTATGACATGCTACTTTGATATCAACCACCATATAAGTAAGAAACCAAATCTCTACACATTCTTTATCATACTATCTAAATTTAAAAATTTACATTAGAAAATGCTATGATTTACGTTTCTAAAACAATGATATGGTTTAGATGACCTAGGGTACTTGAGTTTCTTGGACTATTTTGGATCCATGTGATAAACATGGTATGTTGACCACTTGCATAGTTGCATCTTTATTAATATACATATGAGTCAACATGGGATTTATTTTTAAACATCTTTCTTTGATTTGATATATATGTTAAAAAAAAAGGGAAAATTACTAAAATGGCCCGTTGCCCTACGAGTTAGGCATATTTAGCCCTATTTTTGAAAATTCTCGTTTTAGCCTGGGTTGCCCAGGGCAACCCACATCCAACCAACAAGGGGGTGACATGTGTCCAGCCATAACAGTTGGTAATAGGTACATGGAACGTATTGTATTTTGGGCAACTTTGGTATTTTGGTCAACTAATACATGAGCAAATGGGTATTTTTGTCATTTTACCTAGATTAAAATAATAAACTTTAATACACAAACATCTTCGTCTACAATTGTAAAATTTTATTAATAAACTGAATATAAATATCAACACACAAACCCGTTCGTCTACAATTGTGAATCATCACACCAGTACCAAATCACAAGTCATTAAAACCCTGTTTCCATACATTTTATGTAATTCGATATGCCAATTACGTTGTATACCTGTAAAATCGCTGTTCAATTTACTAAATTGCTTAAAGAAATAAAAAAAAAATCTTGTCAAAGAATGAAAAGCGGGAAAGGTTGTTTAGGAAGACGGTCTTTGGTCCATGGTTGGACATTCGGGATTGCGATAATGACTCCCGTTTGATGCATCACGTTTTACAACATCAGGTAAAAGTTTCAAACGTAAAATTCGATTTCCCACCATTGCAATTCAAATTTGGGGATCATTTGTTAGAGTTTGGGCGGAAAGAGTTCTGTTTAATAACAGGGTTTCGATTTGGGCAAGTTGTTGTTAGTGAAAAGAACCAAATTGCATTTCGTGACGGTGTATTTCCGGAAAAAAAGAGCAAAAGGTATAAATTCTGTATATGCAAATGATTGTTTGGAAATACTTAAAGATGAAAATAGGTTTGAAGCTCTTTCAGATGATGATGCTGTTAGGCTGTGTCTTTGGGTAATGAAGACAGGAATTGTATCCCCAAACATTTACTGTCTTTGGTGGAGGACATTGATGCTTGGAATGTTTTTCCATGGGGGGAATACATGTGGGATAAATTTTACCAACGGACTGTCAATATTGTTCACAGACATATAAAAGATCATTTGGCAAAGTTGAAGGAGAATCGAAAGTTCAATGCGACATATAATATGTATGGTTTTGCTTGGGCGTTCAAGGTATGCCATACTTACTATAATCAACTAAAGTGCACCAGGATGGAGTAAACTCTTTATGCTGTGTGTCACAATATTTCGAAAGAATGTCTATTCTTTATACTTTTGATTAATGTTGTATTTACTCTGAATTCTTTCCAATTTCTTCTAAATATATGTATCTGGTGTACACAATGTTTGTTATTGTGTTGCATACATTTCCTAATTATACCAGTAATATATACCTTCGCCATATACCTATACATTTCATTTGTAAAAGTTTTAATTGAGTTTTTTTGCCACTAGATATATGGTTTATATATATACTTTTGAACTAGTGTTATAACCTGTACTTTCAAAAGCTTTATTGAAGAAACTAAACAATGTAAATAAATATCATATGTACTCCAATTTATGTTGCATACATATACACCTACAATGTAACAAGTGCATGTTACAGATATGGATATTGGAGACTTTTCCTAAAAGCAGAACTTGGTGGAAGAAAGACAAAAAGGTCATTCCACGGGGTCTTGCTTGGTCTAAACGTGAAAAGTTTGGAAGATTAGACTAGGCCATATTATTTGGCCAGGTATGCACCACACTATCGTCGAAGGCACATTTATTGTAAATTTATTTAAATTTTTGCACAGACCCACGTATATTGTATTTGTTTTTTTTAGGAGTCAATTCCCCTGATCGGACTGTATGCAACAAATATAGAACTCAGACAACCATGGTGTATTGATAGCATCCCTTTTATCAAGGGTTTGGCAGATCCAGACCTGGCACTTCAGGGTGAACAGGCTGACGAAGAAGATGTTGTCGCAGACAAACAGCAGCATGGACCGTTTTTGCAAAATTTAAATGAGGGTGATGTTGAAAACGGTAATCGTGTCAAATCAACGGAACCGCAAAAGGAAATGAATGTTTCAACAACTGCTATTTACAGCGATTTATTGCATTTGCAATCAAAGCTGACGTTCATATCCAAGCACATTACGTCTGTCACAAAACAAGACGTCGTCGACCTATTTGGTGATGTGAAAACAAGAGTTTCAGAGATAAAGACACTTATGAAGGCTAACCCTGATGGTGTTGTTGTTAATGACAAACAAAATGCTGTTGACCCAAATGCTAGGGTTACCACCAAAGATCTACCATTAGAGACTGATGTCAACCCCGATACTGACTTGGTTTGTATTTACCTTTTATGTTTTTTCACCCAAGTTATATTGAATGTCAATTCCTCTTTAACGTTTACACTTATATCATTTTGTCAACTACAGACTTTGGCACCACCTTGTGAAGCGTCTTTTGATGTTGGTGTTGTAAATCATTATACTGACCGAATAGTTGATGCTGATCATACTGACAAAGTCATTGATGATGATTTTCATGTTGATCCCAATTCAAAGGAAGTTGACAATCCTTTTCATTCCAAGGTATGTATTTAGTTTTATGTTATTTCCATACTTTTATTAGTATTTGAATTTCGTGTTGATGTATAGCCTTATCGAATTTTGTTGACGTCTAAACTTATATCATTTTGTCAACTACAGACCTTGGCATCACCTTGTGAAGTTGATCTTCATGTTGGTGTTGATAACTATGTTACTGAGCGAGCAGTTGATGTTGATCATACTGAAGGAGTCATTGATGATCATCATGATGTTGATCCCGATTCAACGGAAGTTGACAATCCTGTTGTTTCCCGGGTTTGTGTTTCATTGTATGTTCTTTCCAAACTTTGATTACTATCTGAATTTTGCGCTGATGTTTAGTCTTATTGCACCGTATTGACCATAATTTTAGTCGTTAATTTGATTAGTTGAAATTTGAAATGTATGTTCAACTGCAGCCGACGTCATTAGGTTGTGAAGGTGTTAATGGTGTTAAGGACAGTGACAGTGATGCAACCATTCACATGGAAACTGACAAGGAATGTGGGACGGTAGGGGTAAAGGAATCTCAGCTGGGATCGATCGACGTTCTTATAGAAGCAATACAGTTTGGCCAGACCTCTGACGTCCCTGTTCTTGATGCACATGAACCAGCTACTCAAGTCGGTGCATTTCATGACAATGCCATTAAACAAACATCATCCATCCACCACGTTCATGTATGTTATATTTAATAAATACTTTTGCAACATTCAATGTTAAATACTTGACCATTTATGTATACATGTATATTGTACGAGGATGACATGTTCCATGATGATGTAGCGATGTTACTAAATGATGATGCCGATGCCGATGCCAATATGGTTTCATTAGACACAGTTGATGTGCGTTTTATTAGTACAAGTTTTAAAATTTATAAACACGATTTATCCGATTATTATTTAGCACATACGAGCAAGTATACTCGTCCGATGTAGTAAAGGTGGGTAAGTCGAGATCGTCCCAAGGGATTTGATGGTTTTAGTAATAAGAAAAACGTTTGTTAAATAAGGGTTGTCAATCCAAATTTATGTAAATATCAATTTAAAAGAAACTCAATAAGAACTAAACATATACTTGTGTATAATTCCTTGATTGGTAATTAGGAGTATCATGACAATTTAAGTATAAAGTTTGGTGTAAAACTTGTTATGATGCGCAACTAAAATTGAGTAGTTATACAATCTATGATGTATGTCATGTTTTAACTACCACTAAGAATTCTATCACCTAAATGACTCGTTTCGGACATATCAAATGAGTATGACAATTCTATAATCACATGGTTGTTTTGAAAATCAATTCTTTTCTTATGAATTCCTACGAATCCTTTCGGTCCTTTTTCGTGATGAAATCTTCTCAAATCCATTTTAACAAGTAAATAAGATGGGTGTCAAGCATCATATTCCATACTAATTTGTGCACTAATGTTTTGGAATAAAAACAAGTTGAAACTCCTTTCGGACCTATTTTTCCAAAGATTGTTTTTACTAACAAATTAAGCAAGATTAGATGTTACTTCAACAAACTCATAAAATAGATATGTTTTCATGCATCACCTTTTTCATAAAAGAATAATCCGTAACCAATCACATCATACACACAAGTATATCACAAATTACTCCATAACAATCATATTAAAACACAAGTAAATAAGAAAACTATCATTAAACTCAAAGTAACAATTGTTCATTATAAGTATCAAGGTGTACCTAGCTTGAGAATTACAATGAGTAAACTTGTGGAACTATAGCAACCACACTCCTCCAATTGTTCACTAACGTAAGTAAACAACTCCAAACTCGAACCAAGGCTTGAGACTCGAACTCAACACTTTCTGGACGTTTTCACAACACTTAGTAAACTTTCAGGCAATATAAGATGAACTAACAATATTTGGTGTAATACTTAGTTAGATATTTGATGGTACATGTAATCTAGACCCTAAGTGGTCATTATATAGCATAATAACACTTATCCTCCAAGTAAAAACGTTCCTCTAGAGTTATTAAGCAGAAATGATCAGCCACAAATGATTATGGGGAGTAAATTCGTCCATAAATGCAAAACTTGTAACATCAGTTACCTCCATCCGATCGGTTTCTCTCCATCCGATCGGATGGCACTCTTTTGGCACATTCCAACCGAATCGGATGCGGGTTGCATCCGATCGGTTGGACACTGTCTGGAAATTATTCTTTTGTCTTTTCTTTGTCGCTTTACGTTGCATGCATTGTCTTTCTTCGTGGCATGACTTTATTCATTAGAACTTGATTTTTCCTTGATAAATATGTGTAAAAAACTTGTCTTTATCAAATCCTTTTGTCCATGCGTCGTTTCTTTCTTTATTGATCTTCTTGAAACTCTCCAAATGTGCATGATCACTTCATTTCTTCATCTTTTAATCATTTTTACCTACTTTAGGCTATATTTGCATGCATAAACACTTTTCCACGATTAAGTAACAAATATATACAAATATGACCAATTTCCATGCGTAAAACAAACAATAACGTGACTAAAAACATGTTAATTTTGAGCGTTATCAAATCCCCCACACTTGAGCTTTGCTCGCCCTCGAGCAAGTTTTAATCAAAAGAAAATTGATTTCAATGGCAATAGTGTAAATATCTTATTTGAACCCAATCAAGTAAATAAAGAGCTTGATAACAATTCTACGCACCTCACGAAGATAATTTGAAATTCACTCATCACTCAATATGTGTCATGATAAATAGATCACTCATTGCTCAATCATGATTTATGTTTCTTACCATAGGCTTGTACAAGTATCAAAACAATGAAATAATTCATCAAAGAGGTCTTTTATTCGGGTTGTAACGTTTTAGGCTAAGGGTAAATAAAACCTTCGTGCAAATATCTTTATTAATAATTACACTAAGTCGAAAAGGTAAGGATAAGGCATGGGAATATTTATGAAATTGGTTTTAAAGAAAAATAAAATCAAAGTCTAAGTCCATTATTGCTAGTTACCGAACAAACCACGAACCCATAAATGATTATAGTTACAATCTTCTCTTCTTCAAATATCGATACATTGATTCACCATAAAAATATTCTTCATACTTAGCACATTGACTAACAACATATCTCATAACTTTCTTTATTCATAATAATATAGCACATTTGCTATAATTGTCACCTTATAGTTGCGATGACTTATTTTAACTTTTTTTTTTTTTTTCATCTCCCCCACACTTCGCATAAGCATACACCACAAAAAATACAAATAAGAAGTATGCATCCTTCGTCTTTGTTGGAATGGCACACACATGATTGGTGAAGTGTGGGTAACTAATAATCATCAAAAACAATCCAACATACCAAGCAACTAGCAACCCACCATTTAGACTTTGACAAAGGGTAAGGCTAAGGTTTAAAGTGTAAAATATTTTTGTATTTTTCTGGATGTAACAAAAACGAAAAGGATGGCTCAAAGGGTGTAACTAGGGGTATCTAGCGCTAAAGATGAATGCTAACAAATGGGTTCCAAATACGAGGATAACTAACCGATGTGGTTAGTAAAAATTTGTTTTGTAAACGGATGGCCATTTGGTTTAATTCCTAAGGTTGCCTCTTATCATATGAATATATCCTTATCATTCGAAAATGATTTAACCGTAATGCATAACAAGTACAAGTTCTAGAAATTAACACAACCACCAGCACACTCATAATGAAATATATAAATAGCATGAGAAACACTATTCACATAAAAAAAAACTAATCCTCACAATTTATAGTAACAAGGGTATAAAATTGTGCTAGCAAATGTCATCAATTCCGAGACGAATTGCTCTTTAAACTTAATTTATTCTCCAAAAATATCATTATTATTTACCATTGAATCAACCTTATTTTAACTAAAATATGAAGGGCGAACTACTTCTAGTTACTAAAGTTCACGACTCTAAAAAAAAAAAACAAAAATTTAAAATTAAAAATTAAAAATTATGCAATTTTTCTATTTTCTTCCCTCCCTCACACTTAAGTTTTGCATTTTCCTCAATGTAATAAAAAGAATAACTTCAAAGTAAAGGAAATGTAAAAATTTAGAAAATACCGGAGTTAAATACGCAATATGCATATTTGATCATAATAAGCAAATGAGTTTATCGACTCCAAACGTTGATCAACTATATGCTTCCGTAACAAAACCCCTGCAAGAAAACTGCAAAATATACGAAACAACCAAACAAACACAAACAAAAATATCTAAACGAAATAAGTAGAAAATTAAGTTACATTATAAATCCTAAAAGAAATAGTTAAAGGTAGTGGAAATAGAAATAATTCGACACATAATTGTTTTTAAAACAAACCATAAACCATATGATAATCACTCGTCATCATCAATAACTCACGTCGGAATGAATAAACTCGTCCTCGCTCTCCTCTTCATCCTCATCATCGTCTTCATCATCGTCCTCATCCACCACTCGTCGCTTCTTCTTTCCAACTCTTGATGACGAACCTCCAACATCATAACTCGATCCTCCAGGATTAAAACTTGATCCACCCACATTGACACCTGAACTACCATACTCGGGAAGTCTACCGTATGGAGGGTATGGCTCGGGAAATGGTGAATAACCAGGATAAGGGTAGGGATATGGTCCATGATATGGAGAATATGGTAACGGGTATGGTGGAACATTTGGTGGATTGTAGGGAGGTACCTCATAATTGGCATCTTGTGCCAAGTGTTGGATCATTGGTATGGAATAATCAAAGTTGTAATTATTCCTCATTATCATTGAATCTTTCCAAACTTCCCTACACTCAATAGCATTCAAATCTCGGTTCCAATCACCCCATCCTGAATCAAAACCACTTTGAGTATTCCCTGGAAAACTTCCCATTTGAGGTTGTGATGGTGCCTCCGCATAAGCTCCTGATTGCACCCCCACACTTGGTTCGGTCCAAGGTCCCAAAGTCTTATTATTCCTATCCAATGTTTTTCCAAAACTAAAAGCATCCCATATCTCACTCTCCATCCTCACTCGACACTTCCTCAACTCATTCTCATTATAGTACCCAAGATTCTTAGCCAAAACGGTCACATAATGACCTCCACAAACATCACTTTGTTTCTTAATCCCCGGTGCTCTCTTAGAAAGATATTCGGCAATAATCCATGCCACATTCCCATTCTTATCTTCCTCCAATAACTTCATCACCCATAGGTCCGGTTGACTACATTTGTCTTGACTACCGTTCCTATGCAACAATCCCCAAGAAATCAACTTTTGTAACACCTTCATCAACGGATTCCTAATCCTAGAAGAATTCCTCCTAAGACAAGTTGGATCACCAATTCTATTCCAATAAGCATCAACACCCGTGTATTGATCATTATCTCTAGCCAAGCTCACAAAATGTGGTTCAAACAACCTATGATTAACCTCACTTTCCTCATATAAACCTAGGGCAACTGCAAAATTTGGTAAAGATAAAGCATGTTCGCGACCACACAATCTAAACCAAATACAAACATCCCCAAGAACATCATTCACCTTCCTATCAAAGTTAAATGTAGAAAAGAACTCCAAACACCATTCCTTGTAAACATCCTCACGTATACTAAAAGCTCTTTCCCAAGAATAATCTTCAAACCTATCCCCATCACCGGGATACACATAAATCATAGTCATCATACTCCTCAATTGATCCTCACATTTATACTCCGCAGGCAAATCCCAATCAATCAATCTAGGCTTAGCAATCTTTCTCTCTTGAAGTTTTGAAAGACGTTCCCTATACGCATTCTTCTCATCTTTGTTTTGAACATGAGAAAACTTGACATTATCATTAGACTCCGGTTTCAAACTGAAAGTGATCCTCTTCCTCTCGTTCCTTTTCAAATACTTGTTAACAAGCGGGTTTCTTTGATTACGACCCAATCTTGCAACATTTCCCTGAAAGAAAACACAAATTATGTTATTATAAAAGTATAAAAACTAATACCAATCAATTTAGAAACTAGAAAACGCGATTTTAAAAATGTCAAAAATTTTTCCGTAGCATCCATTTGATCGGATTGAGCTCCATCCGATCGGATGGATCTTTTGGCATACTCCAATCCGTTCGGTTGCAACTCGCAACCGATTCGGCTGGAGTTCCTGTTTACATTATGCATCCTCAATCCATTCTAAACGTTTCCCAATCAATCCGAACTTCTTTCTAACTTGTAATCTACCATTCTTGAGTGCTTCTAACATCTGAATTCTCCTATCAATGATTCGTAACATTTCCATGAATCAACCTAATGATCCTATGAAACTCAAGAACACCATCTACCAAAATCTTCCAATTAGTGCTCTAATAAAAAATGCAATTACCTAACGTCACTAATTATCAAGCATGTAACTCCTGGGATTCATCAATTGCAAACAAATTAGCTCCAAAGATTCTACCCAATTCAATCCGAAAATTCAATCAATCAATTCTTACTCAAAACTTAATCAATTGATCTAATTCTTTTTGCAATACATTCTCCTATCATCTAATCATTTATCCCCAAAATATTACATCTTAATTCGAACTAATTCAAAAATACCCAATTCGTGACCTAATTTCAATCATCCGAATTAAAACCTAATTGAATGAAATTAATGATATAACTTACTTGACTTGATGCCATTGATGATTAATTATCACTCCTGCAACTCTTAAACAACTTCTTAGGGTCGAATTTATGACCCCAATTTTTGGTGGATTGTGTGTGTGTGGTTTTCTTGGGTTTTTGAGAATTTTGGTTTATATATTCAATTCCATCCGATCAGTTGTGAATACATCCGTTCGGTTTTGTATAAAATTGATTTTTCAAAGTTTTTCCACTACTAAACTTGGTACAAGCACTAGTAGTTCTTGTCTCTTCAAAAACTTATCTTTTTGTATGTGTATATTCCAAACACACTTTGTCTACCAAAAATTTTGGTCATCATTTCTACTTCTAAACTTAAAACTAAAAACATAACTTAACCTCTTAAAAAAAAACTAGATAAATATATAAATAAATAAACAACTAACTAGATAAATAGATAAATAGATAGATAGATAGTCTTATTTTAAACATGAAATGCATAAAACCTAAAAACATAAAATAAATTGCATGAAATTAAAAATACGAAACAAACAAATAGATAGCACAAGATGTGCTTTATTCTTGTGATCATTATTCTTCATCCATAGAAATATTCATTCCTAAGAATGTCTTCTCCACGATACTTGTTTGACAACTTCCTAGTAGTCTTTTGAGTTTTGAAACTTCGTGCAAAATTCCTTTCGCTAGGACATGTGATATCAAATTTGCAATGCCAATCACCATCTCCTTCTTCTCTTTTGTAAATGCTAGGACCATCGGATCCCCATTCCAAGTTCTTCAATTGGACCGGTAAAGATCCAAGAAAATCTGTCAATATGTTAGACACAAAAATGTTTTTAAATGGGTTAAAGAAAGCCTCCATTGCTAGAGCCCTTTCCATTTCATCCTCAATATCAAAGAAACTAGGTGTGCATGGGCCAAACTTAGGCCTACCATCTTCATCTCTTCCTACTTCAAAGCAACCAAGGTAATCCTCCTCTTGGTCCTCATCATTATCATCCCCATTACTACCCCCTCTAGGCTTTGGATAGTAAGTGTTCTTAAGAATTCCATCGTCAATTGTCATGGTACCTCTTCCCATATCTATTATCGCTCCACATGTTCTTAAGAATGGTCTACCTAACAACAAAGGTAGTTCCTTATCAACCGCAACATCTAACACAAGAAAATCCGCCAAGAACGCTTGGTAACCAATCTGAACTCTCACATTCCTTACCTCCCCCATTGCTTTCGCCTTAGAATTATCCGCCATAGTGAGTTTAGAATTATTAGGTGTAGGGTCTCTTAATCCTAACTTTTGATACAATGGGTAAGGCATAATACTCACACTCGAGCCCGTATCGGCTAATGCATATAAAGGAGTTGTCCCATTAATTTTAACCGGCAAAACAAAATTTCCGGGATCATTCATTTTCTTTGGGAGCCCATTCTCAATTATCCTTCTCTTCTCTACTTCATCAAAACTATTATCTTCCAACTTCGACTTTGCTAACATAACCCCATCTAATTTCTTCCTATAATCCATGTAGTTTCTTAACACTTCAATGACTGGTTTGTTTTCCATCAATTCACTAATTTTTGCTTCAAGATTCTCCAAGATAGCTTGTTTTTGCTCTTTGGTTAAGGGTTTGCTACTTTTTGGTGAATTTGGTGGAGTTTTGGATGATGATGATGATGATTTGTTTTCTTTTTCTTTTTGGGTGGAGGGTTGGGTTAATTTGTTCAATGGTGTTTTGTTTCGGTTAGCCTTGCCCATCTTACAAATTTCATCCCTTCCTTCCTTTATCTTTTCCATACCTTCACAAACATCAACAAGCATTTCATTCACACTTTTTCCTTCTTCCAAATCACTTATGTTAATTCGTAACTCCCCAAGTGCAAAATCCAATGTACACTTGGTAGTCACAAGAAAATCTCTACCAAAGATAACCTCCGGTTCATCGGCATTAGTATATTCCACAACCACAAAATCAAATTTGAAAATGTGACCATGAATGTTCACTCTAACTCCTTTCACTTGCTTCCTTCCATAATTTACATAGTCAAGCCTAACAAAACCAAGCTTGTCAAGTACTTCTTCCGAAATGTAATTGTCTCCATATTCCATATTCAATTCCGCATCCCACGCTTTAACACCTTCCACCGCACAAGGTGTAGAATACCTCATGTGTGGAGCATCAAATTCCTTAGGTGGTGCTCTTGTGAAAACAACAACTTTCCTTTCCTTCTCCTTCTTTGGGTAACACATTTCATGTGGCAAGTAAGACACATTGTCACCAACAACCTCTTCTCCTTCTAAATCTAACTTAGCCTTTTCCAACATGCTTTCCAACTTTTCCAAGGAATCACCGGAATCCTTGAACATATCCTCCAAATCTTTCAAGTACGCCGAAATCTGACTTAAACTCTCCATTTCAACTTAAGCAATTACTAACTATAACATAACCATCAACAAAAACATCTAAATCATTAGCATGAGGGTTAGTTGTAATCAAATAACTCTTAATATGAAATAAGAATAAGTAAATTAACAAACTAAAACACTTAGAATTGAAAATAAACTAGAAAATAAAAATATTAAATTTTTTTTACCGAGGCTTCCATCCGTTCGGTTGGACATCCATCCGATCGGATGGCACAAATTACCACCTCCAACCGATCGGTTGGAACCCGCAACCGATTCGGTTGGAGCTTTCTGAAACTAATTTTTTTTTAAAGACTTAAACTTAATAAAGCAGTAATGAGAACATTAAGGACATTAAAAACATTAACTAAGGTATTCTTTAAACTTCTAAAACATTAACTATAATTAAAACTACTAAAAACATTAAAATTACTCATAATGACATCTTTTAACTAATAATAACTAACATTAATCATAAAATCATTAAAACTAATTAACTAAAAACAAAAAAATGAACATTAAATAAGAAAAAACAGAATCCTGAAAATTTACCGTAGCCACCAACCGATCGGATGGACATCCATCCGAATCGGTTGGCTAAAAACCAACTCTTTTTTCTTTACTTTTTACTCTAAAAACTTGAAAATTCACAAATTACAAACAATTTTATTACTAAAAACTAAGAAATTAATCAAATCTCCGGCAGCGGCGCCAAAAACTTGATGTGCGTTTTATTAGTACAAGTTTTAAAATTTATAAACACGATTTATCCGATTATTATTTAGCACATACGAGCAAGTATACTCGTCCGATGTAGTAAAGGTGGGTAAGTCGAGAACGTCCCAAGGGATTTGATGGTTTTAGTAATAAGAAAAACGTTTTGTTAAATAAGGGTTGTCATTCCAAATTTATGTAAATATCAATTTAAAAGAAACTCAATAAGAACTAAACATATACTTGTGTATAATTCCTTGATTGGTAATTAGGAGTATCATGACAATTTAAGTATAAAGTTTGGTGTAAAACTTGTTAAGATGCGCAACTAAAAATGAGTAGTTATACAATCTATGATGTATGTCATGTTTTAACTACCACTAAGAATTCTATCACCTAAATGACTCCTTTCGGGCATATCAAATGAGTATGACAATTCTATAATCACATGGTTATTTTGAAAATCAATTCTTTTCTTATGAATTCCTACGAATCCTTTCGGTCCTTTTTCGTGATGAAATCTTCTCAAATCCATTATAACAAGTAAATAAGATGGGTGTCAAGCATCATATTCCATACTAATTCGTGCACTAATGTTTTGGAATAAAAACAAGTTGAAACTCCTTTCGGACCTATTTTTCCAAAGATTGTTTTTACCAACAAATTAAGCAAGATTAGATGTTACTTCAACAAACTCATAAAATAGATATGTTTTCATGCATCACCTTTTTCATAAAAGAATACTCTGTAACCAATCACATCATACACACAAGTATATCACAAATTACTCCATAACAATCATATTAAAACACAAGTAAATAAGAAAACTATCATTAAACTCAAAGTAATAATTGTTCATTATAAGTATCAAGGTGTACCTAGCTTGAGAATTACAATGAATAAACTTGTGGAACTATAGCAACCACACTCCTCCAATTGTTCACTAACGTAAGTAAACAACTCCAAACTCGAACCAAGGCTTGAGACTCGAACTCAACACTTTCTGGACGTTTTCACAACACTTAGTAAACTTTCAGGCAATATAAGATGAACTAACAATATTTGGTGTAATACTTAGTTAGATATTTGATGGTACATGTAATCTAGACCCTAAGTGGTCATTATATAGCATAATAACACGTATCCTCCAAGTAAAAATGTTCATCTAGAGTTATTAAGCAGAAATGATCAGCCACAAATGATTATGGGGAGTAAATTCGTCCATAAATGCAAAACTTGTAACATCAGTCACCTCCATCCGATCGGTTTCTCTCCATCCGATTGGATGGCACTCTTTTGGCACATTCCAACCGAATCGGATGCGGGTTGCATCCGATCGGTTGGACACTGTCTGGAAATTATTCTTTTATCTTTTCTTTGTCGTTTTACGTTGCATGCATTGTCTTTCTTCGTGGCATGACTATATTCATTAGAACTTGATTTTTCCTTGATAAATATGTGTAAAAAACTTGTCTTTATCAAATCCTTTTGTCCATGCGTCGTTTCTTTCTTTCTTGATCTTCTTGAAACTCTCCAAATGTGCATGATCACTTCATTTCTTCATCTTTTAATCATTTTTACCTGCTTTTGGCTATATTTGCATGCATAAACACTTTTCCACGATTAAGTAACAAATATATACAAATATGACCAATTTCCATGCGTAAAACAAACAATAACGTGACTAAAAACATGTTAATTTTGAGCGTTATCAACAATTCCATTTGATAATGAAATTGTGGACGGTGTTGACAATGATTTGCTGATGGAACAACCATCCGGTCCTGTGCACAGAGAACCAACAACACCTTCGTAGCCAGATGTTGAGGTATATGCTTCATTATATACTTTAAGAAAGGTTAATCAGTGGTTTGTTCCTATGTCTTGTGGGCGCTGCTAATCACTACCTATGATATGCAGAAAGATCAAACAACACCATCACAACAGATAATCGTCCACCAAGGATATGCAAATGTGGTCGGTCCTACAGACAAACCTTGCTTGGACTCTATTTTTTCCAATCGAAAAGCGAAGAAAATTCAAAAAAAGAAAAGAAAAAAGAAGGCGGCCAATTTACAAACATTGGCAAGAAACTTTTTTCTGATAACTAGTCCAGCAAGGCAGAATGAGTTATCCAGAAATTTTAATCCAGTCAACGGTCAACGCGGCCGAGTCACAAGAGCATCTTGTTCCAGAAAGGAGTCGATTGACCCTATTGTCGTTTCTCAAGTAAAGCACCGTATTACATTGATGAGGCGAAAAATGATCCGTTTTTAGGGGGTCATTTAAGCCCGAATCCGAATTTATTTGATCAAATATTGCCCTAAATCGTTCCTTTTGAGATTTTAGGTACTTTGGGAGTGAAATCTGGAAAAGGAAGCAATTCGGACGTTTTTGGAGCATAAAAGTGAAGAAAACGCCAAAGTCTTAATTTTCCATGCTGGGAACAATGCATGACGGCGTCAAGAGCAAAACCTTGACGGCGTCAAGAGCAAATTTCATAAATTTCCATGACGACCCAGAAGAGTTTTGACGGCGTCACGTAGGAAGGGCGTCAAGAGTAAAAGAGTCATGACGGCCTGGAAGTGTATAAGTCTTGACGGCGTCAAATGTGGATCTAGGCAGTCCGATGATTGTTTTGGCGGTGAGGTGACGGCGTCACCTATTTGGTCTTGACGCCGTCAGACCCCTTTTTCTATATATAGTTTTCTAATTTTTCACAGTTTAGAAGAGAAGTTTTGGGAGAAACCCTAAGTACGATTTTGGTGTAACTTTACAGGTTTTTCAAGGGTTCCAACCCCTTGATACCTTGCATGATTAATCAAGATAAGTGTTCTTCTAATTCAATCAATATGTCTATGTGTTGGTTGTCTATATCATGTTCTTGTCTTAATTCTATCATGCTAGGCTAGATCTCTTTTGTGTTTGCTTAGATCTAATGAAACCTAGATATTGATTATGTGTTGATTACTTGTTTATTCTTGTCTTGGATGAATGATTTATATGTTAGGCTTAAGAAAACTGGCAGATCTCCAATTGGTAACATGCTTGAACGTCTTAAGAAACATGAACCAACGCGCACTAGGTATTTATTGGTTGTATTTAATGCATAAGCCACTGTTTACAATCCCTATAGTTGTGCTGGGCATGGTGTAGGAGGAGATAAGAGCTCATAGAATTGGGGAGTTATGTGTGCCACCCCATGAATGATATTAAGGAATACGATCCGTCATCCATGCAATTATAACAAGTAATTAACGTGTAAAAGATATCTAGGGAGTAGTGAAATCTAAGTAAACACATTTTCTCCAATTACTGCTCACAACTTTAGTATAAATTAGCTTATTTTCATTTCTAGTATTTTTTTTTGATTGCATCTTAGTATTGGGTTAGTTGAATAGCAACTAATTCCGCCCACTCTTCCAAAACCCGAGATTTTAATTTGCTTTCTAAAAAATATAAAAACACAAAAAGAATCATCCCTCACCTTTAGAACTAGTATTTAGGCTTTCTAATCCTAGCGACACTATTCCTAAGCTGAACGATCAATCCCCCGGTACTTGTCACTATACTATACTACAACGATCAGGTACACTGCCTGGTGGGGGTTGTAAGCTTCTCAAGATCCCTCGAGAGGTAAAGCCTGTTGCGATTCCCACGCATCAAGTTTTTGGCGCCGCAGCCCGGGGAATAGTTATTGTCTAGGTTAGAATTTCTTTTTATTAGGTCTACTTGCTAGATTCCTTTCTAGTAAGATTTTTTTATTTTTATTTTTAGGTTATCTTTAGTCTATCTCATTTCTTCATGCCTTTGTTCGTAACTCTTCACCACCTGCCATCATGGCAAATGACGAATCCCTTAACCTTAGGATCACTAGGAGTCGTAGTTCCACTCGAAACCTTGTCTTGCCTTATGCGGAACCCGAAAGGGAACTGCATAGATTGAGACAATATCACTCAACTTCTGAACCATCTAGCGTTGCCATCGATTTTGATGCACCTCTCTCTGAAGAAAATTCAGAAAACCATATCACAACCCCTAGCTCCCAACCCAACGACGACACTAGTACTCCCGCAACCCCCATTCCTAAGCGTCTCAAAGACTACTCCTCCCCAACCTCTCGTGGCTTCTCAAACGCCATTGTCTATCCAAACGAACACACCAACGAGGTCTTGCATGCAAACGATGTATGGCTTGTCAAAAGTGTGTGTAAGTTTCGCGGACTAGACGTGGACAATCCAATCCAACACATCAAGGACTTCCTGAAAATAGTAGACACCATCCATACGGATGGGGCTACTAGAAACACATCCCGATTGCGATTCTTTCCTTTCACCTTATATGAAAAAGCCCAAGAATGGTATGACAAACTCCCTTTCGAATCTATTTTCACATGGGAGCAACGCATATCCAAGTTCTATGAGAAGTTCTTTCCACCTGGAAAAACCTCAACATTTAGAGATAGGATCCTCCGTTTCCGGAAGAGGAAGGATGAACCCTTCCATAAATCGTGGACTAGATTCAAAGATTTAATAAGACAAGTTCCCCATCATGGCATTGAGCTTTGGCTCTTGGTCCAAATCTTCTACGATAATATCTCCTCTAAAGACCGAAACGGAATTAACCAATCTAGAAAAGGAAGATTGGCCAATCTTAGTGCCGAGGAAGGATGGGATAGGATTGAAGAATATGCTCAGGACCAGGATGACACTTGGGACGAAACTGAGTCGACTGTTAGCATTTCTGAAATCACCCCGGATCGGTTGAGAAAAATTCACAAGAGAGTGGAATTCCTATCTGGATCACAATTACCTAAACAGTTGTCAAATCCTTACTTGATCTGCGATTACTGTGGAGGCCCGCATGAGGTGAAAGAATGTGAAGGAGCAACCACAACTGAACATGCATGCTTGTCAGGAGGGGACATGTATGCTGATCCCTCCCTTTTGCCTTTTTACCAAAATGACGATTACACCCTTTGGGGAAATCTAGTAAAGAAAAGAGAAGGGGAGGGAGGCCCTGAATTCAAAATCAGGAGCAATTTCGAAGATGACCTTGGTCACTTCACTCAAGAAAAAGACTTGCAAATGAAAGGCCTTAATGAGCTTTTCGACGAGCAGCAGGAGGGTATTGGAGAATTTTTCAACAAGCTTAACTCAGCCCTAGATAATCTTCAAACGCCATTAGTAAGAAAAAAAGACCCCATGCTCGCGATAACCACACGAGCTGGAACGACGACCAAGGACCCTCCTTACCCAAACTCGTCCCCCACCACCCTCGATCCAGACAAACCTGGGGAGGAGGAGGAGGATGTCGGCGTTGGCACCCTAGACCAACCGCCCGTGACGACCCCTTCCCCATCGGCCCTGCCTAACCAACCTGTGAGAATCCCATTCCCGTCCCGATTAAGGAACCAGAAAACTGAGAATGATAACAAGAGGTTCTTGTCATACCTAAAAGACTCAGTTGTCACCATACCTCTCCTTGATGCTTGCTATCACATGCCAAAGTATAGCACATACTTCAAAAAGCTACTCGCTAACAAGAAGAAACTCGAGGGTCTTGTGACCCTAGGGGAAGAATGCTCAGTGGTGACCCATCGAGGGCTACCAAAGAAAGTAGACGATCCGGGCAGCTTCACCCTGCCTTGCTCCATAGGACCTCTATCAATCAAGAATGCTCTTGCTGATTTAGGAGCAAGTATAAATCTCATGCCCCACTCTATGTTCCGTAGACTAGGATACTCTGGATTGAAGCCTACCCGTATGAACATCCAACTAGCCGATAGATCGGTCAAGTACCCCGTAGGGATATGCGAGAATGTGCTAGTCAAAGTTGGGAAATTCAAATTCCCGGTTGACTTCGTAATCCTGGATATGGAGGAGGATGACCTGGTACCCATCATCTTAGGTAGACCATTTCTTGCTACCGCTCGTGCTGTCATCGATGTCTACGATGGCAAATTAACATTACGAGTGGGAGACGATAGCACAACCTTCGACATTAAGGACTCTATGGACCTCTCCCTCGAAGCAGCCAACCGGCTCTATTTTATCGGGGAAGTAGATGAACTCACAGATGTCATTGATAGTTGTGTCGATGAACGGATCGATGAAGGCTGGCTACGTGACGAAGGCTTTCTGCCTTTTCTAGAGGTAGAAAAGATGGAGGATGTTAATGCAGTCTCCTTCTACCCCAGGCAAGAGGCAACGGAACAGCTCGAGCTCCGAAAGCCCGAAAACAAGCTCAAACCTTCTATTATCGAGCCCCCTGACGTAGATCTTAAAGAGCTCCCTAACCATTTGGAGTATGCCTTTCTTCAGGGAGAAAGTCAATTCCCGGTAATCATAAACTCCTCCTTGGAACATGAACAAAAAGTTAAACTCTTAGAGGTCCTAAAAAAATACAAGGGGGTGCTTGCATGGAGTGTAGCCGACATTAAGGGGATTGACTCGACTTTCTGCACACATAAGATTCTCATGGAAGAAGATTATAAACCTACCGTGCAACCCCAGAGGCGCGTGAACCCTAACATTAAGAAAGTAGTGAAGAAAGAAGTCATAAAACTTTTAGATGCAGGATTGATTTACCCGATCTCGGATAACCCATGGGTCAGTCCTGTACAGGTTGTACCTAAAAAGGGTGGAATGACTGTAGTAAAGAATGACAAGGGTGAGATGGTGCCCCAGAGAACTGTCACTGGATGGCGGGTATGCATCGACTATCAAAAGCTCAATGATGCCACGAGGAAAGATCACTTTCCCTTACCATTCATTGATCAGTTGTTGGAAAGATTATCTGGACACGAGTACTATTGCTTCTTGGATGGATTCTATGGATATTTTCAGATTCCCATAGCACCTGAGGACCAAGAAAAGACCACGTTTACCTGCCCTTATGGAACATTCGCCTACAAAAGGATGCCTTTTGGGCTATGAAATGCCCCCGCCACTTTCCAGCGATGCATGACCACAATCTTTCACGAACTCATGGAAGACAGCATGGAAGTGTTCATGGATGACTTTTCAGTCTTCGGGAACTCCTTCGACCGCTGTCTTGCTAATCTAGAAAAGATGCTTAAACGGTGCGAAGAAACCAACTTGGTGCTAAACTGGGAAAAATGTCATTTCATGGTGAAGGAAGGGATTGTGTTAGGACATAAGATCTCAGGAAATGGAATAGAGGTAGACCAAGCTAAGGTTGAAGCTATATCTAAGTTACCATACCCCACGACTGTCAAAGCAATACGCAGCTTCTTGGGGCATGCCGGGTTTTATCGGAGATTCATCAAAGATTTCTCCAAAATTGCTCGGCCAATGACTCAATTACTTGTGAAGGATGCTCCGTTCGATTTTTCCCAAGAATGCAAGGATGCATTCGATCTCTTATAAAGGGAACTCACTCAAGCTCCAATCATGATCACACCCAACTGGGAGTTACCATTCGAAATCATGTGTGATGCTAGCGACTTCGCTGTCGGGGCTGTATTAGGTCAACGACGCGACAAGCTTTTCCAACCTATTTACTACGCTAGCAAAACCATGAATCCCGCTCAAGAGAACTACTTCACCACCGAGAAAGAACTATTGGCCGTAGTATTTGCATTCGACAAATTCCGACAATATCTTGTCCTTTCAAAAACAGTCGTCTTCACTGATCACTCGGCTCTTAGATATCTCTTCGCGAAGCAGGATGCTAAGCCACGACTAATTCGGTGGATCTTGTTGCTACAAGAATTCGATGTTGAGATTCGTGATAAGAGCGGAGCAGAAAATCTGGCCGCAGATCATCTATCTCGTCTCGAGAACCCCTTGGATGAGCACGATAGAAGTGAGATTAGGGATTCATTTCCTGACGAACAACTCATGTTAGTGAATGACTCGGAGCTGTGGTACGCCGATTTCGCTAATTATCTCGCAAGTAGACTCGTTCCTGAGCACCTTACTAAGTACGAAAGGAAGAGGTTCTTTTCCCAGTTAAAATACTACTTCTGGGATGAACCCTTTTTATTCAGAAGGTGTCCTGACCACATTATAAGGCGTTGTGTTTTGGAAAATGAGGCAGTAAAGATTATGAGGGAATGTCACTCTGGTCCCTCTGGCGGGCATCATGGGATAAACGTTACCGCCCGAAAGATTCTCGATGCGGGATTCTATTGGCCCACAATTTTCCGTGATGTAAAAGAAATGGTGCAGGCGTGCGATGCATGTCAACGAGCCGGAAATATATCACATAGGGATGAAGCACCTCAGAACTTTATACAAGTTTGTGAGGTATTCTATGTTTGGGGGATTAACTTCATGGGACCCTTTCCATCCTCAGGGGGAAACGAGTACATCTTAGTCGCCATTGACTATGTTTCAAAATGGGTTGAGGCACAAGCCCTTAGGACCAATGATGCAAGAGTAGTCATTCATTTCCTGAAAAAGCTTTTCGCAAGATTCAGGATTCCGAAAGCTCTCATCAGTGATAGGGGAACACATTTTTGCAATGCACAAATGGAAAAGGTCATGAAGAGGTATGGAGTACCCCATCGATTCTCCACCGCCTATCATCCACAGACCAATGGCCAAGTCGAAAACACCAATAGAGCTATTAAAAGAATACTTGAAAAAACGGTTAGTCAAAACAGAAAGGACTGGTCATTTAAACTCGACGAAGCCTTATGGGCATTCCGAACTGCCTACAAAACACGTATTGGAACGACCCCATTCCGCATGGTGTATGGTAAGGCATGTCACTTACCGGTAGAATTAGAACACAAGGCTTATTGGGCGCTTAAGGCATGCAACTTAGATTACACAACTGCTGGAAATAACAGGTTTTTGCAATTACACGAACTTGATGAGCTTAGACTAGAAGCCTACGAATCCTCCATCACATATAAAGAAAGAGCTAAAAGATGGCATGATCAGAGAATTAAGAAACCCAAAGAATTTTCAGAGGGAGACAAGGTCCTATTGTACAATTCTCGGTTGAGATTATTTCCGGGAAAACTTAAGTCTAGATGGTATGGACCGTTCACGGTAAAGAATTCTTTTAAATTTGGAGCGGTAGTGTTAATAGATGATGAAGGTAGGGAATTCACGGTTAACATACAACGTATAAAACACTACCAAGAAAATAACAATGAAATGATTAGTGAGGAGGATGTGACGTTTGATGATGAAGTCACGTAGTAACCCATGGCCTTGAGTCTAGCTACAAGACTCGTAAATAAAGAAAAGTGCTTCTTGGGAGGCAACCCATGTTTTGTGTGATTTTATTTGTTTGATTGTTATTTGCTTCCGTATGCATGCTTTATTTTTATTGTTGGTAGATCATGTTTCTAAACTAAATAGTGGAAATACTTTACTTTGTTGTTTTGGCCTAGTCTTAACTCCACCTAGAAGTATTTTTGCAAAAGATAAGTGTAAGGGGAAACCCCAAATATGTTTTTAAGAAACAAACCGATCATGATTCTCCACAATATTAAATGAGCATGTATATTCGTATTTGTTAGAGTCAAATGCTTGTGTTGAGTCATAATGAAGTTTTGCAGGATTTTCCAGGAAGTAGGACCAAGTTTTTCCAGAAATTTTCCGGAAACTTAACATAAGAATTTCTGCAAGACCATTCTGACGGCGTCAGGGTTTTACTCTTGACGGCATCAGGAGTTAAAATCTGGAAATTTTACCGGTTTTGTTTTTCTAACAGAGTCTTATGGTTTTTGTGAATTATTAAGTTTTATAATCTCCAGGAGATCTGCAAACTTCATTCCACAAGCATTATATCTTATCTTGTTTTCTAGGATTTAGAAACTTATATAGGATGCCGCCGATTTTACGCGAGGTTGTCTTGTCTATTTTGTCAGGTTTTACAGGTTATGTATGACAAGAAGATGATTTATATTCTGGATGGGAAGCTTTGATTGTTCATTTTCTTGGAGGAAGATTTAACCTGGCCATCCTATTATCCATACCGAGCAAATAAGGGGAGTATTTGATTTCATTCTCTTTACTTTTTCACTTTTACATTCTTTACTTGAACATTGGGGACAATGTTCATCTTAAGTGTAAAGGGAGGGTAAAAAGATGATACCTTACATATGCACTTTCGCTTGAGTTTGTTTTGTTTAATGGTTGATGTGTAATAAAACTATGAGAAATACTTGTTAGTGCAATTTTAGCGCCAAATTTAAATTTTTTTACAACATTTAGGAGTAAAACTTTAGCCATAGCAAGCGTCTCATGGATAGGAGATTGTATGACTAGCACATAACCGTATATTCAGAAAAATTTTCCACCCAAATATGTGAGGTTCGCCTTTAGATTTGATAGGAAAAGCATTCATTATTAGTGCTTATGAGTGTACCGGTAGCATTTAGATTCTAGAACTTGCGTTAGTGATGCATCCCGAGACCGCTAGTGAGACTACATTCGTGTAGTAGGATTTACTACATGATAAGAGGCATTAGGATTACCCTTGTGTTAAACCCGTATCATAATTACTTGACCATTTAAGTCATATTACTTGGCTAGTTAAGTCAACTAATTTTTCCCACACCCTTAGCGTTGTACTCATTTTTAGTACACGAAACCCCTAGTACACCCCTCCGAGCCTATCTTTTCGTTTCTAACTTTAAGCATTTTACTTAAAGGAAGAATTTGTTACACCCCACTTAAATGTACAACCAAATCGCCTTAGCCTTTCGTGTATGCGCTCATTTTTAGTGCATTATTGTTATTTGTTAAACCCTAAGTTAACTATCTAATTGATTACATGGTTGCTAAGTCGAGTCATATCCTTGTACATATTGTTTTGGGACGATTGGGACTCATGGGTAAGTACTTATTTTATGGAGTAATGGGGAAGAACATCATATTATTACCCCCATATGTACGTTAATCTTAAAAGTGCTCCAAGTGTTTTGATTTTCTTAATTCGAGTCATTAGTTTAGTTTATTGTAAAGTATGTAATGATTCAAGTGTAAGGGGAATTCTCATCCCCTATGATGTATTATTTTGGATGGTAGGGTAAGAGTGTATGCAAAAAAAAAAAAAAAAAAAATCGAAAAATCAAGAAAAAGAAAAAAAAAATAGAAAAAAAAAGAGAAAAGAGAAAAAAAAAACATACGGACTACCATCCCTTTTCATTCTATGTTCATTTTATGTCTTTTGTTATTTTTCATTTATTAGCTTAAGTGGAGTCTAGTCTTGGCTTAGCAACGCCATCTTGTACATGTAATTTACCAAGATTGTTAACTCGCCACCAGTAAAACTTCCTTTATCCAACAAAACCGTGTATTTCATATCCCTACACCTAACGTTACAACCCTTTAAAAGACCTCTTTGATAGTTTATCCTAGGTGCTTATGCCATGTGGTGGAGGTTTGATCCTTTCCCAAGCCCATGGTAATCTATTTTTCTATGACAGGTAGTGAGAGATATCTTCCGTTTCCATATTGTAATTTACACTTTATTACACCCGAGAGATGTGAGTATCTAAACACTATTTGTGAGGTGCTTGTGTATGACCTCCGTGCTTGTCTATTGGTCTTTAGTGGAACGATTATTTGTTGTAATTACTTTTATATTAGTGTTAAATGACCCCTAACTTGTCTTTTGAGTAGAATAAAAGCGCATTTGCTTGAGGACAAGCAAATCTCAAGTGTAAGGGTATATGATGAGGCGAAAAATGATCCATTTTTAGGGGGTCATTTAAGCCCGAATCCGAATTTATTTGATCAAATATTGCCCTAAATCATTCCTTTTGTGATTTTAGGTACTTTGGGAGTGAAATCTGGAAAAGGAAGCAATTCAGACGTTTTTGGAGCATAAAAGTGAAGAAAACGCCAAAGTCTTAATTTTCCATGCTGGGAACAGTGCATGACGGCGTCAAGAGCAAAACCTTGACGGCGTCAAGAGCAAATTTCATAAATTTCCATGACGACCCAGAAGAGTTTTGACGGCGTCACGTAGGAAGGGCGTCAAGAGTAAATGAGTCATGACGGCCTGGAAGTGTATAAGTCTTGACGGCGTCAAATGTGGATCTAGGCAGTCCGAGGATTATTTTGGCGGTGAGGTGACGGCGTCACCTATTTGGTCTTGACGCCGTCAGACCCCTTTTTCTATATATAGTTTTCTAATTTTTCACATTTAAGAAGAGAAGTTTTGGGAGAAACCCTAAGTACGATTTTGGTGTAACTTTACAGGTTTTTCAAGGGTTCCAACCCCTTGATACCTTGCATGATTAATCAAGATAAGTGTTCTTCTAATTCAATCAATATGTCTATGTGTTCTTGTCTAAATTCTATCATGCTAGGCTAGATCTCTTTTGTATTTGCTTAGATCTAATGAAACCTAGATATTGATTATGTGTTGATTACTTGTTTATTCTTGTCTTGGATGAATGATTTATATGTTAGGCTTAAGAAAACTGGCAGATCTCCAATTGGTAACATGCTTGAACGTCTTAAGAAACATGAACCAACGCGCACTAGGTCTTTATTGGTTGTATTTAATGCATGAGCCACTGTTTACAATCCCTATAGTTGTGCTGGGCATGGTGTAGGAGGAGATAAGAGCTCATAGAATTGGGGAGTTATGTGTGCCACCCCATGAATGATATTAAGGAATACGATCCGTCATCCATGCAATTATAACAAGTAATTAACGTGTAAAAGATATCTAGGGAGTAGTGAAATCTAAGTAAACACATTTTCTCCAATTACTGCTCACAACTTTAGTATAAATTAGCTTATTTTCATTTCTAGTATTTTATTTTGATTGCATCTTAGTATTGGGTTAGTTGAATAGCAACTAATTCCGCCCACTCTTCCAAAACCCGAGATTTTAATTTGCTTTCTAAAAAATATAAAAACACAAAAAGAATCATCCCTCACCTTTAGAACTAGTATTTAGGCTTTCTAATCCTAGCGACACTATTCCTAAGCTGAACGATCAATCCCCCGGTACTTGTCACTATACTATACTACAACGATCAGGTACACTGCCTGGTGGGGGTTGTAAGCTTCTCGAGATCCCTCGAGAGGTAAAGCCTGTTGCGATTCCCGCACATCATACATTAATATTTACATCAATATCTGGTTGGTCTCTGCTTATGTACGTTATGTATGTTTTCAGGACGTATGTGGAACCGCAAGAACACGGTCAATTACTGAATGATATTCAGTCAACGTAGATCCTTTTGTAGAGGTATTATATTTTGTTTTTATATTATGCATATCAAATATTATTATTTGTTTACTATTAATAATTTGTTTGTTCTTTTAGGATCTGTCTCGACACCCCAAATGCAAAAAAGACAAGGTTACTTTGCCGGATTCTCTTCGTACTTACTTAAAGCAAAGACAACCCACAGAATTTACGTTTCCATGGGCCGGTCGTTCGATTGTTGTTGGTGTGGGTTTTTGGCTAACGTTGGCGTGTCTTGAACATTGTAGTGGTGGTTGGTTGTATGGCTATGTAAGGAACCATCATCAGTAACCACAATAAGTTTTTATGTACTTTATGTTTTGTTACATTTGCACTTCGTATTGATTCCGTAACCAAAATAAGGGTGTATACTTTATGTTTATTTTTGTTTAACATATAATTTTTTGTTTTTGTACACAGCACTTGGACGTATTGTTTGACCTGATGTGGTCTGTTAGACCAAGCAATGCAGATTGGACTTTGGTAGGGTCTTTTTTTGCTAAACACATCATGGATGATGATATGTATGCTCATTATTCAAATGGCAAAGGCTACCCCGTGCATTGGCGAGGTATCGAAAAGGATAGTTTACGACAAATAATCTTATAATATACAACTTTAATTTCATACATAGTAATTTGTACATGTTTCTCTATATTAGGTGTATTTTCCCATTAATGAACCTGACAAACACTGGTGTCTGGCTGAGCTTCATCTGGGTACTGGAGTTCTTTCCTTTTATGACACGCTTGGGGTTGTCCATGGGAAGGGACACGGTGGTGCAGAAATATGAAGAGAATTTTGCCAAAACAGCTTACCATATATCTGGACCAGCATGGGATATTGGATAGCAAGGGCATATCAGCTAAGGACTATAAAATAACATGTCATTGTCCTACAATCCCAGAACAAGCCCAGGAATATGGTGATTGCGGTGTATGGGTTTGTATCATTTTGTACAGGCTGTGCCATAACCAACCATTAGAAGTAGATGACCCTCTTCAAACAGCTATAACATATCGTGAACGGATGCTTGAATACTTCTGGAAGCACAAGCAGCCAGTAAAAAAGAATTAACGGTATTTGAATGTACTAAACTATTTTATTTTTCAACGCTATAGACTTTTAATTACACAGTTTGCATTCGCCTGCATATGCAGTGATTGAAAATGTTATTAACCAAACAGTTAAGTAACTAACCAAGCACAGTTGACTTGATACCAATCGAAACGTTAGTTAGGTACTATATTATACACATAACCTGGTGTTACGACACAGGCACTTTAGTACAACACACGGCCGAAACAACAAATATACGCTACAAATCCCACTACCTTTGCTACGAAAGACAATTACGGCTCCTTATAAAAACTTCGTTGTTGGTTTGGTTCATCACTATATGCTGCCTTGCTGATAAACACTTTCTTGGCTTGCGGTACCTTGGCCTTAACACTGCCGTGTGGTTTTACACTTTGTTGTTGTGCCTCATTGAATACTTCACGTCTTAGGGCTTCTAGATCTGTAGCTGGCAATTGAAACTTTGGTTCAGTAGCATTAAGCCCATACCTCTCATAAATCTCAGGGAATATAACCTCTCTTAGTACTTTCTTTTACCATTTTAGATCTTTAGCTGGCAATTGATACTTTGGTTCAGCAGCATCACGCGCAAACCTAACTCGTTTACCATTGGACATATTTGGGTGAAAGTGTTTCCAATATGCTGCCTTATATGCTATGAATGTGTAGTAAGATTACAGTAGGTGCATATGTAGCACTACTTGTCCAGTCTTAAATAACATAAAGCATACAGCATGGTGAGTCACATGCAAACAGTTCAGAATATGTGTTCTCTTGATTAGATAAATCTTGTCCACATATTAAGTCAAATTGCAATTAAGTTTCTTATGTGGATACAACGAACTGATGCCTGACACAATACGCTTCACCAATTGTGCCATATATTAAGAGTTTTTGGTTTCTCAAAATTTGACACAATTCACAATGACGAACATTATTATTTTGTTGAATGAATTGAATACGGTGTGTTATTGACCTGGGTCAATAAGTTGCCCGTAATATGATAAGTTGCCCTTTTAGTTTAAATAGTGGCCCGTTTTAAATGAATTCAATTGAATAACATGTGTTTTATGCACGCTGGTAAAGAAGTTGCCCAATATTTCAATAGTTGCCCAAATTTAATTATAGTTGCCCATTTACTTATAATAGTTGCCCAGTATTTAAAAAATAGTTGCCCCATTTCTGGAAGGTAGGTTAGGCTATAGTATACACAAGTACGAGTACTTTAATTTATTTTTAACGCCACTTGATAGGTGTAATAAGAATTAATGAGACTCCTATATATTTGTGTCATACTTCCTATTGCCTTAATATATCGCAGCCATTTCCCATCCATTTCCTCAAAACTTTCAACACAATGTCTGACAACATACATTTGGATGTTCAGCTAGATATCATGAATAGGCTACCCGTAAAGACTATAATCATGCTACGTAGGGTTTCAAAGATATAGAAGGCAAACATAGATTCACAACCCTTCATCACTTCATATGGTGCTCGTCACACTGATGAGTGTCTTTTTAATCTAACATTTGATCAGGGTTATATAGGGTTTATGGCATCTGTATCTGAAAAATTTATCATTACCCCACTTGATTCACACCTACAACTTGTAGCTATGAGACATGTAGGCAATTCTTGCGGCCTAACGTGCTTCATTTATGGTACTACTATGATGGCTGTTATTTGGAACCCATCCATAAGAAAATCTGTTGGCATATTCACCCCTTTTTACACTGACCAAATAGAATGTTCAAAGATTTTTTTCGGTTTTAGTGTCTGTCCGGATACTCTAGACCCGACTGTTGTCAAGATTTCCTATCCTGTTTTCCAAACTGGTTTTTGGTTTGTTTCAGTTTTTTCATTGAACAATATGACCTGGCCGCGTCTCCTAGATTTTCAGTTGTCACGTCCATCCCTAAGATTGAAGAGAAAGAGTCAGGCAGTTGTAGGTCATTTTATCTATTGGGCATCTACCGAAAGGTTAGTTAGTACAAAAGGGGGTTCCGTACAAGGAATACAATTTGGTTTCTTTTGATATGGTTACCTCCCAATTTAACATCATAGAGATTCCTTCTCTTTTGAAAGTTATCATGCCAACTCCTTTTTCTGTTTGCGAGCTTGGAAACACTGTTGTAATTTCTGGAATGATCATGACTTCTGAGGTCCCACTGTTTGTTGGTTGGCTATTGGATGTGGATGGTGCATCTATAACACGATTTTCAAATCTATTCTGCATCCCTACCCCTATGGTGAATAAGCTGCTCAACTTTACAAGTAACCGAGGTCCAATAGTCGAAGCCAATGTTGGCCACATCTTGGGTCACTCAGTTTTTGTTTTCGATCATCGTCTTGAATAATTTGTTAGTTTGGGAATTGAAGGAAATGGTGGTTCCTTCTACATTGCTCCGCACAAAGAATCTCTTCTTCTGATAAATCACAGAGACCGTGCGTTGTACAGTATGTATACATTTTAATATATCATTATATTGATTCGCCTATGATACATTTTGCGTATTGTGTTACACGATGAATTTCATAACTACTGTATCGCATTCTTATTCAATTTAAAACATTAACACAAATTTTTTTCCCATTTGTTAGCAGGTATTCCTGGTGTTTGACAATGTGTTCAGTTATGGATCAAGCGTTGTGGTTTGAAAAGGTGTTGTGTTTTGGTAGGAAGTCGCGTGTGACGAGTCTGTGGAAGCTGACTACTCTTATCAATGGATGGCTTTGAATAACATGTCAAGTTGTAATAATTCAGACTATTTTCTAGTAATCGTTGTGGTTTTTACCCGTTGTCTTTTATGATTCCATGAGAATATGTACTATTTGAATTATCTTATGATGTTAGTGGTTCACTTTATGATACTGACTCTTAATGTTGTAATAGTTTGCAAAACGCGTACCCGAATAACAAAAAACCAACTAATTTATGACATAAATATTTTGGGCAAATTATATGGACGTTTTGGGCAACTAACCATCAGTGATGCAATAAGTTTTAGTCCTTTTGGTCAACTTGTATTAATTCAAGCCTTTCAAGTTTCCATAACATTTATTTGACTATACACGTCCAGTACATCTATAAAACGAGGCAACACATCCCACACATAAAAATCTATCAAATAGCAGCACATCTTATCATCTTCATTTGTAATTTTATAAATAAATTATCAGGGACTTCATTATCAATAACATCATCAAAATGTAGTTCGAGCGTCGCACCTAATTCCGTTTTGGATTCAATATTTGTTGTCACTTGTGAGACAGAGATACCGAAGGCGTTTAATATTTTCTTTCAACAACAGATTGATCATGAGAAGGGTTTTACAAATGATATTCGTAATAAGATTGCTGATGTTAATGCTAGTATAACAATGCTGTCTACAACGATTCGTGAGATGGAGAGCCGGAGTGACAAGATGCTTTCATCGATGTTGTTTACTGTTTAAAACAAAATAAGGCTAGGTTGGTGAAACACCCCGAAAATCGAACTGAAGCAGCGGAAGTCTAATCGAGGTATAACTTCATAGAAACATTGCCATAATCATAGAAAACGACATAAAAGAGTCGTTTTGAGAAAATTTGTTATCATTCATCAAACATAAAATCAGAGTAGCCACAACGGGTTTAATGAGTTTAGAAATACACAATGAAAATGTTTTGAATAAAAGTGAATGATAACATTTCTGGGTGAAATCCAAAAGGGTGCCCTGGTCCACTCCGTGCCATAGATGCTATTTAGTTACCTGAGATAAAACATGCTAAAAGGGTCAACACAAAGGTTGAGTGAAATCCACAGTGTTTAAGTTATAATACTTTGAACACAAGCCAAATAGTAGTAAAACAGTAACATCGTAATGTAGGATATTGCACTAAGCCTCATGACACGCAAACCTTAACACTGTTATGCTGCCATAAGAGATATATAAAAATCTTATGGGATAGAAGCCTACACATAATAATATGATGCAGGTAATAGGGCCCTCGGGTAATAGGAGTTTGCCAGTTCCTAAGTTATTCGAATATAGTGCATTCGGTTACCATCTCAGGCTAACTTCAAATGGGGCGTCAACTGCCAATAGATCTATTCACTATATTCGCGTTCACTCACAAGTGATTAATGGGTCATGATATGAGGGACTTTTGGCAAAAGCGGTAACTTAGGCAATATCAATCAGGATAGCATACAGAAAAACACTTGTGTTCAGATTTATAGCATGTATCTCCCAACGGGATTTGAAAACGTAGTAAGAAGTGGGACTATGAACTCACCTTAGTGTAGTAGTAATATGAAATGCAATATAGTCAATTAGCAGGTGATAGCTCCGACGCGTCACCTAGATTAGTATGGCATAATTTAGTTCGCAATTCAAGCTTAAGACTTAATGAACGTAAATAAGTTTAAAAGTTTTCAAAACGTTTTTGTTATGGTTGTTTGTGTGGCAGCATTTAAGTTTGAAAATAGTCTGGTAGATGTTGGCTTGCATTGGCTTTCAAAAGTGCTTTAGTATTACAGTATCATATAGCAAAAGTAGCAAGAACGTATAGGATTCTGGTTCGACGATAACTGAAAGACGAAGTTTGGAAAGTAATGAATATTAGACGTTGTCGGAAAATAAGACTTGTGTTGTTAAAAGTTTGTATGTATATCTAGATGTTTATAAGTTTTTATACGCAAATATTAGTTTATAATAAGAAGTGTGTGTAAATAAATGTTTTTAAGTAAAAGTTCTACTTTAAAGTGTTTGTATTTGAAATAAAATAAAGTTAAATTGTTTTAACGTATTGAAAAGTTATATTTTAATTTCTAGTTTAGAATCCATTTATAAAATACGTACGTTGTGTAATAATTGTCGAGAATGAGCAAGACGTTTTTGAGCGTGAGTCGCGGGATACTCGAGTACGAAATAGATATACGAAAAGTGTTTAGTCTATTCTTGTCATTTGTTGAAAAGGGATTGAATGGGCTTCGCTCCAAGTTAATTACATTTGATAGGATGTTGGCTTTGGCCCGACAACGAAAAATTATTATTAAAGTTTAGTGATGGGATTCGGCCTAATCTTAGTAACAAGAAATGTCCAGGTTTTGCTAGTATATTTGCTTGTCAAAAGAAAAAAATTGTTTTAGGGAGATTTGTGCAGCTTGTTTTCAAACCAAATTTGACTACATGGGGTTCGAGTAGACAAGAAAGAAAAAGAAACGTTTCGACCTCGTAACATGACTCAAACCGTGACCCTCGTTGGACTTGCCTAATGGCTAATAGTTGGGTTTGACATAGCAGTTAAACCACTCACACAATTATAACCACACAACAAAACCAATCTTTTAATTTCTAAACCATATGACTTGATGTACAACCCAAACCAAAAACACAGTAGAAATACACTAAATAAGCTAATAGTGTATTTAAAGGGGAAAGAAATGAACAAGAATCGAAGGGTACCCATCGTTGAGACAGTAGGTCGATACAAATCATAAGCAAACCGAATCTAACTCCAAGTATATTATTAGACCATAAGATAAAAGTTAAGTTGGGTAAATATGCTAAATAAGCTAATAGGCTAACTAGTATTACATAGGCACATTTCGAAACCTTTAGCCAACACTTAAATTTTAGTTTGAATTTAGTCCTAAGTTGCCACACAATCATTTCAACCTTATAATTCACCATTATCAGTTTAGAGTCGATTTCAAGTTATCGCAAAAACCAATCTACCACAACCAATTCAACCAAGGTCGATTATTCAATAAATTAAGATCGAACAAAACAATTAATTCAACACAATCACAGGTTCGGATTTTAAAGAACAAAAAGGGTAAATGGGTTACCAATTAAGAATCGATTACGACAGAGACTAAAAATGATCGAGACCCGATTCTGATTCCAAAAGCGATCCACACACCTTCGACAACGAAACGTTAACCCCTTTTTGAGAACTAACAATGAATTTTGTTGTGAAGATTTTTGAGTGTGTGGAATCACTTGTGGGTCGCGTGGTTTATATAAAATTAATACAAGGGAGGTTTGATTCCTCCACCTTTTGAGGTCAGTCGATTCGTAGCTAAAAAAAGTATCACACCATCACCATCTAGTCAGCTCTTGGCTTGCGGTGTTGACCTCCAATATGTAGACAAGGAAACGGTTTCCCACCTGTGGCGCTTGAGGACCATCTGAAATGGTTATTGATTCAAACTTGGCATCTTCAGAGGTTGGAGCGTAGCAGTAGGACGAGAGGCAAGGAAGTAGGTTTGTGGGGATCGACTGAGCCAGAGGAACAGATATGGCAGCAATGGCGTTAGAGAGAGAGAGAGAGAGAGAGAGAGAGAGAGAGAGAGAGAGAGAGAGAGAGAGAGAGAGAGAGAGGGTTAAGGAAAGTGAATAAAAAATGGGGATAATGGTGTCGGTTTGTGAGGTTACACACAAGGACGATTTTTTTGTAGTTTATCTCTTATTATTATTATTATTATTATTATTATTATTATTATTATTATTATTATTATTATTATTATTATTATTATTATTATTATTATTATTATTATTATTATTTTGTATTTTTATTTATTTGTAATATTTGTTTTAGGTTTTTATTTTAAAGAGTGTATAAATAAAAGGTAAAAGTGAGATGTCGTAAATGCTTTGGATTCTGTAATGCTTGAGTGGGAATAAACGAATCTCGTATTTTTTTTGAACCCTCGTATTTAATTATACCTATGCCATACTATCACGGTGTTGGTACGCGTGCGGTTTTAGTAAAATAGAATGTGAGTTCGCCACATCGTTTGTTCGGTAATAGTCATCGTTGCTTTATAGTATAATGGAAGCAACAGTTTAAATATGAGAATAAATGAAACAGCTGAATATCTCATAAAAAAAATTTTTGTCCTACAGGGAATAAATAACTTGAAATTTTTCGGGTTCTTACAGTACCTACCCCTAATTCTGAGTTCCGTCCCGGAATTCCTAGTCCGTGGTAGTCGTTGGGGTTGTCTCGGTGAATAGGTGTGGATATTTAGCACGAATTCGGTCTTCACGTTCCCGTGTGTATTCTGGTCCCCTATTAGAGTTCCAACAAACCTTGACGATAGGAATGCGGCTTTTTTTAGTTGTTTTACATCAACGAAGAATGTCTTAACAACCCTACACGGCTAGTTAGAGTGATGATCTATGAATCAAGGGATCTAAGGATGCCAATGATTAGGAATGTTTTGAAGTTATCATCGGATAATGCTCGTGATCCTAAGTGCTCAACTCATTAAGGCATAACCATGAAGTATATTGACTCGAAATCGTGGTATTAGTGGTCTAAGTCAAGTGGGTACTATGTCGATGGATGTTTGTCTCATTATAAGTAGAAGCCAAATGTCTTACGGTCATATGTGACCTCTTATTGTCCCAATGTAAAGGTGATGTTATGTCCCAATATGACAAAGTTATCTAAAATTCCGTAAGAGCAGGTTGTCTCATGAGTAATTGATTATTTAATTCAACGTATTTCTACCAGTGTGAGAATCTTATCTTACAGGACGAGTGGGAAGGTTGTGCTTCAAAGGGATGGTGTCAATGTATGGCCTATCGCCATTGTCAAATATTAAGTAGGCCAGGTGGTATATAGGTGTAGCGGTTGTTATCGAGGTTTGTTCCTAGGATTTGCCCTGGAATTGTGTGTTTTCCGGCTTAGAGGCATTGATAAAAAAAAAAAAAATTCAAAATTTTTATTTGGGTAAGCGTTTACATGAATTTGACCAAATCAATAATTTACAAGACAATTTTTTTTTATTTTTTTTTTATTTTTTATTTTTTATTTTTTTTTGGGTTAACAGTCGTGTATAATGATACAACCCCGAAGAATTTAAAGTTTAGTAGAACGAATTTTTAATGTGGTGTAAACAAGACAATTTTACAAAAATCAACATCTAGACGTTTCTTAACACGCAGAAGTTTGGTAAGGTTTGACTAAAAAAAAAACCCGTTAAAATAAGTATTTTAGAAAAATATCACTATGAGTTTTAGGAAAAGTTCCTTAAGAGTGAAAACATCAAGGAAGTAGGTATAGTTGGGTACGTATAAAATTTTAAAGGTTTAAGGGCATAGCCTAGTTTCTAGTGCTTGCTAGTGTTTAGTGGCTAAATGTCGGGTGAAGTATATAAATATGGTACTTAATCCACTTCGGTAGTTCTGGAAGGTATCATGACTTATTTTGTTATGCTAGTGGTCTGAAATGAATGAATTAATTGGATATTCTGTCAGGAGGTGTTTTCCTTGGTTTCAAGTGAAAGTTGTGCATCGACGGTCGTTCGATATATTAAGACCTATTGGCATCTTGGTGTGGGAGTGAGGTCATATCAAAATAGGTTTTTGGGGCCGAATAATCTAGTACTCTTAGAGGGTACAATGTTGTAAAGGTGGTTGTATATTGATAGTACTATCCAAGGTATCCATTACTTACGAGGGAGTCTAATTATACGGTGCGGAGAGGGTGAATCGTGCATTGACAAAATAGTATCAAGTCATGGTATCTTGTCATTCCTAGTCGCGGACAGAGATGTTTGATTTACCTCTAAGCTTTGGCTTAGTGAACAACGGTGTTTTGGGTCACTCTTACGTCACAGTAAGGCTAACATCATCAGATAATTATTGAAAGATTTGGCAATTGTTCCAAAGAAAAATAGTGGCGCAGGTTACTCCGTAAGTTCTTACGACTTTCTTTAGGTTATAAGTCAGCCTATTGTATGTTCCTAGTCCTTGTCAAAAGTTCTATTGGTCTCTTCATTCTTGACTTCATAAAGGGATCCTCCTTGTATTGTTAAGATCTTATTACCCTATGGTACGCGGACGTGTTTCTCATCGTAGATGATTTGTGGTATTTCAACAATCAGACCATAAAATAAATGTCTAAGCCTCAAGTTCTGTGGACACTAGGTAGATGTCTTATGAGTATCTAGTAGGTTTAGGGTGCAACCTCTAAAGATGACGTCCGTTCTTATTAGCAGTTAGATGGATAGTTTGGGGGCACGCTTAATACTAATCGTGGAGAGTAAAGTCTTGAATAATGGTGTAGATTGCTACTAGCAATCAGTTGGTTGTCCTGTAGTTACTTTGTGTTCAACGCAGAAGGTACGGTTTCTATTTAGGGACTGAATGTGAGTGTCGTCACGATTGACGTATATTAAAGTGAAGGTACTCCTTGGGTTGGTAGTTATCGAGTTTGGAGGTTGTCTGTTTGGTGGTAGGATTTTTCCAAAAATCGGGGATGTGAAATAAAGGGAGATGTCATAAAGTTAAGCTTCAATGAATTCTTATGCTCATGATTGCAGACAATCCCATTGATTATGGCTACGTTCACTGGTAGGTTGTCCTAAGATAGCTGATGATGTAGCTTGACCTCTCAAATTAGAATGTGAAGCGAGACACGGCGGAATTTATGTCATAAGGGGGGTATCAAAGTCTATTTGGTTATTTTGCTTCTTGGTGCGGATGCCCCTGACTTGCACTATTTTTGTGCGTGTTTGTGTTTTCTCGAAAACAGAGTTAGAAAATTTAACTTTTTGGCAAAAAGTCTGGACAACTATTCCCAGCGTAGCATGGTTCTACCTGAATTATACATAGGTGATCAGGCTTTGTATAATTAAGGTTCAACGATGCAGCGTTAGGCTTAGTTTAAAAGAAAGTATCGGTTGTTCATGAAGTGGTAGCTTAAAAAAAAATCAGTTCATAAGATGAATACAAAATAGCTTATAAAATGATGTGTAGGATAGTTTATAGAGTTATAGGGAATCAATTTATTAATTGTAAATAGTAGCAAGGTTGTGGTTTGGTTTGTGATATAGTAGTAGGGTAGCTCGTGATATTGTAGCAAAATGGTTGGTAACGAACTGTGAAATAAATACCCAATTTATCATTTGACCAGACAGTGGCTATAGTAGTTCACAAGGGAGCAAAATAGTTTTCAAAATGATAGTGAAAATTTTAGGGTAATCGTAACATAGTTTACAAAATTTCGACAAAATCATTTGTTTGTTTACGAAATAGTAGTGAAACATATGATAAAATAGTTTGTAAGATAATTTGTGGAACAGTTTATAGAGCAATGACAATTCATTTTTTTTATATAAGAGGGTAGTAAGGTTACAGTTTTTGATCTTTGTGGTAGTAAAATGGTTCGTAGGATGACGACAAATAGGTTTATAGTGCATCTATGATATAGTTTGTGGAGTCTTAGTAATGCAATCAATAGTTAATGTGGAGCAAAATATCTTATAAATCAATGGTAACACTTGTAAGGTATTTGCAACATAGTTTACAAGATGTTGGTAAAACGTTTGTTGGTTTATTGAGTAGTAGTAGGGTAGCAAAATTTTTTTTGCGCTGAAATAAAATAGTTTGTGGGATAGTTCGTAAAGTGGGTTGTATGTTGATAGCGACACCGTTTATTATTTTTATAAAAGGGTAGTGAGGTAGTCAAATAGTCGATAATTTGAAGCAAAGTGGTTCATTGGTAAAGTAGTTTGTAAGAGAGTGGCGAAATGATTGATGGGATTGCGATAAATGGTTTATAAGGTGATAGTAAATGTTTTCACAAAACGGTCTGCAAGGTGTTCACAAAGCGGTTTATATGAGGCTAACAACACAATTTATATGTTGATAGTAAGTCTTGTTATTAGTTTATAAGATTTTAGTAAGGTATTTCCTTAAGAGGATCGGTTTGTAACATAGTGAAAGGTAAAATGTTAGTGACCTATTTTGTTGATAGTAGTAAGGTACCAATTTGGTTTATTACATAGTAATAGTTTGTAAAATAGTTTATAAGATAAGTGATAAAATATAAAGCGCAATGGGCGACGGTTGACACATCTAGTTTGATATGAGATTGCAGATAGTTGTGAACAAATAAGCTCACAACTCAAGATAAATGTACACCAATTTTATGAAATACGACAAGGTTTGTAGGAAAGTACCTATTAGAAGGAAGGGAGAGTGAGACATAGTAAAGATGTTCCTATTAGTAGACGTATGTAATAAAGTGAGATTAGCTCAACCAGGATAAGAGCGGAATAAATGACAACCATAATATAGTCACAACATGAGTAGATACAATCACCACGCATGTGAATACATGACTGAAAATCTTTGCTCTTATAGGCAAATATCGATACATAGCATAATCAATCCACTTGTCCAAATGATAACTTGTCTCATTTTGTTATACAACAAAAAGGTACTACAAGTGTCACTAATTTGGCCACACATCCCGTGGCTAGGATAGAAGCTACTAATGGTAATAGTGTAGTCTAAGAATTGCCCAATGCTCTTCTAGGCGGGTCCTCAGTGGTGGCATGATGTCGTGGTCGTGATGGTCGTGGTACTATCCCTAATGTGTGTAACACCCCCAAAATACCGCAGCGGAAGACTGTGTCATAGGGGTGCTACTTCATAATACAAAGTACAAGTTATAGAAAACGAACTCTAAATGAGACGTTTTGAAAAGTTACCATTCGATTAATGAATTCAAAGTTACAAACATGAGATTCCAAAGTATGATACATAAATGTATACAAAATGTTTTTGAATGGTAAATGATAAAAGCGTAAGTCTTCAGAATATGCAGCTTGACTCTAAGTTCCACGCACTAGCTATCGCCTTACTAACCTGAGATAAACATGCTAAAGTGTCAACACAATGGTTGGTGAGTTCATAGAGTTTGTCTTAAAATAGTTGAAAAGCCTTAAAAAAATGTTCACACAGCAAAGGCATCGTGAATCCACTCAGTTACAAGTCCCGCCATAAGAGACTTGTAACCTGTGTGTTCACAACCCACTGCTACAATATATAGTATGATAAAGACATGTATAAGTTCATCAAGACAATTAAGCAATTAGTAGTGAGTCTCTACTTCATCTCCGAAGACCTCACTTTTATGATGTATCCAACATTCGCAAATGTTAGGATGTATCAAAGACAACTGGGAGTCAATTCCCAAAGACAACTGGGAGCCACTTCCCAAAGACAACTGGGAGTCAATTCCCAAAGACAACTGGGAGCCACTTCCCAAAGACAACTGGGAGTCAATTCCCAAAGACAACTACTAGTCAATAAATAGAATAACGCAATTAAGTATAACGCAGTCATGTATGTAAGCAATCAAGTATAACACAGTCAAGTATAGACGTTTTGAGTATTTGTACAAGTAAACAAGTAGTTGAGCATGTATCCCCCCCAATAGTTAAAACAAGTACGAAAAGAGTAGGGGCTATGACTCACCTTAAGTCTATGTAATGAGAAATGAAAGTGGTAGTCGAATCGCGAAAGTCTCTAAGAGCAGCCTATAATAGAACGTTGCGACTTAGGTTTGGAGTAACGTCTAAGAATACGACGAATTGCCTATATATGTCTTGCATAATGTTCATGATGTAGTACTTAGTATATAGTGTAAGTCTTTGAATATAAATGGTCTATGAAACATGTATAGGTTGTAAATCTCTTACTACCGTTCGGGCCGACATAATTCAGAAGTCATGGAGTAAACGTTCGAGGAGCCAGGACACTTTAACTCGTAAATCCACAACTCATCTCGACGGCTTACTCTATGAACTCCTCACATGAGGCTCCCTACTATTGTAGTATTTGATAACATATATATATATATATATATATATATATATATAAGCTTTTTGATCTTTAATAGTTATATGGTCTTTAGCCGTGGCTTTGCCGTGACTTTGGTCATGTTACCATGGTCTTGAGACTCAACCTTGGCTTTAGCCATGGTTGTGGTCTTGGCTTTAGGTCTTTAAACCTCTTGGTCTCATCTAATTATAACAATTATATAGTTACTTTGGTCTAAAAATGGGCTGTTAAGAATTTGAAGAACATTATCACTCAGAAAGCATTTTCAAGTCTCGAGCTTCTTTGTTCCTGAACGAAAACGTCGTTCCGGACAACTTTCGTGTTTTAACTTTTTGATGAATCGAACCAGAAGTGGGACTTTCAAAACCATAATTTGATCAGAATGCAATTTAGGCAGATTTGCCGTTTTGGTTTCGCTAACTTCAAATGGTCATAACTTTTGACTCGTATACTCGTTTTGGGTGATTCAAATTGCTATGTTTTCCTTGTTAAGTCCTCTTTAACAATAAGTAGGTGTCAAATATCATAGTTATACTATTTTGGTCGTGGTTCTCCATAAAAATCACTAGTTTGCTTGTTTACTTGTCATAAGTTACCATATGTATACCATAGCTTGTTTTATCCATTTTTAAACATCATGAACACAATACAAAGACCATATATAGCATGAAAGAAACATAATAAGCATGAAAATGATAATTAAGCAAGGAGTGTATAAGGGTTTGCTTACAACTTGTGAGGAAACTAACTAGAACCAAGATCAAAACCAAGAATTACTACTTAATCTTCCTAACCCTTTCCAACCATAGCCATGCTTCCAATATTTAACCACCCTTGCTAATCTTGTATTCTTGAATGATTTGTGATGAAGGTCTAGGTGAATTGAGTGGATCTAAACTCAAGAGAATCACCAAGAGTTTCTAAGGTTTGTAAGTTGTTTGATGAATCAAGACTAAACTAGGGTTTCTATGTTGTTATAGCTCTTGAATCTTGTATATAACTTGGAGTAAATTAGCTAGGAGATGGTGTTTGTGTGTGTTATGATGGTGAACGAAATAGGAGAGGAGGAGGGGGCTTAAATAGGGTCTTGAGGAGGTTACATGTTTAGGATATTTTCTTGGTAAACTTGGAGACCAAGTTGTGAATATGTAGTGATCTAAGGGCACTTTTGTAATTTTAAGACACATGTGTGGTGACTCCCCCCCCCCTAAGTCGGTTTGGAAGGCTTAGGGAGCAAGGGTTGGACCTTGGTTGATATTATCCTAGGTATAGAGCTAGTTTTGACTCCGTAGGTTGCTAACCGTAAGCTGTTAAGCCTCAAAACGTAAAACCGGGTATCCTAAAAATATGAAACTTATAGGAATGACTAAACTTGTTAAAATGGTCCATAATAAAATATAAAATGAGTGGTAGGTTCTATCGGGTGCGAAAACCCTGCTAAAAACTGGAAACACGGGTCTAAAACGCGCAATTCGCGTAAAACGCTGAACTGAAAAACGTAAAATTCCGAAACTTTTGGAATTGTCCTAAAATGATAGAAAATCATATTTCTATTGTTTATAATGTTTTATGGACATATCGGGATGCTAGAAGGACGTTTAAACCTAAAAGTAAATCTCGGACACGGCTTTGTGATTTTTGCAGAAATGATCCGACGAGCGTCAAACTCTCGGATTATCATTAAAATAGTTTAACTTACGAGAATATGAAATAAAAATTTCTGAGATGAATAGTGAAAAGTGAATAGTAAAAGTGAATAGTAAAAAGTGAATAGTGAAATTTTCGGGAATAAAAGTTAACCTGAAATTGCGAATTGTTACAGTCTCTACCCCTTAAGGAGAACTTCGTCCCGAAGTTCAGTTGATGTTAACTACTTACGATGTGTCTAAGAGAATTCGGGATCTCTAATATAGTGGTGTTCACTCTGATTCGTCTAAGGTTCTGGTTAAGGAGTTGTATCGGCTACAATTAAGCCCACTTATTCATAACACATTACTTACATAAAGAAGCGTCCAAATTTATGTAAGTAAGGTCTCATAAACTTATGGTTCGGTGATTTATAATTTCTTTATTTAACTGAAGAGGCGTCCCAATCCATTTAAATAAGGAGATTCTAAAACATCCTACTTAAGAATTTCCGACACAAAATCCGCCTTCTGAGGCCGATAGTAAGATAATCCAGTCATCAAATCCCTAAAGCTAAGCAATAATATTATTTAACTCAAATCTTGTGTCTCATCAAACACAAGATTAAGTTAACTAATTAGTTATCACTGAGCTCCATGTTTTTAATGACTCGACGAATCTCTGGGGCTCCTTATAATACTAAAGTCACATCATCTAACAGCGTGAAACTAAGCAAACGTCTAACCAAAAAGCACATGTGTATGTATTGTGTGTAAGGCAAATAAAGAGGAAGGTCCCAACGTATATAGCAGTTATAGTCTAGGCACTAAATGCAACCTAGTTCTCTATAACCAAGGCTCTGATACCAATCTGTAACACCCCCAAAATACCGCAGCGGAAGACTGTGTCATAGGGGTGCTACTTCATAATACAAAGTACAAGTTATAGAAAACGAACTCTAAATGAGACGTTTTGAAAAGTTACCATTCGATTAATGAATTCAAAGTTACAAACATGAGATTCCAAAGTATGATACATAAATGTATACAAAATGTTTTTGAATGGTAAATGATAAAAGCGTAAGTCTTCAGAATATGCAGCTTGACTCTAAGTTCCACGCACTAGCTATCGCCTTACTAACCTGAGATAAACATGCTAAAGTGTCAACACAATGGTTGGTGAGTTCATAGAGTTTGTCTTAAAATAGTTGAAAAGCCTTAAAAAAATGTTCACACAGCAAAGGCATCGTGAATCCACTCAGTTACAAGTCCCGCCATAAGAGACTTGTAACCTGTGTGTTCACAACCCACTGCTACAATATATAGTATGATAAAGACATGTATAAGTTCATCAAGACAATTAAGCAATTAGTAGTGAGTCTCTACTTCATCTCCGAAGACCTCACTTTTATGATGTATCCAACATTCGCAAATGTTAGGATGTATCAAAGACAACTGGGAGTCAATTCCCAAAGACAACTGGGAGCCACTTCCCAAAGACAACTGGGAGTCAATTCCCAAAGACAACTGGGAGCCACTTCCCAAAGACAACTGGGAGTCAATTCCCAAAGACAACTACTAGTCAATAAATAGAATAACGCAATTAAGTATAACGCAGTCATGTATGTAAGCAATCAAGTATAACACAGTCAAGTATAGACGTTTTGAGTATTTGTACAAGTAAACAAGTAGTTGAGCATGTATCCCCCCCAATAGTTAAAACAAGTACGAAAAGAGTAGGGGCTATGACTCACCTTAAGTCTATGTAATGAGAAATGAAAGTGGTAGTCGAATCGCGAAAGTCTCTAAGAGCAGCCTATAATAGAACGTTGCGACTTAGGTTTGGAGTAACGTCTAAGAATACGACGAATTGCCTATATATGTCTTGCATAATGTTCATGATGTAGTACTTAGTATATAGTGTAAGTCTTTGAATATAAATGGTCTATGAAACATGTATAGGTTGTAAATCTCTTACTACCGTTCGGGCCGACATAATTCAGAAGTCATGGAGTAAACGTTCGAGGAGCCAGGACACTTTAACTCGTAAATCCACAACTCATCTCGACGGCTTACTCTATGAACTCCTCACATGAGGCTCCCTACTATTGTAGTATTTGATAACATATATATATATATATATATATATATATATATATATATATATATATATATAAGCTTTTTGATCTTTAATAGTTATATGGTCTTTAGCCGTGGCTTTGCCGTGACTTTGGTCATGTTACCATGGTCTTGAGACTCAACCTTGGCTTTAGCCATGGTTGTGGTCTTGGCTTTAGGTCTTTAAACCTCTTGGTCTCATCTAATTATAACAATTATATAGTTACTTTGGTCTAAAAATGGGCTGTTAAGAATTTGAAGAACATTATCACTCAGAAAGCATTTTCAGGTCTCGAGCTTCTTTGTTCCTGAACGAAAACGTCGTTCCGGACAACTTTCGTGTTTTAACTTTTTGATGAATCGAACCAGAAGTGGGACTTTCAAAACCATAATTTGATCAGAATGCAATTTAGGCAGATTTGCCGTTTTGGTTTCGCTAACTTCAAATGGTCATAACTTTTGACTCGTATACTCGTTTTGGGTGATTCAAATTGCTATGTTTTCCTTGTTAAGTCCTCTTTAACAATAAGTAGGTGTCAAATATCATAGTTATACTATTTTGGTCGTGGTTCTCCATAAAAATCACTAGTTTGCTTGTTTACTTGTCATAAGTTACCATATGTATACCATAGCTTGTTTTATCCATTTTTAAACATCATGAACACAATACAAAGACCATATATAGCATGAAAGAAACATAATAAGCATGAAAATGATAATTAAGCAAGGAGTGTATAAGGGTTTGCTTACAACTTGTGAGGAAACTAACTAGAACCAAGATCAAAACCAAGAATTACTACTTAATCTTCCTAACCCTTTCCAACCATAGCCATGCTTCCAATATTTAACCACCCTTGCTAATCTTGTATTCTTGAATGATTTGTGATGAAGGTCTAGGTGAATTGAGTGGATCTAAACTCAAGAGAATCACCAAGAGTTTCTAAGGTTTGTAAGTTGTTTGATGAATCAAGACTAAACTAGGGTTTCTATGTTGTTATAGCTCTTGAATCTTGTATATAACTTGGATTAAATTAGCTAGGAGATGGTGTTTGTGTGTGTTATGATGGTGAACGAAATAGGAGAGGAGGAGGGGGCTTAAATAGGGTCTTGAGGAGGTTACATGTTTAGGATATTTTCTTGGTAAACTTGGAGACCAAGTTGTGAATATGTAGTGATCTAAGGGCACTTTTGTAATTTTAAGACACATGTGTGGTGACTCCCCCCCCCCCTAAGTCGGTTTGGAAGGCTTAGGGAGCAAGGGTTGGACCTTGGTTGATATTATCCTAGGTATAGAGCTAGTTTTGACTCCGTAGGTTGCTAACCGTAAGCTGTTAAGCCTCAAAACGTAAAACCGGGTATCCTAAAAATATGAAACTTATAGGAATGACTAAACTTGTTAAAATGGTCCATAATAAAATATAAAATGAGTGGTAGGTTCTATCGGGTGCGAAAACCCTGCTAAAAACTGGAAACACGGGTCTAAAACGCGCAATTCGCGTAAAACGCTGAACTGAAAAACGTAAAATTCCGAAACTTTTGGAATTGTCCTAAAATGATAGAAAATCATATTTCTATTGTTTATAATGTTTTATGGACATATCGGGATGCTAGAAGGACGTTTAAACCTAAAAGTAAATCTCGGACACGGCTTTGTGATTTTTGCAGAAATGATCCGACGAGCGTCAAACTCTCGGATTATCATTAAAATAGTTTAACTTACGAGAATATGAAATAAAAATTTCTGAGATGAATAGTGAAAAGTGAATAGTAAAAAGTGAATAGTAAAAGTGAATAGTAAAAAGTGAATAGTGAAATTTTCGGGAATAAAAGTTAACCTGAAATTGCGAATTGTTACAGTCTCTACCCCTTAAGGAGAACTTCGTCCCGAAGTTCAGTTGATGTTAACTACTTACGATGTGTCTAAGAGAATTCGGGATCTCTAATATAGTGGTGTTCACTCTGATTCGTCTAAGGTTCTGGTTAAGGAGTTGTATCGGCTACAATTAAGCCCACTTATTCATAACACATTACTTACATAAAGAAGCGTCCAAATTTATGTAAGTAAGGTCTCATAAACTTATGGTTCGGTGATTTATAATTTCTTTATTTAACTGAAGAGGCGTCCCAATCCATTTAAATAAGGAGATTCTAAAACATCCTACTTAAGAATTTCCGACACAAAATCCGCCTTCTGAGGCCGATAGTAAGATAATCCAGTCATCAAATCCCTAAAGCTAAGCAATAATATTATTTAACTCAAATCTTGTGTCTCATCAAACACAAGATTAAGTTAACTAATTAGTTATCACTGAGCTCCATGTTTTTAATGACTCGACGAATCTCTGGGGCTCCTTATAATACTAAAGTCACATCATCTAACAGCGTGAAACTAAGCAAACGTCTAACCAAAAAGCACATGTGTATGTATTGTGTGTAAGGCAAATAAAGAGGAAGGTCCCAACGTATATAGCAGTTATAGTCTAGGCACTAAATGCAACCTAGTTCTCTATAACCAAGGCTCTGATACCAATCTGTAACACCCCCAAAATACCGCAGCGGAAGACTGTGTCATAGGGGTGCTACTTCATAATACAAAGTACAAGTTATAGAAAACGAACTCTAAATGAGACGTTTTGAAAAGTTACCATTCGATTAATGAATTCAAAGTTACAAACATGAGATTCCAAAGTATGATACATAAATGTATACAAAATGTTTTTGAATGGTAAATGATAAAAGCGTAAGTCTTCAGAATATGCAGCTTGACTCTAAGTTCCACGCACTAGCTATCGCCTTACTAACCTGAGATAAACATGCTAAAGTGTCAACACAATGGTTGGTGAGTTCATAGAGTTTGTCTTAAAATAGTTGAAAAGCCTTAAAAAAATGTTCACACAGCAAAGGCATCGTGAATCCACTCAGTTACAAGTCCCGCCATAAGAGACTTGTAACCTGTGTGTTCACAACCCACTGCTACAATATATAATATGATAAAGACATGTATAAGTTCATCAAGACAATTAAGCAATTAGTAGTGAGTCTCTACTTCATCTCCGAAGACCTCACTTTTATGATGTATCCAACATTCGCAAATGTTAGGATGTATCAAAGACAACTGGGAGTCAATTCCCAAAGACAACTGGGAGCCACTTCCCAAAGACAACTGGGAGTCAATTCCCAAAGACAACTGGGAGCCACTTCCCAAAGACAACTGGGAGTCAATTCCCAAAGACAACTACTAGTCAATAAATAGAATAACGCAATTAAGTATAACGCAGTCATGTATGTAAGCAATCAAGTATAACACAGTCAAGTATAGACGTTTTGAGTATTTGTACAAGTAAACAAGTAGTTGAGCATGTATCCCCCCCAATAGTTAAAACAAGTACGAAAAGAGTAGGGGCTATGACTCACCTTAAGTCTATGTAATGAGAAATGAAAGTGGTAGTCGAATCGCGAAAGTCTCTAAGAGCAGCCTATAATAGAACGTTGCGACTTAGGTTTGGAGTAACGTCTAAGAATACGACGAATTGCCTATATATGTCTTGCATAATGTTCATGATGTAGTACTTAGTATATAGTGTAAGTCTTTGAATATAAATGGTCTATGAAACATGTATAGGTTGTAAATCTCTTACTACCGTTCGGGCCGACATAATTCAGAAGTCATGGAGTAAACGTTCGAGGAGCCAGGACACTTTAACTCGTAAATCCACAACTCATCTCGACGGCTTACTCTATGAACTCCTCACATGAGGCTCCCTACTATTGTAGTATTTGATAACATATATATATATATATATATATATATATATATATATATATAAGCTTTTTGATCTTTAATAGTTATATGGTCTTTAGCCGTGGCTTTGCCGTGACTTTGGTCATGTTACCATGGTCTTGAGACTCAACCTTGGCTTTAGCCATGGTTGTGGTCTTGGCTTTAGGTCTTTAAACCTCTTGGTCTCATCTAATTATAACAATTATATAGTTACTTTGGTCTAAAAATGGGCTGTTAAGAATTTGAAGAACATTATCACTCAGAAAGCATTTTCAGGTCTCGAGCTTCTTTGTTCCTGAACGAAAACGTCGTTCCGGACAACTTTCGTGTTTTAACTTTTTGATGAATCGAACCAGAAGTGGGACTTTCAAAACCATAATTTGATCAGAATGCAATTTAGGCAGATTTGCCGTTTTGGTTTCGCTAACTTCAAATGGTCATAACTTTTGACTCGTATACTCGTTTTGGGTGATTCAAATTGCTATGTTTTCCTTGTTAAGTCCTCTTTAACAATAAGTAGGTGTCAAATATCATAGTTATACTATTTTGGTCGTGGTTCTCCATAAAAATCACTAGTTTGCTTGTTTACTTGTCATAAGTTACCATATGTATACCATAGCTTGTTTTATCCATTTTTAAACATCATGAACACAATACAAAGACCATATATAGCATGAAAGAAACATAATAAGCATGAAAATGATAATTAAGCAAGGAGTGTATAAGGGTTTGCTTACAACTTGTGAGGAAACTAACTAGAACCAAGATCAAAACCAAGAATTACTACTTAATCTTCCTAACCCTTTCCAACCATAGCCATGCTTCCAATATTTAACCACCCTTGCTAATCTTGTATTCTTGAATGATTTGTGATGAAGGTCTAGGTGAATTGAGTGGATCTAAACTCAAGAGAATCACCAAGAGTTTCTAAGGTTTGTAAGTTGTTTGATGAATCAAGACTAAACTAGGGTTTCTATGTTGTTATAGCTCTTGAATCTTGTATATAACTTGGAGTAAATTAGCTAGGAGATGGTGTTTGTGTGTGTTATGATGGTGAACGAAATAGGAGAGGAGGAGGGGGCTTAAATAGGGTCTTGAGGAGGTTACATGTTTAGGATATTTTCTTGGTAAACTTGGAGACCAAGTTGTGAATATGTAGTGATCTAAGGGCACTTTTGTAATTTTAAGACACATGTGTGGTGACTCCCCCCCCCCTAAGTCGGTTTGGAAGGCTTAGGGAGCAAGGGTTGGACCTTGGTTGATATTATCCTAGGTATAGAGCTAGTTTTGACTCCGTAGGTTGCTAACCGTAAGCTGTTAAGCCTCAAAACGTAAAACCGGGTATCCTAAAAATATGAAACTTATAGGAATGACTAAACTTGTTAAAATGGTCCATAATAAAATATAAAATGAGTGGTAGGTTCTATCGGGTGCGAAAACCCTGCTAAAAACTGGAAACACGGGTCTAAAACGCGCAATTCGCGTAAAACGCTGAACTGAAAAACGTAAAATTCCGAAACTTTTGGAATTGTCCTAAAATGATAGAAAATCATATTTCTATTGTTTATAATGTTTTATGGACATATCGGGATGCTAGAAGGACGTTTAAACCTAAAAGTAAATCTCGGACACGGCTTTGTGATTTTTGCAGAAATGATCCGACGAGCGTCAAACTCTCGGATTATCATTAAAATAGTTTAACTTACGAGAATATGAAATAAAAATTTCTGAGATGAATAGTGAAAAGTGAATAGTAAAAAGTGAATAGTAAAAGTGAATAGTAAAAAGTGAATAGTGAAATTTTCGGGAATAAAAGTTAACCTGAAATTGCGAATTGTTACAATGTGTCCTCCAAGTCTTCGTAGGTAGGCATATCAAGAGTCCATAATGGTGGTGGCGGTATGGGTGAGCGCACTAGGCGGCTCCTGGTGTGTATCATCTTGGGTCCAGTGGGGTAGTATCGGAAAATGCAATGGGGTGGGATACTTATCCCGGGTCTGATAAGCAGGGCGGGTATAACAAGTGGTGTGAACAATGTAGGTACAGTGGTGTGTCGTGAAGGGGTAACTTCATCGTCCTCGAAGGGCTCGGTTTCCTCGGATGCCACTGCCGGTGCGGTGGGGGCAGGAATCACTGGGGGTATTAGTATGACGGTCGAAGACATGGCGTCCGTAATGTCCGAATCTGATGATAAGATAATGGGGTGCGAAGCCGAAGACATGGTACTGTAATAACCCAATAATAATAAATATAAATCATTTAATTCGAAATATTTACTAGTCATGATGTCTAAAAGTTATGCATCATTTGCCAAGCAAATCTCAATGCCAGGTGTCTAAAATTGGTGCATTATCTGCTAAGCAAATCTCTATGCATGATGTTCGTTAAAGTGTTGGCACGGAGGGCATAGGGTAGTAAGGTGTAAATAGTTCGTTTTGAAAATGCGGTTATAGTCCAGTGTTTTGTAAAACTCACTTGGTTCTCTATAACCATGGCTCTGATGCCAATCTGTAACACCCCGAAAATCGAACTGAAGCAGCGGAAGTCTAATCGGGGTATTACTTCATAGAAACATTGCCATAATCATAGAAAACGACATAAAAGAGTCGTTTTGAGAAAATTTGTTATCATTCATCAAACATAAAATCAGTGTAGCCACAACGGGTTTAATGAGTTTAGAAATACACAATGAAAATGTTTTGAATAAAAGTGAATGATAACATTTCTGGGTGAAATCCAAAAGGGTGCCCTGGTCCACTCCGTGCCATAGATGCTATTTAGTTACCTGAGATAAAACATGCTAAAAGGGTCAACACAAAGGTTGAGTGAAATCCACAGTGTATAAGTTATAATAATTTGAACACAAGCCAAATAGTAGTAAAACAGTAACATCGTAATGTAGGATATTGCACTAAGCCTCATGACATGTAAACCTTAACACTGTTATGCTGCCATAAGATATATATAAAAATCTTATGGGATAGAAGCCTACACATAATAATATGATGCAGGTAATAGGGCCCTCGGGTAATAGGAGTTTTCCAGTTCCTAAGTTATTCGAATATAGTGCATTCGGTTACCATCTCAGGCTAACTTCAAATGGGGCGTCAACTGCCAATAGATCTATTCACTATATTCGCGTTCACTCGCAAGTGATTAATGGGTCATGATATGAGGGACTTTTTGCAAAAGTGGTAACTTAGGCAATATCAATCAGGATAGCATACAGAAAAACACTTGTGTTCAGATTTATAGCATGTATCTCCCAACAGGATTTGAAAACGTAGTAAAAAGTGGGACTATGAACTTACCTTAGTGTAGTAGTAATCTGAAATGCAATATAGTCAATTAGCAGGTGATAGCTCCGACGCGTGATCTAGATTAGTATAGCATAATTTAGTTCGCAATTCAAGCTTAAGACTTGATGAACGTAAATAAGTTTAAAAGTTTTCAAAACGTTTTTGTTATGGTTGTTTGTGTGGCAGCAATTAAGTTTGAAAATAGTCTGGTAGATGTTGGCTTGCATTGGCTTTCAAAAGTGCTTAAGTATTACGGTATCATATAGCAAAAGTAGCAAGAACGTATAGGATTCTGGTTCGACGATAACTGAAAGACGAAGTTTGGAAAGTAATGAATATTAGACGTTGTCGGAAAATGAGACTTGTGTTGTTAAAAGTTTGTATGTATATCTAGATGTTTATAAGTTTTTATACGCAAATATTAGTTTATAATAAGAAGTGTGTGTAAATAAATGTTTTTAAGTAAAAGTTCTACTTTAAAGTGTTTGTATTTGAAATAAAATAAAGTTCAATTGTTTTAACGTTGTGAAAAGTTAAATTTTAATTTCTAGTTTAGAATCCATTTATAAAATACGTACGTTGTGTAATAATTGTCGAGAATGAGCAAGACGTTTTTTAGCGTGAGTTGCGGGATACTCGAGTACGAAATAGATATACGAAAAGTGTTTAGTCTATTCTTGTCATTTGTTGAAAAGGGATTGGATGGGCTGCGCTCCAAGTTAATTACATTTTATAGGATGTTGGGCTTGGCTCGACAACGAAAAATTATTATTAAAGGTTAGTGATGGGATTCGGCCTAATCTTAGTAACAAGAAATGTCCAGGTTTTGCTAGTATATTTGCTTGTCAAAAGAGAAGAATTGTTTTAGGGAGACTTGTGCAGCTTGTTTTCAAACCAAATTTGACTACATGGGGTTCGAGTAGACAAGAAAGAAAAAGAAACGTTTCGACCTCGCAACATGACTCAAACCGTGACCCTCGTTGGACTTGCCCAATGGCTAATAGTTGGGTTTGACATAGCAGTTAAACCACTCACACAATTATAAGCACACAACAAAACCAATCTTTTAATTTATAAACCATATGACTTGATGTACAACCCAAACCAAAAACACAGTAGAAATACACTCTTGAGTTTGCAATTTAAGGGGGAAAGAAATGAACAAGAATCGAAGGGTACCCGTCGTTGAGACAGTGGGTCGATACAAATCATAAGCAAACCGAATCTAACTCCAAGTATATTATTAGATCATAAGATAAAAGTTAAGTTGGGTAAATATGCTAAATAAGCTAATAGGCTAACTAGTATTACATAGGCACATTTCGAAACCTTCAGCCAACACTTAAATTTTAGTTTGAATTTAGTCTTAAGTTGCCACACAATCATTTCAACCTTATAATTCACCATTATCAGTTTAGAGTCGATTTCGAGTTATCGCAAAATCCAATCTACCACAACCAATTCAACCAAGGTCGAGTATTCAATAAATTAAGATCGAACAAAACAATTAACTCAACACAATCACATGTTCAAATTTTAAAGAACAAAAAGGGTAAATGGGTTACCAATTAAGAATCGATTACGACAGAGACTAAAAATGATCGAGACCCGATTCTGATTCCACAAGCGATCCACACACCTTCGACACCGAAACGTTAACCCCTTTTTGAGAACTAACAATGAATTTTGTTGTGAAGATTTTTCAGTGTGTGGAATCACTTGTGGGTCGCGTGGTTTATATAAAATTAATACAAGGGAGGTTTGATTCCTCCACCTTTTGAGGTTAGTCGATTCGTAGCTAAAAAAAGTATCACACCATCACCATCTAGTCAGCTCTTGGCTTGTGGTGTTGACCTCCAATATGTAGACAAGGAAACGGTTTCCCACCTGTGGCGCTTGAGGACCATCTGAAATGGTTATTGATTCAGACTTGGCATCTTCAGAGGTTGGAGCGTAGCAGTAGGACGAGAGACAAGGAAGTGGGTTTGTGGGGATCGGCTGAGCCAGAGGAACATATATGGCAGCAATGGTGAGAGAGAGAGAGAGAGAGAGAGAGAGAGAGAGAGAGAGAGAGAGAGAGAGAGAGAGAGAGAGAGAGAGAGAGAGAGAGAGAGAGTGTTAAGGAAAGTGAATAAAAAAATAGGGATAAGGGTGTCGGTTTGTGAGGTTACACACAAGGACGATTTTTTTGTAGTTTATCACTTATTATTATTATTATTATTATTATTATTATTATTATTATTATTATTATTATTATTATTATTATTATTATTATTATTATTATTATTATATAAAAACATCACTTCATTAGAAAATCATAGGATTTACAAGAAATTAGTGGGGAGCCAAGAAACAAGCTGGGCCCCCACTCCTCTAGCTATGGCAAAGCTAATTCTACTAAAAATATAATCGGCGGCACGTGCTCCAATGTCCTGAGTCAATGAGAATCTACGGATGCGTTTTAGTAAAGTCACCGCATCCTTCTCAAGCTCTCCCAAGGAAGAGAATGAGAAGGGGAGAAACCCATATCCACTGTCCGCACATTTGGCCTCATACTTGGCCCGTTTGCGTTGTGCAGCTTCAACAACCGCACGCCCAGGAACAAAATCAGCCATGTTGGTCTGTGTCAAGGGAGAAGCCCTTGTCAAATCAACACATGTGTCTCGCCCATCATCCCAAGAATAGAGTAACATATCAGCAGGGCATAAGTTTTGGTCCCTGTCTCCACATAGCCCAATGTCAACCTCTTTACGAGCCGAGATCCCCGCCCGGGAACATATGTTAATAAGGGTATCACGCACTATATTATGCCGATGCTTAATCCCGATAATACCAGCACATGAGACCGCGTGGTCCCCATAGGTGTCCCCTGCAAACACCCTGGAACAAGCTGAACATGGCATTTGAGTGGAGAATAGGGGAATACCCAGCCGATAACATAGCACACATCGGTAAGTTCTGGCTTTCATGGTTTGTCCCAACCCAGAAATCGGGACCACCCGAAGCCAGTCTGAAGTGTGGTCCTCATTTTGCGATCTCCATAGAGCCATCTGTCTAGTTGATAAGCTAAAGGTGGATTCGGCATTTTTGGCAACACGTGTGAAATATATGTCTGCCAGTTTCTTCATGAGTTTGGGGGCAGCGATCTCACATGAGCTGCCTAAAAGGTCGGTTTCCATTTTCGCATTAAAAGCATGCAAGGCCTCATCGAAGGAGGAACCAAAAGTTACGATGTCAGAATGTCGGAGGAGCCTAGTCTGTAAGCTAGCAGATTAGAGTCGAGATGCAAGGAAAGCATAGTTCAAGACATCACCTGCAGCATAAACACCAAGTCCCCCAAATTCGAAAGGTAGTGTAGCCTGTCTCCATTGCCACTCACCAAAACCAGGTCCAGAAGCAGTGACGATGCGCTCTAAAGAAGAACGAAGTGCCATACCAAAGGAAATCTGAGCCCTCTTGAAGACCTGAGGGGGACACATGCGCATAGAAAAATATAACTTGGAGATTCCAGCACATGCCCGAAGGAGTAGCAACTCACATTGGGGGTCATTAAGCTTAGTAACAGCATCCATAAGCTCAATGGTTTTAGCGACCCTCTTCATAACAAGCTCACTGCTAAACACAAGGTCCACACTAGCGGGTCCCCCCAACAATTTAACACCATGTAAAGGCCGGGCAATATTAGGCGGGAAAACACCTGCGAGCCTGCTTCGAGGATCCTCCCTTGGCAAAAAAACCTCGGTTTTATCGACATTGAGGTGCAACCCATATAGAGGTCCATCCATCATAATAAGCTCCAAAACCTTTCCAACTTTTAGAGTATCGCCAATGATCGTGCCATCGTCCAAATACCACGCTTGAAGGGAAAGACTAAAGGAATCTCTGATCTTGCAAACCAATGGGTGTAGCACAAGGGCAAAGAGGAGAGGTCCAAGCGGATCACCTTGTTGCACTCCTTGGTGTGACCATAAAGTGTGTTCACCATAGTATAATCTAGCTGGGCTGGAGTAGCAAAATTTAACCCAACGAGAAATGGCAGGACAACGCAGGCGAACTTCTTGTAACATGACCTCATGATCAACCAAATTGAATGCGTTTTTGAAATCCACCAGTAGCATCGAAAGGCCTTCCTCGCCACCACGATCTTCAATGAACCTATTCACTGCATGAAGAATAGCCTCACCTCCTCCAGGTACCCCAATGCCAAATTGAAGATCATGCAAATAGTTATCTAAGGAGTGGCCAATCATAGAAGCACCAACCTTGGAGACTCAACGCCTCCAAACAGTACCATGGCAATGGGACGGATACCCCCTCCGGGTTTGATCAGAGGTGTGAGGGGGGCACTAGCAGTAAACTCACCCAACACCCGAGGACACTTACCACCAAGAAAAAGATTAACCACCTGGGTGATAGAATCGATCAGCTCGTCAGAAATGGCCACAGCCGCACCACTTAAGCAATCCAAAAGGTGTTGGGCGCGCAATCCATCTCGACCACAAGAAGTACCACGGGGGAAACTCTTGATCATGTCTAGAACCACAGCATGAGGTGCGATGAGGTTATGATGATCAATCGGTATATCCGGCAAAGAAGGAGCAGACTTGAAGGGATGCTTAGCCCTGAGGTCCTCAAGAGTGGTATCATTATAAGGAGCAACACCTGAAGAAGAGAGAATTCTGACAACTGCAGTATAGTGGCCATCACAAACCTTCCTCTTACATTGTTTGACATTACGCTCCCCCACGTCCAAGTTGTCATCATCAATATTAGGCCATGCAGGGGAGGGCTCCGCTAAAACCTCTTTAACAAGCTGTAAACCACCACCAGGCGTACCCCACGAGCTAATGGCATTAGCAATATATTCTTCCTGGCGTTGGCGTTTAGTAGCCGACCTGCACTCCATGTTACTCCTTGGGCAAAAGGTTTTCAGGAGACAAAGGGGAAGGACTAACAGGCTAACCCAACAAGAAATGTCCTCAGGTGTGCAGATCACCTTATCAAGAGCACCTTTCATAACGCGAGCGAATCCGAAGCGACACTTTGGAGGTATGGATTTGACAGTATGTAAACCTTTGGAGAGTAAGGTGTCAAGCAAGTGTAAATCAAAACCAAACTGCTTCTCCGAAGTCGAACCCTCATTAAGAGCAAGCTGAACAGAGGAAGGAACTTGTGGCTTCGCAAGATCAAACAACACGAACCTAACAACGCCATTACCACAGTCAGGGGGCGACATACAATCAGATCCATGCCGGCATTTAGAGCGAAGGGTATGTGTTTTAAAACACACCCCACACAACCAAATCCCCATACGCTTCAAAGTGACCTCAGTCGCTTCAAAGATGGCAAGATTATTGGCCAAGGAATGTTTAGTGGTAGGTAAAGCATCCTTGTTGAAGTGTCGGTCACGTAGGTGAGCGATCAACGAGGTTTTGATGAGTCCATTACCACTTCCATCCTGACAACCGCTTAAACCCGAGAAAGGACAATGAAATCGCGTGATTGCCATAACAGTGTCAAAATACCACAAGGCCCAAGGTATAAGGTACAACTTGCCCAATAATAAACCAATCAAACTACAACAAAGTCCAATAATAAACCCAAAGCCCACCAATAAACAACAAAGACCCTTTCTTTTTTTTTTTAATAAACAAAATATAACTACCAAGGTGGGGACCACCAACACTACAAAAAGCTGGAAATATCAACGGGGTGGATAGAGCAACTCGCTAAGCAGAGGTGGGGTCCACACGGCAACACACAAAACAATCCAAAAAATCAAACCGCTACCACAGCAAAACCAAGCCAACACGCTACAGGTTCAACACGCTGATATATCCAGCTACAACACGCTACACAGTGGCCGTAACCCGCTACCACCGAGCACCCTCATAACCACCAGCGATGTTACGCAATCACCAAACACCACCCTACCGGCAGGGGCAAGCAACTAACACACGTACGACGAATCTTGAAAAATAAAAGAGATACCAAACAGCCGTGTACCAGAGCACAGCTAACGAGGCGAGTCTCGAAGGGAGACCCTCAACGAGGAGGTTATGCAGGAAACAAGGAAGGTAAGGAGGAACTGTACAACGAGAGATGATGCCGGTATGGCAGGAATGGATGGAACCAGGAGGATTCAAGGTGAATCCCTCCCGTCGCCATGGATCGCCCATACCAAACACCACATAAAAGGTAAAAGTGAGATGTCGTAAATGCTTTGGATTCTGTAATGCTTGAGTGGGAATAAACGAATCTCGTATTTTTTTTGAACCCTCGTATTTAATTATACCTATGCCATACTATCACGGTGTCGGTACGCGTGCGGTTTTAGTAAAATAGAATGTGAGTTCGCCACATCGTTTGTTCGGTAATAGTCATCGTTGCTTTATAGTATAATGGAAGCAACAGTTTAAATATGAGAATAAATGAAACAGCTGAATATCTCATAAAAAAAATTTTTGTCCTATAGGTAATGAATAACTTGAAAATTTTCGGGTTCTTACAGTTGGAGCTGAAGTTGTCTCGATTGACCCAACTAGAAGCTGACAATTTAAATGGTGTTAAGCAGCTAGAACTTCAATCAGATATGATGGATTTGTGTGAAGCAGACTATGAAATGTCATAGATTATCGTTTTTTTTGCATTAGGTTTATGTTTTTTGTTTAAATAATGGTTTTGTACTGTATGGTTAATGGCTATATAATGTCATATGTTTATTTATTTATTTATTTATTTATTTTGTAACGTATTTTCACCCCCACCAAATTACTACGTACGATATTGTGTTGTACTTTTTAACTTAACGTGCACTACTATTAGAGAGTATATGGTTAAGTAACTACTATTGTTGGTTGCCCTATGATAACAACCCACTCCATTTGTTGCGCTATGCATTATTTCATAAAAGTTGGTTGTCTCCATATAAGTAATTACAGATCTTTTGTAGAAACCGTAAATATAGTTTAGAAACCGTTAGTTATCCTTAACTGTTACTTATCCTTACCATGTGGGTATTATGAATTGGAAATGTTTGTTATCCTTACATTTATTTTATAAACCATTCTAACTCTTGTGTGCCAATATAAACCACCATATTTCATCTTTTGCATTATATACTTTAATTTTTTTGTTTCCAAATTCTATAGCTTCACCATCTTCAAGTAATGATTCAAAGAAACGTAAACGTTCAATGGAAACTTCTACTCCTGGAGGAAACGCAAGTATGTTTTTTCTAATACTCAAACATGTATGTTATGTAAAACACTTATTGCCATAATATATCAATGCTTTAACCACATAATATAGTCAAACAACTTTGGGCAACTATTATTTCTATACCTGTGCAACCATTATTCAAATTACTTTGGGAAACTCATATTCGTACACCTGGGCAACCATTAGTTATGTATGTTTGCAACAGTGTAAGAAACATAATGCCACACCAACCACACAATCAATGTAACACACGTAATGCCATACCACCAAGTACAAATTCCATCATAGCAAATCTAAGCGAGTATCATGTCAGTAAATTTCATGTTTCAAAAAATCTTTTAAAAAGCGAGTATCATGTCACCACATAATTTAGTCAAACAAGTTTGGGCAACTGTTATAATGTATACCTGTGCAACCATTATTCAAATGACTTTGGGCAACTCATATTCGTATACCTGGGCAACCATTAGTTATGTATGTTTGCAACAGTGTAAGAAACATAATGCCACACCAACCACACAATCAATGTAACACACGTAATGCCACACCACCAAGTACACATTCCATCATAGCAAATCTAAGCGAGTATCAAGTCAGTAAATTTCATGTTTCAAAAAATCTTTGTATAAAACCATTCCAATGCAACAAAGCTTTTAAAAAGCTTTTCTACAAGTAACTATTTAATAAGAATCATATGATGTAGTGCACAATTATTCATTATTGTATTTTTCCACATCTTTTGCATCAAAAGCTTGGTACACTTCAAGTCATTCACCCAAAAGTCATATGCAAAGTGTTTGCTAAAATGCATCAAGTCATCTAATAGCATTTGTAAATAGTTAATGTGGAAAACTAGAAGGGGGGAGTTGAATAGTTTTACGTCCGTTTTAAATTTTTTAAAAACAAGTTTGTTTTAAAAAACTTCGATTCTAGTTTATGTGATTTCAATACTTGCACTATATGAACAATTATATAGTTACTAACTAACTAAGCTAATATTGTATAAGTAAATACGTAAGTAATGAAAAGAGTTGGAAAGATCAAACCACAACACAAGGATTTATAGTGGTTCGGCTACAAGGTCACCTTCCTTGTTCCTACTCCACTCCCCGAGTCACCTACTCGAGAGTTTTCTTCACTATGTCAACAAACTCCCTTGTAGCAGAGAAACCTTACACAACTTTTGCTTAGACCGGCTTAACGACACAAAGCTAGATGTCAGGTTCTAATCCTAGCTAGAACCAATCTCACGACTTCTTCACAACTTCTACACTACTTATACACACGACACCTCCTTCACAACTTCACACTACTTCACTACTACACAACTTCTTCTCCCTACACAACTTCTACTTCTCTTAAACTACTTATCACAAGCACAACACAACTTCACAAATAATATACACAATATACACAACTACTCTACAATACTTCTTGAACTTTGTTGTAGAAGGAGTATTCTTCTTTTGCACTTTGGATGAGGATGGATGAGAAGGGATTGAATCACTTGAAACAAGGATTAGTAATCTAATGATCAAAGGGTTTTGGAAGATGTTTAGAGAGTTTTAAATCTGAAATTTTCGTGCAAAAGGTTAGAGAAAATACCAGATTTAAGGTGGTATTTATAGGAGAAAATTCTGACAGATTCTGACACAGGAGCCTGGCCGGTCCCCTTAATTTTAAGGGGACCGCCCCTTATAATTAAGGGAGCCGCCCAGCTGTAACGGCCAGAAAATCTGTCATTTAGTGGGGAAAGTTTATTTGGTGAAAAACTAACTGATTTTGGTTAAAAATTTGAATTCATATATTTAGTATGATTAAAACATTTTTTTATTACCAAAAGTGTTTTTCAAAAATATATAATATGTTTATATAATTAAATAAACTTTGTAATAATTAATTAAATACCCCTTTGACCATGAGATGTATTAAGCACTTGTTTATCCATACCTTTAATGATTAAGTTGGATATAATGATATAAAATAACTTAATACTTGTTTACGTAGTAATCTTACGTTTGATGATTTTACATTTTGTGATCGTCAAAACATAGAGATATCGAAAAATATAAATAACGTTTTTATGCATTATTTATGTTAACAATCTCCCCCTTTTTGATGATTACAAAATCTAAACTCATTAAGCAAAAATTAGTATATATACAAGTATTATTGTGAGTTTATATCAATTCTCCCCCTTTTTGTTAGCATCAAAAAGGTTATTCCGACTAAATAGCAGCTCCCCCTTGATGTATACTCCCCCTCGTTTTGAGGTCATAAAGGAATCGAGATATGGGATTCTTGCAAAAAATATTTAGTGGACAAGCAACACACACACACACACACACACACACACACACACACACACACACATATATATATATATATATATATATATATATATATATATATATATATATATATATATATATATATATATATATATATATATATATATATATATATATATATATATATATATATAGCATGCAAGAATGGAAATTAAACATAACCATAATCATTGATAGAATTAAAAGGTTACAACAAGCATTACATCAACAAACTAAATGATAACTAAAATAAACCAAAGCTCTAACATGAAGTTCCTGTCTAGAGCTTGCCATCCTAAATGGTTTAAGACAATTTTATTTTCAAAATACCAAGCATGTTTAATTGGGTGGAATTGATGGTGAATATGGAGATGATAATGGTGGAGAAGTATTTGTTGATGGTGGTGGAGGAGGTGTGTTTGTTGTTGGTGGTGGTGGAGTTGTAGTAGTGGTGGTTGGTAGTTGATGCAACAAGTTTTCAATGTGTGAAAACATGTATTGTATCTCATCTCTTAGTCCGAACACAATTGTTCGGTTGTGGATGCAACAAAGGTAAGTGTCACCATGAGCTTCAAGTAAGCTCCATGGGACGGGGTTATAGGTTGGTGGATTGATAGGGGATGATGAGAAGTGTGCATCAAGAGGTGTTAATGGTGATAATGAGAGGGTTAATGCAAGAGTTGTGTTTTCAATGGTAGGTTGTGGTGGTTGAACTATTGGTGGAGGGGACAAGTGGGTGTTTATGTAGTCATTTATGGATGAAGTGGATGGTATGGAAGAAGTGGAGGTTCCATTTGTTGATGGTGTTTTGGAAGGTGCATTTGGTGCACTAGGAGATGAGCATTGAGGTGGTGGTGATGGAGTGGTGTTGTCTTCATTGGTGAGATCAATGAAGAGTTGTTTTGGTGGAATAATGACAAGTTTTTGTTTCTTGGCATTGTTTGAGTAGGTGGTTCTTGGTGATGACATGATGAGGTTTGATGAAGGTTGAGGATGATGGAATGTGAATTAAACATGCATGGGGATTATATAGTATGAAAACATGTTTAGAAATGGAATTAATTTGAAAATAGATGGTTAGATACCAAAAGCAGTTTAGATTTAAAGGGAAATGGTAGCTGAGACTAGCAAAAGAAGTCACAAGATGCAAAAGAAAACAATAAAAACTACTGTATGGGTGGCCGGTCCCCTTAAATTTAAGGGGGCCGCCCCTTATGAATTAAGGGGACCGCCCATCTGACGACCCATAAATCAAAATTTTTCTGGAAAAACGTTATATTCTGTTTTGTTTTTGTAGCAAGCTCTATTTGGACATTTCACATTTGTTTTGGTCTATTAGAAAGCATACATGTTATATATATATATATATATATATATATATATATATATATATATATATATATATATATATATATATACATATATATACATAAACTAATCATGCAAACATATATAGATTAAGTGATAAAACATGCAATCATAAGCATATATTAAACATAATTAAGCAAGTTATCAACCTAATCATGTATCCAAACAATTATCCAAGAGAATTACAAGTACTTCCGAATATAATTCGGAAAAATAGCACATAAATATCCACGATCAAAAGTCATAAAAATAAATATCGTTCAACAATCATAAGCTAATCTCCATCATCTCCTTTTCTTCCCGAAGATACCCTTCAACGTCTTCCCGATGGATTTGAAGCCACCTCTAACTTCTTCATGCAAACTCTTTTATCGTCTAAGCATCTCGGTTGTTCGTGCATGAAGTACTTCGTCGGTTTGATCGCTAGGAGATGGGGTTGTATACTCAGGATAGTCGAGATCCTCTAGATTATCAACGAACTCGGAGAACGAAAGGGTACTAGCACCATGGGTGTTTTCCTCCTCATCGTCATCGTCTTGTCGAGAAGATGAACCGTGAAAGCTATGACGACGAGATTTTCCCTTGTCACTTCGAGTTTGTTTTAGAGTGAGAGGACGTAAGGTGGGATAGATGGACTCGTAGATGCTATTGTCAAGATCGGGGTAGTACTCGATAACATGACGATAGAGACGAGTTAGAAACATTCCATATGGAAGATTGGCTTTGGGAGTTTTTCTAGAACACTCAATCCGTTTGATAAAGAAGTAGGCCAAATTGTATGGCTTTTCAAAAGCGATACAATACAACATGTGAGCAAGGCACGCCGGGAGATTGTCCCGGTGACCTCCGGTACCGAACGCATTCTCACGAATGAGGTCTTCCCAACGCTTCATGTGGGGGCCTAATTCCTTGAGGAGAATTTGGTATGAAGAGATTTGGACATTTTTGGATTTTATTTTTCGGGTTGTGGTAGCACGCTCCACACCAAGGACTTGACGAATTTCGTCGGGATGAGGGATGTCGGAGAGATATGGACCAAAGGTTGGTCGACAATGATGTAGAGATTCGAGGTCCCACTCGTTTGCGAAAATGGCTTGACCTCTAAAAGGAATTTGGAGGATTTGACCAAATTGGTTGAGAGTTAAGGTGATAAATTCATTTTGGATCATGAAAGAGATGGTGATGGCACCAAGATCATTGGTTTGAACCGTGACTTGGCTATAGAAATCAACTATGAAACGAGGAATGATGGGTTCATTGATTTCAAAGAGGCAATTGAAGTTGATGCTTGTAAATAAGCGATCAATGTAGTCGGATTGAGCATAAGCTAGATCTACTACACGTCCCTCATGAACGTTTCTATCTTCAATTTGACGATATATACGTCCAATGGAAGGAGATGTAGTAGGGAGTTGGGAAACTTTAGGAATGTAGTTTTTAGTGAGGGAAAGATCTTCGGTAGTCGCTTTTGGCATTTTAACCTAAACACAACAACAATACAAAAGACCAAAATAAATATAAAGAAGAATAAAAGTGTATATATTGTTGAGATTTATGTTGGAACGTAAACATACTTCGACTCTAAGACGATAATCCTAAGAAGTAGTTTACCATGTTCCTTAATTTTATATTTAACTCGTTCTAGATATATTTTACGATCTTTAGTAAGTAGTTATGGACAAATCCAAACGCCCTTTTTAAAAATCTTAATATATCATGAAATTTACTAGATTTACTTTAGGTTGTAAAACTAGCCATTTCTTACGAGTTTCTTATGCATGTGATTAGTTTTCGAAAAATATGGTTTATGTTGTGACTCAAAAATGTCATTTTTCGTACTAAACCAAAAGCTTCCTTAACTAGACACTTACACTACAAGTATGTCAATATATATATAAATTATATATCTTGACAAGTCCGAATTACAAGTTTTAGGTTTATAATCTTGACAACGTTTTATAAAAATTACAACGACTTAATTTCGACATTATTTGGACATAATCCAAACACCCTCTTGTCGTGTACAAAAATATTTTTACTTAGTCGAAAAATATAGTTTCATGTTTTACAAGTTATAAAAACATAATATGATTAGTTTTAACAAGTTTTTATAGCATTATTCAACAATGTGTTTACCAAAAATTTTGAAAAGGAGTGTATGAAATTTTTTAAAAATTTTTCGACAAGAGGGTTTGTAATTATTAGTTTCTAGTATTAATTAAGCATCTTAATCCTAAGGGAAGCATTTAGTTATGGAAATTTTAGACCCAATTCGAAAGAAACTATGAATTTGAAAAAATTATTAAAACATGCATAATCTTGAGCTTGACCAAATTAGATGGAATTAGATGAAATGTGTTATGAAAAACTTACAATATGTAATGGTGATCGTGTTAGATGAATTTGCCCTTTGCGAATTAACCCAAATTAAGTGAATTAGAGGTTGGTTTTTTGAGTTTTTGGGGTTTAAGGTTCGTCACAGGAGCAGCAGATGGAAGGGGTGTTGAAAAAGTGGATTGTTTGGCAAAAGAAACAAGAGGAAAAACGATTTGGAACTATCAGATGGCCGGGCCCCTTAAACATTAAGGGGGCCGCCCTTTATTTGGCTGCCGGTCCCCTTAAACATTAAGGGGGCCGCCCTCCAAAACTTGATATTTCGTGGTTTGGGTTTCTGGAAAGAACAAGAAAATACTTATATAAATATTAGATTTATATTTAATCAAAAATACGTTGGAGAGTATACGCACGGAAGGAATTACTTGACACTTTTACTTGACATTTCGTCAATTAAAATTTCTTGATCATTTCGGATGAAATTTATCAAGTTGTCAAGTGGACGAGAGAGTTGTGGAAGGTTTATAAGTATATATATATATATATATATATATATATATATATATATATATATATATATATATATATATATATATATATATATATATACGTATATAGTATGGGCTTATAAGACGAGAATATAGGAGGGAGATGTATGCAACGAAAGACGGGAGTTTGTTTCATCCATAGATTTTTTGGCTCATTTCTCTACATCAACATGGGTGTCGTTGAACATTGAAGTTCAATAAGGCAAATGGGGGGAAAGAAAAGGTTCGTAAACGAACAATTTCTAGTTCTATAAAGTCAACAAATGAATTTTCTAGGTTATAAGATCCTATATATATATATATATATATATATATATATATATATATATATATATATATATATATATATATATATAAATAGATAAGTATATATATGTATAGATATAAAATCTAGAGGAAACTATAAGCCAAACAAAATCACATAAAAACTAGAGACTAAACTAAGCATGCATTTCTTGACAAGGAAATAAAAAGAAATGTGTACCTTTCGTCTTCAATGCGTTTTTCTTCAAAGTCTTCAAGGAATTGTACGAACAAGAGGTGACAACTAAAATTTCTAAGTTTGAATGGCGAATTTTCTACGTTGGTCCCCATTGTCTCATTTGACCAAAGTTATTTGATCCGAACGTGTTTTGTATTTGACTTGGGTGCATATATGGTGGAAACATTCCCCACGGATTGAAGTTCCACATTTGTTGATTATTGTTAAAGTTTCATCTATTTTGGTTTGCTCTTGGTTGAGGTGTTTTAGATCTAGGGTAAGAATTATTTGGTTTCCTAGGTGGTGGAGTTTTAGATCTTGTTTTAGGTTTAGACGATCCTATATCGGTCTTTAAAGATGGTTTATAAAACGGTTTTATTTCTTCATCACTAGCAAGAGGTATTTTCTTATCATTTATGAGTATATACTTAGGATTAGATTTTAGAGGTTTTAGTTCATTGAGTTCACTTTCAAATTTGACATTTTTAATTTCACTTGTTGAAGCTTCGGTTGAGTTAAATCCTAAACCGGTTTTTATCTCCGGATACTCTTTGAATACTTATTATTTTACTAAGTGAGTGACTACTATTTTCAAATTTATCAAGTTTGCAAATTTCTTCCCTGAGTTTTTCATTTTCACCTTTAAGCTCTTGACATGATTTACATTCTTCAAAAATTTCCTTACCTTTTTCAAGTTGATGTATTTTAATTTTTAGTTCTAGTACTTCATTTTCCAATTGGTTGTTTATGCATTTTAGTGATTTGTTTTTAGCCATTACTTGTTGTCCTAGTTTGCATAATCTATTGTATTTACTATCTAAATCTTTTTCATCTAATGATAAATTTTCATCACTAAAGTATTTGGTTTCGGAACGTACCTCACTTGATGTTTTCGCCATGAGACGCTTCTCTTCCTTTGTCGTTTCTTTCTCATCTTCATCACTATCACTCCAAGCTCCTCCAACAAATGCTCTTTGATCTTGATCTCTTGTCATCATTGGACATTTTCCAATGAGGTGATTCGGATCACCACACTTGAAACACTTTCTCTCATTCTTGCTATACTTGTCATCTTTATTCTTTTGAGATGCTCTCCTTTCATCATGTGGTTGTCTAACGAATCTTCCTCGCCTTTTGAAGAATTTCTTGAAATCTCTTACGGCCATGGCGTATTCTTCGTCATCACTTTCGGAAGATGAGCTATCTTCGTTACTAGATTCCTTTCTAGCTTTCAAGGCGATTGACTTGCTTTGCTCTCGTTTTCCTTTGACCATTTCGGAATCCTTCTTTATAATTGCTTCGTAGACTTTCAAATTTCCAATTAATTCATCAAGTTGCAACGTTGACAAATTCTTTGATTCTTCAATAGCCACTTTAGCTCGCCATTTTGGGTGAAGGGCCCTAAGAAACTTCCTAACAAAATTCTTACTAGAAAAATTCTCATCAAGTGCTTTTAAACTTGTGATGATAGTGTTAAATCTTGCGAAAGCATTATCAATTGATTCCTCTTCCGGAATCGTGAATTGCTCATATTGTTGAACAAGTAGATCTATTTTGTTATCTTTGACTTGACTATTACCTTGGTGAGTTATTAATAAAGAGTTCCAAATTTCTTTTGCGGTTTCACACATAAAGATCCTTTCGTACTCTTTATGTGGTAGCGCATTATAAATAACCATTTTTGCTTCATTATTTTTAGCAAGTTTTCTTTTTAATTCATCATTTTGTTTTTAAAAAGGTACGATTTCATCTTTCTTTGTTTCGGGGTTATTTTGAATAGGTAAAAAATCACCATTGGTAATAACATGCCAAAGATCTAGATCTTTTGATTTCACATAAGTTTCGAATCGATTTTTACAATATAAAAATCCATCACTTTCAAATAGTTGTGGTCTTTGCATAGATTGCTCTTCTAAATATTTTTCAGATTCCATAGATCGTTACAAGTTTTAAAATACAATATATTTTAAAAAATCTTGCTAGACGTGGCTCTGATACCAATTGTGGAAAACTAGAAGGTGGGGGGGGGGTTGAATAGTTTTACGTCCGTTTTAAAATTTATAAAAACAAGTTTGTTTTAAAAAACTTCGATTCTAGTTTATGTGATTTCAATACTTGCACTATATGAACAATTATATAGTTACTAACTAACTAAGCTAATATTGTATAAGTAAATAAGTAAGTAATGAAAAAAGTTGGAAAGATCAAACCACAACACAAGGATTTATAGTGGTTCGGCTACAAGGTCACCTTCCTTGTTCCTACTCCACTCCCCGAGTCACCTACTCGAGAGTTTTCTTCACTATGTCAACAAACTCCCTTGTGGCGGAGAAACCTTACACAACTTTCGCTTAGACCGGCTTAACGACACAAAGCTAGATGTCGGGTTCTAATCCTAGCTAGAACCAATCTCACGACTTCTTCACAACTTCTACACTACTTATACACACCACACCTCCTTCACAACTACACACTACTTCACTACTACACAACTTCTTCTCCCTACACAACTTCTACTTCTCTTAAACTACTTATCACAAGCACAACACAACTTCACAAATAATATACACAATATACACAACTACTCCACAATACTTCTTGAACTTTGTTGTAGAAGGAGTATTCTTCTTTTGCACTTTGGATGAGGATGGATGAGAAGGGATTGAATCACTTGAAACAAGGATTAGTAATCTAATGATCAAAGGGTTTTGGAAGATGTTTAGAAAGTTTTAAATCTGAAATTTTCGTGCAAAAGGTTAGAGAAAATACCAGATTTAAGGTAGTATTTATAGGAGAAAATTTTGACAGATTCTGACACAGGAGCCTGGCCGGTCCCCTTAATTTTAAGGGGACCGCCCCTTATAATTAAGGGGGCCGCCCAGCTGTAACGGCCAGAAAATCTGTCATTTAGTGGGGAAAGTTTATTTGGTGAAAAACTAACTGATTTTGGTTAAAAATTTGAATTCATATATTTAGTATGATTAAAACATTTTTCTTTATTACCAAAAGTGTTTTTCAAAAATATATAATATGTTTATATAATTAAATAAACTTTGTAATAATTAATTAAATACCCCTTTGATCATGAGATGTATTAAGCACTTGTTTATCCATACCTTTAATGATTAAGATGGATATAATGATATAAACTAACTTAATACTTGTTTACGTAGTAATCTTACGTTTGATGATTTTACATTTTGTGATCGTCAAAACATAGAGATATCGAAAAATATAAATAACGTTTTTATGCATTATTTATGTCAACAGTTAACAAGTCATGTAAGAACCTCTCCATTGCGGTTGCAAAGTTGCAACATACTTCTAAAAACATGTTTGTTTTTTCACCCTTTTTGCACTTTGAAAGGGAGTAAATAGGGTATAATAAATTATTTTGGGAATACCAAATTGTAATTATACATATTTCAATCAATTGAATACAACCATGTAGAAAGGTGTTCCAATACACAACTACAAGGGTTTATACCATGTATTTGGTAATCGCAATTATTACAACACAACTTTTAAGTATATATACGATTACATTACTTATCAAAAGTCTAACATTTAAAACCCTATATCTAACAAAAAACTATCAACGTATTCACCATTATTTATTTAAAAATGGCAGACACACCAAATCTTAATGAATTGAAAGATGCAAATGAATTTGGTAAGCTTAGCGATGCCTTCAAGCTGCTGATAACTCATGACAAAGCAGAAGAGCAAAGTTTTATCGGTCGTATAAAGGAGGAGAGTAGCCAGTTGAGGGCAGTTATTCAAAAAAAGGAGCAAACTCTAACTGAGGCAGCTTCCTCATTTACTCGTTTCAATGTTGTGGCTGCAACAGCTCAAGCTTGCCTTATGGAAATACAGATGAAGGATCGACGGAAACTTGATCTGTTGGCTCAATTACTGTTGCTGTCTCATGAAAGCATGGAGGAGAAGGATGAGTTTTTGAAGAGGATTGAAGAAGCTGAAGAGGATGACGAAGATTAGGATCTTTTGGTCATTTTCCTATGTGTTTTGATGTATGTAGTTATCTCTTTTTTATTTGAATGGCAACCATGTGGATGTAAAATATTTCTATGAATGCAAACAACTTATAAGCAGTCGTTTATGTTTTAAGTATTAATCGTTTATTAGCTTTAAGAATTAAATTTTTTTTGCCAGTTTATTATCGTTTACGGGTACAACGATAAGGAAACAAAAATTTAGGCGCATAAACAGCAACATACTACTAAAAGTATAGAGTCTAAAAGTTGGTCATGGACTTTTAAAATGATTGTATCCAATTATACTATGTGTTCAAAAATCCGACATTTGTGTTCGGTAAAAAACTCTTTCACACTTTTCGTTTATGCATAATCCATTTTCTTTTTGAAGCAATATTTACAGACAGTGCAATTATTTATCGTTTTGGGCAACTATTTGTGTACTTTAGGCAACCTTCTGTAAGTAGTAGCACCATTTACTGTTTCTACTTTAAACACAACGAGCATATAATCTTGTGAACAACTGACAACACCATTTATGGGCTGTACTTTGTGCAACCTGACCCGATGTAATTTGAGCAACTGGTTAGCGTTTCTGGGCAACCAGTTTGTGTGGCACAAATTACAACACTATTTATGGGCAACCGGTTCCTGTGGCTCAAATTATAACACTATTTAGGGACCCGACTATTTATCTAGGATTGTTATGCATACAACATTAGTTTGTTTACTCATCAATTTGTACAATATTAACAGTCCCTTATACTTCTTGCACCATATTTTGGTAAATCCATAGAGTCAAAATCCATGAAGCACCAGAAGGGTGCAAGGCAAATGAATCGGGTGCTCCATGATCTGTTTGACAGAGAGAGAGAGAGAGGCTAACATAGGTGATGATAAAGACTATGTGAAGATGATCCATGAAATACAGGTCCGTGTTGAGCACAGGCATGTGATTATACTGGAACTTCAAAATCTGGGTTACCATAGGGAGTTTTTTGCGCCTCTGGAGTCACTCATCTTGGCAGAAGGTTATGATTTTGATGAAATTGATTTTTTGATTCAAAGGCGCAGTACAAGTATCCGACGTGCTACTGAGAATTCAATGATCATGAAGAACCTAAGGAATTACATATGACTCTTATTTAACTAAACCTTTGTTGAACTGTTTTTTTTTTTAATTTTTTTTTCTTGTTAATGTTTTTGTTTGTTTTTTTGTTATTATTATTAATTTATGTTTTATTTAAGTTATGGCAGCCATAGTTAATGTTGGTGGTGGGTCATGTTTTCATGTATCGAACAAGTTGTTTACTTGTCGCATTAACCGTTTGTCAATTGTTTAATCGTATGGAAATTAAATGTGGTTTGGGAGTATTGTATTTCCAGTTTCATAAGGGCATTAACATTGGAATTTCCATGAACCATTATAGTAACAAATGAATCAATAACCCGTGCATATTAACACAACTAGAGTACATCGACACATTTCTTCACTTAAATCTAATTTTTTTATTTATGGTACGGTTAAGTAGCAAATAAAAAATGATCCGGCCAAGATATGTAGAACTCGACTAGATACACAAATGGGCTTCGTTCAACAGATAAACAAACTTTGTTCTTACTTTTATTGTAATACTCCAACATATGGTTTGTTTAATTTGATACTGACAAAGCCATGTTTTTGTGGTCTATAACGCCACTTTGTGAACCATCCTACTGGTAACCAATATTTACAAATGTAAATCAATAATGTATGTATTATAATAATTTAAAGTAGTTTCGTGTGTCTGGATATGTACATACATGAAAGGCATGAAATTTATGAGAAATTTACATCTATTTGGATATGGGTCCCAACTATATTGGGGTATTTTTGTGTTGGGCAACCTAATATTGTACTTTGGGCAATTATATTTCTTTTGGGCAACTATACTTCTGTGGGCAACTATATGTTGTTATGTACGTCTATTCACCATTTACAGTTGTACTTTGGACAACTTTGTATTGTTTATATAACTCTTCACCATTTACAACACAACCAACAAAACCCAGCAAAAAACAGATACTCAAAATTCAAACCCAACCAAACACAGAAATAAAACTAGGAATTGGTTATAAGCAAATGGATTCTTGTAAAGCCGATAAGTTCAAGGTGTTTATGCGGTATGAACAGGCTTTGATTCCCGTTTTACTTCCAACTAACATTAACTTTTCCAATCTTGTCAAGTATGTGTCGAAAAAGTTTAACTTGAACGATGCAGACGCAATCATTTTATCATACAACATAAGTGAAACTAAAACCACCATACTTAACGACGACGATGTCGAATTTTTCAAAACCCTTGCTTTGGAAACGCCGTTTCATGTGCATACATTAGTCGTCGACCACTCTCCTCATACCCCTGTAGTCAATTTACTCCAAAAAACCCAATTGCTACTCACTAATATTAACTGTATGCCACTCCCACCACACTCACCCACTGTTGACTATAACATCAAAAAAGGTGGTGTAAAGGTTAATGATCTATTTGACGATAAGGAAACTTGCATCTATGAGATAAGTGTGAAATGTTTAAAAGAAGGGTATCAATTTTGTGTTGTCAGATCGAACCCGACAAGATACAATGTAAAGTGTAGCCAACCAGAATGTAAGTGGCACATATACAGTCGTCGAGTTGGGGATACTAGTCTATTTAAAGTCACATCAGTAAACGACAACCATTTATGTTCGAAAATCGTATTCAATCCAAATCACCGAAATGCATATGCAAAAACATTGGCTAGAATAATATCCCCAAAGCTCGCAGATCCGGCAAGAGTGTATAGGCCAAAGGACATTGTAAATGATCTGAATTTGGATATGAATATTGATGTTTCATACAAACGAGCTTGGAGAGGCAGGCATTTGGCACTGGAATCAAATCAGGGCTGCCCAAGGGCATCATTTGAGCAGCTGCCATTATATTGTCATAACCTAAAGCTGGCAAACAGGGACACAGTTACACACATAGAGAACGACGATGCCAGCCGTTTTAAGAACCTATTTATCGGATTCGGTGTTGTGGTTAGCATGTTATTATCCTTTTTATCTTGTTTGGTTAGTTGGAAATCAAATTTGTTCATAAGGGTTTGTTATAAATTACTTACTTTTAAAATCATGTAATACATTACTATAGCGGTATAATTAAATAAGGAAAACCCATAGTTAATGAAAAACACAACATTAATCTAAATAAGAGGTAGGAACTATGCATAGCATACGTTATACACCATAGTCATATTCCATATTCATAGTCATACAGAAACATGTACCTCCATATACAGGTACATAAGGTTCAACATACATACTTGTTTATAAACTGTTTTATTATATACTACATACCAATTCATAAAATTAAGCCATTTTACTTAATTGGTTATGACAGCATATAGCAAAAATCAACAAATCCATCTTACGTGCATATGGCACCTGCCATGCCAAACAACAAACAAATACATTTGTATTAGCTTAACAATAAACTAATTGCATATCAAATCAAAATGAATTTGTTATTATGAATAAAGGTTTTCAACTTGACGTACCATTGTATTTGTTACATTCATAGATTAAGAGTTTCCTGTGCTATCTGCGGCCTCTTATCATAATTGATGCGGCACATCTAAAAGGGCTATACCAAGGAACAAATATGGTTGCTGTCGGAATGGACGGAAACAATCAGATTCTACCGATTGCTACCGGTGTTACTGAAGGCGAGAGTGCTGAATCATGGATGTGGTTTATGATGAAACTCAAAGAATGCATTGGGGACGTTCCTAATTTGGAAATCATATCTGACAGACATTATGGAATTACCGCTGCATGTAACGTTGTATTCCAGAATGCATTTCACGGCTATTGTTGTCGCCATTTGATGTTAAATACAAAGATGCACAACGAGACACTGAAATGTTTATACTGGAAGACATGCAAAGCATACACAACGGATGCTTTTCAAAAGCTAATGTCGGATATATGTTCGGTAAGACCGCAAGCTTACAAAAAACTTGTTGAAGCAGGGGTCGAGAAATGGTCAAGGGCACATTGTCCTAGGCAGAGATACAATTACTTAACATCAAACAATGTTGAATCCATAAATGCTTTGACAAAGCTTGTGCGCCACTGCCCAATCACGGCGCTGATTGAATGGTTCAGAGCTCTTCTTCAGAACTGGTATTACCACCGCCGAGCAAAACACGCAGGTAATAAATGATCCAATTTGTTATTAAGTTTACTGTCGAATTATGAGGTACTAGTGAATAATCATAATTTATTTTCTACTGTTAGATGCCCCGGATGATGATCTTTCTGAATGGGCGACTGCGAAAGTCAATGCCAGAATGGCCAAAATTGCTAGTTGGAAGGTTATGGGGATTGAGAAGGACAGAGTGTATGAAGTACGCGACACGAAGAAATGTCATATTGTTGACTTGGAACAGGGGCATTGCACTTGTCGGCAATGGCAGCTTTCGGGCTTACCGTGTAGACATGTCTGTGCTGTGGGTAGATTTGCTGGCCTTACTAGTGTCAAGAAACTGGCTAAAGGTTGGTTTTATAATACTACACTTAAAGGAACATACAAAGACATCATTTATCCTTTAAAAGACGTGACGGAGTGGGACACTCCAGACGACATCGAACCTGTATCCCTGATTGATGCTAAACCGTCAACCAAAGTCAACCACGGATGTGGTCAAGACGGTCAAACAGCTTAGACCAATGCTTGTCAACCACGGATGTGGTCAAGACGGTCAAACAGCTTAGACCAATGCTTCCGGGTAATATAGTGTTTCCCCGGGTCGTTATGTCCCGACGAGGTGTGGATTGTAATCAAAACGGTTTCGTGATCGGGTGAATTTGGACAGGGAAAGGGTTTGTGTGTGATTAAGCTAAGGAATATACGAAGAAATAGCTTAAACAAGCAATATAAACAAGACTGGAAAGTTGGAAAAACCAGAAACGTTTAAAACCTAAAAACGCGTACGTTACGTTTAAATAAAATGTAAACGTACAAAATAAAACGCGAGTTTTAGTAAAATAAAATACTTACAAAAGTGAAAATCACATTTTTACAATCCTAATAATAAAAGAAACTATTTAGAAAATTAAAATTAATTTTTACACTATTTATATAATTACTATTAATTAAATACTATTTATTAATTACTTATTAATTATTTACATTAACCTAAATTATAACTAATTATGAAATTACACTAAAAATATGAAAAATAAATTTGGAAAAATCTAAAATATTATAAAACTAATTTTCAAACTTAAAATATATTTTTCCTACTATTTATCTAATTATTATTAATTATTAACTATTTAATAATATTTAATAATTACCTAAAAAATAAGAAAATGAAAATAAAGCCTAGATAATTAAAATAAAAACTTAGAAAAGTCTAAAATATTATAAAACTATTTTTAAAACAGAAAATATATTTTTAAGACTATTTAAATAATTATTACTAATTATTAACTAATTATTAATTAATAAAAACTAATATTAATTATTAAAAATACTAAATGAAAAGAGAAAAATATGAAAAAATTACAGAAATTATTCTACAACTTCGGGAACTTAGGAAAATTATAAAAACAGAAAGTGCTTAAGGAAAATAAGCACTTAAGCAATAAGCTTCTTAAATAGAAGCTATCACTTTAGGAAAATTAGGCTTTTTTGGATTTTCTTTTTACAACACTGATTTATACACAAAAGTAAGCTACTTTGAAAAAGGCACTTTGGAAAAAGCTCACAAATAAGCACTACAAGTGCTTATTAGCTTGACAGTTGACTTTGGTCAACTGTCAAAGCTAAAAGCTTTGAGATAAGCTTTTATGCTGAGACTAGGGTAGCTTATGGTAGATGTAAGTTGGATGAAGGTAAATAAGCCAAAAGAAACTAGAAAAACACAAGTAATAAGCAGTTGTAAGGAAATAAGCACTTGGCCAATTATCCAATTCCACACAGTCCACTGGTGACCTTTGTAGGCTTGTGGGGCCCACTGGGGCACTTGGGGGACCAATGCAAAAGCTGATATACCAAGCTGAGCTTGGGGGCTATCCAAAGAGCTAATAATCAAGCCCTGGGTCCCACTAGTGAAGGTAGGGGAGGGCTTGGAAGACAAGCTCAAAAACTGAGTGCATCAGCATGTGTGGGTGAGGGACAAAAGGAATGGGGCCAGCAGCCCTAGTAAATGAGCTGAAAAACACAAAATAAGCTAAGACCTTTAAAGCCTGGCTTATTGGCTTCTCAATAAGCCAACACTCATACAATGGGGCCCACTATTGAGGAAGTTATGAACCAAGAAAGATGGGTCTGTTTGGTCATGTCTGTGGTGCAGGGCACATCATTGCCCTGCAGGCTACTTTGATAAGCAACAACAAGCTCAAATAAAATCTGAAAAATAAGCACAATGTGGATTTCTCAAGTTGAGCTGGTATACAACAAGTCCTAAGAATTTCAAATCCTAAAACATCTTACAAAATTCTACAAAAATCTTATCAATTTTGATATTTTCTCCAAATTGGAAATTTCACTTTTATGAAAAACTTAGCATTTGACTTTTATGGACTTTAAATGGATCTAATAGACTGTAAACATGATTAGAAAGTGAGATAAGGTTATAATAAGCTTAAAACAACAAATCTCTAACTGAATATAAAGATTATGCCACTTAAAATCCCACAGATGACAAGTTATGAATCTAGAACCATGATTTTGACTTTTATGCTAAAGGGCACTGGATATTATACATTAACTATACTAATTAAGTCTAATGTAAACTGTTTAAACCAATTTTTGGCAATAAAAACTATCCTAACCCCCAGAACTGAGCTGAGCCAAACACTCCCTATGATGACTGTCTAAGAGAATTTTCAAAGCAAGAGGGTGTATTTAGGCTATTCAAACACACACACATGATCAATAAGCTAAACCTAACTGAAATAAGCAAATAGCAACCAGATATAAGCACTTATAATAGATCTTGACTAAACAGTAAATGCAAGATAGGATATAAGCTGAGATTGGAAATGGAAAGGAGAAAAGTGATTCTAACCTCCAAATAATGGCATAAAGCTTATATGAGCTTAGTAACAACCAACTAAAACTTATTTAACCCACAAAAACCATTTCTGAATCAGCTAAACCATCATATGTCCCATGTTTGACTTTTGTTGACTGGTACCATTTTTGAACTAAAATCTCTTTTAAACCTTCCAGAGCTTATGAAAGCTTATGAATCACCTTAAACAAGCTTAATAGAACAGAATTGATAGCTTAGAAATCCAAAACAACAACTACAATTACCATAACCAAGCTTAAAAGAATTTGAGTAAAAATGTTGCAATGACTGAAATGATAATGAAATTAGAAATTGATTATGAAAATAAGGTTTACATATACTGAGAATGAAGATCACAACTAATTTAGACTAGAAAATACAACTAAAAATTAGACTAATCTAAATACGACACTAGACTATACTAAATTAACTACTACTTTCCATCTCTGGCCTCTTTCTTCACTTTATAGAATCCTGGCATCAACTTCTTTCTTTCCCACTCACTTTTGGCCGTTGGATTAGCTTCAAACAATCCCCACCGTTCAAATGAATTTTTGGCGCGAAATGGGTAAGTGTTGGTTTTAGTGGGTTAGGTGGGCAGTTGGGTACATTAATTGAGGAGGGGGAATTGGAGTGGTGTGGTTGAGGGTTTTGTGGAGTTTGGAGAGGAGGGGGAGGCAAATTCCTGGGATTAGGGGGGGTAATTGAAGGTTAGGGGTGATGAACAGTGGTCGGTTTGACCACTGTGTGTTGACCGGGTTTATATTTTAAATTGGGAGTGGGCTTTGGTGGGCTAAGGGGTTCAGTGGGCTTGGGTATTTGTTTGATCAGATTTTGGTTTTGGGTTTATATATTAAAAAGGGTGTATTTGGTTTAAGTAAAACGCAAGGACCTAAAATGTAATTTCTGAAAATATGGGGGACTGAAAATGTAAATGTTCTAAAGTTATCACAAGGATGAAAATTGACAACTTTAATAACCCAGGGATCCAAAATGTATTTTTTTTCAATATTAAATTTCCCGGGGACCATTTTTGTAAAATTTCCAAACTCCGGGGACCGAAAGTGTAAATTCTCAAAACTTTTTACCCAAGTGTTATTTTTGATAACTTTTTATTTTAAAAGGACTTGGGTTGACTTTTCTTGCAAAATAAATGCACAGGGACTAGTTTTGTTAATTTTTGAAAGTCGGGGGACTGAAACTGCCAATTTTGCAAACTTTGTACATTTTTCGTCTGTTTTTACTCGTTTTGCATCTGAAACATATAAAACACAATTTTGAAATATTTTTAGTATTTTGATGCATTTCTGAGTGTTTTTGTATGTTTTGCAGTTCAGATTTGACCAAAAATGATGAGTGTTTGAGCACTCATCAATCCCCCACACTAAACTATTGCTAGTCCCTAGCAATACTGTTTTGAAAACTTGATGGATTTTAAACTCTTTACCAAAAGCCATCACTTCTGGAGTAGCCAGGTGTAAGAACTGTGGCACACCTGATAACCGTGTGATTTTGAGCAAACCACCAACTGTCAACGGATTTGATTCGTCTTTACCAAAATCCGTTTGCTTCTGGACTAGCCAACTCTTGATGGAATAGTCAACATCTTGGTGAGCTGATTACCAATTATGGATTTTCCACGGCCTTTACCACAAGCCATAATCTTGCGGGCTAGCCAACTCATTAGCTTTTGAGGATGATGGGGAGTTGAGGAACCATACAATTTTGGGCAAATTGCAAGCCGTAAACGGAGTTGAGATGTCTTTACCAAGAGCCGTTTGCTCCTGGACTAGCCAATCCCTTTTGTCAGTTAGACAAGGCGGACTGATTACCACAAAAATTTTGAAGCACCAGTGAAAATTTTTTGAAAATTTTGGCTAACACGGGGGTATTATATAGTAAAATGTGATAAAATTCGCTAGAATAGCGAAATACCCCCCACACTTAGCATGAATATTGTCCTCAATATTCAAAATCCCGGCTATTATGCCGACATTTTGAACGTAAAAGGGCAACATTACAAGCTAAGCGTGGAAAACATCATTTTGTTTTTCACTTCTTTTGTAACCATAGCATGGGGGATTCCCCCACACTTAGGGTGAAAACCCTATAAGCATGCTACTATTTTTGTTTACCGAGTCGCTAGCTTGACTCGACCCCGAATTCATTTGTCCTTGGGGAAGCATGATGTGGAAGAAACAATCTCAATCGGACTTTCATTCAAGATGTTTGGACAAACATTTGAAGCACGTGAAAGTTCCACACCGATGAGATAAGTATCCGGCTCAAGATAATGATACATGAAAATGCCGGGATCAAATATAGTGTCCTCACTCCCGAAGGAGTGAAGAAGAGAGGAAGGAACCTCGAGAACAGGCTCATTAGCCTGAGTTTGGATTTCAAGGGCTAAGCTCAAAAACATCCCGGGAGGGTGGGTGGGAATTTGCAAATCCTCAAGATTGAGTGCATCTCCCCCCGGGCCATCATACTCCGGAGGAGTCATGATAAGGTGATCAATGATGGGCTCAGAAGGAATTTCATCAACATCACTGATGTCTTCATAAGATAAAGACTTTTCATCAGTGGGTGAATCACTAGGCCCGATATTGAGATAGGAATTGAGTGATGGATCATCATCATTCAATAAGCTTTCAAGAAAAAGAATATCCCCCTCAGAATCAAGATAGTTATCATCAACTTCATATGAAGTTGAACTATCTAGGGCAAGGAATGCTTCGACTTCTTCCAGATCATCTTTGAAATCAAAGAGATCATCATCACATCCCGATGGAAGTGGATTGGAGTGAGTAAGTTCATTGGCGAACTCCTCGAGAAGAAAGTCAACATTAGAGTGGGGAAGGGATGCATCAACATACTCAATGTCTCTGTAAGATAAACAATCATCACTAGAATCAGAGACAATCTCAATTTGATCATTTGGATTATTAGGGGATGAAGGAATATCACACACTTGGTCAAAAGTCCCCTGTGACTCTCTCGGGATTGGGACAAGGATCTCAACACTAGACTTTATTAATTCGTCCGATTCCTTATTAGGAACAGTGCTAAGATGCTCATCCCCCATGTTTAGAGAGTGAGTGTGAACTTTGGGTGTGATAACAACAACCTGAGGGAGATGAGAGGAGCTAGCATTCATGGAATTTTCAAGTTCCATTTGTTCAACGGCTAGTAATTTCCCCGTCTCATTATTTTCTCCCTGATTTTCCGTGGGAGGAATCACAAATGATGAATCTGATGAACCCTTATAAAATTGAAGGATATCAAGGGTTTCTTCATTATCACTATCATCATCACAATCATCATCACAGTCTAAAAGAGCAGCTTGACAAAATTTAGCACGTGTTATAGCTGCTTGTTCTAAGACAAGTAATTCTTCCATGCTCAATTCGTTTTTAGCCTCTCGTTCTTCAGCAAGTAATTCTGCCATAGATTTCTCACGAGAGTCTCGAAACGATGTAGTAACCAACTCCTCCTTAAGTTCTTTCAATAAATCAAGAGCCTTTAGTAAAAGGTCTTGCTTAGTGTCTTTAGGAGTGGTGTGAATCATTTGGTACTGTGGAGGTGGGTCTGAAAATGAATAGTCGTAATTGTTACAAGGAAATGGATTCCTTGTTTGACAATCCGAGCTAGAGTGTGGACCTCCACAGTAATCACAACAGTAAAACTGATGTGGCTGTGGGTGATAAGTGCTAGAGTTATAATCGTTACCAGGAAACTGCTCATAGACAAGCGTGTTTCCTGATTGACAATCAGAACTGTAATGTGAACCACCACAGTACTCACAACAGTAAAACTGTTGAGTCTCATGGTGTGGTAACTGATGGAATGAATCAGTCGTGCCATGGTAGGAATAGGGATTCTGGTTATAGACAGACCCGTTTCCTGACTCTACCATGCCACAACTGGGCAATTGCCACCATTATAAGGATTACCACACCAATGGCAAACCAAAAGGTGTGGGTGAGACATAGAAAGAATCAAATGGTTTGGGAGGTGTAGGGATGAAGAATCAAAGATGTGAGAGGGTAAAGGAGAATGTTTTTGGGTTTTTGGAAAGACATTTTATACAAATGAGAAAGAAAATGTTTTTGTGTTTTTTGTGTTCGTTGAAAACTGATTTTAAAAAGTTTTCGGGAACAGTTTTGTTTTGATAATAAGAAAATATGAACAAAGGATGAATAAATGTACAATGGAACGAATTCCAAAGACACTAATCAGAAAAATCGTTTAGATACACACACAACCTCCCCGGCAGCGGCGCCAAAAATTGATTGATGCTAAACCGTCAACCAAAGTCAACCACGGATGTGGTCAAGACGGTCAAACTGCTTAGACCAATGCTTGTCAACCACGGATGTGGTCAAGACGGTCAAACAGCTTAGACCAATGCTTTCGGGTAATATAGTGTTTCCCCGGGTCGTTATGTCCCGACGAGGTGTGGATTGTAATCAAAACGGTTTCGTGATCGGGTGAATTTGGACAGGGAAAGGGTTTGTGTGTGATTAAGCTAAGGAATATACGAAGAAATAGCTTAAACAAGCTATATAAACAAGACTGGAAAGTTGGAAAAACCAGAAACGTTTAAAACCTAAAAACGCGTACGTTACGTTTAAATAAAACGTAAACGTACAAAATAAAACGCGAGTTTTAGTAAAATAAAATACATACAAAAGTAAAAATCACATTTTTACAATCCTAATAATAAAAGAAACTATTTAGAAAATTAAAATTAATTTTTACACTATTTATATAATTACTATTAATTAAATACTATTTATTAATTACTTATTAATTATTTACATTAACCTAAATTATAACTAATTATGAAATTACACTAAAAATATGAAAAATAAATTTGGAAAAATCTAAAATATTATAAAACTAATTTTCAAACTTAAAATATATTTTTCCTACTATTTATCTAATTATTATTAATTATTAACTATTTAATAATATTTAATAATTACCTAAAAAATAAGAAAATGAAAATAAAGCCTAGATAATTAAAATAAAAAAAATTAGAAAAGTCTAAAATATTATAAAACTATTTTTAAAATAGAAAATATATTTTTAAGACTATTTAAATAATTATTACTAATTATTAACTAATTATTAATTAATAAAAACTAATATTAATTATTAAAAATACTAAATGAAAAGAGAAAAATATGAAAAAATTACAGAAATTATTTTACTACTTCAGGAACTTAGGAAAATTATAAAAACAGAAAGTGCTTAAGGAAAATAAGCACTTAAGCAATAAGCTTCTTAAATAGAAGCTATCACTTTAGGAAAATTAGGCTTTTTTGGATTTTCTTTTTACAACACTGATTTATACACAAAAGTAAGCTACTTTGAAAAAGGCACTTTGGAAAAAGCTCACAAATAAGCACTACAAGTGCTTATTAGCTTGACAGTTGACTTTGATCAACTATCAAAGCTAAAAGCTTTGAGATAAGCTTTTAAGCTGAGACTAGGGTAGCTTATGGTAGATGTAAGTTGGATGAAGGTAAATAAGCCAAAAGAAACTAGAAAAACACAAGTAATAAGCAGTTGTAAGGAAATAAGCACTTGGCCAATAATCCAATTCCACACAGTCCACTAGGTGACCTTTGCAGGCTTGTGGGGCCCACTGGGGCACTTGGGGGACCAATGCAAAAGCTGATATACCAAGCTGAGCTTGGGGGCTATCCAAAGAGCTAATAAGCAAGCCCTGGGTCCCACTAGTGAAGGTAGGGGAGGGCTTGGAAGACAAGCTAAAAAACTGAGTGCATCAGCATGTGTGGGTGAGGGACAAAAGGAATGGGGCCAGCAGCCCTAGTAAATGAGCTGAAAAACACAAAATAAGCTAAGACCTTTAAAGCCTGGCTTATTAGCTTCTCAATAAGCCAACACTTATACAATGGGGCCCACTATTGAGGAAGTTATGAACCAAGAAAGATGGGTCTGTTTGGTCATGTCTGTGGTGCAGGGCACATCATTGCCCTGCAGGCTACTTTGATAAGCAACAACAAGCTCAAATATAATCTAAAAAATAAGCACAATGTGGATTTCTCAAGTTGAGCTGGTATACAACAAGTCCTAAGAATTTCAAATCCTAAAACATCTTACAAAATTCTACAAAAATCTTATCAGTTTTGATATTTTCTGCAAATTAGAAATTTGACTTTTATGAAAAACTTAGCATTTGACTTTTATGGACTTTAAATGGATCTAATAGACTGTAAACATGATTAGAAAGTGAGATAAGGTTATAATAAGCTTAAAACAACAAATCTTTAACTGAATATAAAGATGATGCCACTTAAAATCTCACAGATGACAAGTTATGAATCTAGAACCATGATTTTGACTTTTATGCTAAAGGGTACTGGATATTATACATTAACTATACTAACTAAGTCTAATGTAAACTGTTTAAACCAATTTTTGGCAATAAAAACTATCCTAATCCCCAGAACTGAGCTGAGCCAAACACTCCCTATGATGACTGTCTAAGAGAATTTTCAAAGCAAGAGGGTGTATTTAGGCTATTCAAACACACACACATGATCAATAAGCTAAACCTAACTGAAATAAGCAAATAGCAACCAGATATAAGCACTTATAATAGATCTTGACTAAACAGTAAATGCAAGATAGGATATAAGCTGAGATTGGAAATAGAAAGGAGAAAAGTGATTCTAACCTACAAATAATGGCATAAAGCTTATATGAGCTTAGTAACAACCAACTAAAACTTATTTAACCCACAAAAACCATTTCTGAATCAACTAAACCATCATATGTCCCATGTTTGACTTTTGTTGACTGGTACCATTTTTGAACTAAAATCTCTTTTAAACCTTCCAGAGCTTATGAAAGCTTATGAATCACCTTAAACAAGCTTAATAGAACAGAATTGATAGCTTAGAAATCCAAAACAACAACTACAATTACCATAACCAAGCTTAAAAGAATTTGAGTAAAAATATTGCAATGACTGAAATGATAATGAAATTAGAAATTGATTATGAAAATAAGGTTTACATATACTGAGAATGAAGATCACAACTAATTTAGACTAGAAAATACAACTAAAAATTAGACTAATCTAAATACGACACTAGACTATACTAAATTAACTACTACTTTCCATCTCTGGCCTCTTTCTTCACTTTATAGAATCCTGGCATCAACTTCTTTCTTTCCTACTCACTTTTGGCCGTTGGATTAGCTTCAAACAATCCCCACCATTCAAATGAATTTTTGGCGCGAAATGGGTAAGTGTTGGTTTTAGTGGGTTAGGTGGGCAGTTGGGTACATTAATTGAGGAGGGGGAATTGGAGTGGTGTGGTTGAGGGTTTTGTGGAGTTTGGAGAGGAGGGGGGAGGCAAATTCCTGGGATTAGGGGGGGGGGGGGTAATTGAAGGTTAAGGGTGATGAACAGTGGTCGGTTTGACCACTGTGTGTTGACCGGGTTTATATTTTAAATTGGGAGTGGGCTTTGGTGGGCTAAGGGGTTCAGTGGGCTTGGGTATTTGTTTGATCAGATTTTGGTTTGGTTTTATATATTAAAAAGGGTGTATTTGGTTTAAGTAAAACACAAGGACCCAAAATGTAATTTCTGAAAATATGGGGGACTGAAAATGTAAATGTTCTAAAGTTATCACAAGGATGAAAATTGAGAACTTTAATAACCCAGGGATCCAAAATGTATTTTTTTCAATATTAAATTTCCCGGGGACCATTTTTGTAAAATTTCCAAACTCCGGGGACCAAAAGTGTAAATTCTCAAAACTTTTTACCCAAGTGTTATTTTTGATAACTTTTTAATTTAAAAGGACTTGGGTTGACTTTTCTTGCAAAATAAATGCACGGGGACTAGTTTTGTTAATTTTTGAAAGTCGGGGGACTGAAACTGCCAATTTTGCAAACTTTGTACGTTTTTCGTCTGTTTTTACTCGTTTTGCATCTGAAACATATAAAACACAATTTTGAATTATTTTTAGTATTTTGATGCATTTCTGAGTGTTTTTGTATGTTTTGCAGTTCAGATTTGACCAAAAATGATGAGTGTTTGAGCACTCATCAATCCCCCCCCCCCCCCCTCATGTAACAAAGCGGCCAACAGGTAGACCAAAAAAAAGAAACAGAATTCCATCTCAAGGAGAGGTGCCTACAAGGAACTCTTGTGGAAGGTGTGGAGGAGCAGGACATAACCGCCTTACGTGTAATGCAATCATGGTGAATGAGAAGGTTGATATTCGAATTATTATGACAAAAGTAAATTGTTGTGTTTTTTTTCGCATCTAATGTCTCTTTTATTTTCACAGAAGGTCTGCTCCAAAAGGGCGGTTACCAAAGGTCCAGCAGGTCCTAGCAAAAAGGCTCATGTGGTGGAGGGCTCATCTAATGAAAATAATTGCAATGCGGCAGAGGTACCCAACTCAAGTCAAGTAGAGGAACAGCCGAACTCATCCCAGCCGGAGATTACTTTCCTATCAGATTTCGCTACTCTAGCTGACTTCTTACAGTAAAGTCCCCTTATCTTTGATCGGTGTGCTAGAATGACAGACACTAAATTTAAATGGATGCACTCACTTCCTAGTTGGTACTATGTATTGTTTAAGTAAGAATAAAAAGTGTGGGACGTGCCGTGTGTAATAAACATCAGTACTAAACTATGTAATAAAGTGTGTGTTTGTGCTCTTAAGGTATAATTCATGCAATTGTATTACTGGAAATGATTGCGTAAAATAAATTATGAATGCAAGTGAACAAACGTACCAACCACCAATCACTGATATGGCACTTCAGCCATTTTGGCTCGACCATTTATCACTGCCTCCGGTATGATTTGACAACTTGATAGCTGCTTTCATCGATTGAATCAGATCCATCAAGTTGTTCCTTATGTTTCTTTACACCCTTAACTGTCTTTATTTCTATGACATCATCTTCATACAACTTCGCTTTACCTTTACTGTTACCGTTTGCACTATCACCTTGTACACCAACCTCGGACAACAAGATAGCATCCCCTGGTCCACCACCTCCATTACCGGTACCATTTGCATTGACATTTATCTCACCATTACGTTTGCTGATGACAAGACGTTTAGTAGTCATCCTTCTTTTGAACGGAGTCGCGCAACAGCAACGATGGCCAACGTCCTCCTCTTGCCAAAGCATGTTTTTGAAATAATACTTTGACAATGGCTGTTGTTTGTGCGTGATAAACAGGTTTATGGAACCATGGGCGACAGCGTGAAAAAAAAAATCTACGGACGTCATTATCAGTATGTAGTAAAGTTAAGCCATTCTCAAGTGACAGGTTTGGTTTATAATAAAAAAAGCCCATTTATCACCTTCAATGTCCTTCATAACACGATCAAGTGCCCTTGTGAAAGTACCATTGTGTGTGCTATAACACACAACGTGGCAAACACACCCATCAACATAACGCAGAGGATTAAAAGCAAATTTCACATGTGCGTGTACTTTAAAGTCAACTTCTTTCTTCATTTTTATCCTGATTAAATATAATTCAACATGAGTATCGATTAAGTATAACTACGCAAACACCAAAGTAACTGCACAAAAAAAAAAAACAGAAAAATTGAACAACCAAAAACCAGAAAACAAAAAAATAATGAATACAGAAAAAAAATGATTAATAAAATCATTTAATGCAAATTAAATTAAATAAATGAAACATCATATGTATATGAACAAAAAAAGGGAATAATTTAGTTATGGGAAAGTACAACAAACCTAGTTTATGTCAATTAAATATGATAAGGACAGCAATTTGTTTTTGTTTTATCTTGGAATCTTGGAGTGACAGTGACTTAGGGTTTCACCTAATTTGGGGATATGGTAGTTTGGAACAACCAGGTTTATGTGGTGTGGGACAGTGGGGATACAAGATGTTTTCAAAAAGGTCACTTTTGCCCCTTTAAGTAGTAATAAAGAAAGACTATGTAGGTGTATATTTATTTTTTTTCCAAAATTGGATACATTAAGTTAAAATACCCTGCACGTGCAAACTTTGTTTGTCCTTTTATATACATATACCCCATTACATACAACTTTACCAAATATCCCCAATTGTATCAAACCTTGAAACCCTAAAATAAGAATAACCGAAATAAAGCGATACGATGGGTAATTGATGGCAAAACCGAATTCTCTTGTCACTGTGGTGTGACTAACAGTTTTGACTACAACTACAAGGACAAATCCTGTTAAAAGATTTCTAAAATGCGCAGTTTGTTGAGTTTATGAGTTTTTAGATGATGATCTCCCAAGTGAATACTACCAAGAATTGTTGTTTGGATTGTTACAAAAGGAGAAACGAAGGAACAATACTGTCAACTATCAGCAGGTGATTGATGCTATTGCTTTGGACAAGTCAATCATGGAAGAAGAGCTTAATGATATGAAGTCAAAGTTTAAGTTGTATGAGCGGTTGGTTTTCATTTTGTTAGTATCATTTGCAGTTGTTTGTGTTGGGTTTGGGTTGTTAATAGGCAAGTAATGTAGTGCAATGGGTTAGTGATAGTTGCTTAAGCTGCTTTCAGTTGTAAGTTTGTCCCGTTTGGAAAACTAGTGTTTCAAATAAATTTGTTTCTCTATCAATTGGCCGTTGGTTGTGGATGTATGTTGATGCAATGTCAATTAGTTATGCATAAGCACATATCTTGTCTAGTCATACACGTATAAATGGTCACTCAATTTTCCAAGACTACTAACCATATTAATCACATTCCAGATATGCAAACACATCTTCAACAGTTGAAATCCTCTTGTCCAGTTCATCAAAGTTAGTTAACAATGTATCTTTGCCATTAACACCACCCAAGATATTGAAATTGTCTCCTTGAAACAAATCAGTTGCTGCAAATAAGTATATGGCCAAAGAAGTATATAGGTAAAACAACATAACAGATAATATAATTCTTGTATCAATTTCTTTTCTTTTTTTTTTAAAATTTTTAAAAACAGCAAATAGTCTTAACATACCAACACGCTCAAACGGTTGATTCGGCAAAGGGGGATTGTAAAAACTCTGCATACGTAACCATTTTAATCCAATTAAAATGAGTAGAATCCCGCTTTTTAGATCCTGACAAATTTTTGATTATTATTTCAAATAGGGTACGTTTGGTAGTACTGGTCTGACTCTGCTGCGTGTACAGGTGGAGGGGTCATAAGATTTGGGCATCCATTTTTTGGGGATGTGTACAAATTAGGCGCCAAAAACATAGAAAAACACCCGCCAAAACTATTGGTTGCCCTAAAAAGAGTAACAATTGTTTTGATCCAAAAACGCACTATTATGTGCTCCAAAAAAGTAAGTATGGTTAAGATAAACAAAAAAATAAATACAAACAATTCACAATGAACTGTATTTTAAGTTGAATGCAAACCACTAACATTAGTATGAACACACACCAAACATAGAACCCAATACATTTGCACACCAATTGAACTTAACAAAGGATACATCCACTTTTTTGGTTTGTTCTCTTTTTTTTGAACATTTTGTTAGCATTCATAATGGGTAGCAAAAAAATTAAACACATGTTCAACAAAAAAAGAGAAGGATGGATCCCTAAAGACTATATCAGTGCGTACGGTTTAGTTAGAAGCTTGCCAAACAAAAGATTTTCGAACTCGGAAGAGCGGTTGCAAGTACTTTACAACAACCCTAGAATGCAACCTACCGTCCCTTAGGAACCATTTACGTGTTTTTGTAAGACCTCCAACGACCCGCTGGTTGTGTAGAAATCCAAAATATCTCGCCATCTTTTGCCTTCTCAAAGGTGCAGTTCGCGAGCCAAAACAGAAATTCCTGGATGTCTTCTTCTTTGAAACACGTCGACATGTCGTACGATGCAGACTAATCCCTTCATTTTGAAGGACTTGAGACCCACCTTCATCCAAATCAACCTCACCTGCAAAACAGTCATTAGCAACACTTGGCAATTTCGAACAATGATTGCTGCATACATCATTTACCCACTCACACGGAGACGACGTAGACCAACCAACATCCATCGTTGGAACATCAACTCCAGGGACACCAGGCATGTAATCTTCATCCGAAAAATAAAAATCATCATCAATATAATTAGAATGCAAAAATTCTTTGAAAAGATTCTTACATTGAAATTGTCTTCCTTTGGTTCGAGGAGGGGACGGAGGTGTTCTTAGAGTAGGGGTTGAAAGTGCTTCGTTCTCCCATGCAATACGAGCAGGATGCGAGTTAGACATAGCAACTAGCAAAGCATTGTCATGTTTTGCTAGATTTGCTTTTATTTTGACATCAGCAGGATCAAAAGTCATATTTCTATAATAGTACTGTGAAAGGTTTTGAGGAATATGGGAAACATACAAAACAATTAAACATAGTGAAGCCGCCATATCATACATCTTTCCCATATCATTGTCACCTTCAACTAAAGTCAAGCCTTGTTGTATAGAAACTCTTGGAGAACAAAAATAAACTTGTCGAATATTTTGTACAAGTTTATCTCCTAACATGTCAAGCAGGGCCTCATAGTTCATCCTCTTGGCCTTACAAACATTCACTGTCATTATTTTGCCATTTTCATACTTTAAACTGGGAAAAGTGATGAAACAACCATCGTAGTGAATATCAAACAGAACATATCCCTTATCATATTTGAGGAGGGACCTGTCCACAAGAAACATAAACGTTTTTTGAAACCCAAAAATGGAGCAACCAAATAATCATTTTACTCTATAAAATAAAGAAATGCATACCTTTGATTGATGTCATCCGATTCATCTAGGGGGTTTGCAGGAACTTTCTTTGGATGATATGGATGAGAGTAAGCCATGATGATACAACAAGTACTAATGTATGTGTGTAGGATTTCCAATTATAGACTATATTCTATTACTTTATTGTAAGTAACATATGGGAGATATTTTAGTTTAATAGGGTCAAGTTACAAATAGTAAATAAGTTTGTATTCAATTACTATTGGATAGGTATTGCGGGTTGTTTAGTAACTTGAAGTGTAAATTTTTTTTCCTTTATTTTTTTATTGTTGTGTGAATCTAGAGTTATGTGTATCCATGTTATGTGTATGATGACAATGATTTATAATATAATGTTGTAAACTAATATGACATGGTAAAAAATATTCATAAGAAAAAGTTTAAAATACAAGGAGACATAACATGAAGTAAAAAAAAACTATCAGTTACAGAGGGTAATATCTGTGATTGTAATAAAACCGGACCATCTTTTCACGATACGCTAAGGCAACGTCAACGGGGTCATCAACATGCAAAGATATACCATGTGACAAACGATATAGAAATATACACACCCAAACACCACAATCACCAAATATAAAATTAAAAACAAGTACATCGAACACAAGAGGTACATAGATGATAACACAAAACACAAAAGACAATACTGACAGAATTTAAGAGCAAGCACATCGCAGGTCAGGAATTGTGGTTCAGTTGATCTTCTTCATTTTTGTAAGAAATGAGATTGTTTTGAGGACTTTTATTTGAGTTTCACTGATGCATCACACCAGATTCCTATTCTTTTCCAGCTCCTCATCTTGAATCTCAACCAGCAACTCTAAAGCCTGCATAGTGAGAGTGGACCCAACAACAGTTTGGAGCTATTTGATCTGCTCGCCCCTTTCCTTGCAACGGCGGGCAAGGTCTACAACCTCCACATGTAGTGACTTTATCAGCTTAAAGTCACTCTCAATGTTTAGTTTAAACATTGAGGTTAGCAGATCTTTCAAAAGGTTTTGTTGATCCATAGATATGGCAAGTGAATGCTTGTGTGTGTGTAAATGTGACTTGTATGAAATTGTAGTAGTATATGGAACATTTATATATAGAGCGAGATGACCTTTAGATTTGAATGAAGTCAAAATGAATAAACTTGTATAGTCAATTGGTGAACAGTGGGGTCTTGTCAAGTTTTGTGTGTGGCAAGTAAGGCAAATAATATTAATGGGGATCAGAGATGTGAAATAATTTTGGGCAGAAACATGTCATATCCTGTCCACTAATTGACAACACAACTTAAAAAATAATGGGCAACTTGTGAAATAGTTTGGGCAACTAGTTATGTTTGCTGGGAAACTAAGTTGAAATATTGCCCCAATGCAAAACACATAAAATTGTGTATACTTACAAAGTTAATAAAATAAAGATATTATGTTTTTATTTGGATTTACTACTACAGTCCATGTGTATCTTGTCAAGTTTTTGTGTGGCTGATAAAGCCAAATAATATTAACGAGGATGAGATTTGTGAAATAATTTTGGGCAGAGACTGTCATATCCTGTTCACTAATTCACAATACAACTAAAATAAAGTTGGGCAACTATGTTAATAGTTTGGGCAACTAGTTATGTTAGCTGGGAAACTTAGTTGAAATATTGCCCAATGCAAAACAAATAAAATTGTGTGTACTTACAAAGTTAATAAAATAAATAATATGTTTTTCACTCAGATATACTAATAAAGTCAATGTGTATCTTGTCAAGTTTTTGTGTGGCTAGTAAGCCAAATACTATTAATGAGGATGAGATTTGTGAAATAATTTGAGCCAGAGACTGTCATATCCTGTCCAATAATCCACAAACACTTGTTAAATACTTTGGGCAACTAGTAAAGTTAGTTGGGCAGCTTAGTTGAAATATTGCCCAATGGTTTAAAAAGTTATGTGTACTTAAAAAGTTAATTAAATAACGTTTATGTTTTTGATTTGATTGTACTACTACAACCCATGGATTATTTGTATATGTCAGGGACAATTTGTTATTTTCAAAATATTATGTGTATCTTGTAATTGTTTCAACAAATGTTTGTAAGTTTTATTCCGGTTGGTCATTAACGACGTAACTTTATAGTATAAATGGCTCTAAGTAGGATTTACGTGCCCAAATATAAGTAATGTAAACCATTTAGCTAATAAAAGGATACAGTTGGGTCTAACATGGATCATTTTAATATCCAAATATATTAAAATAAAAATAATGACTCTTATAGTAGAAGTAAGCCATATTGTATTGATGAGGAAAGTCAGGTTGTAAAAGCAATGTCTTGTCAAGTTATTAGGCATCACATTAAGCCTAACATTTTTAATAAGGAGTACAAGTTGGGAAATGATTGTGGCAGGGCAAGTTGACATTTACCATATCTGGACATAGAAAGTGGTGCAACTATTATATGATTTCTTGGGCAACATATCCAACTATAGGGCAACTAATACGAGCATTTTTTTTGGACAAGCTGAATGTATTATATTAACTTGCAACAAATTTAAAACATAAGAATAAAAAACAAGGTTGGGCAACACCGAAATTTGGATACAGAAACAACAACCATAGTATGTGTAAACATATTTGTATGCCGACTGACTAACTAAAAACAATAGTTGGTTACTGTATTATGCTATCATATGGGCGAGTCGTGTACTTCCCTTTTATGTGGTTGATTAGCTATGAGTATTTGTTATGCTGTATGTGTTTAACTACAAATGTATACTTAAAAGCATATGTTGCACACTGGTACACGGTTGTGGAAAATAAAAAGGTTAATCACCTGATTTGTGTATACAAACAACGTACCTGTAAGCACTTCCTAACAAGCATATACCAGCCACGGTTGTTGTAGTCAAATGTGTCGCCGCTATCATAGAATGTTACTACGCTAGATGGTATATGAAAATGGGCAAGACACCAGTGTTTGTCCGTTTCATTGATCGGAATATAAACCTTGAGTATAAACAAATTGGACATACATTAGGCGGGAAAAGTATGTCCAAAAAATACATGCTTATAATATTTTTTATTATAATTCCTACAAATCTAAATCTGGCTAGTCGTATTGGACATTTTTTAAAGTGTTACTGTTTAACCGGCATTGGTTTGAGGGAGAACAATATATAAACAAACAATATATAGCTAATGATTCAGCGGTATTCATGAATAAGCAGTACATCTCAAACCAACCAAATGAAATTAGTGAAGTATAAAGTGACCGATTTGGTAAGTTGGAATAAGAAACCTAGTATTTAAGCGTAAGGCGGTAAACATATTACTTGATCAACATCGCTCCATGAACAGGGATACCTCTGGCCATCTGCATAAAACGATGGCGTGCTGTTTTAACAAAGAATCTGGAAAAAGTAACAACTAACCATCGCCCAGTTTGCATTATTAGGTCTCACATGCCACATGTAGTCAACCCACAAGTCTATGTGCTGCAAATTTTGAGAAAGGGTGAGAGGCAAATTTTATACATAACAAATGAGTTACAATATCAATTGTATGCTCACCTGCTCAGTTAGCCAACCTTTTCTAGTCGGGTTTAAGCATACTAAGCGTAGCCATAAATTTCGATCAACGGTGTAGTCATCGGACCATGGAAATTTGCACGCCTGAGTGTATGGCGGTTGACCCAGGAATATTTCAATTTCATCGGTAAGCCATACATTTTCCACAGTATGGAACCATCGAGATAGATCCTACAAACGTTAATGACTTTATAAGATACAAGGTCAAACAGGTAACAAAAGAAAATGTCAACTAAATTTTCTTCATGCCAATACCTCAACCCAAGGTTGAACTCTTGTAAGCAATTCAACAATAGCTGGGTGAGTAATGTTAGGATCATGTTTTTTTATTCTCTGCCAAACCCGTTTAGCATTGTTTGATTCCGAAACAGGTTGCAAATAATGTCGTCTCTTGCTCGGATGTACACTAGCCAAATACCTTTGATAGTGGTATGATTGCAAAAACTCTTTTCTTTTTTGCTTCTTCTCATCCTCCATCTTCAACATGTTTTCTTCTTTCAATCGTAACCTCTTAGCCTCTTCTTGTCTTTTTAGGTTGTCTTCTGCCAACATCTGATCCTGTTGTATCTGCAACCTCTCTTCCTCTGCTAACGCCAAACTCAATTCCTCTTGAACAAGATACTCCTGAAACAGGATTTTACGGATTACATATTGCGGTTTGTATATGCCGCACAAATAACATGACGGTTTATTTGTATGCATTGCAAATAACGTATTGTACCTGAGCAAGTTCTTCATCACAATCAGGCAACGTAATCATTTTGCGGTATATTTTGTTAAGTGATTCACAAAATTCAGGCCTCGTGTTTGGAAAATGTGCTTGAATATCAAGTTTCTCCTGTGATATAATTATATTTGTACATCATTTAAAAGTGTATTGAAAGTATATATGCAGTTGTTATAAAAAAATTGTAATCGCCTATCTGGTGAAACTCTTGAAGATATGTTTCATTTAATCAAGTAAATAAAGGTTATGTTTCTATTGAAGATATGTTTGTGTAAACTAGGATGTGGAAAACTAGAAGGGGGGGGGGGTTGAATAGTTTTACGTCTTTTTCGTTTTGCTTATTTGTAAAAGATAGTTTCTAAGATGAAACTTTCAAATCACTTTAATACATAAATATATAAACTAGTTAATTTATGATTTTGTATAAATACTACTTATGTATAATGTACAATTTCAAAACACTTAACTACAAAAGTATAAATACAAGATTTATTAAAGGTTTTATATATACAATGCTTATGTATAATGTTTGGAAAGAATATACAATTTCATATATTTTATGTAAGCATATATATGTATAGTAGTGTATAGATATAATTATATGTACTAGGTTGGTTTTTGTAAGATTAGTTTTATGAATGGATTTTAGTTTGATCTTTATGTGAAATCAATCATATGCACAATACTATAAATTATGACTATGTGTGAAATGCAAGTAAGTAATAAATCAAAGAGTGAGAGATGGAAAGATCAAACCGAGACACAAAGGATTTATAGTGGTTCGGCTACAAGGACACCTTCCTTGCCCTACTCCACTCCCTGAGTCACCTACTCGAGAGTTTTCTTCACTAGATCAAAGACCTCCTTTATGGCGGAGAAAACCGTACACACCAATATACACACCAATTTACACACCAATCTTCACACCAATCTACACACCAATCTACACACCAATCTACACACCAATCTTCACACCAATCTACTATTTTCTTCACACCAATCTTCTACACACCAATCTTCTGTACACCAATCTTCTATTCTCTTCACACCTTCAAAGTACTAATGTCTTGACACCTTCAAGTCACTAATATCTTTGCAACTTCAATGCACTAGTGTCTTGACACCTTCAAGCCACTAATGTCTTCACACCTTCAATACACTAATGTCTTGACACCTTCAAGCCACTAATGTCTTCACAACTTCAATCTACAAATGTCTTCTAGTCTTCTCCACTAGAGATCCTTAATTTCTTCACTACAAGCTCCTATTGCTACAATCTCCTATCACCACTACTATCTAACCCTTCTTCTTCACTTCAAGTCACACTTCACACTTACAACAATTCTAGATTCTTCAACTAAATCTAGTTTACTAATACATACACCTTATTCACCAAAGTATGAAAGATATACAAGGAAATGTAAACAAACAACTTAGATAGCAAGATGATACTAAGTTGTAATACTTCTAATAGAAGTATTCTTCTCTTTGCACTTGAAAGAATGAGGCTTTGGATCACTTGGAAACAAAGGCTTATGAAATGATCAAAGGATTTTTAGAATTGAAATGGAGATCTAGAACAGAAAGTTTTTGTGCAAAAAGGTGGGGAAAAAATCCAGGTTTAAGGTGGTATTTATAGGCAAAAGTTTCTGACAGAGGAGCGTGGCCGGTCCCCTTAAAGCATGGCCGGCCCCCTTAAAATTAAGGGGACCGCCCCTTATAATTAAGGGGGCCGCCCAACTGTAACGGCCAGAAAACTTGTCTTTTAGTGGGGAAAGTTTATTTGGTGAAAAACTAACTGATTTTGGTTAAATATTTGAAATCATATATTTAGTATGATTAAAACATTTTTCCTTATTACCAAAAGTGTTTTTCAAAAATATATAATAAGATTATATAATTAAATAAACTTTGTATTAGTTAATTAAATACCCCTTTGATCATACATTGCACTAAACACTTTGTTTATTCATACCTTAAGTGATTTGTTGGTGAAAGTGATTATTTATTACTAAATACATGTTTACGTCATGATCTTTGGTTTGATTAGTTTAAGTTTTGTGATTATCAAAACATAGAGATATCGGAAGATATGAATAATGTTTTCAGTCAATTATTTATATCAACAATCTCCCCCTTTTTGATGATTACAAAACCTAAACTTATTAAATCCAAAAATTAATATTTAGACAAGTATTTAGTAAGTTTACATTCACTTCTCCCCCTTTTTGTAGAATCAAAAAGGTTAGGCCGAATAAACTTCGTGAGAGAAGTTTAAACGGGTAGAAAACTCCCCCTTGATGTATGCTCCCCCTCGTTTGAGGGCACCAAGGTTTCGAGAAAGTAATTCTTGCAAGAAAAATATTAGAAGCACAAGCATGGCACAAGCAAATACATATAGCATAATATTAACAAGTAATAATCATGGCACAAGGGAATAAGAAACATATATTAAACCATTCAATAATAGAAAAATGATTATGTCAACCCATAATCATTGTTACAAAGGCAATACAAATAGAATTCTAAATAACATAGAACATCCTATAGTGCCAACAAGAAGTGTCATCAAACTTTCTTGAATCCCAAAATGGTTGAGGAGTTTTATTTGAAAATGAGAAAACATAAGCATATCAAATGCTTGGTGGTTTAGTGGAGGTAAACTCTTGGTTCCATGGGTGTTGGTGAGTTTGTAGAGCTTGGAGGTGGTGGATTTGAAGTGGAGTTTGTTGGTTGAGGGTTGTGATGTTGTTCAAGTGATGGGGTTTGTTGAGATCTAGTAAGAAGATACTCAATCCAAGTGAAGTGCTCATTCAAAGCAATGGTTTGTTGTTGAAGGAAGATGCAACAAGGGCAATTGTTAACATGCTTCTCAAGTTGGTTTTTATTATGTGGTGATGATGGTGAGCTTGATTGTGGTGGATCCAAATTGCGTTGAGCAAGATGTAATGCTAAAAGAGCACTAAGCTCATGTGCCTCTTTTAGCTCCTCAACGAACTTTAAGTGTTCGGAGGAAGGTGATGGTGGTGGAGCATGATAGTTGTCTTGGGTGAAGGTTTGCACATGCAACATTGGAGTGGCATGTGAGGTTGTAGGAAGTGGTGGTGGTACTCTAGGTGGTGGAGACATGTTTGAGCTTGGGTAATCATGAAAACAAGATATGGGTGGAAGATGTTCTTCATGAGTGGATGATGTCTTTGTTGAATGAGCAATATGTGAAGTGTTGATTGAGATATTGGGATTGTTGTTTTGGGATTGAGCATGCTCATCAAAAGAGGAAGCATTAATGAGGGTATTAGTGGAAGATAGGTTGTGGGATGACTCATTTGAGTGGGTTTGAGGTTGAGTTGTTGGTTGACTTGAAACAACATCACAAGAGTTATGACTAGAATCAAGTTTCCTCCTCCAAACGGGTTTGACGGAGATCCTTGCGGTTCTTGAAATCTTTGGTTTTTGGTTGTTGGAAGATGACATGTTTGGGTGTGATGGCATTAATGGTGGGAGGAGAGTATTTATAGTGTATGAGAAATGTGGTTTAGGAAGGAAAATTTGAGGGATAGTATGGGACAAAATATGTTTGTGAATTTTGGGAAGTATAGGCTGAAGTGGGTCAAAAAGTGATAAAGAAAACAGTATCCCCGACCATCAGATGGCCGGTCCCCTTAATTAGGGGCCGGTCCCCTTAATCATTAAGGGGGCCGCCTTATATAATTAAGGGGGCCGCCCATCTGGTGATTCCCAGAATGCCAGAAATGGGTTTTTGACAGAAAATTTTCAAAAAGGTTGTGTTTTTGTTTTTGGATTCAAGTAAGTTCAACTCTTTGAGGCAATATAGGGCATACTATTCATGAATGTAGAGAGTGATATAGAATTAATTAAAGTAGACAATTAATTTCTAATAATCATGCTATCTATTAATTTATCAATTAAGATATGCACCAAAGGAGACAACAAGCCAAGTAAGCTAAATGAGCAACTATATGAAGATGATAACATTTAGCCTAGAGCAAACATGTTGATGATTGTTGACAAGTAACAAATAGACAGATATGATTATATGGACTTCAAGACTTGTTACAAACAAGATCCATATGGGCAAACCATGATTCTCATGAAATGATTTGATTAGATTGTGGATGTCATTTTCACATAAGTTTATGACATATGTGAGAAAATAATAATTTTTTAAATAAAATGTTTTTAGTTTTATTCAACAATGTTTGAAAGTAAGTTTTCACTTAATGTCATAAATTTGGGAACGAAAGAGTCTAATGAGAAACAAGGTTCACAAAAGTAAACTAGCGTTAGGTATATATAGGAAGTGCAATTTAATCAAGATGGAGAATGAGTATGAGACTATTACTAGTGGTGCTCAATTCAGGCTAAACACGACCATTTTTACGGGTTACACACACCCAACTTCTCACATAGAAGCAATTCAACCGTTAGGTTAAATTGAATTTCTAGTCAATAGATTCTCCAGTAGTCATTCTCTTTTTAGAAGAAATCGAGTTCCTAAATTTACCTATCGAAGATTACCAAATATGAAGTATTCTTGATTCACTAATACTTGGCTTAATGTTTTGAAATACATTCAAGTTTGTATCCTACTAGGACAAATTTTGTTTTGTTTCAAAAAGAAAAATGTTTCTGCTTTGATAAAGATCAAAATAATGTTATGATAGCTTATGATTAAGCATGTTGTTCGAAAAAGCATAAAATAGATATTCGAAGGGTTTTAACTCAAAGAGAGAAGTTTTTAAATATGACATATTGATTTTGATAATCAAGAAATTTCAGGTGAAAGATATACTTCAAGAGAATCGATTCAGCCCATTGTCACATGTAATCATCTCTAATGGCAACTAAAGATGTGAGAGAGATATGGTAGACATTGAACATCTAAATGCAATGAGATAGGAAAGGACAAAGAAATTCATCAATGAATGCAATATAGACATATGTATATATGCATGTATACAAGACACATTGTAATATTGAGTCACTAGCAAGTCTTAATTATAACACATCTATTAATGCAACTAGTAAGATTATATAGCACAAGTGTCAAGCATTCTATTCTAGATCATAGAAGATTATCAATATAGATGAAAACTAAAACAAATGATAATAGATATAGCAATAAGAGGGTTAATTATCCTAATGTTATGTATGCATATATTGGTATTCATGATCTAAAAGCATAGCAACTTGCAAATTAAAACATATTAATATACTAATTGAAGCATACTCTATCTTAATGTAATGTAGGCAAGTTTTTGAAAAGAAAACTTACCTCAGGTCCAGCTCTTCTTTAAGAGTGGTCATGAGAGCAATATAAAACGTCAGGAAGGTTTTCCCCAAAGCAAGTTGAAGAAGCGAAGTAATATCCTAATGCAAAAAGGATCAAGGAGACTTGATCATAGAAACACTATCGGTCGCACCAATCATCACAAGTCGTGCAGATTAAGAATGGTAGAACAAGAATCCTTCGTCATGAGGTAGTAACGAACACACCATAAAGACAATGGTCATCAAATGAAAGAAAGCGAATAGAGCGATCCAAAAAGTAGTAGTTCCTTTGATCGTTAATTACCTACACATGACAGAGAGCTTGGTACCCAGATTCTCATGGGTCCGATTTGATTTGTAGCGAACATCCAATGCACTTAAATGCATATGAAGAGGATGTCATCGAGAAGTACAAGAATTCATTATTTGTTTGTTTTAGCAAACAAACAATAACTTTCTTGACTAGAGAAATAATCAATGGATGTAAATAATAATAGTTCTAAATTTTTCCATTAGGTTTAACAAATTTTATTTGTTTTGATGTATTTGTCAAATACTTATCTGCCGTATATCCTAATCCGGTTTTATCATAAAATGACTTTTGAATGTTAAGTAGATATTTTAAAGATTTAGAACTATTTTCGAATTTTGCTAATATTTTAGCTTTTTCCTTTTCCATTTTAATTTCATGTTTATAGTCTTGACAATTTTTACATTCAAGATCAATTTCAATATTACTTTCAAGTCTAGACATTTTGTCTTCTAAAATTATTTCTTTTTCAAAGTTATTTTCAGCGGATGTTGAAGATTCATTTTTAAAAATAATTTTTGAGTCAATGTTGCAAAAGTGTTTGAAGCTATTTTCCATTTTTGAAAATTCTAATGTAAATTGATCATAGCAAAAATGTTTGGTTTTGAATTGTACCTTATTTGTACTTGTACACTCTTCACTCGCTATACGGTGATCAACTCCATTGTTCATGTCGCTCCATGTTTTGTTTGTAGCATTGCTTGGATCTTGGAGCATGTAATCCTTGTCATCACTATTTGTATTAACATTTGTTAGGATGTTCACGTATTCCGTATTTACATCGTCTTTATCGTCCTTGTTGCACCATGATTTATTAACATGCTTTCTTCGGATTTGACATATGTGTTCTTCATTATTAGTACCTTCAATGATTACATTTGAACTAGTAGTACATGTGTTTATTTCAACTAAATATTTATCTATTAAATTTTCTAGAGTAACAATTTCATGTGCAATATCAAGTTTATCATCTTTGGTTTTACATTTCTCTTGGTGAAACTTTAAAAGGCATTTCCAAATATCATTTGCCGTTTTACAAGGAAATAATCTTTCATATTCAACATTTGGTAGAGTTTTGAAAATAAGTAATTTAGCTTTAGTATTTTTATCAATTTTTATTTGAAGATTATTATATTGATTTTCAAAATCCATTTTAGTTAGTTTAAGATCACCAATTGAAATAATATGCCAAAGATCAAGATCTATTGATTTCACATAATTTTCAAATTTATTTTTCCATTCAAGAAAATGATCATTTTCAAATAATGGTGGTTTTTGCGTAAATTCTCCTTCTAGATATTTTTCGAATTCCATAGATCGTTACAAGTTTTAAAATACAGTATATTTTAAAAATCTTGTTAGAAGTGGTCCTGGTACCAATTGTGGAAAACTAGAAGGGGGGGGGGGGTTGAATAGTTTTACGTCTTTTTCGTTTTGCTTATTTGTAAAAGATAGTTTCTAAGATGAAACTTTCAAATCACTTTAATACATAAATATATAAACTAGTTAATTTATGATTTTGTATAAATACTACTTATGTATAATGTACAATTTCAAAACACTTAACTACAAAAGTATAAATACAAGATTTATTAAAGGTTTTATATATACAATGCTTATGTATAATGTTTGGAAAGAATATACAATTTCATATATTTTATGTAAGCATATATATGTATAGTAGTGTATAGATATAATTATATGTACTAGGTTGGTTTTTGTAAGATTAGTTTTATGAATGGATTTTAGTTTGATCTTTATGTGAAATCAATCATATGCACAATACTATAAATTATGACTATGTGTGAAATGCAAGTAAGTAATAAATCAAAGAGTGAGAGATGGAAAGATCAAACCGAGACACAAAGGATTTATAGTGGTTCGGCTACAAGGACACCTTCCTTGCCCTACTCCACTCCCCGAGTCACCTACTCGAGAGTTTTCTTCACTAGATCAAAGACCTCCTTTATGGCGGAGAAAACCGTACATACCAATATACACACCAATTTACACACCAATCTTCACACCAATCTACACACCAATCTACACACCAATCTTCACACCAATCTACTATTTTCTTCACACCAATCTTCTACACACCAATCTTCTATACACCAATCTTCTATTCTCTTCACACCTTCAAAGTACTAATGTCTTGACACCTTCAAGTCACTAATATCTTTGCAACTTCAATGCACTAGTGTCTTGACACCTTCAAGCCACTAATGTCTTCACACCTTCAATGCACTAATGTCTTGACACCTTCAATCCACTAATGTCTTCACAACTTCAATCTACAAATGTCTTCTAGTCTTCTCCACTAGAGATCCTTAATTTCTTCACTACAAGCTCCTATTGCTACAATCTCCTATCACCACTACTATCTAACCCTTCTTCTTCACTTCAAGTCACACTTCACACTTACAACAATTCTAGATTCTTCAACTAAATCTAGTTTACTAATACATACACCTTATTCACCAAAGTATGAAAGATATACAAGGAAATGTAAACAAACAACTTAGATAGCAAGATGATACTAAGTTGTAATACTTCTAATAGAAGTATTCTTCTCTTTGCACTTGAAAGAATGAGGCTTTGGATCACTTGGAAACAAAGGCTTATGAAATGATCAAAGGATTTTTAGAATTGAAATGGAGATCTAGAACAGAAAGTTTTTGTGCAAAAAGGTGGGGAAAAAATCCAGGTTTAAGGTGGTATTTATAGGCAAAAGTTTCTGACAGAGGAGCGTGGCCGGTCCCCTTAAAGCATGGCCGGCCCCCTTAAAATTAAGGGGACCGCCCCTTATAATTAAGGGGGCCGCCCAACTGTAACGGCCAGAAAACTTGTCTTTTAGTGGGGAAAGTTTATTTGGTGAAAAACTAACTGATTTTGGTTAAATATTTGAAATCATATATTTAGTATGATTAAAACATTTTTCCTTATTACCAAAAGTGTTTTTCAAAAATATATAATAAGATTATATAATTAAATAAACTTTGTATTAGTTAATTAAATACCCCTTTGATCATACATTGCACTAAACACTTTGTTTATTCATACCTTAAGTGATTTGTTGGTGAAAGTGATTATTTATTACTAAATACATGTTTACGTCATGATCTTTGGTTTGATTAGTTTAAGTTTTGTGATTATCAAAACATAGAGATATCGGAAGATATGAATAATGTTTTCAGTCAATTATTTATATCAACATAGGATAACGTATAACCCAATTTACTGGCCAAGAGTACCAAACGTAACCGACCAGTACTAAGTTTTAACCTACCAGTACCAAGCGTAACCGACCAGTAGTAAGTTTTAGCCTACCAGTATCAAATAAACGGAACAGTACACACTGTTCTTCCCACTAGTATGAACCCAAATTGTTAGGGATAATTACATTTGTACAATATTAAAAAGTAGATTCAAAGTATATACTCGGTTGTTGCAAAAAAACAGGTACCTGTAATCCGCCAGCTCTGTCATGAGCAATAACCTGTAAGATAGGGAAGAAGTTTTTTTAACTAGTATATTACATCAACTACAGACTGCAATCTTTTGATATATGATGGTGAATAAAAGGTAACCTCAATAATAATCTCAAGTTTCAATACTTCGCCATTCAACTCAGCCATGACACGATCCTTAAGCCTCTTCGTTGACGAACTAGTACTAGGCCTACGTTGCGTGGAATTTACTTTCAACGACTGAGCGACACGTTTGCATCCCTTTGCCAACCTGTTCAGATAAGCATCCACGAGGGTGTACTTGGATGTGCCTGCAGCCCTGGGAATGTAGTTTTGCAAAAAAAACTTGGCTATCTATCCACCATGAAGACTCATACTCAGTTGTATTCGGTCTGAGATCCAAACATGTAGTCGAGTCCTACAAATAAATGGGGACAAATAACGTATGTAACCTTAAAGGTATTTGACTGCTGTATGGTAAAAAAAAATATTAATTATAAAAAGATAAACCTTTGCAAACAGGGTGGAACGGTCACTTCTTTTGAATATCGACTTTCTAGACCAGGCTATCGCTCTAGGAATCACATTTGGATTTTCTGTCCACCAACATTCGCAACTCTCAAAAGACTCAAGTATCCAAATCTAAAAAAATTGTAAAACACAAACATATCAATTTAACAAGCCTTCAACATGTCGAGATGAAAAATTTCATCGATAAAATTAATTTCAAACCTGGAAAGCAAATACAAAGCCAGAGAAACTATACGTCGGAACATAGGTTGGGTTTTTCTTCAATCCTAAAAGGTGTTTATCCATGTGGTTATCAATTACATTATGTAGTTGATCATATAAATGAGTCCAAATATGTTCACCCCACGGAAATGCATTCCAAGCTTTTAGATTTTCAACCAACCTCTTCAATGTGTCATCAACTTCACATGTCAACAACCGACCCATAAAGATAACCTCTAGGACTAACAAAAGAGATAACCGTATTGTGTCTTCATCAGATAGCTTCCGAAACCGGTCTTCATCCTCGATGACACCAATGAGGTCTAAGTTGGTTACAATGAACCCTTGCTTGTCAGGAAACACCCTATCACGGAATTTGAGATCACCAGACGTGTACACTTCAAAACTGACACTTCCAAAACGCAAGCCAGTCATTAGACAAAACTCAGTACGACCAAAATGCAGCGTATGTCCTTCTAGGTAATAGATGAAGGGCATATCATAATGAGAGTCGTCCACTCGCTGTTGTTTCCGTACCATGTAGTCTATTAGGTGCGTTTCATGTTCAAAGTATAACAGATCAAGCCATTGTCCAAAGCAAGTACTCCTAAACAAGTTCCGTCGCTTTGCATCTAATTTCTGATTTATTAACCAAAAGTAGTTGAGTTTGCTCCTAATGATTAGTTTCGCTTCATAGTCCTAAAACAAAAACATAAGCTCAGTCAGAACCGACAATACAAAACAAATTTAGTATGCAGAAATGTATACAGGCGCCATAAACACTATCACCAAGAGTTCAGCTGATACATACAAATGCATATTTAATAATCATTGAATGCCTAATTTGAACCTAAGTAAAACCACTTAGTATTGGACCATTTTAATACACTGTTTTGTCTATGCATATATCACTGCTTGTGAAGTTATTTGATTCAGGCCTGGCATATCAACAAGTGTCAACTAAAGTAGATACAATCGGGGCTTATGAGTGATGAGACATTAAGAACCAAAAAAACAAATAAAATCGCCTTATGAGTGATTAGACATTATGAACCAACAAGTCTCAACTAAAGTGGATACAATCGGGGCTTATGCAATACAATCCAAAACACAAATGAAATCATAAACCACATAAACGGTTAAAAATTGACAAACAAACTATAAACCAACGAAAAATTGTACAATCCAAGTAACTTCTATATAAGACACATACTAATATAACGCCAACCTCTGACACACCATAACGACTAACGATAACATTTCAATTATTTGACATCAAATACTTTTGGTGTCAATCAGGTGAATAGAATAACACCGTAAACATATAATCAATAACGATTTAAATCATTGGTAATACGCTTTACATAACCTGTTATACCACATTTCTATTGATAAAATCAACAATCGTTGGTAATCTTTTTTTTGCACGATCACTGTTTGATGAACAGTTACTCATTGTGCGAAGCAACGAAACATGAAAAGTAACCGGAACAGATTGAATAAGTTAAATAATACTGTATATTGAACATTGGAGATTGAAATAATAGTGAATCGATATGGAGGGAATAAGGGGTTAATGATGATACAGGATAGAATGTTTGTTTTTAAAGGTTAGGATTATTTTGCTTAGTATAATTTTGTTTTTCGTATACGATCCTAGGAAAAGTCAATTGGTAAAATACTGTATAATGAGTAAAATGACCAAAAAACCAGTTGCCCTATTACGGTTGCCCAACTAGATATAGTTGCCCATTATACAAATACGTGACACGTGTTTCTCTATGATTGAAGTTGTCCAGTCTTAAAAGTTGCCCGGGCTAATATGAGAATTTTCAAAAAAGGGGCTAGATATGCCTAACCGTTGGGCAACTAGGCTATTGTACTATTTATCCCTAAAAAAACTGCAAAGAAAACATGTGTTGAGAAAAATTTATATCTTCCACTAATCAATCTTTCTATCTCGATGGAAAACCTAAATAAACAACAAAAAAATTGAATAAGCAATGAAAGTCATACCTTATTTTAAGGAGCAAACTACACAAAATTACCCATATTGCTCTATCCTTTTTTTTTATATCTGTTAAATATGATGACACGATGACCTAAAACAAAGTAAACAACAATTAATGAGATTAAAGAAAAGTTACAAATTGAATGATTGAAAAGGCAATTTGAAAGAAAGGAATGATCGAATACAAATATATAGTCATTTTTGTAGTGAGCATATGAAACCTTCATGTGCAAGCTTGTAATTCAAATTGTTTTAAATGTTATTGACCATCTTTACATAAAACTCGTTATCACATTAATGTGTTTGTATCACTTCTAGAATTTAGTAGTAAAAGAAACTTCCATCATTAAACTTACAGCCGTGTTTCCATTGTTTAATATCGATTTGAGTTTTCACCATTACTTGTTTCCTTAATTATTTTCTTGCATTCCTTAATTACTTGTTTACAGCCTTGCCATTCAACAACGTTCAACCATTCAACATTTTCAACAATTCAATAATTCAATGTTTGACCGTTTTTCTATTATATGTAGTATAGATATAAGCTTCCCAAGAAGCTTTTGATATCCAGTAATGTTATCTAGTAATGGATCCGTAGTAGTAGTAGGAGCAAAAGATAACATAGAGTTAGGCTCCATAGGTGTAGACACGGGTTTACAACCTATAAGCCCAAAATCTTGAAGAAGTTCAACGCAATATTTTTTTTTGAGATAAACAAATATCATTACCAGTTTTGATAACTTCAATTCCCAAAAAATATTTGAAAGTTCCCAAGTCTTTAATGTTAAACTTAGATTTTAGGAAAACTTTGAATTGATCAATTTCATTTAAACAATTTCCAGTAAGAACAATATCATCAACATAAACCAATAATGCAATAAACTTTTCATTATTTGTTTTAGTAAACAAGAAATGATCATTAGCAGACTACACAAAAACATTTTCCTTAAGAACACTAACTAGTTTTGAATACACAAAAACATATTCCTTAAGAACAATAACCAGTTTTTTTATTCCATTTTCTGGGAGCTTGTTCCCGTCTATAGAGGGACTTAACAAGCTTGCAGACCTTGTCCTTATTACTTTTATCATAAAAACCTTGAGGGATTGTCATATAAATATCCTTATCCAAATCTCCATAGAGAAAAGCATTATTAATATCAAGTTAGAAAAGATGCCATTTATTTTGACAGATAAAGAAATTAAGCATCTTCCAGTTGACATTTTCATAATAGGAGAATAAGTTTCATTGATGCAGGATTTACCGATCAGGTTTTAATATTTATAAATTGCTCGTCTACCTAAGGTCTACCTAATGCACTATCGGGCAGTGTACCCGGTCATGTATGATATAGCTAACGGTAAAGCCGAGGTCGTCCCAAGAGCTATGAGAGCGGATATTATCTAAGTTAAGTGTCACTTGTTTTAAAGTAGGTTTTAGTAGGTTGATTAATTAAACTACGAAAATGAAATGAAACAAACAAAGCAATCAAATAAACGAGAGAAAATCAGAAGGGGAGAATAGTGTTAACCTAATTACTACTCTTATTATTATCATGACAAGTTTTCTAATAGTGCATCCTATCGTTTCATCTAGGGATTCAAGTTGATAGACTCAGATGGTCAAATCGTCTAATCTTATCTTACACCTTGCCCTATTCCTATAACCTTGATTATAAGAGTTTTCTGGTTGGCCTTAGCCTACAAGATGCAAGAGTCATTAAGCGCCTCTACTAACTTATAATAGTCTAACAGGATGCGGCCGGTCGGAACTTACAACCCCTCTAATTCCTTACGCAAATCTGTTTGGTAGGTGGTTGTTCGTTGAAATTTCCACATGAATGGTGACATTACTATCACCAAAACACACCCTTATCCGCTATGGATCCTATGGTCAATTCTCCTAGCCTCAATGGAACTGCCAAACATCATTACTATCGAAACTAGAGTGTCCTAAGACATGCCAAGAAAGTCTACAAATAAAATGATAATAAAAGCAAGAAAACTAAATCACAGAAATAACAATTTCATAATGAGGCTAACACCAAAGGTGATTAGCCACTCATACTAATAAATGCAGAAAAGTAAATGTTTGACATAATTAATGTAAACATGAATTCGATACAAATGGAATGAATGATAAAATTATGATTATGGCATGAATTCTCCTTTGGAAATAACTTGTATGCTGGTGAAACTTCGTTCTCCTTGCTCCCTAATTCCCTCTGAACTTCTTTGTGGTAAAAGTGATTAGGTCTCGACTCTTGTTAATTCCAACTATGTCGTAGTTGGTTCTTTTGCTACGCCCGTAGAACTCTCGTTAACATATCTACGGCGTAGCTATATGAGGAACTAAGTCGTAGTTTCATAAAAGATCATGAAATTTCTTCTAAGTATTGGAATGAAGATTCTACGGCGTAGCTTGAGTGAAAACTACGCCCGTAGAATGTCTCATAGTAGCATCTACGGCGTAGTTAGTATGGCCAACTACGCCGTAGGTCTTCGTTGACTTCAGTCTTCGTAAATAGGGTAACTACGGCGTATGCATAGATAGCCTCTAAGCCGTAGTTAGTGTACTTTAAGCATACTTCAATGATTTTCATTTAAAACTTTCAAATCCGCGTTCTTTCATTCCAATGCTCACTTTTTACTTGAAAACAGAATATAAACAAATAAAAGTATATATCTTAACAAAATGATACTAAAGATGAGCATAATAGGGGGAAATTAACACTAAAATAATGGAACTATTTGATGTTATCAAATATCCCCCCACTTGAACTCTACTTGCCCTCAAGTAGACCTTATTAGAATAATTTTCAAAAAGATATCCACCGAGAAACTGGAAGATATGAACCAAACCTCATGAAATGGGAACAAACACTCATGCTCACTCTCTAATCTAAGTGTTAATTTCGGGGTGATCACTCAATGCACAGTCATAGTATGTATTCTATCATAAGCTTGGTGGTAACACAAATCTTCACCACTAGAGCTAAGGTCAAAACAATTTTTAGAGGCAATATTGGGTGAACAATAATAAGGCTAAGGGTGTAGTGTTGTTACTAACTTACTACGGTAATGGCGACAAAGGCATTGAAACATGACCGGAACACCGGGCAAGACACCAATGACTGCTCAAATCCATCACATAAACATGATTCACAACTAAAGGGTAGGATAAGACATGGGATGCACATAAATGGTGTAAAGTAAAAATAGAAGCAAATAGTCTTAACATATAATTGAGTTGCTACCACTTGTCGTTCATCCAAGGTTAAAGCTCCAAGACACAGAAACTGGATCATATAACAAGTGAATGTGCCATTAGAGGACATCATGATGGGCCCAACACTTGGTCTTCATGTTGGTCAATGGAAACAACCAACATAAATATTCATGAGTGATCGAGGTGGCCTCCTCGATGCTAGATCTTTATAAGCTCAAACAAGGTGCTATACATTGTTGCACCGAAGATAAACTATCTACATACGTAATTTCACATTTTTTTTAACTATTACAAGAAATAATAACAAGAAAAAATAAATACATCCCTCCACTTGAGATGAATCATACATGGGATAATTGGGGGGTCTCAAATGATCTTCAGTTATAGGTCTTCAACGTAGACGTGATTTCTAAAATTTTTAACTCGAACCTCAAACTAGGGAAAGTGACAACTTCCCAATCATAAATTAAGACTACACGGTAGGCTAAGGCGAATAGGTGTATCGAAACAATTATATGGGTTAGAAACGAAAGAATGGCTTTGAGGTGTGTATCTAAAGGTATCTTGCACTAAAGGTGAGTGCAACAAAAGGGTTTAAACACGGGGGTCGAAAAGTCAATGCGACTAATCGATAAACGCACACATATAGGCTATGTGGGTGATAATCCTAAAATATTGCCTTCTCAAAAAGTTTCTTCCAAAATTTATCAATTAACCTCGACACACTACTCGTCTGTGGTCTCAAAATGATGTAAATGCCAAGTTCTAAAGTCTACAAACTACCGACACACTCAATATTTGGTGGATTTGGATAAATCAGGGGAAACCGAAAAGGCTAAACCTCACCATGGAAATTATGCGTAAAATGTGCTCGGCTAAGGTCTATTCTAGTTAGATTTGGAAAAATATGTCAAAATTTTAAAAATGGCAAAAATTTTCAAAATAAACTAGTAAAATGAGAAAAATAAAGTTCAAGTTATAAATTCTACTCACATCCCCCCACTTGAAATGTACAAAGTCCCTTTTGTATGCAAATGCAAATAAGCAATAAAATAAAAGGAGATAAGTAGAATTGGAATGAGAACTTCCCTGAATTTTGCTCTTGAAAATGATAGAAGGATCATGTTTGAGAAAACGTGCCTTCATTTCGCCTAATGAGCAAAGTTCAAATCCCTGAAATCACGCAACTAACACAAGCATAAAATCTAAAAAGAAAAACAAAAATGAAAAACAAAAATCCTAACTCACTTTTGTAGGAATCACGGTTGCATTTAGCGTATGCAACTAGCCTTTTAAACCACTTGGTGTCCCAAGTGGATGAGTGAAGTCTTGTGAGGGTTTACAGTGAACGCACCCAAAAAGTTCATTTAAAAACTAATACAAAGTTAAAGTACGTTTGTTATAAAAATTTCAAAAAACTTAATTGGTACAGGAGAAAACTACGGCGTATTGATAATGCAGAACTACGCCGTAGGTGATGAAACCTGTTGGAACCATAGTTTTACTATTTTATCAAGTCTCGGTCATTTGTAATAATGCTAGGTTGCTTAGTTATTATTTACTTTCATTTACATTTTGTATTAAGTTTACTAGGCTTAAGTATGTAGTCCATGGGCCTCAAAGCCCATACGATTTGTAAGGAGGGAAGGAGTAGGAATGTTGCCCTAGCTCCTTTCCTATAAATACTAGTCTTAGGCCTCTTGTAAACTTGGTTGGTTATTTGAAAACATTAAGGAAACTCTTGCATTTCACTTTCTCAAATTTCTCATAATCATCCCACTCTCATTCTCATCTCATTTCTTTATCAATCTTACTTGTGTTTACAAAATGGTGACCTAACAAGTGGTATCATTCGCTAGAGGAAGGTGTAGTTATTGTTTTTTCATTGATTTCTTTCTTTTAAAATCGTTTTTATTATCGAATTGTTTGTAAAAGTTTATTTTTTTTTGTTTGTTTCTTGGTTTTTCTCACATCTTTGCTTACAAACTTGTGTTTAAAATCAAAACAAACCACAAAGTTCCAAACTTTTACTAAATATTCGATTTTTTAGATATTTGTACTTTTTTCGAAATCTTTACAAGTGTGAAATTTTTCATAAAGTTTTCTACTTTCCTTAAGATTTACACATTTTATACACAAAAGTACAAGTATCTTGAAAGAAAAACGAATTTAAGGATTGCTTTCTTTGAAAAACAAAACCTACAAGTTATCGAGATCTTCCTACTTGCTTATTTCGAGATCTTCTCAAAGTGCACTACCTCATCTTCGTTTGTGTGGACTCGGTATTTTCTTTCTTGTATAAGAAAGTTAAGTACTTCGACTTTTGGGAAAGTTTTCGAAATTGTATAATTTCGAAAACTAAGTTTCGTAATTCTCGAAAATTATCGAGAAAATTTTTTGGTTATCGAAATCTTATTTTTCGATAAACCTTATTAAGTATCGAAATCTAATTTTTTCGATAAACCTGCTTCAGTATCACAATCTTATTTTTCTCGATAATCTGCCAAGGTTCTCGATAATCTGCCAAGTTTCTCGATAATCTTCCAAGTTTCTCGATAAGCTGCCAAGGTTCTCGATAATCTGCCAAGTTTTTCGAAAACTTATTTTCGAAATCTCATTTGAAGTTGGGCTAAGTTTCTCGATAATTGGTTAAATCTACACTTTCTACAAGATCCATTTCTACACAAGTGTTCGAAGATGTCTCAGCCACCGAATCACTACTTTCCTCATGTTCAACAACAAACATCTCAGCATCAACAACCTCAGCAGTATCAGCAACAACATTACCTTCCGCACACAATGAATCAACAACCTCCTAAATACAATCCACAACAACATTACCTAATGATGCAACAACAGCTCATTCCTCAACAACTACCATATCAAGTGCCACAACAAACCACTCAGTTTTCCTCCAAACAACCTCACTGGTTTGACAGAATGTGTGAAGTTATTACAACTCAACAATCCCGACATGAGGCAGGATCACTTGAAACACCTCCAATGCTTACACCTGGTAATTATGTGCAATGGTCAAGTCGATTCCTACGATTTCTTGAACTCAAGAAACCTCATGGGCCATTCTTGAAGCAAGTGATACTTGAAGGACCATTTGAGTGGCCAACACGATTTGAAGCTGGTGATCCAAATGCAGATCCTCCACGTCCTCCTGGTGATAGACCCCTTCCAGAAACTGCACTCACTGAAGAACAGAAACTACATCGTGAAGCTGATCAGTATGCAATGGCTTATATACTTCAAGGTATACCCAATCCGATCTATCGCAGTGTCGATGCTCAGAAAACAGCCAAAGCTATGTGGGAACACGTTCATCTCCTCATGGAAGGCACTCAATTGAACAAAGATGACATGGAATCCAAGCTTTACATGGAATACACTGACATCACAATTGAACCTGGAGAGTCACTTGAATCCTACTATCATCGTTTCACAAATGTGGTTAATGATCCGGAACGTCACAAAATCACTGTACCAAGGATCGCTGTGAACTCCAAATTTGTGGGTAGTCTTGGCCCTGATTGGCATAAATATGTGACATTTGTTCGTCAAACGAAGAATCTTCATGATGCTCCATATGGGTTGTTGTATGATTTTCTGAAACACCATGAACCTGAAGTGGAAAAAGATAGAGCTTTACGAGGAGGATACACACCATCATCAACACCAAATTCCTTGGCTCTCGTAGCTCAATCTCCCTATGCTCCACCACCAATGTCAAATCATGCATATGTTCAAGAGCAGAACTACTTCAGTTATCCACAATCTTCCAACTCGAACCAAATAGTCCCTTATGATTCATCTTCACAAGATTTTTCTACTCAACTTGTTCCGTCAAACAACAATGATGCTGTGTACTACTCCAACTCCAATGATGATGACGATGATGATTTTAATACATTGAATCAGGGACTTGCTCTTATTACTCGTTCTTTCAGCAAATTCTCCAACAAAACAAACAACCGTCAACATTCATCTTCAAACACAAGAAATCAAGCTGTTGTTAATGATGGAAGAGTGGAAATTCAGAATCGTAATTATGGTCGATCTGGTTCAGGAAGCTCTTCAGGAAACTATGGGAATGGTCAGAGGTTTAGTAACAATACAGGGTTCAGAAACAACTCAGCATCTCCTCAACAAAGGTCTGACTCAGTTGCTACAAGGAACTCCAGCTCAGGGAATGCAGTTTGGTGCTACAATTGCAATGAACAAGGTCATATAGCTACAGCATGTCCCAAACCGAGAACTCGGGGTAGTAAGTTTCACAAGCAGGCATTACTCATGGCTCTTCAAGATGAAAAGGATGGACATTTCCCTGAACAAGACAACAACTTCATGGCAAATGTACACAATGATGATGACATGGAAGATCTGGAAGCTAATGCAGCTGTGATGCTTATGGCCAACATGCAGGAACTTAAGCTCAATGATTCAGGTCCAGTGTATGACACTGACGGCTTGTCTCAGGTACATGACCTCAATGCATGCTTTATAAATGAAATTATCTCACCCTCTGCTTCTGAATCAGATATGGCGCAAGTTGTTCCATCTACATCATCTTCATCCTCTCAAACAGATGAACAAATAAGCACAATTGTCATATTTGATGATGACACAGTTGTTTCATTTGATGATCCTATTGAGAATGATAAATATGATCAGTTAGAACAACATGAACCATCATTTGATACACACCCTGACCTCATAATGTTATCTAAACAACTGAATGCTCAACAATTGCTAATTGCAAAGTGCAACGAGAAAAACAAAGTTTTAAAAGAAACTAATGCAACACTTGCAAGAGACATTGAGTGTTATAAAATTCAGCTTTCTAATCAAGAACAAAAGATTAAACACACTAAAAGTTTTGAAAAAGCTTTTCAAGATTCTTACAACAAAGAACAAGATCTTCAACGCAAAATACAAGATTTAATTGAGTCACATGGAAAGTTGATTTCGAAACTTGAAAGTGAGAAGGGTGAATTGCAAAAACAAGTCGAATGTCTTCAAACTGAACTTTCAAAAACAGAAACAAAATTGTCAAGTTGTCAAAAAGATTTTCATGAACATAAAATACGGAAAAGGAAGTACATAGACAACTTACTCGGTGATATTGTTGATCTTGAAAAACAACTCAAAGAATTTCGTCACATTGTTTACAAACACGGGAACTCTGTCACAACAATTCAGAAATTTACTTTAAAACCGAAACCCAATTGCGGTTATGCACTTGGTGATTACAATTCAATGTTTCTACACACGGCATTCAAAGAAATTCCAAAAATTTACAGTATGGATTATTTTCTTGATAATACGGTTGTGCGTGCTGTTGTTTTTGATACTGAGGAGGAAGAAGAACTTGAAGACGAGAGTCGATCTAAAATGAGTCAAGTTCAATATTGGACACCATATGACTATTCAAAAGCTCCTCCACTTTCAAAATCTTTTGTCACTCAAAAGGAATTACCTGAGAAATCATGGTTTATCGAAGAGTCATATGTTTCATCTCACAATGCGGCTCCTGTCCCACCTGTAGCACAAATAAATGGTCCTTTACCATCATCCGGTGAACTTACACGTTTACCAAAATGTCGTGTCTTAAATTATTTCAAAACCTTTATGGAAGACATCGATATTTTGGAGGAAACAATTGAACGCAATTCAGAAATAAAAATTGAAACTTTTCAATCCGCTTACGAGCGAGAAAAGAGAGATATTTTTCAAAAACAAATGCAACCAATTGTTCAACACCTTCGTCTATGTGCTACACGTTGGGATCAGGAACTTCAAAAGGAGGTCAAAAATATGATAAACGTTTTTGATACTGCTGAAAATGAGATTTTGGTCCAAAAGCTACAAACTAAAGTTTTCAAAAATGATGCTGATCGACTCTTGGAACAAGTTCTCTGTGCTGATATTTTGTCTGTTATCATGAATGATCTTTATAATTCTGGTACTTCTATGCTTAAGCATGATCATTGTGTTGATAATATCTTGTTGAATGAGGAAATTGAGACACTTAAACTGGAAAATGAAAAGTTGAGAATTAAAAATGATGATGTGACAAAACAATTTTCAAAAGAAATTTGTCAACTCAATCAAAGGCTTGAATGGTGTCAAGCTAAAAGTCTTGAAAGGGAATTGAAGTTTCAAAGTCAAAATGTTTCAAACTCTTGTCAGATTTGCAAAAACAACGAGTCTTTAAAAGGTCGATGTTTCAAATACGAGAAAGAAATTGCGGATTTAAAAATTGAAAACGCCGAATGGCAACAAAACCGCGACGACATCAAATATTGCAATGGTTTACTTGAGTCTGAAATTCAGGACAAAAATCACATCATCATTGATTTGAAAGAGAAAGTTAAACTACTTCAAAAAGGGAAAATGGTTGACACCACGGTGATAGCACCAGGAATGTATCAAATAAACAAAACTGATAAAGGAAAGGTTGTTCAAAACACTAATGTTGATAACTCCACTTCTACAGGACTAGTCTCCACTTCTAGCGTTAGCAGACCCAAGCGAAAAAGTAAAAAGAAGAATAGGATCTTGCAACGTAAGAAAGGACACCTAGAAGCTCAGGAAGTAGAAGACCAACTTAGGACTTTGAATAAAACTCATGTTGCATCCGATTTAGATTCTAATCTGGCAAATTGTAATCAAAATCTAAATGTAACGAATGATGAACCTTTGAATGTTTTGAATATTAATGCATCTTGTGTATTTTGTCGTAAAAGCGTATCATCTGGTGATCATACAAAATGTTTAGCTAATTCTCTTCTCAATCGTCATAAGAAACGTAGGACACGCATTCCTTTTAGGCCCACTAATGCCTCCAAGTCTAACTTAGGAAAGCCGTCTTCTACGGTTTCTAATGATGTCCCAGTTACCCCCATAGGTGCCGAGAACAAATCTAGGACTGAGCCAACTACTAGTGCATTTAACATTAAGAAAGCAAAAACTAGTTGGAACTGGCAACGTTGGTTACAATACAAACCAGATTTTAAATGGATTCCTAAATTGTTAATTACATGTGTTACTAACCAACAGGAACCCGCATTGTCTTTGGGTTCCACCCGTGTCTTCTTCTGGTGATGCAGGTGGTACAGATTGTTCTCTGGATTGTTGATAGCGGATGCACCCGACATATGACAGGCAATCTCAAACTGCTACACAACTTTGTCTCAAAGTTTATAGGAACTGTCAGATTCGGGAATGATCATTACGCTCTTATAATGGGATATGGTGACTACATCAGCGGTAACATTGAAATTAGTCGTGTTTACTATGTGGAAGGCCTTGGACACAACCTTTTCTCTGTTGGTCAATTCTGTGATGGGGATCTAGAAGTTGCATTTCGTGAGAAAACTTGCTTTGTTCGTGACTTACAAGGAAACGATCTAATGTCTGGCTCACGCGGCTCCAATCTTTATACAATATCAATGTCAGATATGATTGCAACATCTCCGATATGTCTTCTCTCCAAAGCAGAGTCAACTAAATCTTGGTTATGGCACAAACGTCTTTCGCACTTGAATTTCAGAACCATGACTGACCTTGCTCGTTATAAACTTGTCGATGGATTTCCAAGATTCCGTTTCACCAAAGATCACTTATGTCCAGCCTGTGAACAAGGAAAAAGTACTCGTGCTCATTTTCCGTCTAAACCTGAGCAAAGTACGAATCATGTTTTACAACTGCTTCATATGGATTTGTGTGGACCAATGCGTGTTCAAAGTATCAACGGTAAACGGTACATACTCGTAATTGTGGATGACTTCTCCAGATGGACTTGGGTTTATTTTCTACGAAGTAAAGATCAAGCTCCTTCGATGATCATCACCTTTCTCACCAAAATTCAAGTTCAGCTTCGAAACACAGTACGAATCGTCAGAACTGACAATGGAACTGAATTCAAGAATCAGACACTTCGGTCTTACTATGAGAAAGTGGGAATTGAACATCAAACGTCTATACCTAGAAGCCCAGAACAGAATGGTGTGGTTGAAAGACGCAACAGGACGTTAGTGGAAGCTGCTAGAACTATGTTGATTAATGCTCAATTACCAGATTACTTATGGGCAGAAGCTGTTTCAACCGCATGTTATACTCAAAACCGTTGCATCGCAAAACACCATATCAAATTGTTCACAAAAGGAAACCGAACATCGATTACTTTCATGTATTTGGAGCACTTTGCTATCCGAAAAATGATCGTGAGGATTTAGGTAAACTCAATGCTAAGGCTGACATCGGAGTGTTCGTTGGATATTGTGAAAATTCCAAAGGTTTTCGGATATGGAATCGTCGTACAAGAGAAATTCAAGAAACCATTCACGCTAATTTCGATGAACTCACCCAAATGGCTTCTGAGCAACACAGCTTAGGACCCGAATTCAACCGTCTCAACTCTCCGGCATCTTCAGCTGAACCTTTACCACTTAACCGCAAAGAATTAGAAACCTTGTTTGCTCCACTATTTGATGACACGATTGAATATCGTCCTACTGAGGTCTCACCAAATTCCGCTGCTCAACCTGATCACATTCCAGTACCAGACTCACATCAACAAACTTCAACAAGTGTTGAGAGAGACGGTCCTTCAATTGTATCATCATCTACAGCAGAACAAACTGGTTCTACTCCCTGCCATCCAGCTGAAGATCCAACACCACAATCAGTTCCACAACCCGTAGAGCATGATCCTGATGCGTTCATTAATCCGTTTGCACCAGCTACTACAGTTCCTGATATAGCTGAGTCATCAACACGCAACTTGGATCCTGCCAACATGCGAGATACGTATCAACTACACCCGTCAACACACAAATGGACTCGTGACCATCCACTAGTCCATATTATTGGCCATCCAGATGCACCTGTTATGACAAGACAACGACTTCACACCGATGGTGAAACTTGCATCTACGCACTCACAGTTTGTCATGAAGAACCCAAGAACATTAAAGATGCAATGACTTATGACAACTGGATTGAATCTATGCAAGAGGAATTTCAGCAATTCATAAGATTAGAAGTCTGGGAATTAGTTGAACGACCTGACGGAGTCTTTGTCATCGGGTTAAAATGGATCTGGAAGAATAAACTTGATGCAGAAGCAACAGTCATCCGCAACAAATCACGTCTGGTAGCGAAAGGATACTCTCAACTTGAAGGTCTAGACTTTGCTGAATTCTTTGCTCCAGTGGCACGACATGAAGCTGTTCGGATCTTTCTGGCTTATGCTGCTCATAGGAATATGGTGGTTTACCAGATGGATGTGAAAACAGCATTTCTGAATGGAGAACTCCGTGAAGAAGTTTATGTCAGTCAACCTGAAGGCTTCGTTGATCCTGAGCGTCCTAATCACGTCTACCGACTCAAAAAGGCTCTCTACGGACTCAAGCAAGCCCCACGGGCGTGGTATGACAAACTATCCACTTTCTTACTGGCCAATAAATTTTTTAAAGGATCGGTGGATCCCACACTATTTACAAAAACCTACGGGGAGGACTTACTTGTTGTTCAAATATATGTCGACGACATCATTTTTGCCTCAACAAAAAGAAGTTATTCTAATGATTTTGCAAAATTAATGAAAGATAATTTTGAAATGTCCATGATGGGTGAACTTTCGTTCTTTTTAGGACTACAAGTTCATCAATCACCCCGTGGAATTTTTATAAATCAGTCCAAATATGCTCTTGAAATCTTAAAGAAACATGGAATGATAACTTGTGATACTTATAATACGCCAATGGGCTATACCACAAAACTAGATGCTGATTTACATGGGACTCCCGTTGACCCTACCAAATACCGAAGTATGATTGGGTCCCTCATGTATCTCACAGCTAGTAGACCTGATATAGTTTTTGCTGTCTACATGTGCTCTCGCTATCAGTCCAGACCAACTGAAAAACACCTCAGTGAGGTCAAGAGAATCCTTCGATACATAAAGGGAACCATTAACTTGGGGATCTGGTATCCGAAGGATTCTGGCTTTGAACTAATTGCTTTTTCAGATGCTGATCATGCAGGATGTTTAGACACACGCAAAAGTACATCTGGTGGCTTACAGTTTCTCGGAGACAAACTTGTGTCATGGCAATCTAAGAAGCAGGACTGCACTTCACTGTCGTCTACAGAATCTGAATACGTAGCCATGTCTGCTTGTTGCGCTCAAGTCATTTGGATGAGATCACAACTTAAAGATTATGGCTACCTATTCAACAAGATTCCTATCTACTGTGATTCTAAGAGTGCGATTGCTATCTCCTGCAACACTGTGCATCATTGCAAATCCAAACACATCGATCTCCGTTATCATTTCATCAAAGAGCATGTGGAAAGGGGTACAGTTGAACTTTATTTTGTTGGAACTGAGTACCAATTGGCAGACTTACTTACCAAATCTCTGGCACCATCCAGGTTTGCTAGTCTAGTCCACCAAATCGGTATGAGATGTTTGACACCAGAGGATCTGGAAAAGTTTTTAAAATACCACTGATCGTCAAACATCACAACTATCTTTGTATAATATTTTGTTTTTTTCTTTCTTTACTACAAATTATTTCTCAAAAAAAAAATAAAAAAAAAAATAAAAAATAAAAAATACAAGTATATCGCTTCCATTCAACACCTTGTTCTTACTTTACAAGTGTTGAGGGGGAGTCACGCTTAAATCTTTTACCAATCAATTGGTATACTTGCATATTTCTCGTGTGTTACGGTTCGGAGAATGTGCGGGTGGTTTATTTCACTACACTCTGTCTCATTTGGCTTAAGTCTTCATAAGTTAACTTCATAGTTAAGGGACCAATGTAGTCAATTCTTAAAGTGTCAATTAATACTTTAGTACACTTGTTTGTTTCTTATAAAGTCCAAGGACTAAAGGTGACTAAAATCAAACTTTTCAATATTTACAAAACAAACAAACCGTTCCACCAAAAAATCCACTGTTTCATAAAAGTTTTAAAACCTCTTAAACCCTTCTTACAAAACCAACGGCTCTCAATCATTCTTGCTAACCACAATCTTGATCTTTAAATTGTAAGTTCATATGTTATCTCTAGGACATTACAAACATAGGTTCTTGATTAATTGGTTTTTCAATGGTTAGATCTCTTGTATTCGTGATGACGAGAACTAGGGTTAGGATTTCGATAACGTGAGTAACCTGTTGTAAGGGTTAATTCTTGATGGGGTTTAGTCACTTTACTTGTTTCTAATACTTTCTCATCAGTTATTATCTCATTCCATCATGTTTGCTTGGTTCTCGATTTCAAAAGAATGGGTCGAAGTGGGTATTTTAAGCTTCTGTGATTAATAGGTTATTTTTTGTGGTGGGATTTGCTTCAAAGGTCTCATATGTGCATACCTAATCTTGCTAAGATGTTTCTCACCATTGTTCATGATTCTCGATAAAACTTGTTTGCCTTGTTCGTGAAAAAACATCATGTTAAACGTGTCTCGTGTATTTGTATATCTGTGACAGACCAATATCTGTGGAAACGTTATTTGTGAAGGATATGAACATGTAATTTCATGATAATTCGATTATATTCTTGTATAAGAATGTTTTCGAGAAATCTGTGTAATATCGAAATCTTTCTAAAATTATCGAGAAACTCAAGTTCTCGATAAAAATGGTTTCTCGATATAATAAAGTTTCTCGATATTCTGAGGAAATTTTCGAGAAATCATTTTCTCGATAAATTTTTTCATTTATCGAAATCTTTCTGGGAACTCCATTTTTTCGAAATCTTCAGTTTCTCGAAATATTGATATAGGAAAGATCTCGATAAAGTTTCTCGATAAATATCAATGTTTCTCGATATGACACTTTCTCGATAATGTTTCATTTATTGAAATCATTCAATTTATTAAACTTTCTCGATAACACCAGGTTCTCGATAAGATTGATAATAGAATTTTTTTTCGATAATATCAAGTTTTTCGAAAAATAAGAAATCTCGATAAAAGGTCCATGATGCATTTTTTTCGAAATATTGTTTGGTATTATATCAATGTTACCTTGGTGTGATTCATTAAGTGTTGTGTAATGTGATGTAATGTGAATTGTGCTTGTCATGTTGTACTTATTTGCCATTTGCATTATTTGACTCATTCTTATATGACGCATTTGTGCTTAATCGTTTCTAGTAGATATCTGTATCCAATATCTAAACTGTGCTAACTCATAACACATTTGGATGTTTGGTTTATGGTGATATTTTTCAGAAAAACATGGCTGAACACACTGAGAACGTCGCAGAACAACCTCTTCCATTACTCACCTTGGATGACATCACTCCCGAGAACTACAATGTCACTATTGGCAACAACAATCCCAGAGTCGATTTCAACAAGTTGAATATCACAGAGAAATCATGCAAGATTGTGAAAGATATCCTACTGGCACATCCATGCAAACCACTTCTCACCTGCTCTACTTCAGTTCCACTGTTCTATCTTCATCAGTTCTGGCTTACTGCTCAGACCAACTTGGATAATGAGTCTTTCACTGTTACCTTAGATAGCCAAGATTACTCTGTAGATCATGACGTTCTTCGAACAGCTCTTCTCATGCCACAAACTGACAACGAATTTGCTCCGATACTACCTGACCTGGAACTTCTTGACTTCTTCATTGAATTAGGATATGAGGTTGATGATGATGAACCTCTAATCAAGCTTTCCAAATTCAATGTCAAGTATATACCTCAGCCTTGGAGAACATTCTGTTTGTTGGTTGTTAGATCTATATCTGGAAGGAAAAGTGGTCATGAACATCCAAGGCTCGAACACCTGCAAACATTCTGGGGAATGGTGACTTTGACACCAATTGACTTTGCAGTTCCTATCATGAATGATATCATCTACAGTATTCAGACCGACCGTGTGAAGACTATGATACCATTCACAAGATTCACCAAGCTTATCGTTGAACATCTCTGCAAAAGTTCTCCAGAATTCATCAAGAGGATGGCTGATCCTAATGAGCCGAAGCACCTCTTCGAGGACGACTTCACCACCTTATTCATCAAATCAACCACTTCCGCTACCAAGATCAAAGGAATGAGGATTCCCGAATACCTTCTGAATGACAACATTAAGAAAAGGGCGAACTTCAAGTTGTATGATCTGGCTTACAAAGGGGAACTGGAAGAAGCAACAATAAAGACTCGTAGCAAAGGAAGTGTAAAGTTTGGGAGTACCACGAGCACCACTGGATCACCTCATACAAGATCTAAGTCTGCTACAAAGGCAAAACCCAAGACTACTACCACACCTAAACCTACATCCAAACCTAAACCTGCTACCAAACCAAAGAAGAAGGCAACTCCTGAGTACTTTATTCGGGATGAACCTACTCCTCCACCTTCTGACACCGAGTCTGAGTTCGATACAGAATCTGACGAAGAAGAACCAGACTATGAACTGAGATACAGAGCACCTGATGAAGGATTTCCTGCAACAGAGATTGCCGTTCAACAAAGTCTTGTAACTTATGAAGAAGAGACAAGGAGAAGAAAAGGTGTCACTATCAATGAGCCGAATGATGATGAAGACGAACCAATTGTTGAACCATTGGTCGATAAACGTAAACTCAAAAGTATAGTTGTCGACACTAGAGATGAAGAAAAGCGGCTTAGGAAAGAACAGAGGAAAGCAAGCCTTGAAAGCCGACTTCTATCACACCCTCCAACACCACCACCTATTGATCAATCAGAACATGTAGGGGCTACAAGCAGTATGGTTCCTCCAACAACGTCAGAATCAGCTCCTCAACCTGATGACAACGTTAAGGATACAGACAAGACTGAAGATGTCCACATGACTGAGACTGCTACTTTAGAGGAGAATGTTGGCGGTCAAGAGAACTTAGCTACGGATCAGGAACATGAATATCTTATTACTCCAGAGTTTCTTGCACGAGAAGCAGAGGAAGCAGAGGAACGTCGTCGAAAGGAAAACGAAGAGAAGAACGCGTTCGACACCAACATGTTTCTTAAGTCATCTTCTCAGCAGACTTCCTCAGCACAACCTCCACCTCCTCAAGACTCTCTGCCAAAGGATCCAACTCCTCCTGCTTCTTCTTCAGACTCTCACAACGAGTCTTCGTCCGAATCATCACCAGAGCATTCATCACCCACACCATCTGAAACCGCATCTAAACAGCATTCGATCAATGAACCAAAACAACAAGTTGATCTTCAGGAGCAAGTGAACAAACTCACCGACATGGTTACCAAACTTACTAAACAAGTTGAGGAATTCCAGGATTCTACGCAGCTGATTGACAAGTTCTTGAAATCTGATTACGAAGGTTTTATCAGAACTGCAACACATGATTTTCTCACTGATAATCTGGTCGAGATGATCACTCCTGAAGTTGCAAACCTTCTCAAACCAATCAATGACAACTTAGATCATAGAATTAGAAGTGTCACGAAGAAAATGTTATCTACTACACCCTTCACGCTTCACACCGCAAAATCTTCTACTGTGGCTCCAACCGTCCAAGAATTGTCCCTCAATGACATGCTTGTCAAAATCTTCGACAACCTTGCCACCAAAACCACACAGACAGCTGAAGAAAAAGGCCTGTATGATGCTATGGTAGCTTATATGTCAAAAGAGTCATGCAAAGATGCTGCTGGATCCCGAAAATGGACAAGAAAAGATGACGATCCTGACCCAAACTCCAAAGGCAAGAAACCGAAGTCTGGAACAGGTCCCTCATCCTCTCTACAACCACAGAAGGACTCCACTCCTCCTGGAACTCAACAACAACCCTCAGCTACTGGTGAAGGTCAAACCGAAGATGAAGAAATGTTCATGGAATAAACTGATGACTTCCAAGATCAACTTGACACCGATTACCGTGCTCCACCTACTCATGATTCTCATGCTAGTCCATCATCACCGTCCAAAGCCAAAGACAAAGATGCTACATCCAAGTCTAAGAAATCCAAGAAGAAAACACGTCATTCATGGCTCGACAATGATGACAATCCTCAAAATGATTGGCTGACAGAAATGGTCCAAGCTCAACCTCCTCTGGAAGAAGAAGAACCTCTTCCTGGTAACACTCTTCAGTTCACCCAGGCCATTATGAAGGATCTTCATATCAACAAACTCACAAAGGCGGAACTTAGGAGAATCAATAAGGATGCACAAGAATTCCTCAAGAAAAGATCTGGAAACAAAGTCGAATACGAATATCACATGCAGAATATAGCTAGTGCAATGTCTGTCGACTTTGACTGGTTAAATCCTGAAGTGAATATCGATCTAAGTTCCAAGAATCATGAAAAACCTTACTTCACCGACTGGACCAAACCATTACCGTTGAAAGGATTTCCTGACAAACCGAAGATACCTTACAGCTTCTTCTTCAACAAAGATCTTCGTAACATCCAGCTCACTCAAGAGATATCCAAGAAGAAATATGCTTCCTCACTCACAATCTCAGTACCAGCCGCTAGATACGAAATTCCAGCCATTGAAGAAACCACCCGTATTTTCAGCAACTCCATCGTTGCTTACGACAGAGATGCTCTACACGGAATTCAACATTGGCCTGATCGTCGTCGTCTCGGTTATACAAGCAGATTAGGAGAGACATCATTGGAAAATGTGAAGCAGAAATCAAAGATCATCGCTATCTTGGAGATTCAGCAGTCGAAACGGTTTAACTACTTATTCATGCGTGAAATTGTTGTTAAACGACAAGATGAAAAGAAGTACAAGTTCTCCGAAGCAGACTTTCCCAACCTTTATCTCAATGACATAGAAGATATGTATCTTGAAAAGGTTCAGAGTAGAATGCGCGGATTCGATAGAGACGTTCAGTACAACTTCATGGCATCGCTACTTCTTTACATCCGACGACTGATTGTTCAAGAAAGAGTGGAAGATCTTCAGCTTGGAGTGGAAAGTTACCAACAAAAGATCAATTTGACAAAGCCACAATTCTACTTTGATGGTCTCTATGACACACTACAGTTTACTCTCATCCAAGAACCATTTGGCTTCACCTACATCAACAGCAAAAAGCTACAAAGCTTCATGAGGTTCGATGAGGTACATAAATTCTGTGATGTTACACTCAAGTTTGTTCGTGATGGGCTTGTCAAAAGGTTGAATGATGATCGACGTAAGATAGCTAAGGGGGAACAACCTAGATGGAAATCCAGCTCCAGAAGACAAGTTCGTAACTTTGTCTTAAAGATTGAAGAACGGTTATTTCGACAGGAACAGATCAGACGACTGGAAAGCTACATCGGTGCCAGACCATCATTTCCTGTCAGAAACTTCGAAAGACCAGAACCTCAGTTCACTAACTTCAATGCTCCACTTCCAGACGAAGAATAACTTGGTACATTTGGTCATATTTTTTCAATATCAATTGTTTCATTGATTGAATCATTTTTCCATTATGGCTTGTGCACACATAACAGTGTACAACCCGATCTTGTATAGAAAGGACCCTGAGGTACGATTCAGTGCCTCAATCCTAAACATAAGGAGCGAAGGCTTCTTACTTTTGAGTAGAATTAAACAAACATTTATGATTTTTCATAATTCTGCTCAAAAGGACAAGTATTTCACCTCAATAAGACCTAATCACTTGTTGAGGGGGAGCACTTGTCAACACAAAATACTTTGCTCAACGTCAAAAAATTCTTTGTGAATCTCCCCGTAAGACTCAAAAGGCATATTTTAATCTAAAATTTTGTCAAAAACATCATTTTATATGCTATTTTTGAGGGGGAGAAAATGAAAAGGTGATTAAAACATACGAAGTCAAAGCTTTAAGTTGTATCATGTGCGAGCTAGACTCAGTATTAACCCAGGAATTGACGAGATAATACAAGTTAGTAACATTGAAAGGACTTATCCTCGACGGGTAATAACATCAAGTTAGTTACTAGAGCTAGTTGTCACCTAAAAGCTGACAATGCATCTCTTTAACTAACCACGTAAGCGTGTCTCGAAAAGGATATGTCTTAGTAGAAAAGTACCGTCTCGAGAAACTTTCTGTGGACTTGATCAGGCCGGGTAATAATTTCAAGCTAGTCTAACTAGTGATGTAAGCGTGTCTCGAATCGGTCGTGTTCACGGAAAGTGGATCAATTCAAAAGTGCTTGCTCCTCCCGCATGTGCAAATTTATTTAATCACTTATGAAGCACATGTGCAGGGGGAGCCCTTCAAAAGTGTACGCAAAACTCTCAAAGTGTTAACCAAAATATTTGATTATCACAAACACTTTGAGAGATTTTCAATCAAAGGTTTCTTGGCTACTGTCGGAGTTATAAGGTGATTAAGATAGGAATATCCGTCCTATGATCCGCCAGAGCCGGAGGGATCTACCCAAGGACATCTCCCATAGTTAGAATTAGAAGTCCTTAGGTATGATACGGAAAAAGGAGAAATGAATGAAAGGGAAAGAAGGAGTTGAAGAATTAAAAAGAAAAGTAAAGTAAAGGGTGAAAAGAAATAGCCCTCCATATGTTCAACCTTAGGGCAGACACCGGGTTCAATACGTATGCTACTGGTTGTTGCAAAAGACAACACCGGTATTGAAGACAAAGTCGTCATGGACCCAGTGACGCAATGCACTAAACCTTCTTAACCACTCAAGTTCTCTTAAAAGGACTTGTTTCATTCTCACAGGGGAACCCGCGTAACCTATCGACCTATCTCTTAGAGACGGTTGATATTGAAGAAGGACATCCCCAGTCTCCGCATAGGAAACCTAGGTGTGCACTTATAGAGTCTAGAGCCTTGAGATACATCAAAGATCTCTTAGGAACACTTAGTATTTCTGCAACTGGTGTTCTACATCAATGGGCATCAGTTGTAAATTATCGAGTCCTTCGCAGATCTCAGCAATCTGCCTAGAACGTTTATGAGAGGATTACGTAAGTACTTCTCAATGATTGAACGGAAATCCTGCCAGGGTCAACATCAAACAGCCCTGACAGCAGGTCACTTCGGTAATCCCACAAGGGTTACGCTTAGTGTTTGCGGTGGTTCCATTACGGTCTACAGTCGTGGAGTGATCTCCAGCGACTCACCCAGTCATTGAGCTACCTAGTAGGTCTCGTAAGCTCCTTCGGGAGTATCTGATATGGGAACGGCCTGGATAAGGATTAGAAGGAGTCTTCACAATATGCTGTTGATGAGCTCTAATTCCTTATCTGTAAGTACCGGTGATTTATTGCTAACTGTCTACTCGCAGGTACCTCACTTCCATGATGACGGATTCCACATGCTCATACATGCATCTTGCTATCATCAAAAGCTCCCTCAAAGATCAAAGCAACACAAAGTTCAAAGTAAGATTCTACGCCAAAAAGAAGAATCTACAAAGTTTAAAGACCAAAGATCTTAAGTGAAAGAAAGGGACTATGTGCATGTATAAGTCTGAATTCAAAAGATGTATGAGCATGTTGGAATGGTGGACAACCACCACAGACGCAGGAGTGACGAATGGCAGAGTACTTCGTAACACAATCACTACAACATCATCAAAGAACAAAGACAAAGAGCAAAGTATATCCAACATTATTCTTATCATTTCTGAAGACGTCTAAAGCTATGAAAGTCAAAGATTAAGACAAAGACGTCAAGCAACCTTGATGACCGACCCTTAGGGGGAGATTGTTGGAACCATAGTTTTACTATTTTATCAAGTCTCGGTCATTTGTAATAATGCTAGGTTGCTTAGTTATTATTTACTTTCATTTACATTTTGTATTAAGTTTACTAGGCTTAAGTATGTAGTCCATGGGCCTCAAAGCCCATACGATTTGTAAGGAGGGAAGGAGTAGGAATGTTGCCCTAGCTCCTTTCCTATAAATACTAGTCTTAGGCCTCTTGTAAACTTGGTTGGTTATTTGAAAACATTAAGGAAACTCTTGCATTTCACTTTCTCAAATTTCTCATAATCATCCCACTCTCATTCTCATCTCATTTCTTTATCAATCTTACTTGTGTTTACAAAATGGTGACCTAACAAAACCTGTAACACATCTGACACCTGGAGGATGCTACAGCGTAGCCATAAATTGGGTTACGCCGTAGAAACTTTATGAGGTAAATTTATTGGTGAAAGTTCCAAATCCAGCTCCTCCATCGTCTACCTTTCTCCATTACCTGAAAATAGTCACAACAAAACATACCGAACCAACTAAACTAATAAAAATGGAAAAGAAAAGGATAATTTAGGTTGTCTCCCGAAAGATCACTTTTTTTTTATTATCGAGTCTTTAAGTTAGACTCACTGCCCCAGTTCTTTTATGTAGGTGTGAAGTAGAAATCCTCCGAAAATTACCGAGTATCATCCCTGTAATAAATTTTAGCCCTGTGCCCATTCACTTTAAAACGTTGTTCATCATCAGTGCTTACTTTAATTGTTCCATACGGAAATACCTCTGTTACAGTATACGGTCCGCACCATCTTGATTTTAGTTTACCAGGGAACAATTTAAGCCTAGAGTTGTAGACAAGCACCTTTTGTCCAACTTCAAACTCTTTTTCTTGTATTCTTGCGTCATGCCACCTTTTGGTTCGATCCTTGTAAGCTTTTGAATGATCATAAGCTTCACCCCTTAATTCAGCTAATCTATTTATTTGAGAGAATTTGTGTTTCTTGATTTCTTCCGGATCAAATTTAGCATTTTTTAGTACCCAGTAAGCCTTATGTTCAAACTCGAATGGTAGATGACAAGCTTTCCCATAAACAATACAGAATGGTGTACTACCTAAGGGTGTTTTGTGAGCAGTTCTGAGTGCCCAAAGGGCATCTTCTAACTTGTCTGCCCAATCCTTACGATTTTTATTGACAGACTTCTCCAAAACACGCTTAATTGCACGATTAGTGTTTTCAGTCTGCCCACTAGTTTGAGGGTGATAAGGTGTTGCTAACCGATGTACTACCCCATAGTGCATAAGAGTTTTTTCCATTAATGAACTACAGAAGTGTGTTCATGCATGGAAATTGCACCAGGCTTTACCTCTCTAGGGATCTCGAGAAGCTTACAACCCCCACCAGGCAGTGTACCTGATCGTTGTAGTATAGTATAGTGACAAGTACCGGGGGATTGATCGTTCAACTTGGGAATAGTGTCGCTAGGATTAGAAAACCTAAGAACTAGGTCTAGAGGTGTGGGATGATTCTTTTTGTATTTTTATGTTTTTAGAAAAGCAAATAAAATCTCGGTTTTAGAGGAATGGGCGGAATTAGTTGCTAGTCAACTAACCCAATAACTAAAGATGCAATCAAAATAAAATAGCAAAAATGAAAATAAACTAATTTAACTAGAGGTGTGAGCAATATATGGGAGAATTGTGTTTACTTAGGTTTCACTACTCCCTAGATATCTTTTACAGGTTAATTACTTGTTACATTTGTGTGGATGACGAATTGTATTCCTTAATACCATTCATGGGGTGGCGTACTTACTTCCCCAATCCTATAAGCTCCTACTTCACTCCTATGTCGAGCCGGCTAAGAAGCTCTGTAGAATACTAAACAAGATGGAAACATGAATCCATGTGGTATGTGTGTGGCGTTGAAATTACTATAGAGAGAGAGGGAGAGTGGAACCTTGAGAGAAAAATAGAAAGATTATATTATAGTGAATGAAGGTTCAACCCTATCTACATATGAAGAGGGGTATTTATACTTACAACATAAACGCCCACACCCGGGCTGTGGATCAGGCATACGGTGGGTAAAGACCCGTCCTTCTTCCATGGTGTTACTTAAACTAATACTAACTAACTAATGTATAAACTAACTACGAGCTAACTTAATGCTATTACAATAATTAGGTGACCAAGACTTTTACAGAAATATTTGTATTCCTAACAATCTCCCCCTAAGCGAGGTCACCTTGGAAATTAAGCTCTTTGTTCTTCAAGCATTCTTTAGTCTTTGTAGCTCGTAGGTTCTGATTCTTCACTTTTCAGCGCACTTTGTACTTCAAGCAAACGAACTTGTGTTTTGGATTCCTTTGATTTGTGTGATCTTTGAGCTTCTTTGAGATCATCAGCCATAGTAAATCTCCAAGCTCATCCTCAGTAATATCGCCTTTATGTGATGTAGTGACTATGGGACCATCATGCTCACACCCTTATGGATTAGGAGACTTTACATTAAAGTTGTGGACCAGGAGACTTTTTCATCAGAGTTGCGGAAACTTTGTTGGTAGTCTCTCAATATTTGTTGTAGTAAGTCTCTCATCTTCATTGATAGTGTGGTAGATGTGTGAGCATGAGGTATGGATTGACCCGATTTAGCTGGAAATAGGAGCCATCAATGCCATCTTTATATGTGTCCCTTAAATAAAACAGTTAGCAATAAAGATAGAGAACGAATATGGCTTTGTCATTCATTCTGCGAGGACAGACTACCCTCCGGTTTTGTGAAAACCGACCTGTGATCAGGTAGAGTCTTTTTTAAAGAAGACTCTCCTTGACAGGAATTTCCAGCTTGTAGTAATGAATTTTCCAAAGAATCCACTTTGGAATCTTTATTCTAAGCATGTTCTCATACCGGAACGTCTCAAAGCAGACAGCACGATAGAGTGAATCGGTGAATTGATATTCACGGATTGATGAGAAATTGATTTATAGAAATCACTCGCGTGTCATATGATAAACATTTTTTAAGACACGACGAGAGTTTTATACTTTGAATCACATTTCCATCAAAATACTTTTGTTTGAAAGATTATAAACAATCAATGTGCTCGAAAATTAGTTTGTGAGCACACTGAAAGGTTTTTGCAAAAGTATCCGTCAATCCATATCCTGGAACAAGTTTGATTCAATGTTGAATCGCACCATTATTGCTTTCCAGTTGTCACTTGATCATCGATCCAAGATGGATCTCACATGTCACCTACCAAGAGCTTGAAAGATGTTCGCTCTAGAAGGATTTCCATCGTCATTGTGAATATTTTCATATCACTCGGATGTTATGGCAATACCACAAGGATAATGCGTACGACTCTAAATATTTTATCTTATTTTCCACATTGTGTGAAACAATAAGCATATTTGGAATGTCTCCTATCGAGATTTATGGATGATCTCTTTGGCTTTAGACTCAATAGTGCGTTTTGATCCGCTCCTGGAGACTGGGGAGGCGTCTCCTGTTTTAGGTATCAACATAGCTCGCAATGAGCGGTCGATACATTGCACAGGGTTCCCCGTGAGAATGAAACAAGTTCTTTTAAGAGAACTTGAGTGGTTAGAAAGTTTCATGCAGTGCGTCACTGGGTCCATGACGTCTTGTCTTCAATACTAGTGTTACCTTAGTAACCACTAGTAGATTATGAATTGAACCGGGTTTCTGCCCTTAGGTTGAATATTTGGAGGGCTATTTCTTTTCACCCTTTCTCACTTCATTTCTTTTTAATTCTTCAACCCCTTCAGTGCTTACTGAGACTTCACCACTAGAACCTTTTTGGGTTTGTTCCAGTCCTACCTCTATCTCAGTCCGCACTCTTCCCTTTCTCACTTTACTCCTTTTTTCAATCATTCCTAAGGACTTCTAATCTATCTAGAGGATTGTCCCTGGGAAGATCCTTCCGGTTCTGGTGGATCATGGGAATTCATACCTAACCTTAACCAGCCTTATAACTCCATGCATAAAGATAAATGGTCGGTCTTTGGTATAACTTCCACAAACGCCTTTTGCTCCCCCTCAATATGTCCATCGATATTCAAAAGTGTTTAGCACATATGTGGGAGCCTATTATTGAGTCCAAAAGATCACATTTGATTATCAGCTTTCATATTTAAATCACATTCTCTCCCCCAATCAAAAATATCAAATCTTTCGAGATTTTTTATCTCAATTGATTTAAATAAGGTAGAAAATGTTTGGGAGAGAAATGCGGTCCGTTTTAATATTGTCTGATAAAAAGGAACTTTTTTTCTGCTCCCCCTCAATCTGTGAGGGAGGTTGTTATGTGTCAGATTCGATGAGTTTCCAAAAGATTTGAAGTTTTAACGAAAACTCTTTGAAAATGTACTCATTCTGACATATAACCATCACAAATCGTTTTGTTGATTTTGTTTTATACAAAGTGTGGGGAGTTTTGATGATACATAAAATTTTGAGAAATCACTCTCCCCCTCAATCAATGACGGATGTTAAAGCTTAAATAGGTGATGTCATTGATTGAGTGACAAATTTTGTCAAAATTTTGAGTACAAATTGATTTTCAATCAAAATCTCATGGTACCACCAAGTTTTGCACAAATACTTTCCGGAAAAATCATAGAAGGGAAAGTATTTGGCGATAAAAAGAAGATTTCACTTCTTTATCAAGAAATAATGCACTAAAGCGTACATTAGATCGAGGGTGCATGAATGTAAAGTAATTCACGCTCGGATGAACGGCACCCTTTGCTAGGAACAACCGTCTTTTTGGCGACGAGTTTTCCTCATTATGAAAAACGGGTTGCTATCTGAAGTAATAGCAAGCCATATTTTTGAAGTCCGGATTACAGTCTGAAGTAACTGTAAGCCATAATTTTAAGAATATTTTGAGGGACGACATGTTTTAGAAAAGATTTTATTTGAAACCGAAAAATTCTTGCTCAAGCATACGTATGATTCCGTGTCATTATTGAATGACATTTCTAGAAACATACATAATATTGATTACACAAGAGACATGTCGTGAGAATAATATTTTTGGATTTTTTATATGATATTTCAGATTTTTATGGTTTTTATAGGATTTATATTCTTCTATTTACAAGTTAGTAATATATATATATATATATATATATATATATATATATATATATATATATATATACATATATATATATATATATATATATATATATATATATATATATATATATATATATATATATAGGGAAAGGTTAATGTAAGAACTTTCTTAAAGTTGCAAAAATGAGAACTATTCTAAAATACCATTAAAACATTGATACATAACCATTTTAGCAAAGATGCACCAAAATATTATATATTAATACAAGTTAACATTAAATTGACTAATAACCAAGTCATGCATGAGAAATAGATTACTGATACACAATTAAATTTTTGATACATATACATTAAAATCTCAAAAAATTAATTTCTTGTACATAAATTGATACACATAATACATAACAACCACTAAAAACTTGATACACAATAGTAAACCTTGATACATATTACACGTTCAATCAAAGTGTATCAGTTAGTTTACGTCAATTTTCATAAGAAAACCCATCAAATCTTTAACAATTTTAGTTGTAATTAATTATGTTTTTATTTTCTTTTAAGTTGAGTGTCATTTGTGAGATTTTGGTTGGTTCTCATTTTTACAACTTTAAGAAAGTTCTCATTTGATCTCAATTCTATATATATATATATATATATATATATATATATATATATATATATATATATATATATATACAATATATAGGATAGGATATACGTATGAGAACTGTAAGAGTTATAAGGATACAAGAAGTAGGCCACAAACTTTATACAGTACAAGTTACAAGACAATCACAACATCCAAAATACACATATGACACAGAACCCCACCACCGAACACATCATTCAGTGCGTTGTAGAAGGCGGTAGTCACCAGCTTGAACTCTGCCACCCACGTAGCACTCCAAACTACGGAAGATTCTTCGCAACTTCAATCTCTTGCGGATACCAGTCAAAAATTTCTTGTTCCGTGTCATGTCATGGTCAGTCCAGTGGTTGGTATATTGTCTAGATCCATAGTCATAAACGTGGTATTCTTTCACTCTGAAGTCCAAAGCTTCTTCAACCATTTCTAAAGTACCATCGCTGAACTTGTGTATTTCATTGAAGCGCAGAACCATAGGAACGTTTTATCCGTCACAAAATACTACACCCAGAGGAGATTCTATGACTGTAAAATCAACAACTGGTTCCATACTATTAACATCCCATAGAGGTCGCGTGAGATTGAGCTGAGACTGGTAACTTTCTATGCCAAGTTGGAAATCTTCGACCCGTTTTCTAATGACGATACCCCTGATCCAATGAAGTACGGCAAACACAAGAGATTTCTTTTCACGAGATGGCAGGTGATGCAGCTTTCCTTGAAGGTGGAGTAGATACAGATCTTCGAAATCATTAGGGCGAAGATGTTTGAAGTCACCTTCGGATATGATGTAGTCTTTGAAGTCAGCTCGACGGAGTGTTACACTCTTAAGGTAGTCATATCCATGGATAGGATGAATCTGTATCTTAACCACACTGATGATCTGAAGTGGTGATCGAACAGACTTTCGGTCACTTTGAGCTTGAAATCGATCAATGTAAAATTGCTGCTTCTTTAGCCACCAGTGAGAAATACCCAGAGATGCGGAGATATCGTAGTCACATTCTTGATCAATCCACATGCTGTCAGGGACAAGCTGTTCCAACCCGACATCAGAATATTGGGCTGCTTTCATCTTGGTAATGGACAAGGCCGACTTGGATTGTCTACTACCAAGCTTAAGATTTTCGAGGTCTTTGTTGAAGAAGAATTCTGCTTGGATAGTAACATTTCCAGGATTTCCACCCAAAGGAAGTGGATTGTTGTAGTTATACTTCATAATCCCTTCATCCACAATGTCGTTGAACATCTTGTGACACTCTTCCATTTGGTATTGTAGATGATTTACATCCTTATGAAATGCTTTGACAATGTTGAATGCCGGTCCTTCCAGGACTTTCTGAGTAAGCCTTGATAGACCACGCTTCTTACAAAACCATGTGATGAACGTACCCATATCACCTGTTTGTGAAAGCAGAGAGTCTTCAGAAGGAGGAATGAAGCTGGTGGTGATAGCATTGATCCAGTTGTTGTCATTGGTTGGCTGATCAGAAGAAGGAATTGTCCAGTCAGGTTCAGGTGATTGTGATTGCTTGTCATCGGGCTTCCACCATGTCTCTTTGTCAGCTTTAGTTAAGAGAACAGGTGGTGGATCATTAGAGTCACTCCGGGTGAATGATTTCCACCACTGTCTTCCAGGGATATGAGTCATAGAGGCATCATCTTCATCGTCATCGAAAGAATCAGTGTGCTGAGGAATGACAGATGCTTCATTGAAGACAAGATCATCATTGACATGAGATGCAATAGATGTTGCACCAACGTCAATGGTGGTCCACGCAGCATACTTAACTTGTTTGGCCTGTTTGGAAGGTGCTGACTTGGATGACTTGTCAGTTTGTTGTTTTTGTGATGGTGATGAGGTGGGTTGTAATGGTCTAGTAGGAGCATGAGACCCGCCAGGTAGACAAGGAGTGCCTGATGGACCAGATGCCCCAGGAGGTGGAGGAGGTTGAGGAGGTGATCCAGATGGTGGCCTAGGATGACCCTGACGCCTCTGTTTTCTTTTTCTTTCAATTTCCATGTCTCTGGCGTGTTCCTCAGCGTCATCTTGTCTGATGGAGGCTTCTAATGCATCATACAATTTGACATGTGCATCATGTCTTGTATGTTGACCTTTTTCGTACATGCTGTGCTGCAAGATTACTTTCATATCATTGATGGGTAGGTCTTTGAATCTGGATCTGAGGGGAGCTTCAAGAGCAATGCTGACCGCTTCAGCTACCTGTTCGTTGATTACCTAAGATACTTGTCGTTCAAGGTCAAGATGCTCCAACTTGTACAATCTGCTGCCGTGATTAGTAATCGTTTTTGGCAGATCAAGATTCACTAATTTTTGAATTACGGAGGCATGCTTATCCAACTTCTCATGGATGGTGAGGTTATCTTGAACAATATCAGCTGTCATGCCAGCTAATGTATTCAGATCCAGTTTCTTCTCAGTGGTAGCAGGAGTGGCAGATTCAGTCAGTTTCTCTTGTGTTTCAGCAGCTTGTGGGGTGTCAGTATTGTCAGGACCTGCAGTAGGAATTGGTGCAGACCTGGTAGGAATGGTGGAATTGTCTTGCTCAATAGGCACATCAACCATCGAAACAACTCCTTCTCACTTATCACCAGACTTGTTACCTTCAGCATCATCTGGCTTATCCACGAGGAATTGATCTCCAAAAGTATCAAGATTCTTATACGATGCCAGGGTTCCAGTAGAGCTGTCAGGTTCCACGGCGAGCTTAGGATCATCAGTCTTCAGTTTGAAATTACCTTGTAGATCGGGATAAGCAGTGGATACAAATTCGTCATCGAGTGGGTCAATTGGTGTTACAGACTCAACAACTTTATCCCGCACAGGTTGGTTACTGGTGACATCTTGTGTAGCCAAGTTAGAGTCATCACCCTTGAGAGCTGAGCTGGTATCAGTCTCCGATCCGCTTGTGTTAGCAGGTTGCCCAAGACTTGGTGATGAAGCTTTGTCAGGAGACATTTTGGCAGATGAGGATGTTGGTGATCGTCTTTTGAGGATATATATAGAGCTGGTCGATTTGGAGGCAGGAGATGATATTTTCAACAAAGTGTGTGCAGCCAGTTCTTCCTTGGCAACATCCTTGCCTTTTCCTACCACATGCTGGAGTTGTGATGTCTTGTCTGACACAGGTTCTATGATGCTGACACCACTGACTGGAGGCACAGGTGGCATGTATACATCCTTCAAACTTTCAGCAGTTGCCATTCGAACCATTTCTTCTTCTGTGAAAGGCAACTGTGTGGTGCTCGGTGCTACTTTAGGATCATCAACACTTGGTGGGATATTCTTAGAGCTGGTTCTTTTTCCCCCTGTGGTGCGCTTCACCCATTTAGTTCCTTCAGAAGACGCAGCTGAGGTTGTTACACCTTTGCGTTTCTTGGATGCGGTTCTTTCAGACTTAGTGGGTAGGGAGGGCTCATTAGCATATGCTTCCCGACTTGTCTTCAGAAATTTGAGATAGTCCTCATAATACGGTGCAGTCAGTATATCCCGAGTGAGTAAAGCAGTGGGAATGTCCATGCCGAATATTATCTCGCTCGTACTCTTTGCATCATACTTGAGGAACCCAACTGGATGTTCATCTGTGGGTTGATGAAGAGGAGATTCATCTCTGGGGTGGAATTTAAGAGATCGTTGAAGGCTTAATATGATCAACTTAGTGAAGCGAATGCTTGGAATCAGGAGCTTGGCTGATCGTTTCTTACCATCTTTGTTTGCTTCAAGATTTGCCTTATCGACCAGGAATGAATGAATAGACTGACTAAATTCCTCCCAGATCTGTTCAGCAAAGTTGATGTTCTTCCCATTAACAATGCCCCAGAGAATTTGTAGAGATGGAGCTCTAAATCTTTCATACCCAGATGTTTTGCCCATCAGACATAAGTTGATAAGACTTGCAATGGCTCTCCATGGCTGATAGAGGTCATGGGTGATAACCGTGGAAAGCGTAGAGACCTGAGTGGGGTACCCAAGTTCATTGACAAAGTCAATTAGAGTAGCAGGATTAGGTGGGGGAGTGTATTCTACATTGTCACCCGTTGGTAGTATCTGCAGTGCGCTACCAAGAGTTTCCATTGTGATGTTCACCCAATGTTCATCCAACTGACACTTGTATGTGTTGGTAGCTCTATCATGGTAGATAGTGTTCCAGAACTGCTGAATATATATGGATGGGATCGTGGAGGATGCGGTGAAGGCATTGAAGAATGTGGTGTTTTTCAGTATTTCCAGGGCCATTCTGAATATGCGATGATTTTGAGGTCTATCTGTCTTAACATAGCAGTTACTCTTTCCAATAGCTACCCGCTTGTCGAATGGAAGAATGGCGTTGTCAGAACGAACTAATGGAGCCAATGGTCCTTCGATCATAGGTTCTGCCATAATAGCTGCATTTGACTCAAATTACCAAATAAAGCGAACACATGTGACAGTGAGTGTTAGTAACTAGTGAAACCATAGCACCACATGGCAAGGAGATATTATCAGGACCAAGAAGCATGAGAGACCAAAGGTAAGCACTCATGAGGGATATCATACATCACATAGAATTATAATAAAGACAGACAGGAATGAGGGCCATAAGGTCATACCAAGCAAGGCAGAGACAATTAGACAACAGTTCATTTACATACAAGCAGTGCACAACTAGTTAGAGAGAACATAGAGTGACATAATTGTAGTGAGACAGAAACTCAATGTCCGACAATAGCATCTAAGACAAACAGCATGGTAAGTGAGTCAAAAGAACACTCAACAATAGCTAAACGCAGGACCATTTAGCCTCAGGGCAGGATACTCGCAAAATAAAAACCCACAAAACGAGTTAACTGCAAACCGGGTTAAACGCAAATCGAGTTAATCGCAAAGTGAGTAAACCTCCAGGTGAGATAACCGTAAAGCAAGTTAACCGCAACAAGTCAAATTAAACGCAACCAATTGAGTCGCAAAACATGGTAAACGCACAGCAAGTTAAACGCAAGCTCAGTTAATCACAAAGCTAATTAACCGCAGTCACAGTCATAATTAAACGCAATCAATTGAATCGCAAAACGAGATAACCTCAGATCACATTAAACGCAACCAATTTAATCGCAAGACATGATAAACGCACAGCAAGTTAAATGCAAGTTCAGTTAACCGCAAAGCTAATTAATCGCAGTCACAATCAAAAGAGAAACACGCAATCAGGATAATATGATAACCGCAATCAAGTGCTCACACTAACCGCAATCAAGAACCTACGCTAACCGCAATCAAGAACCTACGCTAACCGCAATCAAGAACCTATGCTAACCGCAAATAAGAATACACTTTACACTCCATCATATTCCATCAGATCTTACGATGACTACCATAGATGACTACAAGATCAATCAACCTAAGTACAACCATTATCAAAACAGCAAACCAAGTCCCTACCCGACACCTAAGGTACTTCAATTGGTATTTCAACTCTAAACGCAACTCTAACAAACCAAAATCTCACACTCTCATCAATGAATATCACAAATTAACAGATAATGAACAGCTAAACGCAGTAAGGAACAAGCATGATCTAACCTATTGTCTAAACGCAATCACACGAGATTTCAAGCAAAGCGTATCCCCACCTAAAATAACGCAACACGTGAGTACATGAAATCATGGAAAGATATAACATATGTGTAGAGTGAAACACTTAACGTACCAAGAAATAAACAACAAGGGAAGCAATCAAGTCCAATTGGAAAAAAAATGTGCAGTGATCGAGTGTATGTGAGTAAATAGCAAGAGGTGTTGAGGTTAACTTTTAATCGCAAGAATAATCACACATATATATATGATGGGATACACTTAGCTATAATGACACAATCAGTCCTCATACTTCACTACCTCAATTTAGACAATGATACATGCGTACAAGATTGGTCCCTGAAGTTATGAATGATACACAAGTGATGAGAAAGTCTTCAGGATGCACAGATAATACCATGAGGCCAGGTATGAGAAACAATAGACTACCTAAAGCAGCACATAGCACGAAGAGCAAGCATATAGATACAATGTGCAGTAAGTAAATATACACAGAAAGATGGCATGAAAAGAGAATGAATGTAAAACAAAGAATACATATATGTACACAAACTACTGACATAAAGTATACACTGGGAATAAATCAGTAGGTGAAAAGTGAAATACGAGTCCTGAAAAGAATTAGTCAGGAGTCCACATGATATCATCTCACATGTGAGTAGACATGTCTCCAGACGTGGGAGATGTCTGTGTCTTTGGTTGCCAAACACAGGTTTTCTTGGACCTGTTGTGTAAACCCTTTGAAGAACCAGTGTCTATGGTACACACATGTGACCATTTGTAACCATTCATCATGAATGTCCTTCCAGTTGGTACCCATATCCAAGAAGATCTAAGTTTATATGGTATTTCATGCATAGTGACATTCTTGTGGTGAGTGGTTAGGTTTTCATATTTCCTTAGTCTATGCCTCAAAGGTATTTCAGGTTTGTGACCATTTGATTTATGAATTTTAGGTTTTGAGCACACAAACTTAATCAATGCACGTTTTTTTATCTATTTGAGAGACACATCGAGTTTTCGAGAATTTAAGTCTTTCAGACATAAAAGCATTTGGTTTTCTAATGGTAGATTGATTACCAACAGTTTTCAAGACTGGTTTTCCCAAGATAGATGGTTTTGAAAGATTAAGGCTCATTTGACTCTTTGAAACATGACTTGGCACGATGTGTGCACCAGGAATTTTAGAATATGAGGTCAGACTTTGAGCAGTGAGATCATTGTGTTTAGTAAACTGTGGAGTGGTCAGACTGAAATTCTTAGCTTTTATTTCTTTGATTGAATCACACAGTTCTTTACATTTTACTTTCAGAGTCTCATTTTCCATACGTAATTTAGCCATTTTGCATTCAGTTTCATAATTATCGTGTTTCCATTTGGCATCATTACGTTGCTCATACATCTTGATCTGATTTTTAAGGTTATTGATAGTTGAGTCCTTGTCTTGCAGCTGAGTTTTCAGATTGTTTATCATAAAATATTCATTAAGATTAGGCAATTCCGGATTTAAACACGGTTTGCAGTTTTGAAAACATTCTTCTTTTTGTTGTATTTCAATTTCAAGTTCAATGTAATGTTTTTGTAATTGTGAGAACCTTTTTTGAAGTTGATTAAATGTCTCTTTTTCAACCATGTTCTGGTCCATTGTCTTAGAAAACTCAACTTTGAGGCAAGGACTTTCATCATACAGATCATTTTTACTTACATCATACAGATCATACAGATCATTTTCTCCCCCTTTATAACACATATTTGTTGAGTTAGAGGAGAGAAACAAACTGTCAGTCTTTTTCAACAGATTTGTGTTATAACAAAGATTAATTTGATCTGTATGATGACATACATTAGGGAGTGTTTTGTGTTGATCAATTGATGATACCTCATTGCTTGAGTCCAGTGTGAGTGTGTTCTCCATAGCATGGGTCACCAACTTGACAGAAGTGACAATCTTATCATCTTCTGAATCCATGCATTCAGTGTTGACAGACTTAGCATCCAATGTTAAACCCAAACGATCACTTGATTGTCCACCATGTGTCTCAGCCCTGTCATCATACACTGGTTTATGTTTTGCCCTTTTCTCGATGTACTCCTTAGCCTTATCCAAGTGTTGGAGTAGCATATCTCTATAGGTGTCAACATCTATGTTTGTGTGGTCAGCAAAGCACTTCATAGTCATCTGACTATCGTAATCATAGATCATGTAGGATTTTAAGTTAATGATGTTATGCAGTTGTTTGCTGAGCACACATAGGGCAGCTGCGGATCCCTCAATAGTTGTTTCTTTTCGGTCCAATTGTTGTCGTAATTGATCCAAATTCAAGATCATGATGTCTGTGAATGTTTGAACATCTTGACCGAAAAGTGTTATGAATGCACGTTCAAATCTCATTGTGAATCCATTACCCTCTAACAGCACAGACAGATGTGACTGAAGTGTTTGAAAGCATTCAATGTGACATTCTCTTGCCAATTCAAGCAATTTGCTTGACTGAGGAGTCACATTCTCTTGAGGGTCCGAACATGATTGTACACTTGAGTCATCATACGATACTGGTCCATCCATTTGTAAATGCCAACACTCAGGATAAAGTAACTAAACACAAACAAGTAGCAAAATGTGGGTAATCATAGGACTGAGATTACCACATATGAGAACCAAACTAACTCAGGTGAGTTAGTCACAATCTAGGAGCAAACCGCAAGTTAGGAGATAACCGCAAATTAGGAGATAAACGCAGAGGAGAGTAAAACGCAGGAGCTAATCTCAAGCACGGAGCAAACCGCAGAATACCCAAACCGCAAGATAAGCTAACCACATAGAACTAACCGCGGACCACTTAACCGCAGGAAGCTAACCACAATGAACTAACCACAGACCACTTAACCACAGGATCTAAGCACAATGAACTAACCGCAGACCACTTAACCGTAGGAGCTAATTGCAGAGACAAAAGTCCAAAACTGTCACTTCCCTTGCGATTTGTTTGTATTCCCAAAATAGTAATCGCATGCAAACTAACCACAGAGATCAGGAACTAAACGCAAACAAGCAATGCAACAGTAGACTTAACCGCAACTATGAAATACGCCCAAAACCTAATCCAAACTTCAAATAGATTAAAGATATGGTATAACCAACTGAAACACAATGTCCTACTAACACCAATGATCATAAAAGTACATCACTAACATGTCTAATAACACTAGAAAGATCAAACCAAGATGTTTTTCAAGAAAGTGACTTCAAACTCACAAAACTACACAAAACCACATCAAATCCGATTCTACAAGGCCCTAAGATGAAACCTTGGCTCTTGATACCAATTGTAGAATACTAAACAAGATGGAAACATGAATCCATATGGTATGTGTGTGGCGTTGAAATTACTATAGAGAGAGGGAGAGTGGAACCTTGAGAGAAAAATAGAAAGATTAGATTATAGTGAATGAAGGTTCAACCCTCTCCACATATGGAGAGGGGTATTTATACTTACAACATAAACGCCCACACCCGGGCTGTGGATCAGGCATACAGTGGGTAAAGACCCATCCTTCTTCCACGGTGTTGCTTAAACTAATACTAACTAACTAATGTATAAACTAACTACGAGCTAACTTAATGCTATTACAATAATCAGGTGACCGAGACTTTTACAGGAATATTTGTATTCCTAACAAGCTCCTAACATGGGATCACTAGAATTCGCTAATGCATTAAATACAATCATAAAAACCTAGTACACATCGGTTCATGTTTCTTAAGACGTTCAAGCAAGTTACACAATGGAGATCTGCCAGTTTTCTTAAGCCTAACATTGAAATCATTCATCCATTACAACTATAAACAAGCAATCAACCTATAATCAACATCTAGGTTTCATTACATCTAAGCAAACACATGAAAGATCTAGCCTAGCATGTTAAAATTAAGACAAGCATAAGATATATTCAAACAACACATAGACATATTGAAATAATTGAAAGAGGACTTATCTTAATTGAACATGAAATGTTTCAAGGGGTGAAAACCCTTGAAAATACTGTTACAAACGACCTAGGGTTTATTAGGTTCGACCCTAGTATTCTCCACACCAGTTCCTCTCTTTATGAATGAAAAATAGAAAAGTATATATAGATTTTGTGAGGTGACGGCGTCAAGAGTAAATGTCTGACGCCGTCATCTCGCCGCCAATAAAGTTCTCGGACTGCCTAGATCTGGGTCTGACGCCGTCACGTGTAATCCAACTTCAGGCCGTCACAAAAATAACTCTTGACGCCCTTCATATGACGCCTTCAGGTTTTCACTGGGTCGTCATGGATTTTGCTCCTGACGCCATCACACTTTCCTTCTTGACGCCGTCAGGTATTGTTCTCAGCATGGAAAATTAAGTATTTGCCGTTTTCTTCACTTTTATGCTCCAAAAACGTCCAAAATGCTTCCTTTTCCAGAATTCACTCCAAAAGTACCTAAAATCACAAAAGGAACGATTTAGGGCAATATTTGATCAAATAAATTCGAATTCGGGCTTAAATGACCCCCTAAAAACGGATCATTTTTCGCCTTATCATATATCCTTACACTTGGGATTTGCTTCTCCTCAAGCAAATGAGCTTTTATTCTAGTCAAAATACAAGTTAGGGGTCATTTAACACTAATATAAAAGTAATTGCAACAAATAATCGTTCCACTAAAGACCAAAGACAAGCACGGAGGTCATACACTAGCACCTCACAAATAGTGTTTAGATACTCACATCTCTCGGGTGTAATAAAGTAATATCACAATATGGAAATGGAAAACATCTCTCACTACCTATCATAGCAAAATAGATTACCATAGGCTTGGGAAAGGATCAAACCACCACCACATGGCGTAAGCACCTAGGATAAACTATCAAAGAGGTCTTTTTAAAGGGTTGTAACATTATGTGTAGGGATATGGAATACACGGTTTTGTTGGATATAGGCAGTCTTTACTGTTGGCGAGTTAATAATCTTGGTTAATTACATGTACAATATGGCGTTGCTAAGCCAAGACTAGACTCGACTTAAGCAAATAAATCAAAAATAACAAACACATAAAACAAACATAGAATGAAACGGGATGGTAGTCCGTATGTTTTTTCTCTTTTCTTTTTCTATTTTTTTTTTTCTTTTTCCTGATTTTTCGATTTTTTTTTTATTTTTTTTTATTTTTTATTTTTTTTTGCATACACTCTTTACCTACCATCCAAAATAATACATCATAGGGAATGTACATTCCCCTTACACTTGAATTTTTACATACTTTACAATAAACTAATCTAATGACTCGAATCAAGATAATCAAAACACTTGGAGTACTTTTAAGATTAACGTACATATGGGGGTAATAATATGATGTTCTTCCCCATTACTCCATAACATTAGTACTTTACCCATGAGTCCCAATCGTCGCAAAACAATATGTACAAGGATATGACTCGACTTAGCAACCATGTAATCAATTAGATAATTAACTATGGGTTTAAACAAATAACAATAATGCACTAAAGATGAGTGCATACACGGAAGGCTAAGGCGATTTGGGTGTACATTAAGTGGGTTATAACAAATTCTTCCTTTAAGTAAGATGCTTAAAGTTAGAAACGAAAAGATAGGCTCGGAGGGGTGTACTAGGGGTTTCGTGTACTAAAAATGAGTACAACGCTAAGGTGTGGGAAAAATTAGTTGACTTTACTAGCCAAGTAATATGACTTAAATGGTCAAGTAATTATGATATGGGTTTAACACAAGGGTGATCCTAATGCCTCTTATCATGTAGTAAATCCTACTACACGAATGTAGTCTCACTAGCGGTCTCGGGATGCATCACTAACGCAAGTTCTCGAATCTAAATGCTACCGGTACACTCATAAGCACTAATAGTAAATGCTTTTCCTATCAAATTTAAAGGCGAACCTCACATATTTGGATGGAAAATTTTTCTGAATGGTACGGTTTTGTGCTAGTCATACAATCTCCTATCCATGAGACGCTTGCTATGGGTAAAGTTTCACTCCTAAATGTTGTAAAAAAATTTAAATTTGGCGCTAAAATTACACTAACAAGTATTTCTCTTAGTTTTATTACACACCTACCATCAAACAAACAAACTCAAGCGAAAGTGTTTCCTATGAGGTATCATCATTTTACCCTCCCTTTACACTTAGGATGAACATTGTCCCGAATGTTCAAGTAAAGAATGTAAAAGTGAAATAAGTAAAAGGATGAAATCAAATACTCCCCTGATTCGCTCGGTATGGATAATATGGTAACTAGGTTAGATCTTCCTCCAAGAAAATGAACAATCAAAGCTTCCCTTCCAGAATATAAATCATCTTCTTGTCATATATAACCTGTTAAACCTGAGAAAACAGACAAGGCAACCTCGCGTAAAATCGGCGGCAATCTCTATATGCTAACAAATCCTAGAAAACAAAATAAGATATAATGCTTGTGGAATGAATGTTTGCAGATTTCCTGGAGTTTATAAAACTAAAGATTTAACAAAAACTTTAAGACTCCATTAGAAAAACAAAACTAGCAAAATTTCCAGAATTTTACACATGACGCCGTCAGGAAATTCTTCCTGACGCCGTCAGAAGTGATCTGCAGAAATTCTTACGTTAAGTTTCCAGAAAATTTCTGGAAAACTTATGTCCTACTTCCTGGAAAATCCTGCAAAACATCATTATGACTCGATACAAGCATTTGACTCTAACAAATACGAATATACATGTCCATTAATATTGTGGAGAATCATGATTAAGTTTGTTTCTTAAAAACATATTTGGGGTTTCCCCTTACACTTATCTTTTGCGAAATACCTTTGGATGAAGTTAAGACTAAGCCAAACAACAAAATAAAGTATTTTCATCATTTTAGTTTGAAACATGATCTACCAACAATAAAAAAAATAAAGCATGCATACGGAAACCAGTAACAATCAAACAAAATAAAAATCACACAAAACATGGGTTGCCTCCCAAGAAGCGCTTGTTTTTGTTTGAGTCACGAGCCTGACTCTACCCTTATTTAACGGAAATAGGGGAGGTTTTCCCTACACATAGGATTAAGTGTGGGTGGAAGTAGCGATACACACCCTTACGGTGGAAATATGTCTCGTGAGGAAAGTGTGGTGGATGAATTATATGCTCAAAGTGGTGTGCTCCTATCATCATAACCATACCAAATTCAATCGGCTTAATGGGTGGATTAAGATTTTCTCCTAGAAAGGGATCATTTTCTATCAACTTCAAGAGACTACTAGTTGGGGATCCATCTTGACCTAATAAACCCGGTTTAAACCCATAATGTTTCTTGTGATCAATCATAAATGGGTGATGTAAGCATGTAAGGTCATTTTCCACTCCTATATTGGCTTCCTCTCTACAAGGCTTAGAGTCCACTACCTTTATCCTAAGACTACCCGGACTACATGGGTTGATGGGTGGGTCGGCTCCTCTTTTGTCTCCTAGATGTATATCTAAGGATGGAAAGTTGTGTGAAGATTGAGGTTCCGGTTCATCAACACTAGGTAATTCCCTAGAACTAAGAGTAAGGTTATCACTACAAGTATTCAAACCTATATCCTCTAGTGGTGTTTGGTACAATGGTTCTACCTCTATTGGGACTCCTAAAGTCTTATCTACTTCATCCGAATAAGTCATGGGCGGTGTGTATGCTTCAAATGATGGTAGGACTTGTGGGGTACTTGGTGGGCTTAAATTTTCAACTCTATGCTCCATCTTATCAAGATTACCAATGTGCTCAGCTTGTATTGTGGCGAAATCAAACCACCCCGCGCACCCAGTTATCTCATCTATAGGTTTATCCCCAAAAAATCTTCTTGCTTGTTCCCTTAAACTTGCTATCAATTTATCCGTAACAACGTTTGTTGGGTTGTCCATTTTTTTGGCAAGTATGGCACAATTCTCTATGGTTTCCCATGCTTCATCAACACTTAATCCCCAAAGGTCCCCATTTGCGCCATGGTCAATGTCCATTTTGGTATAGTGGTCGACACGATGGTAAAATATTTCAATTTGGGACCACAGATTGAAATTATGATGAGGGACTTTTCGGAGTAAATATTTAAAACGAGCCCATGCATCATAGATAGGTTCATCCTCATGTTGTTTAAACATCAAGATGTTATTTGGAGTGGGTGAATTTCGTGGTTGGTAGTATGGTGGATTCGCGTTCTCCATAATGGCTAACGGAATAGTCAATGGAAAGGTTTTTACAAACAAAGACACAAAGAAAAGATAGACTAAAGAAAACCTAAAAATAAAAATAAGATCTTGCTAGAAAGGAATCTAGCAAGTAGACCTAATAAAAAGAAATTCGAACCTAGACAATAACTATTCCCCAGGCTGCGGCACCAAAAACTTGATGCGTGGGAATTGCACCAGGCTTTACCTCTCTAGGGATCTCGAGAAGCTTACAACCCCCACCAGGCAGTGTACCTGATCGTTGTAGTATAGTAAAGTGACAAGTATCGGGGGATTGATCGTTCAACTTGGGAATAGTGTCGCTAGGATTAGAAAACCTAAGAACTAGGTCTAGAGGTGTGGGATGATTCTTTTGGTATTTTTATGTTTTTAGAAAAGCAAATAAAATCTCGGTTTTAGAGGAATGGGCGGAATTAGTTTCTAGTCAACTAACCCAATAACTAAAGATGCAATCAAAATAAAATAGCAAAAATGAAAATAAACTAATTTAACTAGAGGTGTGAGCAATATATTGGAGAATTGTGTTTACTTGGGTTTCACTACTCCCTAGATATCTTTTACAGGTTAATTACTTGTTACAGTTGCGTGGATGATGGATTGTATTCCTTAATACCATTCATGGGGTGGCGTACTTACTTCCCCAATCCTATAAGCTCCTACTTCACTCCTATGTCGAGCCGGCTAAGAAGCTCCTAACATGGGATCATTAGAATTCGCTCATGCATTAAATACAATCATAAAAACCTAGTACAAATCGGTTCATGTTTCTTAAGACGTTCAAGCAAATTACACAATGGAGATCTGCCAGTTTTCTTAAGCCTAACATTTAAATCATTCATCCATTACAACTATAAACAAGCAATCAACCTATAATCAACATCTAGGTTTCATTACATCTAAGCAAACACATGAAAGATCTAGCCTAACATGTTAAAATCAAGACAAGCATAAGATATATTCAAACAACACATAGACATATTGAATGAATTGAAAGAGGACTTATCTTAATTGAACATGAAAGGTTTCAAGGGGTGAAAACCCTTGAAAATACTGTTACAAATGACCTAGGGTTTATTAGGTTCGACCCTAGTATTCTCCACACCAGTTCCTCTCTTTATGAATGAAAAATAGAAAAGTATATATAGATTTTGTGAGGTGACGGTGTCAAGAGTAAATGTCTGATGCCGTCATCTCGCCGCCAATAAAGTTCTCGGACTGCCTAGATCTGGGTCTGATGCCGTCACGTGTAATCCAACTTCAGGCCGTCACCAAAATAACTCTTGACGCCCTTCATATGGCGCCTTCAGGTTTTCACTGGGTCGTCCTGGATTTTGCTCCTGACGCCGTCACACTTTCCTTCTTGACGCCGTCAGGTATTGTTCTCAGTATGGAAAATTAAGTCTTTGCCGTTTTCTTCACTTTTATGCTCCACAAACGTCCAAAATGCTTCCTTTTCCAGAATTCACTCCAAAAGTACCTAAAATCATAAAAGGAACAATTTATGGCAATATTTGATCAAATAAATTCGAATTCGGGCTTAAATGACCCCCTAAAAATGGATCATTTTTCGCCTTATCATGTGTCCCTCGGTCACTTATTAAAAATTTTGGAATCCCAAATCTAGAAAAAAGTTTCTTAAGAAGTTTTACCACAGCTCTGTCATCGTTAGTAGGTAAAGCTTCCGCTTCAACCCATTTTTACACATAATCAATAACAACCATGATGTAACATTTTTTTCTGGACGGGGTAAACAGACCCATAAAGTCGATTCCCCAATCATCGAAAACTTCACAAACCATTTTATTATTTAAAGGCATTTAATTACGCGAAGAAATGTTACCTGCCCGTTGGCATGCGTCGCAATTCTTGACATATTTTGCGGCATCCTTGAAAATACTCCGCGCAGTAGAATCCTGCCTCAAATACTTTCCTAGCGGTAGTGTCAGCTCCATGATGTCCTCCAGTGGGCCCCTTATGACAATGCTCCAAAATTTGTAGTATTTCGTCACCAAACACACATCGTCTTATAATTTCATCAGCACATGACCTAAACAAATACGAATCATCCCAAAAATAATATTTCAAGTCTAAAAAGAATTTTCTTTTCTAATCGTACGTCTGGTTACTGGGCAAGATCCTTGATGCGAGGTAGTTAGCATAATTAGCATACCAAGGATCAGGCTCAGCTTCCCTAACTTGTATTGACATTAGATGCTCATCGCGAAATGATTCTCGAATTGTTTCTTCATTCATTTCTTCAAGTTCTGGATTTTCCAACCTTGATAGATGATCCGTGGCTAAATTTTATGCCCCTTTCTTGTCCCGAATTTCAATCTTAAATCCTTGTAATAGTAGTACCCAATGTATCAATCATGGTTTTGCGTCCTGGTTGCTAAACAAATACTTCAAATCAGAGTGATCAGTGTAGACAATGGTTTTTGATATTGCTAAGTAAGACCTGAATTTTTCAAAAGCGTAAACTATAGCTAAAAGCTCTTTCTTAGTTGTAGTGTAATGTGCTTGAGCATTGTTCAATGTTTTACTAGCATAATAAATGGGTTTAAATTTCTTATCTATTATGTGCCCAAGAATAGCCACCTCAACGTAATCACTTGCGTCACACGTTAGTTCAAAATCATTGTTCCAATCAGGAGCAATGATAACTGGGGCAATGGTTTGTTTATTTTTTAGAATATCAAAACCTTTTTTGCAATCATCATCAAAATTAAATTTAGCATCTTTCATGAGAAGTTGGGTCATGGGTTTAGATATTTTAGAGAAATCTTTAATAAATCTCCTATAAAACCCTGCGTGGCCTTGAAAGCTTCTGATTCCCTTAAGATTTGTGGGGTATGGCAACCTAGATATGCCATCAATTTTTGCCTTATCGACTTCTATCCCATTGTTGAAAATTTTATGTCCTTAAACAATTCATTCCTTAACCATAAAATGACATTTTTCCCAATTTAATAATAAATTGGTTTCTTCGCACCTAGCTAGCATTCGGGATAAATTATTTAAACAAGAGTTGAAAGAATTACCAAACACTAAGAAGTCGCCCATGAATACCTCTATGAAGTCCTGGCACATGCCAGAAAATATAGCTGACATGCATCTCCAGAAAGTAGCTGGTACGTTGCACAAGCCAAAAGGAATACGTCGGTAGGCAAATGTCCCGTAAGGGCAAGTAAACGTAGTCTTCTCCTGATCTTCTGGAACAATACGGATCTGAAAGTATCCTGAAAAACCGTCAAGGAAACAATAATATTCGTGACCTGAAAGCCTTTCCAACATTTGATCGATGAAAGGGAGTAGGAAGTGGTCTTTTCGAGTAGCATCGTTTAGCTTCTGGTAATCAATGCAAACTCTCCATCATGTGACAGTTCTGTTAGGAACTAAATCATTGTCCTCATTGACTACAACAGTCATTCCCCATTTCTTTGGTACAACATGAATCGAGCTAACCCAAGCACTGTCAGACATGGCATAGATCACCCCCGCATCCAGATTCTTTATTATTTCGTATTTTACAACGTCTTGAACCTTAGGGTTTAATCTTCGTTGTGGCTGCACAACAGGCTTGAAGTCGTCTTCCATAAGAATTTTATGAGAACAGAAGGAAGGGCTAATTCCTTTGATGTCAGACACTTTCCACGCAATTGATCCTTTATGATTGCTCAGTTCTTCTAATAACAAAACCTTTTCTTCCTTAGAAAGAGATGCCGAAATTTTAACAGGAAACTCAGGATTCTCATCTAAAAAAAGCGTATTCCAAATGAGATGGGAGCTTGACTACGCCCAAGAAGTCAATCACAAATCAACTAAGGATGTTGGTTAATGAGGTCAGACCATTAAGGTGTAGTTCTAGTGAGTCCGGTGTAAGCACAGTGTGTTCTTGGGTCGTTATGTCCCAGCGAGGTGTGAAATTGTATTTTGGAAAATGTTTCGTGATCGGGTGAATTGAAAGGATTTAACAGGAATTGGATTTGATTGATTATACTAAGCAAATATAACTGAAAACAACTTAAATAAGCAATATTAACAATTACGCGAAAGCAAATTATCTTAAAACGCATTTAAAACTAAAAACGCTCGTTTATATTAAAAATAACGTAACCGCGCAAAATAAAAAGTGAAATCTGAGCAATATTGATCCTACAGGCATAAAAATAATTTTCTTACGATCCTAATGATAAAAGAAAATATTGGAAAAAAGAAAATTATATTTTTGACTTTTATATTTTTTTATTATGAATTAATTACTAAATAAACTAAATTAAATTATTAAAAATATTAAATGAACAGTGAAAATTCTGAAATTTTTTTTGAAAATACTTAACAATGACAGAAGCCTAGGAAAATTATAAAAAGTACCATAAGCTTATTAATAAGCAGAAAATTAAGCAAACAAGCTAAAATAAGAAAAAGGGCTTAAAGTGGTGTTAAGTAAAATTTTTTGCAAGGTATTACTGAAAAAAGACCCTAGTGTTGGGAATAGACTTTATTATTTCAAGTGTCGGTCATTGAGTTTTGTTATAGGTTGCATTATTAAGTTAGTACGTTAGTAAATTAATATGTTTTATGCTAAGATTATAGGTTTGGTAAAAGTCTAAGGGCCTAGTTGGTAATATTTACATAGTTTGGTGATGCCCTAGACTACACCTATAAATAGCCTTGTAACCCCTCATTAGAGGGTGTTGGTTCACCTAGTAATATCATTAGTCTTTCATTTCATATTAAGGGTTCCTTCCACTCTCTCTCTCTCTACTTACTTTCTCTCTCTAGAAATCTTAGTGGTTATGTTGTAAAATGGTGACCTAACAAGTGGTATCATTCGCCAAGGGATAATATAGGTTGATTTAGGTTTGATTTAGTAGAAAAACTAGGTTTAAAAGTGATTTTAGGGCTTATCAGTTACTGTTCATTGCCATCTTAGCGAGTTAAGTGTTATTTTAGCAAGTTTGGCTAACTTCTGTCGAGTTAGGATTTTAGTGTTACCGAGTTTGGGATAAATCTTAGCGAGTTAGGTTTCATCTTAGCGAGTTAAGTTTTATTTTAGCGAGTTTAGCCTCTATTCCTGCGAGTTAAGATAAACTTGGCGAGTTAGCCTTCACCTTATCGTATATCGAGTAAGGTTATTTGTGGCTACTAACTAGGGGAAACTCAGCTCAAATTGAGTATACTTACCGAGTTAGACAAACATCCTAACATACCGAGTTACACTTTATTTAAGACATACCGAGTTAGAGTATAACATATCGAGTTAGACTTAATTGAGAAAATATATCGAGTTAAAGTTAAGTCTTAAATTAGTTAAACATACCGAGTTTGACAACCAAATTTTTCAAGTTCTCAAATCAACTTAAAATTCCAACCTTTATTTATCTTTAACGATCAAAGTTTACCATAATCACGAAAGATGTCTCAACCTCCTAATTACTTCTTTTCTCATCCTCCGCAACATCAGTATCCACAGTATCAGCAACAGCAATATCAACAACCGCAACAATCGTATCAACAACCGTTCCGTCCACAACATCAATATCTCATGATGCAACAACATCAACTCATTCCTCAACAACAACCATATCCAATGTCACAACAACCGAATCAGTATTCGTCCAAACAACCTCACTGGTTTGATCGAATGTGTGAAGTTATTACAACTCAACAATCCAGACACGAGGCAGGTTCACTTGAAACACCCCCAATGCTCACACCTGGGAATTATGTTCAATGGTCAAGTCTATTCTTACGATTTATTGAACTTAAGAAACCCCATGGCAAATTCTTGAAACAAGTGATACCTGAAGGACCATTTCAGTGGCCAACAAAACTAGACAGTGGTGATCCAACTGCTGATCCTCCACGTGCTCCTACAGAGAAACCTCTTCCAGAATCTCAACTCACAGAAGAACAGAAACTACATCGAGAAGCTGATGAGTATGCCATGGCTTATATACTTCAAGGAATACCAAATCCTATCTATCGAAGTGTTGATGCTCAGAAAACTGCTAAAGCTATGTGGGAACATGTTCATCTCCTCATGGAAGGCACTCAGTTGAACAAAGATGATATCGAATCCAAACTCTACATGGAATACACAAACATCACAATTGAACCAGGAGAATCACTTGAATCATATTATCACCGTTTCAGTAATGTGGTCAATGATTTGGAACGTCACAAAATTACAATACCAAGGATCGCAGTGAATTCCAAATTCGTCGGTAGTCTTGGTCCTGATTGGCAAAAGTATGTGACATTCGTTCGACAAACGAAAAATCTTCATGATACACCATATGGTTTGTTGTATGATTTTCTTAAACACCATGAACCTGAAGTGGAAAAAGATCGAGCTCTTCGAGGAGGTTACTCACCACCACCAACACCAAATTCATTGGCACTCGTAGCTCAATCTCATAATGCTCCACCTCCAATGACAAATCATGCTTATGCTCAAGAACAAAGTTACTTCAGTTATCCACAACCTTCTACCTCAAATCCAATGGTTTCTTATGATTCATCCCCACAGCATTCTTCCAATCAACTTTTTCCATACACCAACAGTGATGTAGTGTACTACTCGAATTCCAATGAAGATGACGATGAGGAACTTAACACGCTGAATCAGGGACTCACTCTCATTGCTCGAGCTTTCAGCAAATTCTCCAACAAAACTAACAACCGTCAATGTTCTTCTTCTAATACAAGGAATCAAGCTGTTGTGCAAGATGGCAGGGTTGAAATACAGAATCGTAACTTTGGTCGATCAGGTTCAGGAGGTTATTCAAGAAATTTTGGGAATGGTCAGAGGGTTAATAACAATGGAGGGTTCAGAGACAATTCAGGTGCTTCTCAGCAGAGGTCTGAAACAGTTGAAACTGGGAACTCAAACTCTGGAAATGCAGTGTGGTGTTAAAACTGTAATGAGAAAGGTCATATTGCAACTGCATGTCCAAAACCGAGAACTCGGGGCAGTAAGTTTCACAAGCAAGCATTACTCATGGCTCTTCAAGATGAAAAGGAAGGACACTTCACTGAGCAGGAGAACAACTTCATGGCAAATGCGTACAACGATGATGATATGGAAGATTTGGAAACTAATGCAGCTGTGATGCTTATGGCCAACATGCAGGAACTTCGTATGAATGATTCAGGCCCAGTGTATGACACTGATGGTTTGTCTCAGGTACATGATCTTAATGCTTGCTTAATACATGATATAGTATCACCCTCTGCTTCTGAATCAGATAAGGCGCAAGTTGTTCCACTTGACTCATCTTTATCTTCTCAAGCAGATGAGCAAATAAGCACAGTTGTCATATTTGATGATGACACAGTTGTTTAATTTGATGATCCTATTGAGAATGACAAACATGATCAGGACGAACAAAATGAACCTTACTCTGATCCTGCTGACCAGATCATGTTGATGGCCAAACAACTACAGGATCAAATTTTACTAATCAAGCAAAAGAACGATCAAAATAAAATTTTAAAAGAAACAAATGCGTCACTTGCAAGAGATATTAAGTGTTATAAAATTCAACTTTCTAATATGGAACACAAGGTTAAACATGAAAAAAGTTTTGAAAAAGCTTTTCAAGAATATTACAATAAAGAACAAGATCTTCAACATAAAATGCAAGAGTTAATTGAGTCAAATGGAAAGATCGTCTCAAAACTAGAAAATGACAAGTGCGAACTTCAAAAACAAGTTGAACAACTTCAAAAAGAGCTTTCAAAAACACAAACAGAGTTGTCAATTTGCAAAAAGGATTTTTGTGAACATAAAATACGAAAAAGGAAGTATATAGATAACTTACTCGGTGAGAATGTTGATCTTGAAAAACAACTCAAAGAATTTCGTAATATTATTTACGAAACCGGGGGCTCTGTCACAACAATTCAAAATTTTACTTTAAAACCGAGACCCGATAAAGGTTTTGCACTTGGTGATTTCAAATCAATGTTTCTTCACAAAGCTTTCAAAGCAAATCCTAAAATTTACAGTATGGAACAAATGCTTGATAATACGATTGTGCGTACTATTGTTTATGATACTGAGGAAGAGGAAGAACTTGAAGAAGAGAGTCGATCAAAAATGAGTCAAGTTGAATATTGGAAACCATATGACTATTCAAAAACTCCCCACATATCTAAATCTTTTGTTCCTCAAAAGGAAATACCTGAGAAATCTTGGTTTGTCACTAAGTCATATGTTTCGTCTTCTAATGTGGCTCATGTCCAAACTGTGGCACAAGTAAATGGTCCTTTACCATCTTCTAGTGAAGTTACACCTCTACCAAAAAGTTGTCGTGTTTTAAATTATTTCAAAACTTTTATGGAAGACATCGAAATTTTGGAGGAAACAATTGAACGTAATTCAGAAATAAAAATTGAAACTTTTCAATCCGCTTACGAGCGAGAAAAGAGAAATATTGATGCGTGGGAATTGCACCAGGCTTTACCTCTCAAGGGATCTCGAGAAGCTTACAACCCCCACCAGGCAGTGTACCTGATCGTTGTAGTATAGTATAGTGACAAGTACCGGGGGATTGATCGTTCAACTCAGGAATAGTGTCGCTAGGATTAGAAAGCCTAAAAACTAGGTCTAGAGGTGAGGGATGATTCTTTTTGGATTTTTATATTTTATGAAAACAAGTAAAATCTCGGTTTATAGAGGAATGGGCGAAATTAGTTGCTAGTCAACTAACCCAATAACTAAGATGCAATCAAAATAAAATAACAAAAATGAAAATAAACGAAAATAAACTAGAGGTGTGAGCAATATGTGGGAGAATGGTGTTTACTTAGATTTCACTACTCCCTAGATATCTTTTACAGGTTAATTACTTTTTATAGTTGCGTGGATGACGGATTGTATTCCTTAATACCATTCATGGGGTGGCGTACTTACTTCCCCAATGCTATAAGCTCCTACTTCACTCCTATGTCGAGTCGGCTAAGAAGCTCCTAACATGGGATCACTAGAATTCGCTCATGCATTAAATACAATCATAAAAACCTAGTACACATCGGTTCATGTTTCTTAGGACATTCAAGCAAGTTACACAATGGAGATCTGCCAGTTTTCTTAAGCCTAACATCGAAATCATTCATCCATTACAACTATAAACAAGCAATCAACATATAATCAACATCTAGGTTTCATTACATCTAAGCAAACACACAATAGATCTAGCCTAGCATGTTATAATCAAGACAAGCATAAGATATATTCAAACAACACATAGACATATTGAATGAATTGAAAGAGAACTTATCTTAATTGAACATGAAGGGTTTCAAGGGGTGAAAACCCTTGAAAATACTGTTACAAACAACCTAGGGTTTATTAGGTTCGGCCCTAGTATTCTCCACACAAGTCCCTCTTTCAATGAATGAAAAATAGAAAAGTATATATAGATTCTGTGAGGTGACGGCGTCAAGAGGAAAAATCTGACGCCGTCATCTCGCCGCCAATAAAGTTCTCGGACTGCCTAGATCCAAAGTTGACGCCGTCATGTGTAATCTTTCTCCAGGCCGTCACCAAATTAACTCTTGACGCCCTACTTCTGACGCCGTCACGTTTTCTCTGGGTCGTCATCCATTTTGCTCTTGACGCCGTTAAAAATTTCTTCTTGACGCCGTCAGGTACTGTTCCCATCAAGGAAAATTAAGTCTTTGTCGGTTTCTTCACTTTTATGCTCCAAAAACGTCCAAAATGCTTCCTTTTCCAGAATTCGCTCCCAAAGTACCTAAAATCACAAAAGGAACGATTTAGGGTAATATTTGATCAAATAAATTCAATTCTGGGCTTAAATGACCCCCTAAAAATGGTTCATTTTTCGCCTCATCAGATATTTTTCAAAAACAAATGTTGCCAATCGTTCAACACCTCCGTCACTGTGCTACATGTTGGGAACAGGAACTTCAAAAAGAAGTCAAATCAATGATAAACGTTTTCCATTCAAATGAAAATACGATTTTGGTTCAAAAGCAAAGAAACAGAGTTTTGAAAGATGATTCTGATCGACTCTTGGAACAAATTCTCAATGCTGATATTTATTCGATTATCATGAATGATCTCTTTAAATCTGGTACTTCTATGCTTGTGGATGATCTTTGTGTAGATAATAATTTGCTGAACACGGAAATAGAGACATTAAAACATGATAATGAAATGTTGAGGAAAAACAATGATGATGTGACAAAAGGTTTTTCAAAAGAAATTTGTCAACTCAAACAAAGACTTGAATGGTGTCAAGCTCAAAGTCTTGAAACGGAATTGCAACTTCAGAGTCAAAATGTTTCAAAGTCTTATCAAAGTTGCAAAAATACTGAGTCTTTTAAAAGTCTCTGTCTCAAATATGAGAAGGAAATTGCGGAATTAAAAATTGAAAACGATGAATGGCAACAAAACCTCGATAACATTAATTATTGCACGGGACACTTGAGTCTGAAATTCAGGATAAAAATCACATCATCATTGATTTAAAAGAGAAAATTAGGATACTTGAGAAAGGAAAGTTTGTTGACACCACAGTGATTGCACTAGGACAATACCACTTAGACAAAACAGATAAGGGAAATCATGCTCAAAGTTCTAATGTTAATTCTTCCACTTCTACAGGATTAGTCTACACTAAAGGCGTTAGCAGACCCAAGAGAAAAAGTAACAAAAAGACTAGGAAGACTAGGATCTGGCAACGTAATAGCGGAGCACTAGAAGTCCAAGGAGTAGAAGATCAACTTAGGAATTTGAATAAAACTCATGTTGCACCTGAATTAGATTGTAATCTGGCAAATTGTAATCAAAATCTCAGTGTAACGAATGACGTACCTCTAAATGCTTCTAATGCATCTTGTGTGTTTTGTCGTGAAAGTGTGTTATCTGGTGATCATACAAAATCTCTTGCTAATTCGTTGTTAAATCGTCATAAGAAATGTAGGACAGGCATTCCTTTTGGGCCCAATAATGCATCTAAGTCTATATTAGGAAAACCGCCATCTACGGCTTCTAATGAGGTTGAGGTTACCCCCATAGTTAGAAACAAATCTAGGAACAAGCCCAAAGCTAGTGAATACACCAAAAAGAAAGCTAGAACTAGTTGGAATTGGCAACGTTGGTTACAATATAAACCAGACTTTAAATGGATTCCTAAATTATTGAATATGTGTGCTTCTAACTAACCGGAACCCGCACTTTCTTTGGGTTCCACCCTTACTTCTGTTCCATCTTCGTCGTCTTCTTGTGATGCAGGTGGTTCAGATTGTTCTCTGGATTTTTGATAGTGGATGTACCCGACATAAGACAGGCAATCTCAAACTGTTAGTCAACTTTGTTTCAAAGTTTATCGGAACTGTCAGATTCGGGAATGATCATTACGCTCTAATAATGGGATACGGTGACTATGTCAGTGGGAACATTGAAATCAGTCATGTTTATTATGTGGAAGGCTTAGGTCACAACCTCTTTTCAGTCGGTCAATTTCGTGATGGGGATTTAGAAGTTGCATTTCGAGAGAAAACTTGTTTCGTTCGTGATTTACAAGGAAATGATCTTATGTCCGGCTCACGTGGTTCAAATCTTTACACAATATCGATGTCTGATATGATTGCTTCATCTCCGATATGTCTTCTCTCCAAAGCAGAATCGACTAAATCCTGGTTATGGCATAAACGTCTTTCGCACTTGAATTTCAAAACTATGACTGAACTTGCTCGTCATAAACTTGTTGATGGTTTTCCAAGATTCCGTTTTACCAAAGATCACTTATGTTCGGCCTGTGAACAAGGAAAAAGTACTCACGCTCATTTTCCTTCTAAAACCGAGCATAGTACGAATCATGTTTTACAATTGCTTCATATGGATTTGTGTGGTCCGATGCGTGTTCAAAGTATCAACGGTAAATGCTACATACTTGTAATTGTGGATGATTACTCCAGATAGACTTGGGTTTATTTTCTACGAAGTAAAGATCAAGCTCCTTCAATGATCATCACCTTTCTCACTAAAATTCAAGTTCAGTTACGCAACACGGTCAGAATGGTCAGAACTGACAATGGTACAGAATTTAAGAATCAAACTCTTCGGTCATATTTTGAGAAAGTGGGAATTGAACATCAAACATCTATTCTACGAAGCCCAGAACAGAATGGAGTCGTTGAAAGACGCAACAGGACGTTAGTGGAAGCTGCAAGAACCATGTTGATAAATGCTCAATTACCAGATTACTTATGGGCGGAAGCTGTTTCAACTGCATGTTACACCCAAAACCGTTGCATGATCACAAAATGCCATCACAAAACACCTTATCAGATTGTTCACAAAAGAAAACCAAACATCGATTACTTTCATGTATTTGTAGCACTTTGTTATCCGAAAAATGATCGTGATGATTTAGGTAAACTTAAAGCAAAGGCTGACATCGGAGTGTTTGTTGGTTATTGTGAAAATTCAAAAGGCTTTCGGATATGGAACCGTCGTACAAGAGAAATTCAAGAAACTATTCATGCTAATTTCGATGAACTCACTCAAATGGCTTCTGAGCAAAAAAGCTTAGGACCCGAATCCAACCATCTTAACTTTCCGGACTCTTCGGCTGAACCATTGCCTCTTAACCGCAAAGAATTGGAAATCTTGTTTGCTCCACTGTTTGATGATACAATTGAATACCGTTCTTCTGAGGTCTCACCAATTTCCGCTGCACAACCTGATAATATTCAAGTACCTGACTCACCTCAACAAACAACAACAACTGTTGAGAAAGACGGTCCTCCAATTGCATCTCCCATAATTGCAGAACAAACCGTTTCCAACTCACGACAATCAGCTGAAGATCCTACACCACAATCAGTTCCACAACCCGCCGAGTATGATCCAAATGCGTTCTTTAATCCGTTTGCACCGGCTCCAACATTTCCTGAAGTAGCTGAGTCATCCACACGCAATTTGGATCCTGCTAACATGCGAGATACCTATCAACTACACCCTTCGACACACAAATGGACTCGAGATCATCCCTTAGTTCAAATTGTTGGCCATCCAGATGCACCAATCATGACAAGACAACGACTTCACACAGATGGTGACACTTGTATCTATGCACTCACAGTTTGTCAAGAAGAACCTAAGAACATTAAAGAAGCAATGACTTATGACAACTGGATTGAATCTATGCAAGAGGAATTTCAGCAATTCAAAATATTAGAAGTCTGGGAATTAGTTGAAAGACCTGACGGAGTCTTTGTCATTGGGCTAAAATGGATTTGGAAAAACAAACTGGATGCAGAAGGCACTGTCATACGTAACAAATCACGCTTGGTAGCTAAAGGATACTTTCAAGAAGAAGGAATTGATTTTGAAGAATCCTTTGCTCCAGTGGCTAGACTTGAAGCTGTTTGGATTTTTCTAGCATATGCTGCCCATCGGAACATGGTTGTTTATCAAATGGATGTGAAAACAGCATTTTTGAATGGTGAACTCTGTGAAGTAGTTTATGTCAGCCAACCAGAAGGCTTCGTTGATCCTGAGCATCCCAATCACATCTACCGACTCAAAAAGGCTCTTTACGGACTCAAGCAAGCCCCAAGGGCGTGGTATGACAAACTATCTTATTTCTTATTGACCAATAAATTTTCTAAAGGATCCGTGGATCCAACGCTATTCACAAAAACATACGGGGTAGACTTACTAATCGTTCAAATATATGTCAATGACATTATTTTTGCTTCAACTAACAGAAATTACTCAAATGATTTCGCAAACTTAATGAAAGATAATTTTGAAATGTCCATGATGGGTGAACTTTCGTTCTTTTTAGGACTGCAAGTTCATCAATCACCCCATGGAATTTTTCTTAATCAGTCCAAATATGCTTTGGAAATTTTAAAGAAACATGGAATGATGAGCTGTGATACTTATAATACACCAATAGCATTTGGCACAAACTAAATGCGGATATACATGGGACTCCAGTTGACCCTACCAAATACCGAAGTATTATTGGGTCCCTCATGTATCTCACAGCTAGTAGACCTGATATAGTTTTTGCTGTCTACATGTGTTCGCGTTATCAGTCAAAACCGACTGAAAGGCACCTCAATGAGGCTAAAAGAATCCTTCGATACATAAAGGGAACCATTAACTTGGGAATCTGGTATCCGAAGGATTCTGGTTTTGAACTAATTGCTTTTTCAGACGCTGACCATGCAGGATGCTTAGACACGCGAAAAAGTACATCTGGTGGTTTACAGTTCTTGGGAGACAAACTGGTGTCTTGGCAATCTAAGAAGCAGGACTGCACATCACTGTCATCAATAGAATCTGAGTACGTAGCCATGTCTGCTTGTTGTGCTCAAGTCATATGGATGAGATCCCAACTTAAGGACTATGGCTACCTATTCAATAAGATTCCGATCTACTGCAACTCCAAAAGTGCCATTGCCATTTCCTGCAACACCGTTCATCACTGCAAATCTAAACACATCGATCTCCAATATCATTTCATCAAGGAGCATGTCGAAAAGGGTACAATTGAATTATATTTTGTTGGAACTGAGTACCAATTGGCGGACTTACTTACTAAAGCATTACCTCCTACAAGGTTTACTGATTTGGTCCACCAAATTGGTATGCGATGTTTGACTCCAGAAGATCTGGAAAAGTTTTTAAAACACAAGTAATGGTCAAACATCAAAACTATCTTTTGTAAATATTTTTTCAAAAATCCAAATACAAAAATATAAAACCTACAAAAACTCAAAAAGATTTTTCACTCATTCATATTAAAAAAAAAAAAAAAAAAAAAAAATCTTTCTTCAAGATATGTCGTTCACAACGCTTTTCTAAATCATTATCAAATGCATATCTTGAGGGGGAGACAGAAATCTTTTTCAACTTCTTTATTTCAATGTTTTTCTCATCACAATTAAATCTTTTCTCGATACCTCGTGAACCATTGATTATTAAAATTTTCAAAGTCACATATCGTGGTTGGTTCAAGAGGGTGCTACATTCATAATACTCGTAACATTTTTCCACGGTCTCATAAGTCATAAAGTTCTTTAAACTAGAGGGGCTACATGTGGTTAATTAGATATGTTTTAAATGATAAACAAGTATAAGGACCAAAGGTGTCATTTATCCAAAGTTTCAAATTTTATACCTAAGTCTCAATATCTTATTCATTTTTTTCACGCATTCAAACACCCCCACGCAGATAAACTTTTTTAACTCAAAGATTTTCAAGATAATCGAGTATCTATGATTGTAAGTGTTAATTTTTTATCATTTTCATGCTACAATCTCATGCCCTAATCTTCTTTAAAACATTCTATGATTATTTTTGTCTCAAATCGTTTTTTAGGGTTCATGTATATCAAATTTAGGTTTTTCTTAAGTGGAGTGTTTTAGGTTAATTGATGCTTATGGCCAATTGCGGTTGGTCCTAAAGAGTGTATATCCACCTTTGCATTGATTACCATTGCTTCAATCTAGCGAAAATTAGGTGTTTTAGGATTTATAAGCTCGACTTTTCTTGGCAACCACTGGGTTTGTGCTTATTTGTTAAAAGTATTGTATGTGGCTCAATTGTGTTCATTAGTAAGTTGCTTAAGTCTTGATTTCATCTGCTTGTGGTTTTGTCAATATCATCAATCTGTATGTGTTTGAATTTTGCGAGTTAAGTGATGAGATTATCGAGTTATGGGGCTTATAGAGTTAGTATGATAATCGAGTTAGACTATGATGTTGCTTATCGAGTTTAGATTTTTCTATTATCGAGTTTGCCTAAGTTTTATCTGTTTATCGAGTTTGCAAACTTCTGTGTTTATCGAGTTTTGATCTGTATGCTTATCGAGTTTGATATTACTCCTATGCTTATCGAGTTACAAGAATGGTTGTTATCGAGTTAGCCTTAGCTTAGCTTTATCGAGTTTGGACTTTTCTATGGTTATCGTGTTAGGATATTATTCCTTTATCGAGTTATCTTATTTTTTTTTCCTTATCGAGTTACATGGATAAGTGTTATCGAGTTAGGATATGATGGGGATTATCGAGTTTAAAATCTTGTTGTCAAGTTTCAAATACTGTCTATTTTATCGAGTTACACATTTCTTTCGACTTAAATCATATGTATCGAGTTAAGTTAAAATATTCTTCGAGTTAAGTCATGTTATCGAGTATATGTCAAAATACTTTCGAGTTATGTCATAATTATCGAGTTTAGAAACTTTTATCGCGTTTCACACATTTTTTCCAAGCAATTTTTGGGGACTGATCTTGTTTCATGGATTTTCACTCCGAGTTAGGAGTTTCAAATGGAACCATCACGTATGGGTTCTAGTTTTTCCTATTTTATGAAAAGAAATGCTGCCAAAATTTTTCAAAATTCTATCTAGTCTTGGTTGTTTCGTCGACTTAGACTTAAGGCAAATATGTTATAGAGTTATATGACTTATGTTAATCTAAGTGATGTGATTTTTCTATGATGTGGTTCTCTGATTGATTGTATCATGCGATGTATATGTGATAATGGATTTATCTTAGGTGTTTGTTTATCTATCATGGGAAATTGTTATTTTCTCTAACACTAACGAGCTTATCACCACATGGCATTTGTTGGTTTTATGAATCATTTCAGGTCCAAACATGGCAAAGACATCAACACCTAGACACGAATTGATTCAAGGAGATGAAAGAATAATAGCAAAGACAAACCATAGGATAGTGTTGACATAAATAATGTCGAAAAACATTGTTAGCATATTAACAATATCTCTATGTTTTGATGATTACAAAGCATAAACTCATTAATCTAAAACTTATGACGTAAACAAGTTTTTAGTGCTTAATATTTGTCTTTGCATCCATATCACTTAAGGTATGAATAAACAACGTGTTTATTGCATTTCATGATCAAAGGAAATTTTTCTAATCACTAGAATTTTTATAAAATTCTATATCTTTTACAAAATTACTTTTGGAATTAAAAGAATATATTTAATTCATCAAAAATATATGATTTCAAATTTCCAACCAAAAATGGCAAATTTTATCCAGAAAAATATTCTCCACTAAAAGACAAGAAAATCCAACGTTCTGAAGGGGCGGCCCCCTTAATTCCTTAGGCGGCCCCCTTAATCATTAAGGGGACCGGCCTATAATTAAGGGGACCGGCCACGCTCCAGAACAGTAATTTTTCTCCCTATAAATACTGGTTCATCCCACAGAATTTTCTCACCTTTTGCACTCCTAAACTTTATGTTCTAGATCCCCATTTCTATTCTCTTAATCCTTTGATCATAAATACATAATTCTTTGTTTCAAAGTGATTCAAACATCATCCTCTCAAGTGCAAGAGAAGAATACTTCTATCCTCCAAGACAAGAAGTATTACAACTTGTTGTGACCTCCACATCCAAGTTGTTGGTGCATCATCAAGACTATTTACATAATTCTTTGTGAAGATTGTTGTGAATATTTGATTGTAGATAGTTGTGCTAGGTATATTGATTGTGTGATTAGTTAGTTGTTTGGTGTGAAGAAGAAAAATTAGGAATTAGATTGTAGTGAAGAAGCTAGGTGTGAAGTAGTTAATTGTGAAGAAAATTAGTGTGAAGAAGATAGGAGTGAAGTAGTTAGTTGTGAAGTAGATTGGTGTGAAGAAGTTGTGTAGAAGTTGTGATTTAGGTGTGAAGAATTTGTGGTGTGTATATTGGTGTGTAAGGTTTTCTCCGCCATAAGGGAGCTTGTTGATATAGTGAAGAAAACTCTCGAGTTAGGTGCTCGGGGAGTGGAGTAGGGCAAGGAAGGTGTCCTTGTAGCCGAACCACTATAAATCTCTTGTCTCGCGGTTCGATCTTTCCATCTTTCATTTATTTCCTTACTTATCATTGCTATATTTTACTTATTGATAGTTGTTTATATTGTGCAAGACTTGAGATCATATATTATCGAATCTAAATTTTAAAAACTAAGAAAACACTAAAACTATCTTTTATAACAAATTAAAAAGACGTAAAACTATTTAACCCCCCTTCGAGTTTTCCACAATTAGTATCAGGAGCCACGTCGAGCAAGATTTTTAAAATATATTGTATTTTAAAACTTGTAACGATCTATGGAATCTGAAAAATATTTAGAAGGGCAATCTATGCAAAGACCACCACTATTTGAAAGTGATGGATTTTTATATTGGAAAAATAGATTCGAAACGTATGTGAAATCAAAAGATCTTGATCTTTGGCATATTATTACCTTTGGTGATTTTCCCCCTATTCAATATAATGTTGAAACTAAAATGGATGAAATTGTATCTTTTGAAAAACAAAATGATGATTTGAAAAGGAAACTAGCAAAACATAATGAGGCTAAAATGGTCATTTATAATGCGTTACCACGCAAAGAATATGAAAGAATTTTTATGTGTAAAACCGCAAAAGAAATTTGGGATTCTTTACTAATTACTCACCAGGGTAATAGCCAAGTCAAAGATAATAAAATAGATCTTCTTGTACAACAATATGAAAAATTTACGATTTCGGAAGAGGAATCAATTGATAATGCTTTTGCTAAATTTAACACTATTATCACAAGTTTAGAAGCACTTGATGAGACATTTTCTAGTAAAAATTGTGTTAGGAAATTTCTTAGGGCATTGCATCCGAAATGGCGAGCTAAGGTCACGGCAATTGAAGAATCAAAGAACTTGATGACGTTATCACTAGATTAACTAATTGGCAACTTGAAGGTTCATGAAGAAATTATAAGAAGTGATTCGGAAACGGTCAAAGTCAAGAAAGAACAAACCAAATCCATTGCTCTAAAAGCCAAAAAGGAACCTAGTGATGATGATGATTCAAGTTACGAAAGTGAAGACGAAGAATATGCAATGGCCGTAAGAGAATTCAAGAAATTCTTCAAGAGACGAGGAAGATTCATTAGATCATCACGAGACGAAAGAAAACCATTCCAAAGAAATAGAAGTGACAACTACGGGAAAAGAAAGTGTTTTAGATGTGGAAGTCCAAATCATCTCATTGGCGAATGTCTAAAGCCACCGGGTTATGAAAATCAAGGCGCATTTGTTAGTGGAACATGGAGTGACAGTGACAAAGAAGAAGTTGAAAAGCCAAGAGACGAAAAGTGTTTTATGGCAAAAGAAACCGACGAAATATGTTTAGGAATTGACTTGGAGCCTGGCGAATGGATCAAAGATAGCGGATGTTCGAGGCACATGACGGGGAACCGCAAGCTATTCTCTACATACAAGGCATACAATGGAGGTAACGTTATTTTCGGTAGTGACTTACGTGGAAAAATCATTGGCAAAGGTACGATTTCTCAAGACTCACTTACTATTGAAAATGTAGAGCATGTAGATAATTTAACATATAACTTGCTTAGTATAGGACAAATATGTGATAACAAATATAGAGTCACTTTTACCGAAGAGGATAGCGAAATAGTTAAGAATGGAAAAATTATAGGTAGAGGAATTAGGAAAGGTGGCATATATGTTATGAAACTAGGAAACAAGCCTGAGGATAGGATATGCCTAACGACCATAGATGAAAACTCTACATTGTGGCATAGGAGATTAGGACATGCTAACATGCAACAAATACAATCTTTGGCCTCTAAGGAATTAGTTAGAAATTTGCCTAATCTAAAATATGACAAGCATTTTTGTGATGCATGTAAAATTGGAAAACAAGCTCATGCTAGTCACAAAGCTAAGAAAATATAGTATCCACTACTAGGTGCCTAGAATTATTACATATGGATCTTTTCGGTCCATCCGCTGTGCGGAGCTATGGAGGAAACAAATATACCTTAGTAATAGTAGACGACTACTCATGATACACGTGGACTAGGTTTTTAAGTGACAAAACCCAAGCCTTTGAAAAATTCGAAATATTTAGTAAAATGATTCAAAATAAATTAGGATGCACAATAGTTGCCATTAGGACAGACCATGGTAGGGAATTTGATAACGAAGTACAATTCGGAAAATATTGTGAGTTAAATGGAATATCTCACAATTTCTCCGCTCCTCGTACTCCTCAATCAAATGGCGTAGTAGAAAGAAAAAATAGGTCACTACAAGAAATGAGTAGAACAATGTTAAATGAACAATCCATCCCACAAAAATTTTGGTGTCACGCCGTAGATACATCGACTTATATTTTAAATAGGGTATCAATTAGGAGAATTCTAGAAAAAAAACTCCTTATGAGTTACTAAGAGGTAGAAAACCAAACTTAAGCTACTTTAGGGTATTTGGAAGTAAATGTTATATTCTAAACACTAAGGATTACCTCACTAAGTTTGATCCAAAATCATATGAAGGAATATTTCTAGGATACTCACAAAATAGTAAAGCATATATAATACTTAACAAACACTCCATGAAAGTAGAAGAATCACTAAATGTAACATTTGATGAAACACCACCACCTCCTAAAACATTACCCTTAGAAGATGATGACTTAGTCGAAGATGAAGCTATTGAGGTTAGTAAAACAAAACCCATAGGAAATGATAATGAAGACATTCAATTAGGAAACAACGAAATTGTTAATGTTAAAGAATCTAGATCACATCCATTAAATAATATAATAGGACATCTTAACCAAAGAACCCTTAGGTCACAAGCCCAAGATAAAAACAATTTCTTTTGTTTCCTCTTAGCAATAGAACCTAAGAATATTAATGAGGCTTTAAAAGATGAAAGTTGGGTTATAGCTATGCAAGAAGAATTAAATCAATTTAAGGCAAATGATGTTTGGGAATTAGTCCCAAATTCAATGAATATGACCATCATAGGAACTAAATGGGTATATAGGAATAAATTAGATGAAAATGGAGTAGTTACTAGGAATAAAGCTAGGTTAGTTGTCCAAGGTTATAATCAACAAGAAGGAATTGATTATTACGAAACTTATGCCCCCGTAGCTAGATTAGAATCAATTAGGATACTACTTGCCTGTGCATGCGCCCTAGATTTTAAGTTATTCCAAATGGACGTGAAAAGTGCATTCCTTAACGGTTTTATCAATGAGGAGGTATATGTGGCACAACCTCCAGGATTCATTGACTTCGCAAAACCTGATTATGTTTATAAGTTAAAGAAAGCTTTGTATGGACTCAAACAAGCTCCCAAAGCTTGGTATGATCGATTAAAAGCTTTTCTTATTAAACATGATTATTCCATGGGAATGGTAGATAACACAATTTTTACTAAAAGGAAAGACCCAAATCTCATCATTGTCCAAATATATGTTGATGACATTATATTTGGATCGACTTGTCAAGACATGTGTGATGAATTTTCCAAAATCATGCATGATGAGTTTGAGATGAGTATGATGGGTGAACTTAACTTCTTCCTAGGATTACAAATAAAACAATTAGAAGATGGAATATTTTTTAACCAATCTAAGTACATTAAGGAAATGCTTAAGAAATTTGGCCTAGAAGACTCAAAACCCATGAAAACTCCCATGTCTACGGAAGTAAAGCTCACAAAGGATGATGAAGGCGAGTCCGTAGATAACACCAAGTATAGAGGAATGATAGGTAGTTTACTATACTTGACGGCAAGTAGACCCGATATCATGTTTAGTGTCTGCCTTTGTGCCCGCTTTCAAGAGGATCCCAAAACCTCTCACCTAGAAGCGGTTAAGCGTATCTTCCGATACATTAAAGGCACTATACACTTAGGATTATGGTATCCTAAGGGATCCGGCATAGAAACCATCGTCTATGCGGATTCGGATCATGCGGGAGACTACGTAGATAGAAAAAGCACTAGCGGCATTTGCACGTTTATGGGATGTTGTCTAACATCTTGGTTTTCGAAGAAGCAAACCGCTCTTGCTATTTCTACCACCGAATCCGAATATGTAAGCACTGGAAAGGCATGTCAACAAGCACTATGGCTGAAACAAGCTCTTATAGACTATGGCATTAGGTTAGAAAACGTTCCCATTATGTGTGATAACAAAGGTACAATAGATCTAAGTAAAAATCCGGTGCAACACTCTAGGACTAAACATATAGAAATACGCCACCACTTTCTTAAGGATAATGTACAAAAAGGAAACATATCTATAGAAAAAGTTGCATCGGAAGATAACATTGCGAATATATTCACAAAACCCCTTAAGCGTGAATTATTCAACCACTTGCGTTTAGGATTAGGAATGATGGAACAAGTTGACTAAATTATATTGAACTAACACAAATTTATACTTGTATAAAATTTACTTTTCGTCCACTTCTTCACTTCTGAGTCTAGGAATCCATTTTGCACAAAATTAATGATTGGGAAACCTAACTTTCATTGCATATACTCTCTAGTAAAACCCAATCAAAATTTCTTGAAAACTATTCTCACATCTAGGAACTACATGAAAATCATTTTCCTTGCATTGTTGACAAACGCTAAAAACTTTTTCCAAAATCATGCATAAACTCTCACATAAATTGTCAAGGTATATAATCTAATATATATCTTTGACATTCATGATCGAGCAAAAATTGAATCAAGGAGATTTTGGATTGTTTCTTAAGAATTTCCTTTTCCTTTAGAAGTCGAAACAATCACAACTCCACATTTGTTGCATATAGGCACACACTAGGACATAATCACTCATAACATTGTCATCTTTTTTCATCACTAGATGCTTGACTCACTAGTTGCTTTTGCCTTTGATCTAAGATAGGTTCCTTAGGAAGTTTAAGTGCTCTTGCCTTTACTTGTCTCCTTTTGCATATTATGTGTTGCTTATTTGCTCTTTTGCTTATGTGTTTTTGCTTGCATGGTATATTATAGTTAGATTAGATGTTATATTGTCTCAAGGAGTTGAACTTGCTTGAATTCTAATCCAAACACACAACCTTTCTGCAAATTTTCTGCCAAAAACCCAATTCTGGCAATCTGGAAATCACCAGATGGGCGGCCCCCTTAATTTTGTAAGGCGGCCCCCTTAATCATTAAGGGGACCGCCCCCTAATTAACGGGACTGGCCATCTGATGGTTGGGTTTACAGAATCTTTTCTGCTTTTTAGCCCATTTCAACCTACATTTCCCATTTTTCACCAACACATTTTGTCCTAATCTCCCAAACAAACTTTATCCATCCATAAACACACAAATCTTACACTATAAATACCCCCAATCCTCAAAACTCTTCATTCATCCCTTCATGACTTCTCCAAACAAACCAAAACCAAAAGCCTCAAGGCTTGCAAGAATGACGGAAACCCCGTTTGGCGAAGAAAAAGCCCTCGTAACAAATCCATCATAACCAATGAAGTTGGAAATCACTCAACACCTCCAACCACTTACTTCCCAAACTTTACACCTAATTCACAAGGACATTCATTTGATCCTCTTTACAAACCATACAACATTGGCCAAACATCTTCCTTCATGGCAAACCGCTCATCTCATCCACCAACCATTTATAATGATCCATACAAGTTTGATCAACCATCCAACTACAATTCCAACTACACAAACCCAATTCATCCATATCAACACAATGACACTCTCCGCATTGCCACGGAAAAGCAAAGGTTCCGTGATGAAATATCCCAAATCCATGATCTTAGTGATCTCAATGCCATGCATCTTGCACAACGCAACAAAGGGCAACTTCCATCATCACCCTACAACAATTGCCTACTCCACTCTCTCAACTTGGATCAAGTTACAAACCACACTCACTATTGCCCTTGTTGCATCTTCCTTCAAAAACAAATCCTATACTTGAGTGAAGATATTTCTTGGATTGAATATCTCCTCACTCGTCCTCATCCCATACCACCCTTAACACGATACAACATCGTAAGATCCACCTCTTCCGCTCCATACCCCACTCCATATCCCTCTCCATCTAACAACTAAGCTTTATGCTTATGTTCTCCTTCAAGCAAATAAAACAATCAACCATGGGTTGCAAGCAAGTCCAAGTGCTCTCTTAGGCAATATAGGACTATGTCTTTTCTTTTGTTTTATTGTAATCAATATGCCTTAAGCATATTGAATGTTGTAATGCTAATCATTTCTATGATGCTTGAATGAATCTATGTTTATTTGCATAATTATTTCTTTGCATGTATATGTGTCTTGTTCTCCTCACATATTATTTGTAGCCAAGATTTCCATAGCTCGTTTCCTTGGTGCTCTCAAATGAGGGGGAGCATATTTCAAGGGGGAGCTCTCTACCCGTTTAACCTATTGTATGAAGTTTAAACGGCCTAACCTTTTTGATTTTACAAAAAAAGGGAGAAGAGAATGTTAAACTCTAATAATACTTGTCTAAAAATTATTTTTTAGACCTAATGAGTTTAAGGTTTTGTAATCATCAAAAAGGGGGAGATTGTTGACATAAATAATGTCTAAAAACATTGTTAGCATATTAACAATATCTCTATGTTTTGATGATTACAAAGCATAAACTCATTAATCTAAAACTTATGACGTAAACAAGTTTTTAGTGCTTAATATTTGTCTTTGCATCCATATCACTTAAGGTATGAATAAACAAAGTGTTTATTTCATTTCATGATCAAAGGATATTTTTCTAATCACTAGAATTTTTATAAAATGTATTAAACATTCTATATCTTTTACAAAATTACTTTTGGAATTAAAAGAATATGTTTAATTCATCATAAATATATGATTTCAAATTTCCAACCAAAAATGGCAAATTTTATCCAGAAAAATATTCCCCACTAAAAGACAAGAAAATCCAACGTTCTGAAGGGGCGGCCCCCTTAATTCCTTAGGAGGCCCCCTTAATCCTTAAGGGGACCGGCCTATAATTAAGGGCACCGGCCACGCTCCAGAACAATAATTTTTCTCCCTATAAATACTGGTTCATCCCACATAATTTTCTCACCTTTTGCACTCCTAAACTTTCTGTTCTAGAACCCCATTTCTATTCTCATAATCCTTTGATCATAAATACATAATTCTTTGTTTCAAAGTGATTCAAACATCATCCTCTCAAGTGCAAGAGAGGAATACTTCTATCCTCCAAGACAAAAAGTATTACAACTTGTTGTGACCTCCACATCCAAGTTGTTGGTGCATCATCAAGACTATTTACATAATTCTTTGTGAAGATTGTTGTGAATATTTGATTGTAGATAGTTGTGCTAGGTATATTGATTGTGTGATTAGTTAGTTTTTTGGTGTGAAGAATAAAAATTAGGAATTAGATTGTAGTGAAGAAGCTAGGTGTAAAGTAGTTAGTTGTGAAGAAAATTGGTGTGAAGAAGATAGGAGTGAAGTAGTTAGTTGTGAAGTAGATTGGTGTGAAGAAGTTGTGTAGAAGTTGTCATTTAGGTGTGAAGAATTTGTGGTGTGTATATTGGTGTGTAAGGTTTTCTCCGCCATAAGGGAGCTTGTTGATATAGTGAAGAAAACTCTCGAGTTAGGTGCTCGGGGAGTGGAGTAGGGCAAGGAAGGTGTCCTTGTAGCCGAACCACTATAAATTCTTGTCTCGCGGTTCCATCTTTCCATCTCTCATTTATTTCCTTACTTATCATTGCTATATTTTACTTATTGTTAGTTGTTTATATTCTGCAAGACTTGAGAACATATATTATCGAATCTAAATTTTAAAAACTAAGAAAACACTAAAACTATCTTTTATAACAAATTAAAAAGACGTAAAACTATTCAACCCCCCTTCTAGTTTTCCACAGATAGATCTTGAGACAATCACATGTCATCCAACTTGTGCTATTGATGAGGCGAAAAATGATCCGTTTTTAGTAGGTCATTTAAGCCGGAATTGGAATTTATTTGATCAATTATTGCCCTAAATCGTTCCTTTTGTGATTTTAGGTACTTTTGGAGTGAATTCTGGAAAAGGAGGCATTTTGGACGTTTTTGGAGCATAAAAGTGAAGAAAACGGCAAAGTCTTAATTTTCCTTGCTGGGAACAGTACCTGCCGTCGTCAAGAGCAATTTTGTGATGGCGTCAGGAGCAAAAATGATGACGGCCCGGTGAAAACGTGACGGCGTCAGATCAAGGCCGTCAAGAGTGAAAGTGGTGACGGCCGAGAGCAGCAATAAACATGACGGCGTCAGATCCGGATCTAGGCAGTCCGATAATTTTATTGGCGGCGAGATGACGGCGTCAGAACTTTCCTCTTGACGCCGTCACCTCATGAAATCTATATATACTTTTCTAATTTTCATTCATTAAGGGTGGAACTTGGGAGGAGAATTTTAGGGTCGAACTTAATAAACCCTAGCTCGTTTGTAACAGTATTTTCAAGGGTTTTCACCCCTTGAAACCCTTCATGTTCAATTGAGATAAGTTTCCTTTCAATTCATTCAATATGTCTATGTGTTGTTTGAATATATCTTACGCTTGTCTTGGTTTTAACATGCTAGGCTAGATCTTTTGTGTGTTTGCTTAGATGTAATGAAACCTAGATGTTGATTATAGGTTGATTGCTTGTTTATAGTTGTAATGGATGAATGATTTCAATGTTAGGCTTAAGAAAACTGGCAGATCTCCATTGTGTAACTTGCTTGAACATCTTAAGAAACATGAACCAATGCGTACTAGGTTTTTATGGTTGTATTTAATGCATGAGCGAATTCTAGTGATCCCATGTTAGGAGCTTTTTGTAGGCTCGACATAGGAGTGAAGTAGGAGCTTATAGAGTTGGGGAAGTATGTACGCCACCCCACATCCACGCAACTGTAACAAACAATTAACCTGTAAAAGATATCTAGGGAGTAGTGAAATCTAAGTAAACACAATTCTCCCATCTATTGTTCACACCATATTTGTAATTAGCTTTATTTTCATTTTTGTTATTTTATTTTGATTGCATCTTTAGTTATTGGGTTAGTTGACTAGCAACTAATTCCGCCCACTCTTCCAAAAACCGAGATCTTTAATTGCTTTTTATAAAATATAAAAATACAAAAAGAATAATCCCTCACCTCTAGACCTAATCTTTATGCTTTCTAATCCTAGCGACACTATTCCTGAGTTGAACGATCAATCCCCCGGTACTTGTCACTATACTATACTACAACGATCAGGTACACTGCCTGGTGGGGGTTGTAAGCTTCTCGAGATCCCTCGAGAGGTAAAGCCTGGTGCAATTCCCACGCATCAAGTTTTTGGCGTCGCTGCCGGGGAATAGTTATTGTCTAGGTTAGAATTTCTTTTTATTAGGTCTACTTACTAGATTCCTTTCTAGTAAGATTTTAATTTTATTTTTAGGTTTTCTTTAGTCTATCTTATTTCTTCGTGCCTTTGTTCGTAATCTTTACCATCCTACATCATGGAAGGTGGTAACATCTTTGAACCCATCAACCCACCACAACAAGACCACCCACAAAACCCACCACTAGCTAACCAACCTCTTAGGCCCCGAACCCTAGGAGAGTATTCCCGACCTAGCCACTAAGGCTATCGAAACACTATTGAGCTCACCCAAGGAGCCAATGTGTCACCCTTGCGTTCCGACACCATCCGGTTGGTGCAAAGTGGATGTGCATTCCATGGACTTCGTTCCGAAGATCCTAATCAACATCTCAAGGACTTCCTTAAAATCGTAGATTCGATAGACCTTGATGTTACAACTAGAGAGACAACCCGATTACGCCTATTCCAATTCTCTCTACGTGATCAAGCTAGTCAATGGCTTGAACGTTTACCCGCAGGATCCATCACCTCATGGGATGATCTCACCACTCGTTTCCTTGCTCAATTTTTCCCACCGGGGAGAACTACCAAGCTTAGAAAGGATATCTTGATGTTCCAACAACGTCAAGGTGAAACTCTATATGAAGCATGGACTCGTTTCAAGGACTTACTCCGAAAGTCCCTCATCATGGCATAGATCTTTGGCTCCAAGTCCAAATCTTCTATGACCATATCGATCTCTCCACAAGGCGAACCATTGACCAATCGGCTGGTGATAAGCTACATGATCTAAGTGCAGAAGAATCATGGGAACTCATAGAAGATCTTGCTCTCTATGACAACGAAAGTTGGAATGATCCCCGTGATTTGAACAAAATGGTCAAGGCAATATCTTTGCCTTCGAACAATTCTAGCACTCCCGACCGTAGGATCATGGAAATTGAGGACTAAGTCAAGTTTCTCATGAAATCTTACGAAGCTCCTAAGCCTTCAAGCCAATTGAATAAAATCACTTCTTCATGCGAATTATGTAGTGGTCCCCATGACACTCGTGATTGCGTGGAACTCCCCGGAACAGCTTTTGCGGACTACGCATCCTCGCGTACCGACGAAGCGGGAGATAAGTGGTACACTTTCAAACCCGAGCCAAACCCTTACGGTGATTCCTACAACCCCTCTTGGAAAAATCACCCGAACCTTAGGTGGAAACAAAACCAAAACAATTCTTCGAATCCGCCTAATCGTTACCAACCAAACGGTCCACCCTCCAACCGTACTTTCAACAACAATCCTTCTAACAACTATGGTAGTACCAACAATCTTGAAGGATTGATGTCTAAGTTTATGGCATCTCAAGAAGCTCGCATATCTAAGTTTGAAGCCGATTTCAAACAAAAGTAAAGCGAGATGACCACCAAAATTGACACATTGTTGAAAGTTCTCAATGACCGAGAAATGGGAGCACTCCCAAGCGACACGGTCAAGAACCCGAAACTAAACGTTAATTCCATATCATCAGTTTCGTCACCCACTTCTTGTCCGCAATACTACTCTGTTAAATCAACGAGCACGTGTTTCAAGCAAAACCAAATTCTTCAAATGGACCAATCAAATAAAACACCCGATATAAAACCGGTCAAAAGCATAGTTGAAACACCTCCTACACAAGACCTTGACGATGAATTCAAGGAGCTTCACCTTGAACGCCCCGTCATTGATGTCTTAGCCCGTGCTCCCTACTATATTGCCCTCCTAGAAAAATATGAGAAATTTAAACTAGGTAAAAATGGGACCGCCTTCGTTCAAAACAAGTTGCCTAAAAAGCTTGATGATCCAGGTATATTTGTTTTGCCTTGTAAGATAGGAAGATCCGAAGCTTTCGACACACTAGCCGATTTAGGGTCTAGCCTCAACTTGATTCCCTTATCCCTTTTCACCACTCTCAAGCTAGGAAAGTTAGAGGAGACGGAGGTATTAATTAGTCTAGCGGATGGGAGTATTGCCCACCCGGTTGGGATGATCAAGGATGTAGTTGTTCACGTAGGGAAGCTAACTATTTTACCGAATTTTCACATCCTAGATATGGTTAGTGATACTACATGCCCTTTATTAGTAGGAAGAGGATTTTTAGCAACCACTAGCGCCATGATAGATTGTAAGGAGTCTAAGATAGCGGTAGGAGAGGGGGATACTTGGTCGGTATATGCTGTTAAGAAACATAGCTACGATTGTGAGGATGAACCGACGCCACATTGGGTAGAGATGAATAGGAGACCATCTAGATATGGACCTTGGATAGAAAGAAACTTTATAGGACTTCAACGCCCATTCTATCTAGAAAAAGATTTCATCGATAAAACACATTCGGTGGAACAACTCATAGCAAGAGATGAAGAGTTAGACCCTTTTGAGGACCCCCTAGTCTTTAGGAAAATGATTGAGTTCTTAAGCGTAATGCCTATTAACATTGAGATGAACAAGTGGAAGAGAGAGGGGGGATAAGTGTAAATGGAGATGGGACAAGCCACCTAAAGAAGGTGATGGATCATGGCATATGAAGATGATTTTATATGATCCGGATGGAAAAAAGTTTGAAAGGTCATACCGTACAAAGAAAACCGATAGGAAGTTGAAACCTAAGTTTGATCCCAAAGATGTCCTCAACGAGGAAATCACCCAGGTCACGTAGTAACCCATGACCTTGAGTCTAGCTACAAGACTCGTAAATAAAGAAAAGCGCTTCTTGGGAGGCAACCCATGCTTTGTGTGATTTTTAATTGTTTGATTGTTATTTGTTTCCGTATGCATGCTTTATTTTTATTGTTGGTATATCATGTTTCAAAACTAAATGGTGAAAATACTTTATTTTGTCGTTTAGCTTAGTCTTAACTTCATCCAAAGGTATTTCGCAAAAGATAAGTGTAAGGGGAAACCCCAAATATGTTTTTAAGAAACAAAACGGATCATGATTCTCCACAATATTAAATGAACATGCATATTCGTATTTGTTTGAGTCAAATGCTTGTATCGAGTCATAATGATGTTTTGCAGGATTTTCCAAGAAATAGGACAGTTTTTCCAGAAATTTTTCGGAAACTTAACATAAAGATTTTTGCAGGTCACTTCTGACGCGTCAGGAAGAAATTCCTGACGGCGTCACGTGTAAAAATCTGGAAATTTTGCCAGTTTTGTTTTTCTAACGGAGTTTTAAAGTTTTTGTTGAATCTTTAGTTTTATAATCTCCAGGAAATCTGCAAACATTCATTCCACAAGCATTATATCTTACTTTGTTTTCAAGGATTTGTTAGCATATATAGATTGCCTCCGATTTTACGCGAGGTTGCCTTGTTTGTTTTCTCATGTTTAACAGGTTATGTTTGACAAGAAGATGATTTATATTCTGTAAGGGAAGCTTTGATTGTTCATTTTCTTGGAGGAAGATCTAACCTTGTTACCACACTATCCATACCGAACGAATCAGGGGAATATTTGATTTCATTCTTTTACCTGTTTTCACTTTTACATTCTTTAATTGAACATTGGGGACAATGTTCATCCTAAGTGTAAGGGGAGGGTAAATGATGATACCTTATATGATACAATTGCACTTGAGTTTTTTTGTTTGATGGTAGGTGTGTAATAAAACAATGAGAAATACTTGTTAGTGTAATTTTAGCGCCAAATTTAAAAATTTTTACAACATTTAGGAGTGAAACTTTAGCCTTAGCAAGCATCTCATGGATAGGAGATCGTATAACTAGTACAAAACCGTACTATTCAGAAAAATTTTCCACCCAAATATGTGAGGTTCGCCTTTAGATTTGATAGGAAAAGCATTTACTATTAGTGCTTATGAGTGTACCGGTAACATTTAGATTCTAGAACTTGCATTAGTGATACATCCAGAGACCGCTAGTGAGACTACATTCGTGTAGTAGGATTTACTACATGATAAGAGGCATTAGGATCACCCTTGTGTTAAACACGTATCATAATTACTTGACCATTTAAGTCATATTACTTGGCTAGTTAAGTCAATTAATTTTTCCCACACCTTAGCGTTGTACTCATTTTTAGTACACGAAACCCCTAGTACACCCCTCCGAGCCTATCTTTCCGTTTCTAACTTTAAGCATCTTACTTATAGGAAGAATTTGTTACACCCCACTTAAGTGTACACCCAAATCGCCTTAGCCTTCCGTGTATGCACTCATCTTTAGTGCATTATTGTTATTTGTTTAAAGCCTTAGTTAATTATCTAATTGATTACATGGTTGCTAAGTCGAGTCATATCCTTGTACATATTGTTTTGGGACGATTGGGACTCATGGGTAAAGTACTATTGTTATGGAGTAATGGGGAAGAAAATCATTTTATTACCCCCATACGTACGTTAATCTTAAAAGTACTCCAAGTGTTTTGATTTTCTTAATTCGAGTCATTAGATTAGTTTTTTTTGTAAAGTATGTAAAAATTCAAGTGTAAGGGGAATGTTCATTCTCTATGACGTATTATTTTGGATGGTAGGGTAAAAGTGTATGGAAAAAAAATAATAAAAAAAAGTAGAAAAAGAGAAAAGAGAAAAAACATACGGACTACCATCCTGTTTCATTCTATGTTTATTTTATGTTTTTGTAATTTTTGATTTATTAGCTTAAGTCGAGTCTAGTCTTGGCTTAGCAACGCCATATTGTACATGTAATTAACCACGATGATTAACTCGCCACCAGTAAAGATTGCCTATATCCAACAAAACCGTGTATTCCATATCCCTACACCTAACGTTATAACCCTTTAAAAAGACCTCTTTGATAGTTTATCCTAGGTGCTTACGCCATGTGGTGGAGGTTTGATCCTTTCCCAAGCCTATGGTAATCTATTTTGTTATGAAAGGTAGTGAGAGATGTTTTCCATTTCCATATTGTGATATATATTTTATTACACCCGAGAGATGTGAGTATCTAAACACTATTTGTGAGGTGCTAGAGTATGACCTCCGTGCTTGTCTTTGGTCTTTAGTGGAACGATTATTTGTTGTAATTACTCTTATATTAGTGTTAAATGACCCCTAACTTGAATTTTGATTAGAATAAAAGCACATTTGCTTGAGGACAAGCAAATCTCAAGTGTAAGGGTATATGATGAGGCGAAAAATGATCCGTTTTTAGGGGGTCATATAGGCCAGAATTGGAATTTATTTGATCAATTATTGCTCTAAATCGTTCCTTTTGTGATTTTAGGTACTTTTGGAGTGAATTCTGGAAAAGGAAGCATTTTGGACGTTTTTGGAGCATAAAAGTGAAGAAAACGGAAAATTCTTAATTTTCCTTGCTGGGAACTGACGGCATCAAGAGCAATTTTGTGACGGCGTCAGGAGCAAAAATGATGACGGCCCAGTGAAAACATGACGGCGTCAGATCAAGGCCGTCAAGAGTAAAAGTGGTGACGGCCCAGAGCAGCAATACACATGACGGCGTCAGATCTGGATCTAGGCAGTCCGAGAATTTTATTGGCGGCGAGAAGACGGCGTCGGAACTTTCCTCTTGACGCCGTCACCTCATGAAATCTATATATACTTTTCTAATTTTCATTCATTAAGGGTGGAACTTGGGAGGAGAATTAGGGTCGAACTTAATAAACCCTAGCTCGTTTGTAACAGTATTTTCAAGGGTTTTCACCCCTTGAAACCCTTCATGTTCAATTGAGATAAGTTTCCTTTCAATTCATTCAATATGTCTATGTGTTGTTTGAATATATCTTACGCTTTACTTGATTTTAACATGCTAGGCTAGATCTTTTGTGTGTTTGCTTAGATGTAATGGAACCTAGATGTTGATTGCTTGTTTATAGTTGTAATGGATGAATGATTTCAATGTTAGGCTTAAGAAAACTGGCAGATCTCCATTGTGTAACTTGCTTGAACGTCTTAAGAAACATGAACCAATGCGTACTAGGTTTTATGGTTGTATTTAATGCATGAGCGAATTCTAGTGATCCCATGTTAGGAGCTTCTTGCAGGCTCGACATAGGAGTGAAGTAGGAGCTTATAGAGTTGGGGAAGTACGTACGCCACCCCACAATTGGTATTAAGGAATATAACCCATCATCCACGCAACTGTAACAAACAATTAACCTGTAAAAGATATCTAGGGAGTAGTGAAATCTAAGTAAACATAATTTTCCCATCTATTGTTCACACCATATTAGTAATTAACTTTATTTTCATTTTTGTTATTTTATTTTGATTGCATCTTTAGTTATTGGGTTAGTTAACTAGTGTAGGACCTTAAATCTATCAACTTTAACACAAATATAAGCACTAGATGAAGTAAAGATGGTGACTTGATTATATGAATGTGGCGTTAATATGAATAAAGAGAATGATAAGATGAAGAGAGCTTTTATTAATAAAACACACACAATACACACACAAGCACTCATACAAATGACTAGGTAAGTGCCTTATATAGTTAGAGAGAAAGGCCTCATGGGCTTTCTAATGGACTTGGGCTTGGACTTGGTTTACATGAATTATAAAAGGATTACTAACATAACTCTTAACATATTAGATTACCAAGTCCAATGCCTAACTATCTTAAATAATTACATACTTAACGACACAAAGACAAAGTTCCTAATATGAGAATGACCATCACTTTTCTATATAATTCTTAATGCTAACAATCTCCCCCTAAAGGGTGGTCATTCGAATGATGCTCCACGTGATTAGGTCTTCCGTGTTCTTTGTCTTGAACTTTGTGTGTCGTTGTAGAATAGTCTTTAGTCTTTGTTCCTTCATGCTTTGTGATCTTTGATAACTGATTTTTCATCGTTCTTTGTTCCTTTGTGATGTGGAGTTATATACCTTTCGTCACTTCTGCGTCTGTGGTGGTTGTTTGCCATTCCAACATGCTCATACATTTTTGGACTTTGATATTCATATGCACGTAGTTCCCTTTCTTTCACTTTGATCTTTAGTCTTTATACTTTGTAGATTCTTCTTTTTGGCATAGAATCTTTCTTTGAACTTTGTGTTGTATAGATCTTTGAGGGAGCTTTCTTTAACTTCCAGATGTATGTATGAGCATGTGGAATCCTTTGCCATGGAGATGATGTATAGCTGCATGAAAACAATTAGCAATAAATCAACCGGTACTTACAGGTTCGAATTAGAGATCGTCAACAGCATAGTGTGAAGACTCCTTCTAACCCTTACCAAGGCCGTTCCCATGTCAGATACTCACGAGGGAGCTTACAAGACCTACTTAGTAGCTCAATGACTGGGTGAGTCGCTGGGGATCACTCCACGACTGTAGACCGTTTGAAACCACCGCGAACACTAAGCGTAACCCATAAAGAATTACCGAAGTGACCTGCTGTCAGGGCTGCTTGATGTTGACCCTGGCAGGAATTTCCATTCAATCACTGAGAATCACAAGAGTGAATCCTCTCATAAATGTTCTGGCAGATTGCTAAGATCTGCGTAGGACTCTAAAGTTTACATCTGGCGTCCTTAATGATGAACAACCAGTGTAGAAATATCATGTGTTCCTATGAGATCTTTTGATGAATCTCGGGGCTCTAGACTCGATAAGTGCACATTTGGTTTCCTATGCGGAGATTAGGGAGAGAATATCAACCATCTCTAAGAGACAGGTCGATAGATTACACCGGTTCCCCGTGAGAATGAAACAAGCTCTTTTAAGAGAACTTGAGTGGTTAAGAAGGTTAAGTGCAGTGCGTCACTGGGTCCATGACGTCTTTATCTTCAATACCGGTGTCACCTTAGTAACGACCAGTAGCATACGAATTGAACCCGGTGTCTGCCCTAAGGTTGAACATATGGAGGGCTATTTCTTTTCACCCTTTTTCATAACTTTTCTTTTTAATTCTTCAACCCCTTCTTTCTCCTTTCTCATTCTCTCCTTTTTTCAATCATACCTAAGGACTTCTAATTCTAATCTATTGGATTTTTCCTTGGGTAGATCCCTCCGGCTCTGGCGGATCATAGGACGGTTTTTCCTAACCTTAGTCACCTTATAACTCCATGACTATCCTATACTTGCCATGAAACCATTTATGAAAAATCTCTCAAAGTGTTTATGATAAAAAAAACACATTGTTGACACTTCGAGAGTTTTGCATTTCTTTTGAAGGACTCCCCCTTTACATGTGCTCATGAATTTTTTAGAAATTTGCACATGCGTGAGGAGTTTGCACTTTTTGAATTAATCCACTTTCAGTGAACATGACCGATTCGAGACACGCTTACAGCACTAGTTAGACTAGCTTGAAATTATTACCCGTCCTGGTCAAGTTCAAAGAAAGTCTCTCGATATGGTACATTCTACTCAGACAAGTCTTATTCGAGACACGCTTACATCACTAGTTGGACTAGCTTGAAATTATTACCCGTCCAGGACAAGTCTTTTCGATTACTGACATTTTAAGCTTCGTCAATTCATTGTTACTTACTGAGTCGAGCTCTTATGAGATTCAGTCACAAACTTTAAACATCTTTGATCACATTTTAATCATGTCTTCTCCCCCTCAAAAATAGCATATTGTGATATTTTTTGATATCAACAGATTAAAAAAGCTTTTTGGAGAGAAAGACAGATTTCATTTTGCATGAATACGGAACATTTTTGTTTTTGTACTTGTGAAAGATCGTTTAAGCCCATCTAGGATATAATAACATTGATTGCACAGCGGAATAAGAACAATAAGAACATAATCAATATTACTCCAAGGTTTTCTTTTATTGAATATAAATAAAATAAACTACAACTACTACTACTAACGCTCTATGCGTTTCTAGACTCTCATTGAAGAGACTAGCTATGGATGAGATACTAATAACCAACGCCCTACCCCTCTTTATATAATAGAGAGGCTAGGGTTTACATAAAAACCTAGCTTACTAATCAAGCTAGCTAACTATTTTATTATTAAGTCCCTATTGTTTCTTCTTTCTTCATTTCTTCTTGTGGGTTTTGTAATCTTCAAATCTTGTAATTCCCAACAATCTTCCCCTATTTGATATTACAAAACAATCTGCATGAAGAAACAATGTCATCACCAATAATAAGCTGCACATCATAACTATTCTTCCCCTTTTTGTAATTTTCTAATAGGGGTCTTGTGCAACTCGTAGATGCTTCCCCTCAAGTGATGCATATAGATGGTTAACAAGCTTCCCCTTAAGAATAGACTAACCATCTCAGGAACCAACTAATAATTCATAATAACAATAATAACTTTTTTTTTTTTTTTTTACTAATAACACAAGCAGCAGTAACGAGCAGCAGTCAGCAGAAGCTGAGTATCAGCAGTATCGATCAGCAGAAACACATAAGCATATCAGCACAAAGTGTAAGGCTTCCTGGAGTGATCACTGATGAAGAAAATCAAATATAACTGATTTGATGAAGAAGTGGAATCTCCCAAACTTGCATCTTATGTCTTACACTATCCACGTGACGTCGAACTCATAAAATATGAGTAGTGAAAGCCTCTTGACAAACTCCTCATTGACTTAACCAATGAGACACTGAGCACAATAACGTAACTCCTTCAAGTGATAGCAAATGTACGCATTAAGTACAAGGAAAAAGATCATATCCCTTCACTAGAGTTGTCAAGTCTTCGTCACCATACAAACCAAGCAAGTTATCTTAAAAAGCCCCTCTCACCTTTTAAGATATGATAAGAACACAAAACCTGTGAAAATCAACTGCAACATCAAACAAGTGATAAACCAATAATCTTCTCAGCAAAAATGATCATGGTTGATAACTTCGTCCTCCCTAACCATTAGTAATCTCACATGACTAGTAGGAACCAAAACCGACCAAAAGAAAAAAAATATACAACAAGTCAGCAGGAACCATAAAGAAATCAGCAAGAACCGTATATATCAGTAGGAACCCATCAGTAGGAACCAATCAAGAGGAATGACCAAGTAGAAACCATCAGCAGTAACCGAATGTCTTCAACAGCAACAAGATAATATGTGAGCAGCAGTATCAAAACTGGGACCAGTACTAATAGGCTAATAGCAAATAAAATACTCCATATAACAAGCCGACCCAGGTAGTTGATGAAGAATATTTGTAACCACGATAGAATAGCACGAGGATAAATTAAATAATAACAAGATCCACTTGCCAAAGACGTCAACAGCAACATCGAATCTTCAATTATTTTATCTCACACATATTTGATATTAACAGTATACGTCCAGATCTTCAAATTGACTAAACACCATGATCACAAATCAATATTATGCTTAACCGACCCATGTGAATCCTCTACCAATCACAAAAACTCCACAACATCTCGACAAATAATGAATATTACAACCCATGATGCAACATCCAATTATATAATTTCTAATTGTATCTGCTGCTACTAACGACAAAAACCATCTTTTGCTCCAAACACCACAAAATCGAATCATTAATCGTAATATTCCAAACTATTGCAAACTATATAAAGTCTTAATATTGCAAACTAGTCCCTCTTTATCATTTTTATACCCATGTAAATAGCACCGATCTCCATCGTCGTATTATAATAATGATTAAATAAAATGAGATTGACCAATTTAATGCGAATCATAATTAATATTGGGTACGAGGTTACCATGTATGTATTGTGTCGCCAAAAAGATTTGACCAGTCAGTTGAAAACCATACGCTTTTTCTCGACCACAGCCTTCATCTCCAAACTGCTTTCTTCAACGAAACTTTTTACGAGATATGCTCGTCTTCAAAACTGCTCTTTATTCATAAACACGAACATGAAAACCTTGAAACCCTAGATATCGAGAGCCACCCTCTCTGATACCAATTGTGAAAGATCGTTTAAGCCCATCTAGGATATAATAACATTGATTGCACATCGGAATAAGAACAATAAGAACATAATCAATATTACTCCAAGGTTTTCTTTTATTGAATATAAATAAAATAAACTACAACTACTACTACTAACGCTCTATGCGTTTCTAGACTCTCATTGAAGAGACTAGCTATGGATGAGATACTAATAACCAACGCCCTACCCCTCTTTATATAATAGAGAGGCTAGGGTTTACATAAAAACCTAGCTTACTAATCAAGCTAGCTAACTATTTTATTATTAAGTCCCTATTGTTTCTTCTTTCTTCATTTCTTCTTGTGGGTTTTGTAATCTTCAAATCTTGTAATTCCCAACACCGTCGGAATCCACATACAATACTTAAGGTAGTTCCTAGGCATACGACTAATAGTGGTAGACTTAAAGCGTGCAACTAATCTTTCTATAGATCTAGATCTGGCACTAGTTCCCTTTGGAACATACTTCTGTTTAGGCGTAACATTCACATTCTTAGAAACACATTCATCATGAACATCATTAATTAAACATTTCTTGCATATTAAACAAACAGAGTCATTACATGCATTAGAACCAGTACTTTCGACATTACATTCAGATGAATCATGTTTCTTATTACAAAGCGATAAATTCCTAGGGTGTTCTTCTACTTCTTCAACTTTATTCTTGCTACTACTCGTAGAGACAGGCGAAACTCTATTGTTCCTTGTATTGCTCCTAGGCTTTAGTCTGCTGCTCCTAGAGGTGCTTTCTAATCCTGTAGAAGGTAAGGCACACACATTAGGATTTATATTGTTGTCCTTTTTAGCATCACTAGATTCTTTAGAATTAGCCTTTATGCACTTGTCATTTGTCTTAGATGTTGAGGCAGACGCACTAGTGGGACTAATCCTAAAAAGGCCAGGTGCTATCACTTTTGGTGTTTCGACAACCGCTTTTCCTTTATCAACAATCTTAACATTTTCACTTTTCTTAGGCAAGGGTGTTGGAGTGACTGGTTTTGTCAAATCCTTTTTGTCATCGACTTTTGGAGCAAACCTTGAAATTGACATTTTTGGTTTTTGAACCGTGTTTGAAACATTTGGTTTCTCCGAAGTCAATGGTTTTACAAACTTGGTTTCATCACCCTTTCCTTTTTGACTTTCAAGCTGAGCCCTCAAAAGATCATTTTGCTCTTTCATGTTCTTTAAGTCACGCTCATATGACAATTTGTCATACTTGCATTCTTCCTTTTTTCGATCAAGTTGTTTAAAATATGACACATTTTCCTTTTCAAGCTTTATAAGAGCATTTTCATATTTTGAAACAATTGCGGAGGTCTCAGCTCTTAGTCGTTCATCGTCTTGAACATAATATGTTTGTAAAATGATGGACATAATGTCAGTGGTCATAACAGCTTCGAAGAGAGAATCATTTAGGTTTTCCAAAACATTCATGTTTTCACGAGTATCATTAGCTTCGTTTACCAGGGATTTATGGTCTTTGACAAAGTCGGCCATTTCTTTTAAGAAAGCTTGTTCAAAATGGATTACCCTCGCACTGATGTTATTCAGTGGGATAGTAATTTCATTTTCAAAAACTTTTTTCTGCTCAATATGATAACTGGAATGCCAGTTGTTTATATTGATTGTAGTTTTAGAAGCAACAATATTTTGAAGTTCTTGAATTCTCTTTTTAACGTCATCCAGAATGTCTCTAGCCTCACTTGTATTAAAAGTGTTGTTAGAAGACATTTGTTCTATTTTTGAAAGAGATTTGGAAGCAATTACTTTCTTAAAAAACATTTTTAAGAATGGTCGTTTTATGGAAAACACAGATGGTTCTTTTTGTGGAACAAAAGTAATTCCCGAAAGTTTGTTTAATTTGTTGTAATCAATGGGTTTCAAATCCTTTTGTTTCATTTTATTTATGCTCTCTTCGACATGTTCTATCGTTAGCACAGAATCCCGAACGACGGGAGGATCATGTTTGGTGTAAATCACATTACCATTGTACAAAACATTATGTTCTTGCTGAGCTTTCTTGAGATTACAAGGGGTGTTGTTACCAAGAGCCACTTTATGTTTCGTATGGTAAATCGGATTAGTTTGATTTGAAATCATTTTCATTGTTTGACTTGACTGACCCGACTTAACCACTAATTCTTTTAAATGTGCAATCATGTGTTCTGACTCTACAATTTCGGCCAAAAGTTTGTCTTCTTTCTTTGCAAAGTCCTTTTTCAGCTCGTCCCTTTCTTTTTCAAGATTGGTATAAGCTGATTTTTGTTTAGAAAGTTGGTTTTGTAAATCAGAAATTTCCGCGTTTAAAGATTTTATCTTTTTGAAAGAATTAACATCAAGTGTATCAAACTTGAGTTGCAATTGTTTTTCCCTTGAAACGGAATTTTGATAACTAGTTTCTAATTCAGACAATCTTTTGTTATGAAATTCAAAAGCTTTAACGTTTTCTTTGTAACTCTCAAGCTCAGCGGTCAATTTGACATTCGTGGCCTTAACATCGCGATTGACCTTTTTCACATTCTCAATTTCAATACGACAATTATTCAATAATGAATCAAACAAAGCACGTGTTTCCTCATCATTCTCAGCATGCTGTGAAACGAAGCCACCATTATGATTCACATCTGGAGTCGCTGAAGGAGTATTGCTACTACTTGGCGTGTCCAGGAATGTATCATAAGTGGATGCTTGCTTCTCAAAATGATGTTCCTTATGAGGAGACATATCAAATATATCATTATTGTGACATGTGTTGAAATTTGATACCTCATATGGTGCATTGGTGTCATAAACAGGAAGTGTGTCAGAATCCGTGTCATACTTAGCTTCCTGAAGATTCTCCATGAATATGCAGTTCGCATCGATATCCTCTCTGTCTTCCATGTCATCCATAAGAGCCATAAAATCATTCTCCTCTGCGTTCAACTGAAACCCTGCCTGAACCTTTTGTGCCAACATCACTGCTTTCTGCAAGTACTCTAGATCTTTCTTGTTCGGCTTAGTAGGACAGTTTCTTGCCATATGACCTACACCCTGACAATTGAAACATTTTACCGGATTACCCTGATTCACATTTCCCAAATTTCCAACTACTGGAGCTGCAACATTTCTATTTTGATTACCCATTGCCTGATTACCAACATTCTGACCCCTCTGATTTCCAACAAACTGACCCAACTGATTCCCTGCATTCTGACCATACTGATTCCCTGCATTCTGCATATTCTGATTGCCCATATTAAATCCAGTAGCATATCCTTGTTGATTCCCATAAACTCCAACCATTTGGCCTCCATTACCCATATTGAAACTCGGCTGAGCAATCTGCTTGTTGCGAGTGTTCGATGAAATCCTTTGGTTGTTGTTAGTTGGTGTAGAATAGCGTCCTTGGAATGCCTTTGACGGAAAAGCAAACGCTTGGGTCAATGCTGCAGTAGCTTCATCATTTTTAGTGAATTCTGGTTCTTGGAATTATTGGTATTGCTGTTGTGGAATAACATGTTGTTGTTGATGTGGGTAGAACTGTTGTTGGTAGACCGGTGTTGGTTGTTGAATGTATGATGGTTGCATGTAGTTGTGAGTGGGAGATGATGATGGTTGTTGTGTGTTCACTGGTAGCAGTGTTGGTGTAGTAGCAATTAATGCAAGAGGATCATGATTCTTTGCCAATCTTTCTTTCCTTACTTCATTAGCCTCAGCTTGGTTTTGCTTCAAAAAGTCATAGAGTTGATCATAATTCACCTTATGTAAGTCCTTTGTTTGATTGACAATTGTAACATAACGACCCCATTCTTCTGGAAGGTTATTGATGAATTTGATGTTTGTTGCAATTGTTCGAGGTGTCAACTTGTTTCTGATTAACTCATTCATCAAAGTGCAAAACCTTGTGTAGTAAGATTCAATCTGTTCACCTTTAGTGGATGTAAAGTTCTCCCATTCAGTAAGAAGTTTGTTCTCAACGTCTTGTTGTCCAATCTCTGTTCCATTACATATCCTTCTAACACGTTCCCACATAGCATATGCAGTTTCACAGTTGTCGACCGTAGCAAAGATCTCCCGTGGTAATCCAAGTTGGATTAAATGCATTACCATATCATCTGCGGCGATCTGCTTCTTGTCTTCCTCTGTGTAATCTGCTTCTGTTTGTTCACGCACGAATGGTTGAGTAGGAGGTGTTGTATTTGGATTGCCTTCAATTTGAACTTGTCTTGGCATAAATGGACCATTTGTAATGGAGTTGATCATTAATTTACCATCAGGCTTTGTTTTGATGTAACGAAGCATGCGGCTTGTCCATGGGAGATATCCACCTTTTTCAAGCATTGGAGGTCGGTTTTCCACACCGGCTGCATGAATATCTTGCTGAGATGCCATTGATGAAGTGTAGATTGATAAAGTTGATTCTTGGATCGATTCAACGAAGTAGGAGTTGTGTTTAGTGTAAGTTGATGCAAGTTTTTATGGTGAAAAATTTGATCTGAAACCTTAAAACCTCAATAACTTCCGTTCGGAGTGGATTTGGGCATCGAAGCTTGGCTTGAATGATCTTTAGATGATTCAACGTGTCCTTCTTCTTGGTCTCACGGTCGTTTTGACAGCTGATTCGTCGAAAACGGAGTTACGGTTCAAAAGTTATGGCCGTTTGAAGTTTGGTTGTCAAAAGTCAAAAACTTACGCATAAACCTGAACTTATGCGTAAACAGTGAATAATCTTACGCGTAAGATGTTATGCGTAACCTTTAAGTTATGCTTAAGATCTAAGGTTATGCGTAAACAATATTGTTTATGCGTAGACTTTGATTTTACGCGTAAACTTAGAGTTTATGCGTAAGAATGTTACGCGTAAGGTTTTTTCAACCAAATTGATCTCTCAAACTTATCCAAGCTTGAAAGATATCCCGTGTCGAAGTATTCCACAAACTTATCCAAGTCAGGGAAGTACTGAGTAATCTCTGATCGTTGAAGAAAACTTATGCGTAGAATCTTTTGCGTAGAAAACTTATGCGTAGGATCTTAAGCGTAGATCTTATGCGTAGGAATTCACCTTATGCGTAGGAAATCAGACTTGGGCGTAGGATTTCAATCTAACGCGTAGAAAAGGGGTTTTACGCCAAACTTACGCGTAGGATCTTCACTTATGCGTAGGAAAAGGGTTTTGAGCCTAAACTTACGCGTAAACAGTACTGTAGACAACTATGAAATCGTACTATTCACCCAAGTTACGCGTAAGATGACCAGAAAATGTGAAAAATCCGATTTTTTAAACCAAAACCACTTTTTCCACTTGTTTCTTTTGATCAAATCTTTCCCAAAACACTTAGAATCAATAAAACTTCAATAAAGTTCACGACTTTAACACTAAAGATACGTAAAAATCAAAACTTTTAAAGAAAAGCACACGTTTTTAAATGAAAAACGCAACTTTTAAAGGAAAAGTTTGATAAAAACGATTTTCACACACTCCTAAACCATTGTTAGGCGATTGATACCACTTGTAGGACGTTAAATCTATCAACTTTAACACAAATATAAGCACTAGATGAAGTAAAGATGGTGACTTGATTATATGAATGTGGCGTTAATATGAATAAAGAGAATGATAAGATGAAGAGAGCTTTTATTAATAAAACACACACAAGCACTCATACAAATGACTAGGTAAGTGCCTTATATAGTTAGAGAGAAAGGCCTCATGGGCTTTCTAATGGACTTGGGCTTGGACTTGGTTTACATGAATTATAAAAGGCTTACTAACATAACTCTTAACATATTAGATTACCAAGTCCAATGCCCAACTATCTTAAATAATTACATACTTAATGACACAAAGACAAAGTTCCTAATATGAGAATGACCATCACTTTTCTATATAATTCTTAATGCTAACAACTAGCAACTAATTCCGCCCACTCTTCCAAAAACCGAGATCTTTAATTGTTTTTTATAAAATATAAAAATACAAAAAGAATCATCCCTCACCTCTAGACCTAATCTTTAGGCTTTCTAATCCTAGCGACACTATTCCTGAGTTGAATGATCAATCCCCCGGTACTTGTCACTATACTATACTACAACGATCAGGTACACTGCCTGGTGGGGGTTGTAAGCTTCTCGAGATCCCTCGAGAGGTAAAGCCTGGTGCAATTCCCACACATCAGCTATCATCTTAGAGTTACTCAAAGAACACTTCATTTTTAATCTTCTCACCATCACAACTACAGTACCAGAAGTCTACTTAACACAGTTTTGGGAATCTATTGAAATTAACAAAAATGAGAAAACATTGGGTGTTCGTCTTGATCACAAACAAATTGTGTTTGATGTACAAACTCTCCGCACTGTTCTTAGTTTGCCTGCTAATGTCAAGAAATTCACTCCTTTGCCATCATTATCAGATGTTATCAGACTTCTTCGAGAACTGCAGTATGATGAATCAGAAGTCAAACTCAACAGAATATCCCATGTCGATAGGAAATTCATTCCACAACCATGGCACTCAATCCTCACCAACAGTTTAACGGGCAAAGAAACTGGGCATTAACATCCTACTCTAGAATTGATGCTGATTTTCTGGGGGGTTGTCAATCAAGCAAACATTGACTATGCTCAACTGATTTGGGAGGATATGGTTTATCAAGCAAGACAGTTTCAGAAATCCTCTACCACTAGAATTCCATTATACAGATTCACAAAGTGTCTCATTGCTCATTTCATGGAAATATACCCAGAGATTGATCGTAGATTGGAAGATAAGAAACACACCCCTGCTGTGGATCATAAGTATTCTAAAACCAGGATTCAGAAGACAAACACTCAGAAACAAGTGATACGTGGGAATTACACCAGGCTTTACCTCTCAAGGGATCTTGAGAAGCTTACAACCCCCACCAGGCAGTGTACCTGATCGTTGTAGTATAGTATAGTGACAAGTACCGGGGGATTGATCGTTCAGCTAGGAATAGTGTCGCTAGGATTAGAAAACCTAAATACTAGTTCTAAAGATGAGGGATGATTATTTTTGTATTTTTATATTTTTTAGAAAGCAAGTAAAAATCTCGGGTTTGAAGGATTTGGGCGGAATTAGTTGCTAGTCAACTAACCCAATACTAAATATGCAATCAAAATAAAATACTAGAAATGAAAATAAATTAAATTAAACTAAAGTTGTGAGCAATAAGTGGAGAAATTGTGTTTACTTAAATTTCACTACTCCCTAGATATCTTTTACACGTTAATTACTTGTTATAGTTGCATGGATGACGGATTGTATTCCTTAATACCATTCATGGGGTGGCGCACTTAATTCCCCAATCCTATGAGTGCCTACTTCACTCCTATGTCGAGCCGGCTAAGAAGCTCCTAACATGGGATCATTAGAATTTGCTCATGCATTAAATACAACCAATAAAACCTAGTGCACGTCAGTTCATGTTTCCTAAGACGTTCAAGCATGTTACCATTTGGAGATTTGCCAGTTTTCTTAAGCCTAACATCGAAATCATTCATCCAATACAACCATAAACAAGTAATCAACACATAATTAACATCTAGGTTTCATTAGATCCAAGCAAACACAAGATAGATCTAGCCTAGCATGATGGAATTAAGAAAAGAACAAGATATAGACAACCAACACATAGACATATTGATTGAATTAAAAGAACACTTATCTCAATTACACATGAAAGGGTTCAAGGGCTGAGAACCCTTGAAAAACCTGTAAAATTCGTACTAAGTTCGGCCTTAGGGTTTCTCCAAAACTTCTCTTTTTTATGAATGAAAATTAGAAAACTATATATAGGAAATTGAGGCTGACGGCGTCAAGACCAAATTGGTGACGCCGTCATCTCGCCGCCAAAATACTTCTCGGACTGCCTTGATCTACTTTTGACGCCGTCACGTTATAGCATTTTCCAGACCGTCACGCATTTTACTCTTGATGCTCTACTTCGTGACACCTTCAATTCTGTACTGGGTCGTCATGGAAATTACTCTTGACGCCGTCAGAAATTCCTTCTTGACTCCGTCACCTACTGTTCCCAGCAAGGAAAATTAAGACTTTGGCGTTTTCTTCACTTTTATGCTCCAAAAACGTCCGAATTGCTTCCTTTTCCAGATTTGTCTCCCAAAGTACCTAAAATCACAAAAGGAACGATTTAGGGCAATATTTGATCAAATAAATTCAATTCCGGGCTTAAATGACCCCCTAAAAGTGGTTCATTTTTCGCCTCATCAACAAGGAATGAGAATCCCTGATCATCTGATACCTGAAGCAATCCGTAGCACTGAAGCATATATAGTATATGATGAAGCTCAAAGAAATGATCAAGTTGGTTTGACTCAACCAAAGAAAGGGAAAACTTCAAAAGCTGCATCTAAAATCAAAACAATTCGCAAATCCAGAACCAAGAAAGTCACTATACAATCTAAGAAGAAAGTGACAACTCTTCGAGATGAACCAACGGATGATGAAGGAGATGCTCAGCAGGAAACTGGAACTGATAAGCTTACACTGACTAAGAAGAGAAGGGCAGATAAGGGAAAAGCTAAAGACACAAGAGAAGAATCAATCACGTCACCAATGTCCGATTCTGAAGAAGAAGAACAATTGCAGCTTACCTTAAGAGAAAGCAAACAATCAGAAGAGGATAGAATTGCAAGAATTACAACGAAAGGTGAAGGTTCTGGTACTCAGGATGTGAAAATGCCTACTCCAAGCTCGGAAAGAGATGAACAATCATCAGAAGAAACACGATCTCGAACATTGTCATCCTCTGAACAAGATGATGATAACTCCGATGATGAAGCTGAGTCATCCAGTTCTGCACCAAAAGACTCTCTCAATAAGCCAGATGAAAGTGAAGAAGAAGATGCTTCTAAAGGCAAAGATGATGATGCATCCGAGAATGAGGAAAGCAGTGATGCGGAAAAGAATTTTGAAAGTGAAGAAGCTGAGAAAACTGAAGATGATGAAGAAGATAAACATGATGAAAGTGATGATGATTCGGATGGTGATGGTAAGGATGAGCAACTTGAAACTAGTAAAGACACCTCTATTGACATTGTGGGTATTGATGAAGGACCATCCACAGTTCAACCACAACAACAACCTTTATCACCCACACAAAGTCATCCTACAACAGTTGTTCACTCAAGCTTGCTGAGATCATTACATGATCAATACAACGCGCTCCTGAAACAAAGTTAACGAACAAAAGCGTGATGTTGAAGCTTTCAAAATTTATAATGTTGATGCAGCAGTTGAGCACCAGGTGAAACAGAGATTACCAAGAGAGGTTCGAAAGTATGTTCAAGAGAGACTTCCTTCCGCTGTAGAACACTACGTCAAAGATAATCTTAAAGGGATTGTTTCTCAAAGGTTTCAAACTACACCAATCACCGTTCAGACTCTACCTTCAAACCTTTAGTAAGTGATCTCAAAGGCAAACTATTATAAGCAATTGTGAATGATCCGGATGAGAATGATCTACGCAAGGCACTTATTAAGTCAATCAAGAAAGCTAAAAAGAAAAGAGAAGCTTGCAAAAAGACGAAAGCTACCAAGCGTCGTCATGATGATTCTGACCCATATGATCAGCCACAACAGGAAAAGAGGAAGAAAGTATCCGGTTCCACCTCCAGGCCTCCAACTAAAACCGCAACCCTCAACGTTTCTACTGAGCCAAACCCTAAACAATCAACCGAGGATCCAAACCCTACACAATCAACCGAGGATGTTGATGTAGATATGGATGACATCCCTCCACAAATCACCGAAACCATTGCGGAACCACCTAAGGAAGCCCAATTAATTCCAGCTCCAGAATGGATTAACCCCGATGCTCCTTCATTTACATGGTTTGATGAAATGGTTGATGCTCACCCTGATGATACTGAAGCTGAAGAAATGACTGAAGGATCGATTATAAATTTCACTAAAAGAATCAAGAAAGTGATGCAAACACAAAGACTTCAGCTTTCTGACTTGGTTAAGATTCGTAAAGCAGGGTTCACAGAGTTCAAAACATGCACTACAACTGAACTCGAGTTCGAATATAACGTTGATGAGGTTGCTAGAGCTCTGTCAAAAAATATTACTTGGGAAAAGAGACCATCTTGGGACAGAATGAATATTGGCACGGATCCTGATGACTTCAAATTTCAAGATTTTTCTCAACCATTACCCCTCGTTGGTCCTCCAAGTGATCCAAAGATCCCTAAGGAATACCTCTTCAACAACGATCTTCTATATCTTATCCATGGAAACACTAATCCTGAACACCGTTATGCTACATCTCTCACCAAATTCAAAGCTTCTTCATATCCTTTGGTAGAACTTAACGATCAAATGAGAGGATTATACTCCACTTCTGTCAGCAAGTACAATATTGAAGCAGCTTTATGCAACTCTCACTGGCCAGAGATGCGCAAATTGTTCTAAAATACAAGCTGTCATTCCGATCCAACCACAAAGTCTTCTCTAATAAACGCATTCTTGCCATCACAGTCGTTCCATGTACAGAGAAAAGATTTGGGTACAACTTTCTTGATGAAATTGAGGTCCATCGAATCGATGATCAATTGTATAAATTCGGTGAAGCAGACTATCATCGGTTGAACCTCAATGACATAGCAGACATATACTTACTCAAGGTTCAAGGTAAACTTCAGCACTTTCCCGGCAGCCTTCAGTATGACATCATCAACTCTATTTTGCTTTTTATGCGTCAAACTATCATCAAAGCAAGAGTAGAAGATGCACAATTAGGAGTCGAAAGTTATCAGACATCACTCAACTTTACTGCTCCACAAAAACATATTCATGGCATCAAGCACCCTCGACCGTTCATCTTCAACAACAAACCCTTTGGAGTTGTTTATCCGTTAAGGGATGGGTACAGATTCATGAGATATGAAGAGGTTCATAAGTTCGGGGATCAGACTCTTAAGTATGTCAGAATTAAGTTGAATGAAAAACTCAAAGAACATGATAGTGGGATTAACGTGGGATGGAGAAGTAGAGATGTGAAGGAAGCACTTAAGTTCATGGCTAGGATTGATCAAAATTTAAGATTCAGGGAGCAGATACGCAGATTGGAGAGCTTGATTGGAGCAAGGGAACCTATTCCCGATATTCTCACCTACCGCTGTCCGGATACTCCTCGAGTATGATCACTTTGGTATAACATTATCTTTGTTTCATCACAACTTTCTTCATCAATAACTTTGGTTTGTGCACACATATCAGTGTACAACCCGCACTTGTATTGAAAGGACCTTGAGGTACGCATCAGTGCCTCAATCCTTATATAAGGAGCGAAGGCTTCTTTCTTTTGAGTAGAATTAATCAAACATTTTCTGATTTTCATAATTCTGCTCAAAAGACAAGTATTTCACCTCAATGAGTATTCACTTGTTGAGGGGGAGCACTTGAAAAACTCATCGTTTGAAAAACAAAAGTTCTTGTTGATATCTCCCCATAAGACTCAAAAAGCATATTTTAATCAAAAGTTTATCAAACAACATCTCATATGCTATTTTTGAGGGGGAGAAAAGTGAAAGTGATTAAAATATGAAAGTTCAATGTTGCTTAAAAGTCAAATCTCATGCGAGCTAGACTCAGATTCACCCAAGAATTGACGAAACATAAAAGTTAATAATCGAAAGGACTTATCCTCGACGGGTAATAACATCAAGTTAGTTACTAGAGCTAGTTGTCACCTAAAAGCTGACAATGGAACTCTTGAACTAGCCACGTAAGCGTGTCTCGAAAAGGATTTGTCTTAGTAGAAATGTACCGTCTCGAGAAACTTTCTGTGGACTTGATCAGGCCGGGTAATAACTTCAAGCTAGTCTAAATAGTGATGTAAGCGTGTCTCGAATCGGTCTTGTTCACTGAAAGTGGATCAATTAAAAAAAAAGTGCTTGCTCCTCCCGCATGTGCAAATTTATTCAATACTTATGAGCACATGTGAAGGGGGAGCCCTTCAAAAGTTGACACAAAACTCTCAAAGTGTTAAACAAAATGTTTGATAATCACAAACACTTTGAGAGATTTTCAAACGTTTCTTGGCTATTGTCAGATAATCATGGAGTTATAAGGTGATTAAGATAGGAAAACCCGTCATATGATCCGCCAGAGCCGGAGGGATCTACCCAAGGACATCACCATTAGTTAGAATTAGAAGTCCTTAGGTATGATACGAAAAAAGGAGAAAAGAATGAAAGGGGAAAGAAGGAGTTGAAGAATTAAAAAGAAAAGTAAAGAAAAGGGTGAAAAGAAATAGCCCTCCATATGTTCAACCTTAGGGCAGACACCGGGTTCAATTCGTATGCTACTGGTTGTTGCAAAGGCAACACCGGTATTGAAGATAAAGTCGTCATGGACCCAGTGACGTAATGCACTAAACCTTCTTAACAACTCAAGTTCTCTTAAAAGAGCTTGTTTCATTCTCACGGGAAACCAGTGTAATCTATCGACTTATCTCTTAGAGATGGTTGATATTGAAGCAGGAGACCCCTCCCTAGTCTCCGCATAGGAAACCTAAGTGTGCACTTATAGAGTCTAGAGCCATGAGATACATCAAAGATCTCTTAGGAACACTTAGTATTTCTACAACTGGTATTCTACATCAATGGACACTAGCTGTATATTATCGAGTCCTTCGCAGATCTTAGCAATCTGTCGAGAACTTTTATGAGAGAATTACAAATGTATTTCTCAATGATTACAGAAATTCCTGCCAGGATCAACATCAAACAGCCCTGACAGCAGGTCACTTCGGTAACCCCACTCGGGTTACGCTTAGTGTTCGCGGTGGTTCTTTTGCAGTCTACAGTCGTGGAGTGATCCCCAGCGACTCACCCAGTCATTGAGCTACTTAGTAGGTCTCGTAAGCTCCTTCGGAAGTATCTGATATGGGAACGGCCTTGATAAGGATTAGAAGGAGTCTTCACACTATACTGTTGACGAGCTCTAATTCCTTATCTGTAAGTACCGATTGATTATTGCTAACTGTTTACCTGCAGGTACATCACCTCCATGATGGTAGATTCCAGCATGCTCATACATACATCTTGAAGCAAATGAAAGCTCCCCCAAATATCTAAGCACCACAAAGTTCAAAGAAAGATTCTACGCCAAAAAGAAGAATCTGCAAAGTATAAAGACTAAAGATCTCAGAGTATGTAAAGGAACTTCGTGCTTTCAAAAGTCAAAGTTCAAAGATGTATGAGTATGTTGGAATGGTGGACAACCACCACAGACACAGAAGTGACGATCGGCAGACAACTTCATAACATGATCACCATCACATCTACAAAGAACGATGAAAGATTTTGCTAACTATTTTTTAGGACGTCAACTACAAAGTCAAAGTATAGAAGATGACGACGTCGAGCAACCTTTGATGACCAACACTTAGGGGGAGATTGTTGGGAATAGACTTTATTATTTCAAGTGTCGGTCATTGAGTTTTGTTATAGGTTGCATTATTAAGTCAGTACGTTAGTAAATTAATATGTTTTATAAAGTTTTATACTAAGATTATAGGTTTGGTAAAAGTCCAAGGGCCTAGTTTGTAATATTTACATAGTTTGGTGATGCCCTAGACTACACCTATAAATAGCCTTGTAACCCCTCATTAGAGGGTGTTGGTTCACCTAGTAATATCATTAGTCTTTCATTTCATATTAAGGGTTCCTTCCACTCTCTCTCTCTACTTACTTTCTCTCTCTAGAAATCTTAGTGGTTATGTTGTAAAATGGTGACCTAACACCCAGGGCAGTTGGTATTGGCTGTGGTGTGTGAGGCTTAGGGTGCAGGAGGTCCAGGGTTCGAATCCCACCTCTTGCACTTTTTTGCAATTATTATTATTTTTTTATTTTTCTTTTTGCAAAACTTATTAACACTTAAAAATAACAACATTTTGTAAATACAAATTTTCTAAAAAGCACTTATAAGCCCTGTGGAAGCTTATTTTCTCAACAGTGGGCAAAATGGCTTAAAATGGATTTTTTGGTTTCAAAGCTCTCTAAATAAGCTAACAAGCTGATCCTAAGGGGAAAATAAGCTAACACCAATTGAGGCAAGTACAAATAAGCTAAAACAAGCAGACAAGCTCACTGAAAGAAGCTAATAAGCACAAACAAGCTAAATTCAAACAATGTACAATCTAAACAGTCCAAAAAGAGCTTTTTGTAGGCTTATTTAAGTGGATTAAATAACAAATCCAAATTAAGCCCTGAACTAAAAAGTCAACACTGTGAGCTTTCCAAAAATCCAAGAAGTTCAAGAAAAGCTTCACAAATAAGCTCTATAAGAGCTTTTGAAGTGAGCTTATCCACACTGATGAGTCAGTGTACCTGACTCAGTGTGGGTTTTTTTGGAAGGTTCAAATAAGCACTTGAATAAGTAGTGAATGGTACAAGAAGCACATGCACAAGAAGCTAGTATGATGGTCTTTTTAAAAAGTCCATAAGCTCTGAGTAAGCTCAACTACACAACAAGCTAAGAGCTTATGAAAATGGCTTGTGAGCCAATGTACCCTGGTGCATGGCACTTTTGCCCAAAACAGGCTAAAAGAAGGCCAAGAATAAGCACTTAGGAAAAATCGAAATATTACACAAAAATATGGAATAAAAAGCTTAGCTGCCAAATACTCAAACCCCAAAAGCTCAAAAGGTATAACTGAAAATTGAAGGAATGACAAATCTGAGCAAAAATGGATTTTGAAACTTGTATACAAGTTTGACTTTTTGAGATTATGCAATACCTTGACTTTGATGAACTTTTAATGCTTCTAGATTACTGAAAATGTTGTTATAAGCTGAAAAGAGACTAGATTAAGCTTCTAATACTACTTATGTAACTATGTAATGGATTATGCAACTAAAAATCTTATCAGTGAATGAAAATGAAAGATTTAAAGTTGGATTTTGACTTTTTGAAAAATGACTACTGAATTTTAGAGTTTGACTATCTTATGTGAACTAAATGTGACCTGTTGATGCCATTCATCGCCACTGAAACACCCTTGAATACAGTAAACACAGTAAATCCAAACCCTCCCTAAATGGCTAATTTTACGGCACCTCATAAGCCAACAAATAAAAATTCTAAAAAATAAAATAAAAATATCACTAATTAAACAAGCTTACAAATCAATGAATTTCATAATTTTACAAATTTTGGTTGAAAATTGAGGAAATGAAAATTAAAAAACTAAATTGCTGTTAAGGACTAAGTTTTTGCAGCCCTAATAAGTGGTTTAAGCCCTGTAGAAAAAAATCTAAAAGTTAAAATAAAAATATCACTAAGTAAATAAGCTATTAGAGTACATTATCCCAGAATTTTACAAGATTTGGTTGAAAATTGAGGAAATGTAAATTAAAAAAACTACTTCTGCTGTTTGACACTTTCATGAATGGGTCAGTTTTGAGAAATGGTCCAAATTTGGTTTTGTTTGACCCATTGAAAGTCAAATGAAAGGTTGAAAAACTTGTAAAAATCTAATGTAAACTAAATTGAAGTAACAAAACTATCCTACAAAGCTTGAAACAAAATTACCTATGTTAAAATTTTGAAAACAGTTAACACTCAAATATTTTGAAAAATGCACTTAACCATTTCTAAACTATTAGAAACTATAAGATTTGGTTTGAAAACAACTAACACCAGTTAATTGAAGCTACTAAGATAGAAATTTTAGGTCAAAACTAAATTTTGGTCACAAAACAAGGTAATGTCAAACACCCCTTTATGAGGTGTCTATGATGGTTCTTCAAAGTAAAACTGAGATTTTTGAAGCAAATGTGACAAAAGTAGTATGAAACAAGTTTTTAAACTCGGGTTTAGGGTTTAGGGTTAATAAGCAATTACCAACCAACAATAAGGAGTGTCCAATAAGTAAACTACAATAAGCAAAACCTAACTATTTGAGAACTTAACAAATGAAAATTAAAACTAATGAAGTTTAAGCTACCAAATCAACACAAATGAAACTAATGACAACTAATAAGCACAGAATATCATAAAATAAGCTACAATAAGCAGTAGTTAAGCTATTGTTACAGGAACTATGCTTAAAAATGGAAATTTTTCTTACAAAGAGATCCTGTGAGCTCCAAAACCAAGAACAAAGAGTTCACACCTGTCCTAATGCCTCCCCTGAGACACTAAACCCAAGTCCATCCGAAATAAACCTTGCTCCAGCTTTCTTCTCTTCTTCTTTCTTGTTTTTTTTTTTATTTTTCAAGTTTTTTTTTTTTTTTTTTTTTTTTTTTTTTTTTTTTTTGGTATTTTTGATATTTTAAAGTAAAACCTGTTTTGAACCTTACTAGGCTTATAAAAGCTTATGAATCACTTAAATAAGCTTAAGGGAGTAGTAAACAACAACTTTTAACAACAATAAAGCTAAAATGAAAATTTAAGCAATTTTGAGTAAAAACTAGATTGAACAAAGGAAACTTGATTAATAAAGCTTTGAATTACAATAAGAATGTTGAGAATACAAGTTTGAAGTTAAAGTGAACAATGGAAAAGCTAAATTACACTATTACGACATTAAAATTTGAGCAAAAACCTACATGCCTTATACATATGGCTACATCTCCTATTTATAGTGATCAAATTAGGGTTTCCTGTGTTTCATGTGTCTTTCCCATTTCTATCTGAGCCCTTGGATGGTCTGAAAATGATCCCAGCCTTTAAACCAATTTTGGCGCCTGATGAGGCGAAAAATGAACCGTTTTTAGGGGGTCATTTAAGCCCGGAATTGAATTTATTTGATCAAATATTGCCCTAAATCGTTCCTTTTGTGATTTTAGGTACTTTGGGAGTGAATTCTGGAAAATGAAGCATTTTGGACGTTTTTGGAGCATAAAAGTGAAGAAAACGGCAAAGACTTAATTTTCCATGCTGAGAATAGTACTTGATGGCGTCAAGAAGGAAAGTGTGACTGCGTCAGGAGTAAAATCCATAACGACCTAGAGAAAACCTGAAGGCGTCAGATGAAGGGCGTCAAGAGTTATTTTGGTGACGGCCTTAAGATGGATTACACATGACGGCGTCAGACCCAGATCTAGGCAGTCCGAGAACTTTATTGGCGGCGAGATGACGGCGTCAGACATTTACTCTTGACGCCGTCACCTCACAAAATCTATATATACTTTTCTATTTTTCATTCATTAAGAGAGGAACTTGTGTGGAGAATACTAGGGTCGAACCTAATAAACCCTAGGTCGTTTGTAACAGTATTTTCAATGGTTTTCACCCCTTGAAACCTTTCATGTTCAATTAAGATAAGTCCTCTTTCAATTCATTCAATATGTCTATGTGTTGTTTGAATATATCTTATGCTTGTCTTGATTATAACATGCTAGGCTAGATCTTTCATGTGTTTGCTTAGATGTAATGAAACCTAGATGTTGATTGTAGGTTGATTGCTTGTTTATAGTTGTAATGGATGAATGATTTCAATGTTAGGCTTAAGAAAACTGGCAGATCTCCATTGTGTAACTTGCTTGAACATCTTAAGAAACATGAACCGATGTGTACTAGGTTTTTATGATTGTATTTAATGCATGAGCGAATTCTAGTGATCCCATGTTAGGAGCTTCTTAGCCGGCTCGACATAGGAGTGAAGTAGGAGCTTATAGGATTGGGGAAGTAAGTACGCCACCCCATGAATGGTATCAGGGAATACAATCCGTCATCCACGCAACTGTAACAAGTAATTAACCTGTAAAAGATATCTAGGGAGTAGTGAAATCTAAGTAAACACAATTTTCCCACATATTGCTCACACCACTAGTTAATTTAGTTTATTTTCATTTTTGTTATTTTATTTTGATTGCATCTTTAGTTATTGGGTTAGTTGACTAGCAACTAATTCCGCCCAACTCCTCTAAAAACTGAGATTTTACTTGCTTTTATAAAAACATAAAAATACAAAAAGAATCATCCCTCACCTCCAGACTTAGTTCTTAGGTTTTCTAATCCTAGCGACACTATTCCTAAGTTGAACGATCAATCCCCCGGTACTTGTCACTATACTATACTACAACGATCAGGTACACTGCCTGGTGGGGGTTGTAAGCTTCTCGAGATCCCTTGAGAGGTAAAGCCTGGTGCAATTCCCATGCATCAAGTTTTTGACGCCGCAGCCCGGGGAATAGTTATTGTCTAGGTTAGAATTTCTTTTTATTAGGTCTACTTGCTAGATTCCTTTCTAGTAAGATTTTTATTTTTAGTTTTAGGTCTTCTTTAGTCTATCTTATTTCTTCGTGCTTTTGTTCGTAATCTTTACCATCCGACATCATGGAAGGTGGTAATATCTTTGAACCCATCAACCCACCATAACAAGACCACCCACAAAACCCACCACTAGCTAACCAACCTCTCAGGCCCCGAACCCGAGGAGAGTATTCCCGTCCTAGCCACCAAGGCTACCGAAACACTATTGAGCTCACCGAAGCCAATGTGTCCCCCTTGCGATCCGACACCATCCGGTTGGTGCAAAGCGGATGTGCATTCCATGGACTTCGTTCCGAAGATCCAAATCAACATCTCAAGGACTTCCTTAAAATCGTAGATTCTATAGACCTTGATGTTACAACTAGAGAGTCAACCCGATTACACCTATTCCAATTCTCTCTACGTGATCAAGCTAGTCAATGGCTTGAACGTTTACCCGCGGGATCCATCACCTCATGGGATGATCTCACCACTCATTTCCTTGCTCAATTTTTCCCACCGGGGAGAACTACCAAGCATAGAAATGATATCTTGATGTTCCAACAACGTCAAGGTGAAACTCTATATGAAGCATGGACTCGTTTCAAAGACTTACTCCAAAAAGTCCCTCATCATGGCATAGACCTTTGGCTCCAAGTCCAAATCTTCTATGACCATATCGATCTATCCACAAGGCGAACCATTGACCAATCGGCCGGTGGCAAGCTACGTGATCTAACTGCGGAAGAATCATGGGAACTCATAGAAGATCTTGCTCTCTATGACAATGAAAGTTGGAATGATCCCTGTGATTTGAACAAAATGGTCAAGGCAATATCTTTGCCTTCGAACAATTCTAGCACTCCTGACCGTAAGATCATGGAACTTGAGGACCAAGTCAAGTTTCTCATGAAATCTTACGAAGCTCCTAAGCCTACAAGCCAAGTGAACAAAATCACTTCTTCATGCGAATTATATAGTGGTCCCCATGACACTCGTGATTGTGTGGAACTCCCCGGAACAGCTTTTGCGGACTATGCATCCTCGCGTACCGACGAAGCGGGAGATAAGTGGTACACTTTCAAACGCGAGCCAAACCCTTATGGTGATTCCTATAACCCCGCTTGGAAAAATCACCCAAACCTTAGGTGGAAACAAAACCAAAACAATCCTTCCAATCCGCCTAATCGTTACCAACCAAACGGTCCACCCTCTAACCGTACTTTCAACAACAATCCTTCTAACAACTCTGGTAGTACCAACAATCTTGAAGGATTAATGTCCAAGTTTATGGCATCTCAAGAAGCTCGCATATCTAAGTTTGAAGCCGATTTCAAACAAAAGTAAAGCGAGATGACCACCAAAATTGACACATTGTTGAAAGTTCTCAATGACCGAGAAATGGGAGCACTCCTAAGCGACACGGTCACAAACCCAAAACTAAACGTTAATTCCGTATCATCAGTTTCGTCACCCACTTCTTGTCCGCAATACTACTCGGTTAAATAAACAAGCACGTATTTCAAACAAAACCAAATTCTTCAAAAGGACCAATCAAACAAAACACCCGATATAAAACCGGTCAAAAGCATAGTTGAAACACCTCCTACGCAAGACCTTGACGATGAATTCAAGAAGCTTCACCTTGAACGCCCCGTCATTGATGTCTTAGCCCGTGCTCTTTACTATAGTGCCCTCCTAGAAAAGTATGAGAAATTTAAACTAGGTAAAAATGGGACCGCCTTTGTTCAAAACAATTTGTCTAAAAAGCTTGATGATCCGGGTATATTTGTTTTGCCTTGTAAGATAGGAAGATCTGAAGCTTTCGACACACTAGCCGATTTAGGGTCAAGCCTCAACTTGATTCCCTTATCCCTTTTCACCACTCTCAAGCTAGGAAAGTTAGAGGAGACGGAGATATTAATTGGTCTAGCGGATGGGAGTATTGCCCACCCGGTTGGGATGATTAAGGATGTAGTTGTTCAAATAGGGAAGTTAACTATCTTAGCCGATTTTCACGTCCTAGACATGATTAGTGACACTACATGCCCATTATTAGTAGGAAGAGGATTTTTAGCAACTGCTAGCGCCATGATAGATTGTAAAGAGTCTAAGATAGTGGTAGGTGAGGGCGATACTTGGTCGGTGTATGATGTCAAGAAACATAGCTATGATTGTGAGGATGAACCGATACCACATTGGGTATAGATGAATAGGAGACCATCTAGATATGGACCTTGGATAGAAAGGAACTTTATAGGACCTCAACGCCCATTCTATCTAGAAAAAGATTTCATCGATAAAACACATTCGGTGGAACAACTCATAGCTAGAGATGAAGAGCTAGACCCTTTTGAGGACCCCCTAGTCTTTAGGAAGATGATTGAGTTCTTGAGCGTAATGCCCATTAACATAGAGATGAACAAGTGGAAAAGAGAGAGGGATAAGTGTAAATGGAGGTGGGACAAGCTACCTAAGGAAGGTGACGGATCATGGCATATGAAGATGATTTTGTATGATCCGGATGGAGAAAAGTTTGAAAGGTCATACCGTACTAAGAAAACCGATAGGAAGTTGAAACCTAAGTTTGATCCCAAAGATGTCCTCAATGAGGAACTCACCCATATCACGTAGTAACCCATGACCTTGAGTCTAGCTACAAGACTCGTAAATAAAGAAAAGCGCTTCTTGGGAGGCAACCCATGTTTTGTGTGATTTTTATTTTGTTTGATTGTTATTTGCTTCCGTATGCATGCTTTATTTTTATTGTTGGTAGATCGTGTTTCAAAACTAAAATGATGAAAATACTTTATTTTGTTGTTTGGCCTAGTCTTAACTTCATCCAAAGGTATTTTGCAAAAGATAAGTGTAAGGGGAAACCCCAAATATGTTGTTAAGAAACAAACTCGATCATGATTCTCCACAATATTAAGTGAACATGTATATTCGTATTTGTTAGAGTCAAATGCTTGTATCGAGTCATAACGATGTTTTGCAGGATTTTCCCGGAAGTAGGACGAAGTTTTTCCAGAAATTTTCCGGAAACTTAACATAAGAATTTCTGCAGGTCACTTCTGACGGCGTCAGGAAGAAATTCCTGACGGCGTCACGTGTAAAATTCTGGAAATTTTACCAGTTTTATTTTTCTAACGGAGTCTTAAAGTTTTTGTTGAATCTTTAGTTTTATAATCTCCAGGAAATCTGCAAACATCATTCCACAAGCATTATATCTTACTTTGTTTTCTAGGATTTGTTAGCATATATAGATTGCCGCCGATTTTACGTGAGGTTGCCTTGTCTGTTTTCTCAGGTTTAACAGGTTATGTATGACAAGAAGATGATTTATATTCTGGAAGGGAAGCTTTGATTGTTCATTTTCTTGGAGGAAGATCTAACTTGGTTACCTTATTATACATACCGAGCGAATCAGGGGAGTATTTGATTTCATTCGTTTTACTTATTTCACTTTTACATTCTTTACTTGAACATTGGGGACAATGTTCATCCTAAGTGTAAGGGGAGGGTAAAATGATGATACCTTACAGATACACTTTCGCTTGAGTTTGTTTGTTTGATAGTAGATGTGTAATAAAACTATGAGAAATACTTGTTAGTGTAATTTTAGCGCCAAATTTAAAAAAATTTACAACATTTAGGAGTGAAACTTTAGCCATAGCAAGCGTATCATGGATAGGAGATTGTATGACTAGCACAAAACCGTACCATTCAGAAAAATTTTCCACCCAAATATGTGAGGTTCGCCTTTAGATTTGATAGGAAAAACATTCATTATTAGTGCTTATGAGTGTACCGGTAGCATTTAGATTCTAGAACTTGCGTTAGTGATGCATCCAGAGACCGCTAGTGAGACTACATTCGTGTAGTAGGATTTACTACATGATAAGAGGCATTAGGATCACCCTTGTGTTAAACCCGTATCATAATTACTTGACCATTTAAGTCATATTACTTGGCTAGTTAAGTCAATTAATTTTTCCCACACCTTAGCGTTGTACTCATTTTTAGTACACGAAACCCCTAGTACACCCCTCCGAGCCTATCTTTTCGTTTCTAACTTTAAGCATCTTACTTAAAGGAAGAATTTGTTACACCCCACTTAAATGTACAACCAAATCGCCTTAGCCTTCCGTGTATGCACTCATCTTTAGTGCATTATTGTTATTTGTTTAAACCCTTAGTTAATTATCTAATTGATTACATGGTTGTTAAGTCGAGTCATATCCTTGTACATATTGTTTTGGGACGATTGAGACTCATGGGTAAAGTACTAATGTTATGGAGTAATGGAGAAGAACATCATATTATTACCCCCATATGTACGTTAATCTTAAAAGTACTCCAAGTGTTTTGATTATCTTAATTCGAGTCATTAGATTAGTTTATTGTAAAGTATGTAAAAATTCAAGTGTAAGGGGAATGTTCATTCCCTATGATGTATTATTTTGGATGGTAGGGTAAAAGTGAATGCAAAAAAAAAAAAAAAAAAAAAAAAAAAAAAAAAAAAAAAAAAAGTTGAAAAAATTAAGAAAAAAAGAAAAAAAATAGAAAAAAACATTGTTTGTTTATAGTTGTAATGGATGAATGATTTCAATGTTAGGCTTAAGAAAACTGGCAGATCTCCATTGTGTAACTTGCTTGAACGTCTTAAGAAACATGAACCGATGTGTACTAGGTTTTTATGATTGTATTTAATGCATGAGCGAATTATAATGATCCCATGTTAGGAGCTTCTTAGCCGGCTTGACATAGGAGTGAAGTAGGAGCTTATAGGATTGGGGAAGTAAGTACGCCACCCCATGAATGGTATTAAGGAATACAATCCGTCATCCACGCAACTGTAACAAGTAATTAACCTGTAAAAGATATCTAGGGAGTAGTGAAATCTAAGTAAACACAATTTTCCCACATATTGCTCACACCACTAGTTAATTTAGTTTATTTTCATTTTTGTTATTTTATTTTGATTGCATCTTTAGTTATTGGGTTAGTTGACTAGCAACTAATTCCGCCCAACTCCTCTAAAAACCGAGATTTTACTTGCTTTTATTAAAACATAAAAATACAAAAAGAATCATCCCTCACCTCTAGACCAAGTTCTTAGGTTTTATAATCCTAGCGACACTATTCCCAAGTTGAACGATCAATCCCCCGGTACTTGTCACTATACTATACTACAACGATCAGGTACACTGCCTGGTGGGGGTTGTAAGCTTCTCGAGATCCCTCGAGAGGTAAAACCTGGTGCAATTCCCACGCATCAGCGCCAAAATGGGTAATTGCAATTTGCTCTGTGTTTACTTGTGGGGAAGAAGAAGCATTAAATGTTGTTGCCTTTTGGTGTTTGGAGGTGATGGGGATGGCAGAGGAGGTGGGCAAGTGGTGAGGGTGAGGGTCATGGTTTTACAGGCTAGTAGGAGGGAAGGGAGGTGGCAGGGGACGTTGTTTGACTTTCGTTGACCAAGGGGTGGATTGGGCAGAGGTGGGTGTTGGTGTTGGTGATGGGTTGTGTTTGGATTGGGTTTGTTTGGGTTTTAATAATAAAAAGGGTCCGTTTGTATTTAAGCTTGGAAATCACAAGGACCAATTGTGTAATTTTCTGAAAAATGAGGGGCCACTTCTGGCAAGTTTCCAGTATTATTCCAAGGGCCAAATTTGCCAACCTTTGATTTTTCAAGGACTTTTGTTGACTTTTCTTAAAAAATAAATATCAAGGGACCATTTCTGCTAATTCTTCAAACTTTGTTCCAAGGACTATTTCTGACATTTTTTTATTCCCCAAGGTATATTTTGACAATCTGAGCTCACAAAATGGTAATTTGTCCCGGCTCTGGCTTTTGACACGTTTTCCAATCTCGTGCTCGTTTTTGTCTTTTTTGGCTTGATTTATGCCTGTTTTTGAAATATCCGTACCTGCACGATCACAAACACAAAAACACAATATCTTTGACATTTATGGTTAGTTTTTGGTCGTTTTGGTCTCAATTTGGCAAAATATATATATATATATATATATATATATATATATATATATATATATATATATATATATATATATATATATATGTGTGTGTGAATAAGCACATACCAAAATCCTCCAGACTAAGGTTTTGTCGTGCCCCCACGCAATGTAATCACTTCATGCTTTTGAGATAAATAATTTCACAACTCTTTTTACTAACTTTGAAAAGTAGCAAAACGTTCAAAAGATATTACAAAATCATTTATTCCCGAAAACGCCCCGTTTTTCAACTTTTATTCTCTACACTACTGTTTTTATATTTTTCCACTTACTATGTGACGGGATGTTGACTTTCATCAATTTACAATAACGTTTAGGGTCACAGAGTAAGAAACACAGCTTATAAAAAAGTGTCCATACGGATAGAATTCATTGTCCCTATTTTTCACAAGTTCCCAAGCTATAGTTATTTCCTGTTAAAAAGTTACATAAACAAATAAGAAAGACAAGAAAATGAGAAAAGACGAGAAAATATGTTTAACCTATTAAATCTTAGATTAAATCTCCACCATTATATAACAATGGATATGAGAATGTGATCTCTCAGTATATACCAAAATAAAACAAAGGGATAATGCCAAAAATCCCAAGTTTCCCAATTGATTTGTTTCTTTGCCCTTCGCTCAGAAAGTTCCGAAACTACTCACTTGGCAATCGAGCAACTCATGTGTTTCAAACTATAGGACGCCAAGTGTCCCAAGTTGCCTGAAAAATGGAGGCGTTGCCCAAAAAATGGAGGCGTTGCCCAAAATTTCGAACACTTGGCTTCCCCTCGTTGGTTAAAAAAAGTTGCCCGGTTGCCCAATTGGTAGTTTCGAAACTTTCTAAGCGAATAGCAAAAAAGCAAATCAATGAGCAACTTGAGCATTTTTAGGATTATCCCTAAAACAAAAGTATGCAAATGAATTTTTATCTATAAAATATATTATTACAAATCTTAACGTGTGGGTCATGGCCTCCAAGGCCTTCACATAGCTACGCCCCTCACACGGGCAACAGATAAAAGTTCATTATAAACTAAAAATTAAAGATAAAACACTAATCTCATTTTTAAAGAGATAAACGAGCATACATTATAAGATATAACCATGTGCATTTATTTGTATTTTTAATATAGAGAAGGGCAAATGTTTTTATAAAGGTATCATATTTGTCATAATTTCTTTTTTTGGGTATCGAACATTTTTTTTATAGGGGTACTAATCTTTTTTTTTTTTTTTTTTTTTTTTTTTTTTTTTTTTAAGTATTTTGTAATATTTTTGCCCTTTAATTTATTAAAACTCTTGTTAGCTGAAAGGGCAAAAATGTCACAAACCCAAAAAAGATCGAATTTGAAAGATTAGTAACTATATAAGGAAATTTTTTTGTTGAATACCCCGAAAAGGAAATAATATCAAATATGGTACCTTTATAAAATGTTTGCTCTATATAGAATTTACACTGAACACGTTCATCGAGTCAAAATTAAACATAAATAGGATTACTAGTTATAATGTTTTAAATAATCATATATTAAATCAAATATTACCACATCTATTTCGTAATACAAATAATTCTAAATACATATATTATAGTCAAAAAGTGCATTTATTTTAAAATATGAACATCTAGATAATCAATGCATACATTTAACATTTTAACTATATAAATTAGAGTATGAACATCTAGATATTCAATGAATCAATGCATACATTTAACATTTTAACTATATAAATTAGAATTGAAGGGAGCTACTACATAGATAGGTAATCAACAGAATATCAGAGTTCCAGAGAAATGGTAAGAAAACCATTTCCACAAACTAAAATGGAGTTCCATACACTTACATATTACTTTTTTCCTTTGTGTAGGGTTTCTTAATGTTAGTCTTTTTGAGCTTTTGTTACATATCGTTTGGCCCAACAACTGCCAGTGCATTCGTTTATGATGTAACATCTTTTGGTGCAAAAGGAGATGGCATGACAGACGATACCAAGGTAAACCATGTCTATCGTTAGGTTTGGGAAAAAGAGAATGTGGTTCTTTCAAAATATGTGACCAACTTGTTTCTATTTATGCTCACGTTTGCAGGCTTTCCTTAAAGCTTGGACCACTTTATGTAACGATAAGTCACCATACCCGACGTTGCACATACCACCACGGAAGACGTTTCTAATAAGCCCGGTTGCATTTAACGGTCCATGCAAATCTTCTTCTCTATTTATAATGGTATATATGACTTATTTTCATATCATTATTGCATTGTGATTGAAAATTTTTTTTTTTTAATTAATACGAGTGAAATTAAAAATTACTATCTTTTCACAAAATTCAATTTTTTTTTTTTCTTTTCTACTATAATTATCTAACATTTTTTTTATTCTTGAAATTTATTTTATTTTTTTATTTTCGATATTAAGTATAAATATACAAATTATGTCTTTACATTAATCTAATTTAAATATTATAAATATGACCAATACTAAATGTCATAAGAATTCTTATTAGTTGGTTTTTGCTTTGTATACGTATAACAGCTAGCTAAGTAGTAAATAAATATAAACTCTTAGGCTAATTTGCTGATTTTGTTAAGTTCAATTTATTTAGTTTAAATTTTCATTATAAACTAATTTATAAGAAATCTATGCAATTATGATTAATACTATGATTTGTGTTTTGATGAGTAGCTTTACGGCAACATCACTGCACCCAAGACTCCCGGGGGATGGAAAAATTGTATAAAGAAACGCGTTTGGATAGAATTCTCTATGGTGCAAAGGCTCACCATTAACGGACCTGGCCAATTTGATGGCCAGGGCCGGATATGGTGGGGAAACCAGGTTAGGCTTCTGAATGAACCTGAATGTGTTTCACTATCAAACAACATAAACAGCTTATGACTAATGGATAAAATTTTGTCTGCAGATACTATCCAAAAAATGTGAGCGCCCAACGGTGAGCTTTCTTCTTTTTACAATAGATTAATGTTAGAATAGATATACATGATGAATCTTGAAAACTAATATGTGAATGCATGTGCGTCATTTAGGCCTTACATTTTCATGCATGCAACGGCCTTAGGCTTAATGGCACAACACATATTAACAGCCCGATGCTTCATATTAGCATTGTCAATTGCAATGATGTCAATATCGGGAATCTACAAATTAGAGCACCTGGAGACAGCCCCAATACTGATGGTATCGACCTCAGTGCTTCATCACGTATTAATATCTACGACTCGAATATTCAAACAGGTATGAGATATATACTTGTTAGTACGTAGTAATTTATTTATTCTAACTCTGTAAGTTATTTCAACTCGATACACTTAAACAGGTGATGATTGTGTAGCTATTAACGGTGGTATATACGATATCAACATAACAAGGGTCTTTTGCGGACCTGGTCATGGCATCAGGTACCAAATGATGCTCTTTTGATTGTGATGTCGGTTATTAATTTATCGAATAGCAAACTTACACAGTTACACATCTTGTTTCAGTTAGGACTTGTAGCAACAATTTAAAACGCCTAGTTTTTCTTAATTGGACAACAAACACTTTAGTTGATTGGGCAATATCATATACTTTGAATACCACTAGACTTTCAATAAAAGTAAAATACCGCTAGAATCCTTCTAGGCAACCTCTTTTTGTATACATATATATAACCAAATGCATGCTGTTGAAAAACAAATATGGCTAGATATTTGCTTTGCTCATGGATGTCTTTTTGCAGTATTGGAAGCCTTGGGGAAAATGGTGGTAATGACAAAGTCGAAAAAGTACGTGTAGAAAGTTGTAATATCACGGGAACACAAAATGGATTGCGAATCAAAACAGTGCCGGTAAAATTAATATAAATCGATAGTATTTTACTATTTTCCTACCCTTTAAAGCACAATTTGATAATCAATTTGATTCCGTGTACTGTAGGGTGGAACGGGGTACGCTAGAGGGATCCTATTTCAGGACATTCAACTCGTAAACGTTGAAAATCCCATCATAATTGACCAACACTACTGTAATAATTATGAAAATGCTATTTGCGCAGCACCAGTAAGTGACATATAGATTTTTACCAGATTTTAGATTCTAAATCATATAAACCTTCATGTACTAAAGTCGCTCTTTTGTTGTTTGTATTCCGATTAGCCAAACTTACCTGCAGTTGAAGTGAGCGATGTGACATATACAAATATATATGGGTCTTCAGCATCAAAGCAAGCGATTACCTTCAGTTGCAGCGGGAAGTATAAATGTACTGGAATCAATACATACGATATTGCAATTACGGGACATGATGATTTTTCTTATTGTAAAAATGCCCAAGGAAAGTTTGTTTCCACCACCCCAAGAGTTATATGCAGATAATAGATTTATGTAGCACCCCACATTTGGCCATTTGGGGATAATATTTGGGATATTGTAATAGTACTGTCTTCTTTTAACGGATCTAATAGATCATCTTAAGCACTTCCTAAATTCGATATTAACTCATTTACAAGCTAGTTACTAATCATATCCATGAATACGTCTTTGCATAGAGTTAAGTACAAGAGAGTCCACATTATATTACTCAACGTCATGTTCATACGGTCGTTACTTTGCGAGATCAGATTTTATTTCAAAAAGAAAATTTGAGCTCATAAAATTAAAAGTTATACTATTTGAAGAAATAATTTTAATTAATGTGCTACATTCGATACATTTATTGATTAAAAGTAACTGTAGCAAAAGGGAGAATTGCATGTATCCCCGTTTAAACTTCATTAATTGCGTATTTACCCAATAAAACTTTAAAATAACAAATATACCCATTTTGTAAATTAAACTCTCATATTTACCAATTTCATCGATTTTACTAAAAACAATTTTGCATATGACATTATACCCTTACAACCTAAATCAGAACCTCTAATTATATATTTCAACCAAATCCACATATTAGATTTCAACCAAATCAAAACCTTCTATCAAAGTCAAACTTAAAACAAAAATCATCAATTTTTTAGTTTATATACACATAGCCATCTAGAAAACACTTAGATTTCCTAAAGAAAATCATCACTTCCAGTCAAATATTATTAGCTTTACAAATTGTTGTTTTCCAGATTCTCATCAAAAACCCGTCACTGGACCAAATCAGTATATGTTGCCGAATGCTTCAACTTTGATTTGTTACTTTGAGTACCATTCCTCCTTCATTCCCTGGTAAAAAACAATTGTTTAAGATTTATCAAGTATATTCTTTTAGGAAAATAAGTTAGAGAAGGAAAAGTGTATAACCTTTTACTGGTAGATGCTTGAAACTTGTTGGAACTTTGAGATGGTTCGAATGCCGGATTCTTGCAAGTCCTACTATGATGTCCATACTGATTACATCGCGGACATTTGTATCTTCTTTTGGACTCATCATGTGGTACGATTCTATTCTTTATTGGTCGTCCAGTCAGGCGTCAGATAATAAGCAGTGTTGTAAAAATCGGCCATGGCGGCCGATATGGCGGCGCCATGGCGGATTTCGGTGGTCCACCGCCACGAAATTTCACATTTCGGTCTAATATATCGGTTTTGGTCAAAATCGATCAAAATCTTTCAAAAATCGGTCAAAAGCGGAGCTTGGCGGCCAAAAATCGGCCTTGGCGACGGTCGGTCAACGACGGTTAACGCCGGAAAACTTCAGATCTGGGTGTTTTTTTTCGGAATACCGAATTAGTCCCTCAATTTTTAACTAATGTATCTTATAGTCCCTCATGCTTCTTTTGTTAGTAACTAGTTTATGAAACATTATTCAAATTTTGAAAAAAGCAACCAAAACTATTTATTATGCTATGAATTTAAGTTTAAATTGATAAACAATTATGGATTTATATAAACTTGTTAGTTTTTTTGTAGTTATTGACTTATTTTGTTAGGATATTGCTAATATTTATTTTTTAAAAACAAATTCCTTTATAATTTATACTCCCCGCCGAGAAACCGATATATCGCCGCCGAGACCGATATGGCGCTTGAAGGGGGTCGACTGCCACGGTACCGCCGAGCGATATTTACAACCTTGATAATAAGTGGGTATATTTTTTCGTTTCTATGTGCACCCATTGAGTGGACCAATCTTGAGAACATAAGCTTCTTTGAACTTCTCAACCGTGAAATATGGATCAACATATTTGCCGCAATTATTATCCCTTCTGAAAGCAATAAAAACCACTGCATGTACACATGGTAGACCTCTAACTTTCCAAACCAGACAAGTGCACTTTCTTTCATCTAGAATAACCTCCCAACGTTGTCCATTGTACTTAACTCCAGCTCGATTATCGCTGCTTGCACAAACTGCAAACTCACCCAAATTCTGCAGGCATAAAAGACGAATAAAGTATTGGTGCTAATACTTTTTATCCGAGTATAAAATAAAAATAACAATTATAATCTATTCCACTTACCTTCGAGATATTTTTTATATGATTTTGGGCAATAGGAACTAACGAGTGGGGTAGCCCGCGCGTTGCAGCGGGAGCGCTTCGTATATGAGGTCGGAATAGAATATACTGACACAAAAGTTATTTAAGGAGAAAAAAGAAAATATCAAATCATGTCTAACAAATTGGTTTGTTACTGTATGTTAGGAAAAGAAAAGATCATAACATATTTGCTCGAGAAAAGAAAATACCAAATCGTGTGTGACAAAAGTGTAAATACGAAAGTCATTTACCTCTTTGCTTGCTAATAAATCATGTATTAAACTCGTTTACCTCTTGGCTGGTAGAGTTGTGCACTTCATTGATTTTTAAAACCAATTTATAAATTAAATATAATAGGTCATACCGTTTGTTGCAGTGAGTTTTTTATGCAAAACCATAACAATACCATAAATTGTAAGCTACATTAAGGACAGGCAAGTTTCGTGACTTCAGTTGTCATGCTATCGGCTTTGAATGAATTTAAAAATTCAACCAAAATGGAAGAGATTGCTCAAGAGAGAATAGACGTTCTGGATTCTGCAAATACTGTGACGATTCTCTGGGACATACAAATCGAGAGTGCTTGTAAAGTTGATAGAGATGAACTACACTCAACTGAATATATCCCTTCTTTCGCTGTACAAAGGCTGAAGTAACCTTTCTCGTTTATCACATGTCGCTGATAAAAGATTGAAAGATAATATGAATGCGTTAGAATGTTAGCATCAAAAGTGTAAGAAGACAAAGTAACAAACACTCTGTTTCATTCTTAAAGGTTCCTAAACACATTAATCAGATAAGTGACTTCCTATTACACCAAATGATTAAAAAGTTGGTGAACTTATATCCACTCTAGTAACAATATTACAAACCTTAATTGGCATTATTCAGTAAATTTTCCAAACACATTAGCATATGTAATTTATGTAAAAACTTGCTGAATTTATATACACTGAAACACATAAAGTGAACTAAAGAGCAAGATAGTTTAATAGGCGCTATAATGAAATCTAAAAATAATTGACAATTAAGAATGCAAAAATAAGTAGGCTAAACCCAAATCATATATGACACTGTTATTTAATAGGCGATGATAAATAGACATGAGTCACATGACTTTCACTTCCAACAATGTTTTAACTATTGAAATGCTACTGTTTTAAATCCAGACATTTGAAAAGAATGATTGAAGCCGTTACAGCAACATGGAAGAGAAATTATAAAGATGGCATGAATAAAACAAAGACAATGGGTTATGTTTGCAGCATAAACAACTATTCGCATCAGCAACCAAACGGGTTTAATAACTGTATATTGCTCACCCTCGTCGGCTGGTGTTGATGTGTGACGGTCTGTGGTATGCTGTAGCCGGCGCCTCAATGAATGTTGGATGACCTGCAGCGGTGACAGTGTAAATTTGGTAAAACCATCAAGGTCAACAAATGGTGTTCCTTAAACACCTGTGTGTTAACATTGCAACATACCTATGGACAATTAGCTAAGGCGCCTTTTGAGGGAAGCAGGTGCGGCTTCATAATTTCTTGTGAACCCAAAAACATGAAGGACACGTAAGTAAACAATTAAGTGACCCAAAAACGTTGGCTGTTCAATACGACCCATATTAAATCTAAGGATACAACTGGGAATTACAACATAGTACTACCTTTTGCTGGCTGTTTATGTATGTTAGTCATTGACTGATGCGTGGGGCGGCAAGCGTTTGGGATGTGTTCAAACTGTTGAACAGCACCTCGATGATGGTAATTCCCAAGAGGCTCCTCAATTGTCTCCCGACGGATGGTCCCTGTTACAAAATCCAACGCCAGTGGTCCATGTTGTATGCCTGCACACAATGCTATAAAAAGGTACGGTCAGTGTTGCTGGAAGTGCCGTTGTGGCACAACATAATGAAACAAACCGCAACATCCACCTTTTGGTAGACAAATAGAGCCTAACTGTTGGTGCAAGCGTACATCGTCGGAGATATAAAAGGTAGGTTCCATTTCTGAAGCCACCTGTTTCCCTTTCGTATCTGTATGATCTTGATCAGAATACAACGACACGCAAGAAACCTGCATACACAGATATAAAAGAAGTGAATGACTGTTTGAATCAACGGGTATATGCAGTTGCAACAAATATGCCATACTTATTACCTGCTGTGAAACCGCAATAGCAACACGGTCACTAAATTCAGTTGAAAAAAAAAACTCATCATCGATCATACTACTGCTGGAAACATCATTATATGTCCCAATTTGAGGGTCTGTTTATGAAGTGTTGGCTTGGATGATCTACGTCTAGTGTCACCAATTTGAGGGTATGTTTATGAAGCGCCGGTACCTGGCAAACCAAAGATTACCTGCATTATCCAAGACCATAACTACCAATCTTATTACATACCTTCGTGGACCGCTGGCGGCCTCTTTTTGCGTGAAGTGGAAGCAGTGCAACATTGAGCCGTTAAATCTGTACTAAAAGTAAACCATGACGTTATGATAATTATGAATCTTTTTCATTTACAGATGGATACCTAAACGTTTTGTTAAAAATCATTACCATGCTCACCATTAGGTTGTGCATTCCTTTTGCGAAATACGGAATTTTCACATCGTGAAATGTAAGTGACTATGGGTGTTGAGTCAGTGATCTGGCGAAGACAATACAAACCTGCACAAAGTAACATCATATTCAGAAATGAGGTATGCTCATTATGGTTTGTTCATGATACACCATTGGATCCAATGACTGTTTCATATTTGTACCTAACATGATCGACACGAACATATAAATACAACTTTTTAATCAATTAACCGCAATACAACCTCAAATGTTTCAAACTAAACTATGAATCATAAAAAAAAAATGGACCTTTTTTTACCGTCAATAAAGTACCTAATTTTCATTCATTTGTAGTCTCATTCATTTGTGGCTGACTTTTTTATTGGTGTAAGCCAATAAGCTGAAATTGATAAGGTGATAAATTCGAAATAGTGAGCTTATCATTTTTACGATATCAAAATAAGCCTATAAACCGGTTAAATAAGCAAAAGCATAAATTTTAAGAATTCTAATACGCAGCTCAAGCAAGTATTCTGAAACTAAACAATTGTAAATAAAGTCCAGTTGCATAGACTCAAAAATAAAAAAAAAGAAGCGGTTACAGGCCAACTTTGTATCCCTGATTTCACTTGACTGAATTCATGCCTTAATCTGTTCCTTATACCTCTACAACTTCTTAATTTCCTACTTCCAATCAGAATGTATCCTAAACCTAACCACACAATTTGACACATTTCACCATCAAATTAATAAAAATGAAAAAACTTTATAATCATACCTTGCCCAAAGATAAGCTTACAGGAGGCTTAGATAAGGTATACCTTGCAAATAATTCAACATGGCGCAAACGGCCATTCATCAATACCCAATTCCTCCAAAAGCTTAAAAATAAACAAAATCACATCAAATTTAACAAACCAAAAATTAAAATAACAAAAAACTAAACACCATCCTCAAACTCACCGAATGAATAACATAAGCAACCTCAAATTTTGTATTTTTTTTTTTTTCTAAAGTGATGAATATTTAGGCAATATAGAGTTGACCTGTTTTGGAAAAGTGGTTGACCACGTCAGATGCAACGCCAACTCAAATTTGAAAGTTACTTTCTCTCTTTGAAGGCTGGAGACGTGTGGACGTTAACACAGAAAATGACACTTTTCTTAGAAAACATGTTTGAATAGATGATCAGGCTCAGATTTGTGGATGGAAAATGGTAAAAAAAAAGGTCAGAATTCAGCCATGGGTGCAAAAGAAACGCGGTTGCGTAATAGCACGTATGCTATCACACCATCCGGTTATTGCCGTGCCAAGTTATGGTTCAGACCTCAAATGACCAATATCATCTGACTCACATTCATTAGTAATCGAAAAAAGTGAATACACCCGCCATGGCTGCAAACGTAATAGTTTACCCTGCCAAGACACGGGGATTCGTTGCTTTAATCGAATCCACAAATTCATCACAGCCTATTATATTATATATATATCTTCTAAAACCCAGGCGTGGGTTGGGCAAAAAAAAGTACAGAACTTCATTATGCACATAGAATGGCCCATTTTGTGTTCAAGAAAGAGTTGTCTCATTTCCTTACTTCTTCGTTCTTTCTAATTAACTGCAACATAGCAATTTATGCAGCCAAAAAAATGGCAGAGCATATGCCGTTGGGTCTGCTGACCCTCTTCCAAACCCAATCTTAGTAAGTGTCGAAGCGGTATCGAAAACCTCCCATGGCTGCAACTACAGGGTTACCAAGCCAAGATACATGTTTTGGCAAACGACACTTACAAAACAGGTTTGAATAGATCATTAGGGTCAGATTTGTGGATTAAAATAACATGGTAATTTAGACAAATGATGACCATCTTCACCAAGTTACTTCCCCAATCAGTAATTGCCTAAAGTAGCATATACATTTTTTCAAATACTCATATAAGCAGTTTGAAAAATGCAATCCCAAATGCACCTGTAATATTTTTTCTTAAAAACAATAACTAATATTTTTTTTTTCAATTGTACCTTAAAAAAACACCTACTTGTAGCCTCAGTGTAGTGAAACAAATACCTCAAAAGACTTCGGTGCAAACATCATTAGCAAAGTAACCTGCAAATCAAATCAACAAAACCCCCCAAATTAATGAAACCCTAATTTCAAAGAAAAATAAAAGTAAAAGAAGTATCTAAATTAAATCATTAATGAAACCCTAATTTGGAATGGTGTGTGTTTGTGTGTTTTCTATGTCGATGAAAATGGAGAAGGAAAATGTAAGCAACAAAGATCAAACCTACCACAAATCGTCGAAAGCAGCAAAGTCGGCGAAACTTTTTAGGATAACAAACACAGCATCTAGGGAGATCTAAAATGATATACACCCACCAAACCCAAATATGTGGAGTAAAGGGCAAGAGGCACTGTAGAGAGTAACACCTGGCAGTGCAACAACCACAAAAGCAACCAAAAAGGGCCTCCATGGTGCCCAAATAACTTTTTCGGGCAAAAAAGGTTGCCGGATTATTGTGGATCAAAGGGATGTGAGAGAGAATCGTGAAGGGGTCGGGCTATGTGGTGGGGAAAAAAGGCATGGGTCGGGGTATTGGGTCTGAGCCACTACCCATAATATTATTTTCCTATGGTACTATTAATAAGGACTACTGTTCATAAGATCCTAATGAAGGTTATATATACTAATGTGCCTTTCCACTTTTTTACCACCTTCCTTTTCTTATGAAATCGCACCATAATCATTTCCTTACCCAAGAATTAAATGCTTCTGATATATTATTTTTAATGTAATCACACTTAGATGTTGTACCAAACTTGCTTCGACTCCATATCTTTTTATGGTTCACGTGTAGATATGTAACCGCTTCTTCACTCTCACTAGCAATTTCATTTATAAATCTATCATGCTCGTTAACGCAATTAATATTTCATATGTTTATCGATGGGTCTGAATTAATATTTTGGTTAATACCGTAATACATACCTTTAGCTATTGATATATTACTGTCTATTTTGCTTCCCTTTAAAAGTCAAGTCACTAAAAAACAAAAAATAAAATATAAAATAAAAATCATTCTACGCACTTTTGTTTTCTTTTGTTTGGGTAACGGGGATTACCCGGGTAAAATAACACAGTTTTATTTTCACACTTCTCAAAAATGTGTAAAATTTTATTTATTTATTAACACTTAATAATGTGTACAAATTTATTACATTAATAAGTGTGAAATAAATTGTACAACAATAGTTATTTCACACTAAAAAAAAAAAAAAAAAAAAAAAAAAAAACTATATAATGTGAAGAATTATAAGATTTCTTTACATTTCTAAGTATGGAGGTTATTTATAACACTCAAATTATTCACACTTGAGGAAGTGCGGATAATTTGAGTGCTACAAATAACCTTCACACCTATAAGTCGGGATATTTATTAGATTTCTCCACATTTAAAAGTGTGGATTTTTTTTCTGACACAGCTATGAGTGTGGAAAATTTTTTGTTTTACAAATTTTTTTCCTAGACTTATTAATATAACCAATTTTTACACATTATTAAGTGTTAGTTAATACATTAATAAATATTTACACTTTTAGAAGTGTGGAGAAAAAAATGTGTACAATGAACTAATATTTTATAGTGAGTAGATTTACTAACTAGTTTTGTACGTCACAAATTCATTTTAAGTCAATTTCAGCGATTCCGGCTTCTTATTGAGCGTAGCAAAATCAAGGCTTTTGAGAAAGTCATCCAAGTTTCCATGATGTTCTACATTTGCGTAGTCTCGAGCCCATAAGAGAAGTACAAAATGGACTAGGATGGTGTTGTTCTGCTTAAAACTAGGCTAGGAAATGGGCCTAAAGTTAACAAAGGATTTTAGCATTGTGTCGAAAGTTTCAAAACTCGAATTACCTGAGCCGTAAACGAAATCATTATATAGAATATGTTTGACCAGAATCCTTCATTTGAAAAGAATTACTCAATTAACTTTGAATTTGATTGCCAGATAAAGAATAGCCAAAGAAAAACTTAACTTGAATAGTCAGTAAAGGTTGAATTTTGGTCGATATTAATGCTTTGAAAGCCGCCTCATACAAAGTAGCAAAACACTAGAAACATGCATTAAAAATCAATATGTTTTTATTCTTTTCGCGTTAGATACTTTTGGTTTCTTGCACATGAGGCACTGGAGCTTCTCAACAGAGTTCAACGTATTATACATAGTAATGTTATGACACCTAGATCTACAAATATTATTTTTAAAAGAATTAATTTTGCAATCCAAAAAAGGCTAGCGACACAGCTTGTTAATAGTTTGTCTTCCAACTCTATGTAGATCCAAATTAATTGCTTAATAAAAGAAAAATCAGCTAGCCTCAATTGTTTCCATAAATGACCGGCTTTTTCAAAACTATAAACCTTTTTTTCATTTAAGATCATTTGAGAATCAAACTTTTTTTACATATCAAGGGATTAATCTTCACCCTCCATCTTTATTTGATCTAATGGATGAGATTAATCTCAACAATTTAAAAAAACCCATTTTCATTATTATTATTTTTTTCAAATATTAATATCTTTCAAACCGTTAATCGTTAAACGAAAAAAAAAAATATACCGTTACGATGAGTATTTAATTATCTTTATATAGATAGGCATTTTGATATACTTTCGACAATAAATTTTTTTTTTCGTGTTTTCCACGTTTTTTTTTTTTTTTTTTTTTTTTTTTTTTTTTTTTTCTTTGTTACCGAAATTTTCATGAAAAAATCATGTGTGATTTAACACTAATATCACATGTGATATTACATATCATATGTGATTTAACACTAATATCACATGTGATATTACATATCATATATGATATATCACATGTGATTTTTTCATGCAAATTTTAGTAACGAAAAAAAAAAAAAAAAAACCATGAAAAAAATGATTTTTTTTTTTTTTTGTCGAAAGTATATCAAAGTGTCCGTCTATAGAAAGATAACTAACTGCTCATCGCGATTGTGTAATTATTTTCGCTTAACGATTAACGGTTTAAGAGATATTTAAATTATAAAAAATATATGAAATATCAAAAAACTTTTATTTAACATTTTATTTGTAAATGCGCAGAGTAAATTCTTAATGAACAGATTATTTTTTTTTTTCGAACTACAATTTTATTACATAAGACTACACATTACATTACATGGGTTGATATACCAATCAATCCTAACTATACAGCTTATTATAGTCTTAATGCTTTCAAGCATCACATTTTGGATAAGTCCATAAACTATTGCATTTATACAAAAAATTAATGGCAAGCACATAAATGATAATCAAATTACCATTTAATTCATAACAAGATTATTATCTAATTAATCTTCATGCTCATACATATCATCAAAGAGTTTCTCAGTGTATATATACTGGAAAGAAGCAGAAGGAATTTGCAGAAAAAAAATTACACACAAAATTTACCAGCTTAAGTTTTCATTCATAAGAATGGTAAGATTAATCCACACCGAGTTTTCATAAATTTATACTGACTACCAACGCCCATTGTGGTTGTTGATATAACCAATTATATGGCGCCCCAATAAACTTTTCCATGATCCACCAGTATTTGATGCATGCTTAAAACATGCAAGATTCACTACACTTACAGTACTAACCTTCTTCTGTTTGCAGGGTTTCTTAATAGCAGTCGTGTTGAGTCTGTGCTATGTTTCCTTTAGCCCAAAAACCGCAAGTGCAAACACGTTTAGTGTAACATCTTATGGTGCAGTAGGAGATGGGAATACAGACGACTCTCAGGTAAACCATTTCCACAAGTTTTAATTAGATGAAAATGTGGTTCTATAAAAAGAACCATGAACCAGCTAGTATAGATGTTTTCTAATTATGTTCACTAATACAGGCTTTCATTAAAGCATGGGCTGATCTATGTGGAGATGATTCACAATATCCGACGATGATCGTACCACAAGACATGACATTTTTACTAAGCCCGGTGTCATTCAATGGTCCATGCAAATCCTCTACGGTACATATTCAGGTAATAAAATACTCAAATAATCAATTATTCCATGATGTTATGTTACAAAGACGTCTTCATTACAGATCTACGTGTATATTGAGTTTATAACCTTTTATTTAACACGATGGCATCTGTGTGCATATGTGTAGCTTTTGGGCAACATTACTGCACCCAAAACACGTGATGGATGGAAAGATTGTGTAAAGACACGCTTTTGGATATATTTCACATCGGTGCAAGGGCTCACCATTGACGGAAATGGAACACTTGATGGCCAGGGCTCGATCTGGTGGAACGACCTGGTAAGTTCTATAATCGAGCTTGAGTTCAATATCAAACATCTGTAAAGAGCCTAATAGTAGGTAACTCATGAGTTTGTTGTTGTAGGGGACAGAAGAACCTTGTGATCGCCCAACGGTAATTAAAATAACTGCCTACTCTTTAATTCTAAGGATTAGAATGCATGTCAACTTACTTAATACATAATCAAAAACTAACATGCACATGAATGTAAATCGATCATTTAGGCTTTACATTTTCACGAATGCAACGAACTTCGGCTGAGTAGCACCACACATATTAACAGCCCAATGCTTCATATGAGCATTGTTGATTGTGAAGATGTAGATATCGGATATATAAAAATTGTAGCACCTGGAGACAGCCCAATGCTTCCACACGTATTAATATTCACGACTCGAGCATCCAAACTGGTATCCAAGAATTAAAAGACAAATCATCACTTGCTAATGTGTTTTTTATGATGCGGTATTTAATCGTTTTGATACACTTCAACAGGTGATGATTGTGTGGCTATTAATGGTGGCATATACGATATCAACATAACAAGGGTGTTTTGTGGACCTGGTCATGGCATAAGGTATAATACCACATGAGATGGATATTTAGATTTTAACCATCACACTTACGAAAATATAAAATAATAACTCCATTGATGTGTTTTCAGTATTGGGAGCCTTGGAGAAAATGGCGGTAATGACACAGTAGAACTAGTACGCGTGCAAAATTGTACTATCACAGGAACAGAAAATGGATTACGAATCAAGACAGTACCGGTAAAAATAAACTTAATCGAGTTTCTGTAACATAACTTTTGTAGGCTATATCTAGAAACACAATTTAACTATTTCTTGTGTTTATGTACCGTAGGGTGGAACAGGTTTTGCTAGGGGGATCACATTTCAGGACATCAATCTATTCGATGTTAAAAATCCAATCATAATTGATCAACATTACTGCATTAATTCAGAAAATTCTGAATGCCCGGCACCGGTTAGTCTCGTGTTCCTTAGCAACAATTTATCTCATTATTCTGTACCCAAGATGCATTTTTAGTATCTAACATGTTATGTTTACTCCTTTTTTATTTGAATTAGCCATCGGAACCAGCCGTACAAGTGAGTGATGTGACGTATATAAATATAAAAGGGACATCAGCATCAAAGCAAGCAATTACTTTCAGTTGTAGTGAGAAGTTTAACTGTACTGGAATCAATACAAACGAAGTTGGAATCCTTGGTGACGGCGATTTTGCTTACTGCAAAAACGCTCAAGGAAATTTTGTAGCTACCACCCCATTTATAAATTGCAACTAGATTGTTGTAGTTAAACCCCCACATTGGGGATAATATCCTTGAAGTGTACCCAAAAAGTCTAAATTTTACAGCATTAAGCTAATTACTTTAAGCACTAGCTTTTAGCTCCCAGCAAGATCATTAGAAAGTTACAAAGCATATGCATACGTTTATGCGACGACAGAAACATGTTTCATGCACAACTTTGGTTTAGCGGTATCAAGTGTTGTTGTTGAAGAAATTAAATGGAAGCACAATTACACTTGAAAATCAGATATCTTTTATATAATAAACTAAGGAAAACACAAAGTAAAGAATTTCGATTTAAAAGAATTTATGAGAAAAACCAAATTACACTAATATATGAATGGTCGATTCCGTGAGCAATTGATTGGCCATTAAAAGTTAAAAATAGGCTTTTGAGCTATTGAAACTCTGCCTCAGTTTTGTTTTAATGATTAGAAGTAGAAAAAAGTTATAAAAATACATGTAAAAAAAATAAAAATAAAAAAATAAAATAAAAACACCTTTCAAAATAGGAGGTAATTTATAAAATTTTAAAGGTTAACTGTAAAATAACGTTATATTATGGTTAGTCACTTGAATTTACAATTAACTTTAAAAAAATAGAAAAAACAATCGATTTTAAATTTAATTTTATGGACTTAAATATTAAATTCTCAGTTTACGAAGTTTAGAAATAAAACAAATACCATAGACTTTATATCATGTATTCTTTAAAAAAACAACTTTTGTTGTTGTTGTTAGCATCATTATTAGACAATAAATTAATCATAATACCAAAACAACGTATTTGGATGATATTATAAATATCAAAATAAAATCACAAGTTATTGTTATACTCAAATGGCTACCGGATATTTTTCCTTGTTTGTATGCTTTAGAAACCAACAAGGATTGTTTGATTAGTGATAGATGGGTTCCTTCTGAAGGTGGGTGGGCGAGTGTGTGGGTGGGTTAGGAAGGGGGGTTTTGTTACACCCCGTACCCGCTTTGACCGAAAACTTTAACTTTTACGCGGAAACGTCTTTCACTTTAATGGATACTCTGTTACACTTTTGACCATTGACAAAATCTATAAACTTTCAGACTATGAGACTATTTTTAAATGAAACTAGACTCAATTACCTTCGAAACGCAGGTGGCATGACCCATGACGACTTACGGTTTAAAAGATGTGATTTTTCAAAAAATGACAATTTCTGAAAATAAAACAAATGACGACTTACGGCCTAATTTCTTAACAGAAAGTTCCAACCGCCCGGTTGGGGATCCCAACCGCCGGTTGGTGGGCTGCAAGCCCTTTTTCTTGCATTTTGACCTGTTTTCACGTCATGCAACTCATACTACTTCCGTATTACATCAAACTTTCCAGAAATCATTATACTAACATAATAAAATATTTCCATATTCATTTGACTCGTTTACAGCCCAAATGGGTAATATTACACGTTAATCCAAATGCCCCTTTTAAACATATTCATAATACTAAAACCCATTTACATGACAAACCATTAATTAGACATTTTTTACCATAACCAACAAGGACATAACTTGACACTTAATTACACAACATATAAACGATTAAAAGACTCTCGTGAGTACAACGTTGACTTTGAGCTCGGTATTTGACCTAAGCTCCTACTTTCTTACCAATCTTCTAACTTCCTTCTAGTAATCCATAAACCTTAATCCAATGCTTACCATGACCATCACATATGGACCTACAAAATATTAACATCTTAACCGTAAGCACGAGGCTTAGTTAGTAAATAGATTATAACATAATATCATAAATCATTCACACATTACGCAACAACCCATTACTTCATTACAACTGTAAACCTTTAACATTAACACATACCTTAGTCACTTAATGCTCTATGAACTATTTCAATAGCATCTAAGCATTCTTAAACTATCACATCCTTTTGAACTAAGACATACTAACATTAGGTCCACTTTCACTTAAGCACATCCTTTCCAAACACACATAAATCATTAACATATAACACATAAAGCATTACATATTGAAATCATTACAACATCATCTTATAACCGGTTTACTTACCTTAATTCCAAGCAAATGAAACCAAGAACATCACCATCTACATCATCATTAGTCTCTTCTTCACATCCTAGGTTAAATCATCATAACCATAATTACTTAAAACATAGACAATTGACTATAAAAATGATTTACCATAACCTTAGCTCACCTCTTAACACTTCTAATTATCATACCATTATATATTTATCATATGATAATCATCCCATAAGATTATTAACCTTAATTTCAATAAAACTTATACCATAATCACTATAACCTCTTTAATTAGCTTAAACCATGCTTTACCAAAATTCCCAAATTAGGGTTCATAAACCCTAACTTATTAATTGACTAATTAATCACAAGGTAGAGGTTACTTACTTGTATGGGATCATTACTAGGCTTAACCCTTGAGTTGAAATTCTAATCTTCTTCATCAAGGATCATCAAGGTTGTCTTCCCTCCTTTTCTTTCTCTCCATACACACACTTTGGATAAGTATGAAAATGTGTAGAACCTGGAGATTTCTAGTCAACTCTTTCTTCATAACAAAGTTATTTCTCAACTTGACACTTTAAGCCCATCAAGTCCATTTACTTCTATTTTAGCCACATGTAACTTTATTACTTATTTACTACATGACGATATTAGTCCTTTAAGTCTACCTTTCTTATAATTTAGGCAAATTTTACTTTCTATAACCACAATACACATTCTTTGACTATCGGCTTTGACTTCCAAGTAACATTCATTGACTAGCCAATCACGTTAAACCTTAGTCAATTTCATCTAGGGTGGGGCCTATTGTATCCGGGAAACATGTGTTACAATATCATCCCTTTTATGTAGAAACTAGAAGGGGGGTTGAATAGTTTCACCGTTTATAATTACGTTTTAAAACTTTTACCACTTTTATGTTCTAGTTGCAAAACTGTTAGATTTGGTTGTTATGTGATATCTACGAATTTTATAAATATAAGTAATGAAAGTAAATGAGAAAGGAAAGAACACAACCAAACCAATGCGCCGAGATTCATAGTGTTTTGGCACAAAGCTCACTCTTCATCTTACTCCACTCCCCGAGTACCAAACTCGAGAGTTTTCAATCACTATGTCAACACACTCCCTTCAGGTGGAACAAACCCTACACAAGCTTACACCAAGTTTAACGACACTAAGCGGAATGTCGAGTCCTAATGCTAGCTAGAACCAATCTACACCAAGGCTCACGTGGCTAGACGAACAAGAACTCTTGTACACTTAGATCGACACATGATCTAAGTGATGAGACAAAAAGTGTACCGCTTTTGGGTGGTCATTTAAGCCCAAAGTCGAGATTATTTGATCAAATATTGCCCTAAATCGTTCTTTTTGTCATTTTAGGTACTTTTGAGAAGAAATTTGGAAAAGGAAACATTTTGGACGTTTTTGAAGCGAAAAAGTGAAGAAAACGACAAAGTCTCCAAAATCATGCTGAAGATTGTACCTGACGGCGTCAAGGATTGTTAGTGACGGCGTCAAGACTTGGCAAAAGAGGTGGATATGACAAATACACGTGACGCGCCAGAATGTTTTCCAAAGGAGTCATGACGGCGTCACCCTTTAGGGTCGCCAAGGCCGTCACATATTATCATTAAGAGAGACGGCCCAGAGAATTCAAAGAGTGACAGCGTCAGATCTGGATCTAGGCAATACGATTGTTATTTTGGCGGCGAGTTGACGGCGTCACAAGCATAACGTGACGCCGTCAGAGTGTAAAATCTATAAATACTTTTCTAATTTTCATTCATTGCGTGCAACTTTGAGAAGAGAAAAACCCTAGACGAATTTTACTGTATTTTTTAGGGTTTCAAACCCTTGTTTCATCCATGCTTAATTGAAGATAAGTTATCCAACAATCATTCAATATGTCTATGTGTTTTTTGATTATATCTTATGCTTGTCTTCTCTTTAACATGCTAGGCTAGGTTTTCTTTGTGTTTGCTTAGATGTAATGAAACTTAGATATTGATTATAGGTTGGTTGTTTGTTTATAATTGTTGTGGATGAATGATTTCGATGTTAGGCTTAAGAAAACTGGCAGACTTCCAATTGGTAACTTGCTTGAACGTCTTAAGAAACATGATCGGAGGTGTACTATGATAAATTGGTTATATTTAATGCATAGGTGACTACTAATGAGGCCCTGTTAGGAGCTAGTAGTCGGCTCGACATAGGAAGAGGTAAAAGCTTATAGAGTTAGGGAAGATCGTACACGGCCCTACGAATGGTATTAAGGAATATAACCCGTCATCCATGCAATTGTAACAAACTAATCAACCGGTAAAAGATAGCTAGGGAGTAGTGAAATCTAAGTAAACACATTTTCTCTTATTATTGTTTTCGCCACATTTACTTTAAGTTCATTTTATTTTATTTAGTTTGCATTTGTAGTTATTTGGGTTAGTTGATTAGCAACTAATTCCGCCCATTCCTTTAAAACCCAAGATTTTTACTTGCTTTCCATAAAATATAAAAATACAAAAAGAATCATCCCTCACCTCTAGACCTAGTTTAAGTGAGTTTTAACCCCAGCGAACACTATTCTTTGAGTTGAACGATCAATCCCCTGGTACTTGCCACTATACTATACTACAACGGTCAGGTACACTGCCTGGTGGGGATTGCAAGCCTCTTGAGATCCCTTGAGAGGTAAAACCTTTTGCGAGGGCGAAATTCCACGCATCAAGTTTTTGGCGCCGCAGCCCGGGGAATAGTTATTGTCTAGGTTGAAATTTCTTTTTATTAGGTATACTTGCTAGATTCCTTTCTAGTAAGACTTTTATTTTTATAGGTTTCTTTAGTCTATCTTATTTCTTTGTTTCCTTTGTTCGTAACCATTGCCATCCGCCATCATGGAAGGTGGTAATCTCTTTTATCCCATCAGCCCACCACAACAAAACCATCCACAAAACCTACCACAACCAAACCAACCTCCTAGAACCCGAACTTTAGGAGAGTACTCCCGTCCTAGCCATCAAGGCTATCGAAACACCATTGAGCTCACTCAAGGAGCTAATGTGTCTCCCTTGCGATCCGACACCATCCGGTTTGTGAAAAGCGGATGTGCATTCCATGGACTTCGTTCCGAAGATCCTAATCAACATCTCAAGGACTTCCTCAAAATCGTAGATTCCATAGACCTTGATGTTGAAACTCGAGAGACGACCCAATTGCGTCTCTTCCAATTCTCTCTATGTGACCAAGCTAGTCAATGGCTTGAGCGCTTACCCGCGGGATCCATCACCTCTTGGGATGATCTCACCACTCGTTTCCTTGCTCAATTTTTCCCACTAGGGAGAACCACTAAGATTAGAAATGACATCCTGATGTTCCTACAACGTCAAAGTGAAACTCTTTATGAAGCATGGACTCGTTTCAAGGACTTACTCCAAAAAGTCCCTCATCATGGCATAGATCTTTGGCTCCAAATCTAAATCTTTTACGACCATGTAGATTTCCATACCAAACACACCATTGATCAAGCCGCTGGAGGCAGATTGCGTGACAAGAGCGCCAAAGAGTCATGGGAAATCATTGATGAGCTTGCATTCGATGATAATGAATTATGGGAAGTTGCCCATGTTATTGACTCGGCTGTCAATGCAATTTCATTACCAGGGGGACCACTCAACTTTCCGAAGAAAACCTTAGCGAACTTGAGAAAAAAGTTGACTATCTCATGGAAAAACGAAAAAAATCTTTAAGTCCCAGACGTGCATCGATCAACTCTATCTCAAACGTAAACCCAATACCGTTATCCGAATCACCCCTTAGAGAGAATGCCGAAACCTTTCAAAAATATGTTCGACCCTATTCACCTCCTCAAAACCTCAGCCCGAAATTTGAAACTCGAATGAGAGAATATATGTCAACCCATTCTGAGCGATTAGCAAAATTCAAGGAGGCAGTCTATAGACAAAAGGAGGAGATGCAAGAGAAAATGACGGAGATGATGAGCTTATTAGAGGAATACTCAAACATAAAAACTCTGGAAAAGGTGTTGTTAAGGAAGGAAAGAGTCACCCCCACTACCAAGTTTGTTAATTCTATATCCATTGTCCACGAGGGCAATGAAGAAATGGAAACCCCCATTGCACGAACCGTTGAGGAACTACCAAAATCCCAATCATTAGGGTACTATCTAAAACATGATATAAATGAGAAAACCATAACCAACTAGATAGAGGGTGATGGACGTAACCTATCTTCCAAAAGAGTCTCTGAAGGAGAGGAAGTAGGGGAAGATGATTATGATAAATTACCTGGGGGGCCGGTATACGAGAAGCTACTTAAGCAAAAAGTGGCTACGAAGCAGATGGCTTATGTGAACTTTGAAATACCAGCTAGCATAGGGAAATTGCGATATTTGGATGCTTTCGCCGATCAAGGATCGGAGGTGAACCTGATGCCTTTAACTATTTATACCCAACTCACCAAAGAAATGCCGGCCACCACCCGTGTTAGGCTATCCTTCGGTAGTCACTCTTACATGTATCCTTTAGGAATTGCAGAGGATGTGCTAGTCAGTGTAGCAGGTTTCATGTATCCTGTCGATTTCATGATCATCGATGATAAAGAGAATGGGTGTATGCCAATAATCCTTGGAGCACTATTCTGATAACATCAAATTTACCCCCAATCTAAGTGTTAATTTCCCCCTTAAAATACTCATCTTTTCTACTTTTATGAAGAATATATACTCTTATTTCTTCCTATTTTGGTTTCAGGGTAAAGATGAGTAAAAGAACGAACTTACGTGGAAATGGAAGAACTTTGGAGTAAATATGTGGAAATTATGGATTCTGCACTAACTACGGCGTAGAGGTTCATCTACCTACGCCATAGCAAGGCTTCACAAAGATTACGCCGTAGAAACTCTCCTACCTACGACGTAATGAAGAATTTATGAAGACTACGGCGTAGCCCAAGAATAGGCTATGGCGTAGAAGTCCAATAAAGAACACTACGGAGTAGGCAACTTTCCAAGCTACGACGTAGGATCTCATTTGAGGCAGTAAAGAACTAACGAGGCCAAGGAAGAAGCTACAGCGTAGCAACTTTATCTACTACGCCGTAGGAAGCTTATCATGAAGACTTTACGCCCGTAACACTTGATCAAGTTACGGCGTAACACAATTTGAAAAGGTTACGACGTAGTAACCCTAATACGCTACGCCGTAAGATAGTCAGGGCCTATAAATACCAACCCTAATTCCAAGTTTATCATATCACTTTCCATCTCTTCACCACAGCAACGTTGGGAAAAACTCAGGAAGGAGGAAGAACGAAGTTCTAGCCATATCCAAGTCAATTCCAAGGGAGGAATCACACACCAATCAAAAGTGTTTTCATTCTGATGCGTGGGAATTGCACCAGGCTTTACCTCTCGAGGGATCTCGAGAAGCTTACAACCCCCACCAGGCAGTGTACCTGATCGTTGTAGTATAGTATAGTGACAAGTACCGGGGGATTGATCGCTCAACTCAGGAATAGTGTCGTTAGGATTGAAATTAATCTAACTAGGTCTAAAGGTGAAGGATGATTCTTTTTATGTTTTTATATTTTATGAAAAGCAGGTAAAAATCTCGGGTATTGGAAGGAGGGGCGGAATTAGTTGCTAATCAACTAACCCAAAAGCTATTAATTAAACTAATGTGCAAGAAAACTAAACTAAGGTTCTACAAGATAAGTGAAGCATGTCTACCCATGATATGTTACTCCTTGCTAGCTATCCAATTCTACCTATTGAATTGTCACATCTTGTTTTAATTGACGGGTGTATTCCTTAATACCAATCATGGGGTGGCGTACTTACTTCCCTAATTCTATAAGCTCCTACTTCACTCCTATGTCGAGTCGGCTAAGAAGCTCCTAACATGGGATCACTAGAATTCGCTCATGCATTAAATACAACCATAAAAACCAAGTACACATCGGTTCATGTTTCTTAAGACGTTCAAGCAAGTTACAAAATGGAGATCTGCCAGTTTTCTTAACCCTAACATTGATGAGACATTCAATCAAAACAAGAATCAATAGGAAACAAGAATTATAAACTAAACCAACTAGATCTATTGAAGTTGTCACGCCTTAATTGATGGAGATAGACACACACATCAACAAGCCCTCATTGATGGAGATAGACACAAACATCAACAAGAAATCAATGAGATCGAATTAATTATATACAAATTTCACACAATCATAAATAGACACAAGGTAAATTAGCAAAACATCATCAAAGAAGAGTAATCAACAATGATAATGAAAACATAATTAAGATAGAATCAACAAACCAATACATGATGTTTATGAAGTGATTGAAACCCTCTAAGTTGCTGGAAAAACACCTACCTAAACCCCAGAATCGACCTTAGGGTTTAGGGCTTACAAAAAGTGAAGTTATGATGTTATATTTATAGGTAAGTTTTCTGTCGGCAGGTCATGACGGCGTCAGCTCGTTTCTTCTTGACGGCGTCACACCCATTTTTTTCACCAAATTGTATATTTCTTCGTCCTCTTCGCGTAGGCTTTTGAATCACCTAAATCCGAGTTCGTATGCAAAAGTTATGACCAAAACAATATCAGCTACTCCGCGCGCAAGTTGTGACAAGTTAAAACGTGATGGCCTACGTGACACCGTCATGTGTAATTGTGTTCTAGGCCGTCACTAAATTTACTCTTGACGCCCTACTTCTGACGCTGTCACATTTTCTCTGGGCCGTCATCCATTTTGCTCCTGACGCCGTCAAAAAATCCTTCTTGACGCCGTCATCTATTGTTCCCAGCAAGGAAAATTAAGTCTTTGCCGTTTTCTTCACTTTTATGCTCCAAAAACGTCCAAAATGCTTCCTTTTCCAGAATTCACTCCCAAAGTACCTAAAATCCCAAAAGGAACGATTTAGGGCAATATTTGATCAAATAAATTCCAATTCCGACTTAAATGACCCCCTAAAAACGGTTCATTTTTCGCCTCATCATATACCCTTACACTTGAGTTTTGCTTGTGCTCAAGCAAATGAGATTTTATTCTAATCAAAATACAAGTTAGAGGTCATTTAACAATAATATAAAAGTAATTACAATAAATAATCGTTCCACTAAAGACCAAAGACAAGCACGGAGGTCATATACTAGCATCTCACAAATAGTGTTTAGATACTCACATCTCTCGGGTGTAATAAAGTAAATATCACAATATGGAAATGGAAAACATCTCTCACTACCTGTCATAGCAAAATAGATTACCATAGGCTTGGGAAAGGATCAAACCTCCACCACATGGCGTTAGCACCTAGGATAAACTATCAAAGAGGTCTTTTAAAAGGGTTGTAACGTTAGGTGTAGGGATATGGAATACACGGTTTTGTTCGATATAGGCAATCTTTACTGGTGGCGAGTTAACAATCTTGTTCAATTACATGTACAATATGGCGTTGCTAAGCCAAGACTAGACTCGACTTAAGCTAATAAATAAAAAATAACAAAAACATAAAACAAACATAGAATGAAACGGGATGGTAGTCCGTATGTTTTTTTCTCTTTTTCCTTTTTCCTTTTTCTATTTTTTTTATTTTTCTTGATTTTTCGATTTTTTTTTTTTTTTTTTTTCTTTTTTTTTTTTTTTTTTTTTTTTTTTTTTTGCATACACTCTTACCCTACCATCCAAAATAATACATCATAGGGAATGTACATTCCCCTTACACATGAATTTTTACATACTTTACAATAAGCTACTCTAATGACTCGAATCAAGATAATCAAAACACTTGGAGTACTTTTTAAGATTAACGCACATATGGGGGTAATAATTTGATGTTCTTCCCCATTACTCCAAAACACAAGTACTTTACCCATGAGTCCCAATCTTCCCAAACCAATATGTACATGGATATGACTCGACTTAGCAACCATGTAACCAATTAGATAATTAACTAAGGGTTTAAACAAATAACAATAATGCACTAAAGATAAGTGTATACACGGAAGGCTAAGGCGATTTGGTTGTACATTTAAGTGGGGTGTAACAAATTCTTCCTTTAAGTAAGATGCTTAAAGTTAGAAACGAAAAGATAGGCTCGGAGGGGTGTACTAGGGGTTTCGTGTACTAAAAATGAGTACAACGCTAAGGTGTGGGAAAAATTAGTTGACTTTACTAGCCAAGTAATATGACTTAAATGGTCAAGTAATTATGATACGGGTTTAACACAAGGGTGATCCTAATGCTTCTTATCATGTAGTAAATCTTACCACACGAATGTAGTCTCACTAGCGGTCTCGGGATGCATCACTAACGCAAGTTCTAGAATCTAAATGCTACCGGTACACTCATAAGCTCTAATAGTACATGCTTTTCCTATCAAATCTAAAGGCGAACCTCACATATTTGGGCGGAAAATTTTTCTGAATAGTACGGTTTTGTGCTAGTTATACAATCTCCTATCCATGAGACGCTTGCTATGGCTAAAGTTTCACTCCTAAATGTTGTAAAAAATTTTAAATTTGGCGCTAAAATTACACTAACAGGTATTTCTCATAGTTTTATTACACACCTACCATCAAACAAAACAAACTCAAGTGCAATAGTATCCTATAAGGTATCATCATTTACCCTCTCCTTACACTTAGGATGAACATTGTCCCCAATGTTCAATTAAAGATGTAAAAGTAAAATAAGTAAAAGAATGAAATCAAATACTCTCCTGATTCGCTCGGTATGGATAGTATGGTAGCCAGGTTAGATCTTCCTCCAAGAAAATGAACAATCAAAGCTTCCCTTCCAGAATATAAATCATCTTCTTGTCATACCTAACCTGTTAAACCTGAGAAAACAAACAAGGCAACCTCGCATAAAATCGGCGGCAATCTATATATACTAACAAATCCTAGAAAACAAGGTAAGATATAATGCTTGTGGAATGATGTTTGCAGATTTCCTGGAGATTATAAAACTGAAGAATTAACAAAAACTTAAAGACTCCGTTAGAGAAACAAATTTCGCAAAATTTCCAGAATTTTACACGTGACGCTGTTAGGAGTTTCTTCCTGACGCCGTCAGAAGTGACCTGCAGAAATTCTAATGTTAAGTTTCCGGAAAATTTCTGGAAAAACCTTGTCCTACTTCCTGGAAAATCGTGCAAAACATCATTATGACTCGATACAAGCATTTGACTCTAACCAATACGAATATACATGTTCATTTATTATTGTGGAGAATCATGATCGAGTTTGTTTCTTAGTAAACATATTTGGGGTTTCCCCTTACACTTATCTTTTGAAATATACCCTTGGATGAAGTTAAGACTAGGCCAAACAACAAAATAAAGTATTTTCACATTTTAGTTTGAAACATGATCTACCAACAATAAAAATAAAGCATGCATACGGAAACAAATAACAATCAAACAATTAAAATTACACAAATCATGGGTTGCCTCCCAAGAAGCGCTTTTCTTTATTTACGAGTCTTGTAGCTAGACTCAAGGTCATAAGTTACCGTGTGTCACTTATGCTCACATAACCGAGGGTGAGCCATCTAATAGTTGCCTCATCATTTTTATAATCATCACTTAACTCTAAACATCTACGATAATACCTTTTATTTTTTTCATGAGGATATTTAAGCCCTTTTCTTTTATCATTCTCACTTAGCATTTCTAGGGACGGATACCTACTACACTTCTCCATGGAGAAATCCTTGAACCTAGGGTGTGCACGGGGCATTTGGTAGACAAAATCCTCATCCCCATCCGAGAATGTAATTAACCCTTCCATAAGTTTTTCATCAAGGTTGGTCAACCTTTAGAAGGGTTTCCCAAACACAACTTGGGTTAACTTACTATCAATAAGTTCTCCTAGATTCTCCATAACCATGAACTCAACAAGATAAACAAAGCTTCCTACAAACACATGCAATGTCATTGCTCTAGCTATAATATTATCTCCTTTGTATTTTAACTCATCTACCATGATTTTATTATATTCACTACGCGAGATTATGTTTATTGGGAGAGATGAGTTAAGGTAGGCATCGAAGCTTCATTTTAGTGAACTGTCATGAATTTTGGAAGTCAAAATCATGCACACAGTTGAATAAGTTGTTGTATTTGCTTAATTTAGAGTCCTTATACCTTAATACATCAATTTTAATCATCAGGGATCAAATAAATTTCATGAAAGTCAACTGAGAAGCAAAATTGGAAAAAGTCAAAATTGCCTTTTGTGAAAAATCCATTTCTTGCATGAATTTTATAGATTTTTGTGTTAGGTTAGAGCCTTCGAAATTTCTTGAGTGTAAAGTATATCAGCTGAACTGTTTAATCCCATGAATGGCTTATTTTTGTGAATTTTGCACAAGCTTGTGCACAAGCTCAAAGTGAGCTGCAGGGGAAGGTGCTCCCCTGTGCACTACACTCAGTCCCATTAGCCCATCTTTAGTGGACCCCATAGGCTTACCCAGTGGGACCTAGTGACCATCCCTTAGCTTTTTAGACAACTTATCACCTCAACTTATTGGCTCAATTCTTTGTTTGGACTTCCAAGATCCCTAGTGGACCCCACAGGCCCTCAAAGGTGAACCTGTGAGACCTGTTTGGACTGTTTGGTCTTGGGATTCCTTATTGCTTATTTGGTGCTTAATTCTTGTGCTTATTGGTTCCATCTGTCTTATTTTAAGTAGTACTCAATCTGTCTGTGGCTTATTTGTGTTTATAACATCATTTGGTAGCTTTTTCATTTCAATCAAAGGTCTAATAAGCTTAAAGCTCATTTGTCATCACAATAAGCTCACCAAATAGTTTATTCTTGATTCTCAGAAAATTTACCTTCACAAAAGTTGCTTAAAATCATTCCTTAAGCAAGTTTGAAACAGAAAAATCTCAAAAAGCCCAACTTGTTGGAAGTGATAGCTTCCATTTAAGCCAATTGGCTTATTTCATCAGCTTATTTATAAGCTAATCTCATTTTTATATTTTTCATAAGCTTCTGGTAGTTAAAAACAATTTTAGTAATTTTCTCAGATTTTTCTTTCATCATTTGGTATTTTTCTTAGTTTAAATTAGTTTTTAATAATTAATAAATAGTTAATAATTAATAATAATTAGATAAAAAGTCTTAAAAATATATTTTCAGTTCTAAAATTAGTTTTATTGTATTTTATATTTTTCAAAGTTTAAATTTTATTTTTCTAGGTTAATTTCATAATTATTTGTATTTTAGGTTAATTTAATTAGTTAAAATTAAATAGGAAATTAGTATTTAATTAATAATAATTAATATAATAGTGTAAAAATTAATTTTAATTTTCCAAAAATTTTCTATAATCATTAGGTTTGTAAAAATATCATTTTCATAACCGTAGCCTTTTTAGATAATCAATTTCACTTTTTCTTGCGTACGTCAGTTCACGTTTTTAATTAAAACGTACGTTTTTAGGTTTTAACTCGTTTCTTCTTAATCTTAATTCACGTAATCAATCACATAGCTTTCCTAAGCTATTTTGTTTAATAATTTTTCAAATAATTATCATCAAACCCCTTTCCTGTGAAACTCACCCGATCACAAAGCACGTCCAGATACAATTCACACCTCGTCGGGACTTAACGACCTAGTGATTCCTATATTACCCGGAGATTGATTCTTGGCTATTTGACTTTGTTGACCATTCCTTGGTCAATATAAGTTGACTGTTTAGCATCAATCAGTATGCAAAAAAAAAAAAAAAAAATCGAAAAAATCAAGAAAAAGAAAAAAAAATAGAAAAAGAAAAAGAGAAAAAAACATACGGACTACCATCCCGTTTCATTTCGTGTTTGTTTCAAGTTTTTGTTATTTTTGATTTATTAGCTTAAGTCAAGTCTAGTCTTGGCTTAGCAACGCCATATTGTACATGTAATTAACCAAGATGATTAACTCGACACCAGTAAATATTGCCTTTATCCAACAAAACCGTGTATTCCATATCCCTACACCTAACGTTATAACCCTTTGAAAGACCTCTTTGATAGTTTATCCTAGGTGCTTACGCCAAGTGGTGGAGGTTTGATCCTTTCCCAAGCGTATGGTAATCTATTTTGCTATGACAGGTAGTGAGAGATGTTTTCCATTTCCATAATGTGATATATACTTTATTACACCCGAGAGATGTGAGTATCTAAACACTATTTGTGAGGTGCTAGTATATGACCTCCGTGCTTGTCTTTGGTCTTTAGTGGAACGATTATTTGTTGTAATTACTTTTATATTAGTGTTAAATGACCCCTAACTTGTATTTTGATTAGAATAAAAGCGCATTTGCTTGAGGATAAGCAAATCTCAAGTGTAAGGGTATATGATGAGGAGAAAAGTGAACCACTTTTAAGGGGTCATTTAAGCCCGAAGTCGAGATTATTTGATCAAATATTGCCCTAAATCGTTCCTTTTGTCATTTTAGGTACTTTTGGAGTGAAATCTGGAAAAGGAAGCATTTTGGACGTTTTTGGAGCATAAAAGTGAAGAAAACGGCAAAGTCTTAATTTTCCTTGCTGGGAACAGTACCTGACGGCGTCAAGAGTTTCCAAGTGACGGCGTCAAGAGTTACAAAAGAGGTGGAAGTGGAAGATACACGTGATGGTCCAGGGTATTTTTGTGCATTGGAGATGACAGCGTCACCTAGGCCGTCATGTTCCATTTGCTTGTGACGGCCCAGAAGAAATCCGTACATGACGGCGTCAAAATCAGATCTAGGCAATACGATTTCATTATAGGCGGCGAGTTGACGGCGTCAAAAATTCCTTCTTGACGACGTCACCCTGTAAAATCTATATATAGTTTTCCAAATTTCATTCATTAGTGTGCAACTTTGAGGGAAAAACCCTAGGTCAAATTTTTCCAGCTTTTTCAAGGGTTTCAACCCTTTGAATCTTTCATGTCAATTTGAGATAAGTACTCTTTCAATTCAATCAATATGTCTATGTGTTACTTGAATATATCTTACACTTGTCTTCAATTTAACATGCTCGGCTAGATTACTTTTGTGTTTGCTTAGATGTAGTGAAACCTAGATGTTAATTATGGGTTGATTGTTTGTTTATAGTTGTTACGGATGATTGTATTCGATGTTAGGCTTAAGAAAACTGGCAGACTTCCATTGGTAACTTACTTGAACGTCTTAAGAAACATGATCGGAGGTGTACTACGATATTTGGTTGTATTTAATGCGTAGGAGAATTCTAATGATCCCATGTTAGGAGCTTCTAACAGCTCGACATAGGAGTGAAGTAGGATCCTATAGAGTTAGGGAATATTGTACACAGCCCTACGACTAGTATTAAGGAATATGACCCGTCATCCATGCAATTGTAACAAGCTATCAACCTGTAAAAGATATCTAAGGAGTAATGAAACCTAAGTAAACACAACTTTCCCTATCATTGTTTACACCACTAGTTTAATTAATTTTATTTTCATTTTTGTTATTTAATTTTGATTGCATTAGTAGTTATTGGGTTAGTTGGCTGGCAACTAATTCCGCCCACTCTTCCAAAACCCGAGATTTTAATTGCTTTTATAAAATATAAAAATACAAAAAGAATCATCCCTCACCTCTAGACTTAGTTTAGGAGACTTTCTAATCCTAGCGACACTATTCCTGAGTTGAACGATCAATCCCCCGGTACTTGTCACTTTACTATACTACAACGATCAGGTACACTACTTGGTGGGGGTTGTAAGCTTCTCGAGATCCCTCGAGAGGTAAAGCCTGGTGCGATTCCCACGTATCAAGAACGAACTTACGAGGAAATGGAAGAACTTTGGAGTAAATATGTGGAAATTATGGATTCTGCACTAACTACGGCGTAGAGGTTCATCTACCTACGCCGTAGCAAGGCTTCACGAAGATTACGCCGTAGAAACTCTCCTACCTACGGCGTAATGAAGAATTTATGAAGACTACGGCGTAGCCCAACAATAGGCTACGGCGTAGAAGTCCACTAAAGAACACTACGGAGTAGGCAACTTTCCAAGCTACGACATAGGATCTCATTTGAGGCAGTAAAGAACTAACGAGGCCAAGGAAGAAGCTACGGCGTAGAAACTTTATCTGCTACGCTGTAGGAAGCTTATCATGAAGACTTTACGCCCGTAACACTTGATCAAGTTACGGCGTAACACAATTTGAAAACGTTACGGCGTAGTAACCCTAATACGCTACGCCATAACATAGTCAGGGCCTATAAATACCAACCCTAATTCCGAGTTTTTCATATCACCGCCCATCTCTTCACCACAACAACGTTGGGAAAAACTCAGGAAGGAGGAAGAACGAAGTTCTAGCCACATCCAAGTCAATTCCAAGGGAGGAATCACACACCAATCATAAGTGTTTTCATTCCTTTACTTTCTATTCAATTTATGTTTAGATTTGTATTAACTCAACATTGTTTTACTGCAACTATGAACATGAGCGGCTAAACACCTTTTGGTGTTAGCCTAGTTATGAAATTGTTATGTTTTGATTTTGTTTTCCACGCATCTATTATTTATTGTTTGTTTACTTTTATGGCGAGGCTTGGGACACTCTAGTTCCCGTAGTGATTAGCGTTGGTTGTTCTCTAGATACTTGTGGAATTAACCCTAGGAAGCAAGTCGCTAGGGATGTGACTTGGTGATAGCAATATCACCATACATGTGCGAATTAACCCTAGGACCACCTACCAATGCTAGACATTTAACGGAGTTAGAGGGGTGTAAGATCTGACCATGCCGCATTCGTTAGCCTTGTCCATGTTAGTAGAGGCACTTAATGACTCTTATGTCTTCGTACCGATGAACCCAAGGATTTACAATAGCTTTGGATAGGACAAGGTATAAGATAAATCTAGGCGAATTTGACCATCTGACCCGAAATGAATATCGTATCCCCAAACGATATGATAGGATGCACCTATAGGAAAACTAATCATGATCATAACAAGAGTAGTAATTAGGTTAACACTACTTCTCTTTACTGATTTTCTTCTATTTACTTTATTGTCTTGTCATTACTTTTAATTAGTTTAATGAATCTTTCAACTCAAAACCCCCTTTTAAACGTGACATAACTTAGATAATTTCCGTACCTTAGCTCTTGGGACGACCTCGGCTTTACCATTTGACTATACCACACACGATCGGATACACTGTCCGTTAGTGCGTAAAAGGTAGACCTTAGGTAAACGAGACTTTAGAAATATTAAAACATGGTCATTAAAACCTGCATCACATTCCTTACCACAACAAGAGCTGTTATCAAGTATGAAAAAGGGGAAATTGAACTTAAGTCCGGAAAAAGAAAGATTCACTTCCCCATGACCCCAAGATATGTGCGAGAAAGCATGATGGAAAGGAGGCTCAAAAACCATGCCGGCACACTGCATAATCATGTTCAAGAAAAAATCCTTGCATGGGAAACAAGGATTAAAAGCTAAAAAGAAACTACGCTTGAGAGATGCAAAAGTAGTGATAAAGTTCATGTCGAATTCGAGCGCAATCAGCCGATAGAGAATCATACCCCATTTATTGAAGGAGACTTAGTACTCCTAAGACATTTAAGGATATAGGAATATCACGATAAATCAAACTCTTGGTGGTATGGACCATTCACGATCAAAAACTTAGGTCACAATAGAGTTGCACTCTCGATCAGCGAAAGGGGTGGAGAAATGACTGTGAATATCGAACGATTGAAACATTACCACCCGAATGACGTGGATTCTGTTGATAAGGGGTACATCATATTGCGAGACGAGGTCACGTAATAGCCCGTGACCTTGAGTCTAGCTACAAGACTCGTAAATAAAGAAAGCGCTTCTTGGGAGGCAACCCAAGTTTTATTTGTTTGTTTGTTTGTTTAATTCTATTTTTTTCCGTATGCATGCTTTTATTTTTGTTGTTTGTGGATCATGTTTCATAATAAATTGTGAAAATGCTTTACCTTGTTGTTTGTCTTAACTTCATAAAAAGGTATTTCGCAAAAGCTAAGTGTAAGGAAGCTCTAAATTTGTTTCTAAGAACGAAATTGAACATGAACCACAACAATATTAAATGAACATGTATATTAGTATTTTTTTGAGTCAAATGCTTGTATCGATTCATAATGATGTTTTGCAGGAATTCCAGGAATTAAGGCATGAGTTTTTTTCAGAAATTTTCTGGAAATTTAACATAAGATTTTTGTCAGAACACTCTGACGGCGTCAGGATCATAACCTGACGGCGTCAAGTTTAAAATTCTAAAAATTTTTGTAAGTTTTGTTTTTCTACCGGAGTTTTAAAGTTTTTGTTAATTCTTTAGTTTTATAAACTCCAGGAAATCTGCAAACATTCATTCCACAAGCATTATATCCTTATATATATAGATTTCTGCCGATTTTACGCGAGGTTTGCCATGATTATTTACTCAGGTTTAACAGGTTATATTAGACAACAAGATGATTTATATTTCTGGAGGAAAGCTTTCAACGTTCATTTTCTTGGAGGAGGATTTAACCAAGTTATCCATTTATCCACACCGAACGAATCAGGGGAGTATTTGTTTCATTCTTTTATGTTCATTACTTTTACATCCTTTTTATTGAACATTTGGGACAATGTTCAGCCTAAGTGTAAGGGGAGGGTAAATGAAATGATGATACCTTAGAGAATGCAATTGCACTTGAGTTTGTTTGTTCAATAGTAGGTGTGTAATAAAACTAAGAGAAATACTTGTTAGGGCAATTTAGCGCCAAATTTAAATTTTTTTTACAACATTTAGGAGTGAAGCTTTAGCCTTAATGAGCGTCTCATGGATAGGAGTTGTATGACTAGCACAAAAAACCGTACAACTCAAAATTTTCCACCCCAAATATGTGAGGTTCACCCCTAGATTTGTTAGGAAAAGATGCTTATGAGTGTACCGGTAGTACTTAGATTCTAGAACTTGCATTAGTGATGCATCCCAAGACTGCATGTGAGAATACATTCGTGTAGTTAGGATTTACTAAATGATAAAAGGCATTAGGATAACCCTTGTGTTTAAATCCGTATCATAATTACTTGACAAATGAAGTCATAATTACTTGACTAGTAGTGTCAATTAATTCTCCCACACCTTTGCGTTGTACTCATTTTTAGTACACGATACCCCTAGTACACCCCTCCGAGCCTATCTTTTTCGTTTCTAACTTTAAGCATTTTACTTAAAGGAAGAATTTGTTTACAATCCACCCCAAATGTGCAACCAAATCGCCTTAGCCTTCTTTGTATGCAGTCATCTTTAGTGCATTCTTGTTACATGTTTAAACCCCTAGTTAATTGTCTAATTGATTACATGGTTGCTAAGTCGAGTCATATCTTGTACATATTGTTTTGGGACGATTGGGACTCATGGGTAAAGTACTATTGTTATGGAGTAATGGGAAAGAACATCATTTATTACCCCCATATGTGCATTAAACTTAAAAAGTACTCCAAGTGTTTTGATTATCTTGATTCGAGTCATTAGAATAGTTCATTGAAAAGTATGTAAAAGTTCAAGTGTAAGGGGAATTCCAATTTCCTATGATGTATTATTTTGGATGGTAGGGTAAGAGTGTATGAAAAAAAATTCGTAAAATCAAGAAAAAGAAAAAAAAAATATAGAAAAAGAACAAGAGAAAAAAACATACGGACTACCATCCCGTTTCCTTTTATGTTTATTTTATGTTTTTGTTAGTTTTGATTAGCTTAAGTCGAGTCGAGTCTTTGCTTAGCAACGCCACATTGTACATGTAACTGACCAAAATGATTAACTCGCCACCAGTAAATATTGCCTTTATCCAACAAAACCATGTTTACCATATCCCTACACCTCACGTTATAACCCTTTAAAAGACCTCTTTGATAGTTTATCCTAGGTGCTTACGCCAAGTGGTGGAGGTTTGATCCTTTCCCAAGCCTATGGTAATCTATTTTGCTATGACAGGTAGTGAGAGATGTTTTTCATTTCCATATTGTGATATATACTTTATTACACCCGAGAGATGTGAGTATCTAAACACTATTTGTGAGGTGCTGGTGTATAATTTCAATGCTTGTTTTGGTTGAAGTGGAATGATTATTTGTTGCAATTACTTTTATATTAGTTTTAAATGACCCCTATCTTGTATTTTGATTAGAATAAAAGCGCATTTGCTTGAGGACAAGCAAATCTCAAGTGTAAGGGTATTTGATGAGACGAAAAGTGTACCGCTTTTGGGGGGTCATTTAAGCCCAAAGTCGAGATTATTGGATCAAATATTGCCCTAAATCGTTCCTTTTGTCATTTTAGGTACTTTTGAGAAGAAATTTGGAAAAGGAAGCATTTTGGACGTTTTTGGAGCGAAAAAGTGAAGAAAATGACAAAGTCTCCAAAATCATGCTGAAGATTGTACCTGACGGTGTCAAGGATTGTTAGTGACTACGTCAAGACTTGGAAAAAGAGGTGGATATGACAAATACACGTGACACGCCAGAAAGTTTTCCAAAGGAGTCGTGATGGCGTCACCCTTTAGGGTCGCCAAGGCCGTCACATATTATCATAAAAAGAGACGGCCTAGAGAATTCAAAGAGTGATGGCGTCAGATCTGGATCTAGGCAATACAATTGTTATTTTGGCGGCGAGTTGACGGCGTCACAAGCATAACATGACGCCGTTAGAGTGTAAAATCTATAAATACTTTTCTAATTTTCATTCATTGTGTGCAACTTTGAGAAGAGAAAAACCCTAGACGAATTTTACTGTATTTTTTAGGGTTTCAAACCCTTGTTTCATCCATGCTTAATTGAAGATAAGTTTTCCAACAATCATTCAATATGTCTATGTGTTGTTTGATTATATCTTATGCTTGTCTTCTCTTTAACATGCTAGGCTAGGTTTTCTTTGTTTTTGCTTAGATGTAATGAAACTTAGATATTGATTATCGGTTGGTTGTTTGTTTATAATTGTTGTGGATGAATGATTTCGATGTTAGGCTTAAGAAAACTGGCAGACTTCCAATTGGTAACTTGCTTGAACGTCTTAAGAAACATGATCGGAGGTGTACTGTGATAAATTGGTTATATTTAATGCATAGGTAACTACTAATGAGGCCATGTTAGGGGCTAGTAGTCGGCTCGACATAGGAAGAGGTAGAAGCTTATAGAGTTAGGGAAGATCGTACACGGCCCTACGAATGGTATTAAGGAAGATAACCCATCATCCATGCAATTGTAACAAACTAATCAACCGGTAAAAGATAGCTAGGGAGTAATGAAATCTAAGTAAACACATTTTCTCTTATTATTGTTTTCGCCACATTTACTTTAAGTTCATTTTATTTTATTTAGTTTGCATTTATAGTTATTTGGGTTAGTTGATTACCAACTAATTCCGCCCATTCCTTCAAAACCCGGGATTTTTACTTGCTTTCCATAAAATATAAAAATACAATAAGAATCATCCCTCACCTCTAGACCTAGTTTAATTGAGTTTTAACCCTAGCGAACACTATTCTTTGAGTTGAATGATCAATCCCCCGGTACTTGCCACTATACTATACTACAACGGTCAAGTACACTGCCTAGTGGGGATTGCAAGCCTCTTGAGATCCCTTGAGATGTAAAACCTTTTGCAAGGGCGCAATTTCACGCATCACTAAGCCTTCACACGGACGATCACCCAGTCTACTTATTCACACGAACGAGCACTCCCGTTCACTTGAATCTTCACTCGATTCAAGCCTTCACACACGGACTTCACTAAGTCCCTATCTTCACACTAGAACTACACTAAGTACTAGCCTTCACACAATAAAACACGAGCTATTACAAGTCCTAATATAAATACAACACTTCACGGACTTACAATCTTTGTTCGGATACACTCTAACACACCTATTCAAGACTCACACACAAGTTGGATACACAATCTTACAATATATACAAATGAGAGAGTTGGAGGAAGAAGAGAATCGTAAAACTTGTTACGTTTGTGTGTGGACTTAATAACACAACGATTCTTGACGACTTCGAGTGTTCTTCTCTTGGACTTTGATGTAGAGGATGAGATAATCACTTATAAACACTAACCGACATGTTATAGTGATCAAAGAAAGAAGGAGGAAATAATAAAAAGTTTTCATACAAAGAGGCTTATTTTTCTGAAAGAAATAGTGCAATATTTATAGCCATCAGGAGGAGCGGGAGACCGTCCTTTTTCACTAAGGGACCGTCATCCCATTTAGGGGACCATCCCGACAGACGCTCTCATTTTTGTCCTGATGTGGTGAAAGTTTATCTGGTGAAAAACTTATTTGATTTAGGCGGAAAAAATGGCTTTTGGGAGATTTGAAATTCAAATTTATTTTCTTTAATAAAATATTTCTTTTTAATTACAAAAATACTTTTGTAAAAATATTTTGACACATAAAAATGTGAAGTCTTGTGAAAATAAAATCTTTGATCACTTTACTAGTGTTGGTATCATGTTTGTTCATACTTGAAGTGACGTTATAGTAGATATGTTGACGAAACAAGTTTTCTCGATTAAGAACTTATTAAGCATAACTTTGGGTATCGTGTTTTTATATTTTGTGATTATCAAAACGTATAGACACTGCAAATAACTTTTTTGGCATTATTTGTATTAAAAATCTCCCCCTTTTTTATGATTACAAAATATAAACTCATTTTAGGTAAATTTACGTTTTCATAAATTTTTAATGAGTTCTTCGTTTGCTTCTCCCCCTTTTTGTAGAATCAAAAAGGCTTCGTCGATATATAGAGAAAAAAGAAATCGACGGTATTAAAGCTGCCCTAGCTTAGTGCTCCCCCTAAATGAGGGCACCAGGGAATCGAGCTATGGTATTGTGTTACAAAAAAAGTTAGAATACAAAGCACATACACATATATATAGAAGAATCAGAGGGGTTGAGAAGAGAAGATAGATAGAAGAATATAGGGAAGGAAGAAAGGATGTGAAATAAGATAGATCAGAAGATACGTAGCATGTAGAAGTAAGCTTATTTTTAAGCCACACTAGGGATGGTCCTGTATTTTCAGAGACGGTCCCTTAAATACGGCGGACCGTTCTTGGATAAGGGACCGCCACCAGAGGGTGTGTCCAGGTTATACGTGTTGTCATTTCAGTTATTTCCCGTTTTAAGGTTGGTTAATTTTCACACATCTAAGACACAAACCTCACAATTATCACAACATAATATCATAATTCATCCATTCATAACATAATAAGCATACAAGATTACAACATGCATCATCTAGCATCAAGTAATACTACAATCTATTTCTAGAAACACTAACTTCCTAGAACATGCTTGGCCCAAAAGATAGTCCTCTTGATTATTTAATATTTAACTAAACATGTAGAGATCGGTGTTTAGTTTGAAGGTGAAGAGTAAGAAGGTGGAGAGGATGGTATAGCTGAAGGTGGCATGGATGCAAGAGGAGTTGTTGCATGATGGGTTAAGAAAGGCGATACTCAAGGTGGCGAAACATGAGGTGAAATTCATCTCTAAGAGATGAGATGAGATGAAAGTTGTGAAAGTAACAAGCACATCCCATGGTGTGGTTGTTCACAAGGTTGTGGGGAATGGGAAATCCCATGATAGGAGAAGGTGGTGGAGTAGGAGGAGTATAGTCTGAGGGCCCATTTGGTTAGGTATTGGCTTGATTTGGAGAGATTAGAGTTGTAGAGGAAGATGACAAGTTACTTAAAAAAGGAGTGTATGCACCCAAGCTAGATTGGGTGAGCAATGGTGATAGGTTTTTGACGAATGATGAGAAAGGAGATGAGTTTGGCCTTTAAGAGGATGATGGTTTAGAAGAGGAGAAGGATGTTCCATTTGTAGATGGAGTTTTGAGAGGTGCACTTGGTGCTTGAGGAGAGGATAGTAGAGACTTTGGAGAAGGAGTAGTGTCTTCTTGAGTGAGATCAATGAAGTTTGTTTGTGGTGGAATGATGGTTATCTTAGGCCTTTTGTTTAAGAGAGACAATGAGGTTGAGGGAGAGCCCATTGTAGGAGATGAAGAATAAGTGAAAGGTGGTGAGGATGAAGATGAAGAAGAAGGATAGGTGATTAAATAATTAAGGAGGATTATGGTTTGGGTGAAGCATGCATTAGGAAGATTATCACACATAAATTTGTTTAACTAAACATGGAAATTGCGGTGATAAACATACAATAGGTTTAGGATTGCAGAAAGAAGAAAACGTGCAAAATCCATGACCTATACAGGACGGTCCTTTAAACCTTTGACGGTCCTTTATTGATAAGGGACCGCCACCTAGACAAGGGACTGTCGCCAGTGTGGTTCTTGGTTTTTGCCCTGTTTTTCATTTCTGCAACCTGTAAGTATCTAAATGACAACTAGATTACTGCAGAATCATATAGAGTTATGTTTCAAGCAAGGACATAATAGACAATCATGCTATAAGGAGGAAAGCATTTAGCATGTTATCAAGCAACTATATAACATAATTCAATTAAGTGAAATAAGAAGCATGCATTCAAAGATTAAAGCATTTAGGTCATAACAAATATCAAATATCTTACAATACCATCAAGTCTTAAGAAACATGTATTATTAGAACAATAAAAGAAATAACACAAGATAATAGGTAATGATCTTGTGCATCCGTCAAGCAACTTCAAGGTCTCTTTGTCCTTTGACTTCAATTAGTCTCCCCCAATGCGTCCCACACTTGACATATCATCAACGGGTGTTCTCATTGGTATTATGAAGGATAATATATGTGACTTAGTCATAGGTTCTAAGACTCGATTTCTAAGGTAATGGTGATGATTTTGGAGGTATGGATATGTTCTCATGAAGTAGTTGAAGAGGCGGGTTAGGAACATCCCATAAGGCATAGATTTATTATCATCATCCTTGAGATGCATGAGTCGCATAGTGAAGAGATAAGCGAGATTGTATGATTGTCTGGTGAGAATGAAATAAAGCATGTGAGCAATACTTGCATGTATATATTCACGATCTTTTACTAGACATAGAGCATTTTCTTGCAAAATAACCGTCATGGGTTGGAGAAAGTGACGGAGCTCACATACACGAATTCTATTGGGATAGAAAACGCCCAGTGAGTTACAAAGTGAGTTGATTAACTCAGTTTGAGAGGGAATATAGGACCGATATGGACCTTCTTCTTCTTGACCTTCGAGAAGGGAGTTAAGTTCATGTTCTTCTGAATAGGCACATTGGCCATGACATGGACATCCAAGGATTTGAGCAAATTGCTCAAGGGATAGGGAAAACCCGAAGTAACCTATTCGACAAGTAAGATGTATGGAATTATCTTGGATACGTTTGATTTTGACTTCACTAAAGAAGTATAATACAAAACGAGGACAAATGGGTTCATTAATAGTGAGAAGACACTCAAAGCCTATTGCTTGGAAAGCTCTGTCAACATGTTCCTTATCTACATATAAAGGATCGACAGTTTGACCTTCATGGATGTAACGAGACATAAGGTCTCTGAAGCTCTGAACAAATTCAGGTGGTAGATAGGGCTCTAAAGAGACTTTTGGGATATAAGAGTGGGTAAGGTGAATATCAAAGTCAAATATGTGTGGCATGTTTACACCTATAAGAAAAATAATCATGTCATTAATATGATAAACATTTTCCTGGTTTTCTAATACTTTTAGAACCAAAAGAATTTTAATCTGATTTTTACAAGGCAGACTAATTTTAGTAAAATCTTGATTTATGTTTATGCATGGTTATGAAAACGTCTTTGATATGTATTAACAATGCATGATTGCCTTTTTTGTTACGTTTCTAAACATGATTAATAACAATATATTCGAATTGGGGATCATCACATCTTCGACAGATTTCAAAACTCACTTAATTGACCAATTCTTACATTAATCTAAGTGTTATTTGTGATATATTGTTAGAATTTAGCGTTTTATAGTTAATTTTATAAAGAATCGAAAATCCCCAATTTTGAATTTCATGTTCTTAAAAAAACTTAATTTCTAATTAAGAAAGGAATAGATGAAATTGACTTACAAATAATGATTAAAATGCTAGAGTGGTTGATGATCTTTGAATTAGACACATTTGATTTTAGTTTTAGTGTAGCGATTAAGGATTTGGGTGAGTTATGGTTTGGATTGTCACTTCTGTAGCAATTTGGTGTGTTGGGTTTTGTTTTGATATGAATGAGGTAGAGAAGCGATTTACTGATGTGAATAACCCGACGGTCCCTTATCAATAAGGAACCGTCTTGGGGACCATCCCCTATTGAGGGACTGTCTCCAGTAAGGGTGACAGAGGGATAGAAAATGTTGACTGGTTTAATAGTTTTGGTCTAATGAAAGGATGTTTTGTTGAGGACTCTTAAAAACATGAATTTGGGAATTCTAGACATGGAATGGACATAATACACATGAGTAGGCTGAGTAAAGAGTGTTGAGTAGAATCGAGACAGAAGAATTAGAAGAGACTCGAGATTGACAACACGCTAAATAAGGAGTGGAATAGATTCGAGACAGAAGAGATAGAAGAATTGTAGACAAGACGAGATTCAAATACGAGACTTGCATCAGGTGGGCTAGAAGTCAATCATGTCAATGCCAAAAGGAGTCATAGACGAGAAATAGAAAAGATAAGATATGTAGAGGACGTTAAAAGTGTGCATCATCCATAGTGATTGATAGATGTGAGAAGTCGATATTAATAATGGTTGTGGTAAGACCATTATTTCCCAAACATTTGCTTGAATCCTAAGAAGGATAAGCATTTAGACATAACGGCTAATTCTAAGAGTTATTTATCATAACAATAACCTGTTAAATAATACATAGCACATAAGCATATAGCAAGCAAGCACATGATCATATAAGCACATATCAATTAAGCATATAGCAAGCATGATAGTCAAGGTTTTAAGAAAGCATACCATAACAACTAGCTATTCCTAATGACACGTTACCGTGAGATGTGTTGTGTATGGTGCAAGATTTTATTATTGAGAGGTCTTCACACGTGCGATGATAGTATGAACATACATTCATATCCTCGAATAGCTTCCCTCGTACATTTAAAGATGTAACTTGCAAGAAAACTTGGTACCCAGTTTCTCATGGGTCCGAGATGGTTAGTCAAAGACATCCATTGCATTTATATGCACATGGTGAGGATGTCGACAAAGGACAAAGGTATTCCTTTACACATTATCTTGGTTTCTAGATAATTTTAACTAGTGACGGTTTTCTTGACTTTCATTAGTAATGATCATTATTTTGAGGACACTAAGTTATCAAGATAACTATTTTTAGATTTGTCTAAGAGTTTTTACAAATTTAATTTATTTTGACTTGCTTGATGAAGACTCACACGAATTATACCCTAATCCAGTTTTATCTCTATATGCCTTTTGACTATTTAGCAAATCTTTAAGAGACTTAGAACTCTTTTCAAATCTAGCTTGTATGTTAGCCACTTCATTAGTCTTCTTAATTTCATTTTTGTAATCTTGACATACTTTACATTCTAGATCAATTTCTATACCACTTTCAAGTCTAGACATTTTATCTTCTAAAAGGATTTCTTTTTCAAAATTTCTTTCGTATGATCTCAAGGATTCATTTTCTGAAAAAGATTTTCTACTTAAGTTGCATAGATCTTTAAGTTCATTTTCTAATTTTGAAAACTCTAGAATAAATGGTTCATAACAAAAGTGTTCAATTTTAGAGAGTACCTCACTTGAAGTTTCAACCTTGTGGCATATTTCACATTCGAAGTGCACGTTGTCTTCTTCATCCGTATCACTCCAAGACTCTTTGATGAGTTCTCTTCCTAGGTTACTTATGAAGTCCTTGTTGGCGTCATTACCTTCATCAAAAATATTTGAACTAGTAGAACATGTATCTAACTTAACTAAATGTCTATCTACTAACTCATCTTCACAAGTGAAGAGAAGTTCAAGATTAATATCGTCCTCTTTGGCTTGACAATTTCTTTGATGAAAGTTTTAAAGATTTTTCCATATGTCATTTGCCGTTTGAAAAAAGAATATTCTTTCGTATTCTACTCTCGGCAAAGTTTTATAAATCATTATCTTTGCTTCAACATTTTTACAAAACTTGCTTTTGAAAAATTCACTTTGATTTTCAAAATTAGTTTCCATTGGTTGAAAATCACAAATTGAAATGACGTGCCAGAGATCATGATCTATTGATTTCACATAACTTTCGAATCTATTTTTCAATTCAACAAAATTATTATTTTTGTAAAATGGTGGTGATGCGTGGGAATTGCACCAGGTTTACCTCTCGAGGGATCTCGAGAAGCTTACAATCCCCACCAGGAAGTGTACCTGATCGTTGTAGTATAGTATAGTGACAAGTACCGGGGGATTGATCGTTCAACTCAGGAATAGTGTCGCTAGGATTAGAAAGCCTAAAAACTAGGTCTAGAGGTGAGAGATGATTCTTTTTGTATTTTTATGTTTTATGAAAGCAAGTAAAATCTCGGGTTTTGGAATAGTGGGCGGAATTAGTTGCTAGTCAACTAACCCAATAACTAAGATGCAATCAAAATAAAATAACAAAAATATAAATGAACTAAATTAAACTAGTGGTGTGAGCAATATATGGGAGAATTGTGTTTACTTAGATTTCACTACTCCCTAGATATCTTTTACATGTTAATTACTTGTTACAGTTGCGTGGATGATGGGTTATATTCCTTAATACCAATCATGGGGTGGCGTACTTACTTCCCCAATTCTATAAGCTCCTACTTCACTCCTATGTCGAGCCGGCAAAGAAGCTCCTAACATGGGATCACTAGAATTCGCTCATGCATTAAATACAACCATAAAAACCTAGTACACATTGGTTCATGTTTCTTAAGACATTCAAGTAAGTTACACAATGGAGATCTGCCAGTTTTCTTAAGCCTAACATTGAAATCATTCATCCATTACAACTATAAACAAGCAAACAACCTATAATCAACATCTAGGTTTCATTACATCTAAGCAAACACACAAAAGATCTAGCCTAGCATGTTAAAATCAAGGCAAGCATAAGATATATTCAAACAACACATAGACATATTGAATGAATTGAAAAAAAAACTTATCTCAATTGAACATGAAGGGTTTCAAGGGGTGAAAACCCTTGAAATTACTATTACAAACGACCTAGGGTTTATTAGGTTTGGCACTAGAATTCTCCACACAGGTTCCTCTCTAATGAATGAAAATTAGAAAAGTATTTATAGATTTAAAGAGGTGACGGCATCATGAGTAAAATTCTGATGCCGTCATCTCGCCGCCAATAAAGTTCTCGGATTGCCTAGATCTGGATCTGACGCCGTCATGTGTATTTCTGCTCCAGGCCGTCACCAAATTTACTCTTGAAGCCCTACTTCTGACGCCGTCACATTTTCTCTGGGCCGTCATCCATTTTGCTCCTGACGCCGTCAAAAAATCCTTCTTGACGCCGTTATCTACTGTTCCCAGCAAGGAAAATTAAGTCTTTGCCGTTTTCTTCAATTTTATGCTCCAAAAATGTCCAAAATGCTTCCTTTTCCAGAATTCACTCCCAAAGTACCTAAAATCACAAAAGGAACGATTTAGGGCAATATTTGATCAAATAAATTCCAATTCCGGCTTAAATGACCCCCTAAAAATGGTTCATTTTTCGCCTCATCATATACCCTTACACTTGATATAGTGCTTAAATAATCGTTCCACTAAAGACCAAAGACAAGCACGGAGGTCATATACTAGCACCGCACAAATAGTGTTTAGATACTCACATCTCTCGGGTGTAATAAAGTAAATATCACAATATGGAAATGGAAAACATCTCTCACTACCTGTCATAGCAAAATAGATTACCATAGGCTTGGGAAAGGATCAAACCTCCACCACATGGCGTAAGCACCTAGGATAAACTATCAAAGAGGTCTTTTAAAAGGGTTGTAACGTTAGGTGTAGGGATATGGAATACACGGTTTTGTTGGATATAGGCAATCTTTACTGGTGGCGAGTTAATAATCTTGGTTAATTACATGTACAATATGACGTTGCTAAGCCAAGACTAGAATCGACTTAAGCTAATAAACCAAAAATAACAAAAGCAAACATAAAATAAACATAGAATGAAACGGGATGGTAGTCCGTATGTTTTTTTTTCTTTTCTTTTTCTATATATATATATATATATATATATATATATATATATATATATATATATATATATATTTGCATACACTCTTACCATACCATCCAAAATAATACATTATAGGGAATGAACATTCCCCTTACAATTTAATTTTTACATACTTTACAATAAATTAATCTAATGACTCGAATTAAGAAAATCAAAACACTTGGAGCACTTTTAAGATTAACGTACGTATGGGGGTAATAAAATGATGTTCTTCCCCATCACTCCATAACATAAGTACTTTACCCATGAGTCCCAATCGTCCCAAAACAATATGTACAAGGATATGACTCGACTTAGCAACCATGTAATCAGTTAGATAATTAACTAAGGGTTTAAACATATAACAATAATGCACTAAAGATGAGTGCATACACGGAAGTCTAAGGCGATTTGGTTGTACATTTAGGTGGGGTGTAACAAATTCTTCCTTTAAGTAAGATGCTTAAAGTTAGAAATGAAAAGATAGGCTCGGAGGGGTGTATTAGGGGTTTCGTGTACTAAAAATGAGTACAACGCTAAGGTGTGGGAAAAATTAATTGACTTTACTAGCCAAGTAATATGACTTAAATGGTCAAGTAATTATGATACAGGTTTAACACAAGGGTGATCCTAATGCCTCTTATCATGTAGTAAATCCTACTACACGAATGTAATCTCACCAGCGGTCTCGGGATTCATCACTAACGCAAGTTCTAGAATCTAAATGCTACCGGTACACTCATAAGCACTAAAAGTAAATGCTTTTTCTATCAAATCTAAAGGCGAACCTCACATATTTGGGTGGAGAATTTTTCTAAATAGTACGGTTTTGTGCTAGTCATACAATCTCCTATCCATGAGACGCTTGCTATGGCTAAAGTTTCACTCCTAAATGTTGTAAAAAAATTTAAATTTGGCGCTAAAATTATACTAACAAGTATTTCTCATAGTTTTATTACACACCTACCATTAAACAAACAAACTCAAGTGAAAGTGTATCCTATAAGGTATCATCATTAACAAACTCAAGTGAAAGTGTATCCTATAAGGTATCATCATTTACCCTCCCCTTACACTTAGGATGAACATTGTCCCCAATGTTCAAGTAAAGAATGTAAAAGTAAAACAGGTAAAAGAATGAAATCAAATACTCCCCTAATTAGCTCGGTATGGATAGTATGGTAACCAGGTTAGATCTTCCTCCAAGAAAATGAACAATCAAAGCTTCCCTTCCAGAATATAAATCATCTTCTTGTCATACATAACCTGTTAAACCTGAGAAAACAAACAAGGCAACCTCGCGTAAAATCGGCGGCAATCTATATATACTAACAAATCCTAGAAAACAAGGTAAGATATAATGCTTGTGGAATGATGTTTGCAGATTTCTTGGAGATTATAAAACTAAAGATTCAACAAAAACTTTAAGACTCCGTTAGAAAAACAGAACTGGTAAAATTTCTAGAAGTTTACACGTGACGCCGTCAAGAAAAAATTCATGACGCCGTCAGAAGTGATCTGCAGAAATCTTTATGTTAAGTTTTCGGAAAATTTCTGGAAAAACTTTGACCTACTTCCTGGAAAATCCTGCAAAACATCATTATGACTCGATACAAGTATTTGACTCAACAATTACTAATATACATGTTCATTTAATATTGTTGAGAATCATGATCGAGTTTGTTTCTTAATAAACATATTTGGGGTTTCCCCTTACACTTATATTTTGCGAAATACCCTTGGATGAAGTTAAGACTAAGCCAAACAACAAAATAAAGTATTTTCACCATTTAGTTTGAAACATGATCTACCGACAATAAAAATTAAAGCATGCATACGGAAGCAAATAACAATCAAACAAATAAATCACACAAAACATGGGTTGCCTCCCAAGAAGAGCTTTTCTTTATTTTACGAGTCTTGTAGCTAGACTCAAGGTCATGGGTTACTACGTGACCTCATCATTGGTTTCATTCCCTAGGTCATCTCCTATATTAGTTTTGTATCCCGGACCTAGTTGCAAGCATTCTTTGTAGAAACCAAGTATCCTATTCATAACATATTCAACTCCTATACGTCTATCCTCATCATTCCTATAGTAAACTGCTTGTTTGTGTTCCTTTTCTATGTTTGATAGGAGGCGGTATTGTTCAATCTTATAGGGCATTTGGTAAGCAATCTCATCACTCTCTTTCTTGAACCTAACTATCCCTAGAGTTGGATCATAACTCATCTTAGAGGTCTCAACGAATGGTTTTCGGAACACTACTTGACTTAGGCAATCATCTATCACCGGATGAGTATCCTCCACTATCACAAAGTCGGTCTTATAAGTGAAGTTTCCAACAATCACATGCAATCCTTTCACTCTTCCTACAAAATTACTTATTAGATTCTTATTGGGCATCATCCTATAACCAAGTTGTTTCTTCATTACCCAATTATAATAAGTCCTAGTCATGATGTTAATAGGAGACCTAGGATCGATATATGCTTTCCATACATGCATATGCCCAATGTTGCATGGTATGTTGATGTTAGAGGGATCACCTACTTTAATAAGGGGTGAACCAAGGATATATGGTGTCTCGGGATCATCAAATAAATCCTTGTGATATTCCCGTTCTTCCTCGGTGGGCAACTTATCAAAGTGTTCTTCTATGTTTTTTACTCCCTCTAACCCTTCTCCCTTATTAACCTCAACTTCCATAATTTCATCCCTAGTCTCTACTCCAACTTCATCCATGTCACTTTCTTCTCTATCCTTATCTATTGGTTTAATGGTGACAACATTGACAAAGTGGACGTGTTTGGATGACGAGGGGTCCTTAGTTTGGATTCCACTATTGGCGTCCCTAGTGTCCTTCCTAGGTGTAGTTAACGCTTGGTTGTTGAGGGCTTTCAACAAGTTGTCAATCTTATTGGTCATCTCTGTTTGTTGTTGATTGAAGTCGGTTTCAAACTTAGCTATGCGAGCTTCTTGAGATGCCATAAACTTGGACATCAATCCTTCAAGATTGTTGGTACTACCATAGTTGTTAGAAGGATTGTTGTTGAAAGTACGGTTGGAGGGTGGACCGTTTGATTGGTAACGATTAGGCGGATTGGAAGAATTGTTTTGGTTTTGTTTCCACCTAAGGTTCGGGTGATTTTTCCAAGAGGGGTTGTAGGAATCACCGTAAGGGTTTGGCTCGGGCTTGAAAGTGTACCACTTATCTCCCGCTTCGTCGGTACATGAGGATGCGTAGTCCGCAAAAGCTGTTCTGGGGAGTTCCACGCAATCACGAGTGTCATGGGGACCACTACATAATTCGCATGAAGAAGTGATTTTATTCACTTGGCTTGAAGGCTTAGGAGCTTTGTAAGATTTCATGAGAAACTTGACTTGGTCCTTAAGTTCCATGATCCTACGGTCGGGAGTGCTAGAATTGTTCGAAGGCAAAGATATTGCCTTGACCGTTTTGTTCAAATCACGGGGATCATTCCAACTTTCGTTGTCATAGTGAGCAAGATCTTCTATGAGTTCCCATGATTCTTCCGCACTTAGATCACGTAGCTTACCACCTGCCGATTGGTCAATGGTTCGCCTTGTGGAGAGATCGATATGGTCATAAAAAATTTGGACTTGGAGCCAAAGATCTATGCCATGATGAGGGACTTTTTGGAATAAGTCCTTGAAACGAGTCCATGCTTCATATAGAGTTTCACCTTGATGTTGTTGGAACATCAAGATATAATTTCTAAGCCTGGTAGTTCTCCCCGGTGGGAAAAATTGAGCAAGGAAACGAGTGGTGAGATCATCCCATGAGGTGATGGATTCCGCGGGTAAACGTTCAAGCCATTGACTAGCTTGATCACATAGAGAGAATTGGAATAGGCGTAATCGGGTTGACTCTCTAGTTGTAACATCAAGGTCTATAGAATCTACGATTTTAAGGAAGTCCTTGAGATGTTGATTTGGATCTTCGGAACGAAGTCCATGGAATGCACATCCGCTTTGCACCAACCAGATGGTGTCGGATCGCAATGGTAACACATTGGCTCGGGTGAGCTCAATAGTGTTTCGATAGCCTTGTTGGCTAGGTCGGGAATACTCTCCTAGGGTTCGGGGCCTAAGAGGTTGGTTTGCTATAGGTGGGTTTTGTGGGTGGTTTTGTTGTGGTGGGTTGATAGGTTCAAAGATGTTACCACCTTCCATGATGTCAGATGGTAAAGATTACGAACAAAGACACGAAGAAATAGATAGAGTAAAGAAAACCTAAAAAATAAAAATAAAATCTTACAAGAAAGGAATCTAGCAAGTAGACCTAATTAAAAGAAATTCTAACCTAGACAATAACTATTCCCCGGCAACGGCGCCAAAAACTTGATGCGTGGGAATTGCATCAGGCTTTACCTCTCGAGGGATCTCGAGAAGCTTACAACCCCCACCAAACAGTGTACCTGATCGTTGTAGTATAGTATAGTGACAAGTACCGGGGGATTGATCGTTCAACTCAGGAATAGTGCCGCTAGGATTAGAAAGCCTAAAAACTAGGTCTAGAGGTGAGAGATGATTCTTTTTGTATTTTTATGTTTTATTAAAGCAAGTAAAAATCTCGGGTTTTGGAAGCGTGGGCGGAATTAGTTGCTAGTCAACTAACCCTAACTAAGATGCAATCAAAATAAAATAACAAAAATATAAATGAACTAAATTAAACTAGTGGTGTGAGCAATATATGGGAGAATTGTGTTTACTTAGATTTCACTACTCCCTAGATATCTTTTATAGGTTAATTACTTGTTACAGTTGCGTGGATGACAGGTTATATTCCTTAATACCAATCATGGGGTGGCGTACTTACTTCCCCAATTCTATAAGCTCCTACTTCACTCCTATGTCGAGCCGGCTAAGAAGCTCCTAACATGGGATCACTAGAATTTGCTCATGCATTAAATACAACCATAAAAACCTAGTACACATCGGTTCATGTTTCTTAAGACGTTCAAGCAAGTTACACAATGGAGATCTGCCAGTTTTCTTAAGCCTAACATTGAAATCATTCATCCATTACAACTATAAACAAGCAATCAACCTATAATCAACATCTAGGTTTCATTACATCTAAGCAAACACACAAAAGATCTAGCCTAGCATGTTAAAATCAAGATAAGCATAAGATATATTCAAACAACACATAGACATATTGAATGAATTGAAAGAAAACTTATCTCAATTGAACATGAAGGGTTTCAAGGGGTGAAAACCCTTGAAAATACTGTTACAAATGACCTAGGGTTTATTATGTTCGGCCCTAGAATTCTCCACACAAGTTCCTCTTTAATGAATGAAAATTATAAAAGTATTTATAGATTTAAAGAGGTGACGACGTCAAGAGTAAAATTCTGACTCCGTCATCTCGCCGCCAATAAAGTTCTAGGATTGCCTAGATCTGGATCTGACGCCGTCATGTGTATTTCTGCTCCAGGCCGTCACCAAATTTACACTTGACGCCCTAATTCTGACGCCGTCACGTTTTCTCTGGGCTGTCATCCATTTTGCTCCTGACGCCGTCAAAAAAAATCCTTCTTGACGCCGTCATCAACTGTTCCCAAAAACGTCCAAAATGCTTCCTTTTCCAGATTTCTTCTCTGAAGTACCTAAAATGACAAAAGGAACGATTTGAGGCAATATTTGATCAAATAATCACGACTTAGGGCTTAAATGACCCCCTAAAAGCGTAACACTTTTTGCCTCATCAAATACCCTTACACTTGAGATTTGCTTGTCCTCAAGCAAATGCGCTTTTATTCTAATGAAATACAAGCTATGGGTCATTTAACACTAATATAAAAGTAATTACAACAAATAATCGTTCCACTTTAACCAAAACAAGCACGAAAATTATACACTAGCACCTCACAAATAGTGTTTAGATACTCACATCTCTCGGATGTAATAAAAGTATATATATCACAAATGAAAATGGAAAATATCTCTCACTACCTGTCATAGGACATAGATTACTCTAGGCTTGGGAAAGGATCAAACCTCCACCACTTGGCGTAAGCACCTAGGATAAACTATCAAAGAGGTCTTTTAAAGGGTTGTAACATGAGGTGTAGGTATATGATAAACACGGTTTTGTTGGATAAAGGCAATCTTTACTGGTGGCGAGTTAATCATCTTGGTCAATTACATGTACAATGTGGCGTTGCTAAGCCAAGACTCGACTCGACTCGACTTAAGCTAATTATAAACTAACAAAAACATAAAATAAACATAAAAGGAAACGGGATGGTAGTCCTTATGCTTTGTCTCTTTTTTTTTTCTATTTTTTTAATACACTCTTGCCCTACCATCCAAAATAATACATCGTAGGGAATTTGCATTCCCCTTACACTTGAACTTTTACATACTTTACAATCAACTAATCTAACGACTCGAATTAAGATCACTTGAAGTACTTTTTAAGATATTAACGCATATATGGGGGTAATAATTGACGTCTTTCCCAATACTCCATAACAATAGTACTTTACCCACGAGTCCCAATTGTCCAAAAACAATATTGATAACACGTAAATTATACATGTTTTTAGGTGCGTTTTATGCATCATATTTGGCCGTATTTGTACGTATTTGATACTTAATTATGGAAAAGTGTTTGTACAAGCAAATGTAGCCAAAAACAGGAAAAAGTAATGAAAAGATGAAGAAATGAGGTGAATGTGCACAATTGGAGATTTTCGAGAAAGAATCGAGTGAAGAATCACACAAGGACTCAAGTATTTGATAGATTCAAGATTTCTACATTCATATGTCGAGATAATATCAAGTTCTATGGAAGAAATTAGCACCAAAGTGTAGGAGAAAGCATGAGACGAAGAATAATAAAGAAAAGTCAAGAATTAGGTTACAGGTCCAATCCAACCGATCGGTTGGAGCCCGTAACCAATTCGGTTGGAATTGACCAGAAGATCCAACCGATCGGTTGGATGAAATACCAATCGGTTGGAATGAACCTGCAGTTACAAGATTGCATTTAATGGCGTTTTTACTCCTCATTATCATGGATGGCTGATCATTTCTCACTAATAACTTCTTGGGAACGTTTTAACTTGAGAAATAAGTGACTTAGAGGCTATTTAATCACATCTAAGCCTACAACCAAGGAGTACCACAAAATCCTAAGTAATAACTTACACCAAGTTATTACTATCTTAATATTTCTCACCCAAAAGGTTGCTACAGCAGTAAAAACGTCCCGGGAAGCTTTGAGTTAAAGTCTCAATAGTTTGGTTGAGTGTGTGGAGTTGTTTATTGTATTTGGTAGTCTATTGGAGGCGTGTGGTTGCTATAGTTCCACGGTTTTAGTTCTTGTAATTCTCAAGCTAGGTACACCTTGTTATTTACAACCGAACGGTTGGATGGCTCGGTAAAATTTTTTAAGTTTTTTAGTTTTTTGTTTTTTGTTAGTTGTTTTAATTAATAATTAGTTAATGTTAATTAAGTTGGTTTATGATTAGTTTTAATTATTTGAGTTAATTTTAATTAATTAGAAGTTTTAATTAAGTTAATGATTAGTATTAAATGTTTTTAATAAGTGGTTAATTAATTTAATTTAGTAGTTAATTGAGTTAATGTCATTTAAAGTTTAGAGTAATAAAAAGTTTTTAATGTTTTTAATAATTAAGTTTTCTTTTATGTTTTTAATTAAGATTTAATAATAATAAATATAGTTTAAAGTTTAATTAAGTCATTAGAATAAAAGTTATTTTTCATTAAATTTTAATATAAAAAAAATTTCTTTACAGGATCGATCTAACCGATCGGTTACAACCCGTAACCGATCCGTTTAGACTTGTGCAGGATCCAACCGATCGGTTGGATGTGAAACCGAACGGTTGGATGCCTCGGAATTTTTTTTAAAGATTTTTATTTTGAGTTGTTTTTGTGTTTTTATAGCTTTGGTTTGTTAACTTATTAGGTATTGTTTCATTTTAAGTTTATTTTTGATTATGACTAACCCCAATGCTAATGATTTGGTTGTTTTATTGATGGTTATGTTATATTTAATATTTGCTTAAGTGAAATGGAGAGTTTAAGTCAAATTTCGGAATACTTAAGGAACTTGGAGGATATGTTCAAAGATTCGGGCGATTCTTTGGAGAGATTAGAAAGCATGTTGGAGAAAGCGATAACGGATTTGGAAAATGGAGAAATAGTTGGGGAGAATGATGTTTGTTTGCCTAAGGAACCTATGAAAAGGGTGGTTGTTTTCACAAGAGTTCCTCCTAAGAAGTTTGATGTCCCACACATGAGGTATTCTACACCTTGTACGGTGGAGGGGATAAAGGCTTGGGATGCACAACTTAATATAGAGTATGGGGACAACTATATAACGGAGGATGTCTTAGACAAGCTTGGTTTTGTTCGTCTTGACTATGAGGATTATGGTAGAAAGAAGGTTAAGGATGTGAAAGTGAACATTCACAGACACATTTTTAAGGTTGACTTTGTTGTTCTTGATTATTGCAATTCTGATGAACTAGAGGTTGTTTTTGGTAGGGAATTTCTTGTGACTACCAGTGCACGGTGGACTTTGCACTTAGTGAGTTAAGGATCAATATAACTGATTTGGAGGAAGAAAAAGAAGTGGATGTTATGATAGCGGAGTTATGTGAAGGTATGGAAGAGAAAAAGGGAGGAAAAGAAGAGGTTTGTAAAATGGGAAAAGCAAATAGGAAGAAAGCACCATCAAACAAACTTACCCAACCCTCCAACCCAAAGGTAACTAATTCCACATCATCATCATCATCATCACTACCTAGTACACCACCAAATTCACCAAAAGTTACCCAACCGTTAACAAATGAACAAAAAGAAGCGATATTGGAGAATTTAGAAGCTAAGATCCATGAACTTATGGAAAAGAAACCGGTTATTGAGGTTTTGAATAATTACATGACCTATAGGAAGAAGTTGGATTCGGTCATGATGGCAAGGTCAAGGTTGGAAGATACAACATTTGATGAAGTTGAGAGAGAGAGGATAGTAGAAAATGGGCTTCCTAAGAAGATGAGTGACCCGAGAAACTTTTTCTTACCAATTAAAGTGAACGGAACTACTCCAATGTATGCGTTGGCCGACACTGGGTCAAGTGTTAGTGTGATGCCTTATCCGTTGTACCAAAGGTTAGGACTTTGTAACCCACAACCTAACCAATCAAACCTTACAATGGCGGATAATTCGAAAGCTGAGGCTATGGGAGAAGTTAAGAATGTACGTGTTCAAATTGGCTACCAAGCATTTTTGTGTGATTTTCTTGTGCTAAATATTCCGGTTGATAAGGAGTTACCAATTTTGTTGGGGAGACTTTTCTTAAGAACATGTGGGGCAATAATAGATATGGGGCATGGAACCATGACCATTAATGATGGAATTCTTAAGCATACTTATTACCCTAAGCCTAGGAGAGGAAAGAGAGATAGTATTGATGAAGAAGAAGAGGATTACTTTGGTTGTTTTGAAGTTGGAAGAGATGAAGAAGGAAGGCCAAAGTATGGGCCATTGACACCTAGTTTCTTTGACATTGAGGATGAAATGGAAAGAGCTCTTGCTATGGAGGCTTTCTTTAACCCGTTTAAAAATATTCTTGTGTTTAATAAACTTACAGATTTTCTTGGATCGTTACCGGTTCAACTTAAAAATTTGGAGTGGGGGCCCGATGGACCTAGCAATTACAAGAAAGAAGAAGGAGATGGAGAATGGCATGTCAAATTTGTTATTGTATGCCCAAGCGGGAGAAACTTTGCAAGAAGGTTCAAAACACAAAAGACAAACCGAAAGATATCCGGAAAGTACCAAAGTGTAGACATTCTTAGGAATGAATATTTTCAAGGCTAAATGAGCAAGAGGAGCAAGTTTCAAGAATAAAGCACTTCTTGTGCTAGTTTGTTTGATTTTATTTTTACTTTTATGCATTTTAATTTTTAAGTTTTATGGTTAAGACTATCTATCTATTTAGGTTTTATGTTTTATGTTATGTTTATGTCTTAATAAGAGTATGGGTTTTAAGTTTTTAGTTGAGTTATTTAGTATTTAGTTTTGTTAAGAGTTAGTAGTTATAGACAAATTTTGGTAGTGTGGTGGAAAATTTACATACAAAAATGGTTTTAGTTAAAAGTAAACACATTAGTTGCTTGTATCAAGTAAACTAAGTGTTGAGGTTTTCAAAAATTCAAATTTTGCAAAAATTCAATCGAAAACGGATGGATCAAAAACTGAACAGATAGAATTGAATATATAAACCCAACTTTTCAAAAATCACAAGAAAACCACCTACACACACACACACACAGCAAATTGGGGGTCTAAAAATTCGATCATATAGAGGTTATTTGAGTTTGCAGGAGTGTTAGGATATCATCCATGGCTCCAAAACAGGTAAGTAACATCATCAATTTGCTTTAATTAAGTTTTAATTCAGATTATTTGAATTAGGTCAAGATTTGGGTAATTTTGATATAGTGCGAATTAAGATGTGATCTTTTGAGGATAAGTGGGTAATTGATAGTGGAAGTCACTGCAAAAAGAATTAGATTGATTGATTAAGTCTTGAGGAAGAATTAATTAATTGAAAATTCGGATTGAATGGGGTTTTATTTTAGAACATGTTTGCTTGCAATTGATGATTTCCAGATGTTCTATACTTGTTTATTAGTGATGTTAGGATAGTGCATTGTTTATTAGAACACTATTTGAAAGGAATGATTAGATAGTGTTCTTGCATGTTCTTACGTTTGATTAAGGGAGTGTTTGGAGATGATATGGATCATTATTAGGTTGATTAGGATGATTAGAAACCACCATGGATGATCAAAAATAGGTTAGGATTGAGTAGGAATGGATTGGAAGTGAAAGGAGAAGTAAAATCAAGTTTTGGAATTTTGGACAAAAAAAACCAACCGACCGGTTGCGCGGGGCAACCGATCGGTTAGATGAGACCTGAGCATCCAACCGATCGGTTGGATGGGATACCGAATGGTTGGATGGCTCGTTATTTTTTTTAATATTTTTGCGTTTTGACTTTTTGACTTCTAATTTATGTAGCATTGGCTCTTATGCTCTTATAATAATAGTAATTTGTAATTTTCAGAGTCAAGGTGCTGGTAGTTCGAGTTCTAGAGGAGTGAAAGTTAACCCGATTGTTACAAAATATGTTTTAAGGAATTCAAAGAGTAGGGTTTCGTATAGTCTGCAAACGGAAAGGAACGACAATCTTAAGTTCAGAAATTTGAAGAACGAGGAGAAGCATGCCTTTCGTGAACGACTTTCTAAGCTTCAAGGTAGGAAAATTGCTCCACCACGTCTCATTGATTGGAGTTTGTTTAATGAATATGAATGTTAGGATCAATTGAGGGAAATGATGAGAATGAGTTATGTGTATCCGGCGGATGGAGATACATTTGTGGATCTTTCTTGGGAAAGGGCTTTTAGCATCTACGAAGATGTTTATCGTGAATGGTGTCTAGAATTCTTTTCTACGTTCTATTTTGAAAGGAAAGTTTATGATCTTATGAAGGAAGTTTGTATTTGGTTTAGACTATGTGGAGTTGAGCATGCATATACTTTGCCACAGTTTGCGGTTCATTTGGGTTTGTACGAGCAAGATGAGATTAATCATAGGTTGTTTTAGACGCACTTCTTGAGGTTAACAAGGTCTCATCATAGGTATGATGGTATTTTGGAGTATTGGAATCGTGTTGGTGATCCAAGTTGCTCTAGGAAGAATGCATCTAGAATTAGGAACCCGTTGATGAAGATTTTGCAAAAGTTAATTACTTGGGGAGTTTTGCATAGGACGGGTGGTTGTGATAAGTGTAACAATCCAAATTTATGGGTGATGAAATTACTTGAGGAGGACAAGAATGGCAATGCGGATTGGATTATAGCCGAGTATCTTTCTAGGAGAGCACCGGGGATCAAGGAAAGGAGTGACATTTGTGGAGGTCATTATGTGACCGTTTTGGCAAGAAATTTGGGTTATTTTGAAGATGAAGAGTTGGCTAAATGTTCAGAGCCAAAGGAGAGTGAGACTTGGGATGATAAAGGTTTCAGTAAAGCGTTGAATAAGAGAAATAAGACGTTAGGAGAATGGACTGAGCCTAACATTGAGATGCCACAACAAAAATTACAACAACCACCACCACCACACATGGGAGGTATCTATGGACATGCTCCGGGTAGTTTTGATTCGGGGTGGGGAGATTGGCATAGTGAGTTGAAAGATATAGAGCGTAGGGATGTTTGGAGAGATTCGATGTTGATGATACAAAACTATAACTACGATTATTCCATGCCGATGCTCCAAGACGTTGCACGTGAGAATAGCTATGAGGTACCACTTTATGAACCACCTAATGTTCCTCCCTACCCAATTCCTTATGAGCCATATCCTGGTCCATATCCATATCCCTATCCTGGTTATTTACCATTTCCCGAACCATATCCGGCTTATGGTAGAGTTCCTAACATGAGAGGTACGCATGTTGGAGGAACAAGTTTCGATGTTGGAGGATCATCTCGTGGTGGTCAGAAGAAACGTAGAGTTGAAGAGGAAGATGATGAAGAGGAGAGCGAGGATGAGTTCATCAACCCCGACATGGATTATGATGACGACGAGTGATTGTCATGTGGTTTATGGTTTGATTCAAAAACAATTATGTGTGTTGGATAATTTCTATTTCTTTCTATAACTCTTTCTTTTAGGATTAGTAACGTATTATGATAACATTTGGTTTGTTTTTAGTATTTTTGTTTGTGTTTTTGTTTGCTTGGTTTGGTTTATTTTTGCAGTTTTTGCAGGGGTGACATTACGGAAGCTTATGGTTGATCAATATTTGGAGTCGGAGAACTCATTTGCTTAGTTGTGATCAAATATGCATTTCGCGTATTTTTACCCTTGTAGTTTCTATTTTACTAAAATTTTCCCATTTCCTTTACTTTGAAGTTATTTTTATTACATTGAGGACAATGCAAAACTTAAGTGTGGGGGAGGGAAGAAAATAGGAAAAATAGGTGTATTTTTAATTTTTTAGGATTTATTGAGAATTCAAGTAACTAGGATTCGTTCGCCCTTGAAAATCTAGTTGTTTGAACACTTGAGTTAATTTTAAATGAAATTGTTTTAATGGTAAAAATAAGGGTATTTGAAAATTTTTGGAGCTTAATCAAGTTATTAGAGCAAATTCATTTCGGAATTGATGACATTTACTAGTACATGTTATAGTATTCACCTTAAATTGTGAGGATTTAAGCCTTTTTGTATAAAGCATTTCCCATGCTATATATTCTTGCTATGAGTGTGCCGGTGATTGTGTTTATTCTAGAACTTGTACTTGTTATGCATTACGGTTAAAATCACTTTCAAGTGATAAAACATATTCAAATGATAAGAGGCAACTTAGGATTTACACCAAATAGCCTTCCATTTACAAAATAATTTTTTCTAACCACATCGGTTAGTTATCCTCGTATTTGGAATCCATTTGTTAGCGTATATCTTTAGCGCTAGATACCCTTAGTTACACCCTTCGAGCCAATCTTTTTCTTTTGTTACATCCAGAAAAATATAAAAATATTTTACACTTTAAACCTTAGCCTAAACCTTTGTCAAAGTCTCATGGTTGGTTGCTAGTTGCTTGGTTTGATGGATTGTTTTTGATGATTATTAGTTCGACACACTTTACCATTCGTGTGTGCCATTCCAACAAAGATGAAGATTGATCACCTTTAGTTTTGTATTTTTGTGGTTATGCTTATGCGAAGTGTGTGGGAGATATGATATAAGAAGGAGTTGTTGTTAAAAAAAAATTAAAAAATGTATGTGTGATGGCAATTATAGCCAATGTGCTATGTTATGTATGGAGATGAAGAATAAAAGAGTATGTGATATTTTGTTAGCCAATGAGCTAAGTATGAAGAGTAATATTATGGAAAATCGTTGTATCAATTCAAATAGGAGGAGAAGATCGTAACTATAATCATTTACGGGTTCGTGCTTTGTTCGGTAACTAGCAACAATGGGATTTAGACTTGACTTTGTTTTTCTTTTATAACCAATTAAATAAATATTTCCCATGCGTTATCCCTACCCTTTTAGGCTTTTTGAAAATATCAAAGTGCATGAAAATTTTAGTGACCATCCATATTTTTGGTAATGGAATGACGCGCCAGCGATCTAGAGAATGTTTTGGTGACCATCCGTTATGCAAATGACGCGCCAGCGATCCAAGGTATAATCTAGTGACCATTCGTTATTACTTACTAAAAATGCACGCCAGTGATCTATTTGATTCTTGTATGAGATGTTTCAACATTAGCTGGTACAACCCATTAAACCTCATGTTACAACCCAATAAAAGTCCTCTTTGATGTTTTTGTTTTGTTGTTTTGATACTTGTACAAGCTTATGGTAAGACACATGAATCTTGATTGAGCAATGAGTGTTACCAATAAAATTACCTTGGAGTGATGAGTGAATTCAAAATTATTCTTCGTAAGGTGCTTAGTTATGTTATCATGCTTTACACTTGTTAATGCTCCATATAATTTTCGCATTAAAAATTAACAATTAACCTTAGGGATGATTGTTAGATTTTTGGAATCACAAATAAACCATACCGTTGAGATTATTTTTCTTCTAGACTTGCCCGAGGGCGAGCAAAACTCAAGTGTGGGGGATTTGATAACACGTAAATTATACATGTTTTTAGGTGCGTTTTATGCATCATATTTGGCCGTATTTGTACGTATTTGTTTCTTAATCATGGAAAAGTGTTTGTACAAGCAAATGTTGCCAAAAACAGGAAAAAGTAATGAAAAGATGAAGAAATGAAGTGAAGGTGCACAATTGGAGATTTTCGAGAAGGAATCGAGTGAAGAATCACACAAGGACTCAAGGATTTGATATATTCAAGATTTCTACGTTCATATGTCGAGATAATATCAAGTTCTAGGGAAGGAATTAGCACCAAAATGTAGGAGAAAGCATGCGACGAAGAATAATAAAGAAAAGTCAAGAATTAGGTTACAGGTCCAATCCAACCGATCGGTTGGAGCCCGTAACCGATTCGGTTGGAATTGACCAGAAGATCCAACCGATCGGTTTGATGAAATACCGATCGGTTGGAATGAACCTGCAGTTACAAGATTGTATTTAATGGCGTTTTTACTCCTCATTATCATGGATGGCTGATCATTTCTCACTAATAACTTCTTGGGAACGTTTTACCTTGAGAAATAAGTGACTTGGAGGCTATTTAATCACATCTAAGCCTACAACCAAGGAGTACCACAAAATCCTAAGTAATAACTTACACCAAGTTATTACTATCTTAATATTTCTCACCCAAAAGGTTGCTACAACAGTAAAAACGTCCAGGGAAGCTTTGAGTTAAAGTCTCAATAGTTTGGTTGAGTGTGTTGAGTTGTTTATTGTATTTGGTAGTCGATTGGATGCGTGTGGTTGCTATAGTTCCATGGTTTTAGTTCTTGTAATTCTCAAGCTAGGTGCACCTTGTTATTTACAATGAACTCTTGTTACTTTAAATATAATAAATGTTTTGTTTTCTACTTGTGTTTTAATATAATTGATATGGAGTGATTTGGTATATACTTGTGTGAATGATATAGTTAGTCATGGAGTATTCTTTACTTTAAAAAGGTGATGCATGAAAAAACTTCTTAATTTATGAGTTTGTTGGGACAAAATCTAATCTTGCTTAATTTGTTGATAAAAACATCTTTGGGAATATTGGCCGAAAGGGTTTTCTTAATGTTTTTATTCCAAAAAGTTAATGCACGAATTAGTATGGGATATGGTGTGTGACAAGCATCATGTTTACTCTTTTAAATGGATTTGAGAAGATTTCATCATGAAATTAGGCCGAAAGGATTCGTAGGAATTCATAAGTAAAGAGTTGCTTTTAAAACAACATTGTGTTAATGGAATTATATATTATTCTAGTTGTCTTAGGCCGAAAGGAAGTAAATAGATGATTGAATTCTAGTAATGGTTTAACATGATAAACACCATTGATTGTTAGTCATTCATATAAAAGTTGTGCATCATAACAAGTTTACACCAAGCTTAACATGAATACTCCAAATGATTGATTGTGGCATTTCACACAAGTATATGTTTTAGTTAATATTGTTTCTTGAATACTTGGATTTTCGATAATAAGGATTGACAACCCTTTTTAATACAAACTAGTTTATAATACTTAAATCACCAAATCCCTTTGGGCGATCTCGACTTACCCACCTTTACTAAAACGGACGAGTATACGTGCTCGTATGTGTTAAAAAGATAATCGGATAAGCGTGTTTATAAATTTTAAAACAAGTAGTCGCGTGACACATCAAATATGTACAAAGATATGACTCGACTTAGCAACCATGTAATCAATTAGACAATTAACTAAGAGTTTAAACATGTAACAATAATGCACTAAAGATGAGTGCATACAAGGAAGGCTAAGGCAATTTGGGTGTACATTTGGGGTGGATTGTAAACAAATTATTCCTTTAAGTAAAATGCTTAAAGTTATAAACGAAAAAGATAAGCTTGGAGGGGTGTACTAGGGGTATCGTGTACTAAAAATGAGTACATCGCAAAGGTGTGGGAAAATTAATTGACTTTATTAGTCAAGTAATTATGACTTCATTGGTCAAGTAATTATGATACGGGTTTAACACAAGGGTGATCCTAATGCCTCATCTCATGTAGCAAATCCTACTACACGAATGTAGTCTCACTATCGGTCTCAGGATGCATCACTATCACAAGTTCTAGAATCTAAGTACTACCGGTACACTCATATGCATCTTTTCCTAACAAATCTAGGGGCGAACCTCACATATTTGGGGTGTAAAATTTTGAATGGTACGGTTTTTCGAGCTAGTCATACAACTCCTATCCATGAGACGTTTATTAAGGCTAAAGCTTCACTCCTAAATGTTGTAAAAAAAATTTAAATTTGGCGCTAAAATTAACCTAACAAGTGTTTCTCTTAGTTTTATTACCCATCTACTATTGAACAAAAAAAATCAAGTGCAATTGCATTCTCTAAAGTATCATCATTTACCCCCCCCCCCCCCCCTTACACTTAGGCTGAACATTGTCCCCAATGTTCAATAAAAAGGATGTAAAAGTAACGAAGGTAAAAGAATGAAACAAATACTCCCTGATTCGTTCAGTGTGGATAATGCGATAACATGGTTAGATCCTTCTCCAAGAAAATGAACATTGAAAGCTTCCCTCCAGAAATATAAATCATCTTCTTGTCCAATATAACCTGTTAAACCTGAGAAAACAATCATGGCAAACCTCGCGTAAAATCGGCGGCAAACTCTATATATACTAAAATCCTAGGAAGCAAATTAAGATATAATGCTTGTGGAATGAATGTTTGCAGATTTCCTGGAGTTTATAAAACTAAAGATTTAACAAAAACTTTAAGACTCCGACAGAAAAACAAAACTCGAAAAATTTCCAGAATTTTACACTTGACGCCGTCAGGTTGTAATCCTGACGTCGTCAGAAGTGACCTGCAGAAATTTCATGTTAAGTTTCTGGAAAATTTCTGGATAAACTAACGCCTTAATTCCTGAAAATCCTGCAAAAATATCGTTATGACTCGATACAAGCATTTGACTCACACAAATACTAATATGCACATTCGTTTAATATTGTTGTGATTCATGTTCAATTTCGTTCATAGAAACAAATTTAGATTTCCCTTACACTTATCTTTTGCAAAATACCTTTATATGTAATCAAGACGAAGTTAAAAAAAAAAATAAAGCATTTTCACAATTTATTTTGAATCATGAGCCACAAACAATAAAAATAAAACATGCATACGGAAACAAATAAAATCAAACAAACAAACAATCAAACAAATAAAGCTTGGGTTGCCTCCCAAGAAGTGCTTTTCTTTATTTACGAGTCTTGTAGCTAGACTTAAGGTCACGGGTAATTACGTGACCTCGTCATTAGTCACGGTTTCTAGGTCATCCTCGGGTTTGGTTTTATATTCCGGACCTAGTAGCAAGCATTCTTTGTAGAAGCCAAGTATTTTTCTCATTACATGATCTACTCCTCTACGTCAATCCTCATCATTCCTATAGTAAACCGCTTGCTTGTGCTCTTTCTCAAGATCCAATAGAAGTCGGTATTGATCTATCTTATATGGCATTTGGTAGGCTACTTCATCGGTTTTGTCCTTGAACCTAACTATCCCTAAGGATGGGTCATAATTCATTTTAGAGGCTTCAACGAACGGCTTTCCAAACACTACTTGAGTTAGGCAGCTATCTATTACCGGACGAATATCTTCTACAATCACAAAGTCGGTAACATATGTGAAATTCTCTATAAGCATATGTAATCCCTTTACTCTTTCTACAAAGTTACTCATCCAACCCGTGTTGGAAAATATCCTAGGTCAGAGTTGCTTTTTCATTATCCAATTATAGTGGAGCCTAGTCATAAGGTTTATAGGAGATTTAAGGTCAATGTAGGCCTTCCACACATGTACATGCCCAATGTTGCACGGTATATATTGATATTAAAGGGATCGCCTGCTTTGATGATTGGTGAACCTAGGACGTATGGTGTCTCGATGTCATCGAATAAATCCCTATGGTATATGTGTTCTTCCTTAGGTGGTAGCCTATCGAAATAGTTCTCTACATTCTCTGCTTCCTCTACCTTCCCTTTCTTATTATCCTCCTTCTTAGATTCACTATCAATTCCAACCCTATTTACATCATCTTCTTCCCTATCCTTATCGATTGGCTTAATAGTAACAACATTGACAAAGTGGACATGCTTGGATTATGAGGGTTCCTTAACTTGGGTTCCACTATTAGTGTTCATAGTTTCCTTATTTGGCGTGGTCAACACTTGATTGTCAAGAGCTTTCAGTAAGTTGTCAATTTTATTGGTCATCTCCGTTTGTTGTTGATAAAATTTGGATTCAAACTTAGCCATACGAGCTTCTTGAGATTCCATAAATTTAGACATCAACCCTTCAAAATTATTGGTACTACCATAGTTGTTGGAAGGACTGTTGTTAAAAGTACGGTTAGGGGGTGGACCATTTGATTGGTAGCGATTAGGTGGAGTGGAAGAATTGTTTTGGGGTGCGTTTTGGTTTTGTTTCCACCTAAAGTTTGGGTGATTTTTCCAAGAGGGGTTGTATGAATCACCGTAAGGGTTTTTCTCGGGTTTGAAAGTGTACCACTTGTCTCCGACTCCGACAGTACGCGAGGATGCGCAATCCGTAAAAGCTTGTTCGGGGAGTTCCATGCAATCACGAGGTCGTAAGGACCACTACATAATTCGCATGAAGAAGTGATTTTGTTCACTTGGCTTGAAGGTTTAGGAGCTTCATAAGATTTCATGAGAAACTTGACTTGGTCTTCAAGTTCCATGATCATACGATCGGGAGTGCTTGAACTGATCGAAGGCAAAGATATTGCCTTGACCGTTTTGTTCAAATCATGGAGATCATTCCAAATTTCATTGTCATAGAGAGCAAGATCTACTATGAGTTCCCATGATACTTCCGCACTTTGATCACGTAGCTTGCCACTGGCCGCTTGGTAAATGGTTTGCCTCGTGGAGAGATTTGGACTTAGAGCCAAAGATCTAAGCCACGGTGAGGGACTTTTTGGAGTAAGTCCTTGAAATGAGTCCATACTTCATAAAGAGTTTCACCTTGACGTTGTTGGAACATCAAGATGTCATTTCTTAGCTTGGTGGTTCTCCCCGGTGGGAAAAATTGAGCAAGGAAACGAGTGGTGAGATCATCCCAAGAGGTGATGGATCCCTCGGGTAAAGTCTCAATCCATTGACTAGCTTGGTCACGTAAAGAGAATTGGAAGAGAGGCAATCGGGTTGTCTCTCGAGTTTCAACATCAAGGTCTATGGAATCTACAATTTTCAGGAAATCCTTGAGATGTTGATTATGATCTTCGAAATGAAGTCCATGGAATGCACATCCGCTTTGCACGAACCGGATGGTGTCGGATCGCAAGGGAGACACATTGGCTCCTAGAGTGAGCTCAATGGTGTTTCGGCTAGGACGGGAGTACTCTCCTAAAGTGCGGGGTCTAGGAGGTTGGTTTGGTTGTGGTGGGTTTTGTGGTGGGTTTTGTTGTAGTGGGTTGATTGGTTCAAAGATATTACCACCTTCCATGATGGCGGATGGTAATGGTTACGAACACAGGAACGAAGAAATAAGATAGACTAAAGAAACCTATAAAAAAATAAAATAAAAATCTTACTAAAAAGGAATCTAGCAAGTAGACCTAATAAAAAGAAATTTCAACCAAAACAATAACTATTCCCCGGCAGCGGCGCCAAAAACTTGATGCTTGGGATTGCACCCTCGCAAAAGGTTTTACCTCTCAAGGGATCTCAAGAGGCTTGCAATCCCCACCTGGCAGTGTACCTGACCGATGTAGTATAGTGTAGTGGCAAGTATCGGGGGATTGATCGTTCTCTCGGGGAATAGTGTCGTTAGGATCAAAACTTAATTAAACTAGGTTTAGCGGTAAGCGATGATTCTTTTTGTATTTTTATGGTTTATGGAAAGCAAGTAAAAATCTCGGGTATTGGAAGAGTGGGAGGAATTAGTTGCTAATCAACTAACCCAGATAACTACAAATGCAATAAAAATAAAATAACAAGAGAATAAAATGTTGAGAAAAACAATAGTAAGAGAAACGTGTTTACTTAGATTTCACTACTCCCTAGCTATCTTTCATTAATTGAATAGTTTGTTTCAATTGCGTGGATGACGGGTTATATTCCTTAATACCATTTGTGGGGCTGTGTACGATCTTCCCCAACTCTATAAGCTTCTACCTCTTCCTATGTCGAGCCGACAACTAGCTCCTAACATGGCCTCCTTAGTAGTCACTCATGCATTAAATACAACAATTATAATTGTAGTACACATCCGATTCATGTTTCTTAAGACGTTCAAGTATGTTACCAATTGGAAGTCTGCCAGTTTTCTTAAGCCTAACATCGATATCATTCATCTAATACAATTAATAACAACACTAGTACAAAAATGGCCTATCGTCACACATGGTTTATTTCAAACGGTCACACTGTAACATATTTACGTGAATAAATGTATGAAAATAAAATAAACAGCCACACTCTATCCGACTTGTGTGACCATTTCGGTATTTATGTGACTATAGGGTAACTGGTAAATATTTGTTGATCATTTAGTCACTTTTAATTCGGTACGTGTGACCGATGCAAATCCGCTTTAAACATTAGTCACACTACAGATATACTTATGTGACAAATATATGTCACACAATTGAAGAGTGTGACCAAAATAGATATATGGTCATATGAAGTAATTGTGTATATGGCTAAATTATATAGTCAAGTTTGTCACACATTATATAAACGTGACTGCTATTCTTTGCTGAATTGTTAGCCACATATGAATTTGAAATGTGTGACAACTAAAAATTCAGTTTGAAGCGTTAGTCACGAAATGCATTTAAGAGTGACAAATATATGTCACACACTTGAAGAGTGTGACCAAATGTCATATATGGTCACACTAAACCATAGACATAAATTATTAAGTGTAACCAAAATTCGATACATATGGTCACGTAAATGAATATATGTGTGTCTAAAGTTTTGTATATGTTTGCTTGCCCAAAATTTTCCCCAAAATTTGATCATCCCCCCAATATTTTCATTATATCCTGCTCTAATTTTCCCCCAAATTCAAAATCACACTTTTAGATCCCTCTCTCCAACCTTTCACTAATTCAGATCCCTCTCTCCACCTTTCACTACTAATTCAGCCACACCCTCCTTTTCCCCCAAAATCAAAATCAAAATCAAAACCATAGAAAATAGATACGGTTCTAACATCTTCAAGTACAATTCCACTTTTATCCCATTCTTTCATTTATTACCTTCAATATTGATGTTATTAGGTTCTATTAATTTATGTTATTCAGGCTTTATTTTGAAATGGCTCGTACAAAGCAAACCGGTCATAAATCAACCGGTGGAAAAGCACCCGGGAAGTAATTGGCTACCAAAGTATGTTCTTTTAATTTTGTTTGATTGTAATGAAATTAATATGGGTTTAATTATTTAATTTGATTTTAACTTTGTTGTGTAATTGATTTAAGGCTGCTCGGAAGTCTGCACCGACTACAGGTGGAGTGAAGAAGCCTCACTGTTACCGTCCTGGAACCGTTGCTCTTCGGTCAGTCTCTCATCCTTTATGTTTTTTGTAGTTTTTGTAGTTTTTATTTATTATTTACTGAGCTTGTTCATGTATTACCCTTAAAATGAGATTTAGAGACTGTCCTTTTCTTAAAAAAAAGAAAAAAAAAAGTTCATTATACTGTGATTATTATTGTTTGAAAATGAGATTTAGAACTTGGTTCATTTTGCTTGCTACCACCCTCACGATGATGCTTCTGAGCAGAAGGAAGGTAAGTTAGATATTCTAGAACTTGGTTCATTTTGCTTGCTAACTGAGGTCAATAACCAAGTCCTGTTGAAGTTAATTAGCATTTAAGTTAATGAGTTCATTATAGTTATATATTTGTTGGCTTGTTGTGATGCTTTACATGTTGCTGAAGTTTACACTCATGTTCTGTTTTTAGGGGTAATAGTGGCGAGAACACTAAATTTTCACCATTTTGGTGGTTTAGCACTAAAACAAGTTTCTTTCGCTATTGCTTAGTCCCTTAACCTTTCTTGGTCTTTCTTCACAGTTATTCTGCGAGTACCAAATAGAGTTAAGAGATTTAGTTGATTAAATGATGGAACTTGGTTGTTTAAATCTGAACAAGTTTAGGGGCTAAACTACCAAAATGATGAAGGTTTAATAGTATTACCATATTTAACCTTGTTTCACCATTGAACATAAGGTGAATTGTTTTGGTTTACATGGTCTTCCTGTGTGTATCTCAGATTAAAAATTAACAATTGTCTTTCTCTCGTTTCAGCTGAAGCGATTGATGCCCCTGTATCGTCCGTAAATGAAAAATATACAAAAGCTTAGTATACAAGAAGAGGAGCACGTGGACAACCTGAAGATGATGTCATCCCCTCTATAGTAATTCCAGATCACCTGCAAGTCCATACTGCCGATTTGTCACACTTGAGTTTTGGAAGCTTTAGTGCAAACGTGAATGCTGGTTTATCTGGAACTTCATCTGTTGAGCAACCTGAAACTACGTATCACCTCCTGGAATAATGTCCCATTGTTCTTATGTTTGTTTTTTTATTACTTTTCCTCATTCAAGTTCCTTTTGCAGAAATCGCGAGTACTATGATGACGGGCCTACAAAAGCATTAGAGAGCGATCTGGTTCAAAGAACAGAAGCTGAGAGTTATGATTTACCTTCTGTTTCACAAGGCGGTGTATTGAATCAAGATGTTCCTGAAGTGACACATAGCAGTCAATATGGTTTTCCTCCTACAACACATGCTCATACATATGATAATCCCTAGCTATTGAACTCTTCTTTCCCTCAATCTCAGACACCTCCACAGACTCAACTTTCGACACCCTTTTTAAATGCCATGGTAAGGCGTTTGTGTTTCCTAGAATGTTAATAACTTGTACGTATTTTATATGTGATGTTGAGGATAATATTAAATTTCTATTTTCTTCAACTATTCTGCACCAGGCTGGCGACACAAACTCATTGTTGGCAGCAAATGGTCATCCTGCCAGAGAATCTGGTTTGTCATACTCACAGTTTTCAGTTTGTCAATCCATGCCTACTAGGTATGCCAACTCGGTGTCATCGATCAAAGATCCAACCATATCTATTGCTGAGGTACTGCACTGAATCTAATTACTTAAATTCACATGATGTATTTATTTCGCACATTTTTACTTTTGGAAAACATTAGTTCTTAAGTATTTAATTTATTCGAAAGCAGATGTTACGATAAGTAATAACATAATAATCAATAATTAAAAATCATGTGCCTTTTTTCTTGAATAACAAAATTTCATAACAAAAAAGTTATATTTTTTTTAAAACATTGAGGGTTTATTGAAGATGTTGATCATTAAATACAAACGTTGCTCGGGTGGCCACACGTCTAGGTTGGGTCCCACTCCAATCCCTCCCTGATCATGTAGCAATACATCTTTTGAATGCGTAAGTATCTCACTATCTTGTAACTTATGAGAAAATATCACGGACCTCTTTTGAATGCGTAAGTATCTCACTATCTTCTAACTTATGAGAAAATATCACGGACCTAGAGTATTAATTTTTGATATTTTATTCCAGGTACCCTCCATACAACAACATTCAGAAATACCTCTTCCCGCGGCTATGCACTCTTGAAAAAGAAAAATTGTAAGCTTTATCTTTCTGCATTCCCAGTTATTTTCATGTATACATATATTTTGTTCAGGCTCATGGAGAGTTTGTCGAGCAACTGGGAGTTTGTCGAGATGGAGAGGCTTCATCACACACTACAACAGCTCGAGATTGAGTTGCCTAAGACAAAAGAAAAGAGTGGAAACAATTATGGAGGATCAAGAATTACTACTCAACCAAATGGAAAGGATGGATCTCATTAAGTACTGCTAGTGTATTATTTACAACTCTTAGTTATAAGTTAGTACTGTTGGTTCATATAGTTAGTACTGCTTATATGATATGTATTAGTGGTTCAGTTATATACATTCCAATTTTATTGTATTTGAATTCGTTTTGTTATATATTTGAATTTCTTTTGACATATATTGATTTCTTAAATGTGACTAAAAGATGCATATAGTCACACTTATTTTGGTCACTGTTTGCTTAATTCGTTGTGTGACTAAATATTACAAAAGGCCACAAAAAAAATTAATGTGGCAATTGGATGATCAATAGTCACACAAAATATACACTTCTTCACCTTAAACATCATATGGTCACACTTATTAACATTTTTTGTCACTTTTTGCTTAATTATGTGTGACTAAATACCAAAAACAAACATGAATTGTGTGACTAAATATTACAAAAGGCCACACAAACTAAAAATTCATGTGACCATTGGATGAACAACAGTCACACAAAATACATATTTCTTTATTTTAAACAACATATGGTCACACTTATTAACACTTTTAGCCACTTTTTGCTTAATTATATGTGACTAACTCCAAGAAAACAACACCCGTTGTGTGACTAAATCATCACAAACGTCACATTTATTATATATTCATGTGGCCGTAGAACGGAAATAGTCACACAAAATGCACATTTACTTGAATAAATCATCTCAAATGTCACATATATTATATATTTATGTGGCCAAAGGACGAACAATAGTTACTCTCAAAAAACATTCGTGTAACTATAAAGTGTTTACGGTCACACATACTCATTAATCCAACAAAACTTGTGCATAATTTGTCAGACATATTCGGGTTTTGGTCACTCTTTTTCAATGACAATGGTCACGAACTCAACAATGTCACCATATGCCATCTACGGTGGCAGCACCTATGGTGACACACAACCAAAAAAAACATGTGTGACTATATGCATATCGTCACACATTTCTGGCGTGACCAATACCACTTTTTGTACTAGTGCAAACAATCAACCAACAATCAATAGCTAGGTTTCATTATATCTAAGTAAACACAAACAAACCTAGCCTAGCATGTTAAAGTTGTTGACATAAATAATGTATGAAAACGTTATTTATATCTCTCGATATCTCTATATTTTGACGATCACAAAATGTAAAATCGTCAATCGTATAATTACTACGTAAACAAGTATTAAGCTAGTTTATATCACTATATCCAACTTAATCACTTAAGGTATGGATAAACAAGTGCTTAATACATCTCATGATCAAAGGAATATTTAATTAACTAATACAAAGTTTATTTAATTATATAAACATATTATATATTTTTGAAAAACACTTTTGGTAATAAAGAAAAATGTTTTAATCATACTAAATATATAATTTCAAATATTTAACCAAAATCAGTTAGTTTTTCACCAAATAAACTTTCCCCACTAAAAGACAAGTTTTCTGGCCGTTACAGTTGGGCGGCCCCCTTAATTATAAGGGGCGGTCCCCTTAATTTTAAGGGGGCCGGCCACGATTTAAGGGGACCGGCCAGGCTCCCCTGTCAGAAAATGTCAGAATTTCTCTCCTATAAATATCACCTTAATTCTGGAATTTTCACCCACCTTTTGCACGAAATTTTCAGATCTATAACTTTCTAAACATCCTCTAAAACCCTTTGATCATTTGTATATTAATCCTTGTTTCAAGTGATTCAATCCCTCATCATCCATTCTCATCCAAAGTGCAAAAGAAGAACACTCTTTCTACAACCAAGTTCAAGAAGTGTTGAAGAGTAGTTGTGCATAGTGTATATATGTATATTCATTTGTGAATATTGTGTTGTGCTTGTAATTGATTGTTTAGAAGATATAGAAGTTGTGTAGGAAGTAGAAGTTGATAAGTAGTGAAGTAGGTTAGTTGTGAAGATAGGTGTGAAGTAGAAGATTGGTGTGTACAAGATTGGTGTGTAGAAGATAGGTGTGAAGAAGATTGGTGTGTAGCTATTAGGTGTGAAGAAGTTGTGATCAAGTTGTGAAGTTGGTGTGTTGTGTAAATTGGTGTGTAAGGCTTTCTCCGCCACAAGTGAGTTTGTTGACATAGTGAAGAAAACTCTCGAGTAGGTGACTCGGGGAGTGGAGTAGGAACAAGGAAGGTGTCCTTGTAGCCGAACCACTATAAATCCTTGTGTTGTGGTTTGATCTTTCCAACTCTTCTCATTACTTATTTATTTATCTTTACTATATTAGCTTTGTTAGTTAGTTACAATACAATTGTTTATATAGTGCAAGTATTGAATTCATATAAACTAGAATCGAAGTTTTTAAAACAAACTTGTGTTTATAAATTTTAGAAAGGACGTAAAACTATTCAACCCCCCTTCTAGTTTTCCACAATTGGTATCAGGAGCCACGTCTAGCAAGATTTTTAAAATATATTGTATTTTAAAACTTGTAACGATCTATGGAATCTGAAAAATATTTAGAAGGGCAATCTATGCAAAGACCACCACTATTTGAAAGTGATGGATTATTATATTGGAAAAATCGATTCGAAACTTATGTGAAATCAAAATATCTATATCTTTGGCATGTTATTACCAATGGTGATTTTTTACCTATTCAAAATAACCCTGAAACTAAGAAAGATGAAATCGTACCTTTTGAAACACAAAATGATGATTTAAAAAGAAAACTTGCTAAAAATAATGAAGCAAAAATGGTTATTTACAATGCACTACCACGTAAAGAGTACGAAAGGATCTTTATGTGTGAAACCGCAAAAGAAATTTGGAACTCTTTATTAATAACTCACAAAGGTAATAATCAAGTCAAAGATAATAAAATAGATCTACTTGTTCAACAATATGATCAATTCACGATTCCGGAAGAGGAATCAATTGATAATGCTTTTGCTAAATTTAACACTATCATCACAAGTTTAAAAGCACTTGATGAGAATTTTTCTAGTAAGAATTTTGTTAGGAAATTTCTTAGAGCTCTTCACCCAAAATGGCGAGCTAAAGTGACGGCTATTGAAGAATCAAAGAATTTGTCAACGCTGCAACTTGATGAATTAATTGGTAATTTGAAAGTCTACGAAGCAATTATAAAGAAGGACTCCGAAATGGTTAAAGGAAAACGTGAGCAAAGCAAGTCAATCGCCTTGAAAGCTAGAAAGGAATCCAATAACGAAGATAGCTCATCTTTCGAAAGCGATGACGAAGAATATGCCATGGCCGTAAGAGACTTCAAGAAATTCTTCAAAAGGCGAGGAAGATTCGTTAGACAACCACACGATGAAAGGAGAGCACCTCAAAAGAATAATGATGACAAGTATAGCAAGAATGAGAGAAAGTGTTTCAAGTGTGGTGATCCGAATCACCTCATTGGAAAATGTCCAATGATGACAAGAGATCAAAATCAAAGAGCGTTTGTTGGAGGAGCTTGGAGTGATAGCGATGAAGATAAGAAAGAAACAACAAAGGAAGAAAAGTGTCTCATGGCTAAGACATCAAATGAGGTACGTTCAGAAACCGAATACTTTAGTGATGAAAATTTATCATTAGATGAAAAAGATTTAGATAGTGAATACAATAGATTATGCAAACTAGGACAACTAGTTATGGCTAAAAACAAATCACTAAAATACATAAACAACCAACTAGAAAATGAAGTACTAGAACTAAAAATTAAAATACACCAACTTGAGAAAGGTAAAGAAATTGTTGAAGAATGTAAATTATGCGAAGAGCTTAAAAATGAAAGCAACAAACTTAAGGAAGAAATTTGTAAATTTGATAAATTTGAAAATAGTAGTAACTCACTTAGTAAAATTATAAGTATTCAAAGAATATCAGGAGATAAAACCGGTCTAGGCTTTAACTCAACTGAAGCTTCAACAAGTGAAGTTAAAAATGTTAAATTTGAAAGTGAAATCAAGGAACTAAAACCTTCAAAATCTAATCCTAAGTATATGCTCTTAAATGATAAGAAAATACCTCTCGCTAGTAATGAAGAAATAAAACCGTTTTATAAACCATCTTTAAAAACCGAAGTAGAATCGTCTAAAACTAAAACAAGATCTAAAACTCCACCACCTAGGAAACCGAATAATTCTTACCCTAGACCTAAAACACCTCAACCAAGAGTAAACCAAAATAGACGAAACTTTAACAATAATCAACAAATGTGGAACTTCAATCCATGGGGAATGTTTCCACCATATATGCACCCAAGTCAAATACAAAACATGTTCGGGACAAATAACTTTGGTCAAATGAGACAATGGGGACCAACGTAAAAATTCTCGCCATTCAAACATGGAAATCTTTGTTATCACCTCTTGTTCGGACTATCTCTTGAAGATTTTGAAGTTAAACGCATTGAAGACGAAAGGTACATATTTCCTTTTATTTCCTTGTCATCAAATGCATGCTTAGTTTAGTATCTAGTTTTTATGTGATTTTGATTGGTTCATTATTCCCTCTAGTTTTTATTTCTATACATATATATACTTATCTACTTATACTATATTTAAATACATATATATACATACATATACACTTAGATATATCTAGGATCTTATAACCTAGAAAATTCATTTGTTGATTTTCTAGAACTAGAAATTGTTCGTTTACGAACCTTTTATTTTTCCCATTTGCCTTATTGAACTTTTCTGTTCAACGACACTCATGCTGATGAAGAGAGATGAGTCGAAAAAATCTATGGATGAAACAAACTCCCGGCTTTCGTTGCATACGTCTCCCTCCTATATTCTCGACTTATACGCCATTACTATATAATATATATATATATATATATATATATATATATATATATATATATATATATATATATATATATATATATATATATACTTATGAACCTTCCACAACTTTCTCGTTCACTTGACAACTTGATGAATTTCATCCGAAATGATCAAGAAAAGTTTATTGACAATATGTCAAGTAAAAATGTCAAGTAATTCCTTTCGTGCGTACACTCTCCAACGTATGTTTGATTAAATATAAATCTAATATATATATATATATATATATATATATATATATATATATATATATATATATATATATATATATATATATATATAAATATTTTCTTGTTTGTTCCAGAAACCAAAACTTGAAAAATAAAATTTTTGAGGGCGGTCCCCTTAATGTTTAAGGGGACCGACAGCCAAATGAAGGGCGGCCCCCTTAATGTTTAAGGGGACCGGCCATCTGATTACCCAAACCCATTTTTTCCTTTGTTCCTTTTGCCAAACACTCCACTTTTTCATACTCCCCTTCCCCTGCTTCTGCTGTGACGAAAACCAAAACCCAAAAACATCTCAAATCACTTCCAAATCACATAATTCGGGTTAATTCGCAAAGGGCAAATTCATCTAACACAATCACCATTACGTATTGTAAGTTTTTCATAACACATTTCATCTTATTTCATCTTATTTGGTCACACTCATGATTATGCATGTTTTATAAAATTTCTTCAATTTCACAATTTCTCTCAAATTGAGTCTAAAAACTCCATAACTAAATGCTTCCCCTAGGATTAAAATGATTAATCAACACTAGAAACTAGTAATTATAAACTAATCATGTCGAAAATTTATTTTTTTTTTGAAAAATTTTATACACTCCTCTTCAAAAAATTTTAGTAAACGCATTGTTGAATAATGATTTGAAAACGTGTTAAAACTAATCACATTATACTTTCGTAACTTGTAAAACTTGAAATTACATTTTTCGACCAAGAAAAATTATATTGGTTCGCAATATAGGGGTGTTTGGATTATGTCCAAATAATGTCGAAACCTAGTCATTATAATTTTTATAAAACGTTGTTATAATTATAAACCTAAAATTGCTAATCGGACTTGTCAAGATATATAATTCATATATATATATTGACATACAAGTGGTATAAGTAACTAGTTAAGGAAGTGTTTGGTTTATTACTAAAAATGACATTTTTAAGTAAAAATACAAACCATCTTTTTCAAAAACAAATCACATGCATAAGAAACTCGCAATAAATAGCTAGTTCTACAATCTAATGTAAATCTAGTAAATTTCATGATATATTAAGATGTTTAAAAGGGCGTTTGGATTTGTCCATAACTACTTATTAAACATCGTAAAGTATATCTAGAACGAGTTCAAAACAATATTAAGGAACATGGTAATCTACTTCCTAGGATTAGTGACAAAGTATGTTTACGTTCCAACATAAGCCTTAACAATATACATATACTTTTATCCCTCTTTATATTTATTTTGGTCTTTTGTATTGTTGATTTCTTTAGGTGAAAATGCCAAAAGCGACTACCGAAGATCTTTCCCACACCAAAAACTACATTCCCAAAGTTTCCCAACTCCCTACTACATCTCCTTCCATTGGACGTATGTATCTTGATATTGAAAATAGAAACATTCACGAAGGACGTGTAGTAGATCTAGCCTTTGCCCAATCCGACTTCATCGATCGCTTGTTTTCAAGCATCAAACTCAATTGTCTTTATGAAATTAATGAGCCAATCGTTCCTCGTTTCATAGTCGATTTCTATAGCCAAGTCACCGTCCAAACCAATGATCTTGGTTTCATCACCATCTCCTTTATGATTCAAAATGAATTTATCACATTAACTCTCGAACAATTTGGTCAAATCCTTCAAATTCCATTTAGAGGTCATGCCGTTTTTTCAAATGAGTGGGACCTCGAAACTCTTCATCGTTATCGACCAACCTTCGGTCCCTATCTCTCCGACATCCCTCATCCTGACGAAATTCGTCAAGTTCTTGGTGTGGAGCGTGCCACCACAACTCGTAAAATAAAATCCAAAAAACGTTCAAATCTCTCCATACCAACTTCTCCTCAAGGAATTAAGCCCCCACATGAAGCGTTGGGAAGAACTCATTCGTGAGAATGCGTTTGGTACTGGAGGTCACCGGGACCATCTCCCGGCGTGCCTAGCTCACATGTTGTATTGTATAGCTGTCGAAAAGCCGTACAATTTGGCCTACTTCTTTATCAAACGGATTGAGTGTGCTAGAAAAACTCCTAAAGCAAATCTTCCATATGGAATGTTCCTCACTCGTCTCTATCGTCATGTTATCGAGTACTACCCCGATCTTGACAATAGTATCTATGAGTCCATCTATCCCACCTTACGTCCTCTAGCTCTAAAACAAGCTCGATGAACTCGAAGTGACAAGGGAAAATCTCGTCGTCATAGTTTTCATGGATCATCTTCTAGACAAGACGATGGCGATGAGGAGGAAAACATCCATGATGTTAGTACCCCTTCGTTTTCTGAGTTCGTTGACAACTTAGAGGATCTTGACTATTCCGAGTATTCTACCCCATCTCCTAGTGCTCAAACCGAAGAAGTGCTTCATGAACGAACTACCGAAATGCTTAGAAGACAGAAGAGTTTGCATGAAGAAGTTAGAGGTGGCTTCAAATCCATCGGGAACACTTTGAAGGGTATTTTCGGGAAGAAAAAGAGATGATGTGCTTAGATTACGTTTGATGAACAATATTTATCTTTATGTCTTGTGTGCTATTTGTCCGAAATACATTCGGAAGTACTTGTAATTTTCTTGGAACAATTGTTTGGATAAATGATTAGGATGTTAACTTGTCTTATTATGCTTAATATATGCTTATAAATGCATGTTTTAACTCTTAATCTATATATATACTTGCATGCTTAGCTTATATATATATATATATATATATATATATACATATATATATATATATATATATATATATATATATATATATATATATATATATATATATATATATATATATCATGTATGCTTTATAATAGACCAAAACAAATGTGAAATGTTCAAATAGAGCTTGCTGCAAATACAAAACAGAACACAACATTTTTCCAGAAAAATTTTGAAAAATTTTGGTTTCTGGGTCGTCAGATGGGCGGCCCCCTTAAAATTAAGGGGACCGGCCTCCATTTAAGGGGACCGGCCATCTGGAACAGTTTTTACACTGTTTTCTTTTGCATCTTGTGATTCCTTTTGCTAGTCCCAGCTACCATTTCCCTTAAAAACTAAACTGATTTTGGAATATATCGTTACAATTTCAAATTAATTCCACTTCTAAACATGTTTTCCCACTATATAATTCCCATGCATGTTTAATTCACATTTCATCATCCTCAACATTCATCAAACATCATCATGTCATCACCAAGAACCACCTATTCAAACAATGCCAAGAAACAAAAACTTGTCATTATTCCACCCAAACAACTCTTCATTGATCTTACAAATGAAGACAACACCACCCCATCTCCACCACCTCAATGTTCATCTCCTAGTGCACCAAATGCACCCTCCAAAACACCTTCAACAAATGGAAACTCTACTTCCTCCATACCATCCACTTCATCCATTAATGACTACATAAACACCCACTTATCTCCTCCACCAATAGTTCAACCATCACAACCCACCAATGAAAACACAACCCTTGCAATAAACCTCTCACTATCACCATTAACACCTCTTGATGCACACTTTTCATCATCCCCAATCAATCCACCAACCTATAACCCCATCCCATGGAGTTTACTTGAAGCTCATGGTGACACTTACCTTTGTTACATCCACAACCGAACAATTGTGTTCGGACTAAGAGATGAAATGCAATACATGTTTTCTCACATTGAAAACTTGTTGCATCCACCACCAACAACAAACACAACTCCTCCACCACCATCAACAAACACTCCTCCTCCATCACCATCTCCATGTTCACCATCCATTCCTCCCAATTAAACATGCTTGGTGTCTCACAAATAAAATTATATTAAACCATTTTGGATGGCAAGCTCTAGAGAGGACTCTCATATTTGAGCTTTGGTTTATTATTTCAATGATGATTGTAAGCCTTTAAAGGCTTTTGTTAGTTGCATTACTTGTTTCATTTGTTGATGTAATGCTTGATGTATTTATTTCACTTGATTAATGTTATGGTTATGTTTAGTTTATACTTTTGCATGCTATATACATATATATGTTGCTTGCCACTAAATATTTTTGCAAGATATCCATATCTCGATTCCTTTTGGCCTCAAAACGAGGGGGAGTATACTTCAAGGGGGAGCTTCCATTAACACGGGATAACCTTTTTGATGCTAACAAAAAGGGGGGAGAAGTGATATAAACTCACAATAATACTTGAATATATACTAATTTTCGATTAATGAGTTTAAATTTTGTAATCATCAAAAAAGAGGAGATTGTTGACATAAATAATGTATGAAAACGTTATTTATATCTTTCGATATCTCTATATTTTGACGATCACAAAATGTAAAATCGTCAATCGTATAATTACTACGTAAACAAGTATTAAGCTAGTTTATATCACTATATCCAACTTAATCACTTAAGGTATGGATAAACAAGTGCTTAATACATCTCATGATCAAAGGAATATTTAATTAACTAATACAAAGTTTATTTAATTATATAAACATATTATATATTTTTGAAAAACACTTTTGGTAATAAAGAAAAATGTTTTAATCATACTAAATATATAATTTCAAATATTTAACCAAAATCAGTTAGTTTTTCACCAAATAAACTTTCCCCACTAAAAGACAAGTTTTCTGGCCGTTACAGTTGGGCGGCCCCCTTAATTATAAGGGGCGGTCCCCTTAATTTTAAGGGCGCCGGCCACGATTTAAGGGGACCGGCCAGGCTCCCCTGTCAGAAAATGTCAGAATTTCTCTCCTATAAATATCACCTTAATTCTGGAATTTTCACCCACCTTTTGCACGAAATTTTCAGATCTATAACTTTCTAAACATCCTCTAAAACCCTTTGATCATTTGTATATTAATCCTTGTTTCAAGTGATTCAATCCCTCATCATCCATTCTCATCCAAAGTGCAAAAGAAGAACACTCTTTCTACAACTAAGTTCAAGAAGTGTTGAAGAGTAGTTGTGCATAGTGTATATATGTATATTCATTTGTGAATATTGTGTTGTGCTTGTAATTGATTGTTTAGAAGATATAGAAGTTGTGTAGGAAGTAGAAGTTGATAAGTAGTGAAGTAGGTTAGTTGTGAAGATAGGTGTGAAGTAGAAGATTGGTGTGTAGAAGATAGGTGTGAAGAAGATTGGTGTGTAGCTATTAGGTATGAAGAAGTTGTGTAGAAGTTGTGATCAAGTTGTGAAGTTGGTGTGTTGTGTAAATTGGTGAGTAAGGCTTTCTCCGCCACAAGTGAGTTTGTTGACATAGTGAAGAAAACTCTCGAGTAGGTGACTCGGGGAGTGGAGTAGGAACAAGGAAGGTGTCCTTGTAGCCGAACCACTATAAATCCTTGTGTTGTGGTTTGATCTTTCCAACTCTTCTCATTACTTATTTATTTATCTTTACTATATTAGCTTTGTTAGTTAGTTACAATACAATTGTTTATATAGTGCAAGTATTGAATTCATATAAACTAGAATCGAAGTTTTTAAAACAAACTTGTGTTTATAAATTTTAGAAAGGACGTAAAACTATTCAACCCCCCTTCTAGTTTTCCACAAAAGTAAAGACAAGCATAAGATATAATCAAACAACATATAGACATATTGAATGATTATTGAAAGACTTATCTTTATTGAAACATGGATGAAAGAAGGGTTTGAAACCCCTACAATATGATGAAAATTTGACCTACGGTTTGTGGTAAAAGTTCCTCCAAAAGTTCTCTTTAATGAATGAAAATTAGAAAACTATATATAGAGAATACACGTCTGACGGCGTCACGTTGTAATCCTGACGCCATCAACCTGCCGCCAATACTCTTCACGGATTGCCTAGATCCAGATCTGACGCCGTCATGTGTAATTATTTTCTTGGCCGTCGCGTGTAAATTTGCTCTTGACGGCCTTGGCTTCCCATAGCATGACGCCGTCACTCTTTAAATCCCAAAAACATTCTGGCGTGTCTCGTGTAACTTTTTATCCACCTCTTTGCCAATACGTGACACCGTCACATGCAACTCTTGACGCCGTCAGGTACTATTTCCAGCATAATTTTAGAGACTTTGTCGTTTTCTTCACTTTTCGCTCCAAAAATGTCCAAAATGCTTTCTTTTCCAGATTTCTTCTTCAAAGTACCTAAAATGACAAAAGGAACGATATGAGGCAATATTTGATCAAATAATCATGACTTAGGGCTTAAATTACCCCTAAAAGCGTAACACTTTTCGCCTCATCAAAGCTCACTTTTCGTCCTACTGCACTCCCCGAGTACCACATTCAAGAGTTTTCAATCACTATGTCAACACACTCCCTTTAGACGGAGTAAACCATATACAAGCTTACACCAAGATTAACGATACTAAGCAGATTGTCGAGTCCTAATCCTAGCTAGAACCAATCTACACCAAGGCCCACATGGCCACATGAACAAGCACTCTTGTTCACTTAGATCGACACACGATCTAAGCCTTCACACGGACGATCACCCCGTCCACTCCGTCAAATGAACGAGCACTCTCGTTCACTTGAATCTTCACCCGATTCAAGCCTTCACACATGGACTTAACTAAGTCCCAATCAACACACTATAACTACACTAAGTCCTACCCTTCACACAAAAATACACAAGCTATTACAAGTCCTAATCTAGATACAACACTTCACGAACTTACACCTTTGTCCAGATACACCCTAACACACCTATTCACGACTCACACACAAGTCAGATACACAATCTTACAATATATACAAATGAGAGAGTTAGAGGAGAAGAGAATTGTAACACTTGTTACGTTTGTGTGTGGACTCAATAACATATCGATTCTTTATGACTTCGAGTGCTCTTCTCTTGCACTTTGATGTAGAGGATGATAGAATCACTTCTAACCACTAACCGACATGTTATAGTGATCAAAGAAAGAAGGAGGAAAGAACATAAAGTTTTCTTACAAAGAGGCTTATTTTTCTGAAAGAAATAGTGCAGTATTCATAGCCATCAGGAGGAGCGGGGGACGGTCCCCTAAAAGAGGACAGTCCTTTATCACTAAGGGACCGTCGTCCCATTTAGAGGACTGTGACCCCCCAAAATTTACAACGCAGCGAAATACCAATTTGGGTGTCACTTCATAATTCATAAAAACAAGTTACATAAAACGACCTCAAAAGAGACGTTTAATAAAATGTCACATTCGATTTGATAAATCAGAGTACAAAGGTCCCAACAATTTTTATTCAAAACTTTAAGTTTCAAGAGTTCAAACATGACTCATTTGCATATTTAAAAAAATATAATAATAATCGAATGTGAAGAAAACAAGTCCTTCAATATTTGATATCCACGCGACTCCGATTGCTCCCAATGCTCAGCTAATAGAGACCTGAGATAAAACATGCTAAAAATGTCAACACAAAGGTTGAGTGAATCCATAGAGTTTAAGTAATAAGTAGTTGATCACAATATAATTCAGTTTGTAAAAGTGACTAAGCAACGAATACAAAGTCAGAAAAGTTTATTATTGCCCTAAGCTCGTGACACCGAACCTTAACGTCATTTTTCGTCATTGATCATATAATAAATTTGCCCTTCGACAATAGGTAATAGCCAATTTACCTAGCAACCTCAAATACAGTGCACACGATAGCCCAGCAGGGCAAGTTCGGCATAAGGGCGGTCAGGCCCAATAGATCTATTCACAGTATTCACGTTTACACGCATGTAATTAACGGTTCACGATAGAAGGGACTTTCAGGCTATGGGAAACTTAGGCAATAATAATGTCATGAAAGCATAAATTTCAAAGCAATTGTGATCATAAATATTTATAGCATGTATCTCCCCCACGGAGTTTGTAAAACAATTGAAGTAAAATTGGGGCTATGAACTCACCAACGATGGAGTAGTAGTAGAAACGGAAAGTGCGCACGTCGAGAAAATCCGCAAAAGTCACAAACGACCTAAACAAAATATAACACGGCTTAGGCTCGGGGAAATATGTGACGCTTATACATAAGTGTTTATACAGTAAATAAACTTATAATACTCTATGGTATTTTAGTTAAGAGTTTTAAAACAAATCGCGGTTTGAAAAGATATTTATTTAAGTTTAAATGGTATAAAAATTATAAAGCTGTTAGAAATTTAATAAAAATTCCGTACGAATCGGGTCGCTATTTCTAAACCGTAAATGTTAAAATTATGAACTTTATATGCTTGGAAAGGTATGAATCTGTATTTTTCAAAAACTAAGGTCTCGCCTAACTAAGAACTTCACAACAAGGGTGAAATTACCAATTTACCCCTATGTCTCTATGCAGTTAATTCCAGCATCCAGTCAGGCTTAGGAAAAAGAGAACATCTTTTGTTCTACAGGTCTAATGGACATGAGGCCAGTGGGAAAAGTTTTCTACATGTCTTAGCTCCAACTTTTATGTTTTGGAAAACATAAGGTTCTGGGTAAAATTTTAGAGAAAATGGCGTATCAAAACTGACATGCATTTCTGGGTAACTTTTAGTGTAGGAATTTTATTAAAATCTTCATGAGGTTTTAAGATTTGTGGCTTTTTGGTAAATGATCCTGAGACATAGGGATACATCCATATATTTTTATTTTTGCTCAAAACCCACTGAGGACAAAATGGCATGGTCGTTTTTCCACATGAAAAATCTAGACAGATTCACTTTTAAAGGTTATGTCTTTCTAGTGCTCCTAAGCTAGGTTTTGTGATTCAAATGTAGAAACCAATTATGAAAAACTCTTAAGTGGATCAAATATTAATATGACCAGGAAACAAAGTGGTTTTTAAGAAAGCTTGAGGTGTTTACAAAAGTAAAACAAAATGGAAACAAGACTAGTAACAAAAATGTAGCTAGCAACTCTTGCATTTAACAACTCAATCTAACCTAACAACCTATCTAACTCTTATATTCCTATGAAAACTTGAATCAAAATCTTCCAAGGACACATGCAAGAGTTGTTTAATCTATCCTAGAAATTGCTATAAATAAATGAAAGTATAAAGAGTTTTAATGAATAGAAAAGATTAGGAAAATTACTAGTACTCTTGGACCTTCAAGTCTAGTACTTATGTAGTTAGGAAAATCAATCACCAAGGGTCTCTTTGGCCTTAAGAAGCCACGAAATACAAGAGAGAAAATCAGATTTTTGGAGTGAAATGTTGAGGTGATAATAACAATGTGATGTTTTAGTGGTTTTATGGTTAGGAGTTATAGTGGAGTACACAAGTGTTAAGATTTGCACTTTGTTAGCATGCACACCATAAATTTCAGCCACCTCATGGCTAGGAGATGGAGTTAGTGGGTTTTGGTGGTATATTTAGGTTATAAGTGTGTGTTGTGGTGTAGTTTTGATCCCGGTAATTTAAAACGTGTAGTTTTTAAGACGCGTAACGTAAAATGGTATGCAATAAAACGTGAAACTTATAAAAATAAAAATAAACTTGTATCATAACTTATTTGAGTAAATTAATGTTTCATGTATTTTCCGAGCCTTCCGGAGTGTCATAGAGTCGTTAAAGCTTAAAATGCGAGCCGAAAACGCGTAAAATGTAAAAGGTGCAAGGTTTTCGTAAAATTGGAAAAAGTAAATTATGACTTTTAAAATAGAATTGTGAGGAACCAAATGTGCATAAAAAGTGTATACTAGACATAGTCTAGTGTCGGTTGAATTAATTGAACGAGTCATGACGTACGCGGATAACTTCCGACGAAGTTAATTATTTAAAAATAGAATAGTTAAATAATATTAAGGTTAATGAAATGAAAATTTTGAAATGTCACAGCACGTACCCCTTAAGAGAGCGACGTCCCGGCGCTAATTCGTCTTAATCACTGAATGGTTTAATTGTGAAAAGATGACGATATAGACAAGTTATCATTGATGTTTCCAACGGAAGTTGAATGATCAAAATCCAATGCATCAAATAAGTTCAATGAACAAGAGTGAATGGATTGAAGAATCCTAACAAGTCGTCAATTCTTGCAAGCGGATAATAGTACACTACTATTAACTTATCAAGCTCGCGGCGGTCGATACAAAATTGGAAAAATCCACATAACAAATTACGAGTCGAGAGGAGTTCATAGCCCAAAGAATGGTTCGTACGCAGGCTAGGGTGGATACACATAAGCCCACTCATTCATAACTCGTCACTTACATAAAGAGGCGTCTCCATCCATGTATGTGAAGATTTATGGATTTATGGTTCGGCGGTTTATAATTTCCTTATTCAAATGAAGAAGCGTCCCAATTCATTTCAATAAGACGATTATAAATCATCCTACTTAACTATGTCCGTCACAAAAAAATACACAACAAGATCAAGTGCTAAAATAAATAAAAGGACACTTAATTAACGACATGATTCATCAAAATCATAAGAAGCAGTAAAGAGAAAAATAATATGACATTAGTCAATCAGATTCGCAAAGGTAAGTGCCAAAGGATAGCACGATCCGGGATGACAAGTTAAGGTCGTACTCCCATCAATTGGAAGATTTCAAAATAATGGATAACGAAATCAACATACGTGATTGAAAGGCATAAGAAGAATGTTCACACTCGGAGTTGAACAATAAAATTACTAGTGGAATTGACAAAGTACACCGAATGTTAATATCATCAAAAGGAAATAAAGTAGTGAAAATGTTTCAGAGATCACCACATCGTTCATAAGAGGTTAAAGTAAACGAATTCATTAATACATGTAATAGTAGTATATCAGTAATTTAGTTTATAGATGATGGTAAAGTAGTTTGTAAGAGAGTGGAAAGCATTGTATTAAAATTTTAGCGAAAATGGTTTAAAAGATGGTAGTAAACTAGTTTTATAAGGTAATTTACCAAATAATTTGTAAAGGGGTGACAAAATAGTCAATTCTGAACTAGTCAGAGCTAAAATAGTGGTGAATCATGTTATTAGTTTGTAAGGTAGTAGTGGGGTGATTTATTGACATGGTGCTATAGAGACTGAGTGTAAAGAGTCGGATTAAACGTTTATAATAAATATCCTTATAAAAATAAAAAGTAACGCTCTTGTAAATAGGTATAAATAGTCAAGAGAAAATCAAGTGTATATAGATAGTCTTTTATATAATTTGTATCAATTCGAAAAAGGGTGCAGAAATGCTCAGAAAACATAAGTTTACGGGGAGTAAAGAAATCAAGAGGAATTGATAAATTGTAACGAGTTTCGCCATCAGATGTAATAATAGTATATAAGGTTATGAAAGAGTTTATAGACCATTGTAATCACCTACAATGTCTGACAAATAAAAGAAACCATTGTGCAACTCACAATGTTAATGAAGTAAATGAGACCATTGTGTAACCCACAATGTCTGAGAATTAATTGAGACCATTGTAATCACCTACAATGTCTCACAAATAAGAGAAACCATTGTGCAACTCACAATGTTAATGAAGTAAATGAGACCATTGTGTAACCCATAATGTCTTAATAGTAAATGAGACCATTGTGTACTCACAATGTCTTAATAGTAAATGAGACCATTGTAATCAACTACAATGTGTTGAAAAAGTTTCATAGATCATAAGAATGTAAGAGTAGGCGTGAGAGAGCAAAATCATGACTAGGGGATATATTCATTAGTCATATAATAGAAGTATAGATGCAAAATAAAGCATATAAGTTACTTGGGAGCAAGCGTACGCGGATATCGAAATATGGTGAAAGACTTAAAAAAAATTTCGAAAATAAGTTATAGTTCAGGTTTTGAAAACGACCTAATTCGCTATAACTAATGCTCTGATGCCATTCTGTGACACCCCCAAAATTTACAACGCAACGGAATACCAATTTGGGTGTCACTTCATAATTCATAAAAACAAGTTACATAAAACGACCTCAAAAGAGACGTTTAATAAAATGTCACATTCGATTTGATAAATCAGAGTACAAAGGTCCCAACAATTTTTATTCAAAACTTTAAGTTTCAAGAGTTCAAACATGACTCATTTGCATATTTAAAAAAATATAATAATAATCGAATGTGAAGAAAACAAGTCCTTCAATATTTGATATCCACGCAACTCCGATTGCTCCCAATGCTCAGCTAATAGAGACCTGAGATAAAACATGCTAAAAAGGTCAACACAAAGGTTGAGTGAATCCATAGAGTTTAAGTAATAAGTAGTTGATCACAATATAATTCAGTTTGTAAAAGTGACTAAGCAATGAATACAAAGTCAGAAAAGTTTATTATTGCCCTAAGCTCGTGACACCGAACCTTAACGTCATTTTTCATCATTGATCATATAATAAATTTGCCCTTCGACAATAGGTAATAGCCAATTTACCTAGCAACCTCAAATACAGTGCACACGATAGCCCAGCAGGGCAAGTTCGGCATGAGGGCGGTCAGGCCCAATAGATCTATTCACAGTATTCACGTTTACACGCATGTAATTAACGGTTCACGATAGAAGGGACTTTCAGGCTATGGGAAACTTAGGCAATAATAATGTCATGAAAGCATAAATTTCAAAGCAATTGTGATCATAAATATTTATAGCATGTATCTCCCCCACGGAGTTTGTAACACAATTGAAGTAAAATTGGGGCTATGAACTCACCAACGATGGAGTAGTAGTAGAAACGGAAAGTGCGCACGTCGAGAAAAGCCGCAAAAGTCACAAACGACCTAAACAAAATATAACACGGCTTAGGCTTGGGGAAATATGTGACGCTTATACATAAGTGTTTATACAGTAAATAAACTTATAATACTCTATGGTATTTTAGTTAAGAGTTTTAAAACAAATCGCGGTTTGAAAAGATATTTATTTAAGTTTAAATGGTATAAAAATTATAAAGCTGTTAGAAATTTGATAAAAATTCCATACGAATCGGGTAGCTATTTCTAAACCGTAAATGTTAAAATTATGAACTTTATATGCTTGGAAAGGTATGAATCTGTGTTTTTCAAAAACTAAGGTCTCGCCTAACTAAGAACTTCACAACAAGGGTGAAATTACCAATTTACCCCTATGTCTCTATGCAGTTAATTCCAGCATCCAGTTAGGCTTAGGAAAAAGAGAACATCTTTTGTTCTACAGGTCTAATGGATATGAGGCCAGTGGGAAACGTTTTCTACATGTCTTAGCTCCAACTTTTATGTTTTGGAAAACATAAGGTTCTGGGTAAAATTTTAGAGAAAATGGCGTATCAAAACTGACATGCATTTCTGGGTAACTTTTAGTGTAGGAATTTTATTAAAATCATCATGAGGTTTTAAGATTTTTGCTTTTTGGTAAATGATCCTGAGACTTAGGGATACATCCATATATTTTTATTTTTGCTCAAAACCCACTGAGGACAAAATGGCATGGTCGTTTTTCCTCATGAAAAATCTAGACAGATTCACTTTTAAAGGTTATGTCTTTCTAGTGCTCCTAAGCTAGATTTTGTGATTCAAATGTAGAAACCAATTATGAAAAACTCTTAAGTGGATCAAATATTAATATGACCAGGAAACAAAGTGGTTTTTAAAGAAAGCTTGAGGTGTTTATAAAAGTAAAACAAAATGGAAACAAGACTAGTAATAAAAATGTAGCTAGCAACTCTTGCATTTAACAACTCAATCAAACCTAACAACCTATCTAACTCTTATATTCCTATGAAAACTTGAATCAAAATCTTCCAAGGACACATGCAAGAGTTGTTTAATCTATCCTAGAAATTGCTATAAATAAATGAAAGTATAAAGAGTTTTAATGAATAGAAAAGATTAGGAAAATTACTAGTACTCTTGGACCTTCAAGTCTAGCACATATGTAGTTAGGAAAATCAATCACCAAGGGTCTCTTTGGCCTTAAGAAGCCACGAAATACAAGAGAGAAAATCATATTTTTGGAGTGAAATGTTGAGGTGATAATAACAATGTGATGTTTTAGTGGTTTTATGGTTAGGAGTTATAGTGGAGTACACAAGTGTTAAGATTTGCACTTTGTTAGCATGCACACCATAAATTTCAGCCACCTCATGGCTAGGAGATGGAGTTAGTGGGTTTTGGTGGTATATTTAGGTTATAAGTGTGTGTTGTGGTGTAGTTTTGATCCCGGTAATTTAAAACGTGTAGTTTTTAAGACGCGTAACGTAAAATGGTATGCAATAAAACGTGAAACTTATAAATATAAAAATAAACTTGTATCATAACTTATTTGAGTAAATTAATGTTTCATGTATTTTCCGAGCCTTCCGGAGTGTCATAGAGTCGTTAAAGCTTAAAATGCGAGCCGAAAACGCGTAAAATGTAAAAGGTGCAAGGTTTTCGTAAAATTGGAAAAAGTAAATTATGACTTTTAAAATAGAATTGTAAGGAACCAAATGTGCATAAAAAGTGTATACTAGACATAGTCTAGTGTCGGTTGAATTAATTGAACGAGTCATGACGTACGCGGATAACTTCCGACGAAGTTAATTATTTAAAAATAGAATAGTTAAATAATATTAAGATTAATGAAATGAAAATTTTGAAATGTCACAGGGACCATCCCGACAAACGCTCCTATTTTTGGCTTGATGTGGTGAAGTTTATATGGTGAAAAACTTATCTTATTTAGGCGGAAAAATGGTTGTTGAAAGATTTGAAATTCAAATTTATTTTCTTGAATAAAACATTTCTTTTTAATTATGATGTGCGGATTGTGGTCTACATGAAAGTTTTACTTCTCAAGGGATCTTGACAAGATTACAATCCCCACCAGGCAGTGTACCTACCTGACCGATGTAGTATAGTGAAGTGGCAATTACCGGGGGATTGATCATTCTCCACAAGGAATAGTGTTCGCTAGGATTGAAACTAATCTAAATTGGTCTAGAGGTGAGGGATGATTCTTTTTGTATTTTTATGTTTTATGAAAACCAAGTAAAATCTCGGGTATTTGGAAGGAGGGCGGAATTAGTTGCTAATTAACTAACACAAATAACTACTAATGCAATAAAAATAAAATAACAAGAAAATAAACTGTGTAAACTATAAATGGAGAAAACGTGTTTACTTAGCTTTCATTAATCAACCTGTAAAAGATAGCTAGGGAGTAGTGAAATCTAAGTAAACACATTTTCTCTATTTATTGTTTTTGCCATAATTTAGTTTAAGTTTAGTTTATTTTATTTTGATTGCATCTTTCGTTATTTGGGTTAGTTGATTAGCAACTAATTCTGCCCACTCCTTCCAAAACCGAGATTTTACTTGCTTTCATTTAAAATATAAAAATACAAAAAGAATCATCCCTCATCTCTAGACTTAGTTTTAGTGAGTTTTAACCCTAGCGAACACTATTCTTTGAGTTGAATGATCAATCCCCCGGTACTTGTCACTATACTATACTACAACGAACAGGTACACTCCCTGGTGGGGATTGCAAGCTTCTCAAGATCCCTTGAGAGGTAAAACCTTTTGCGAGGGTGTAATTCCACGCATCATTTAGTGTGATAAGTGACGGTCTACTCTTGGTAGAACGTGACGCCGTCACGTGTTAAGTCCTGATTTCTGTTCTGGCACATCAAGTGTAAATGTAACTTCCACCTCTTGTCCTTTGAAATAGGTGACGTCGTCAGGTGCAATATCCAGCTTGGATTCTTGACTTTGTCGTTTTCTTCAGTTTTTGCTCCAAAAATGTCTAAAATGCTTTGTTTTCCAGAATTCTCTTCAAAAGTACCTAAAATGACAAAAGGAACGATTTAAGGTAATAATTGATCATATTATCATGACTTAAGGCTTAAATGACCCCTTAAAAGCGTAACAAATTTCGCCTCATCAAATACCCTTACACTTGAGATTTTCTTGTCCTCAAGCAAATGAGCTTTTATTCTAATCAAAATACAAGCTAGGGTCATTTAACACTAATATAAATGTAATTACAATACATGATCGTTCTATCTTAATCAAAACAAGCACGGAGATTATATACTAGCACCTCACAAATAGTGTTTGGATACTCTCATCTCTCGGGTGTCATAAACTAAAATATAACTAATGGAAATGGAAAAATATCACTCACTACTTGTCATAGCAAATAGATTACCATAGGCTTGGGAAAGGATCAAAAACCTCCACCACTTGGCGCAAGCACCTAGGAAAACTATCAAAGAGGTCTTTTTAAAGGGTTATAACGTTTGGTGTAGGGATATTGAAAACACGGTTTGTTGGATAAAGGGATATTTTACTGGTGGCAAGTTAATTATCTTAGTTAATTACATGTATAATGTGGCGTTGCTAAGCCAAGCCTCAACTCAACTTAGGCTAATAATAAAGTAACATAAACTCAAATGAAAATAAAAGGAAACGGGATGGTAGTCCGTATGTTTTTTTCTCTTTTTGTTTTTCTATTTTTTTTTTATTTTTCTTGGTTTTTTCGATTTTTTGTGCATACACACTTGCCCTACCATCCAAAATAATACATCAAGGGGGCTCGGTTCTCCCCTTACACTTGAACTTTTACATACTTTACATGTAACTAATCTAATGACTTGAATTAAGATAAACAAAACACTTGGAGTACTTTAAAACATTTACACACATATGGGGGTAATAAATGATGCTCTTCCCCATTACTCCATAACAATAGTACTTTACCCATGAGTCACAATCATCCCAAAACAATATGTACAAGATATGACTCGACTTAGCAACCATGTAATCAATTAGACAATTAACAAAGGGTTTAAACAAATGTTGTAACAATAATGCACTAAAAATGAGCACATACAAGGAAGGCTAATGCGATTTGGGTGTACATTTAGGGGTGGATTGTAAACAGATTCTTCCTTTAAGTAAAATGCTTAAAGTTAGAAACGAAAAAGATAAGCTCTGAGGGGTGTACTAGGGGTATTGTGTACTAAAAATGAGTACATCGCAAAGATGTGGGGAAATTACTTGACCAATGAAGTCAATGTAATTACAAAAAGAAACAGGCTTAAAAACATGGGTTATCCTATGCCTTTTATCATGTAGTAATTTCAACTATACGAATGTAGTTTCACATGTGGTCTTGGAATGAATCACTAACGCAAGTTCTAGAATCTAAATGCAACCGGTACACACATAAGCACTAACGCCTTTCCTATCAAATCTAGGGGCGAATCTTACATATTTGGGTTGGAAATTTTTTTGAGTGGTACGATTTTTTTTTTGATAGTCATATAACTCCTATCCATTAGACACTTATTAAGACTAAATTTTCACTCCTATATGTCGCAATTTTTTTTTTTTAATTTGGTGCTAAAATTACCCTAACAAGTGTTTATCTCGGTTTTATTACACATCTACTGTTGGACAAGACAAAAATCAAATGCAATTGTAATCTCTAAGGAATCTTCATTTACCTTCCCCTTACACTTAAGTTGAACATTGTCCCCAATGTTCAATTGAAAGAAAGTAAAGTAAGGAAAATCAAATAATGAGACAAATACTCCCTTGATTCGTTCGATGTGGATGATGTAGTAACCTGGTTAAATACTCCTCCAAGAAAATGTGAAAACTTCAAGATTAAAGCAACGCCAAAAGCTTGATCATCCATGTACATCTTCTTGTCCAATATAACCTGTTAATTAGCTGAGAAAACAAACAAGAAAACCTCATGTAAAATCGGCTGTAAATCTACATAAAATTAAATCCTAGAAAGCAAGTAAAGATATAATGTTTGTGGAATGATTGTTTGCAGATTTCAGGAGTTTATAAAATACAGATTTCATGAAACTTTAAAATTCTGGCAGAAAAACAAAACCTGCAAAATTCTCATAAAATTATACCCGACGTCGTCAGGTGATGCCTAACGCCGTCAGAATTGACCTAACAAAATTCTTTTATTTTGTTTCCGGAAAGTTTCTGGAAAAACCTTTGTTCTAATTCCTGGAATCCTGCAAAACAATCATTATGACTCGATACAAGCATTTGACTCAAACAAGTACTAATATGTATGTTTATATCTCATTGTTATCGTTCATGCTCAATCCGTTCTTAAAAACAAATTTAGATTTCCCTTACACTTATCTTTTGCAAAATACCTTTATATGTAATCTAGTCGAAGTTAAAAACAAAATAAAGTATTTTCACAAAATGTTTGATACATGAACAATAAGCAATGAAAATAAAACAAACAAACGGAAGCAAATAAAATCAAATAAATAAACAAACAACCAATAAAGCTTGGGTTGCCTCCCAAGAAGCACTTTTCTTTATTAACGAGTCTTGTAGCTAGACTCAAAGTCATGCCCTATCCTATGTGAGCGAGATCCTCATCGAGCTTCTCTCCATCCGGATCATATAGTGTCATCTTTAGGTGCCATGATCCATTCCTTCCTTAGGTGGTTTATTCCAATTCCACTTGCATTTGTCACCTTCGCTTTTCCACCTATTCATTCCTAGGTTAATGGGTAAGACTCCTAGGAATTCAATCATCTTCCTAAAAACTAGAGGATCTTCAAATGGGTTTAATTCTATGTCCCTAGCCAAGACTTGTTCTACCGTGTGTGTTCAGTTCGCGAATTCCTCTTCTTGGTAAAATGGGCGTTGGGGTCCTATGAAGTCTCTATTAACCCAAGGTCTCTGTCTAGATGTTTTCCTATTCAAATATACCCAATGAGGTGTTGGTCCCTCATTAGTATCGTAGGCATGTTTCTTAACATCATATACCGACCAAGTTTCCCCTTCTCCTACTGGTATTCTATATTCCTTACAATCAATCATCGCACTTGCGGTAGCTAAAAATCCTCTTCCTATCAACAAAGGGCATGTAGTGTCACTAACCATATCAAGGACGTGGAAATCGGCTAAAATTGTTAATCTTCCTATGTGCACTAATACGTCCTTCACTACCCCAACAGGATATGCTACACTTCCATCCCCAAGACTTATGATTACTTCCGTTTCATCTAATATTCTCGGCTTAAGGGTGGTGTAAAGGGATAATGGAAGAAGATTTAGGCTTGACCCAAGATCGGCTAATGTGTCAAAAGCCTCAGAATTTTCGATCTTGCAAGGTAAAACAAATATGACTGGATCATCTAATTTCTTAGACAGCTTGTTTTGAACGAAGGCGGTCCCATTTTTACCCAACTTAAGTTTCTCCTCATATTTTTCTAAAAGGGCATTGTAGTAGGGAACTCGAGCTAAGACATCAATAACCGGACGTTCAAGGTGGAGCTCCTTGATTCATCGTCAAGGTTTTGAATCAGAGGCGTTTCAATTATTTTGTTGACCGCCTTTTTATTGGTGTTTTCATTTTGTTTGTCGTTTATAACAAATTGAGTTTGCTTGAAAAATGTGCTCATGGCGTTGACCGGATAGTATTATGGGCAAGAACTAGGAGACGTAACCGAAGAGATGGCGTTAACGTTTAGTTTTGGGTTCTTGACCGTGTCGCTTGGGAGTGCTCCCATTTCTCGGTCATTGAGAACTTTCAACAAGGTGTTAATCTTATCTGTCATCTCGCTATGTTTTTGTTTGAATTCGGACTCAAACTTAGCCAAACGAGCTTCTTGAGATGCCATGAATTTGGACATCAATCCTTCAAAGTTATTGGTACTACCATAGTTGTTGGAAGGATTGTTGCTGAAAGTACGGTTTGAGTATGAATCTTTTGGTTGGAAACGATTAGGTGGATTGGAAGAATCGTTTTGAGGGGTGTTTTGATTTTGTTTCCACCTAAAGTTTGGGTGATTTTTCTAAGAGGGGTTGTATGAATCACCGTAAGGGTTTGGCTCGGATTTGAAAGTGTACCACTTGTCTCCCGCTCCGTCAGTACGCGAGGATGCGTAGTCCTCAAAAGCTTGTTCGGGGAGTTCTATGCAATTACGAGTGTCGTGAGGGCCACTACAATATTCACATTAAGAAGTGACTTTGTTCACTTGGCTTGAAGGTTTAGGAGCTTCTTAGGATTTCATGAGAAACATGACTTGGTCTTCAAGTTCCATGATCCTATGATCGGGAGTGCTTGAATTGTTCGAAGGCAAAGATATTGCCTTGACCATTTTGTTCAAATCACGGGGATCATTCCAACTTTCGTTGTCATAGAGAGCAAGATCTTCTATGAGTTCCCATGATTCTTCCGCACTTCGATCACGTAGCTTACCACCGGCCGCTTGGTCAATGGTTTGCCTTGTGGGGAGATTGATATGGTCATAGAAGATTTGGAATTGGAGCCAAAGATCTATGCCATGATGAGGGACTTTTTGAAGTAAGTCCTTGAAACGAGTCCATGCTTCGTAAAGAGTTTCATCTTGATGTTGTTGGAACATCAAGATGTCATTCCTTAACTTGGTGGTTCTTCCCGGCCGGTGGGAAAAATTGGGCAAGGAAACGAGAAGTGAGATCATCCCAAGATGTGATGGATCCCGCGGGTAAATGCTCAAGCCATTGACTAGCTTGGTCACGTAGAGAGAATTAGAAGAGACGCAATCGGGTCGTCTCTCGAGTGCCAACATCAAGGTCTATGGAATTTACGATTTAAAGGAAATCCTTGAGATATTGGTTTGGATCTTCGGAAAGAAGTCCATGGAATGCACATCCGCTTTGCACCAACCTGATGGTGTCGTATCGCAAGGGAGACACATTGGCTCCTTAGGTGAGCTCAATGGTGTTTCGATAGCCTTGGTGGCTAGGTCGGGAGTACTCTCCAAAAGTGCGGGCTCTAGGAGGTTGGTTTGATTGTGGTGGCTCTTATTGTGGTGGGTTGATGGGATCAAAGATATTAACACCTTCCATGATGGCGGATTGCAATGGTTACGAACAAAGAAACGAAGAAATAATATAGACTAAAGAAAACCTATAAAAATAAAAATAAAAATCTCACTAGAAAGGAACCTAGTGAGTAGACCTAATTAAAAAGAAATCTCAACCTAAACAATAACTATTCCCCGGCAGCTGCGCAAAAACTTTGATGTGCGGATTTTGGTCTACACGAAAGTTTTACTTCTCAAGGGATCTTGAGAAGCTTACAATCCCCACCAGGCTATGTACCAGACCGATGTAGTATAGTGAAGTGGCAAGTACCAGGGGATTGATCGTTCTCCACAGGGAATAGTGTTCACTAGGATTGAAACTAATCTAACTAGGTCTAGAGGTGAGGGATGATTCTTTTTGCATTTTTATGTTTTATGAAATGCAAGTAAAATCTCGGGTATTTGGAAGGAGGCGGAATTAGTTGCTAATCAATTAACCCAAATAACTACTAATGCAATAAAAATAAAATAACAAGAAAATAAACTGTGTAAACTATAAATGTAGAAAACGTGTTTACTTAGATTTCATTACTCCCTAATTATATTTTCTTGATTGATAAGCTTGTTACAATTGCGTGGGTGACAGGTTGAATTCCTTAATACCATTTGTGGGGCCGTGTACGATCTTCCCCAACTCTATATGCTTCTATCTCTTCCTACACGTTGAGTATCCTTACCATGGCCTCCTTAATAGTTACTTATGCATTAAATACAACCATTAAAATCGTAGTACACATTCGATTCATGTTTCTTAAGACGTTCAAGCAAGTTACCGAATAGGAGATTAGCCAGTTTTCTTAAGCATAACATCGATTGTCAATCACCCAAAAATAACTAATAATAAACCATCAATCAATAATTAATAACTAGGTTTCACTACATCTAAGCAAACATAAATAAACCTGGCCTAGCATATTAAAAGAAAGACAAGCATAAGATAGAATCAAACAACACATATACATATTGAATGATTGATGGATTACTTATCTTTAATTAAACATGGAAGAGGCAAGGGTATGAAACCCTTAAAAACCTTTGAAATTCGTGTTAGGGTTATTCCACCAAAAGTTCCTCTCCAAAGTTACACACTAATGAATGAAAAATCAAAAACTATATACAGATTTACAAGGGTGATGGCGTCACCTTTTGATGGTTGACGCCGTTATCTCGCCGCGGCTAGGGTTTCTTATCATCCAATCCAACTTCTTGACGCCGTCACTCTTTAAGTGTTCTGGGCCATCACGCTTTAGTATGATACGTGACGGCCTACTCTTGGTAGAATGTGACGCCGTCACGTGTTATGTCCTGATTTCTGTTCTGGCGCGTCAAGTGTAAATGTAACTTCCACCTCTTGTCACATAGGCTGACGCCGTCCCTTTGGAATAGGTGACGTCGTCAGGTGCAATTTCCAGTTTGGATTCTTGACTTTGTCGTTTTCTTCACTTTTTCTCCAAAAATGTCTAAAATGCTTTGTCTTCCAGAATTCTCTTCAAAAGTACCTAAAATGACAAAAGAAACGATTTAAGGTAATAATTGATCATATTATCACGACTTAAGGCTTAAATGACCCCTTAAAAACGTAACAAATTTTGCCTCATCAAATTACAAAAATACATTTGTAAAAATGTTTTGTCACATAAAAATGTGAAGTTTTGAGAAAATAAAATCTTTGATCACTTTACTAGTGTCGGTATCGTGTTTGTTCGTACCTGAAGTGACATTGTAGTAGATACATTGATGAAACGAGTTTTTTTGATTAAAAACTTATTAAACGTAACTTTACGTATCATGTTTTTATATTTGTGATTATCAAAATGTATAGAGACCGAATAATGCAAATACATTTTTTGACAGTATTTTTATTAACACCATATTTAGATTTCGTCCCCGAAATCTCTCGTTTAAACTAAGCATGACTTGATCCATCTCATACCCATTCTTAGCACTAAGCAGATTTTCATTCCAACATTCCGTTGCAATGATATAAGTGATCTTGCAACACTAAGCAACAAGTTCAAAAGTCATTGCTCCATTTTACTTCTCATTATTTTTTCTACAATCATACGGTTCTTATTAAGGTCATTATTGTAACACCCCCAAAATTTAGTAAAGCGGAAGTCTGAATCAAAAATCAGGGTGCTAAGGGGATTGGTACACAACACAAACATAGAAAACGGAAATACATCATCCAAAATAAAATATTCCAAATTCAAACACTTAAAGTTTACAGCCATCCCAAAAATTTGTAAGTAAGCCCAAATAAATATAATAGTAGGTCCCAACAGTTTATCAGAGTTGTCAATTGATCCTCCAACCATACCTGTTTGCCAAGCTTCCAAACAAGCAATATCCAAACATCAGCACTAATTACCTAAGAAAACATGCTAAAAAGGTCAGCTAACGCTGGTGAGTTCATAGGTTTTCCTAAGCATTAGTGGACCAAAACCAACAACAAGTTTGCTATACTATAATAAGTCACAAACCAACTAATCATAAGCACAAATAAGTGTATCAAAACATAGCAATAATCCCTATAGGTGCATTCTATATTCCCACACTAACTATAGCACATACAGTAATGATTCTGCATATTTGAAGCACATACAGCATATAACCATAGCCAGTTAACATAGCAAACATATTAAAAGCATAAAATAACCTTTGGTCCATTTAAAACGGTTTTGCATGTTTTCTCACCCCAAGTTTGCAAATAGCAGTATACGTGTAAAATTGGGGCTATGAAACTCACCTCAATCAAGCAAGCACAACACAACAAGTCGACAGGGGTAGCACTACAGCAGCTAAAACGTCTCAGCACCTACGGACTCGGCATGAACTAATAATATGAAATCCTGTCTTAAAACGTATATTACAAAATAAACAAGAGTTCTCAAAAGTTAACAGTTTTCATTCCCAAAATATTCATATTTTAACTGTTTAACAACGCTTGGTATCATCATCAGTGCAACTGTGAAAAGACACAACTCAACTGTACTCATGCCAAACAGGGACTAAACAGCGAGGTTACCACAAAAACAAACCAGAATTCCAAAGCGACGACGGGACGACTCAACGTGAACACATATAGCAGCGATATACTGTTCAAGATGAATTGATTAGTAGTCATTGGTATTTTCTCAAAGTCCTTATTTAATTCTACGCGTATCTTACTTTTATTACAAAATAACATTTTGACATAACTCGTTCGCAATTTGAACATTCCCATATTGAATGTTTTAAAATCCCCTTTACTATTTAATAATAACCATTACATGATTAATTTCTCGTTAGACATCATATTCCGTTGTTTGTCCGTTACGGATCAAGTACATTAAACTCATTTGTGAGTCTAATGTACTATAGTTATTTCGTATTCTAATAGTCAATTATGTCCAAGTCCAATAATGACTCCTTCCAAAGTATAGTATGGTGTTGCAAATTCTTCCAAATATCCGACTACTAATCAAATCACTCGCTAACGGTAATGGCGAAAGTATAAACAACTAAGCTAAAGCTTAATAAGGAAATCGAACGAACTACCGGATCCTTATCAAATTTGTCAATCCGATAAATCCAATAATTCCATCGCCTTGCTTATAAAGCCAACCTACGCATAGCATGTAAATGGTGAGTCGTAAGAATGGGTTATCCGTTAATATATTTCTCCGACATGTTTTCTAGGCCCTTATTGGGTTTGTCGACCCAATAAGTTCGTTAACCGTGTTGGCTGAGTGTATTAGTGTCAACCAATCTGTAACTCCGCAATAATCAAAATTATATTACTAATCCGATAAATGGTATTCCACAATATTCATGCTATCGAAACTTTTAATAACTCTCATTTATTTAAAGTTCCCATTTATAACGTCTTGTTTTAAGTTACAAATTTACGTTAAATACTAAATGACAATTTAGGTTTTGTTAGTTAATATTTTACATGCTTAACTGTTATTATTTATGATTCCTTTCTCTAGTATAGTTTACATTTCCAAATAAATATTTTTCGAGTTATTATCCGTCCCGAGTCATGAATCCGAATTTATAATATCCTCGGGTCAACAAGTCAACCATAAATGTCTATATGTCCAAATAATGGCTAAACCCTACTTTTGGCACTGTCGAGGCCACACAAGGACTAAAAAGTCTCGGTGGCGACTCGGCATCGCTCGAAACATCACATTTATTATCTCAAGCTCACAATATTGTCCCAAGTTTATCAACAACAATCAATATTAAACTGCCCTAAACCTACGGCTCTTTAGCCAACATCTCAAGTCCATATTCGAGTATAACCCAATCAAATAACTATAACCAAAATTATACTTACCATGCCGAGACCAAGGGTGGTCTCGGCTATGAACCACGATTCGTAAAACAACCAAACGGACCCTTAGGAGGTCTCGGCCACGTCCAAACATAACCATAATAATTCAAAACAAAAACCAACCCAAACCCCAACATTTAAAATTTGACATCGAGCTTGATGTAGACTCTAAGTAACTCAACACGACTTGATACGCAACTAACTATACTCAGTCGTGTGTTTAGGCTCACGGCACCACTCTACTCGACACAAACTTGACCCACAAATGATGATACCAAGGGTTTTATAAACTTTTATCTCATAAAAACGTGCTATACCCGCCCAAACCCAACATTATCAACCACGAAACCTCTTAATAAACTAGTTTGGACCCACCACCGTGTCACGCAAGGGTGGACACACGATGGTCTTACCATATCTCCCACGGATCTACTCTCCTTCTTCTTAAAATGATGGTGGCGATACGTATATAGTGTTAGCGAGTTGTGGGAGCGCGTGTGGGTGATAAACGGTGTAAGGGTGGTGAAATGATGAGGTTGTGGGTGGCGATGTGGTCCTAGTAGTGGCGGTGTGGTGGCGTACGGTGGCGGATGGTGGGGAGTGGTGGTGGTTTCGGCTAGAGAGAACAATAGAGAAGGGTTAACACTAAAATGGGTTATACCGCCCCCTTTATACTCCAAATGTGCCCTTTTTGCCAACTCTAGTAACCACAAGGACCAATTATGTAATTTAAGTGAGGGGCCTAAGTACCAAGTAGTTAAACTTTCCATAATTATTCTCGGGGCTCGTTTAAACATTATAAAATATCCCCGTGATATTTTAACTTACGCCGTAAGTTTTAAAAACATTTTTCCACGAAAAATGACTATAAATACATATATCTTTGATAAAACGTTAAAATTAACTTATAAAATGTATTATTAAGTTTACTTCGTGCCAAATCACGTAGTGCTCGACTAAAGGTTTACGGGGGAAATTACACATATCACATGGCCATAATTCTAATAAATCTCAAACTATCTCAAAATGGTTCACAAACATAAACGTACTAGACCATAAACATAATACGATACTAAAATATATATAACCCAAAATTACCGGTTGTCACAGCCTCCCAGCCTCAGGAGAAACCCATCCCGAATTTCAATTCAAGTCACCCGTTAAGGTTGCAAAGGGATAAGGATAGCTTCGCTCAATTTCCTCCTCACCTTTCCACATGACTTCAGGATTGTTTCAGGATTTCCAGTAAATTCAAACAACAGGGATGCGACTTGGCTTAAGTCGCTCAGTTCCATGATCTAGGGTTTTGATGGGCTTATCAACAGCATTCGATGTTTCACCAAGCTAGATACAATCCAGGGATTTACGACGGCAATCTCTTCCGAAAACATCTCTGCAGATTTCACACATCATGGATATTGTGGGCTTTGCTAAGTCCCGGTGGTAACTCAAGTCTTATGTGTTACCGATCTGATTCTAGCAATGATTTTTGAAAGGAGTAACATAGCGAGGATTTAGCTTCCCACGTTTACTAAACGGGTCATGCCTTTCTATGGTGACGTCTTTCCTTCATTCAGAATTTAGAAGTCTCACGGTGTCCTCTAGGATAATTTGAGACACCAGCCTTTTCCAAAATCAATAACGCATGCTAGGAGCATACGTTCTGTTGTTTGAATGGTTTTCCCGTTTAAGGCTGCCCATTTTGAGTACGATAAGCCATGCTCATATTGGGGTTCATCCTCAAGCCATTTGAAGTGATTCCTAAAAGTTGGACGTAAATGACATTCTTGATTCTGATTGTTAGGTGTCAACACTCCCTTTTAGGAAGCAATTTCCTTCAAGTATAGGACGGGCTAGTGTGTCCATACTAGCACTTAGGATTTTGAGGGTTAAATGGTGAACTAACAGTCATCCCTAAGGCTCTGACTCTCATTTGTTGCATTCTCTCAGTTCGACTAAAAGCGTCGGCAACCACATTCGCTTTTCTGGAATGGTATCAAATTAACCCATGACATTGTGATGCGTGTTTTGTGTCATATGCAGTATAAGGGTAATTGCCTATTTCAAGTTTTACATTTATATTTAGCCGACTTATCCTATAACACACACACAAACGGACAGTGTATCCGATCAATATGTATATAGTGGTAAGTAGAGTGTCGATCACTAAGAGTGGAACGTAAATCTTAATTTGTCTATCAGTATTTTAATATCCTAAGTTAGTTTTACAATCTAATCTAACGCAAGGGGGGTTTAGTCTGAGAGACTAGCACAATTTTGGTTTTATTAAACAGTAAATTAAATTAGTGAGAACGAATCAGCAAATAGCAACACGTACAAAAATAGATAATAGAGACTACAAGAAGACTTGTCCTGATAATTAAGTAGCTTGTCACTTGTTTTATTACTAGTTTTATATGAAGTGTATCGTAATATATTCTTTCTCGTTGGATCGCAATATATCGGCGAGTAAACCCTTAATGATCACTTATGTCTATCCTACTTATCAAAAGACGTTAGATTAAATAGGCGAGGGGCAGATATGGCAGCCCACAGGCTCAGCTAGACACAGAGGTTATCAAAGCACTAATATAATTCACCAAAGACATCAACATATAAACTTTAATTAATGGGAAAGCAATATCAAGGGGAGTGTACAATGTTCCGTAGTCACATATCACAAGCCCATCAATCCTGATGAATTAAAGCATAATATTACAATAAAACAAAACTATTTAATGAATTAAATACATGCATGACCATTTTACAGCTCTAATATCTTTGTTTGGAGTGTGTCTTGTGAAGCTTCTTCGACTGAATTCGTCTGCTTAGGGTTATGTTGCACACAAAATTCATAACAGTCTTGGGGTATTTATACTTTCTATCTGAGGGTTCGATGCGGCACATTGAGTAACGAGATGCGGCACATTGACTTAACTTCGCGTGGGGTCCAAGATTAATATATTCTGGAATTTTCGTACACGGTACACCGCCTTTAGATGTGGCGTAACTTGATTCTTGTATGCTGCGCATGTACTTTAGCGTCTTGGATTTTATTTGGTGAAGTCTTGATAGTGATACGCCGTATGTCAGAAATATGATGCGGCGTATCTGTTGGGAATTTTAGAAGTTCCTACTGATGAAGTTCTACTGACAGGATTCTGCTGAAGCTATAGATGGTTTCTGCTGACATAGTGTTCCTGCTGAAGACTTATTTCTATGGATATAATGAATCCGTATCTTTAGTATTTGTTTGTTAGGATATGCATGAGCTATTTTAGGTAGTGATATGCATTGATATTTTTATTTATTATTGTATTAGGGTTCCTTGTGTATAAAAGGTACATATAGGCTTTTATTTTGGAGACGCTTCAGGAGAGAAAAATACAACTCCAGGAAAAACATTTTAGATAAAATAATAGAGATCCATAGAGGATCATTGTTTTATTAGTAAAACCTTGTTGGTAACTTTGATTGTGTTCTTGATTATTATTCCGCTGTGCATATTCAATCATTGTTATTATATCCTAGATTGGGCTTGATCTTGATTCAACAATTGGCATCAGAGCAAGGGGCTCGATATCTAGGGTTTTTATTGTCGAGAAGCTGCTTTGAAGAAGGAATAATTGGTTTTTAAAGTATCGAACTTTTTGTGGCCTACTGCGTACAAAATGGTAAAATATTCACTTATCCTTTAGAGAAAATTACTGACATACCCCTGCATGGAGGGGTATGTCACAAAATGCCCCAAATCTCAGCCGTTTTCAAATATGCCCCATCATTCCCCTTAAAAGCATACGCGGCATAAGGGGAGGACACATGTCAACATTCTAGCTCGGGCAAAAAAAAAATATATATATATATATATATAGTGCATGTCGCGTATGCATGTACGCGAGACCCAAAAAGTCATACGCGAAATGTTTGAAAACTAGCTCTACATGCATCACGTGGTGAAGTGTGAGTGTTTGAAAATGTGTAAGGTTTTGGATGTAAAAAAAAAAATTAAAAACTTACAAAAAACACCCTTTAACTTTTTAATATTTACAACTTTTTTATATAACAAACTTTATTTGTCAAATATTTAGCAAATATATATCAAATTTGTTAATGAAAAAAATATCGTTACGAAGAGCTCTGAATTACGAACAAAACGAGCCCAATATTGATATGCTTTTGACATACGTACGATTTTATAAAATTTCGAAATACCGTTTATAGGTTTAGAAAATTATACCGTTTTTAATTTATGAATATGATATTCATATTTCATAGAATTGTACGTCTTTGTCCCTTGTGCTTTAAGCTTATTTTTAAAAGATTATAAAATCGTACGATTTGTCAAATACCGTTTTTACTTTATTTGTCAAACGGTATTTGTCCAATCGTACGATTTTATAATCTTTGTCAAATACCGTTTTTACTTTATTTGTCAAAAATACCGTTTTTACTTTATTTGTCAAACGGTATTTGACAAATCGTACGATTTTATAATCTTTTAAAAATAAGCTTAAAGTACAAGGGACAAAGACGTACAATTCTATGAAATATGAATATCATATTCATAAATTAAAAACGGTATAATTTTCTAAACCTATAAACGGTATTTCGAAATTTTATAAAATCGTGCGTATGTCAAAAGCATATCAATATTGGGCTCGTTTTGTTCGTAATTCAGAGCTCTTCGTAACGATATTTTTTTCATTAACAAATTTGATATATATTTGCTAAATATTTGACAAATAAAGTTTGTTATATAAAAAAGTTGTAAATATTAAAAAGTTAAAGGTTGTTTTTTGTAAGTTTTTAATTTTTTTTTTTTAAATCCAAAACCTTACACATTTTCAAACACTCACACTTCACCACGTGATGCATGTAGAGCTAGTTTTCAAACATTTCGCGTATGACTTTTTGGGTCTCGCGTACATGCGTACGCAACATGCACTATATATATATATATATATATTTTTTTTTTTGCCCGAGCTAGAATGTTGACATGTGTCCTCCCCTTATGTCGCGTATGCTTTTAAGGGGAATGATGGGGCATATTTGAAAACGGCTGAGATTTGGGACATTTTGTGACATACCCCTCCATGCAGGGGTATGTCAGTAATTTTCTCGACTATTATTTATAAAGTTTGTATATGATTGGCTGAATCATGAAGATACCCTCGTATTTTTTTTGGAATGATGAATTCATGGTACTTTCAATTAATGAGTCAGTGGAATAAAGTGAATTAATTTAATTGATTACTATCTGATTGAAGTATATTGCATGTGGTTTTACCTCGTATTGCAATTGAATTGATCAGTGGGTCCGTTTTTTATCATTGATATCGACCTATCAATTAATTGTCTTTTACTGTATGGATTGATGGTGTCGTCTTGTGCATGGTTTGTTGCAATTGGTTTGTGAATTGAAAAAGGTCAGTGCAATAAAATTATCCTCGTACTATGAATTCTTTGATCGGTGGATAATATATTAGCATCACGTGAAGGCTGAGGTTGGATCAAAGGTTATTTTATCTTTAACAAAGTGCTGTTATTCGTGGATCATTGGATTAAAAAGTGCTGCTACTCTTGATTTGCTTCATTGATTTTATTAAATTCAATATTAGTGGTTCGGTGATAGTATTGCTTACAATTGGGTCAAGATAATTCACGTGTTGTCTCTAGCAAGTGGAATACTTTTATCTTGATTTGTTGATGCTGCTCGTTCCTACTTTTCTCGGTTACTACTGCTCGTTACTGCTGTTTAAAAAAATGGCAGAATATGAGTATGAAAGGAATGATGCACAGTTTCCTCATTTGATGAATGATGAGTATGAGGTATGGGCTAAGAAGATGGAACAATGGATCACGAAAAATGATATGAATATCTGGAAGGTGATTCAAAATGGCAACAGCTTGAAAAGGCATAGAAGAGATCAAGATGGAAATGTCATTATTCTTCCTCCAACGACTGCTGATGAACACATTGTTGTACAAAAGGAATCAAAGGAAAGAACTACCTTGCTTAAATCTATTCCTGCTGATCATGTAGCAGATTTCCATTATATGGATGAGGCAAGTAATATATGGAATGCAATCAAAGCAAGGTATGGTGGAAAGGCTGAATCCAAGAAGATGAGAAAGGAAGCTTGCACTATATCCAAGACTGAAGAATTTGCACTGATGAGACTCCCTTCTCAGGTACATAATTGTGTCTTTGGTTGTAGTGTAAGATATAATGAACTTAAGGAAGCTTATGATGAATTGAAACCTAAATATAATGAATGCTATGTAGAAGTTGAGGCTTATAAACAGGCCTTAAAAACTAAAGAAAGACAACAAATATGGTTTCAAAAGAATCAGCTTGCTTATGATGAAAAGATAAGGGTGTTAGAAAGTGAGTTAGAATGTGCTAAGATTGATCTAAGGCGTACTGAGAAAGAAAAGGCTGATGTAGTTTCAGAAAACCTAGTGCTAAAAGAGAAACTAGATGAGGAAGTAGCTAGACATAAAACATGGTTAATGTCAGGTGACAATTTAGCTAGCTTACTCTATGGTAGTCAATCTGTAAACTCTGGGATTGGTTTAGGTTTTAAGAAGTATGTTGGTTTAGAAGCTAGGAATGATCTGGGTAAATCTACACCAGCAGGATTAGCTAACTATGTAAAAGAAGGTAAATTACATGCTGTAGTTGGACCTATTAGAGGAGAACATATGCCTACTGACCTTTCTATCAAAATAGACTTTGATGGATCACACCATCTATCTGGCAAACAGTCAAGTGACTTGCCAGACCCTGATTCTAAATCTACTGACTTTGTCTCTTGTTCTGACAGTTACAAGTCCTCTGACCAAGGGTCTACTACACATACCAGTTGTGATTCAAGTGAAAAGTCTGACTCACCTAGGCAGTCACTCAAGACCACACCCAAGTCCAAAGTAGCTGATAATGAACCCAAAACAAAAATAGTGACTTATTCTGTTAAACACAATTTTGTTTCTAGTTTTGTTTCTAATAAGTTCGTGTGTAATAAACAAAGTTGTGTTAAGGATAAGTCTTTTAAGAAGAAAACTTGTTTTGTGTGTGGTAGTAAGTCTCATCTCATTAAAGACTGTGATTATCATGAGAATAGGATGGGTGTTTCCTATGGACAGCAGACCTCTAAACCCAAATGGAATAATGTTTCTAGTATTCCTCCATTTGTCCCACAAGCACATGTAAAAACCAGCAGACCCAATCCTGCTGATCAATCAATTTCTGCTGACAAGTCAGTTCCTGCTGGTAAGCCAGTTCCTGCTGGTAGACCTTTTCCAGCCGGCTGGAAAAGACATGTTGCTAGACCATTTTATAGACCTACTAGCACTTACTTTCAGACTGGTTTTTGGCCTAATTATTTTGACCCAATGTATATGGGGTGGGGGACAAGATGGGATACTATTGTTAAACCCTCAGCATGTTATTCTTGGAAAACTCAAAGAAAAGGTTCATTATGGGTACCCAAGAACAATAGTCTTTCCCAGAAGCACTGATTGAGGGGAGGCATAAGCCTAAGGGGAGGCTTATTGTTGTATTCTTTGTATTCTAACTATTTTTACAGCTGTTGGATCCTTATAAGCCTAAGGGGCGGCTTAGTGTTTCTGTTGGCACTACATTTTTCTTTGGTTCCTGCTGCTGATTGATGGTATATTTTATATATTTCATATTTTTTTCTTTCTTTTTTTATTAGATAAAAATAATAATAATAATAATAATAATAAATAAAAAATATAAAAAAAATTAAAAATAATAAAAAATAATAATAATAATAATAATAATAATAATAATAAAAAAAAAAAAAAAAAAAAAAAAACTAACTAACATATATTTGTATAGTTTTTGTTTTCTCTTGTTTGCAGGTTTTGGTGTTTGGTTCATTACCATACAACAAATGGTTCTCAATTCACCATGTCTTATTGACACAAGAGTTGGCTAGCCCACAAGATTATGGCTTTTGGTAAAGGCTGCAGAAAACCATAAATGGTAATCAACTCACCATGATGATGACGACATTCCATCAAAGAGTTGGCTAGTCCAAAAGCAAACGGTTTTTGGTAAAGACACATCAATTCCGTTGATAGCTGTTATGGTTTGCTCAAAACCATAGGGTACTCAACTCACCCATGCTTCATTGCTGAGAGTTGAAATGGTCATCAATTCACGATGGTTGGTGCCCTATTGGGTGACCAAAAGATTCGCTAGTCCTGAGCAAACGGCTACAGGTAAAGAAATCTCAAATCCGTTTATGGCTGTGATGATTTGCCAAAAATCATTAGGGTATTTCAACACACCCATGATTTACGTTCTGAGTGTTGGACTGGTTCCTAGTTCGCCAGGGTGATGTCATGATTCCACCAAAGAACTAGCAAGCCCAAGAGTGAGTAGCTACTTGGTAAAGGCTTATTAAATCTACTCATGTTGCTGCTGGTTCCTGTTGCGGCTGATAGGTTGAAGTTGCTGCTGGTTCCTTGTTCTTAAAAGATGGTTACTAGTTGTTGCTGATATATAGATTGGTTGCTGCTAGTTACTTATTGTTGCTGTAAATATTAAAGTTTCAATCCTCACACTTTCGAAGCTACAGCTCTATCTGAATCTTGAACTTAACCATGTCAAATTCAAGATTAGGGGAAGATTGTTGGGAATTTTAGAAGTTCCTACTGATGAAGTTCTACTGACAGGATTCTGCTGAAGCTATAGATGGTTTCTGCTGACATAGTGTTCCTGCTGAAGACTTATTTCTACGGATATAATGAATCCGTATCTTTAGTATTTGTTTGTTAGGATATGCATGAGCTATTTTAGGTAGTGATATGCATTGATATTTTTATTTATTATTGTATTAGGGTTCCTTGTGTATAAAAGGAACATATAGGCTTTTATTTTGGTGACGCTTCAGGAGAGAAAAACACAACTCCAGGAAAAACATTTTAGAGAAAATAATAGAGATCCATAGAGGATCATTGTTTTATTAGTAAAACCTTGTTGGTAACTTTGATTGTGTTCTTGATTATTATTCCGCTGTGCATATTCAATCATTGTTATTATATCCTAGATTGGGCTTGATCTTGATTCAACAGTATCTGGAGTAGAACAAGCTTGATCTTCTTCGTTGACCAAAGTTTCATATGCGGCGCATGCTAGAAAGACATGCGGTGCATTCTTCAAAGTCAGGCAATGGTCTTTGAATTCATCTAAGTATAATATTGCGGCGTATCTGTTGAGAGAGATACGGCGCATCTTCTGGGTTTCAGTAGACTTTTGACAACTTGCTAGTTTTGCTCCATATTTCGTCCAAAATCGTTAAGTTTCACCAATTGCTTGTTTACCTGAGAATTACTAAAGTAAATAATTAAGTATCGGTTCGCATAAATAATATAATAAAACAAGTCAAATAAATAGGATAAATGATGACAATCAAATGTACTTATTTGAGTTCATCAAATATCCCCCCACTTGAACTTTACTTGTCCCTAAGTAAACTCTAGAATATAAATTATGAAAATGTATCCTAAAAGGTATTAGGATTTATTTTTATCATTAAGCACGTATTCATTTTATCATAATCACACAACCAAACACTTAACGAGTTAGAAATAGAATTAAAAATTTCAATTTAAGATCGATCTAATCATCTCATTGTTTAGTTGTGACGAATATTCAATCATAGGCTTGGCAATCATACACATCTCCTCCATTAAAGCTAAGGAATGACAAGTCTAAAGCGGTAAAAAGAGTTTTTGATGCTTAAGGGTTAAACCTAGCTTCGTTCAAACATCTCCTGCATAAACTTAGTAGATCGCTGGCGCGAGTCCTCGACGCTTCAACTAACGGATGGTCACTAATGTCCTCCTTGGATCACTGGCGCGTTATTTGCATAACGGATGGTCACCAATTCATACACTAGATCGCTGGCGCGTTAGCCAATTGATACGGCGAAAAGTGTACCGCTTTTAGGGGGTCATTTAAGCCCGAATTCGTGATTATTTGATGAATTATTACCCTAAATCGTTCCTTTTGTCATATTAGGTACTTTTGAGAAGAAATCTGAAAAAGGAAGCATTTTGGACGTTTTTGGAGCGATTAAGTGAAGAAAACGACAAAGTCTCAAAATCCTTGCTGGGAACAGTACCTGACGACGTCAAGGCCATACAAATGACAGCGTCAAGCTTGGCAAAAGAGGCGGATATGGAAAATACACATGACGGCCCAGAGCAATTTCAAGGCAAAAACGCCTGATGGCGTCACCAAGGCCGTCAGGATTGATTTACAAATGACGGCCCAGAGCTTATTCTCAACATGACGGCGTCAAGATTGGATCTAGGCAATACGACCTTTAATTTGGCGACGAGTTGACGGCATCACAAGCTATAACGTGACGCCGTCAAGGTGTAATATCTATAAATAGTTTTCTAATTTTAATTCATTAAGTGTGGAACTTTTGGAGAACTTTTGTGTGCAAACCCTAGACGAATTTTTTGTAACAACAAGGGTTTCAACCCTTGTTCCATCCATGTTCAATTGAAGATAAGTTTTCCAATAATCATTCAATATGTCTATGTATTGTTTGATTTTATCTTATACTTGTCTTCTTTCTAACATGCTAGGCTAGGTTTCTCTTGTGTTTGCTTAGATGTAATGAAACCCAGATGTTTATTATTGGTTGATGGTTTGTTTATAATTGTTCTGGATGATTGAATTCGATGTTAGGCTTAAGAAAAATGGCAGACTTCCAACTGGTAACTTGCTTGAACGCCTTAAGAAACATGATCAGAAGTGTAGTACGATTTATTGGTTGTATTTAATGCGTAGGCAACTGCTAGTGATACTACGTTAGGAGCTAGTAGTCGGCTCGACATAGAATGAAGTAGAAGCCTATTGAGTTAGCGAATATCGTACACGGCCTTACGACTGGTATTAAGGAATATAACCCGTCATCCATGCAATTGTAACAAGCTAATCAACCGGTAAAAGATATCTAGGGAGTAATGAAAGCTAAGTAAACACACTTTCTCTCATTATTGTTTCCACCACACATTTAGTTTAAGTTTATTTTATTTTGTTTGCATCTTTAGGTAATTGGGTTAGTTGATTAGCAACTAATTCCGCCCACTCCTTTAAAACCCGAGATTTTACTTGCTTTAATTTAAAATATAAAAATACAAAAAGAATCATTTCTCACCCTTAGACCTAGTTTAGTAGAATTTTAACCCTAGCGAACAGTATTCCTGAGTTGAACGATCAATCCCCCGGTACTTATCACTATACTATACTACAAAAAACAGGTACACTGTCTGGTGGGGATTGCAAGCTTCTCAAGATCCCTTGAGAGGTAAAACCTTTTGGGTGGGTGCAATTCCACGCATCAAGTTTTTGGCGCCGTTGCCGGGGAATAGTTATTGTCTAGGTTAAAATTTATTTTTATTAGGTCTACTTGCTAGATTCCTTTCTAGTAAGATTTTTATTTTTATTTTTAGGTCTTCTTTAGTCTATCTCATTTCTTTGTTCCTTTGTTCGTAAAATTTACCATCCGCCATCATGGAAGGTGGTAATCTCTTTGATCCCATCAACCCACCACAATAAAACCACCCACAAAACCCACCATTACCAAACCAACCTCCTAGACCTCGAACTTTAGGAGAGTACTCCCGTCCTAGCCACCAAGGCTATTGAAACACCATTGAGCTCACTCAAGGAGCCAATGTGTCTCCCTTGCGATCCGACACCATCCGGTTGGTGCAAAGCGGATGTGCATTCCATGGACTTCGTTCCGAAGATCCTAATCAACATCTCAAGGATTTCCTTAAAATCGTGGACTCCATAGACCTTGATGTTGTAACTCGAGAGATGACCCGATTGCGTCTCTTCCAATTCTCTCTACATGACCAAGCTAGTCAATGGCTTGAGCGTTTACCCGCGGGATCCATCACCTCTTGGGATGATCTCACAATTCGTTTCCTTGCTCAATTTTTCCCACCGGGGAGAACTACTAAGCTTAGAAATGATATCTTGATGTTCCAACAACGTCAAGGTGAAACTCTCTATGAAGCATGGACTCGTTTCAAGGACTTACTCCAAAAAGTCCCTCATCATGGCATAGATCCTTGGCTCCAAATTCAAATCGTTTACGATAAGGTTAATTATCAAACGAGAAGGGTCATAGATTACGCTGCCAATGGTAGACTAAACAGACTTAGCGTTGATAAGTGCTGGGAGGTTATTGAGGGTTTAGCACAATACGAAGAAGAAGGATGGGAGGATCCGATGTTCTTGGAATAAGGGAGTCTGAATTACGTAAACGCAACCCAAGAACAGTTATTGGAGAACATCGAGAAGCAGGTTAAGGAATTAATGAAAGCTGAAATTCCTGCAGCTGAAGCCGAAGTAAGTCCTGATAGACATGTGAGTGCAATTAGCAAATATACTTTTCCTGAACGTTCACGACAAGAGGAGTTCGAAGGAATAATGATAACTTTCATGAATAATCAGGAGAATCAGATTCAGCACTTAGAAACTCGCATGGAAAGCACTAGAAATGCTTTTAGGGACTTGGCTGATAAGTTTATATCAAGAATTAAAGAGAAGATTAGGGAAAAATCCACACCGAAGAAAATCGAAAAAATCTTTGAACTCCCAACCTCTTTGGTGTGTGACGGAGGGGATAATGGAAAAACTTCCCCAAGTGATTCACCTTCAATTACCCCTTACTACCATGAGCTTCCTCAAGAAGAAAAGAACTTGCAATTTCACAACATCTTCGTTGGAAGTTTGCAAGTCACGCTCCCTAATTTGCACGAAGCTAAGAAACGTTCTTTTGGTTTTAAACCTGGTGTGAAAAGGGTGCACCTCAAAAACACTTCAGCTTCAGAAACCTCTATGGAACAACTTCTTCCCTTACCCACTATTTAGCAATATGAAGATTGCGACCTGAACGGGATTGTGACCAGCCCTATTCATAACCACACCTCACTTCGTGATAGTAACAAAACGTTTGACCCTGGTGGACTCCACTAACGGGAAAGGCTATTCATAGTTTACAACCTTGATTAGCTATTAAAAAAAGTGATTATAAAACAAGAATTTACCAACTTCTTAATCCGGGCGAAAAGATGCCCATTCTTGATGATGGATTTGACGAAACTAAACATTAACGCTATATCATCTGTTTCGTCTCCTACTTCTTGATGACGGACTTTCTATAACAACAAGAATTTACCAACTTCTTGAGTGCATAAATGGAAGGCTAAGGCGATTTGGTTGCACATTTGGGGTGGATTGTAACAAATTCTATCTTTAAGTAAAATGCTTAAAGTTAGAAATGAAAAATGAGTACAACGCAAAGGTGTGGGAAAAATTAGTTGACTTTACTAGTCAAGGTAATTGACTTAAATTGTCAAGTAATTATGATATAGGTTTAACACAAGGGTGATCCTAATGCCTCTTATCATGTAGTAAATCCTAACTACACGAATGTAGTCTCACTAGCGGTCTTGGGATGCATCACTAACGCAAGTTCTGGAATCTAAGTACTACCAGTACACTCATAAGCACTAATAATTAATGCTTTTCCTAACAAATCTAAAGGCGAACATCACATATTTGGGTGGAATTTTTTTTAGTGGTACGGTTTTTTGTGATAGTCATACAACTCCTATCCATGAGACGCTCATTAAGGCTAAAGCTTCACTCATAAATATTGTAAAAAAATTTAAATTTTGCGCTAAAATTGCCCTAACAAGTATTTCTCTTAGTTTTATTACACACCTACTATTGAACAAACAAACTCAAGCATAATTGTATTCTCTAAAGTATCATCATTTACCCTCCCCTTACACTTAAGCTGAACATTGTCCCCAATGTTCAATAAAAAGATGTAAAAGAAAATAAGGTAAAAGACTGAAAACAAATACTCTCCTGATTCGTTCGGTGTGGATAGTGTGTCAACAAGGTTAGATCTTCTTCCAAGAAAATGAACTTTGAAAGCTTCCCTCCAGAAATAATAAATCATCTTCTTGTCCAATGTAATCTGTTAAACCTGAGAAAACAATCAAGGCAAACCTCGCGTAAAATCGACGGCAATCTATATATAATAAAAATCCTAGAATTTTTGTCCAATGTAAAATGCTTGTGGAATGAATGTTTGTAGATTTCCTGGAGTTTATAAAACTAAAGAATCAACAAAAACTTTAAGACTCCGGTATAAGCAAAACTTGCAAAATTTTTCAGAATTTTTGTACCTGACACCGTCAGGTTATAACTCCTGACGTCGTCAGAATGTTCCTGCAAAAATCTCATGTTAAGTTTCTGGAAAAACTTATGCCTTACTTCCTGGAAAATCCTGCAAAACATAATTATGACTCGATACAAGCATTTGACTCAAACAATTACTAATGTACATGTTCATTTAATATTGTTGTGGTTCATGCTCAATTTCGTTCTAAAAAAAAAATAGGTTTCCCTTACAGTTAGCTTTTGCGAAATACCTTTTTATGAAGTTAAGACAAACAAGAAGGTAAAGCATTTTCACAATTTATTATGAAACATGAGCTACAAACAATAAAAATAAAGCATGCATAGGGAAACAAATACAATCAAACAAATAAAACTTGGGTTGCCTCCCAAGAAGCACTTTTCTTTATTTACGAGTCTTGTAGCTAGACTCAAGGTCACGGGCTATTACGTGACCTCATCTCGTGATATGACGTATGCCATATAAGTATAATCCTTGTTATCAGGGTGGTGGTGTTTCAATCGTTTGACACTCGCAGTCACCTCCCCCTCCCCTCTTTTACTGCTCCAGGTAACTACACCATCCCGGCGTAGGCGTTTGATTGTGAATGGTCCATACCACCAGGGAGTTGGTTCATCAGGGGGGGTACTTTTATCTCTGAATGCCTTAAGAGTACCAAATCTCCTTCTGTAAATGGGGCATGATTCTCCTTCGATTGACTGCATTCAAACTCGACATATATCACTACTTTTGTATTTTTCAGGCTTAGTTTCTTTGTATCTTTTAATTCGTGTCTCCCATGCGAGGATTATTTCTTGAACATGATTATTTAGTGTGTCGGCATTGTTTTTGAGCCTTCTCTCCATTATGCCTTCTCGCACATATCGTTGGGTCATAGGGAAGTGAATCTTCCTTTTTCCTGACTTAAGTTCAATTTCCCCATTTTCATACCTAATGACAACTCTTGCTGTCGTAAGGAATGGTTCTCCAAGAATTATTGGCATACGCCTATCTCCTTTATCATCGATGATCATGAAATTGACGGGATACATGAAACCTGCTACATTGACCAGCACATCCTCTGTAATTCCTAAAGGATACACATATGAGTAACTAGCGAAAGATAGCCTAACGTGGGTGGTGGTCGGCATTTCATTGGTGAGTTGGGTATAGATAGTCAAAGGCATCAAGTTCACCTCTGATCCTTGATCGGCGAAAGCATCCAAATATTGCAGTTTCCCAATGCTAGCTGGTATTTCAAAGTTCCCAAAAGCCATCTGCTTCGTAGCCACTTTTTGCTTAAGTAACTTTTCGTATACCGGTCCCCCAGGCACGGTGTCATAATCATCATCTCCTACTTCTTCTCCTTCAGAGTCCTTTTTGGAAGATCGATTACGTCCGTCGCCCTTTATCCAGTTGGTTATTGTTTTCTTATTTATCTCATGCTTCAGATAGTACCCTAATGATTGAGATTTTGGGGGTTCCTCAATGGTTTGTGCAGTGGGGGTCTCCTTTCCTTCATTGTCCTCGTGGACAATGGATATAGAGTTAACAAACTTGGTAGTGGGGGTGACGTCTTCCTTTCTTAACAACACCTTTTTCGGAGTTTTTATGTTTGAGTATTCTTCTAATAAGTTCATCATCTCCATCATTTTCTCTTGCATCTCCTCCTTTTGTCTATAGACTTCCTCCTCGAATTTTGCTTACCACTCAGAATGAGTGGACATATAGTCTCTCATTCGAGTTTCAAACTCTGGGCTGAGGTTTTGAGGAGGGGTATAGGGCCGAGCAAATTTTTGAAATGTTTCGGCATTCTCTCTAAGGGGTGATTCGGACAACGGTGGTGGGTTTATGTTTGAGATAGAGTTGACCCTCGCATGTCTAGGACTTAAAGATTTTTTTCTTTTTTCCAAGAGATAGTCAACTTTTCTCTCAAGTTCGTAGAGGTTCTCGTCGGAAAGTTGAGTGGTCCCTCCTGACGATGAGATTGCATTGACAGCAGAGTCTACGACAAAGGCAACCTCTCATAACTCATTATCATCGACTGCAAGTTCATCAATGATTTCCCACAACTCTTTGGCGCCTTTGTCATGCAATCTACCGCCAGCGGCTTGATCAATGGTACGTTTGGTATGGAAGTCGACATGGTCGTAAAAATTTGGATTTGGAGCCAGAGATCTATACCATGATGAGGGACTTTTTGGAGTAAGTCTTTGAAACGAGTCCATGCTTCATAGAGAGTTTCACCTTGACGTTGTTGGAACATCAAGATATCATTTCTAAGCTTAGTAGTTCTCCCCGATGGGAAAAATTGAGCAAGGAAACGAGTTGTGAGATCATCCCAAGAGGTGATGGATCCCGCGGGTAAACGCTCAAGCCATTGACTAGTTTGGTCACGTAGAGAGAATTGGAAGAGACGCAATCGGGTCGTCTCTCGAGTTACAACATCAAGGTCTATGGAGTCAACGATTTTAAGGAAATCCTTGAGATATTGATTAGGATCTTCGGAACGAAGTCCATGGAATGCACATCCACTTTGCACCAACCGGATGGTGTCAGATCGCAAGGGAGACACATTGGCTCCTTGAGTGAGCTCAATGGTGTTTCGATAGCCTTGGTGGCTAGGACGCGAGTACTCTCCAAAAGTTCGAGGTCTAGGAGGTTGGTTTGGTGGGTTTTGTGGGTGGTTTTGTTGTGGTGGGTTTTGTGGGTGGTTTTGTTGTGGTGGGTTGATGGGATCAAAGAGATTACCACCTTCCATGATGGCGGATGGTAAAGGTTACGAACAAAGGAACAAAGAAATGAGATACACTAAAGAAGACCTAAAAATAAAAATAAAAATCTTACTAGATAGGAATCTAGCAAGTAGACCTAATAAAAAGAAATTTTAACCTAGACAATAACTATTCCCCGGGCTGCGGCGCCAAAAACTTGATGCGTGGAATTGCACTCTTGCAAAAGGTTTTACCTCTCAAGGGATCTTGAGAAGCTTGCAATCCCCACCAGGCAGTGTACCTGTTCATTGTAGTATAGTATAGTGACAAGTACTAGGGGATTGATCGTTCAACTCAAGAATAGTGTTTGCTAGGGTTAAAATTCTACTAAACTAGGTCTAAGGGTGAGGGATGATTCTTTTTGTATTTTTATATTTTAAAGAAAGCAAGTAAAATCTCAAGTTTTGAAGGAGTGGGTGGAATTAGTTGCTAATTAACTAACCCAATTAATTAAAGATGCAAACAAAATAAAATAAACTTAAACTAAATGTGTGGTGTAAACAATAATGAGAGAAAGTGTGTTTACTTAGATTTCATTACTCCATAGATATCTTTTACCGGTTGATTAGCTTGTTACAATTGCATAGATGATGGGTTATATTCCTTAATACTAGTCGTAGGACCGTGTACGATATTCCCTAACTCTATAGGCTTCTACTTCATTCTAGGTCGAGCTGACTACTAGCTCCGAACGTAGTATCACTAGCAGTTGCCTACGCATTAAATACAACCAATAAATCATAGTACACCTCCGATCATGTTTCTTCAGACGTTCAAGCAAGTTACCAATTGGAAGTCTGCCAGTTTTATTAAGCCTAACATCGAATTCAATCATCCACAACAATTATAAACAAACCATCAACCAATAATTAACATCTAGGTTTCATTACATCTAAGCAAACACAAAAGAAACCTAGCCTAGCATGTTAAAAAGAAGACAAGCATAAGATAAAATCAAACAACACATAGACATATTGAATAATTATTGGAAAACTTATTGATTGGTGGTAAACAGTCAGAAAATATCAACCAAGTAAATGGTCAACAAAGTCAAACTACTTAGACCAATGCTCCGCGGAATATAGTGTTTCCCCGGGTCGTTATGTCCCGACGAGGTGTGAATTGTTATCAAACGGATCTGTGATTGGGTGAATCTGGACAAGAAAGGGTTTTGCGATTGGTTAAACTAAGGAATCTACAAGGAAATAGCTTAAGTAAGCTATATGAACAAGACTGTAAAATCAGAAAAACCAGAAACGTGTAAAACCTAAAAACGCGTACGTTATATTTAAATTTACGTTAACGTACAAAATAAAATGCGAGTTTTAAAGAAATAAAATACTTATAGATATGAAAATTACATTTTTACAATCCTAATAATAAAAGAAAATTTTTAGAAAATTAAAATTAATTTTTACGCTATTTAATTAATTATTATTAATTAATTACTATTGTCTAATTACTTTATAATTATTTAAATTAACCTAAATTATAACTAATTATGAAATTACACTAAAAATATGAAAAATAAATTTGGAAAAATCTAAAATATTATAAAACTAATTTTAAAATTAAAATTATATTTTTCTAACATTTTATCTAATTATTATTAATTAATTACAATTTATTAATTACTTAAAACTAAATTAAATTAAGAAAAATAGAAAATGAACAGTGAAAATTATGAAAAATTTCCTAAAATTATTTTATGATATATAAAACCTAGGAAAAATATAAAAAAGTACTGTTGTTAAATAAAAATTAATAAACCTATTTAATTAACTAATATTACTTGATTATTATTAAACTAATATTAATTATAATAAATACTAAATAAAAAGAGAAAAATCTGGAAAAAATCCAAAAAATACTTTTATATAAAAGGAATCTAAGAAAAATATAAAAATGTGAAATTGCTTAATAATAAGCTAAAAAGGAAAATTAAAAAGATAATTTCTATTAAATAGAAGCTGTCACTAAATTTAAATTTGGTTTTTTCTAGTTTTTCTTTTACAAAACTAATAATAAACTGAAAATAAGAAACTTTTATGAAGGTGGATTTTATGGAGCTAAAAAATAAGCAGATGGTGAACCTATTTCCTTAACAGCTTAATGTTGAGATCATTTGATGAAGCACAAGCTGCTCATAAGCCACACCACTGATCTAAGACACAAATGGAGCTAGGCATAGATGGGATGGACAAAAAACAAGCTCAAACATCTAGAATAGCTTACTAAATGAGCTTAAGATGGGAATAAGCAGATCCAATACCTGATCAGTAAAACAGGCCAACCAAGCTAGTTGCAGGCCTACTTTGGCTTATCCATTAAGCCTTAAACTAAACAAGGACTTGAAATAAACTACACCTAAATTGAGTACACAGTAAATGAGATAGAACATGCAAGGAAACAAACTAATAAGCAAATTAACAAAAACTCATATGTGAAAAACTAAACAGGCCATCAGGCTGAAATTGCAAGCCACAAGAGATTTTCAAATGAGCTCACAGTGCACAATAAGCCATTAAGCCACAAAAGCTTAAACAAATTAAAACTAAAAAATAAACTACAACTATTAACAACAATACTAAGCAAAATCTAAATTCAAACAAGCTCTGTTGATTGAGCATCAATAGCAGCAGCAAGGAACCAAACAAGCTCATAAGAAGCTCAAATAAGCACTTAAACTCTAAAAAACTCAAACATATAAACAACAACAATAATAAATGACAGCAACAACAACACACTCAAAATTAATCACCAAACTCAGCATACAAGAATAAGAACTATAAGAGATTGCAGCAGCAAACCACCAAAATAAGCCAACTTAGAGGGCAAAATAAGCTATGGTAATAAGCACTAAGGGAGAAACTAAATGAACAGGCTTAAAAACTACCTAAGAATGTTCCTAAAACAACAGAAAACAAGGCCAAAGACTCAAAAATTACCAAGATAGATCCAATTGAAATCTGACCCAAACCTGGGTGCAGGGGAGGTCACTCCCCCTGCAGGTTACTTTAATGGGTTATGGGGGCCCACAGAAAATTCATAAATATCAAATGACACTAGGACTTCATAGTTTAGCTGGGGGGGTTGCAATTCCTAAAAGTTTTAATGCCTAAAACCCAATACAAAAATCACAACAAATCCTGGACTTTTTGAGATTTTCTGCCTAAAGGCAATTTGACTTTTGAATTTTAGGAAGCAAGTTGACTTTGATGAATTATTAAAACCCCTAACTGATTTATTAGGTGGTATGAGACCAAAATAAGACTAACTTAAACTAGGTTAACTACTTTTGAACTGAATTGAGTGATTATGACCCCAAAATCCAATACAGTGAACTGGTATGGGGGAATCATGGGTGAATTTGACTTTTGAGAGAAAGACCTATGGTTTTTATTATTTGACTAAGCTATACTAACCTATTGTGAGTCACTACACCCAGAAACTACAACACATACACCCTTGAACCCATAGTAAACTGCAACTCCAAACACCCCTTAAGTCCACTGAATTGACTTTTACACTACCACTAACTGACTTTTTGCTATCAATCTTGAACCCAGAAGTTGAATTGAGATAATACACACCTAAGAAGCAAATTCTAAGTAGCTAAAAGCAGTTTGCAATAAGCTAAAAGTGAAAGCTGTGTCAAGGCTAAAAGACAGTTAAAAAAGTAAATGCAAGTGACACCACTACCTAGCAATCTTAAGTAAACATATAGGCATTGATAAGCAAGAGTAATGAACCAATAAGCATAAACCTCACAACAAATAACAGATTAAAAAGCACTTATGAATGAGCAGATATAGATAAGAAATTGTACATAAGCAAAGTTTCAACTTTTATTGAATTTAAAAAGGAAAATTACAAACTGAATTTAAGATACCAAAATACTTAATAATAATTAAACTAAAGCTATTTTTACACTAAATTAACCTACTTCCTAATGCCTTATCAATGGCATACAATTTTTCTATTTATACTAAAATAATTAACTAGGGTTTCTTTTACCTTCTGCTCTTTTTCTTATTGCATAACAGCCCTAGGATTGCTTGGATATCATCAGGGCCCTTGGTTCCATTTTCTTGGCGGGAAAAGGGGTTTGGCAGGCTTAGTGGAGTTGGTGAGGCATTTAATGAGGGGGAGGGTTGTAAGGATAATCGTGGGGGAAGGTGAGGAAAGTATGGAAAAGGGGTGATGATGGTGTTGGAGATGGCAGGGTGTAGCAGGCTAGGGTTGCAGGGGTCACGTGTGGTTTGGGAGGGAGGAGAGTTTGACCCTGGGGGTTGACTTGTGGTAATATCAAAAAAGGAATGGGCTTTAGGTGGGCTGGGGTATTGGATCAGGTAGTTTGGTTTGTTTTTGGACTATGGATCAAATAATAACAAGGGTCCATCAGGCTTCTATTAGCTAAGTATATCACAAGGACCATTGTTGTAATTTTTCTGAAATTTAGGGACCAGGTTTGCCAATCTTCCAAACTTGTTCCAAGAACTATTCCTGCCATGCATTAATAACCAAAGGACCATAACTTGTATTTTCCAAATTTTAAATCCCAAGGACCATAAATGCCAAATGTGAAACTAGAGGGACCAAAACTGTCAATCTTTAAAACTTTTTACCCAAAGATCAATTTTGATAACTTTTAACTTTTAAAGGACTTGGGTGATTTTTCTTTCAAAAATATATGCATAGGGACTATTTTTGACAAATTTTGAAACTTGGGGGACTGAAACTGCCAATATTGCAAACTTTGATCATTTTTCATTTGTTTTTGCTTATTTTGCATTTAAAACACATAAAACACAATCCCTGGGATAATTTAAGTATTTTGATGCCTTTTTGAGTGTTTTTGTATATTTTGCAGTTCAGATTTGACCAAAAATGATGAGTGTTTGAGCACTCATCACTTATCTTCAATTGAACATGGATGGAACAAGGGTTAAAACTCTTGTTGGTACAGAAAATTCGTCTAGGGTTTGCACACAAAAGTTCTCCAAAAGTTCCACACTAATGAATGAAAATTAGAAAACTATATATATATATATATATATATATATATATATATATATATATATATATATATATATATATATATATATTACACCTTGACGGCGTCACGTTATAGCTTGTGACGCCATCAACTCGCCGACAAATTAAAGGTCGTATTGCCTAGATCCAATCTTGACGCCGTTATGTTGATAATTAGCTCTGGGCCGTCACTTGTAAATCAATCCTGACAGCCTTGGTGACGTCGTCAGGCGTTTTTGCCTTGAAATTGTTCTGGGCCATCATGTGTATTTTCCATATCCACCTCTTTTGCCAAGCTTGACGTCGTCACTTGTATGGCCTTGACGCCGTTAGGTACTGTTTCCAGCAAAGATTTTGAGACTTTGTCGTTTTCTTCACTTAATCGCTCAAAAAACATCAAAAATGCTTCCTTTTCCAGATTTCTCCTCAAAAGTACCTAAAATGACAAAAGGAACGATTTAGGGTAATAATTGAACAATAATCACAAATTCGGGCTTAAATGACCCCCTAAAAGCGGTACACTTTTCGCCTTATCAAATAAGAATTTACCCGTCATCAATTGCATTCTAGGTGTTTTATAAAACAAGAAATTAGTATTAAGGACTCAACTTGAAATTGTCACATAGTATTCATAATCCGGGCATCTTACGGCGTCAGAATTTATTCATGACGCCGTCATCTTGAGTTCTCAGCAATATTAACCTCCTATCCATCACTTTCACCACATACCCCACAAACCATATCCAATTGATACTTCCCCACCGAGCTTTCAAGATCAATTCCAACATCTTTCGTAGCCAATCTCCACGTGGTAAGTAACTTTTCTTCATCCTTATTCGTTCAATTATCCTTAGGACCCACCAATTTTGAAAACCCCATTATCTGAAACCCTCAAATTGATTTATTCCTAGAACTCATAATGCCCTTCTATATGTATTGTGTAACCATAATTAAGGCATTGGGTAATAGTGATTGATAGGGTTCATGAGTCAATTGCGAAAACAAATTTCACACCATGAATTTTGATCCCCCACCCATGTTTTCTGTCAAAAGGGTGTTTGGCTCATGGATTTAGAGTTTGAAAATTGATTTTCCCTCGTAATTATATGTCTCAACATCTACTGAGTCTGACGGCGTCAGAAGGGTCTGACAGCTTGACTTCATTGGACTCTTATTCTAATCACTTCCATTCCATTCCATTTTGTTCCATGAAAATGAGCAAGCGTACCCGACAACATCGAGGGAGTTCTTCAAGATCTCAACGCAAGAATTTGGGCGACACAGTTCCTAGTTGGGGTGTGTTTGAGGATAATGCCTCTACGACCAAATATGCAGAATTGCTCTACCACCAGATTGATAGGGGCAGTGATTGATTGGGTCTTCTTGACGGCCCAGGGCCTTGAGAATGCTTTTCTTCAAAGGTTCCAAACTGATGCATTTACCGGTCCTCAATGGGAAAGATTGTTCAGGGTACGGGAACCGGTTTATAGTAAGTTGGTGTGAGAATTCTTTGCTACTTTTCATTTTGATTTGGCTGAGGCTAGAACTGATATGGGTGGTACTACCATTTACTTTAGGCTGGGGGGGTGAGCTTAGAACTTGCTCGGTTACAAAGTTTGGTTGAAGTTTAGGTTTGTATAGTCAGCATGAGGCAACTCAGGGTGGGTTTATGCAGAGATTGTTGGGTGGTGAGACGATGAGGAATGATTTGAGGTGTGCTACGTTTTGGCCGAGTATAGGGAATGGGGTGTATACCTCGACTACTAGGGCGGCCTCCATTAGGGATCCTAGGGTTAGATTAGCCCATAGATGCATCACCTACAGTTTAGCAGGACGCCATAGCTCCACTCACCGCGTCACTGCTTCTGACCTCTTCTACCTGTACACCATTTTTTCACAGGATGTGTATTGTAACATCCCATTCTGGGTGGCGGGTTATCGAAAGACGAGTGTAGGGGAGAGGGATGGTGATAAGATCTATGGGGGGATGTTTGTGACTCGCCTGGCTCGTTCTTATACGATCCTTGTGCCGGAGATCATGGGATACTTGAGTGATTGTGGTGCATGCAGGGTGGTGAAGGCCAAGTCCCTCAAGCAAATGAGAATTGTGATGGAGTTGGAGGACGGGTCTTATGCTTGGTATGTTGTAGGAGGAGCGGCTGCTGCTGGTGTTGATGATGAGGACGATGATGAGGGAGCACCCCAGCAGCAGCAGTATGAGGATTATGAGGTTGGTTCTGCTGACTATCACTGGCACATGAGTCGGGAGGATTGGCAGGTCCATCAGGGGGCTTGGATGCGTCAGGTGGATGCATGGAGAACCACCACTGACCAGAGGTTTGATTGGATGTATGATCACATGATCCGTCAGATGCAGCATCTATCGACCTGTGATCACATTGATCCTCATTTGCAGATTGATCCATTCCCTGGTCGTGAGCAGGATTATCCACCCTATGGGTACACCGGACATCTCCCTCCTGTTTATGATTACCGCTTTGGTCCTCCTCCCCAGTGATGTTTTTATGGTTGTGTCATGATTTCTGAACAATTTATCTTTGGTTGTATGATTTGAACAATTTGGTTTGTAATAGTGTAGGATTTGGCCTCTGTTGGCCATTGGATATTTACTACTATTTCCTTCTATGCATTTAGAATTCTCATTATTGTGGTTGTTTTATTAGTTTTATTTGTTTTATTTATTTTATTTGTTTTGTTTGTTTGATTGTATTTTTTTCCGTATGCATGCTTTATTTTTATTGTTTGTAGCTCATGTTTCATACTAAATTGTGAAAATGCTTTACCTTGCTGTTTGTCTTAACTTCATAAGAAGGTATTTCACAAAAGCTAAGTGTAAGGGAAACCTAAATTTGTTTTTAAGAACGAAATTGAGCATGAACCACAACAATATTAAATGAACATGTATATTAGTAATTGTTTGAGTCAAATGCTTGTATCGAGTCATAATGATGTTTTGCAGGATTTTCCAGGAAGTAAGGCATAAGTTTTTACAGAAATGTTCCGGAAACTTAACATGAGATTTTTGTAGGAACATACTGACGGCATCAGGAGTTATAACCTGACGGCGTCAGGTACAAAAGTTCTGAAAAATTTTGCGAGTTTTGTTTATACCGGGGTCTTAAAGTTTTTGTTGATTATTTAGTTTTATAAACTCCAGGAAATCTGCAAACATTCATTCCACGAGCATTATATCTTCATTTTCTTTCTAGGATTTTTAGTATATATAGATTGCCGCCGATTTTACACGAGATTTGCCTTGATTGTTTTCTCAGGTTTAACAGGTTACATTGGACAAGAGGATGATTTATATTTCTGGAGGGAAGCTTTCAAAGTTCATTTTCTTGGAAGAAGATCTAACCTTGTTGACACACTATCCACACCGAACGATTAGGGGAGTATTTGTTTTCATTCTTTTACCTTCATTACTTTTACATCCTTTTCATTGAACATTGGGGACAATTTTCAGCTTAAGTGTAAGGGGAGGGTAAATAATGATACCTCAGAGAATACAATTACGCTTGAGTTTGTTTTTCCAATAGTAGGTGTGTAATAAAACTAAGAGAAATACTTGTTAGTGCAATTTTAGCGCAAAATTTAAATTTTTTTACAACATTTAGGAGTGAAGCTTTAGCCTTAATGAGTGTCTCATTGATAGGAGTTGTATGACTAGCACAAAAACCGTTCCACTCGGAAAGATTTTCCACCCGAATATGTGAGGTTCGCCTTTAGATTTGTTAAGAAAAACATTCACTATTAGTGCTTATGAGTGTACCGGTAGTACTTAGATTCTAGAACTTGCGTTAGTGATGCATCCCGAGACCGCTAGTGAGACTTCATTCATGTAGTTAGGATTTACTACATGATAAGAGGCATTAGGATCACCCTTGTGTTAAACCCGTATCATAATTTCTTGACCATTTAAGTCAATGACCTTGACTAGTAAAGTCAATTAATTTTTCCCACACCTTTGCGTTGTACTCATTTTTAGTACACGATACCTCTAGTACACCCCTCCGAGCCTATCTTTTTGTTTATAACTTTAAGCATTTTACTTAAAGGAAGAATTTTGTTAACAATCCACACCAAATGTGCAATCAAATCGCCTTAGCCTTCCGTGTATGCACTCATCTTTAGTGCATTAGTGTTACATGTTTAAACCCTTAGTTAATTGTCTAATTGATTACATGGTTGCTAAGTCGAGTAATATCTTGTACATATTGTTTTGGGACGATTGGGACTCATGAGAAAAGTACTAGTGTTATGGAATAATGGGGAAGAACATCAATTATTACCCCCATATGTGCGTTAATCTTAAAAAGTACTCCAAGTGTTTTGATTATCTTAATTCGAGTTATTAGAATAGTTAATTGTAAAGTATGTAAAAGTTCAAGTGTAAGGTGAATGCAAATTCCCTATGATGTATTATTTTGGATGGTAGGGTAAAAGTGTATGCAAAAAAAATTAAACAAAATAAAAAATAAATAAATAAATCAAGAAAAAGAAAAAAATAGAAAAAGAATAAAAAGAAAAACATACAGACTACCATCCCGTTTCATTCTATATTTATTTTATGTTTTTATTAGTTTTGATTAGCTTAAGTCGAGTCGAGTCTTGGCTTAGCAACGCCATATTATACATGTAATTAACCAAGATGATTAACTCGCCACCAGTAAAAATTGCCTTTATTCAACAAAACCGTATTTATCATATCCCTACACCTCATGTTATATCCCTTTAAAAGACCTCTTTGATAGTTTATCCTAGGTGCTTACGCCAAGTGGTGTAGGTTTGATCCTTTCCCAAGCCTATGGTAATCTATTTGCTATGACAGGTAGTGAGAGATGTTTTCCATTTCCATATTGTGATATATACTTTATTACACCTGAGAGATGTGAGTATCTAAACACTATTTGTGAGGTGCTAGTGTATAACCTCCGTGCTTGTTTTTGGTTTTAAGTGGAACGATTATTTGTTGTACTTACTTTTATATTAGTGTTAAATGACCCCTAACTTGTATTTTGATTAGAATAAAAGCGCATTTGCTTGAGGACAAGCAAATCTCAAGTGTAAGGGTATTTGATAAGGCGAAAAGTGTACCGCTTTTAGGGGGTCATTTAAGCCCGAATTCGTGATTATTTGATCAATTATTACCCTAAATCGTTCCTTTTGTCATTTTAGGTACTTTTGAGAAGAAATATAGAAATGGAAGCATTTTGGACGTTTTTGGAGTGATTAAGTGAAGAAAACGACAAAGTCTCAAAATCCTTGTTGGGAACAGTACCTGACGGCATCAAGGCCATACAAGTGAAGGCGTCAAGCTTGAAAAAAGAGGTGGATATGGAAAATACACATGACGCCCAGAATAATTTCAAGGAAAAAACGCCTGACGGCGTCACCAAGGTTGTTAGGATTGATTGACAAGTGACAGCCCAGAGCTTATTCTCAACATGACGGCATCAAGATTGGATCTAGGCAATATGACCTTTAATTTGGCGGCGAGTTGACGGCGTCACAAGCTATAACTTGACGCCTTCAAGGTGTAAAATCTATATATAGTTTTCTAATTTTCATTCATTAAGTGTGGAACTTTTCGAGAACTTTTTTGTGCAATCCTAGATGAATTTTCTGTAACAACAAGGGTTTTAACCCTTGTTCCATCCATGTTCAATTGAAGATAAGTTTTCCAATAATCATTCAATATGTCTATGTTTTGTTTGATTTTATCTTATGCTTGTCTTCTTTTTAGCATGCTAGGCTAGGTTTTTCTTGTGTTTGCTTAGATGTAATGAAACCTAGATGTTGATTATTGGTTGATGGTTTGTTTATAATTGTTGTGGATGATTGAATTCAATGTTAGGCTTAACAAAACTGCAGAATTCCAATTGGTAACTTGCTTGAACGTCTTAAGAAACATGATCGGATTTATTGGTTGTATTTAATGCGTAGGTAACTGCTAGTGATACTACGTTAGGAGCTAGTAGTTGGCTCAACCTAGAATGAAGTAGAAGCCTATAGAGTTAGGGAATATCGTACACGGACCTACGATTGGTATTAAGGAATATAACCCGTTATCCATGCAATTGTAACAAGCTAATCAACCGGTAAAAGATATATAGGGAGTAATGAAATCTAAGTAAACACACTTTCTCTCATTATTGTTTCCACCACACATTTAGTTTAAGTTTATTTTATTTTGTTTGCATCTTTAGTTAATTGGGTTAGTTGATTAGCAACTAATTCCGCCCACTCCTTCAAAACCCGAGATTTTACCTGCTTTCATTTAAAATATAAAAATACAAAAAGAATCATCTCTCACCCTTAGACCTAGTTTAGTAGAATTTTAACCCTAGCGAACACTATTCCTGAGTTGAACGATCAATCCCCCGGTACTTGTCACTATACTATACTACAACGAACAGGTACACTGCCTGGTGGGGATTGCAAGCTTCTCAAGATCCCTTGAGAAGTAAAACCTTTTGCGAGGGTGCAATTCCACGCATCACCAATTAATCTAATACTCGGATGGTCACTACTTTATTCACACATTTAATATTCTCACTTGGCCATCATTATATTCGGATGCTCGAAAGCTAACAATGAATACAACAATATGGTTGGGTAGGGATAACATTTAGGATATAAAAATGGGTTTAAAAAGTTAAACAAACAGATAGATTAAGTCCTAGTGTGGTTAATCACTTTCCCAACCATCCCATGAATAAGACCCATATCATTGGATAACTCACGCTTTTGACACTTGTAACTCACGCTTTAGGTAGACACAAGTTATACTCAATAAACTCTTAATCAAAGAATAAACCTTAGTTGGTGTTCCCATAATGGCCAACTCCCAATCAATCCATAAATATAATACAACAACAAATAGTGGCGATATCAACCACTTAATACAGAACTTTACAATAGTTGGTTTAACAAACTTCCAACTTTCTTCTTTCTTTTTCTTTTCTAATTTTTCTCAATTTTTTTTTCAACATATAAATAAACTACGATGTGTAAAATTTCACCACATCACTTATAATGATCATTCTGGATAATTTTTCCATACTTTTCATAACTTCAGATATAACGGTAATAGTGGAAGTAGTACACACACGAAAAATAATACGACACAAAAATTATACAATATGTACTTTCACTCCATTGCATTGTGCAATTTCCCGAACTAACCAAATATAATGAATTTACGCACATGAACACAGGTAATGCAAGGAAACACACTTTGCCTTAAAGCAACTAACCACGGACATTAATCTATAGGGTAGGTTAAGGTTTAAGGTGTAACGAAACAATTAATAAAGGGTGTATGAAACGAAAGGAATGGTTCTGAGGGTTTTTCTAGGGGTATCTTACTCTAAAAATGAGAGTAACAAAGGGTTTTATACGGGGGTTAACTAACCAGTGTAGTTAGTTAATAAACATAACATATTAAAGGCTATTTGGTGTAATCCTAGAAATTTACCTAGTTAGAAAGGTCATTCCTATTATAACAATTACGGTCACTATGGTGGACTCAAATAGTATGCGAGCCAAGTTCTAAAGTTTATTAGCCACACGCACAAAAACTATTTTAGCAAATAAAGTTATGTGTGTGGTTATGCAACAAAAACATGCTAAAAATTTTCATTTTGATATAGTAAGTATAGATTAAGAATATTTTTAAAATTTTAGGACAAGTAAGCGTTCTAATTCTCCATCCCTCCACTTAAGTTGAACAGCGTCCTCGTTGTTTCTAATAAATATTAAAAACGGGAAATAAAAAGAATTAGAATGGGAAACTCCCCTAAGATTTGCTTGGTATGAACCTCCATTATGCGTTTGTAAGCAAAATATACTTTCTTGTGGGCAAAAAGGCGTTCATGCCTCCATGAATGATGTCTCCACAGAAAGTACAGAAATGTATATATACCTATATTCAAATAACACACCTGTATTAAGAAAGTAACTACTTGCACGTAATTCATTAGTAATTAGTGAAAACAAAACCTAAAAAATAAAATTAAAAATTTGGAAATCATCAGGTCAGTCGATACGCCGCATCCATTAGATTGGATGCGCCGTATGGAGCCTGGAATTAGTACGAATCAGAGAATCAGATGCGTCGCATCCTTAACCAGAGATGCGCCGCATTAAATAAACTGACATAATGTTTTAAAGTCTGAAAATAAAATAATATAAAATGCAGAAAATAAAAGATATGATCTGTTCAGTTGATACGCCGCATCTATAGGATGAGATGCACCGCATCTACTATAGATCTGACAGAATCGACACAGAAAACCAGTAAATGATAAATCCGGGTTGTCTCCTGGTGAGCACTTTTCTTTATTCCAGAGTCTTCAAGTTAGACTCACGTTCAGCTCCTATTTTGTATCATTATAAGAATCAGAAGCATCGCGCTCCCTCATTGCCAATCCAGTAATATTGAACACACCTTGCTCGTCCTTAATCTCCACGCCATTTCTTTTCAATATCTGTATGAACAAAGTCCTGTCCCTTTCTGGCAGAGATGATAAAATGATAGACGAGAAATTCTTATTATTATATAGGCATAAATATGCAAGATGGGGTGGTAGTTCAATAAATATATCATTATCCAAATTAGTTTTCTCAACTACTCTCCTACGTTTGTTAACAACCTCACAATCATACCACTCATCGTCAGAATCATCAACAATATCACGCCTAAGCTCGGTGGGTACATTAAGATCAATAAATTCCTCGCAGTTCTCATGATTAGGATTAGTTGAGTTGTTTAGGATCAATGTTTCTCCCATAAGCCTAGCTTCAAGATCGAGGTCCATACGTTCTCTTAATCCTAGCACATAGACACCTCTAATTATGCTCTTAACAGGATTTTGGCACTTATAGACTAGTTTATTGTTCCCTACTTTTAATGAGATTTTTCTTTTGAAAACATTTATCTTAGCATGAGCAGTAGACAAGAAAGGTCTTCCAAGGATTAAAGGAATCTTAACATCCTCGGGCATATCTAATATAACAAAGTCTACGGGGAACACAAACTTCTCAATCTTAACTAGCATATTCTCTGCTATACCCTCAGGTTGTTTCACCGTTTTATCTGCCCATTCAATCAATAACTTAGTTGGTGTTAATTTTCCTAAGCCTAGAGTTGTGAATGTCTTAATGGGCATTACACTAACACTTGCTCCTAAGTCAGCTAAAGCATTATTGAATGACATGTTATTAATAGAACAAGGTAAAGTAAAACTTCCTGGATCTTTTTCTTTATGGGGTTAGGCTTTGTGATCAATTGCAGAGTACTCTTCTATCATTGTAGCCTTGATCTCCTCTTCAATCTTTGCCTTTTCTTTGAGCAACCTTCTTAAACTGATAGAAGAGTTAAAGAAAAATTCGGTCTTTGCAGCATCATTACCATTCATCAATCTTCTAGGAAACGGCACATTGGGCATGACTCCTTCGGCTAATGTGATTGCTTTGACATGATCTCCTGGGTTCGTTTTAGTCGAACTTGGCAATCCTCCAATTCCCCTTTCTTGAAGTACCTTGCTCATCTGACCAATTTGTTGTTCCAATGCTTTGATCAAAGCTCCTTTTTTTCTTGTGGTAGCATCGGTTGAGGCACGGATTTCTTTGATCTAAGCCATGTTTTCCTCATGTCTTTTAGCAGCATTGGCCATTATTTGCTTCAATGTATCATCCAATGTTTGCCTCCGTTCTTGATAAGAGGGGTTAGAGTTGTTCCTTTGGTAATAACCTGGAGCAGCTTCCCTAAATATTCCTGAAGGTTGGAATAGTTGACCAAATTGTGTATAATATGCCTCTTCAAATGTTTCATCCTCCTTTTTAGAAGGATAATCTTTGGTGTAGTGGGGTCCTTGGCATAATTCACATCCAACTTGGGTAACATAAGCTTTCTCATCATGTGTCTTCATTTCCCTACTAAGTTTATCCAATTGAGCTTGAATGGCAGCAAATCTATTAAAGTTAGTATTGCTCTTGGATCTAGTAGAGGTTCCATCATGCCATTTTTTAGAATGATCAGCAGCTTCTTGGATGGCTTTTCTCGCATTTTATGCGCTCATCTTTGGTACAGCTCCCTTAGCATCCAAGATTTGTCTAGTTGGCACGTCCAATCCCTGATAAAACAATATTATCTCCTGCATAGGGTTTAGATAGTGTTGAGGGCATTTTATCAATAAATCCTTAAATCGTTCCCAAGCTTGATAAAGGGTTTCATCGGGCTCTTGCTTGAAGTTGTTGATAGCCTCCATTTTTTAGCAGTTTTAGCAGGTGGACAATATATTTTCAGGAATTTGCTCTTCAAGTCATCCCATTTTTTTGATAGAACCAGCTGGTTCATTCTTTAGCCACCTATTAGCAGCACCTGTAAGAGAGATTGGGAAGACTTGGAGCATAAGCTGGTCAATATTGACTTTCTGAGTAGTACATAAATCAGCAATTTCAAGGATCTTCTCAACATGTTCATTAGCATCCTCATGTTCCGACCTACTGAAAGCATTATCTCTTAGTTCCTTGAGAAATTGACCCTTCAATTCAAATTTGGCCCCATCATCCAATTTAGGCCTAGCAATTCCCGAGCTAAAGTCGGCTCGAGTTTTGTTCATGTACTACTCCATTGTTGGTTCCGCCATTGTTTCTGTTATTGCTTCTACTTCCTGTTCAGAAAAATAATCAAGCTCATTTGAACTTGAAAGATCGGAGCTGTTTGTGTTGAAAAGCTTCCTAAGTGAATGGAAAGCTCGTTCAGGATCTTCGAATGGTTTAGTTAAGTTCTTAGTCGAACTTCTGTTCATGCACTTCCTGAAATCACCACAAAAGCATCAGTAGGGTATGTTCAACAAAGTAGAATATCAGAAAATTAACAACGAAAACAGAATACGAATAAAAGTTGCTAATATCTGCAGACGATTGATACGTGGGAATTGCACCCTCGCATGTGTTTTATTATAATCTAACCCTAACATTTTCCCAAGTATCTCAAGTGCTTCTCTAGGCATCTCAACTTCTATATCCGAATCATAAGGATCATCCCCAATATTCTGACTGCTATATTCAAATTGCCCAAAAGATTCATCATGTGTTTCTTGAGATTCATCATCATCAATCATAAAACCTAGGTCTTTTTTATCAATGTGATCATGTTCGGCTACATCCTCCATCACATCAAGGTCACCTATGTGTTCATCCAGTATTATGGTAGTGCCTAACCATGACATGCAACTAGGTGGTTCATACGAAACTATCCTAGGGGAAGGCTCATATGGTGCATAGGTTTCACTAAGTGAGGCATTTTGAGGGGTTGATGGAGCTCCTAAGGTGAATTCTTTAAAAGTCTTATGCACTTGGCGTCTTTTCTCAATGTACTCAATAAAATCAATATAAGATCCTGTCCTCCTCATTTCATTACTCCATCTTGGTATATCCAAACTGGTGTAATTATATTTTTTCTGGTAAAACTCTAGTGTCGGACTTGGTGGATTCACGTTCTCCACAATGGTGAACGGAAGAGTCAATGGATAGGTTTTTACGAACAAAGACACAAAGAAAAGATAGACTACGAGAAAGCTAATAAAAAGAAAAATAAAATCTCACTCAATAGGAATCTAATGAGTAGACCTAATTAAAAGAAATTCTAACCTAGACAACAACTATTCCCCGGGCTGCGGCGCCAAAAACTTGATACGTGGGAATTGCACCCTCGCAACAGGTTTTACCTCTCAAGGGATCTCGAGAAGCTTACAACCCCCACCAGGCAGTGTACCTGATCGTTGTAGTATAGTATAGTGACAAGTACCGGGGGATTGATCGTTCAACTCAGGAATAGTGTCGTTAGGATTGAAATTAATCTAACTAGGTCTAAAGGTGAAGGATGATTCTTTTTGTGTTTTTATATTTTATGAAAAGCAGGTAAAAATCTCGGGTATTGGAAGGAGGGGCGGAATTAGTTGCTAATCAACTAACCCAAAAGTTACTAATTAAACTAATGTGCAAGAAAAATAAACTAAGGTTCTAAAAGGGATGTGAAGCATGTCTACCCATGATATGTTACTCCTTGCTAGCTATCCAATTCTACCTATTAAATTGTCACACCTTGTTTTAATTGACGGGTTGTATTCCTTAATACTAGTCGTATGGCCGTGTACGATCTTCCCTAACTCTATAAGCTCCTACTTCACTCCAATGTCGAGCCGTTAAAAGCTACTAACATGGGATCATTAGAATTCACTTATGCATTAAATACAACCATATAATCGTAGTACACCTCCGATCATGTTTCTTAAGACGTTCAAGCAAGTTACCAATTGGAAGTCTGCCAGTTTTCTTAAGCCTAACATCGAATTCAATAAACCAAACAAGAGACAATAGGAATCAAGAATTATAAGCTAAATCAACTAGACCTATTGAAGTTGTCACACCTTAATTGATGAAGATAGACACAAACATCAACAAGGAATCAATAAGATCTAATCAATTATATACAAGTTTCACACAATCATAAGTAGACACAAGGTGATTTAGCAAAACATCATCAAAGAAGAGCAAGCAACAATGATAATGGAAAACATAATTAAGATAGAATCAAAAAACCAATATATGATGTTTATGGAGTGATTGGAACCCTCTAAGTTGCTGGAAAAACACCTACCTAAACCCAGGAATCGACCTTAGGGTTTAGGGCTTACAAAAAGTGAAGTTATTATGTTATATTTATAGGCAATGTTTCTGTCGGCAAGGATTGACAGCGTCAGCCCGTAAAGAGTGACCGCGTCACGACCAACTTTTCTTCATCAAATTGTATATCTTTTCGTCCTCTTCACGTGGGCTTTTGAATCACCTAAATCCGAATTCGTATGCAAAAGTTAAGACTAAAACAATATGAGCTACTCCGCAAGCAAGTTGTGATTGTCTTGATCATCTTATGACGGCTTCACTAAGGTTTCTTGTCACACCCCCAGAATCGGGTCCAGCGGAAGCGTACATGTAGCTGGGGTGTAACTCAATTAGTATTACAACACAGGTTCAAAACTGGTTTTCACTTGAATCATTTAGAATAAAATAGCTTAATCAAAAATGTTGAATTTACATTTTTAAAAGTAGTGCGGAAGTATGCCTTTAAAATAATTTAAAACGGTCCCCATATGAATATCAGAGTCTTCTATGACTATGTCATGCCCTGCCAAAACCTCCAGTAGCGTGTCGTTGCTTAAAACCTGAAAATACATGCTAAAACGTCAGCATAAAGCTGGTGAGTTCATAGGTTTAGTAAACAAGTATTTTTCGTAAACAAGTATTTTTGGTAAACAAGTATTTTCTAGCAAAAGGCATCGTAAATCCACTCAGTTGCAAGTCCCGCCATAAGAGACTTGTAACCTGTGTGTTTACGACCCACTGCCAAATAAGAATTGGTTTATGTAAAAAGTCATTTGCGGAACACGAGATTTTCAGTAGCAAGACAATATAACAAATACAATGTCACAGCTAAAAAAATAAGGTATACAGTGCCTAAGCTCATGACCCCGAAGCTCGACGTAATCGTATGAAATCAATCATAATAATGCCCCTTGCAAGTGTTTGCCAGACACTCGGAAGTAATCCGAATGATATGCGTCCGTTTGACATGTTGGCGCGACCAACTCGGACGGGGTGTCAACCCAAATAGATCTATCCACAGCATTCGCGCTCACACGCATGTAATTAACGGTTCATGATAAAGGGGACTTCAGTGGCAGTAATAGGTAACTCAGGCAAAGTAACAGTTTTGTATTTATGTCCGCAAAAGCAAGAACTTGTGTCCATAATAAAGTAATCAAGGATGGAATAAGTAATTCATAATGTATTCAAGTAATCAATCAAGTATTTCAACCATCCAGTAATGTTTGAGAAAATGAATCGCGTTCAAGTAAAACAAGCATTGGATTTAAATGGTAATGAGCATGTATCTTCCCCCAAAACAGTTGTAAAACAAGTAAAAGTAGGGGTTATGAACTCACCTTAGCAAAAGCAATATCCGATAGACAAAGTAGTAGTTGGGAATAAAGTCCGGGTACTCTAATCGCGGCCTAAATAATGAATATGTCTTAGGTTCGAAAACAAGGTCAAGCATGCAAGTCATACACTATATTATCACTTGTACATGTTGTTGGAAATTTTTATTGCCAAAAACGTAGGTAATCAAAGTAATCTCGTATTTAAGACATCCACCATTTTAGAAAACGTAACTTGTAAATCTCACGACCAAATATTAGTCGTCTTGTAAATATATATTTTGAAAAATCTCTAACGCACCTAATAAGTATACTTAATGTTCTACCATTTTTGTTTACGTCATTTTAGCCGATTTACACTCTAAAGTGTCCAAAAACTCATTTTAAATATTCCATCAGCTTTTGTTAGTTGAACCAAAGCTGTCAAAAATTATATGTTTCGTCGCAACTTCCCTAGGCCATAACTTTTGCGTCGTAGTTCCGTTTTTCAAGTTCTATATATTCCCGCGAAGGTATTCAAGTATACTTTAGGTTTTTCAAGGTCTCGGCTAGTCTAGATGTCATTAGATCTTAGTTTTCTTAACTAGAAAATCGGGACAGATTCATATTTCAGAAAATATAGTTTTTGTCGTAAATCTTGAAAATAACATATCTTTTTCGTTATAAGTCCGTTTTAACTCATTCAAGCGGCTATGTTTTCGTTATTAAGTCTATTTTCTATATTTCTAGCCTAATATGGCCACCAAGGTACTGATTTTTCTGTGGGATGTCGAATGGGACAGATCCAACATTAATATTGTCAAACTATATTTCCTAGTGTTCTATTTATTATCACCACTTAACAACAACTTCAAATCTAGTCCTAGTTCATCCATCAACTTCTCAACTAGAATATGGTGATCTAAACCTAAACTTAACAATATTCAAGATTCATGTACAAGATCATCCAAGTATTTAAACTTCCGATCTACTAACATGTATATATATAAAGTTTTCATTATTTTCTTCTAAAGATTATTACTAGCAAATTTTCTTGTAATCAAAACTTGTTCAAAACATGGTTTGTTGTTAAGAGATCAAAGTGGATGTAAAGATTTTCAACATGTACCAAGTGATAACCAAGTATATATACTAGACAAGCATAAAACTCATGAAAATCATGAAGTATAAGTAGTGTAAAATCACTTACAAAGAAGTTAGTGAGATGAGATTTGTAACAACACTTGTGTAACCCCAAAAGATTAGTATCAACCCTTGTTAATCTTGCCCTAAGTACTCTTGTAATTACCCAACAAGCTCACTTTTCCTTCCCTTGCTCCTTAGGTGTGGCGAATTGTATGTATAAGTGGTGAGGTGATTGTTTTCTTTCTTGTAACTAAAAATGGGAGTATTAGGCTCTTGTATATATATAGCAAATGGGGTAAAAAGGTGGTCAAAGTGATTTTGGTCTTGGTCCATGGTCTTGCCGAGTTTCACGGAAAAGAGGGGGGCAAGAGGTGGCTCTAGCCACCAACATTTAATGGCTTGTCTCATGGTTTGAAATTTTGGTAGATTTGTAGTTAAGTTTTAATACAACATAGGGGGGGGGGGGGCGGCCATAGGAGTAATATTTGAAGAAAAAGTGTTTTTAATTTGTATAAAAAGTATATATTGAATGTATTGGGTAGTAAAAATATGTATTGGGTATTAGTTTAGTAGTTAACGGAAGTTATACGTAATTAAACGTAAAGTGTAAGGAATTTAACTTGGACGTCGGAAAATATTTTTAATGGCTTGTCTCATGGTTTGAAATTTTGGTAGATTTGTAGTTAAGTTTTAATACAACATAGGGGGGGGGGGGGGGGGGGGGGGCGGCCATAGGAGTAATATTTGAAGAAAAAGTGTTTTTAATTTGTATAAAAAATATATATTGAATGTATTGGGTAGTAAAAATATGTATTGGGTATTAGTTTAGTAGTTAACGGAAGTTATACGTAATTAAACGTAAAGTGTAAGGAATTTAACTTGGACGTCGGAAAATATTTTTAATGGCTTGTCTCATGGTTTGAAATTTTGGTAGATTTGTAGTTAAGTTTTAATACAACATAGGGGGGGGGGGGGGGGCGGCCATAGGAGTAATATTGGAAGAAAAAGTGTTTTTAATTTGTATAAAAAGTATATATTGAATGTATTGGGTAGTAAAAATATGTATTGGGTATTAGTTTAGTAGTTAACGGAAGTTATACGTAATTAAACGTAAAGTGTAAGGAATTTAACTTGGACGTCGGAAAATATTTTTAGGACTTTTGTAATAATTTTGGAAGTATAAAAATACCCTAAAAATAATTGTTGAGATAGTCGGGTATGTCGAGTGTTATATTTTTGAATAAAAATTTACGTTTGTTGAATTTAAAAACCGTAAGTATTTAAAGAATAGGAATTTGTGTTGTTGTATAAAATTGTGGATTGGGGAAGGAGCAAGGTACCGGAGCGTTGTGGACTAAAATTAGTCTAAGCCCTAGTGTTCTTAGAATTTATTCAAAAATTCGTGTCGATTCAAGTAAAAGGGCTCATGTAAAATGTGTAAAATTAAATGTCAAGAATTTAAATCTGAGTTTAGAAATTAGTATTGACCTGGGAAATAGCGGGTTGTGATATTAGCTACGAATTTGAAGACCCGTACCCTTAGTTCACGATGAAATGAACGGCAATCGTGAATAGTGATTTCCTTCCGGAAATGAATAGTGTTATATGAATAGTAAAATTTCGAAAAACTTCTCGAAATCACAAACTGACTCCTAAAATGATGAATAGTAAAATGATGAATAGTGACTGGTGAATAGTAAATGATGAATAGTAATTGATGAATAGTGAATAGGAGAAATGTCCTGAAAATGCGGGTTGTTACATTTCTTCTTGTGTAAGCCTTCTTCCTGACGTCGTCACTTTATAACATCTGATGTCGTCAGGTTAAATCCTGACGCCATCATGTGTAATTTAACTCTGGGCCGTCACATGTATTCTGACCCTGACGGCCTTGGTGACACCGTCAGGCTAAAATGCCTTCAAATTACTCTGGGCCGTCACGTGTATTTTCCACATCCACCTCTTTTGCCAATCTTGACGCCGTCACTAGTAGACCCTTGACGCCGTCAGGTACTGTTTCCAGCAAGAATTTGAGACTTTGTCCCGTTCTTCACTTTTATGCTCCAAAAACGTCCAAAATGCTTCCTTTTCCAGATTTCTCTCCAAAAGTACCTAAAATGACAAAAGGAACGATTTAGGGCAATAATTGATCAAATAATCTCGAATTCGGGCTTAAATGACCCCTTAAAAGTGGTTCACTTTTCGCCTCATCAAATACCCTTACACTTGAGATTTGCTTGTCATCAAGCAAATGCGCTTTTATTCTAATCAAAATACAAGTTGGGGTCATTTAACACTAATATAAAAGTAATTACAACAAATAATCGTTCCACTAAAGACCAAATACAAGCACGGAGGTCATACACTAGCACCTCACAAATAGTGTTTTGATACTCACATCTCTCTGGTGTAATAAAGTATATATCACAATATGGAAATGGAAAACATCTCTCACTACCTGTCATAGCAAATTAGATTATCATAGGCTTGGGAAAGGATCAAACCTCCACCACTTGGCATAAGCACCTAACGTTAGGTGTACGATATGGAATACACGGTTTTGTTGGATAAAGGCAATATATACTGGTGGCGAGTTAATCATCTTGATTAATTACATGTACAATATGGCGTTGCTCAGCCAAGACTCGACTCGACTTAAGCTAATAAATCAAAAATAACAAAAACATAAAACAAACATATAATGAAACGGGATGGTAGTCCGTATATTTTTTTTCTCTTTTCTTTTTCTATTTTTTTTTTTCTTTTTCTTAATTTTTTCGATTTTTTTTTTTTTTTTTTTTTTTTTTTTTTTGCATACACTTTTACCCTACCATCCAAAATAATACATCATAGGGAATGTACATTCCCCTTACACTTGAATTTTTACATACTTTATAATAAACTATTCTAATGACTTGAATCAAGATAATCAAAACACTTGGAGTACTTTTAAAATTAACGCACATATAGGGGTAATATATGATGTTCTTCCCCATTACTTCAAAACACAAAACACAAGTACTTTAGCCATGAGTCCCAATCGTCCCAAAACAATATGTAAAAGATATGACTCGACTTAGCAATCATGTAATCAATTAGATAATTAACTAAGGGTTTAAACATGTAACAATAATGCACTTAAGATGAGTGCATACACGGAAGGCTAAGGCGATTTGGTTGCACATTTGGGTGGGTTGTAACAAATTCTTCCTTTAAGTAAAATGCTTAAAGTTATAAACGAAAAGATAGGCTCGGAGGGGTGTACTAAGGGTTTCGTGTACTAAAAATGAGTACAACGCTAAGGTGTGGGAAAAATTAATTGACTTTACTAGCCAAGTACTATGACTTAAATGGTCAAGTAATTATAATACGGGTTTAACACAAGGGTGATCCTAATACCTCTTATCATGTAGTAAATCCTACTACACGAATGTAGTCTCACTAGCGGTCTCGGGATCCATCACTAACGCAAGTTTTAGAATCTTGATGCTACCGGTACACTCATAAGCACTAATAGTAAATGTTTTTCCTATCAAATCTAAAGGCGAACCTCACATATTTTGGTGGAAATTTGTTTTCTAAATGGTACGGTTTCGTGCTAGTCATACGACTCCTATCCATGAGACGCTTGCTAAGGCTAAAGTTTCACTCCTAAATGTTGTAAAAAAATTTAAATTTGGCGCTAAAATTACACTAACAAGTATTTATCTTAGTTTTATTACGCACCTACCATCGAACAAACAAACTCAAGTGCAATAGTATCCTATAAGGTATCATCATTTACCCTCCCCTAACACTTAGGATGAACATTGTCCCCAATGTTCAATTAAAGAATGTAAAAGTGAAATAGGTAAAAGAATGAAAGCAAATACTCCCCTGATTCGTTCGGTGTAGATAGTGTGGTAACAAGGTTAGATCTTCCTCCAAGAAAATGAACATTGAAAGCTTCCCTTCCAGAAAAATAAATCATCTTCTTTTCATATATAACCTATTAAACCTGAGAAAACCAACAAGACAACCTCGTGTAAAATCGGCGGCAATCTATATATAATAACAAGTCCTAGAAAGAAAATTAAGATATAATGCTTGTGGAATGAATGTTTGCAGATTTCCTGGAGTTTATAAAACTAAAGAATTAACAAAAACCTTAAGATTCCGTTAGAAAAAACAACACTCGCAAAATTTCCAGAATTTTACACGTGACGCCATCAAGAGTTAACTCCTGACACCGTCAGAACTGACCTGCAGAAATCTTTATGTTAAGTTTCTGGAAAAACTTATGTCCTATTTCTTGTAAAATCCTGCAAAACATCATTATGACTCGATACAAGTATTTGACTCTAACAAGTACTAATACACATGTTCATTTAATATTGTGGCGAATCAAGATCAATTCCGTTCTTAGAAATAAATTTGGGGTTTCCCCTTACACTTAGCTTTTGCAAAATACCTTTGTATGAAGTTAAGACGAAGTTAAACAACAAAATAAAGCATTTTCACAATTTAGTTTGAAACATGATCTACCAACAATAAAAATAAGACATGCATACGGAAACAAATAAAAATCAAACAAATAAAAATCACACAAAACATGGGCTGCCTCCTAAGAAGCGCATGTTTTTGTTCAAGTCACGAGCCTGACTCTACCTTATTTAACGGAAATCAGGACGGTTTTCCCTACACTTAGGATTAAGTGCGGGTGAAAGTAGCGATACACACCCTTAGGGTGGAAATAAGCCACGTGAGGAAAGAGTGGTGGATGAATTATATGCTCAAACGGGTGTGCTCCTATCATCATAACCTTACCTAATTCAATTGGGTTAATGGGTGGATTAAGATTTTCTCCTAGAAAGGGACCATTTTCTATCAACTTCGAGAGACTCCTAGTTGGGGATCCATCTTGACCTAATAAACCCGGTTTAAACCCATAATGTTTCTTATGATCAATCATGAATGGGTGATGTAAGCACGTAAGGTTATGTTCCACTCCTATATTGGCTTCCTCTCTACATGGCTTAAAGTCTACCACCTTTATCCTAAGACTATCCGAATTACATGGGTTGATGGGTGGGTCGGCTCCTCTTTTGTCTCCTATATGTATATCTAAGGATGGAAAGTTGTGTGAAGATTGAGATTCTGGTTCATCAACACTAGGAAATTCCCTGGAACTAAGAGTAAGGTTATCACTATAAGTATTCAAACCTATATCCTCTAGTGGTGCTTGGTCCAAGGGTTTTACCTCCATTGGGATTCCTAAAGTTTCTTATACTTCTTCCGGGTAAGTCATGGGCGGTGTGTGTGCTTCAAATGATGGTAGGACTTGTGGGGTACTTGGTGGGCTTAGATTTTCTACTTCATCATTCCTTGTGTCAAGATCACCTATATCCTCAACATGTGTTTTATTATAATCTAACCCTAACATTTTCCCAAGTATCTCAAGTGCTTCTCTAGGCATCTCAACTTCTATATCCGAATCATAAGGATCATCCTCAATATTCTGACTGCTATATTCAAATTGCCCAAAAGATTCATCATGTGTTTCTTGAGATTCATCATCATCAATCATAAAACCTAGGTCTTTTTTTTATCAATGTGATCATGTTCGGCTACATCCTCCATCACATCAGGGTCACCTATGTGTTCATCCAGTATTATGGTAGTGCCTAACCATGACATGCAGCTAGGTGGTTCATACGAAACTATCCTAGGTGAAGGCTCATATGGTGCATAGGTTTCACTAAGTGAGGCATTTTGAGGTGTTGATGGAGCTCCTAAGGTGAATTCTTTAAAAGTCTTATGCACTTGGCCTCTTTTCTCAAGGTACTCAATAAAATCAATATAAGATCCTGTCCTCCTCATTTCATTACTCCATCTTGGTATATCCAAACTGGTGTAATTATATTTTTTTCTGGTAAAACTCTAGTGTCGGACTTGGTGGATTCACGTTCTCCATAATGGTGAACGGAAGAGTCAATGGAAAGGTTTTTACGAACAAAGACACAAAGAAAAGATAGACTACGATAAAGCTAATAAAAAGAAAAATAAAATCTCACTCAATAGGAATCTAATGAGTAGACCTAATAAAAAGAAATTTTAACCTAGACAATAACTATTCCCCGGGCTGCGGCGCCAAAAACTTGATACGTGGGAATTACACCCTCGCAACAGGTTTTACCTCTCAAGGGATCTCGAGAAGCTTACAAACCCCACCAGGCAGTGTACCTGATCGTTGTAGTATAGTATAGTGACAAGTACCGGGGGATTGATCGTTCAACTCAGGAATAGTGTCGTTAGGATTAAAATTAATCTAACTAGGTCTAAAGGTGAAGGATGATTCTTTTTGTGTTTTTATATTTTATGAAAAGCAGGTAAAAATCTTGGGTATTGGAAGGAGGGTCGGAATTAGTTGCTAATCAACTAACCCAAAAGCTACTAATTAAACTAATGTGCAAGAAAAATAAACTAAGGTTCTACAAGGGATGTGAAGCATGTCTACCCATGATATGTTACTCCTTGCTAGCTATCCAATTCTACCTATTGAATTGTCGCACCTTGTTTTAATTGACGGGTTGTATTCCTTAATACTAGTCGTAGGGTCGTGTACAATCTTCTCTAACTCTATAAGCTCCTACTTCACTCCTATGTCGAGCCATTAAAAGCTCCTAACATGGGATCATTAGAATTCACTTATGCATTAAATACAACCATATAATCGTAACACACCTCCGATCATGTTTCTTAAGATGTTCAAGCAAGTTACCAATTGGAATTCTGCCAGTTTTCTTAAGACTAACATCGAATTCAATCAACCAAACAAGAGACAATAGGAATCAAGAATTTTAAGCTAAATCAACTAGACCTATTAAAGTTGTCACACCTTAATTGATGAAGATAGACACAAACATCAACAAGGAATCAATAAGATCTAATTAATTATATACAAGTTTCACACAATCATAAGTAGACACAAGGTGAATTAGCAAAACATCATCAAAGAAGAGCAAGAAACAATGATAATGGAAAACATAATTAAGATTGAATCAACAAACCAATATATGATGTTTATGGAGTGATTGAAACCTTCTAAGTTGCTGGAAAAACACCCACCTAAACCCAGGAATCGACCTTAGGGTTTAGGGCTTACAAAAAGTGAAGTTATGATGTTATATTTATAGGCAATGTTTCTGTCAGCAAGGCTTGACGGCATCAGCCCATAAAGAGTGATTGCGTCACGACCAACTTTTCTTTATCAAATTGTAGATCTCTTCATCCTCTTCACATGGGCTTTTGAATCACCTAAATCCGAGTTCGTATGCAAAAGTTATGACAAAAACAATATGAGCTACTCCGCGCGCAAGTTGTGATTGTCTTGATTATCTTGTGACGGTTTCAGTAAGGTTTCCTCTTGTGTAAGCCTTCTACCTGACGTTGTCACTTTATAACATCTGACGTCGTTAGGTTAAATCCTGACGCCATCATGTGTAATTTAACTCTGGGCCGTCACATGTATTCTGACCCTGACGGCCTTGGTGACACCGTCAGGCCAAAATGCCTTGAAATTACTCTGGGCTGTCACGTGTATTTTCCACATCCACCTCTTATGCCAATCTTGACGCCATCACTAGTAAACCCTTGACGCCTTCAGGTACTGTTTCCAGCAAGGGGTTAGTAAAAATAAAATCTAAAAACCTAAAAAATCAAAAAGTTAGAAAACCTAATTAAAATACTAATAGATAAACAAGTTTTAACAATTCACTCCTCGACAACGGCGCTAAAAACTTGATGTTTATTTTGTGTCATATGCAGTATAGGGGTAATTTCCTATTTCAAGTTTTACATTTATATTTAGCCGAATTATCCTATAACACACACACACACACACTAATGGACAGTGTATCCGATCAATATGTGTATAGTGGTAAGTAGAGTGTCGATCACTAAGAGTGGAACGTAAAGCTTAATTTGTCTATCAGTATTTTAATATCCTAAGTTAGTTTTACAATCTAATCTAACGCAAGGGGGTTTAGTCTGAGAGACTAGCACAGTTTTGGTTTTATTAAACATTAAATTAAACTAGTGAGAACGAATCAGCAAATAGCAACACGTACACAGATAGATAATAGAGACTATAAGAAGACCTGTCCTGGTAATTAAGTAGCTTGTCACTTGTTTTATTGCTAGTTTTATATGAAGTGTATCGTAATCTATTCTTTCTCATTGGATCGCAATATATCGGCGAGTAAACCCTTAATGATCACTTATGTCTATCCTACTTATCGAAGTTAGATTAAATAGGCGAGGGGAAAATATGGTAGTCCACGGGCTCAGCTAGACACTGAGGTTATCAAAGCACTAATATAAGTCACCAAAGACATCAACATATAAACTTTAATTAATGGGAAAGCAATATTAAAGGGAGTGTACAATGTTCCGTAGTCACATATCACAAGCCCATAAATCCTGATGAATTAAAGCGACTATTACAATAAAACAAAACTACTTAATGAATTAAATACGTGTAGGACCTTCTTACAGCTCTAATATCTTTGTTTGGAGTGTGTCTTGTGAAGCTTCTTCGACTGAATTCGTCTCCTTAGGGTTATGTTGCACACAAAATTCGTAACAGTCTTGGGGTATTTATACTTTCTGTCTGAGGTTTCGATGCGGCGCATTGAGTAACGAGATGCGGCGCATTGACTTAACTTCGTGTGGGGTCCAAGATTAATATATTCTGGAATATTCCTACACCGCCTTTAGATGCGGTGTAACTTGATTCTTGTATGCGGCGCATGTCCTTTAGCGTCTTGGATTAGAGCTGGAAATTTTGACACAAAACCTGTTAACACGACACGACGCGGCCTGTTCTTAATAGGTTTCATGTTTGACCTTAACAGGTTTCGTGTCTTAATAGGTTGGACCTGTTAAGATCTGTTAATATTCGTGTCTTAACAGGTCAGACCTGTTAAGACCTATTATGACCTGTTAATATTATAATATATATATATATATATATATATATATATATATATATATATATATATATATATATATATATATAATCCTTAATATTCGTGTATTAATTAAGAGTTTTATGAACTTTTGTAATGTTAAGGATTTTTATCATTATGTATTAGTTAAGATTTGTAAGAGCTTTTGTATTGTTAAGGATTTTTTTTTAAGTTTTAGTCAAGACTTTTATAATATGCATGTTGACAGGTTTTTTAACAGGTCTTAACAGGTGCACATGTTAATTTTCGTGTCGTGTTCGTGTTTGAGAAAAATGACACGATTAGTTAACAGGTCGTGTTCGTGTTTGACCTTAACAGGTTCGTGTCTTAACAGGTTTGTGTGACCTGTTATGCCAGCCCTATCTTGGATTATATTTGGTGAAGTCTTGATAGTGATACGCCGTATGTCAGAAATATGATGCGGCGTATCTGGAGTAGAACAAGCTTGATCTTCTTTGTTGACCAAAGTTTCTTATGCGGCGCATGCTAGAATTACATGCGGCGCATTCTTCAAAGTCAGGCAATGGTCTTTGAATTCATCTAAGTATAATATTGCGGCGTATCTATTGAGAGAGATACGGCGCATCTTTTGGGTTTCAGTAGACTTTTGACATCTTGCTGGTTTTGCTTCATATTTTATCCAAAATCGTTAAGTTTCACCAATTGCTTGTTTTTACCCAAGAATTACTAAAGTAAATAATTAAGTATCGATTCTCATAAGTAATATAATAGAACAAGTCAAATAAATAGGATAAATGATGACAATGAAATGTACTTATTTGAGTTCCTCACATTGCCTCATGTTCAGCTCTTGCTTATCTGGGACATGTTGCAATCCTTATGGTTGGTGCATACTACACACTTTGCGCCACACGGGTAGTGTTCTTGGGTTTTGAGTGCAGTACAACGGCACTTAATTATGTCTCCTAAGTGGTGTAGCTTCCCTCGCATGTCCCCAGTTGGCGAGTGAAACACCCCCAAAATTTGGTACAGCGGAAGACTCAACAAGCTTTCGAGGTGCTACGGGGATTGGTATCCAACACAAGTCATAAAAGAACGAGATAATGTAAACATAGGTAAAACACAACCAAACGGGGTTTTAAAGTTTACATTCATCCCAAATTTATCCAAAGTAAGGCCCAAAAGAAATAAACGTAGGTCCACAAATACATATCAGAGTTTTAGAAAATAGATCCTTAAACCGCATTGCCAAGCCAAGCCTCCAATCCAAGCATCCGAAATCATTACTTAATTACCTGAGAAAACGCGCTAAAAGTCAGCTTTCGCTGGTGAGATCATAGGTTTATATTCATAATTCATTCAAGTGGACATATACGCAAAACGCTTGCTAGCTAGACTAGGCCTCAATCCACTAAGCAAAATCCTATAGGTGCACACTATAGTGCAATCACATAATTCTCAAAAAAACCATTATTATCATCCAACCATATCTAGTCCCCACGCGATAACAAGATTCACTGTGTGACTAAGGTTGATGTAACTTCCAATATTATCTAACCATATCTAGTCCCCAGGCGATAACAAGATTCACTGTGTGACTATGGTTGATATAGCCTACCTAGTTCTATAAGCATAGCAAGTTTTAAATAAAAGCGATAAAAGTCCACAAAAAATAATTTGCACGTTTCTCACCCCAAGTATTGAAAACAAAGTTCAAGAGTAAAAGTGGGGCTATGACTCACCTCAAGTCCAGAATTCAGTAGAAAGAAATCGGTAGAATCAAGAAGTATCACAACTCAAAATACGACAACTACGGACTTGGCACTTCCTAACAATGTAAACTCTTTTCAGAATTATTTTCTCAAAATCGAATATTCCCAATCCCGAACGTATTCCTTTTTACTTTCCAAAAATCCATTTCTCGTATTATTCTCGTATTAGTTTGGCGTTCGGTATCCATGCGGGTGGAGGGTCGACACAACTCAAATCAAGAAATCACAACGACAGAAATATCAATAACAATCTATGGGTCTAATATTAGCCCAATATATTAGTTAATTAAATCATCGAAGTTTATCAAATCCGTCGATTTGATATCCTTCCACAACTTATTTACCTAATATATTATTCCAAGATCATACCCAAAACCTAAATAACATAGCACGTAGGATACTATGTGGTAAGTTTCTAAATTTAATAAGTTCCCTAAATACATCGTCAAACTTACCAAATTCGTCAATTTGATAACCCTCACGTGCTATTTAGTAACTCATAAATCTCGTACACATACCACAACCTATGGGCGTCGTAGGATACGATACCCATTAATATACTCATTTCATATAACTAAATAGACCCTATTTGATCCGTCGATCAAATAAGTTACATAGTTATAGAAAATGGATGTATTAACGTCACATATCCGTGACAAGCACGAAAGTCATAAAATGAATAATATGGCCCACTTGGACTCAAGTGACCACGATCCTGTATAACTCGTAAGTTTCCCGTTTTATTTTCCAAAAAGTATTTCATTTCGTATAATCATCCGACGTTATGATTATATCAGCATTTATAATTGTTTAATCATAATGACGTTCTCGACATTTATTATACTACTTTTAGAGCATAGTATATACCGTCACGTTATTATAATACTACTCGTGATTATTTTATTTTTAATATACGCACTTGTATAAATATATATATATATGTTTTCACGTTTATATATTTATATAAACGTTTATATTATTAATAATATTATTACGAGTTTTTATTATTAATTTTGATTATAATTTATATCAAGTTATATGAGATGGTCACATGTCCGAGTCATCACTCTCGACTCATTGTCCAAGTCCAAGTGTTACGGCGTTTTGCCGAAATCAACCGTTGACTAGAAAGTCAACGTGACTTCTACACGCGCAACCAAAAGTCCAAGTAATAATAACCAATCACAACCATAAGTAATCCATCTCCGTCATCAATTCCCATATCACATGCTACAACAATAGGGTCCGACTACGGCACCTGACTAACCTATCTCCGTCAATCTAATTCACCGTGTCATAACCGGTTCCAAATACCCTTCGACAAAAACTCCACAACTTCATAAATGAACCATTGTCAAGACCACAAAGGGTCTCGACTCATCCCATGTATTCGGCCATAACAATCATCACAACAACAATAATACCAACAACAAAGAAAACATCACAAGTAGCCATCAAGAAAACACGTAATCCGGGTTGCTTTACCAAGCCAAAACCCGAGCCAAGTGACCCACTTGGGTCTCGGCTAGACCTCGAGTCACAAGGACTCAAACCAAATACCATTTCGTCTCAGATTAGGCTCAACCGAGCACTTCAAAAATTGCCAAACGGACCCGTAGGGTCGTGGCAGATCAACAACAACAATCAAGGCCAAAACTCAATCCAAATCGAGCCACAATCAAACCAACATATATCAAAACTCTCGTTAAGAGTATTAGATCAAAACCCAACATCAAAATCAAGCCATAGGGCTCGAACCAAGCAAGGCCGTGAGCCACGGTTCACGATAAACGAGTCGACCACAATCCAAAACCCAAGAATCCGGATACCAAACAAGTTTTCATCATCAAAATACTTTTTCCCACTAGTATTTTCCAAAACCCATTCAAGAAAAATCATATACCCACGATTTGGGTATCACATCGAGGCACACGAGTTGAAACTCATGGCCACTCACCTTCAACACGACTCCAAGAATACGTTTCTTCAAAAACCAAACAAGAAATGATGAAAATAGTGGTGTTTAGGTAGCGGTGGTGGTGAGATCGAGGTGTTAGAGGGGTTTATTTCGCGCGTGAGTTATATCAAAAGATAGATCTCAATGAGGGGGTTAACATGGTGGTATTATTTTGGTTGTAGGGGCGGTGGTGTGGCAGTGGTTGACGGAAAAGAGGGCGGCGGCGGCTAGGTATAATTAGAGAGAGAGAGATGAGAGTGAAAGTGGTGATGTTTTTGTTTGTGTGATGTGTGAGAACCAGGAATCACAAGGATGAATTTTGTAATCCACTCTTTTTATTATTATTATTATTATTTTAACACTAATAAAAATAATAATAATAATAGTATGGGGAAAGGTGGCTAGGAGTAGATCACCCGAGCCAAACCCGTAAACTTTCAAAATATTTCGACTCTCTCGAACCGAGCTCATTCCTAAATATTTAAAATCTCATGATACGTTCAAAATAAATATATAGTCAAACCGTAAATTCAAAACATTTAATTTTTGTTTGGTTATTCCTAGTGCCGAAGTCAACGTGGTGCCACGAATATTTAGACCGATAATCTCGCATAAATTCATATCAAATTGATAATTCAAATTTTGATTCCACATAAGCTTAAAAATTGATAGTCAAAAAGTCAACTTCAAATTTTTGACTATATGAACGTCCCCTTTCTTTCGTTTACTCATCCCTTGCTTTTCTCCCGTTTACCACAGTGGCTGCCTCGCTGTCTGCTGGAGCTCGGATCCGACTCAAAGTGGGTTCGTGTGTATGCGCCCTGCCCAGAGCTAGCCTGAAAGAAAGTTCAATAAAAATGATTGACACTTGAAAGTAAGGTGAAGACTCTTTCCCCTAATCCATCCATGAATATACTTTTTTCGCTAAGAAAGCCTCTATTGGGCAGGCTACTCCAATAATTACTTTTTTTCTGGGTTCTTTCATAACATAAAGTCATCTAAACAACAGCTTTTAGCTTGCTTCTTGATTGTGGCGATCCCCTTCTTCTGTTCTTGACTCGTACCTGAAGCTAAGCCGGACTCATGGAGGCTTCAAAGCCAGATCTTCGTCTTTCATATAGAAAGGAGACCTCTCCTTCTCAGGTTATCCCGTTTTTTGCTTGAATCCAGCCTTCAACTTCTTCAACTGCTGATGCCGCTTACCTATATGGTGTGCTTTTCGTTCTTTTTGCTTCGAGCGCCCTTTCCCGTTCTCCGCACTCAAGTTGTTGTCTTTCCTATGGCTTGGACCCTTCCGTGCCTTTGAGGAAAGATTCTCGCTACTCAAGAAATTTAGTAAGTGAAGTTATCCTATTAGATTATAAAGGGCTTTCTCAGGTTGACCTTTCTTTAGGTTAAGTGGCGTGTAGCTAATCTCGCTAATATCTCAGATCGGGGGACAACTCAGTCTCCGCTTCTGCACGTGCACTCGTTAAATCAAACTCATGGCCTAGTTGGTGAATGAGCCTACAAGAGGTAACCGCTCTGTATCCGTCATCTCTTTTAAAGAAGCTGCTGAGCTAGATGCGGCGCTTTCAAAATCCCGTGACTCTCAGTCATCTATCTTCTTTTCACCTAAAAATGTTGGATTGGGGGAAGGCTTTCCTTCTTTGTTGACTTCAACTGATATCGGCCGATAGCCCAATCTCTTAGTCTCGGAACTAATTGTCTATCTAGTAGCCACTCCTTGCTTTGATGAGTTAAGTGAAATGAAAGTCGATTTTGATCCTATATCGCAGCATCATGACTCGTCAATGAAGCCGAAACGGGGCTCGAGTCATCACATCAAGTATTGGGCACATGGGTGAGTTCACTCTAGTTGTGCTTGAGTTGCGATCCGCTCCGGTCAAGTCGAACCTTTCCAATTAGCTTCTGGAGATCGGGTTCTCACTACCAGTCTAAGTGGGAATTCTTCTAAGAAAGCCCCCTCTTTTAGTCTTTATCTTGAATCTTTCTTATTGTATTTCCCTTTCATCTTGATATAAACTCTGACATTAACAAAGCATCGGGCGGGGAAGCTTTCAATATTATGATGAAAGAGACTATCGGAGAAGGTCCGACTCTGCTTGCGTCCGCTAGCTGACGACGTGTGTAACGCATGCTCATGTTCTGCGGTTGGTGTTATATATAGAAGTTCTTGGTTGAGAGTATCGGGTCTTCAATTAGGGCTGATCTCCTCAACGCATCCGTTGTTCAATCATCTGCTGCTGATGGTCTTGTTGTCGCAGACGATCTTCTATTGGCAATTGAATCAACTCTTACTGCTCGAGTAGACGGTCTTCTTGGTGAGTGAATCATCTTCATCCTATAATAAATAAGGACATTTACACCACCTATTACAGGTCAGGTCCTAAAGCTATAGTGTAATTCCCTGTGACTATTGACAGGAGATCCTTCTATGCTTTCACCGATAATCGCATCCAACTACATCCAGGAATTGCATCTGCCAGATGTGGTTTCGGGACCAGGCGTGTAACCTCGATAGCATGTGCCCTAGCCACCCAAGCCTATTAGTCGCTTAGATAAAGAAGGAAGCCCTTCGGGAGCTATTCTTTCCCTGATATTTGCAGGACTTACTAGCCCCTAGCTGTTTCAATGGTAGGAGCAGGGGATTGCAGAGGGACATCCGTGCTAAGAAGAAGGGACTGCAGCCCCAAGGTGTAGCATCAGTTCGAGACAACCGCTCAAGTTCAAGTAATTATGTCCTAGGAAGAAAGGCTCGAAAGCCTAAAGCTATGATTTATACTTGCTCTCTCCCTGAAGTAGATGTGGAAAAGCGGGCGCTAATGCAAGGAAAGGAGGTGTTGTTCGTCCACTTCTGCTCTAGCTGAGAAATTCCTTTGTAGTCAGAGGAAACTCAAACGTAAGCTATAACCGGAGAAGAGAAGATACTTTAGGTTTAGTCCTATTTCCTGGAAGTAGAGGGGAGTTCACTCACACCCGGGGCTGCTTCATTCTCCTAAGCCTCAGAATAGACACCTTGCTGAAGCCCTAGGAGGGGAAGGAGTTAGTCTTCTAGTTTATCCCAGACTTATTGGAAATGGAAAGCCAGGGGAATGCTACCAACTCCCTTTACTCCCACGTTGGAAAGCATATGAACTTGACTGAACTGAATGACCAGCCCCGAGCCGGGGTAAAAGAAGAAGGGATAAGATAAGACAGTAGCACCCACCACTCTGTCAGTAGAAGGTTATCCAGTCGATCTTCGTAAGTAAGTAAGTAACACTTTCATCGATGATTCCTCTAATCCTCTAAAGGCTTAGAAGGGAGCTGAACCGTTTATATCTATGAAATTCTTTGGCGGAGGAGTGGCCTCACTTCGCTCGCCTCCCTTCCGGTCGCCTCAGCTTCTGAATCCAATCTTGAACATTCAGTTAGGCATTCACAAATTCACTTCTCTTTCAAGTTCCAATAAGATTGTTATGCTTGTGGTGACTTCAATTCTCATTGCCCCTTCTAAATGGTTACAGGACTAGGGCCCTACTAGCCTCATCGGCCGATGTCTGCTGTCTCGTGATTCTTGCGTTTATGGACCGAAGGAAAATAACTCCAATCCTTCTTCAGGGCAACATGCTATATTATATGATATATCTTGGGAGTTGAAGGTCGCAGTCCCTTTCCCTCAGGCGAGTTCCTCACTGAACTTAAAAGAGGAAGGAGTCTTTGCGAATTCAGTAGCTATGCTATGTAATACATACCTAACTTCTACCTTCATGTGTCAATGGATCTTTCACATACTCCATATTTATTATGTTTCCCTATTGGTCTCACTACCATACCAAACCCTCCCTCCGGTCGCCTCGTTCCCTTGCTTTTCCATTGCTTTGATCCTCTGTCTCTGAAACCTTCCTTAATTAAATTAAGTGGAGAATTCCTTCGTACTTGAGTGTCCCAATGAGCCCGTAGGCAAGGTCCTTACTATTTTCACGCATGACATGAGGTTGTCTACCTCGCTAGTATTTGAACTGGAATGCCAGGCGGAAGAGTGTAACTACCTTATCACGCTATCCGACTTGTATGTGAAAAGCATTTCGTACTCGTAACTGATCCCTTACTAGCGAAAGGTGTTCTCCAATGAAAAGTACACAACACTAGTAGTGCCCCTTTTAACGACCAAGTCACAATGGAAACAATGTATCTCTCTGGGGATGCGAAGAATATTTGAAAGCACTTTCGAACCATCACACGGATTCCAACCCAACTACCCATGATATGGTAAGAACGGAATGGAAGGGAAAACAGACGTGAAAGCTCTATCAATAGAACTAGCTTCTTTTTATTTAGAGAGGAACGATTCCCTCATCTGAGAATCTTCATTCACGCACTATTCCTCCCCACTAAAAAAAGAGCGATTGAGAATCTCGAGAACCTTAAACAAAAATGCAGAAGTGAGCGTACCCCGAGGCTCTCCTCTCTCCCTCTTTTTTAGCCAACACCATCAACCCCATTTTTCAGCATGAATGGGTCAAAGCCAAAAATATGATTAATAAAAGGAAAGGAGATCAGAAAAATAGGCGGACGACTTATAGTATAGGTTGGATGTTTCTGTGAGCAGTAAGCAGCAGATCCCCCCTTATTTTGGAAAAGCTGGTGGCCGCGTGTGAATTCGTTCAAAGCAAGGGGCGGCCTGATTCGACATTGTTGTTTACTCTGATCTGGTCGAGGTGGTTTTCACCAGCGCGTAGGTGGTCTAAGTTCCTATGACCGAGTCTTTCTATCCCCTGTGAGCATCTTTTCTTAATGTATTAAAGAGGGCCTCTCTAACCGGTGAAGGCGGGTGTCCACTAACGGCCATTCGTAGCTCGGCTCCGATAACGCAATTCCGGGAGGAGTCGGTAGTTGGGCACTGGATCCCTTCGGACCTGGAGAATGTGTGACGCTGAGTCGGGGTTTGGTGAACCAACAGGTCGCTCCTCTAGTTTAAGTATCGGGCCCCTTTTTTGTTGCCTAGGTTACACCTTCGGAATACCCTAGAAGGGAATTTTTTTCTACTCCCCCCAGTCTTTACTTTACGCCACGCCGACTCCCCTTTCGTCATAAGGCGTGGAATTAGACCAAGGGGAATCTCCATAGGAACAAGTCCCTTAGATTTCGCACATAGGAGATCGAGACACAGCCCAAGGGCTATGGGTAAAGATGTAGATCGATCACCCTAGATAGACAACTACATAGAGGGTCTCTCTCTACAAGTCAGTCTATATATTCTTGGATTTCGTTCCTCTCGTAAGATCAATTAGTTTACGATATAGATAGATATATATTTAACAACAACATTCTAAGAAAAAATATTAATAGATATCGGTAGTTGTCCGGTCGTACCCAAACAATAAGATTCCTGAGGAAAATGCACCTAAGATCAAATATTTCGAGCCGGCTTCCGTGGAAAATTTAGACTTTCTTTTTGATGCTGCGATCACATAAAAACATAAACTTTGAGGCTCAATGGCTAAATACATGGCAATTGAATCATAAGCCGAGATCATAAAGAGCATACTGCGAGTAGGAAGTGGAATTAATACAATGGATTCAAAAGCATCAAACCTCTCTAGTTCGGAAGAATCGAAACACATCGAAATGGTACCAGCCGTACTTAATAATAGAAGGATTTGGCAGAAATATGTAAAATTATCCCTCCTAAAAAGATTATTCCAGAATAAATGGGCAATAGTTAGGAGAAGTGCGCCAGCGGCGAGCAGAAGCAAGGTTATTAGATACCTCAGGAAAGCCCGGACAGAACCACACGTGCAAGTTTCCCTGCATGTGGCTCGTCCGTGATAACTTCTTTGGATTTGCGTGAACTTGCGGACCGATCACTAAGTGGGGATGCTCCCTCTAGCATGAGCGAACCTTTTCGAAAGTGGTTAGGAATGGGCGCCCCTCTCCCAGCCTGGATCCAGCCAGGTTCTATTGATCATGTCCCCTTCCCAATAGTTGGAACTTGTCTTGGGGCATCTTTGGCTTTACGAGAGAAAGCTCGCCATAGAAAAAGGTATTTCTCTTCCCATCCCGGGTCATAGGTGCGTCCACAGAAGAGGAAATCGCAATGCATCTTGCTCAGCAGGCGTAGCTTGGAGTGAGAGTCTAGCGAGGGTAAGGAGGCTGCCAGAGAGGAAGGAAAACCGGCCTATTAAGCGCAGCTAAGCTAATATGCACCGGAGAAAGCCAGGTGCCGTAGGTAAGCTCTATTCGGCCAGGAGCATTGATTCCCCATAACGAAGAGGCTAGCTCTATCTCTCAATTACCTATCCTGTGCTCGAGAAGGTCCCTTAGTTCCTCGGAAGCACCTCGAGGTGCATTTAGTTGTCTTACATGAGACTCGGGATATTACCCACTGCATGGCATGACACCTTTCGGTCATACATTCCGCCCGCCCGCCCAGACACGGTGCCTTTTCTCATTATCATCTACCGCCCTTTCTATCATCCCCGCTATTCACACATGAAGATCGTCGCATGTATGCTCGACTTCGGGTGTCGGTGCTATAGTATAGGTAGGAGTACATTATGGCAGGATCAGTCACCCGGGCAAACCAACCTTCCTCCAAGAAGAATTATGCTATGCCCCCGATCCCTATAGAGCGAAAGAGCTGCATGGTGATCCCTAGGTTGCAGCACGTTTAGTCGTTAACTCCTCGCGTCGCTGCTGCCATTTCTAGGACCGACCGACGCCTCACCTACGCAGGTTCCTACCTAGTGTCGGTCGCACATTCAACATAGCGTTCAGACTCATGTGCCTTCCAGAACCAGGGGTCTTCGAGCCTGCTGTGTATGATTAGCCAGCCTTGTGGTGGCAAAAGGATTCTAAGCCCCCCCCCCCCCATGCTACGGTTCCCTGTGGTCCGAACCCGGTGCCGCATTAGGTTAGGGAACTGGGCGATAATAGCTCCTCCGCATCCCAAAGCGCACTGCCCTCCTAGGCGCGCAACACTAAGTAATCCAAGCCAACCCACATTACTGACTAACGGTGGATAATCAAATTTCTTAGACGTACTAAATACAACTCGATGAATGAGCAAGATGAAGGTTGCATTAATGATAAAGATCTATGGGGAAACCGCTAAAAAAAGATTGAACATGTGGGAGGATCCGAACGAATTCTGCTTTCATTTCCCGCATATGGAGCACTGAGTTACTTACGTTACGGTCTTCAGCAGGTAGGCTGCACACGGCTAGGAAGGCTACGTCCCATGCGTTAGTTTGTGGATCGCGGTCTCACACACTAATCACATTATGTGGAAGAGTTTTATGGGGGATTGTCCCTAAGTAAATTTTAGTTAGGCTTTGTTCTCTTGCAAAGCGGTGAGCTATAGCTATTTAGAAAAAGAAAAGATTTGAATTTGCAATGCACTATCCGGTCCAGCCCCAACCTTGATGAAAAAAGGAGAAGTAACTAAAGAAGGGTGACGAAGCTTCTTTGCAACCCATAGTGCTGTCGCACTAAGCGACTACCGTTCCAGAGTCGTACAACGAAGTAAGTAGCATACCAGAGTGACGCAAGGCTCTAAGCTCGTACCTTATAAGTAAGCTCTTTATGCTCTCTCCGCTCGCTCCTTTTCGTACGGTAGATCTTTCTTCTCTTAAGAGATTTTTCCTACGAAAACAATTCTTTTATGCGCATCGCTGTAGCGAAGGCAAAGCCAGTTTCTAATCTACTAACGTAAAGCAAGAGAGTAGGTCCAAAAGTATAAAAGAGGGTACTGGGGGAAGAAGGACCACTGCTTTGTTCCAGGGGTGAAGTAGCTGCTTCGAGTTGGACGTTCGTGACTAGTGCCTCGATATGCAGCCTTCACTTGGTCAATGGAACCCAGGATTGCTTGGATCTGCTGCTTCAACTCGGTCAAATGCAACTACTGGTCTTGGTTCCTTTCGGGCGTGCAGGTGGATCCTATCTCCTTCTTTTGTTCTGGTTCCCGTGCGTGTAGGAGGTCTTTTTTTTCCATTTCTATTTTTTATGTGTGTCCTGCTCCGGCAAAAAGGGAAGGGAATCAAATTTGACAGATATAGTATGCAGCATAGCCCCTCCGAAGCTCTGTTTCGGCCATCTACGGGCAGGATTTCCGGTCCCTTGGAATTCTAGTTATCTAGATTTAGTAGAGCTTATACTTATATATGTGTGGATTTTTAAGGCTTCTATATTGCTTTTGCTTATGACTCCTAGGCCCTTTATTCGACTTAAAACCATTTAGTCTCGCTGCTATTTGATTCTTTTTTAATCTAAAAAACTATCCATCCTACTTATATCGAAGCAGATTCCAAGATTTTGCAAGCAACATAAGCGTTGTGCCTTTCTTTGTAGGCCTCCACAGGGCTTTCTGAAGCTGAGCGAATGGTAGAAAATCCGTTAACCTTAGTGAGGCTGGGTCCCCTGATTTATTAACTGACATCTTTCTTTACTTAACTTACTCTTTCTAACACTTACATCTCGACGTTAGCTCAGCGGGTGACGAATCAGAGGGGTAATCTAATTTAAGACTCAGCGCTTGCCTCTCCTTCTTTGTATAGTATGTTCGTGTGTTTGGGCAACTGAACGTCGTGTGGTTAGCTGAAGCAGACAATTTGAGTATCCTAGCAGCTACAGCAGCAGAGAGAAGTCTCTGTTCACGTATTCGCCTTAGGTTTAGGTAGTTAGATGCCGTCGAATTTGCATTCCCATTCAATGAAGGTTTGACGCAGAAGGCGTGATTAGCTTGCCTAACCTGATCATCAGGAATAGCGAGACCGCTGGCCTGGGGAACTACGAACTACTAGTTTAGCCTATCTGGCCTAACTAGCTTGTTAAAACAACCTGATCGGGACCTCTACCACTCTTGTAGATCACTGAACTATGCGCCTATCTTCACTTTTCGATCAGCCGTTGCTCCCCGTTCACTTAGCCTACGAACTCCGGCTCACTTCCAGCTTGGATCACTTCTGGCTCGCTTAGCCCTAGCTTGAAACAGCCAACTCACTTTGCCTACGCAACGAAGAGAAGTAGTTTACTTGCTTAGCTCGAACATGCCAACAGCATTCCGTTCACTTACGCAAGATTCACTCGTTTACTTGTTAGCTAGCACTATTCCACATCTTAGCTTTCAGGGAAGCCCACGGAGTGGTTCTGAAAGAACGTAGTGGTGAACGAAGTTGACTTTGATATAGTCAAAAAATTTTAAGCTTATGTGGAATCAAAATTTTTACAAATTGATAATTCAAATATTTGATATAATCAAAAATTTTGATTCAAATATTTACTGGCTTCTCGGTTGTTAGTTTTCAGGTATCAAAGTGTGGATTTCATATAGTCAAAAAGAAAGGGGACGTGATATATCCGAAACGTACGAAATATAGTCAATATCGTAAAGGCAGATGTAGTAGGGGTTGCGGACGGTACACGACTTGGTTTTGGAAGATATGGCACTAAAAGTTGTAGAGCTGGTCGTCTTTCATATCGAGCCATTGAACAGCGCGTCGAGCTATAATTGGGCAATTCCATCGTACTATAAGCGTACAATTCCGAAAAAATGGTAAGATATGGGTAAGAGTTCTCGCAGATCTCCCTAGTACCGGGAAACCTACATAAGTCAGAATGGGAAGAGGAAAAGGAAATCGTGCGGGTTGGGTTGCTCGTGTGTTCACAGGACAAATCCCATTTGAAATGGATGGTGTAAGTTTGTCAAATGCTCGACAAGCCGCTACATTAGCGGCGCATAAACTATGTGCGTCAACCAAGTTTGTTCAGTGGTCGTAACGTAATTAGTTAGTGGGGAAAAAGCGGGCCGGGATTCAAAAGAATTAGGCGAAGTGTTTGTTCCTGAACAACGGAAGTGGAAAGACACTAAGGGAGAGGGATGTACTCCTTTGTTTTTGTAATCGCCGAAATTGTATGACGAACCTTCTTGTTCCAAGCGTACTACCCTAATACGTTAAGCTTTAATTATCCAGGCCCGGTTTATAAAGTGATAGTAGTCAGAATAAATAAGAAAGATAAGAGCTAAGATTCAGGAAAGGAAGCCTTATGGGAGAAAGGAGAAAAAGTATGTATTTATCTGTCCATTCCTTCCTCCAACAGATGCGGGTGAATCAGATGCCTTTATCTTATTCTTCGTTCATCTAAATAGATAATCGATGTCCTTCGCTTCATCTGTAGTTACCGGTGTAATAAAGCAAGGGGAGAGGAGCATATAAGTCAGATTGCTTAATTAATGTATAAGACTTAAGATCAAGCTAGGAGAAGCGCTTTCAGGCTCGTTCTATTAGTAAATCTCTAATTAGTCTTCTCGGGTGTCGGCAAAGTCCAAGAAGTAGTATTTTACCATTTTATAGCAACAAGAAGTAGCGATTCGCCATCTTTCTATAGTAGTTCTCTCTCTCTCCTTCATCTGATCCTATCTCTTGGTTGGCCTGGTCTGGTTCTTTCTTGAATGTGGAATTTAGATCGTATCCAAGTGAAAGGTTATCCTAAGTGGATGCTAAGATAGCAAGCTTATAAGTTGAGTTAGCCCACAGGGATAGACAGTTGGCTAGTCTCATGACCCAAATGGAGGGGCTGGTCGGTCCATTTTTTTTTCTCAAGAAAGACAGACACACCAATAGCCAAACGCACAGTTTCGAGGGTTCAATGTCACTATTGTAACTTCGGCCAACACACAAGATGAGACTTTACCACCGTGGAGCGGCTTTTATCAAAAAGATGAGGGGGAAAGTCAGTAAGATGTCGGAGAAGCAAAATATACGAGATCACAAACGTAGATTGCTCGCGGCTAAGTATGAATTGAGACGAAAGCTTTATCAATTTGTAAAGATACCGATCGATCTAGTGATATATCGTCTTAGTAGCATCAAACCAATAGAACAAGGGTTAGCTCTACAGCTGGTCTACAAGCAAGGTAAGTAGGTCCATGCGACCGGACCCGGATGTACCCTTTAGCCGCGAGGGGAACCAGGTAAACAAAGTCGCGATCAGAATGAATGGTAGTTCGCTGGGCCTATCTTTCGCTCCGAGAGGTACTGGTTCGAATCCAGTTTGTGACAACCACAAAGCCTTTGATCATAGAATATCTCGGGACCCCCGCTGTTAAGGGGCTCTGGCAGCTGCACTTTTTTTTTATGATGCATCGAATGCTTCCTCTTCTTTCAGTAAAAATTAAAAAGATTCTCGAGGCACTCTTTCTCTTATAGCGCTCTTTCCTTCCCTTCGAGCTAGCCGGAAGAAATCCATTTCTTTTATCTGTAAGAGAAAAGGCGCTTATTCCATGAAATAGGAGCGCAATGGAGTCATGAACAAATAATAATAGCCACTTCCTTATATACGCTATTGACTTTCCTCCCCCCGTGGGAAGTCGTAAGAGCCTTTATCTAATCTACTATTGAACCATCTCACCTGAAAAAGTAAGTTGCTACCTTAAGGCATGCCTTGACTCCACTCGATGGGACTTGCTTTCATAAAGATTTTTGCTTACTGACTTTATTTACTCGCCTTTACTTTAGCAGATATCTTGTTTGTATAAGTAAAAGAGGATAAGACCACCGTTTGCCACATTTGCTGATGAAACAAGATAAAGAACGGGTTCTCCCTACTTGCATTGAGCGGGATGCTGCTTTCTTCTCTGTTTTTGAGATCGATTGACTTCCATTGACCTAGATGGGAGTGGTCTTCTTCGATAGCGGGTTCTACATCCGGCATCCCTCTTTATTTCTGGGAGAATGTAGCCAATTTACTTAGTAAGCTGGGACCTGTCCAATTGCTAGTTTGACTGGAGTTGTTCGTTTCGAAATGCTAGGTTGACATAGAAGAATCCGAAAGGAGATGCATTGAAGAAATGTCAGGGTTGTTCCGCTAGTTGGATAGGCGAATTCTCAATCTTGGAAGAGCATCTTGCAAGGGTTAGAGGTTTTGAAGGATGAGCTGGTATGGAATATAGAAAGCCACGTTTGTACTCGTGACTTAGTGGATCAAAACAACAAGTAGAGATTTCAGATCTTATTATACGTGACCCCGAGCCCTAATTCAGATCTTCTTTCCTGGTAACTGCCGCTTCGATCAAGCGTTAAACTACTACTTATGGCTTCGGTCGAGAAAGGTATGGGTCGGTAGGATAATGCTAGGGAAATTAGATACACTGTCTCTACTCCCACCTATCCCGCTTAAGGTTATATGGATGAAGCTTGCTTTGGGTCCACTACCTGGAAGAGTATTGAGATTTCTTGCTTTGAAGTGGGATTGTAGTTAATCGATTAGCTAGTAGGCTAAGGTCTAAGCACTAAGGGAACAAGGGGCTAGCCTCAAAACCCTAACACTAAGCTAAGTGAACGACCAGCAGCTAATCGACTAAGTGGATTAGGATTGTTAGTGAGTGAAGGAAGCTCTGGGAAAGCTTACGAACGGGTATCCTTTGATTCCCTTTACAGTGGGAAGGAAGAAGTGTAGCGGGACGGGAGGAGTTAATACCCGGTTAGCCCCTCGCTTTATGGAAGCCGAAGAGTAGCAGGCATTGGCTCTTTGCTATAGTCCATTTGTGGTATGGTATAAAGTCTAATCCTTCTTGTCTGGTAAACATGCAAAGGGATCAAGGAAGGGAAACTTTCTTTCCTCGTAGCAATTCTGAATCTAACACTAGGGAGAATGAAGAGGATAAGCAGTGCTTAGTGAATAAGATATTAAGCGGAAATAAGGCATTGCAGAGACTGTTTGATTAGCCAAGGTAACTTCTTTCTCAAAGCACCACTCCTGCAAGACCAGATTGGTAGGCAGAATAAGCATGGAAAAACCTCTTCCTTCGACGAGAGTAGGGGATTTCCAATAGCACAACCAATTGTTTGCGCAAGGAAAGTAAGACTTTCAAAACCAAAGCAAAGGCATTCATTTAGCAGGAGTTTATGCTGCAAAGACGATTCTGCTAGCTCTTTCTCTTCTTTAACTAGTTACATGAA